>JAHWGI010000219.1:435000-1765000 GCA_029379305.1 Frankliniella fusca | reverse complement strand
CCAGGTGTCAACCGGGCCAGACCCGACCCGGCACTACGCTACGCCCCTGTATGCAAAGTGGGAGGCAGTGGTCCCTAAGGAACTCTTCCATTTGGTTAAACACGTTTGTAGCAACACCGCGGCGCTATGATGGCGAAGTGGGGGAGTGAATGGGGTGAACGTACTCTCCCTCTCTCTCTCTCTCTCTCTCTCTCTCTCTCTCTCTCTCTCTCTCTCTCTCTCTCTGTTTCTCTTTCTGTCCCTTTCCCTTCGCTTCGTTTACAGTCACAACCCTCGCCTTTTCGGTAAAGCGGCTGCCAATGTTGGTTGGTTCTTAAATTAATCGCAAAACGCCTCTGTAGTTAGTTTGCGCACATCTTCTCCGTCTACGTAGAAGTAAAACGCTTTTTGTTTTCAACTCATGTATTTTTTTTTCCAAGTGCAACTACATAATTATTCAGTAAACATTATTTATTTCCGACCTCGACCTCGAACGCACGAACCCAGAACACTTCGTTCGTGTACATAGTTTTATTCTTAGATAGCGCTAGTATTTTTAGCAGATGATACCTTTACTTTCTTTACTATAGAACAGTACAAGACACTAAGGTGTCAGCTAGCTTGTACTCTCGAGTCCAGAAACCAATTGCAACTATACAATAATATAGGGTGGCGCTGGTAGGGGGGGCCCAAATGAATGCCTGACGCGCAGTCTGCGCGGAACAATGGCACCTTCTCCCCGCGCGCAGCTCCTCCTCGCCAGCGACCGCTTCGGTACGCCACCCCGCCGGCGGACCCCTCCCACCCCTTTCCCTCCCAACCCCGCAGGCACGCGGCGCGGCGCTGCTGGCGTCGTTCGTCGTTTACATCGTGTGCGTTCCACACACAAATTGTCGCCATAGCAATTTCTCTTGCGGTGCGGTATCATCTGCTATCAATACCAATCTTGATTGATATTTTTTTTCCCCTCCCTCGTGCACATTTTTGTGCTCCCCTTCCATTCTTTAGCGATCAGGCCCGGAATCGCTGCGCGCATCCATCCTCTTCCATCCATCCATTCCCCTCTCCTTTTGCATCCATTTGCAATCCCGCGCTCGCAATCTCCTCTCCCCTTCTGTGATGCAGTGGCTGTGCAGCCCCTCAGGGTGTGCACGCCCGCGGGGGCGCCGCCTGGGGCCCGGCCCGGCCCGGCCCGCCCTGGGGCTCGGCCGCTCCGCGAGGCCCTAAACTCCTCAGGGACCAATCGCCTTGGTGGCGGGCGCGGGGCGCGCGGGGCGCGCGGGGCGCGCGGGGCGCGCGGGGCGCGGGGTGCGGCGGGACAGCCAGGAGGCAGGAAGGAGATTGTTTGTCCTTGTTTCGCTTCCTCTCCCCTGCGCTGCTGGTGCTGTCTCCCTTCCCCCCCCCCACCCCCCTCTCACCGCTGCACTCCGCCACGCCATGCTATAGATACAAAAACACACCCCCTGTAACATCCTTGGAATGACAACCTTCCCTCCTCCTTGGCAAATGGTGCTCCGCGCTTTGTCAATGTTGCCTTCTGCTCGCCCCCATTGGCTTCCTTCCACTGTTAGTGGGCGTGTGTGTGCGCGTGTGCTTTGGACCTGGTTCACTTCACTTCGATTTAGACCCCACATACCAGCAAACAAACATTGATTTCCAACTTTACATTTTTACATCGTCGACTTCCGATCCGATTGCCTGGCGAGACCTCGAATTTTCGGATCAACGCTCGTATAGTTTTCTTCAGCCCGAGTGCGCTTAGCGAGCGTGTGTGCGCGCGCGCGCTGCAATCTTCTAAAACGACCACTACCCTCTGCCTCTGGTACCCCTGCGCTACTACATCTGGACCGTAACGCTCGCTGTGCTCATTCTTGCGGATATGTCGCACGGCGCATGGGGCGTAACTCTGTTTCATATGTGTCTGCGCTTCATACAACATGTATGCCTCCCCGCCACATCCTTCCCTGATTTGGTCCCCCCTCCCCCCCCCTTCTCCCCGCGTACATTCCCAAATCTCAGCTAACCCTCCCCCTCCCTTCCTTCTCCTCCCCCTTTCTCGCCCCCTTTGCTCGTTTCCAATCAGACTCGGCGGCGGTGTGGTTTGTTCCTTTTGTTATTGGGTGTAGGGCGTGATGTTTGTGGAGGCGGGGGACGGGGCCGTAGGCGGAGACGTGCTGAAAGATGCCAGCAGAGAGCGGGGGGCGAGCGTGGGGGGAATTCAGCAGGTGAGAAGATGCCAGGTGTAAATATATGACTGTGTGTATGTGGGGAGGGTTCGGATGTCGATGAGTGTCGGCTGCTTTGTTTTGTCCAGTTCAAAGCCGATGAAATGCTTCGTGCTGCCCCTCCGACACTGTTTGCTCGGCGCCTCACTTGCAACAACGAATCGTCCAGTTTTCCGTCTCAGCAGACGCAAACCCCTCGACCCCTGGCTATTCTCCACAAGAGCGTCGTCGTTCGTTTGTCTTTGAACTGACTGGACTCCATAGTCATCCCCCCCTCTGTCATTAACCACACCGTTCGTTAGCTAATGCCGAGCGCGAGTCTCGGTGTCGAGACCGATGGCCCGTGACTTTCCTCAAAGTCATATTTCGTGCGCGCGGGTAGATATCTGTCTGCCGCAGCGGCGCGCCACGGCGCCAGTTCTGAATAGCGCCGGGGCCGGACTGATTGGCTGCCGGCGATAGACGTGGCCCGGGGTAGGAGTGGGGGTCGCACAGTGGGATGTGTTGGCTCAGCTCGGTAACGGCGGTGCTGGCTTTCGCACGCGATGAGCCCGCGGCTAAACTCGCCGCAGCGGGCGGCGAGGCCCGGGCAGCCGTGTACGTCGGTGTCGTTGTCGTGTCCGCCCCCCTGTGGAGTCGGAGGCTGCGCCCACCCGCCCGGCCGAAGGGGGGAACAGGAAGGGGAGGAGGTAAAAGAAGAGCAACACGCCCGGGCGGCAAGGACTCGTGAAAGAGGACGAGCGCGCTGTCCACCTCGTGCTCGCGAATAATCGTTAGATTTTTCTCATTGACGCGCTTGCTCCTGGGACGGGGTCAGGATGCCCAGCGCACGGTTTGTGGAGTGGCGGAGCGGGGCGGAGCGGGGTGAAGGGCCCCCGTTTGGCGCCCGCTGGGCGGTTCCCTCCGACGCGGTCCCCGCGGCTGGGTCTGGTCTGGGCTGGGTGCTGTTCCGATAATGGGCGGGGCCTGCCCAGGCCCAGTGGCCCGCAGGCGCAGGCACGCTGTTAGACTTTAGTCTGTACTTTTCTGCCACTCTCTCGTTATCTGTGCTTCCTCATATGTTTTGTTTTTGTCATACATCGCAATTTCTCATTTGATGCTCTATGTGTGTGTTTTTCCCCTGTGTATACTTCGCAGTTGCATCCATACCGACAATTTTCCGTCAGGGGGGGAGGGGGCAACTCTAAAATTTTTGTACATTAAAAAAAATATCAGAATAATTCAGAAAACGTCACAAAAATTCAGTAAAAATTCAGGAAATTTCGCAATAAATTAGGTAAATTTCAAGTGAAAATTCAAAAAACTTTAAAAAAAAAAATCAGAAAAAGTTTAGAAAATGTGTATTCAAAAATTTCTTGTTGTTTCCCTTTCGTTTCTCTCCCTCTACTCTGACGCAGTACCCCCCACCCCCACCCCCTCAGTGGTTCGCGTCCGCGGCCTGTATCCTGCGGCCACGCCGCGCGTCGGACCGCAGGCCGGGCTCGGCATGTGACTCGGACACACATGTGTACTCGCAAACTGATTCAACTTTCCTGTCCTTCCTTTTGTTGCATCACTTCCTCCTCTTTCTCTTTTTCTCCGTCCCTTCCTCCTCCCACCATCATCGTGATGCACACGCACCTTATGTTACCCGCCGGCGTTTGTCCGGGTTCTGGTCCCTTTTAAAGCTGACCCTCATCGTCCCTTCCACCCTCCCTGCTTCTCCCTCTCTCTCACTCTTCTCGCCTGTCTCGCTTGCCCCTCCCCTGGTCTGTCTCTTCCACCTCCGCGACCCCTGCCCTCCCTTCTCTTCTGTACAGCTGTGATTCCCTCCCTCGCCCCACACCACATCCGTCTGGTCCTCCCCCCCCCCCATCCTTTCCTCCCATGCGCCGCGCCCTTCACCGTGTGTTTGTGAGCGATACGTGTGTGTTGGTGTGTGCGTTGTAATAATGGAAAAATAAAGCGCGCTGCCTCGTCCATTTGTCTGCTGGCGCCGCTTCGCGCTGTTCACCTCCCCTCTGGCGACTCGGCACCCCGCGCCCTTCGCCCCACTCCCTTCGCCCGGCACCCGGGGAGGGGGGGGGGAGGGGGGGGGGCATACAAAATGTGTATAATGATTTTTTTAACTTTTGAATTTTTGTTACAATTTTTTTGTGTGTATCTCTTTTCTGATTTTTCTAGAAAAATTTCTGCCACTTTTGGATAAATTTTGATCCTTTACTCTTATTTCTAATTATTTTTCAACTTTACTTCGGTTTTTGTTAATTTTTAGGCAACGGAGTTGCCTTCTAAAATCGCTGGAAAACGTGCGTGTTTTGTTTCATATGGCCCCTTACGACAGAAAAAAATCTGCTGAAGGGAATTCGATGATATTAAGCATACATTTAGAATGTAATCTAGTACATTCGATTCTGAAGTCTAGTTGAAATCTGTATTGCAGAAATTTTGTAAATTTGAATTGAAATTCGAGTTTCTATGGTAATGCTCGACTCGTCAGGCAAAATGAACAGGGGAAGGGGATATTTTTTCGTGGAGGGGGTAGGCCGAGACGAGCCAACACGGAGCGAAAGAGAAACCTCTAAAGTCTGCGTTCAAACAAAGCCAGCCTTTAGTTTCGAGCGCAAGAATGAGATAACACCACTGAAATTCGCACGTGACCACCGTACTGCCTTCTTTAAAACTACTTCAGTTTTACTGAAACTTGCCCCGGTTCTGCCAACTAAATGTGTGCCTCAAAGAATGAGTTCCAATCGTAACGTTATGAGAGCAGTGATTTTTTTCATTTTATTTGGTTGGCATGTTGTGTCAACAACGCGAAAGCGGGCCAAGCATGTCCGCCATTGCCGGTGGCTGATGTGCCCACCTCGCGACTTTAAATCATTTTTTAAAGTTATCGAAACGTTGACAAGGCGAACTGAATGCGTAAATAGTAGTTTTATACCTGCGGAAAACGGTTTGGTAAGTTTGACTTCGATCTGGTGAGCAGAATTCTTGAAATGATGTACATTTACTCGTACCATTTTGTGTAAACAACGCCTTAACTCCGCGTTTTCCCAATAGAGCGCACCCCCGTCGCGGCCGCGGCGCGCTTGCCCGCTGGTCCTTCGCGTACCAGCGGTATTAGGTAGGGCCCCGGTTCGCCCCTTTCGTGCGCCCTGTAGAGGGGAGGTTATTGTTGACGTTCCCGTTCCCTATCGGCCGTGACCTCGCCGCCCATTTTTTTGCCGTCAGAAGGAGAGCTTTCTATTCTCCTGCTCCTGTCGATTAAATGTCGCCCGAATTGTCGGAGAGTATTCATTACTTGAAACCCGCCTTATCAATTCAAACTTATAATTATTTAGCCACTATCTTGACTATCGTAAACTAAACAAAACCAGTCGGTCTTCTTACAGTCTTATTCAACACTCACAATATTTTATTTTAGTTATAGAAACTCCGTTGTCTACCAGGATTTCGTGAAATCGTATTTTTTTTTTTGCTAAATTTTTCGGATCTTTATAAATCTTTCTTTTTTATTTTATTGTTATTTTTTTTAGTTTTTATTTAATGTTTTTTGGGAGGGCGTACAATGATTTTTCGAAGTGGTGGCCCTTCCCCCCCCCCCCCCTCCCGCCCCCTCGCCTGTGGCCCTTTTCCTTCGTCCCACGCTTCCCGCTATTATTGCTTTCTTTAAAAAAAAATGGTGCGCGTCATTCATTTACAAGGGCAGCGGATGCCGTGCGTTTTCTAAACGCTGCGCGGCGCTGCCGCTGTAGGCGCATAGCACCACAGACACACGGCTGGCTGTAGACGGGGCGTGCCTGCCTGCCGGGTAATCGCTCACATCTGTTCTCCAACTTTCCCTGTCCCTCGTCTCCCTAGAACGGTCAGAATTTTGAGGGCGGGCAGGGAGAGCGGGACGACGGACGGATGGACGGACGGACAGAAGGAAAGTTGTGAGAGCAATGGGAACTATTGTTAGTCGGGGAGTTGCTTCTCCTGTTCGTCTCATTCTTTTGTCTCCAGTTTTGTGCTCGCTCACATCTATGTCTGAAATGAGTTTTGGGTCGGGGCGATGGCGTTACAACGGCGCCAGGCTCGCTGACGGAGTAGGGGGCGGGGGAACCCGAAAAGCTTAGCGAGATACTGTGACAGTCTGCATAACCGAGTGGTGTACGAGCCTGCCACCCGCTAATTCGTGTTGACACTTCACACCTTTTAGTTTCTGCCCTAACAGGGACGCGTGGCACACATTCGAGAAAAACAAATTATAAATAGCGTGTTAATTTGAATAATAAGTGATTGTTAAAATAGGTATCTTAACCTATAGCCTCAAACCTTCAAGTTTTATTTTCATTTTCCTAAAATTAAAATTTTAAACAGAGTTTAAAAGAAAATAAAAAACTTTATTAAACTTCATTTTTTCAACTTTTTGGAACTTCTTTTTAAGTGTTACATTGCTTTGTATGTATTGTACATGTAGAGATGGATCGTATCGCGCGGTCCGAGTACAGTCGTGAACGCGATACTCGTTCTGAACACAGCAGCTTCTAAAAGTTAGTGGGTAAAGAACGAGTGAAACAAAAATAAATTAACGCTAACGGCCCCGCTTAGGTTTCAAAATCTGCCCAGACATTGTAAAAAACTCACGGGCGTGAGCAATAGGCAGCCCTAAAGGGGGCCTAAAAAGCCAGTGGATTATGAGACCAGTTTGTCGGTTCGCGGTGCGTGCGTACGTGTGTTCAATTTGCGACGAGTGAGGGAAAACGCGCTCTCCGGAGGTGAGCGTGGCGGCGGGCCCGGGGGCGGCGCGAGGATCTTATATGGTCTCCAGAAGGCCATGACCATTATTTTCTTGCTAGTAATGAGGTTAGCGCCTGTTACCTAGTTGGGGGCAGCCACGCCTTGCCGCGCCTCCCACGGGAGCCCATCTGCGCTCGACCCTCGGGGGGATTCCCAGCAGGTAAGAGAGAGAGAGAGAGAGAGAGAGAGAGAGAGAGAGAGAGAGAGAGAGAGCGGTGAGGAGTCTGTGCGAGTGAAAGGGGGACAGAAAGTGAGAAGAGGGAGAATGAGGGGAGTGGGTTGAGGGGAATGGGGTGTACTTTAATTGCAGGTCCTTACGTGTTGCCTCGGTGTGAAGCCGAGTCCAGAGCGCGCCGCCCGTGCTTTGTATTTCTTGTATTCTTTTTATCCCGCCGTGCGGCAATGAGGAAGCCTCGACGGGGTTCACGAGAGCGTTTACAGTCTGGCTGGCGGTGTGCTGTGTGAAACAAAAGACAATCCGCCCACTCTCGATATAAAAGGATAAATTTTAATTATTATTATTATTTTTTATTTACTTTTTATTTTTTATTTTTTTGCGAATAGTGCGAAAAAATATCTTGTAGGTTTACGATTCATTTTGTAGATTACGATTTAAGAAGTATGTTGTAAATTTATGACAACCTTTTCTCGCTCGTAATTGAATTTTAAATAGATACGTAGTGCTACTAATATTACGATTTGTTATTGTAATATTACAACTCCCGTAAACCTACATATTTTTTTTTTCACAGTGAATAACTAACAATAACGTCGTGCAAATGTCGTCGCTATACACGTCATTGTTTCACATTGACAGACGAGACATCAACCATACGCATTAATACATGTATTCCGTGCGGCGGCGTCTCGGAGCTCAAACGCCACGCCACAGCTGTTCGGTGCCGCTCACATAGTATAACGTTTCCTTCTCGAGCGGTCGCTTTCCTAGCCGTCGTGCGCGCTGCGAAAGCCCCTCTGCTGTCAATGGCTTTCTGTAAAGCTGGGCTTCCGGCCCGGCCGCGCACTATTTGTCACGCAGCCCCTCCGGCGCACGCACGCGGATATTTGGCACGCCGTCACGCCGCCGTATATCACTGCAGCTCTTTTCGCGCGGCTAAACGGGTTGAGGGGGTGGAAAGATTTGGGCTTGGGGAATTGAAACCACTATAGTTACCTGCGACATTTGCATAGGGGATGACTTATGATGTGGGTGGGGATGGGTATACGATAAGAGCAAAATACCTTAACGCGCGAGGTAGCAGGTCGACCCCTTATCCTCTTCTTTCTATTACCTGTTAAAACCTTCCTTAAAACCAGGTGAAGCTGGGCTGAAATGTCGTCTACATGGGCTTGCGGCGCGTTCAATCTGAAAAGGCCCTTTATTGCATTCATTCGCAGTGGCGGTCATCGCATTTTGAGCCGCGGTAGCAAGCAAGTCGACCTAGTCGACGAAGTCGACCAAAAACCTACCTCCTTTTCTTGAACTTAACCCTTTCCCCTCTTTTCTTTTTCCTTTCTCCTCTCCATCTCCTCTCTTTCTTTTCCCTTTCTCCTTTCTTTCTCTCTTTCCCTCCCTCTCTTCCCTTTCTCCTCCCTCCTCCTTTCTCTCACCTACCTCCTCAGACCCCAAACCTACCTCCTTTTTCCAAAAGCCGCGGTGGCAGCTGCCACCCCGGCCTCATGCGATGACCGCCACTGTTCATTCGGTCACATAAGTTAATTAATCTGATGTGGCGCCTTATCTCACGCTTTTGCCAACTTTCCGTCTACGACCTCCCCCGGCGCATTCTGACAGGGCTCAGCATTTAAATTTAAGTTAAATTTCAATCTAGCTCCGCCAACTTGAGTTGGCCGAGAGACACGCCCTTATGCGTTTCGAGGAAAGCAGCAGTACACACAAGTAGACGAAAGTCTCCAAAACCCCTCCTTTCTGCAAGAGTATGGCGACGCTAAGTGAGCGGAATTGACTTGGACGTCGCCCTCCCGCTGGAGAAAGATTCACAACAACGAACTTACAGCAGAGGCAGACGCGATAGCTTAGTGTACTCATAGCTGGCGTACTCGGACCTCCGGGCCGCGAATGCGGCGGGTAGGGCGTTGCCAAGGAGTACTCATCCGCCGGGTCCCGGAGCGGGTTGGGGCGGGGGTCGCCGCCGGGCGGGCGGGCACCCGTCCAGGATGTGCCGATCGATGGACGAGCGGCGTGCCAGTACGTCCAGTTTGCCAGTGAAGCAGTTCGTTGTCGGTGATGAAGGAAGAGAGGCGGGCGAGGGATGGATTGGTGTGGAACAGTTTATCCTGTTTCTCATACCGCTCGCGCCGCGTACTCCCACGCGGGACGAGAATCTTGGGATGGGTCAAATTTAAAATAAATCTCAGGAGGCGTTTTCGCAAGACTTAGATGAAATCCGACGATTTTCCCATCAATGTTGTCATTTGCCCTTTTCCCCTGAATGCTGTCTCTTGTGTGTTGTGCGTCAACATGGTGGTCATCGACTAACAACAGAGACGGTGGCAAACACGCCCTCCCCCCCTCCCCCGCCGCCTCCCTGCTCTCAAACAGGGAGGCACAACACGCCCTGCTTCCCATCACTGTCCTTTTTTCCCCCCCCTCTTGACCCGAAAACACAGTCAGCTCTATAATACTTTAGTCCGGGATGCGTGTTTGTAGGGTTTAGAGTCTACGTTCTGTGACGAAAGCGCTGCCCGCCAGCAGTGTGCTCACGCGGCTCGCGTTTTCGAACTCGCGCTGCTAGGTAAATTAGGTCGCTGCGCCAACTATCACGCAGTGCTGTTTTAGTTTGATTATGTTTTGCTTTTTGTTGAGCTCATTCAGTGTCATGTTTTTTTTTTTCGGGAGGCTGCTCGTTTTCCAGGCAAGAACTTACTTTTGATTCGTCGCTTGCGTGCTTTCTTTCTTTCTTGCTGTCTCTCTTTCTTTCTTTCTTTCTTTCTTTATTTATTTATTTATTCATTCATTCATTCATTCATACTCATTCATTCATTCATTCATACTCATTCATTCATTCATTCATTCATATTCATTCATTCATTCATTCATATTAATTCTTTAATACTTTTTTCTCTTTTTAATTCTCGCTATCCTTCTTTACCGGAGAGTGAAACCGGCAGTTGTCGGCTGTGGGTGGCCGCCTGGAGTGTGTTGCGATGCGGTGCTAGCAGACTCCTCCGTCCGCCCTTTCCACCCCCAGCCAGGCCGGGGCCGGGGCGCCCTCCTGGTCAGCCTCCACTGTCCTGTCCACAGCAGTCCGCGGACGCCCTTCGCGTAACCTTGGCACTAACTGTTTATCTAGCTCTCTATCGCGCCCGGTTAAGCTAACCTTCACCTATAGAGATACTACGCAGCCTGCCTTCAATGAGCTCTATACTGCTCTCTATTTCAGGCCCCTCTCCCCTTCTGCCCGACTCTTAGTCTGCCGCTTGGCTAACCTCTCCCCATTTTCGGTTTTGCGCCCTGCTGCCGCGATAGCTGCAAACTTTGGCCCCTCGATGGCGATTTGGTGCTCGCGAGAAGCTCTTGGAGATTACCAATCGGATTTGGTGATGAGGCTTATGTAGAGCCCCCCCCCCCCCCTCCAATCTAACACCACACCCTTTTCTCTACTCCCTCCTCTTCATACTTTTTTTTTCCAACTGCGAAAAGAAAGTAGGTTTATTGTTGAATTGGGAGCGATAACCGGGAATGAAATCTGTGTCACCCGGGACTGAGTGAACCGTAAAGCTATCAGAGTTCCTCCAATCCCCTATCTCTCTCCCCCCCCCCCCTTTCCACTCCCCTAACCCTCGGTCCAGGGTCTGCTCTCATTTACTGGCCTCGGTCCTCTTTAGAGTTACGAGGTGAAGGGACTGAAAGGGAAGAGATGAAGAGGGGTAGGGTAAAAGGGAACAGAGAATGGAGCACTTCTGAGCGCGGGAGACTCAATATGCTGTTGTTATGCCAAAATATGTATTGCGGATACTGTAGTAAATTTTAGTCCTTCAAAAATCGTCCACGTTCGTTGTTGATATTTTCTGTAAAAGCGGTAAATTTTGCTTCATCTCTTACTTTGTGTTGCATAACGTCATGTAAGAAAAGCTCAGTATCTTGAGGGCTGACCCTCACGGCGCATACATGTTGAGTGAAAGGTCAGTGAAATGCCGATACCCCTGTTTTCGATTCGAAAGCAAGGCGAAGTAGAATAGGGGGTGGGGGGGGGGAGGTGGGAGAGAAACGGAAAGAAGGAAGGAATGCTGATGTGGACCCTAAATCAGAGCGGACTGCCAGTCTCGGTCGGCGGTTTTCTCTGCGCCTTCCCTCAATGCCGCATTCGACGATAACTCAATCATTCGCATCCAGCGGCCGCAGGGGCAGGCCCCGCCGGACCCTCACCCCGCTCCACTGCGTCCCGCCTTACCCCGCCTTACCCCGCCCCAACGTGCCCCGCCAGGCCTCGCCTTACCCCGTTCGACCTCGCCTCACCGCCAGGCAAACGCTGCGCGACGGGCATCGCGCTGACGGGACGAAAGGAGAGACGGAGAGAGAGAGAGAGAGAGAGAGAGAGAGAGAGAGAGAGAGAGAGACAGAGAGAGAGAGAGAGAGAGAGAGAGAGAGAGAGAGAGAGAGAGAGAGAGAGAGAGAGGGGGGGGGGAGGGAAAGGGAGAAGTCTCGGTGTTCGTGTTCACCCCGACCTTGCGGGTCGTCCCCCAGGTCCCTCTCAATCGCCGGAATGAGAGGCAAGAAGCTGCCGGCTTTGGAGACGCCCCACTTTGAAATCACAGAAAGAGTTTGAGGGTTCGGAAAGTGTATAGGTATAAGTGTCTTGGGGGAAAACACGGAGTAGAAGTAAAAGGTCGTATTATGAATGCATTAAAAAATTGAATGAAAATGAACGCAAAATGTTAATAAAAAATTGATTCAGAATTATTTAGATTATCCCCGCCGTAGCTACCCTTGGTAAGAGGGATGACACTAACACTTAGAGGAGACGACTGGATCCGGTAATAATGAGCGGCTGCGACTCCGCGGAATGCACACACATGCAGGCCGAACGTACGCGGCACAATTCTCCGTCTGAGGACGTCGGAGCGCTGGCGACGTGAGTGGAATCTGGCGCCCTCCTCCCGCTGTGCCCTGCCAACGCCTCGCTACGCCACGCCGTTGCGCAACGACGCCTCGGTTCGTGCTGCTGCTGCCCGGTCATTGTACCAGAGGGAATTTCCACTGCCCCTCCGCAAAAAAAAAAAAGAAAAAAAGAGAATAGCAAAGAGATGGGAGGTCTCAATAATTCTGGTGTAATATGAGAGCCAAATGGGTTTCGTTAGTGATATGATGTTTACTTTGCGGGATACATCGCATGGTCTAAGCTCCCAAGTTCAGTGACGGCGACACGGGGCGGCCTGCAAGTGTCGCGGTGTTTGCGATCCGGAGGGCTTCATACCGCTCGTGGAAACTCGACCTTAAACGGGGTCGATGGCGGGGTTGGGCAGGGGAGGATGCGAGGCGTACCCTGGGCCCAGTTGATGTCTGCAAGGTGCGTCCCGCCCGCCTTAGCCCGGCTAACGGGCCCTTTATGAATATATTACCCTTTATTGCTAATGCATGCAAGTTCACGCGGCGGGGATAGCCCTCCCCCCGCTACCCCCGCGCGTGGCCGCCCTGCATGCCCGCGCTCATCCCTCTCCCTTCTTATCCTCAACTCACCCCCCGCATCTGACTGACCTCCCCCCCCCCCCCTCTGTCCATGCCTGTTTCTCGCGCGCCCCTCTCTGACCCCGAAATTCTCGACCCCCCCCCCCCTCTCCACGCCCCCTTACGCACCCCACTCCTCAACCCTCAGCTCCCTTACTGCTGAACACTGACGTGGGGGTGGTGTACAGTGTCCACAATGGGCGACGGTCAACATGGCCAGCGTCGCAAAACGCTGAATAAAATTCCAGCGCGGCTTGGGGCCGAGTCTGCTGCCCCGGGTGCCTGGAGCTGGAATGCGGAGCATGTTCGGATAACACCTGTTCAGTCTAGAGCGGGAGGCGCCCCTGTGAGCACCGCCTGTGGGGTCGGTAACGGGTTTTAAAGGCAAGCAGGAGGTATGGGTGAGGGGCGGGAGCGGCTGCGTCCTAAAGTCAAGGCTCACCTCATCGTGTTGGGTAACAAAAGCGGACCGCTGAACGGAGCGCGCTGTGGGGAAACAGGAAATCTGAAAGAGAGGGGCGACCGAGGGGTAAACAACTCTGAAATTTTTGTCTACACCTCGTAATTCAGAAAATTTAGAAATACTCACAAAAATTCAGGAAAAATTTTAAAAAATTATGAAAATTGAGAAAAATTATTAAAATTTAGGTGAATTTCAAGTAAAAATTCGCAAAACTAAAAAAAAATATACAACAGTTTACGAAAATTTAAAAAAATGTTTACACCAAAATCCAGAGTTTTTTTCCCTTCGGAGGCGACGGGTTGCTTTGGTCGGATCGCTTTGAAAGTCATGCGTGGTCCAAGGCGAGGGGCCGTAAGTCGTTAGAAACGCGAGAAAGGGAGTAGCATCTGGGCGTAGTCACTGCTGAGGAGAAGCTCAGAGCCGCGAGAATGACTTTCTATTCGTTTTGTAGCTCCGACTGCCGGCGAGTGAAATTTTAAATAAGGGCTCTTGGGTGTCTTCTGTCTTGTGTGCATGCGTGTGTGAAGTAGGGGGATGAAGAGAGAGAAAGGAGGGGGGAGGGGGGAAGAGAGGGAGAGAGGGAGAGAGAGAGAGAGAGAGAGAGAGA
This sequence comes from Frankliniella fusca, assembly GCA_029379305.1. NCBI lineage: Eukaryota > Metazoa > Arthropoda > Insecta > Thysanoptera > Thripidae > Frankliniella > Frankliniella fusca. Next base: position 1,751,273 of record JAHWGI010000219.1, on the reverse strand, counting down.
GAGAGAGAGAGAGAGAGAGAGAGAGAGAGAGAGAGAGAGAGAGAGAGAGTGTACCCTCTCGGCTAGACGTTTGGTCGCTTTATGGCCGCCCTATGTCGGGATTTGTTCCCGCCCCTCGCCGCACTAGGCGTGTGTATGGTAATGGCCAGGCTGGCCCGGGCGGGCCACCTCCTCGCTGGACACGCTGTAAACCTGATAATTACGGGGGATTCTTCTTGTCGCGCCTCTCTCGGGAGCAGGTTCGTGTTTTAGTAAGTCGGTCGTGAAAAAACTTTTTCATCTGGCGCCACAAATGTGTCGACGTACGCTGCAATACTCCGAAAAATCTCTTTGTAGATTTACGATTACTTTCTGAGTTACAATCTACGAAATATATTGCAAATTTTCTACGACCATTTCTTGCTTGTATAAGCGAATTTTCAATCGATACGCAGTGCTTGTAATTTGACGGCGATTGTAATGTTATATTTTCCACGAATTGGGATTGTAAAAATTAGAATTACAATTCGCAAAATTGCAAGCACTACGTATCAACTTGAAATTCAATAACGAGCAAAAAAGGTTTGTTGGAAATTAACAACATATTTCGTAAATCGTACACTGTAACAATATCTAATTTTAAAAAAACGAAAAACAAACTTTACAGGTTTCGCTGATAAATCAATGACCAGATTATTCCTTTAGATTGATGAAAAGTTTTGTAGATTAACAAGAAAAATCGCGAAACAACAGATAAAGATTGTAAATTTACACGCCAAAAGAAGTAATTCGCGTCTGAGCAAAATAAAAATTGCAGGTGTACGATTTTTTTTACCTGTATAAGTGCAGCTAATTTTTAAGCTATTGTGCTTATTTTCTAGCTACCCTACTGTTAGTTTTTCCGCTGTTTTAAGTGTTTGGCCGTGGTGCTAATTTTTCACATCTAATTTCAGCTGCGCGATCATGCTTTTTATGTGCTCGGAATTATTCTTTTGTAAAGTTACAGAATTTTTTTTTAAATGAACACGAATGAAAAGTAAATTCACAGTTAGGTCTTATAACAAAATTCACAGATATTTCCTGTTAATTTAAAAAGTGTTTTTTTACAGTGTAATTTATTTAAAAAATCGTTAATCTACAAAGGTATTTTTCACAGTCCATTCTTCCACCTTCTCATCCCCCCTTCCTCCCGTTCCCGTCAGTGTTTGACATTAGCCGCGGCCGTGTGTGGTGCTTTCAGCTACACTATCCATCTACAACTGCACATGTGTGTGTGTTTGTGTGTGTGCGTGTGCTTATGCATGGGCGTCTGCACGTGCATGTGTGTGCGTTCCTGTGTTTGCGGGCGACGCGTTTCCTGCGAGCCGTCAGGAGGTAAAATGATTTAAGAAGCCGCGGCGGCGCTCGGCTGCAGCAGACACACTCACACACACCTGTCGCGCATAAAATGTGGCAGGTGAAGAGGGTGTTTGGACCGCATTAAAATAACCCTCTGTGCCCACCTGCGGTACATGAAGGTAGGGTGACTGCAGGTGAAAAGGCGCGGAAGAAATAAACCAGCACGCCGCGCTGCAGGCCTGTCGTTTTGTTTGCCGCGACCTCTGCTTTCGCCTCCGGTGTTTCAGTTCTTAATTATGTTCGCCCTCAAGTCCGTTATTCGTGATTCTGGAACAGTTTACTTTTCTTTGCTTTTCCTTCGCTTTGACGACATATTTTCTCACTTTCCACTCGACGCGATGCCCCAACCCCCTTCCCCGCCCCAGTAGGAGTAAGCTAAAAACCTGTGCCGTCTATTCCAGTTGTGACGCTCGGGGACAGGACTAGCAGCCGCGTCGGCCGTGCCAGCCAAACCCTTACAGGCTTGCTTGCGCCCCTCTGGGCCTAGGCACCCGCCCCCAGCCCCCCGCCCCCAGCCCCCCGCCCCCAGCCCCCAGCCCCCGCAGCCCCCGGCTCCCGTCAGCCCTGTACCCGTTGCTACATCCCCTCGCCGGCCCCGCTCAACTCGCTACCACCCTTGCGGAGCCCCGCTCCCCTCGGCCCCGCTCAGCCTCATTCTGGCCCTAGAGAGAAGAGCGGGCTCCGGGACCAGCGGGGCCAGCGGGCTTAGCCGCCCGTGACGTGTCCAGCATGCCGTCCGGCCCGGGCAGCTGCTGGAGGGAGATGCCCACAGGTCAAAGGGATAGCAGGGAAAGGTATATAATTTCTGTAACGAAGAGCCGCGCACGCACTCGCGACTCTGGTTCTAAATGAAGTTGCCGTTTGTCCAATAATGGAATGAGGCTCGCTTAGTGCCCTGCTTTGCACCTGGAGGAAAAGAGAAAAAAAAGAAGGTCGACAAAAATATGCGGCGGTGATTTACTCCCTTATAATAGCTGGATTACGCCTTTGGTTGAACGTTTAGAAAAATAAAGTTACTAAAGTTTACATACTGCGAGACGTCTCTGGTGTTAACTGGCTGCTCCTAATAAATTTTGATAAGAATATTGCACCTCTCAAACGGGTCACCTTTTTACGGTTATTGTTTCTTTTCCTCTTTTTAGCACGCTCTGGTGTGTGGGTGTGAGTATAAGCACGCGAGAAAGTCGCGCGAAAGGCCGGGCGATTTATGAAACGGCTGCTGAGCGCTGGGGCGACATAACCGTTCTCCTCTTAACCGCCTCAGTGGCGTGGCAGGGTGTGGCGGGGCGTGGCGGGGCGTGGCGGGGCGGGTGCAACCAAGTGCAGCAGGCGGGCGCGCCGGGGTTGGAGCGTAGCTAGAGCGCAGCGCCGGCCGCCCCGCCAAGAATCCGTTAATAAACCCCATTTATCTGTTCAAGCGCAGTGCTCTCTCTCTCTCTCTCTCTCTCTCTCTCTCTCTCTCTCTCTCTCTCTCTCTCTCTCTCTCTCCTTTTCTCTCTCTCTCCCCCCGCCCCCTCCCTCCCCCCTCCTGTGCACCAACACCTGGCTTTCGCTATTGTTTTATGCCCGTCCTGCTCTCAGAACTTCGTGTACTGGATTATCGCTGCAGCCCCTGCCCCTGCCCCCTGGTGTCGTGATTTTCCTCTTAGCGATCGCTGCTGATGCTGGGCTGCTGGAGATGATGACGAAGCGGGCGGGGAGTATCGGGTTAGAGTCATGGTGTTTGTGGCGCTGAGCTTCTCTCCCAGGGAGAGGCTCGAACCGAGAGAGAGAGAGACAGACAGACAGACAGACAGACAGATGAGGAGGCTGCCGCACTCCTCTTCACCTTCCGTGTCCGCCTCCCTTTTTCTCGAGTTTTCTCTCTTTCTTTACCATTCTTCCCTTCTATCTTGTCTTCTTCTCTGTGTCCGTTAGGAAATTTCAAATTATTTTGAAGTCAAATTTAATTTTAAAGGAAGGCGCGCAACATTTCTTTTTCCTTTTCCTCCTCGCTTGCTCTTGCGTTGCGGAGCGCGAGTGTGGGATGAAGATGAATGGCTGGCGGACGTTCGAAGTAGTAATCCCTCGGAATGTGCCGCTCAACTCAGCCACCCTCTCCGGCGCGCGTCCGCATCTCTTCATCTCCTTTCGCCCGCGCGACTGCGTGTCTGGTCCTACCCGTTCCTTTACCACAATCGCTTCGATATCGGTTCTACTCGCGCCTCCGCCCTCTGCGGCTCCCACTTTCTCACTGTGTTTGCACACTTTTTGTGCCAAAAACACTTGCAGCACGCACTCGCAACCGTTATCCGAAATCAATATTTTGTGTCAATCTAAAACTTTAAACGCCCGGGAAGAGCAAAGTTGCCGTTGATATGATGAAGCGGACCACTCCTTTTAAGCAAACCAAGAGCACCAAATACATTCATCTTTTCTGGCGCGCAGTGTCGATGAAAACAGCCAGGGGGATGGAATCGACTGGGTCTACAAAGTAGCAGCAGGTGATGGCGCCGGGGAATCCGCTCGCCCGCCCGGCGCGGCCCGGCCCAAACGGATGGTTATCCCGACCGGAAGCTGGGCGCTCCGGGCGGAGCGGAGCCGGCAGCCCTGGGCAGCCCCTGCCTGGCCTGGGCTCTGCTACTGGCCGCCACCCCGTCCCCTCACCTGACTACTACCTCACCATGAAAACGTCTCCCCCCCCCCCCCTCCGCGCTCCACCCGTGTAGCCCCGCCCTCGCTATCGTCCACTCCTCCTCCTTCTTCTCGTCCTCGGTGATCGCCCAGCGGTCCGTGCGCCACGCAGCGCCACCATTTTATGTCCGCTTTTAGAGGCGTTTCACGCCCCGGACAACCTCCCCACTGGCCCCCACCCACATCACTCGCCCTGCCGCGGCATTACCCCCTGCTCCCTCCCCACCCCCCGCTTATACTCCCCCACCCACCCCTGGCCGGCTCGGTAGGTGGGTAGATGAGCGTTTACCACCCCCGACCTTGTGTGCGGGCCTGACTGTCCAGGTGGGAGTGCATTCCAGTGGCGCAGTCGGTAGGAGAGGCGGGGGCGGGATGTGCGGTGCGTGTGAGGGAGAGGGATTAAGTTTGCACTTGTACTGAGGCGGGAGACTCGTCCGAGTAGTAAAGTTACAATTACTATCCAGTAATTTCCAGCTGCAGCGGTAGTAGTGTATGGCGCAAGAGGGGAACAACTCCGAAATTTTCCTGCTCCGCGTAATTTAGAAAAATTCTGAAAATTTTTGAAACATTCAGAGAAATTTAGAAAAACAGATCAGAAAAATTTACAATAATCCAGAGAAATTCATAAAATTTATTAGATCAAAATTCAAGCAACACAATTTTATTAATTATTAAACATTCACAATCTTTTTTTTTCTTTCAAAAAATTACGAAAATTCACAAAGATTCTTAAAATTCTGAGATGTGACATAAGCAAGTCTGCTAAGATTTCACTGAAGTTTTCTCTACTCTTCCCCATGACTCGTAGTTGGGCTTTCCTTTTCTGCCCCCCCCCCCCCCCCCCGTGATGCTGGCACACTGGCTGCATAAGTGCCCCCTCCGCCACCTCCCCAACGCCCCTGGTTCGCATCAACTCTTGCCGGCAGAATGCGCCCTTTGCGCGCGCCAATTAGCTGGTCGTCCTTTCTTCCGCGTCCCCCACCCCCACGATCCCTCTCTCCCCTGCGACTATGTGTGCCGGTGTGTCACCCCATCTCTCCCCCGAACCCCCTCCCTGGCCTGCCGTGGGTCTAGGTGCGCGCCAGTGGGAGAAAAAAACGAGATCCACCAGCGCTTTGCCACACTATAATGGAAAGGCAAACCGCGTCGGTATGGAGGGACCGTAACTGTGCTGTGTGTGATACGTTTAGTTACGCGTGCGTGTGTGTGTGCGCGCGCGCGCGGGGAGGGGGCAACGCGAGTGATACGAAAAATAATAAAAAGGAAGCAGGGGAGGGGGGTCGCTCTGTGTCGGGCGTGTTCGTATCAGGTCGGCCAATCTGGGAGTTGGATACAGGAACAGGGCCAGCAGCGGAGGCCGGCGGGCGGGGCCGGGGCGGGGCCGGGGCGGGGCTGGGGCGGGGCCGGGGTGGGGCCGGGGCGGGGCCGGGGCGGGGCCAGGGCGCGCGTAGCGTGTAAGCGAGTGGGACGGCACGGGGGACGGTACTGCATGTGACTGTCGCCCGCCAGGGCGATACGCGTTTGGCTTCTGTTTGGAAACTGTTGTGCCAAACAAATAAATATATGTGCGTGCCGGGAGTGTTCTAGTTCACTTTCATCCCTTCTGCCTAACCAATCCCTTGAAAAAAGAAAACAAAACCACTAGTTGGATTTTTTGTTTTGTGTTGTTGTTGTTGTTGTTGTTGTTGTTGTTGTTGTTGTTGTTGTTGTTGTTGTGATGCTTGAAAGTTTACGTACTTAATGTTAAAAAATCCTTGGATAAAATGTTCCAGCTTTGCCTTTCCAATATGTCGTCCAGCATCGCCTGTAGACGTTCCGATCCATACAGAATGGATACTGTAAGAAATTTATTAAAGTTCAAATCAACCATGCGCGGATCCAGGGGAGGGGCGACAGGCCTTTTGCCCCTCCCATGGCTCCTCGATAGCCGCCTGAAAGGTAGGCAAAAAGCCATACTTTGTCCCTGTAAGTAGGCAAAAAGTACTACTTTGCCCCCCCCCAAAGGCTGGCTCTGGATCCGCCACTGAAATCAACACCCATCCCATAGTGTGAAGTGAATTATTTTTTTGCGTGTTTATGATCGTGAATTTTGTGCTTTATAAAATCGTTGGAGACGATGTTGGTGTTAAAAATTGTTGGGTTTTAATGATTGGAATATAACAATCTTCAGTTTCAAAGGAGTATATAACCTCGTACTCACAGTAAAACACTATCATGAGACAACCATTAAAAAAGTCAACATTTCTATAACTGAAAACAGGCTTCTCAAGACAGACAGACTAAATATTAAATAGTTCTGTAGGCTATATTGCCTATTAAAACACAAGGGTTCGCTTAAAAGTAACAGGAAATGTAAGTTCTAAACTACTAAACTTCTTAAAATGTCGGTAGAAAAACTGCATGTTAAATGTAATGCTAAGCAACTGCAGTTTTATCCGGTTTTATCTCTGCACTTAAACTGCAGTTATTCTGCAGATCCTTCCACCCGGGAAGTTCAAACCCTCACGGTTTTGACTGTATCTAGAAGTTGCGTTCCAGACCTTACAGACAAACCGTGAATCAGTATAGAAATTTTTTAAAGTGTGAGACATCAGATAAGTAATCTTCTGATCTCCTAAGGCGATGTGTTTTTTTTTCTTTTTCTTTTCCCAATGAAATGTTATCAATCGCAAACAGGGCGGGGCGCGTCCCTCGCTCCCTGAGCCAACACCAGGCGACCAACATAAATATTATGCTGATCACAGGGGATTCAAGGCGAGGGGGCCGCGTGGCGCCCGTACCGGGCCGGGACGCTCGGAGAGACGTTCTCACCTGCCTCGCCTTCCTCCACTGGAGATAGGGGAAAAAGCTAGGGTTAGGTACGGGCGGGCTGCGGATCGACAGGTTTGTGGCGATTCCCGACTCTTCTCTTCCCTCTTGCTCTCCTCTCTCCCAAGCCGTCCTTTATCTCTTCTCTTTCCCTCAGACCGTCCTCTGCCGCCCGGCGTCCAAGTCCGACTCACGCTGCCGCCCATGTTCGTCTCACTCCTTGTTTGCTGAGCGTAGCGTAGCACACTGTTGGGGATTTGAACCGAACTACTGTGCCCCCCCCCCACCCGCCCGGAACCTGTAGTAGCAGAGCTTCCTACTACAGTTGCTATCTTTTATTAATTTTTACGTTCATATGTTTGCACGTATGCATATGTACCCGACAGTAATTTAATTCTCGACGTCGAAGCCCAGCATGTAGGGCCTGCCTGGCTGGTGCACACTCCCTCTCTTTCTGAAAATACCCCCACTCCCCCTTTTTTCGCGCGCTGTCCTCCTTCAAGTTTTTCAGCCCTCTCCAAATACACGTCTTGTTTTCCCTTTTTTTCTCTGTTTATTCTCTCCTCCCTTTCCTTCTCTTCCTATGCTCGCCTCTCAAGACTTCACGCGCGGTCTCTCTCTCTCTCTCTCTCTCTCTCTCTCTCTCTCTCTCTCTCTCTCTCTCTCTCTCTCTCTCTCTCTCTCTCTCTCTCTCTCTCTCTCTCTCTCTGCTGGCTCCCAGGTGAGCTGCGCCCTGCTCTTCTTACAAGACCAGGTCGTAACCCATACGGACATCTCTCTCGCGCTCCTGCCGAGCATGTGTGTGTGAGCCTGTGCGTCTGTGAGATTCAGGGAGGTGGTTGGTATGTGCTGAACCCGACTGCTCGTATCCACCCCTCGCCAGCGCGCGGCTGTGAAATGGATCGCGGTGTATCATTGGTGCTGGCGCGCTAATACCATGTTTCCCTCCTCTGGAATGAACGCTGGCTTTGGATGAGATTGAGGGGATCTCAGTTCTATTCCATTTTTAATCAGGTCAAGGGCCAAAGAGCAATCTGATCTGCGTACAGACCGTTCACAGAGACGTTAGTCAGTTGTTTTACATTGGTCGTATAGTACGGAAAAATTTGGAACTGGAACAAGGGATTTTTTTTCTTTCTTTTTCTTTTTACCTTTGCTGCAAGTTCAATTGCATGTGCACGACTCACTGTAGGTGGATTCTTGTGGGTTCATCGTAACTTTTGCTTTGTCCGGTTAGGGAGAAGTAGATAGGAAAAGGAATTGAGACGTCCTGGTGTGGGAGAATCGGATAGGAAAAGTAGTTGAGACGGTAGATAGGAGGGAAACGGAGGAAACAAATCGTGTTGCGGAGGGTGAGGGCGAAGTAATTTTGTGAATTCCTCAAAGTACTTTACTAGCGGTAGATTTAGCGTCGGATATCCTCAGCCCTGGCTGCTCAGCAAGAGGGCTTAGCGCGACGAGACAGACGAACGTTAGCCGGGATACCTGAAGACTCTTAACAGTTTCACTTTGATATATATAAGTTTTGAGGAAAAGAAAAGGACAGGTATGTCGCAGCGTGATTATTTCAGTAATTATATTTAAAAATGGTCCCGTTATTTTTGTTTCAAACAATTAGTCAGCGTGGTCAGCGTCAGAAAATTTGAATATACCTTCCCTGGGCAGGTTCTCGGCCTGATTTCGGTAACCCCCGCTGGTTTCTCTGTTGGGGTTGACAAAGGGGGCTTGATGTCGGGTCGTTGACTTTCCTCCACTCTAGTAGAATCCTTTTTCTTCTTTTACAAAAGGGTAAGATTTCGAAGGAAACAATATCCAGCGAGAGGCGGGAACACGGGATTTGACTAATTGAAGGTGTTTCCCTCCCCCCACTTCTTCCACGCCTCTCGGGGCTTCACAAAGAAGACGGCTATTCCCTTTGAGTAAAGCAATTGACTTAAGTGGACGAGTGGGGACCGGGCAGGGGGGAGAGAAGGCGAGGGTGAAATGAAATGGAAAGGTGGGAGGGCGAGGAGATTGGAGACGGAAGGGAGAAAGGGAGTTCGCGCGAGAGAGAAAGAGAGACGGGAAGGGTAGTCGCGTTGTTGGTGCAGTGAGTGGGGGCCCGTGGTGACAGAGCTCGCTGGGCGACACTGCCTTTGCAACCGGAAGCATTGACGCTCCGCACGTCTTCCTGGCTGCCGAGCGCCGGCCATGGACTATTTCCGGTTCCGGTGCGAGCACGTGTCTGCTGCAGTGGCCGTGATACTGGGACCCACCATGTCGAAAGCTACTGTCTTTGTTTGCGTCTGATTGAAATGACCAACGGTTCAGTACGAGATCGACGAGATCACGCTAGTGGTGTCATTCTTTCGAAGGGGAAAAGGGGTAGTTTACAAAAAATTATACTGGTTAAAAGTCAAGATCTGCCAACAGAAATGTCAAGTGCAATGAGAAACTGTGAACACATGTAGCTCAATTTTATAACTTTAGAATAATTACGTGGTACGTGATTGTTCAAAAAAGTTTATTTTACAAGCTGTGCGTTCTTTGAGGCTGCTGTGGACACTGCTACTTCCCTGCTGCTTGGATGCTCCCGTGCAGCGCGCGTCTGTTGCAGCGCCGCAATTTAACAGCGAAATCTTGTGGCTTCGCCATCGCCGAACTGAGATGAAAATCCCGCACCGTATTTTCGCTCTACGAGTCGTTCCAGTGGCTGTTGCTGCTTCCCCATCGAGGCCTACTCGACTTGGCTCTGTCTTCCAGTCCGAGAAGGGTCGGGGCACGCGACGCGGCGGAGGGCTAGGGGACAGAAGGAGCAATGAACGGGGAGACATACATTCCTGCCACCAGACCAGACTCTCCCTCTCTCCTCTGGCCGATTGTCTTCTTCTCTCTTGCGCTCCCGATCTCTATCTGCTGCGTGTGTTTTCCCCCTATCCCATAGCCAAGGAAGGCCTGGGATGAGTCATGTGTCTTTCGTGGAGTTGTATTTTTTCCTATTAAACTATGTTATTAGTGTGTAGATGACTGAAAAGAAGACGGAATGCGGAATGAAGTGCACGATCCAAGTAATCTTACAACTTTGTCCCCTGTATGAGGGTGCAGAATTGTTTTTAGCTTGGTAGCGGTGCCGCTGCGGGAGGAACGCTCCGTGAATGTAAATAACACGGTAGTGCGGGTATCTGGCGGGGCCGTTTGGGGACGTCTCGGACCAAACCTGCGGGGGAAAGAAGGCGCTGTTTATCCAGGGGAGACAGAACGGGGACGGCGACAGAGACTGGGAGAATGGGAGCAAGAGTGAGGGAGAGAGGTAGAGGAGAGGGACTTTTGGGGTAACGGGTCATTGTTCTGCATTGTATATACTAAGAGAGAGAGAGAGAGAGAGAGAGAGAGAGAGAGAGAGAGAGAGAGAGAGAGAGAGAAGGATGGGGAGGTGGAGGGAGGCCGCAAAAAAGGTCAGAAACAAATTGTGGGTTTTTTTTTTTATTCAGGAATTCAGGATTAAATAGCCTCCTGATTTAAATACAAATGCGGGGTCTAGCCTTTGGCGGGCCGTATAGCGACACCATAAGCATAGCCGACACGACACGACTTCATAGTCTCTACGGGGCAGGCAGTTGCTGCAGCAAAGTCGTCGGCAACAATGACGTGTCGAAATCGCCTTCTGTATGACATTCCTCTTTTAAAATGTTAACAACCCCCTCCCTCGGCAGTTCTGTGGTGATAAAGGCCGGTGTTAGCCGCTCCGCCGCAGGGTATCGATCACCCGTCTCCTCCCGCAGTCATGACGCTCCCCGCCTCTCATTTCACTCCCCCGCCTTCTGCTCGTGGAAAGACAACGGAAAAGTTTGCTATTCGCTCTCCTCTTCCTCCTTCTCCTCCCCTCCCTCCTCAGCCTCCACCTCCTCTCCCATGGCCCAGTAAAACTTTGCGAAACAACGCACAGTGTTGTGGGCATTGGTTTCCGCTCTGGCTTCGCTAACTGTCCCGGTGAAAGTTGTCTTTTGCAAATCAGACGGTGGCTTCACGGTTCGGCCCGGCTGTGGAAATGGCAGGGGGGAGGGGGGCAGATCACCTGTGGCTGCGAGCCGCGTCTGTCCTGTTTCCTTAACGGTTTCATTAATAACTTTAGGTGCACGTAGTTCGCAAACAGACCCATGCAAGTTTCTGCGCACGCCTTTGGCGAGTCCCTCTCCTTTTCCACACAGAGGTCTTTCCCCTTACTAGCTGGCGGTGGGCGGAGACTGCTGACGGTGGGCGTTTTGGAAGCGCCAATATACTCAGGTTTTATGTTCGGTCCAGAAGAAGGAATAGGCAGGCTGCGCTCAAATATTGTCACCGCATCGAATCAAAAGTTCCATAGTGCATTCAGGAAACTGCTGAGACCTTCGACACTGATATAAAGAACCTCGAAAATTCACGAAGTATTCGTCGTGAAATAAGTTTCCAGAACTCTTTGTGATTTTTTTTTCAGGAAATCACAACTCTCCTTTGGGAAATCACACGTTATAAAAAAAAAATAACCAACAGTATTGCGACCGGTCTATAACTATAACAAATTATGATAGTGAAATCCCTGATTTCGTACTAAAAAGAAGTGTTGGGATTTCACAATTGCTTTGTATCGAGCTAGTGCTGGGAAATCACAGGAAATTTTTAACAGCGAAAACCGGAATATGTTAAAGCATAATAGTAAAGTCAACAAAGAGAAGGTTAGAGCTTGCGGGTTATTATAACAAGGATAATCCGAGTCCAGGTTGTCACAACTCTTCCCACTTTCTCACACTCTGAACAATTTAGTAGCGCTCTCGTTCTGTCTGGGTGATTTGTACAACGTGCTCGAAATAGATCCTGCAAACAAGCACCCATTTGGACCAGTGACGGTTTGATCTCTCGTTCCGTGTTTGTCCGAGTCTCTCTTTCCCCTTCTCTCCCACGCCCTCCGTTTGGCGCTTGGCTTAGTGAACAGGAGTGCGCATGGTCGAGGTGCAAATCCGATTTCCAAATTCAGCAGCTCTGATAAACGGCCGTGGGTTTTACCGAGTGACTTACGACCCCCAGACCCGCTCTCTGACAAAACTGCGAAAGAGCGCGCACAGCTGTAGCGTGCCTGCTGAAAGCAACGCCATACCACGCCTCTTCTCTTCTAACCAGCCTGTAGAGGCATCAGTAGATGTATTAGCTGTACCACTGTATGGAATGGCGTCGCTCTCAAACATTACAGTTGAGTAGAGGTTACCCAAATATTAAAAAATTGTTTTTCTCTTATATTTCAGGTTTGTTCAGCAGAGAAAAGAACAACTTTTGTTCGATAGGGAGCAACCCAGTAAGGATCAGAAGTGGGGAAATAAACTGCTGCTGGTAAGTCACGAAGAGTGAAACCATATCATTCGATACAGATTGTTAAGAACTCACCTTAAAAAAATTAATAAAAAAAATCGTAAAATTGGTACTTTTTCGTAATTTGTGATTGCGGCACATAGTATCATAGTTGTAAATTTACAAGCGCAGTTGTAGTTTTACGACAGCAAATACTCAAGCAAAAATATTATTCGCTTCTGAGCAAAAACAATTAGCATGTGTACTAATTATTTTTGCTGTATAGATGCAGCTAATTTTTAACCTACCGTGAGAGGATTGTTGATCGTCTGAGTTCCTAAAACAATGAGTGCAGCGGATGTGCTCATGCTGTCCACAGCGGGCGACATACATGTAACTGCATCCTCACTATACTTCCCTGAATGCTGCTACTCGGGATGGGAACGTAGCGCCACTGACAAATATCACGTTACGACTGGAAGCGTGCTGCACGATGCCTCCACCACCTCCCGCCTCCTCGCCCTGCTCTGCCACCAACACCCGAAAAAATGTTGCAAAATTTTAACATAGTTTGTGTTATGTTTTAAAATTTATATTTATAATTTGTCGATGTTTTGTTCTGCCTTTCTTCTTGTTTTCTTTTTTCCTGGTTAGTATGCGTCGTGTCAATTATCTTAAGTCCTGTGGCGTACGCCCTATACTCGAAACCGCGGAGAACGGACGGCAAGAAATCTCGACTTGCACCTCGGTTTTTGGCAAGGAAGGCCCTATGAGCCTGCGACGTGACGTGAGGGATCCTAGTTCAGTCCTATTTGCCCAGGCGCTGCTGTGCTGGCCTCCTACACTCCCAAACCCCTACAGTCCCGTGTCACCGCGAGGTCCTCAAACGTTCGATGAGGGCAAGAGAAACTCAGGTGCGCCTCTCTCCCAGCGTCCCTCTCACTTACATTTCCCTTTTCTCTCTCTCTCTTACTTAACCTTCCGCTTCCCCACTCTTCCCGACCTCAGGACCGAGTTGATTACATTGGTAGATGAAAGGAGCGGCTCGACACTCGGACCACAGGGGAGTGAGTCAGTGAGAGCTCAGCCCGACAGCCGGTGAGTGAAATTTGTGTAGCTCCTTCCTTTTTCTTCCTTATTTTAAGGAGGAGAGGCCAACCTAAATCAAAGAACATAGGAAGAAAAAAATGCCTAGTAGCTGCTTGACCTACGGCGGATGGCGTAACTTCAATTGTTGCTTAAAATAAAGTTAACATCATTAACTGGTTAAGGAAAATGTGATAGCGACATTGGTAATTTTTGCCATATCCTGCACGGCATTTTCGGATTAAATCTCCCTCTCTTTCCTTTCCTCTCACCGCCTTGTGTTTCTGAGCTATATTGGATAGTTGCATGAGGCACGGTATTGGTTTCATGCTAATGCAGCGTGCTGTGGCCTCGCTGTGGCCGGAGCCGGAGCCTGTCTGGGCGGTGCTTCCGGGCGCTTCGGACCGGAGGCCATGTGGCTCTCCGGCTTCTTGTAATCGCGCCACCCGGAAGAAGGAATTCTTTTTACACGAAAACTTTGTCGAGTGCAGCGGAGCTGGGTCCTCCTCACCAGTTTTTACACGCGGAAAGGGTCCGTAGTTTCATGAAGACATCCCCGCGCTTTTCTTGCGTGGGCGGAGGGGCGTGTTCACATGAAAGTAAATGCTTCCGTCGCGAGGAATAAGTGGTTCGACAGAATGCAAAACCTCAATGGCGGTGTTAACCTTTCTCGATGGTGCCTCTGCCATGATCTGAACGCTTTCTCTAGGTCTCACGCGTGTGATGCCCCTGCGCCATCATTATTTTTTTTTCCTCTCTCGCCCTCTTTAAATTTGGCATTTCTGACAGTTGACTGAATCACTCACCCTCCCCACGCTTTGTTGACGTCCATGCCGCTGCTAAGTTCACACGCTGCCTTTTCGTGGCCGCGCCTGATATGTGTGTGAGAGAGCTGGGAAAGAGGGGGATGAGGAGCGGAGCTGTGTGTATGCGCGCGCGCGCGCGTGTGTGTGTGTGTGTGTGTGTGTGTGTTGGTATGGATGGAAGGGGACGCTGGCGCTACCAAAGGCGGTCGGGGCCAACACACAAGTGCTGCTTGCTTGCGGTCTCTGGCCCGACTGGAAGTGAGGCGGGAGAAAAGATTAGAAAACTTCATGGAAAACGCTGCGGAGCAGTGCGACCACGCGGCCGGCCGGGCCTCAGACCGCCATGGCGCGCCACCGCTTGCGGTCCCGACCCGGTCCCGACCCGGTCCCCGGTCCCAGGACGGGCGTCGCTTATTTAGAGGGAAACTGACCAAAATCCAAGGCAGGGAATTTTATTCACACCGAACTTATTTAAAAAGAAAAAAAAATGTTGACTGTGCGGGGAACTTTGTCCTGTAGACAGCACTCTGTAAACCTTAGTGTGGGACAGTCACATCCCTTTAATTGTAGGGCCAATGTGTCGCACCTGGTGCGTTTCTTTCAATGCGTAGCAGTGTTGCGGGTTTGGCTACCCCATTCGCCCGTGCCATGGCCCCTGCAGCCCTGGTGAGTATCCAATCCCGCAACACTGTTACGCATTTACAGAAACACCCGGTGCATCTTATAGTGCAAGGCACAGTACGTTCTGCTAATTTTAGATCGCGGGACGACGTGTCTTGCACTTTTGCGGTGCATCGCATGCACACACACGTGGGACTACTGTCCGACGCTTTGGTCTTGCGCCTGCAGGACACGGTAAAGACAATGTCTGACTTTTTGAGATAAAGGGGAAAACTTTGAAGCACTCTGTGCTTTTGAGAAAAACTCGTCAGATTTTGAGAAAGTCCCCTCAAAAAATAAGGTAATTTACCTCATCTTTAAGGAAACTTATCCAAAATCTGAGGATGTTTTTTTCTTAAAATCAGGGAGAGCCTCAAAGTTTTCCCATTTTCCTTAAACAATCAAACATTGTTTTTCCCCGTGACTTCATCTCACGAGAAGGCTTTTAAAGCGATGCCAAATACGTATAGTAAAGAGTTTCTAAAATCAGAGAAAATTGTCTTTTTAATTATTTTTTTATGGTCTTGCATTGTGGAGCTAGGTGGTCTGGACGTTCTTGATCGCTTCACAGCAGCTAGAAAATAATCTATCTTTACATCAGTTTTATTGACCTGTCCTTGCCGTTTCACTTAACAGTCCAGCTGTGCGTTCGCAATTCCCAGTATCCTTTAAAACATGTTCTGCTTGACCTGGAACCCAAAGCTTGTCTGATGCCGCTGCTATGACTTAAATGTAAACATTTCTTGCGCTTCCCGCGTTTCTACTCAGTAAACAGCCCTCCAGGACCCGAGCAGTTGACGCGACAGCGGCAGTCAAACACTGTAAATAAAGTTTCGTTATTTCACGTAACAAATACTCAAGAGCAGTGTTTTCTCAGAAAATGACGAAAGGTATATATGTGAATAGTAAAACAACAAGCTATTCCCTGCGTTAAAATATAAAATATTATGCATGAAACGGGACGCATCCAAATTAAACACGATATATGTAAATGAAGAACAGTTTGTTTAGAAAAATGAAGAGAAACATTTTGTTAAGTCTTTTTATTCGTCAAATTACGATCTAACCTCTGACAGTGAACGAAAATATACGGCGCGCGTGTGCCGTTAGGAGGGGGGGGGGGGCTGGCGCGGGGCAATTGTTTGCTTGTTATCGCGTGGGAATTAGACTGCGCCCCTATCTCCCTCCTCCCTCTCGCTGGCTCGTCTCTCTCTCTCTCTCTCTCTCTCTCTCTCTCTCTCTCTCTCTCTCTCTCTCTCCCTTTCTCTCTCTCTCTCTCTCTCTCTCTCTCTCTCTCTCCCTCTCTCTCTCTCTCCCCTCTCTCTCTCTTTGTCGTGTACATGTACATTTCGGTCGAATGGCACGCAACGACGTCTGGCGCAGGACCATGCATGCATAACCATCTTGCGCCCCGGAGAACCTGCGTATTTACGCGTTCTTTGCCTCTGCTTACTGAGGGGGAAACAACTCAGAATTTTTTGTATAATCCTCGTAATTTAGAAAAAGTAAGCAAAGATTCAGGTAAACTCGGCAAAATTAAGAAAAGGTCAGGAAAATTTGAAAACAAAAAAAATCACTAACTTCACATAATTCTAGATACACGTCAAGCAAAAATTCGCTTAAAATTCACAAAAAAAAAAAACACAAAAAAAAAACATTCCTATACATCAAAATGTATCGAAGCGGTCTCAGAATCCTTAAAATGAACCAACGAAAAGGTTTACGACAAATATATTCACATACGTTATTCTAGTGGGTGTAAATTGTGGTTCGATACTTGAGACTGCCAAAGTTTAGTTAAACAGTTAAACTAACGTCAGTCAAAGTAGGTTGTACAACGTTACAAATTCTAATTATGTAAAAAGTTTTCCCCATTTAGCAGACGTAATTTTTTTTTGAAAATTGTCCGTTTCGAGTAATTGCACTTAAAAAGACGGTTCCGGAGTGGTGCGGATCGATGAGGATGGATATAGTGGAAAAGTGGACCAATTTCGGTCGGATTTTACAGTGTACTAGCGAGTTAAGCCTGTTTTCAAGGACAACGGTTCGCAGCATTGACCTGGAGTCGAAAAGGCGGTTCCGGAGAGGTGCGGGTCGATATGGTCGAATAACGTTGAAAACTGGACCAATATTGGTCGGTTTTTATAGTGTACTTGTGGTTTAGGCCCTTTTCCGAGGGAAATGGTCTGCGTCATTGAACTGCACTTGAAAATCCAGTTCCGGGCGGATCGATGGGGTTAGAGAAACTTGAAAATCGCACCAATTTCCCCCTTTTTACAGTGTACCGGCCAGTTGGGCCCCTGGAACAAAAATGGTGTGCGCCATTATTCTGGCCGCGTCCAGACGATTCCTGAGAGGTGCGGGAAGATGGGGGCGTCTCCAAAACTAAAATTACGCCAATATCGTGATTTAGGCCCTTTCCGGAGGGGCGTAACTCAGCTCCCAGAGATATTTTGGGAAATCGCTGAAAACGTTGGGCGGCATCAATGAGCCACCGTCGAGACGGTTCTGGCGATGTGCGGGTCAGCTGGGTTAGACAAAATTAGAATTGGACCGTTTTCGCCTATTTATTACACTGTACCGGCCAGTTACGCCCTTAATCGCAAAAACGGTGGGTGGCTGAGCCGACCCAAAACGGTAGAAGATACAGCAAAACGGGCAAAATTTTGACCTAGAGAAACCTAACTCGTCGACATACCCGTTACGAGCTCATGAAATTTTCCCGATAAATTTTTTTCCCATTACTGTAGAACTTTAATTTTTTTTTTTTCAGTGCCTTAATGAGGGTTGGCAGGATTTGAAACAGGCCTTTCGGTGTCCAGGAGTGACCCTCAAAATACCCCCAAAAATTTCGACTCTCTACAGCAACTCCTTGGAGTGGAACAAACATACAGACAAACAAACAAACAAACAAACAGACACCAAAGCCCGCTCTCAAGCTTTTCCAAACCAGAAGGGAGCGCTAAAAAAATAGGCCAGATGATAACAAAATTCTAAGATACAAACGACTTGAATAGATTTTTCATGGAAAATCTAAAATTTGTCTGGTATATGTATACTTGCTAAATATGTAGACTAAAATGTCTAAAGCTGATTAATAGGCCTCAAATGCTAGACTGAAATAGGCAAGAGTATATAATATTTTGCTAAAAAAGGTTCTCTATATTACTCCTAGGATTTATAAAACATCTCAGTACAGCAGCATCAATAGTTTCAGTGAGAATATATGATATATATTAAATCCACGGTTTGCCGTCACCATGTGTATAATAAATAATACCTAACAAATGATATCAATTTAAGTAATTCTGCAGCATGCACCCAAATTTGTGTATTTAAAACAAAGGTACTTTATTATTTAGAATACAGAGAAGAAATATTAAATCCACGGTTTGCCGTCACCAAGTGTATAATAAATAATACCTATCAAATGATATCAATTTAAATAATTCTGCAGCTTGCACCCAAATTTGTGTATTTAAAACAAAGGTACTTCATTATTTAGAATACAGAGAAGAAATAAATTTGCATCAAATCAGTAATCGGACCAATATTATACAAAACACACTAGCTGACATTCGACCGAACACTGTATTCTACGCTTCACATGATCTGAATGAAATTTCAATTTGAATCTTTCAGTCCTTTAATATTGCTAAAAATGGTTCTCTATATTACCCTCAGGATTTATAAAACATCTGAGTACAGCAGCATCAATAGTTTCGGTGAGAATATATGATATATATTAAATCCACGGTTTGCCGTCACCAAGTGTATAATAAGTAATACCTATCAAATGATATCAATTTGCAGCTTGCACCCAAACTTCTGTGTTTAAAACGAAGGTACTTTTTTATTTAGAATACGGAGAAGAAATTAAAATAGTTCTCTATATTACCCTTAGGATTTATAAAACATCTGAGTACAGCAGCATCAATAGTTTCGGTAAGAGTATATGATATATATTAAATCCACGGTTTGCCGTCACCAAGTGTATAATAAATGATACCTATCAAATGATATCAGTTTCACTAATTCTGCTGCCTGCACCCAAACTTGTGTATTCTAAACAAGGTTCTTTATTATTTAAGAGATAGGGAGATGAAATAAAATTACTACAAATGAGTGATAGTGATGGGCCCAGTATTGTACAAAAACTAGCTGACATCGGACAGACCACATTAGTTTATGCTTCACATAATCTCAATACAACTTCAAAACCTACATATCAGACCTGATATTTTGTAATTTAAAATGATCCGAATGTATGTGCAGCCCTAATACACACCATTTTTTTAACAGAGTTATGCTAGAATTGAATATAAAACTAGATTTAAACTAGTTTACATTATGGGTTATGGTGCTTTGTTATGGTTCCCACTACGCTCCGCCATTCGGGGCAAGGTCCTCATTGTACAAAAACTAGCTGACATCGGACAGACCACATTAGTTTATGCGTCACATAATCTCGATACAACTTCAAAACCTACATATCAGACCTGATATTTTGTGGTTCCTGACATTTTTTTACCCGGAGCCAAGCCGGGCCGGGGGGAGCCGGGTCGGGCCGAGCCGGGCCGAGCAACGAACACGACACACGAACAGACTAGACGAGTGGGGACAGAGCGTGGAGGGGGGAGGCGTGACGTCACAGTGACGACCATTCCCGAACGACGACCACGACGACCATACGACTACGACGACACGCTCCCCGCCCCAGCCGACGTAGCGCTAGAAGCGGTGCTGAGACCGCTTAAAAAACAATCAAAAACTTTGTACACCAAAATTCAGAGTAGTTTCCCCCTCGCAGCATACCTATTTCATGGAATTTTCTTTTGGTTTCGCATCGTAGTGACGCCTCTGAAACGTATCTTTCAAGGCGAAGGGAAGAGTAGTATCGGAGTTCCGCCGCCGTGTCGAAAACCAAATGATGCTCCCACCGCCTGCTCGTGAAGCCTCTCGCAGCATCCGCTGCCGGTGCGGCTCTGCCGGTGCTGCCAGCAGGTGCCTCGCTCTGCCTCATCCACGCTGTCATTCAATTTGTTACGATCGAGTCGCCGCTACCTCCACCCCGTGCCGTCGCTTCCACCTTCCCTCCCTCCATCACTTCCACCCATTCCCTATGCCCTTCTCCCTCCCCTACCTCTCCCCCTTGTTCCGCCCCCTCTTTGACCGATGACACTGAACACAAACTACTCTATACTCTACACCACCACACAACCGCCACAATCCATCGCGCACGTCACACATATATACACATACTCTCTCTTCCTCTCTCTCTCTCTTTCACACACACATACACATACGCACTGCAGCTCAGTAGCATTTTCGGAGAACGTTCGGCGCAAATATGTCATCGCATCGTGACCCTTTCGTTTTCAACGATCGCCCGTCCGTCTTCCTGTCTCTGCTGTCCGTCCGTCCTTCCGTCCGTACTTCCGTTTGCTCTGGCGGACCGTACCGTGTGGCGGCCTCCCCCGTGCGCTGTGTCGGGCAGGGTGCGCAGCGCCGCACCCACCATCACTCGTCTCTCTCTCGGAGGGGCAAATCCGCTGTCTGTCCCTCTCCCCTCTCACTCCCCCCCATGCCCCTTCCATCATTATCCCACTTTAGCCCCCCCCCCTCACCCCCGCCTCTCTCCACTCCACTCGGGACTTCTCCTACTGAAGCGCAGGTCTCTGCTCTTTGGTCTCTCCGGCCGCGGCTAGCCCACGCCCACCCGGGCCTTCCCTTCGAGTTTCTTTTCCTGTGCTTCCTCCGCTCTTTCTGGGCTCCGCGTGGTCGACCGAAGCCTCTCCGCCTTGTCCCACGCGGGTCGCCCTCCGGAGGCCTGCTCCAAGAAGCCCGCCGTCGCCAACCTTGCCAACCCCCTCCCCCTCCTCCTCCCTCTGGAGCGCTGCCGCTGGAGCAGCCGCCCGCCGCCCATGGCTGCGACTGAGTGGGGGATCAGTCATACTAAATGTGTACAATGATATTTTTTCACTTTTCATTTTTATTTTTAAAAATTTTTTGTTTTGATTTTTCTCTTTATTTTTCGAGGAAAAATTCTGTCACGTTTTGAATTTGATCTTTTTCCCCTTTTCCTGACTTTTTGTCAATGTTTTTTCCCCACTTTTTTGTGTATTTTTCGGATTTTCTGTAGTTTTCCCGAGGGGTACCTCACTCTCTCCAATCAGTGTACACCCTGCTTTCCAATCATTTTCCAATCACCTTCCAGTCACATAATTTTTCGACAAAAATCTATTTCAAGCACCTTAAAATGGCAAAATATCTGATTGGTGCCAAAAAATTATAGCTTTTTAAAAAGTTTGGTTAAATTTTCCTTCCAATCACAATGCAACCCTCCAATCAGTGTACACCCATATCAAGAGTGAGGTACCCCTCGAGTTTTCCTCAATTTGTTTTATTTTTATATTTTTTCGATTTTTAAAATGATTATTTTGGGGCCTTACAATGATTTTCGGAGTGATGTGCCCCTCGGACGTGACCTCGGGGCAGTGGGGTGAGGATACAATGCAACGGAAAACAGGGCCGGAGATGTGTGGCTGTTGGGGTGAGTCTCGCTGCGCGCTGCGCGACCTTGGTTCGGGACCGCTGACTCGCCCGCTGTCGTGGGGGACGCCGCCCCCGCCGCCGCGCCGGTTCTGTGAGTGAACGTGACCGCCGGTAACTGGACCGAAATCTTGGTGAGAACGAGACACTGATCATGAAAAGATTTTGCGCTTTCGATCCTTTTCGCCTCGTTTCAAGTGTTAGACGCGCTTCACAATATTTTCCCCCCGGCTGCCAATACAACGCGGCGGGCACACGCGACGAGCCGCACTAAAGTCCGCGTCCGGTCTGCTGAACGGGTTCAGGGGGGGGGGGGGGCCGAAAGAGCGCCGCGGCAGGAGGGCGATGGAGCGCGCGGCGCGGCGGGGCGAGAGGATTATGCTCAGGTGCCAACAGGAAGGGGCGCGGGGCAACTACCACTCTATTGGCAGGTGGGCTCCCATAAACCGGGCGGGCGGGCGGGGGACGCGGTGCCTCTAGCGGGCCGCGTAGCCCGCCACGCCCCGCCAGCTCGGCCCCATAAAATGCTGTCAGGCCATCAGACTATGTAATTCGCCGGTAGAGGACTGGGACGGGACGGGACGGCCTGGATCGTGCTGTTGCTACTAGTTGGTAACGGCTGCTGCTGCTGCTGCTAGTGGGGCCCGCTGCCGGGACGTCCTACGCAGAATTGCTAAATTACTTTGGATTTCACAGGATTACAGTCCAGAATGTCGTCCGTTTAAGTCTCCATATTTTACTTGTACACTGTAAATCTGAAAGTCATGTTTCTGTCTGAAATTGAGCGAGGCATATAACGTCGCCCTAAAGGAGTGAGGAAATTCTGGGTGCGGCCCACTACCTCCACGGAAATTTGTTCTAATTCAAATTGAAGGAACTTTCAAAAAGTGTGAAAAATTGTTCCACAGCGCGTGGACGTGTTTTTACATTCACGGAAAGTTCTTCCAGGTGTGGAGCAGTAATAATATCACTCCCCATGAGCGATAAAATTTGGGTCACCAATCTCGCTCTCCTGAGAGCGAGAATTCTCACTCCTCGATTTGCAGTGTACTGCGGGTGGCCGCAGGAGCTCTGGAAAACCATAGTGTGCACAAGAATTCATTATTTACTGCATACATAGAAGTATTCAGCAAATAATGTGTACATGCCCATGTATGTCGTAAATAGTGTGTACATGCCTATGTACACATTATTTACAGAATACCGTGGCAAATACACACGTAATCCCCTTGTGAATTTTCGTGTGTACCTGCCAAGGTATTCAGTAAATAATGTGTACATAGGCATGTACACACTATTTACTGCATACATGGGCATGTACACATTATTTGCTGAATACTTCTATGTATGCAGTAAATAATGGATTCTTGTACACACTTGGTTTTCCAGGGAGTGCGAGCGAGAGGTATCCCACCCGTTGCGGCCCGCGCGTCGTCTCCTGCGCTGCCTTTGTCCCCGCCCCGGGTGCGGACCGCTGCGCTCCTGCCGCCCCGAACTTGGCCCAAAGTCACGACGTGATTCCCACCGCCTTGCGTGACGCGGAATGTTTTAAATATCAATGAAGAATAGTCTCGCGGAACTTCGGAGACACTAACTCGGCGTAAAGAATCCCCCCTCGAGGCTGCTCCGCGCCGAACCGCCGCGCTGACGACCGCTCTGGATTCTCCTGTGTTCCCGTTCCGGATACTGTACTACTGTACTTGGAATCCGTGACGGTGTTGGCCCCCGGGGGCGGTATGTTAGGCTGCATCCTCTGCCTCGCCTTCCATCTCCCATCTCCCCTCTCTGTCCCTCCCTGTCGCCGGTTGGGTTCCGCGGGTGTGTCATCCCTCTCCCTACACGTCGGCTTCACACTACTTAGCAGAGTTGGAGGGATCCCCTGCCGCTACTTTTCAAGTGATCAGGGGGCGCCTTCGCTCCGCGCGAGGCCCGCCGTGCGCGCTCTCCGTCCGTGGCAATTCCCTCCCACCCCCACTCTCTGACTGCCGCAGGCACTTCTATTTGGCTGAAAGGCACTTGCTACTTGATCTTATATCGACTTTGCTCTGTCGATACGTGTGGTAGTGGTGACAGCTTTTACAGTCTCGGAAGGTTAGGGGAGGGGGAGTGAAAGTGCGACTCGGAAAGCTGCACTCCAGACCGAGAGGGCTGCTTGTGAAGGGTTGGGTGGGTAGGCCTAGGCGAATGGGTGGGCTGCGCCGGGCTCAGCGTAGGCAGCATGTAATCTCTCGCTCGCGCCTGTATAATGCTTGGAAACACCTTCTCAAACTCCCACGATACTTTTACAAGGAGTGATCCCGCACCACATCAGCATCGCGTCGCCGACAGAAATTAATTTTCGTGACGTCCCGCCCGTGGGCAAAAGGAGAAGCAACTTTGAATTGGTGGATGGGGAGCGAGGGATGTCGTGTACGCGGGATTACGCAGGGGAGAGCACAGCGCAAGCGCGGCGACAAACAAGGTACGTCGCGTTGTCGTTCTTTCTACGTAGGCTTAGTATGCGCGCGTGTGTGATGCTCAAATTGTATAACAGGAAAAATTATAACGATGCTTGCAGTTGAGATATAATACAGTGGCTAAGGAGGGCTGCGGCCTGCTCCTAGAGGCTGAGCGTCCTTCAACCGAAGGGCTGGGGACTTCTTCTTCTTCTTCTTCTTCTTCTTCCTCTTCTTCTTGGCAAAGTTGGCGCGTCGCTTGGTAGGCCTTTTCATCCTGTCTCTTTTTGTCTGATTCCTCCCTTTCTCTTTTTTGTGCCGCGCCCTCCGAGACGCGGCTCGCGTTATGGCTGTTGTGACGACGGAAGCGGTGGGCCAGCGACCTGGCGGCGGCCAGCGCGCTGCACGTCGCCTTTTATATCAAAGTTTGGCGGGGAAGTGCGGTGAAAAAAGAAAGAGAGAGAAGAGCGCAGCAGAAAGGAGTCTTGTGTGGTGGTGCTCTGGAATCAGCAACACCCCTTCTCGCACGTGGTTTGGTGCGGGCCGCGAGGCGTATGCAAGTGGTTTTGGTGCAGCAGATTGGACTCGAGCGAGTCTCTCAGTTCCACTCACTGCACCGCCCCTGACCCCCCCCCGCCATGCCGCGGAGCTCGCTTCTGCTGCTGCTAACGATTTCTGCCGTCTGCCTGTCGCGTCGGCGTGGCGCCGCAACTGACGCTCGGTCTGCCGCAACGACGGCGAGAGAGGAATATAAAACCAAAAACACAAAAAGAAAGGATAGAAGAAGCAAGAATGAGGGAGACACCGTAAGAGAGGAGGAAGCGGCGCGACTTACGTCTTGAGTAGTGCTGTGCGAATCGAATCGGATTTCTTCAAATCTCCTTCGAATCGAATCGAATCTTTTTTTAATTTGCGGGCGAGTCGAATCGAATCCAATTTTGAGCCCCTACAAATTAGATTTACTAAAACAAATTAAAATTATGCTTTAAAATTAAGTCTAGTAGGCCCACACATCTTTTCAGAGGCGCACTTCCGCCCTCTTCTTGTTGAAAAGCATGTTTTTAAACTTTAAAATTCGGTGGCGAATCTTTGCTGATTCGAAATTTCGAACCTTTCGATGCCGAATCATAAGGGGTTCGGTACCGAATCGAATCGAATCCAGGCAGATTCGAATCGATTCGATTTCAAACCATTCACACAGCACTAGTCTTGAGGGTAGCGGGAAGCACGGCATTAGGCAGTGGTCCCGGGCCCCGGTCCCGGGTACCCATCTGCGCGCCGCCGCGGCGGCGGCCTGGCGTCTCTATCGCTTGTTGCGGCTGCGCGCGTCTTTCGCCGGCGCCCCCACAGGGCCCCACAGGGCCCCACCACGCGCCGCCTATCCGTCTCGCCCGCTCCTCGCAACTTATGGCGGTGGTCTAATTGCTCCAACTTCTCACCTGGTCTCTCTGCTGGGCGTCACTCCTCCGACGACTTGCGCCGCGCGCGCCGCGCTCAGCGCTCGCTGATGGCGGAGGGAGGGGCGCGCGGGCGGTAAGTGGGGCTGAGGAGGCCACCGCCCCGCCCCTCCCGCCAACCCCCCGCCGTGATGAACGCGGCCCCGGGGGGTGATACCCCCCACCCCCTCCCCCGCAGATACTGCCCCGCACCTTGGGCAGGGCTGGCTTGCACCGCTTTGCCAGGCAGCCTATTGGCCGCCTCATCCATAACACTGTTCCCACCTTAACTCCTTCTCTCTTCCCCTTTCATCTCACCTCGAGTGAGAGAGCGAGAGAGAGAGAGAGAGGGAGAGAGAGAGAGAGAGAGAGAGAGAGAGAGAGAGAGAGAGAGAGAGAGAGAGAGAGAGAGAGAGAGAGAGAGGGAGCGTGAGAGAAAGGGTGGGGGGTGGGCAGGAAAAATTGGAACAGGGTCCATGCTTTGCTGCCCAGTCCTAATATCGGCGAGTGCTGCGGGTTACGCTGTATCTCCATCTCTCTCCTTTTATCTCTCTCTATCTCACTCGCACACGCGTGCTTTTGTCCTTCTCATCTCTTTTGTTCCTCTCGTCCGAAGGTGACGGAGGTGGATCAGAAAGCAGAATAGCATGCACGCTTGTCATACCACCGCGCAATGGTAACAGATGAAGATGTGGCTGAAGAGAAAGCGGCCGAACTCGATGGACGACTTCCAGACAGTGAAGGGGGCATGAGGCGAGGCGATGAGACGGGTGGCAGTGAGAGAGAGAGAGAGAGAGAGAGAGAGAGAGAGAGAGAGAGAGAGAGAGAGAGAGAGAGAGAGAGAGAGAGAGAGAGAGAGGCACTGGGTGAAATCGAAAAGTTATGAAGCAGCGCGTGTCAGGGGGTGTGTTGTGATGGAATTTGCGAGGTGCGATGGAAACGCCCGACATGAAAGCGACGGCCGAAGCAAGCCTCAATAAACGCGCGCGCAAGAGGCTAAAGGTGAGAGAGAGAGAGAGAGAGAGAGAGAGAGAGAGAGAGAGAGAGAGAGGGGGGGAGCAAGAAGGTGCCTAGAATCTGTGAAACTAAGTGCGATGGGAAGGTGAAGGACGGTGAATGAATGGAGGCCAGCCCCGCCGCGTCCACGGCTCACAACAACTTGGGCCTCGCGCGCTCTCCTCGATTTCCTTTGAGGTGAAAGTTTTGAAGCTCGCGCGGCTGAGCGTACCGGCGCCGGCGCGGTGTAGTTTTCGGCCCCTGTGGGCCATTCAAAGGCGAAAGAGGTAGCCAGCACCGGGAATTCCACTGTTTGAAATATGTGTGCTTAGTTGGTAAATCAACTTTTTTTGGGGGGGAGGGGGAGGTTGCGTGTGGATTGCACGACGTGGCCGCCGCTGTAGTACATCCACTCTACCCGTTCTAATTGCGGCAGTGTGTCTGTTGTCGATCACTGCTTGCTTTCTCTCCGCCCCGGCGGCCTCCGCCCGGCCCCGCTCCACCGGAGCCCAGCTCAGCTGGATTAGGAGATACGCCCCCCGACTGAGGCGGGCGCTACGGCGGCGGGGTCTTGCAAGGGTTCCAAGCGTTTGGTCCGAGAAAACAAAATGAGACACGTGGAAAGAGAGGAAAGCTCAGGTCGGAAGGACATAAAGCAGCCAAGCGGGCGGTGGAACCTTTAGTTAAGGTGGATTTACCTCTGTTAGGCTGTCGTAGGCTTTTTCTGTGCGATTCTCCTCTTACATACCACCCCTACTGTCCAATTTCTACCGGGTGTTTCTTTGAATGCGTAACCGTGTTGCGGGTTTGCCTACCCCATTCGCCCGTAAGGCGCCTCTGTCCCTGAAGCCCTGGCGTCTGGTGTGTATGCAATCCTGCAAACACTGTTACGCATTCAAAGAAACGCCCGGGACATCCCTGTTATTATTTCTGTAGATCGTTCACGATCACTCCACCACAAACCAGTAAGGCTACGAGCCGCTTACCGCTATATCCACGCGCACTGCACACACACACAAACTACACACACGCACGCGCGCGCGCACACACGCGCGCGCACACACACACACACACACACACACACACACACACACACACACACACACACACACACAGAGGCGCGCGTGTGTGCGCATAAGGGCGCTCTCTCCCCTTCAGACCGCTTTCGCTTGCTGCTCCCCCTACTGGATTTTTACAACCCTTTCCCAAAACCCCTTTGAGGGACTGGTATGGCTCGGCGGCGGCCACCGTAGCGGCGGGCCCGGCCAGGCGGGCGCCTCGGCCTCGCCGAGCTGTGCGGGATCGCAATTTAATGCACTGACCGACATCGACGGGCCCGGCCAGGCAGGCACGACCGCCTTAAACAGAGCGCGCGCCTCCGGAAAGGACAGGCAGGGGCCGGAGCCGGAAACGAGCTGCGCTTGCGTGGAAAAGGAACAGGCTCTAGAAGGCCCTGTTACACAAAACCTGCTCGCCCTGCGGCTCTGGGGCCTGGACGCGAGGGGCCCTTCTTTCGAAAAAGGGGGGGGGGGGGGGGAATCAGTGTGGACAATCTAAAAAGTCGGTAAAAAAATTAATGAGAGAGTTTCAAGAGGAAATCAAGAAAAATCAAACATAAATAAAAAAAAAAATATCAGAAAAAAATTATCAGAAAAAAAAAACATGGACAACCATTTTTAAAAAAATGAAAATCGGAGCGCGTTCGATCTTTTTTTGTGTGAAGGACCTCTCGGCCAGTCATGCCCCCCACGCTCTCAGTTTCTATCGCACTATTATTTGTATTTTTTTTAACGTAGAAAATGTGTTCTCTGTGTACGTGCTGCTGCTCGGCCCTTGACCTGAGTGTTGGCGATATACAGAGACATTTATCTCATGTCAGCTGCGGATGGCTCTGCACGATGGCTATGGCGACAGACGAAATCGACAACAGCCCCGCACGAGGGTAGGGAGCGTGGTCTGTCTGTCTGTTTTTTTCTTTTTTTCGGCGTGGCTCGGCCCTGCATCTCTCGTGCCCACATCCCACCCTTTCACTTCTGTCGTGACGACGCGAAAGGGTTTCGATCTCAGTCCCGTCTTAGCGCAGTGCGCGGCACGGCGCACCCAACCGTAACGATATACTCTTCGCCGCCAGCGAAACAGGACGAGAAAGACAAAAGGTAAGCGAACGCGCGTCCCGATAAAGAATTTATTTTTTCCCGTTTGTTCCTATCGCGCTTTTGCCGGTTTCGCCCTCTGCCCCCACAGAGCTGTAATCTCGCACCTATCTATCTATCTATCGATCCATCTATCTGTGTCTTGCTCACCTTCGCCGGGATACCCGTTGGCAAGGGCGCGTTTCTTGTGATGGATAGAGGCCTCCTCGGGGACCCTGCTCCCCTCCCCCCGGCGCGGCCTGCCTGCCGGCCGCCCACCTGCATGCCGACCCTCAGGGGCCCTCACGACCAATAACACCGCTTTATGGCGCATAAAGTGGTCGCGACGCCGCGGCCTTCCTCTACTCTCTCCTGTTCCCGACCCGGGTCCCTCCCTCCAGACGAGGGCGGATTATCTCTATGGTACTTATCAACGGAATGACCGGAGCGCGTCGTTTCGTCTAAGTAATGTAATTGACTTGAAGTTTAGCAACATCTTGCATCTATTTCTGTGTATCCTGCTGTAAGTCATCTGTTTTTTTTTTTTTTCCTTTGTCTCTTACTCTCATTTTCGGCTCTCCTGGCCTGGCATGCCTGTGCGACCGCGCTGCAGGACTATTCTCTAGTTGGCTACTCTACTGTGAGGTTTGGGGTCGAGCCCCTGTCGGACCTGGCTGGGCCGCGCAGTCGACCCAAGTAGGGCCAACCGCCCCGACCGCTAAGTGACTTTGTGCGGACACCTGAGGAGAGAGAACAGAACGGGGCTCATGATTTACGTTTGCACGTGGCTGGAGTAGCGTTCTACTTGGTGCGGTTTATTTTGCTCAAATTCGTAATAACCGTGTCTTTTCTATTCTTAATTCCCGTATTAAGTTTTTCAATCGCCGCCGACTTGAAATCTGAACACAGCGTTGTAAGGCGATTGCCTAGAATCTCAGGGTCCCTTGGGGGAGAGGGGCAAGTTTACAGCGCGCGGTTGTATGATGATAAACTTGTGATAGGAGTGGAGGGCCTTCGGACGGAACTGGGCCCCGCTGGGCTTGGACCATGTCCAATAAAGTGTACTCGGTGGGGGATAGGTTGAACCTCGGAGAGGAGAGAGAGAGAGAGAGAGAGAGAGAGAGAGAGAGAGAGAGAAACGGGGTGGAGTGGGCAGGAGAGAGCGAGTGGTGCGAAGGGTGCATGAAAAATGGAGGAGCAGCTTCGCCAAACACTGATCGGCTTACCTTGCGTCGGGACGTCCGACTATGTTGACCCCTCGGAGCGGCGCTGCTGCAGGCGGTCTGCTCGTCCTCTCACAGGGACAGCTTGGGTCTTTGCGAGCATCGATTTGTGTCAAGTTTATGGCGTGGAAAATCCCGTTGCTGCAAACTTTATCTGTCTAAAATAAAAAATAAAAAAATCGATTGAGGTTATAGAATTTTCTTTAATAATATCTTTGTAGATTTACGATATATTTTGTAAATGACGTCTTACGAAAAATGTTGTAAATTTACGACAACCCATTCTTGCTCCCATTTGGATTCCAAGTTAATATAGGTGGTGCTTTTAAATTTACGATTTTAAATTGTAATGTTACCAATTTTTTTTCCGGAAACATGCGATTATTTTTCACAGTGTTGGTATGCGCTCTTATATTTAAAAACTCAATAGCGTGCAGTGACGAAAAACTCAATTTTCTTCTTTAACCCGTTTTTGTCATGCTGTCCGTTTTTGGAGTAGAGTATTTGAACCCCGAGCGACCGCTAACGAGTTGACAGTGGCGACCGCAGGTGGGGTCGGGGAGGAGGGGGAGGCGCAGCGAGGTGCCTGTTCAACCACCGCCCGGAGGGGGGCGGGAGGGGGGGGGGGAGCACATGGCGTAGAGGGCAGCGGTGGGGTGCCGAGGCCCAATCTATATTCTGTTGAATTAAACCACAGGCCAGACCACTCCCTCCCAGTGGCATCGAGATTGAATCGATAACATTATTTTTTAAATATTTTTTTCTCCCCCTGTCTTGCACCCGGTCCCAAAGCACTCATCAGCATAAGGGTTTCTGCTGCGTGCGTGCTTGTGATGCGCGCGTGAAGAAGAAGAAGAAGAAGAAGATGAAGGCGATGAATAAGGGGAGTGGCGCAGATAGGGACGAGGATGTAGTAGAAGAATGTGCAGCCCCGTATGCCGCCGAGAGGGAACAACAAGAAACCTGTCGTGTCTCAGGTGCGCCTAAGTGGTGGCCTCCCGGGCCTCGCGGCAGGGATTTGAAATTTTAATATCCGGGTGCGGGAGAGAGGAGGGGAGCATGCGTTGAGCCTCCGTCACGCCAGCCGGGACCCTGTGTGCCACCCTGCCCCCGCCCCTGTCCCCGCCCCTGCCCACGCCCCTGCCCCCGCCCCTGCCCCCGCCCCTGCCCCCGCCCCCGCCCCGCCTCGCCCGGTACAGGGGTGGGGTAAGGGTGCGGCCGACCGAGCAATAAGCCTGCTGCTGCTGTAGACTGAGTTGAGGTTGACGCTGTCCGAATTGAATTAGCCACTCATCCATCATATACGTAAGTGGGGAGAGAGACGGTCGGTACGGAGCAGGGGGTGGGGTGGGGGAGTGGAGTGGAAGCGTGCTCAAGAAGTGGCGCGCGGGACCACAGGTATACTACGGGCGTGGCGTGGCGCGGCGAGGGGCCTCGTACTCTCCTTAAAAAAAAAAAAAAAAAAAAAAAAAAAAAAAACAATTACGTCAACGTGCGGAGGAAAGTCAATGAATATTAAATTCCTTTGCATGTGCGTGTGTCTGGTGATTCTTTTATTGTGTCGTGTTGTGTGGGTGAGTAGCTCAGCCCTAAAGCTCGCGCGTGGCCCGGGCCCAGCGCTGGAGGATGCCTTGTTTGCTTCTGTGCCAGCCGGAGAAGTTTGGTTATTGCCTACCTAGCTAGGGGCGCTGTTGATGTCGGCCGAGCATCCCTGCTCTTGTTTTATCCATAAATTAGATTAGATCGTGTACGGAAGCGGGCTACGAAAGACGAGGGGGGGGGGGAGGAGGAGAGAGAGGGGGGAGGGGGGGGGGAAGAGATAGTTAGAAAGAAAGAGACGAGTAAGAACGGATGAACGAGGCGAAAGCCGGTGAGGATCTTGTGGGTTTTGGAAGGCCGCTCGCCACCCTCAGCTCGCTGCCCGCGGGGAGGTACCGGGGTACCGCTTACTCAGCGCCCCTCGGCGTCGATCAGCAGCCTCCGGCGGCGCCCTTGGTTCTCCGTGAGATAAGCCCGGCTGGTCGGGCTGGCCT
Source organism: Frankliniella fusca (assembly GCA_029379305.1). Lineage (NCBI taxonomy): Eukaryota > Metazoa > Arthropoda > Insecta > Thysanoptera > Thripidae > Frankliniella > Frankliniella fusca. The sequence goes on along the minus strand of JAHWGI010000219.1, from coordinate 1,719,758 downwards.
GGTACCCGCTGCCTCCGCCAAAGTGTTTGTTCATCACGGCTAATGGGAGTCGGCACAGAAAGGGTATAGGATAGGCCTATGCGCGAAGCAAATGCAAATCTTTGTTATTAGCAGGCAGTATCTTACTCTACGGTTACAGTACCTCTAGCGTCCATGCCTGCCTACCCCTCCCACCCCTCTTCCGGTTTCTGCCCCCCCCCTCCGCGGTCGTACATGCTCGCGGCGCCAGTAGGTCGCGTTCGCTTGTCTCGTTACCGCCGCACGCGGGACACGTTGTCACGTTAGCGCGCGCAAGTGTGTGCGTGTGTGTGTGTATGTGTGCGCGTATGTGTGTGTAGCGTTAGTGTCGCACCGTGCGTCACGCCACCACTCCTCCAACCTCTCCTGTGATAGCGTTCGCACACGCCGCTGATAGTATCGCGTCCGGTAATTTATGACCGTGCATTAACTTAGAAAGTTGGGAAGGGCGCGGCGCAAACTGGACGGCCAGACGTAGATGAGATTTCCTCGACAGAGGAAAAAGGGGAGCAGCCGCGGGGTCTAGTGGCTGGCAGTGTCGCACAGCCCTCACGGGCCTATACCGGCCTAGGCGGGAACTCGAGGTTTCGAGGACCGTGTGGTAAAGCCTGCCATACATACACTACACACTGTTAGAAAAAGTTGTTGCCTGATGACCATTTGTTTTTCGGGAATCCTGTTTCTGAACAGCTCTTCTTTTATCAGTTAAAAACTAACTACATATGGATTATTTCAGCAGCACTCTCAAAGAACAGTGAATGAGTATTACTGTGTATGCTGGCGCTTTACAGGAAATGCGCTGTTAATTTTGATAACAGCCCTTACTGTTCGAAATACAACAATTTTGTAATATTACAGATAAGAGATATAAGTGCAAAAAGAAGTCAATGCATTTCGAAGAAAAAATTGATTTTGACATTTTTACCATCCTTGTAAATTTACAGTTTTTCTTGTTTTGAAACAGGATTTACTGCTAACAAACTTAACAGTACTTTTCCTGTTAATTTACAACAAAATTTTTAACAGTGTAGTCTGTATCCACGGTAAAAACGATATCTCATTTTTTGAGGAAAAAGGGAAAACATTGAGGACCTTGTATACTTTGAGGAAAACTCTGCAGATTTTGAGGAAGTCTCCTCAAAGAATAAGGGAAATCTCCACAAATTTTTAGGAGACTTCCTCAAAATCTAAGTAGATTTCCTGAAAGTAAACAAAGGTCCTCAGAGTTATCCATTTTTCCTCAAAAAATCAGACATCGTTTTTACCGTGGATCCTGCTTGTCATTTTAAAAGCTCAGAGGCAAAGTTCTTATTCCCATGGGCTCAACCAACGTGTACACGTTAGTTTTGATTTTAACTCCTTCTGTTGCATCGGCGATTTTCGGCGCCGTGTAGGAATAAGTAATGCGTCTTTCATGGGCAGCTGGATATTTACTGCTTCATCGAAGGGAATAGATAACGTGGCTGTGGCTATTTTCACCCCGCAAATCCTTGAGACGATGCCAAAAAATTCCAACCCCTATTTACTTTTTCTCTGCGGGTGCGCGCGCGCGCGGCGCGGGGCGGGAAAGGTTCATGATGCAGAAAAATAAATCATACATGATGTGTGTGTGACCTCGCGGATGGACGCGCGCCTTGACTTTGACAGATTACGCGCTCGCTCGTCTTGTGATGCCCCGCGCTGCTGCGGCCGCCCGGCTAACATCGATATGCGGTAAAGTGTGCTGCTGGGGAGCGCGTCAGAGCCGGCCGCTGGCAGCAGCCGCACCGCCGCACCGGCCAAGTGCCGGGCCGGGCCGCAACACCCCGCTGCTAGTGCACTCCAAGACCTCCCCCCGCCCCTGCCCCGCCCGCACCCCTCCCCGCTGCCTGCACCTCTCAGTTAATTTCACCCGCGCCTCAATAGCGAAGCCGATCTCCGAGCCTTGCGGTACGGGGCGTGCGGTCGTCCCCCCTCCCAGCAGAGTGATTCCGAACAGCGTTTTGTAGTGCTCTCTCTCTCTCTCTCTCTCTCTCTCTCTCTCTCTCTCTCTCTCTCTCTCTCTCTCTCTCTCTCTCTTGCTCCTAATGGCCTCACCCCATGAGTGCGACAAGGACAGAGAGCAGCAGGCCCGGCAGGGAGCCGCGCGCGCGGGCTGCGAGCGCCCCCCTCCCCCTGCCCCCTCCGCCCCCTCCGCACGGCGCGGAGAGGAGGAGAGAAGATTGGGGCGGGATAGACGGACGGGTTGGGGATGGAAGATGAGACCTCGCTGCCTAACCTCATCCGGCCCGGCCCGGCCCGGCCTCTGCCGCCGCGCACGCCCCGGCCCCGGCCCCGCGGCCCCGGCCCCGGCCCTTTCTCTCTCGAGCCTTCGCAACCACGGCCGTGTGGCGGTCCCCTTCACGTGTGGCCTGGCGGGCGAGGCCGTGTGGCTGGCACCGCCTGCATTCATAATCCCGGACCCTGCTGCTCCCAGCCGCACGGCCTTGTGTCCCCTCTGACCCGCCAGGCCCCGGCTCGGTTACACGTGCGACGCGAGTCGCATCCACCCCGTATGCCGTACGCCGTGCCAGCAGCACCAGCAGGCTGATTCCGAAGATCGCTCTCGCGCCTCTGTCCTTGTCGCACTCATGGGGCACTACCACCCCCAACATAGGGCACCGCCATAGGTGCGACAAGGACGGAGATACAAGAGCGATCTTCGGAATCAGCCTGCAGCCGCACGCAGCTCTCCGCCCGCCGGCCGACAATGGGGTGAGGGTGCCGCTGACCCAGCAGCCCACCACTGGCCTGCCGGCCCGGGTGTTTCCAAGAGGATTTGAACCGTAGGCCGGCATGACGCGGGAAGCCCCAACTTCCGGCGTGAGGCATTTGGTCAGGACCAGCATGGCTTCAAACTCGAACTGAAAGGGGAATGGAAGGTGTTCGAGGCGGATGACTGTGTTTGGTGTGTCCCGTTTCCCGTCAGCTTGTGATGGGAGATGTCAGGTTGTTCATTATTGTTGCATCTCCGACAATGCACTTGTCTAGAAGAGTGCGGAACGTATAATGGGTGCAGTGTATGATTTTGCGCTTGCTGGAGTTTATGGCGCTGGCAGAGCTTTCCTCGGCCTACGGCAATACTGTGAATATCTGGTATACCGCCTCTCCCGTTTCTCTTGTAATTTATCATTCTTGTTATCTTCATGTTATCCTCATGATCCGGTTTCCACCCGGTACTTGAACCTCCGGGCGGTGTTCGCCCTTAATTGTGAAGGACAAAAGAGCCTCATCAGGTTCCTTGTACCTGGGCGCCGCGGTGATCTACTGCTTCCCACCTCTGAGGAGACGGGCGGGGCCGGGCGGGGCCGGGCGGGGCCGGGCGGGGCGGGGCGTGGCGGGGCGGGGCGTGGTAGGGCGTGGCTGCGTGGGAGCGATGCGCAGCGGTGAGTCTGATGATGACGAAGGGAGTAGGCAGGAGCGCGCAACATCGAGGGTGAGGTTGGGGCCACGCCGCAAAGCCCCCCAACTTGTAAGCGAGGAGAACAAACCTCATTTTTCCTTTTTTTTTTTTTTATTTCCCGTTGCTGGCAATAAGGCAACATAATGCGGAATTGTGTTATCCGTAAATCGTTTCCGGGATTCCGTCAGGCCTGAGGTACAATTTGGTGTCTGGAAATGGCAGCGGAAAGAAATGCGTCCTGTCTAACATCTGTGTTCCTCTCTGTTGCAGGGGAGGCGGATGATACATCACCAGGTGAGTCCTCAGCGCGCTCTGTGTGCGGTCGCCGGAATGACGGACATTCGTTCTCTTCCCACGATCACACTTCTCTCTCTCTCTCTCTCTCTCTCTCTCTCTCTCTCTCTCTCTCTCTCTCTCTCTCTCTCTCTCTCTCTCTCTCTCTCTCTCTCTTCTCTTCCGCTCTCTTGCTTTATCCGTTTTCCTCTTTCTCCGCCCCACACTCTCAATCTGTATCTATCTCTCTCATTCGCTCTTTCTCTCCCTCCCATGCGAGGGGCCGCCCACTCTCTGAAATCGCCTCTCGCCCTTCCTCCCTCTCCTCCGTGGCCATAGCATGTGCTTTTACTGCGTTGTTTTATTCTGCAAGCATAAAGCTGTCGCGACTATCGCTGCTCTCTCTCTCTCTCTCTCTCTCTCTCTCTCTCTCTCTCTCCCCCCCTCTCCCTCCCTCCCTCCCTCCCCCCCACCCATCCCTTCCCCTCCTCTTTCGGACTGCGCTCGCCATACGAAGAGAAACAATCCAATAAATTGTGTGTGCATGTGCGGCTGCGCTGAGCCCTTGGCGTGGCAGCCACCCGTCTTGTGTTTCAAGAGAACCGTAGCCGCTGCACGGCGCCCCGTTGTATTGAAACTGTAAATATCATGTCCCCCATCTTCCCTGTAAATATTTCCTATTCGTCCCCCTTTTGCCTCCGTGTTTCCCCCTCCGCCCGAACCACGCTGGTCTCAGCTCTCGCTCGGCTGCACTGAAAAGGATGGCAGTGTGGCTGGCGCTCTTTTGATGTGCCTCTACATCCTAATGAGCCGTGTGTATTCCTGCAACAAAATGCCCGCCACACTCCATTTAAAAATGGCAACTTTTTTCGACTGCTGGCCCTTTTGCAACTCCGCTACCCCTTCCCCCCCCACCCTTCTCCCTACGCCCGCCCCCCCCCCCCCCCAGCGCGCGTATACCTTTGCCACGCGAACTGGGGTGAGGTGACACGAGGCGCTTCCATGCCTTCTCCGTTCCTCTCGCACAGTTGCCGTCACATCCCCCTGTCTCTCTCTCTCTCTCTCTCTCTCTCTCTCTCTCTCTCTCTCTCTCTCTCTCTCTCTCTCTCTCTCTCTCTCTCCGCTGTGGCCCCGCCTGGCCCCGTCGCCCCGCGCTAGGCGCACCACGCCCACGCTTCTCGTTAACATGCTGAGGAAGACAGTTGTTCGGGGCCCCACTTTTCAGCTGCGCTGTTCCCGCCCTCATTTTGTCCGTCAGGCGGAGACACGGAGCAGAGGGGGGCGGGATGTGTGTGGGAGGGAAGGCAAAATAATAAGGACGGGCGGGAGAGGGAAGGCGGAGTGAGAGAGAGGGAAGAGGGACGGAGGGAGTGAGGGAGGACCGTGTTGGCGTAGGGCGCGAGCGAGGCGGCGGAGTCGGCGATGGCACCGCATGAGGAATTCAATGACAAAGACGACTGCTCAGAGAGAGGGAGAGGGAGAGAGAGATGGGGGGGGGGGAGGGAGAGGGAGGGACAGTGGGGGAGAACCCTCCTCTGGGTTCTGGAAAGGGGAGACTGAGAATGAGGAGAAACTGCGCGCCGGCGGGTGAGGGGGATGGGATGGCATTGTCGGAAATATGGGGCAATATTTGATATGCGGGCGGCCGTCGCTGCTCGCCTATGGTCGGTCGCTCGGTAGTCGCTCGGTCTGCAGCGACGCGACAGACGGGTCGCCGCCAAATTTGACTGGTAAGTACTTTGTTGTTGTTCAAACAGAGGGGTCTGTGTTTGCCGGTGCGGAAGCGGGTCTTAAAAGTACACGCACAAAAGAAATCAATATATCCTGATAAAATACCCCATATCCCTTTCACTGTTTTCTGTTCCCATCATTCTTTCTGGCGGATCCCGACCCTCTCTGTGGGTGTAACGAACTCTCCCCTGGTGCTGCCGCCGCATCCCACATGTCTTGGTCTGAGGATCTGCGAGGGTGAGCCGCGGGGTCTGTGGATCTCAACCCCCTAGACTCTTCCCTATTTTATACGCGCACGGCCACGACAGCGGGGGCCATGATACGTGCAATGCTGGGGCGCACGGGCTCTGACGAAATATGCCAACTCTTTCAACTTGCACTTTTAAAAGTCTACGAAGCATATTGCTTCGAACGCAGAAAACGCAACCAATGTATTGCAAAGCGGGCAGCCAGGGGAGAAGGACCGTGACTGGGGGACGGGGGAGGGGAGGGAGAACATGTTGATTCAAATCATGCATAGTAGCTTACAAACCAAATTTGGAAGAACACGCTAGGACAAAAATGTGTAAGCAGTGATCGAATATTCGTTGCGCAACTTGCAAAAATCAAGCTGATCGGACAATTTTTACTGAGAGACTAACTTCTAAATCGTTTGAGCTGGAGAGCTCCTTTTTTTGCACGTGATCCGCTATACTAGTGACTCTGATAATCAAACCTTGAGATAAAATAAATTGAAAATAAATTGAGAAACATAATCCAAATACTGGAAATTTTTCAGTCAATATTTCTAAACATAAACCATTCGCCGAAGTATTTTGTGAAACTTAAACATTAAATTACTTCGTGACTACTAGGATTTCGTCAAGTCGTAATTTTTTTTTATATGTAGCATGTCAGAAAATGCCAATAGGTATGCACTCTAGTGATTGCACGATCGAATAGCCGGCATCGGGAACGAGCATGAGCTCGGGTTTTCTCCCTGAAGTTTGCCTGGCTTCGTTCCCTTGCATGTCCGCGTCCTCCAGCCCACACCTGCTCTGGTTTCATTATCAGCTTTGAGAGGAGGCGGTGTGTTGATATCGCATTTCACTTCGTCAATAAGTTAGTAATAAGGCCTTTCTCCCCGCCCTTCTGTTTATTGCCAATATATACGAAAGGGACATAAAATCAACGACCGTATCAAAGCAGCTCGCTTGCTTCTCCCCCCATTCCCGGAATAGCCAACGCACCCACTGATCAGCTTGGCCTGCTCTAGTTGGTCGACATTCGTTCCGTAAATATAAAATTGTGCCTTGGCATATGCAAACTTGATTATTGTTGGTAGTGTTTTGTGGTCGGTCTTTTATCCGTGTGTCGGTCACTCAGCCAAAAAAAGTCACTTGGTCAAAAAAAGGAGAAAAAAACTCCAAAAAACAACAAAAACAAACATCATACCTTGTCTATTATGAGTGTACGCCTGCAGACGGTGTGATAGGCAACGCGCAATTCACATTTGCACTGCGTACTCGGCGATTGCCTACCTCCCAGGCGCTCTAGACCATCGCGCCTGCGAATGAGAGGCTAGGCCTCACGCCCAACACTGCTGCTTGACGATTCCTCTGGGTTGCCTACCTGTCGGGCGGTCTCTTACGCAGAGAATAAGGTGATCGCGCGGATTCAGTATATTTCCTTCTTCTTAACTTCTTAAAGCTCCACACTCGTAAAATAAATGTAGAAATGTTTACACTAATTGATGTTTAGTTCCAAATGTGCTAATAATAAACACTTCCTGATGCCGACCTAAACTACATCGATTAGTTTTTCTTTCTACACTTTCGCAAACGTTTAGTAAACTGTATCACTTGGTGTGAAGCTCCTCGACGTTCTCCATTGATTCCATAGGGCTGGTGCGTGTGACCATGGGTGCAAAAACTCCACACTTGTCAAGTGTCTTACTGAACATTATGTAAATGTCTACTTAAACTCAACACTATGTTATTTGCAAAGTCATGGATGAAACATGTAAGTGTGCAATAATTGCTCATTTGTTTTACCAGTGTATGTTCCCAAGAAATCTTCGGCTCCGAGTCGTTTCCGAGGGGGAAATAACCTCGGACTTTGGACACCACTAATTCAACAAATTCAGTCCAATTCGAACAAATTCAAGCCAATTCAACCAAATGCAAATCTAATTTCAATTCAAGCCAATTCAAGCCAATCCAACTCCAAATCAAGCCAATTCAAACCCAATTCAAGCCAATTCACACACTAATTAAGTCCAATTCATAGGCAATTCAAGCCAATTCACTGCCAATTCACGAAATTTGTACACCTAATTCAGCGGTCGTTTCGCTGTGCCGCTTTAGTTTCATGACCAAGTAAACTGCCTGCTCCACCTGCTGCACCGGAGGGAGCCTCAAGGGCAGCCACCCCACCCCGCCCCGCCCCGCGCTGCCCGTCTCGCCACCCAGTGATAATTATTAGGTTCGCACGACACTATGCAAACCGGGTGCCCTTTGAGCGGGGCGCCGCGCCAGCCCGGCCACGCCATAAGCCAGCCACCCATCGTGTTCAGCATGTGGCTTTAAAGTCACACGCAAGGCCGTGTTTCTCGCAGACGAGGACAAGAATATTACAGCCGGCGAAATCACACGCAATGCGTGACGCGTGGCCTGCAGGAAGGAGAAAAGAGAATTAAAAATAACCGTCGGGAATGCGAGATCACGAAGGAACTACATGTAACACGATATTCTCGCAGTTCATGCCGCGTACGATGTAAATGCTAGTTAGTGCGGTTTACTACTGTAGCGCATGCTCTCGGGTTTTGGCTCAATACAATACACTGAAAACCCAACAGTGAGCATTGCACACTGTATGTAAAGCGTGTATATGCACGCTGTATGTAAAGTGTGCATGATATGTCCACTGTATAAAACGTACACTGAAAATCCAACAGTGAGCATTGCACACTGTATATAAAGCGTGCATGGCATGCACGCTTTATAAAGAGTGTGCACAGTATGCTCACTGTTTATAACGTGTGCATGGCCATGCTCACTGTAGGTAATGTGTGCATGGCAATGCTCACTCTACAAAATGTGAGCAATGCTCACTGTTGGGTACGCAGGGAGCATCTCCATGCACACATTGAGTTGCAATGCTAACTGTTGAAGATTTAGTGAGCATTACCATGCACACATTACATACAGTGAGCATGTCCATGCACACGTTTTATACAGTGAGCATATCCTGTACACTTTATATACAGCGTGCAAGCCATGCACGCTTTAAATACAGTGTGCAATGCTCACTGTTGGATTTTCAGTGTATGCATGGACATGCTCACTGTATGTAATGTGTGCATGGAGATGCTACCTAAAACTTATTCAACAGTAAGCATTGCACACATTTTGGAACTCAACGTGTGCATGGAGATGCTTCCTGCGTACCCAACAGTGAGCATTGTTCGCATTTTGTACAGTGAGCATGGCCATGCACACGTTACATACAGTGAGCATGGCCATGCACACGTTATATGCAGTGAGGACATACCGTGCACACTTTATATACAGCGTGCAATGCTCACTGTTGGGTTTTCAGACTATATGCATGCTTCTTTTTTTCGCCTCTCGGCTCTAAATGTGCTCTGCTTCCCGCCTCTGTCCGGAGCGAGCCGTACAGGTTTTTCTCGCATGCTGGTTCTCCGTGACGGCATTATCGCATTCACTTAGCGTGGCGGAACCCTGGCCTGGCCCGGCCCGGCCCCCTGTTGACACGACTGCTGCTGCGCGCTTTTGAACACCCGTCAGGCGGCGTCGTGCGCGGCGCTCCCCGGCATTATTTTTTTAAATCAGCGCCTGGCGCTGCCAGCGCTCTACCCGTCGTTTTTCTCGAAATGACCGCCTTGCATGCGTAACCTGACAGGCCTTGGCGTTGACTAACCGACTCACCGCCGCCTCGAAATGTGGTGTGTATATGTGTGCGCGAGTTTGTTCCTTGATGCACGGCAAGACGGTGTATGTATTTCTCTTTTTGTATTTTCAAGGCAGCACCGTTTCCGTGTTGCGTTGAATGACCTAGGTTTGTGCCCGCGGGCGTCTGCTCCTTGGACGCAATGATGAAAACATGTTTTTCCGAACACGGTGTTTTTTCTTCCGTTCGTCCCCCCAAGGGTGCAAGAAATTACACGCATTTGCCGAGATGGCGGGAATTGAGAGAGAAGAAAAACGGTTATTTGGTTGCACGTCTGCCCATTTTTAAGGGTTAGCTCATGCCATACCTCATGCACGTTACGTCCAAATCGATTTTGAAAAGTAAATCATACATTTGATTACCAATAATATCTTTTACCGCACCGGGATTCTACGGACTGGATTTTTTTTTTAATTTTTTTAATTTTTTTTACGTGTGGGCTGAGCGTTAGACGCGGGCAACTTGTTCCACATTATGAACCCTAAAGTCGGCTTTCCCGTCTGAATATGATGGAGGTGTAAATGTAGTTGAGCGGATGTGGGCGCCCCGCGCTGCCGCACCTTCCTGGTGCATTACCGGAGGGAGGAGGAGGAGGAGGAGGGGTCCAGGCCGGAATGGTTGGCAGTTTTCCCGAGTGTGGCGCGGCCTGGCTCGGGCGGGCTGCCGGGGTGGCGCAGGGGGGATGGGAGCGGCGCAATGTTCCCGGCGTTGCGGTTCCAGCGGGCTCCTGCGCATAATTCCTGGCCGTGGATTCACATGCGTTCGGTCCAGTCGCAGCCCCGTCCCATCTGATACCGCGCGCCGCGCACTCTGCCCTTTGCCGCCCCACCGCTCCCGCAGCGGGATTCCCTCTTTTTTTGTATGTACGTCCGTGTGTGTGTGTGTGTTCGTGTGCGTGTGTGTGTGTTTGTTCACTTTGGGGAAAAAACAAAATCAATGCCGTACATGGAAACGTAAACTTTATCAATAAATACGACTTCTCGGTAAGGAGTCAAGAGGCACATTTTTCTGGTCTCGCGGCGGCCATGGTCGCTCCCAGTCATTTATAGATGGAGTGGCGCCGTGTTCGTGCCGCACGTATACCCGTCCAATCACACGCCTCCACCCCGAGCGGACGTAGTGGGGGGTATCGGACGAGTGTGAGCGGGAGGATTCGAGTATTGCCTCCTGTCTCTGACCTAGTTTCGGTTTTCTTTTGCGAGATCGTTGGGTTGTCGAAGAGCTGTGGATGAAACTGCACCACACCACTTGAACGTGTGGTACATGTCTTCCGCTTCTCTCTCGTTTGCGATCAATCCCTTTATCGAATTTGTTTAGCAGTGACCTACGACTTAAAATAGCGGGTAAAGAAAAAAGGAAAAAAGAAATCCTCGCAGCGCCTTGTGCCCTTCCGCCGCGCCCCGGTCCGATATGCCACCGCCGCCGAGCGCGCAATTTTTCATGCATGTGGCGTGGCGGGGGGCGCGCGACAATTTCTGCAGCCGAGCCTTGATGGATGTGAACAAGATGGCGCTCCGCGTGAGGTCAGGCCTGGCAGGGCGGGGCGGGGCGGGGCGGGGCGGGGCGGGGCGGGGCGGGCACCCGGCGCGGTCCGTAACATGCAGGTCGTAATCGGCTACACTTGAGCTGAAAGCGGGGTGAAACGACCCGTGACTCGGCCCCCGGCGGCGGTGCGGCGGTGGCGGGTCGGGCAGGGGCAGGGCCTCCTCGAGGTCCGCAGTGCGGCCTTGTGCGCAGGGGGGCGACTCTCCTGTACCCGCACCCCGCCGCTCGATCCCGCGCCGCACCCCGTCCTGCTGAACCTTGCTTACCTATCAACGGCCCCCTTTCGCGAAACTTTTACTCACCTGGAAGTGAGTCACTTCACGTCACTATTTGGTATTAAGTATTCCATCTTGCTCTCGACGGATCTTTATTTTTAAAAATATTTCTTTTCCTTGGTTAATGTTAAAAGGCTACACGATCAAATTTACTGGTTAAAAAAGTAGAAGAAAGAAAAAAAAGGAGCCTGCAATACGAATTTTGTTTCGGAGACCGTACCCCCTGAAAATACTAATTTTCTCGATTGATTATTTTTTTCCGTTACTTGTCCCGTACCTTCACTGATGAACAAGGTGTTCTACCCTTGTAAACTTTGAAGAGTTTACATACCATTTAAACACTTAAAAGTGTTCCAAAGTGTTCAACACCCCTGTAGCAGACTTCATTTAGCTTGGGCGCACTGTACCGGGAAAGTGTCCAACTATTGGCTGGTCTGGTAAAACAGGTGCCACCCCTATCAGGGAAAGAAGCTACGGTATCATACCTAAAACGGATAATTCCGGATTGTAATCAGCGGGAATATTTACTCCGTCGTACCCACAGTTTTTGTTGTCATGGGCTCTTTTGAAGCCGTGTACGGAGTGACTGTAATCCGAACTAACGACGTTTTTCCATATGTAATATCTTTGTAGATTTACGATGCATATATTTTTTTTAAATTCCGACTTACGAAAAATTTTGTAAATTTACAACAAACTAATCTTGTATGTGATTGAATCTCAAGTCGATAGGTGGTGCTTGTAATTTTACGACTTCACTTTGTGGAAAATTTTCTCTTAAACCTACGACTATGTTTCAAAGCGTCACCAGCGGAATGTGCATGCACTACAGAGGTTTCAAAACCCTTTCTCTGCTGGCCTCCGTTGCCTGTCTCGTAAAAGCGGCCCCGCGGCGCTCTCTTGCTTTTGCCTGCGGGTCGGGTCACCCCGCTGCGCTGCTCCTCTCGCCCTTTGCTCAACATCGCAGCCGCACCTCTATCATGCGGGTGACTCGGGGAAATCGTTTCCATCGCTGCGCCGCAGTGGTGCGCGGGGCGAGTCGCCTCTCACAGGTGCTGCCTCGCGCTCACGGAGCTAGAAATGCACCTGCAGCCCTCTTGCCCGGTGCGCTTGTGCCGTTTACGGCGGAGAGCGAGCGCATTGAACAACTTTAGCCCTTTCTCCCCGCGCGCGGGCGGCAGCAGCAGAGCCCGGCAGAGCCCCCGCCGTGTGCCGTGTGAACTGTTGGTGATGGATGTTCGCGACGGTCCGAGTGCCAAATGGCTCGTGAACTCGACTGCCTGCCTCGCCTCGCCTTGGCCGGAGTGGTTGGGAGCGGGTAGGAGGTGGAGGGGGTAGGGGGGCGTTCTCCCCATGTACCTCTTCTTCTACTCCTCTCCTCCCACGTCACCTACCGTTGATTTCCCTTTCAATCCGCCCCGTTTGCGACGTGTGCTCTCAGACAACACGCACACGCCTTCCTACCTTTAACGCCCCCCTCCCCCCCCCACCGCACCCCTTTCACCCCCCGCTCCGGTCGCACCCACCTTCCCTTTTAGCCCCCTCCACCTCCTAACCCACTTTTCCATTCCATGCCCTCCCCGCGTCCGTGCGCTATCCACACAGGAGTGTGTTAACACAGTTAGAGTGCCGCGCCTCTCCCTTTCTGTCCCCCTCGCGGTACTTCCAACAGTTTTCTTTACCCTCTAGCTTATTCCTATTTTGGCATTGCAAGACCCACTATCATGCCGGTAAGACTCAAGATAATAGCACGTTGATCGCTTTACATACCTCGTGTCAGCCCTCTTCACACTTGAGATTCTCCGTCTTTTCACCCTCTCTCCCCCTCTATCTCACGCTCTCTCACTCCCCTCAACCCCCTCTCCCCCATACGCACACGGACACAAGCGCGCGCCATCGAAATAATTTGCGGCCAACCGCTAATGTTTGCGCGTGCGCCACATAATATTTGCCCTTGGTGGTTTTTGTTCAAATATTTGCTCGGCTAGAGAGCTGTTATGCGGCCCTCCATCTCTTTTCCCTGTAGTCCTTACTTGGTTCCGGTTCCCCACGTGCACCCCTCTGCCGCCCGCAGACCGTTAGATCCGCAAAGTGTTTCATGACCCAACCCACATATTGGAGACACCCTGCTATCCCATTTATTATTAATGCCACTGTTTGATATTTTGTTGAATCATTAGTAGGTAGCACCTGACTGATGGAGCTCGATTCAAACACCCCCTGGTATGCAGGTACCGTCGGCTTGAGCCGCCCCCCTCTCCCCCCCCTCCCCCCCCCCTCCCGGCCGGGCAGGCGTGCGTATCTCACCCCGCTGCTCCCCCCTCTCCTCCTATCTCCCACTTTTAGTAATTACCTCTTTGGGCTGATCTTGTTTTCAAATCTCTCCCGGTCTCTAATTATATCCGCAGACCAGACCGCTGGCCGCTATAGCGCCCTGCTGCCCTGCGGAGGTGCGAGGTACCGTATTTGTTACTCGGGTAAACGACACCGTGCATTCGTTGGAAGTCGTTTGCGCTCTCCCCCTGCTTTCTCCTTCCCTTTGCTCCCCGTGTTCCTCCCGCACCGCGCAAATTGCCGGACAACACGTAATGGGGATTTTAATTTGGCTCTCTGTTTTCAGAATAAACGAGGAGGGAATTTCTCCGTCGGCGCACTGCTCCCAGCGGGCAGGCAGGGTGCGCGGGAGGTGAGCCCCTCCCCCCTCCCCCCACCGGGGTATTTGTGGTGTTACTCTCCCTTATTGCAGATGCAGCTGAAAAAAAAAGAGGGCCATGGACTTACATTCACACGTTACGCGTGCGTTTGGCGTTATCTGTGAATGAGTGTGTGTTAAGCCTTTGTCCGAACGGCACGCTCGGTCGCTTTTGTGTCGGCTAATTAAAGTGAACGACTGATACAAGTACGTTTCAAACTCTTATTTTTTGGTGCACCAATCAGATGTCAAAAGATTGGTTGCGACTAGGAAATGTCTTTATCTTAGATAATCAATTTGACAAATTTGACAATTTAACAAAAAGAAGAAAAAAATCATGGTCAGTAAGCGCGAGTTTTTTCCGCGATTTTCGCACTAATATGGAGTATCTGAAGGAATTTTAGACTAGTTCGCATGACGTATCTTTGCTTCGACTGGGTCTGACTATGGAAATTATTGACGGCATGTGACTGGAAAAGAAGGATTGGTCGCAGACACCGCCGGATTCTCTGCGTGTTCGAAGTGAGGCACCCCTCCGGTGTAGTGTGCTGGGAACGGGGTCCCGTTTTGGACCACTGACCTGCGGTAGAATGCATTTGCAACCTGCCCGTCGCCCCGCCCCGCCCCTCCCGTCTCACACACTCGCACACTCTGCTGCGCGCAGGTGCCGCCTATTGTCCGAGCGCCTCGCTTTGTTCCGACCGCATTCAGAGGGTCTCGCTCATGTGTTGCTCTGCGGGTAGCGCGCGGCTAGCGTACCGAAATCACTAGCGGGGCTCAGCACACACACACACACACACACACACACAACAGCGGAGAGAGGTAGAGATAGAAAGGGGGGGGGGGCATGTAAATCTGTAGACAGCCCGTCTGTACTGTGCTTGCGAGCTCGGTGAAACTAGTGTGTCTTGGTTTTCAAAACGTTTTCAAAACGTTTCCAAAAAAAAAAAAAGACTCCCTTAACCCCCCGAAAACTAGGACGACTCCCAATACATTGGTCCTGGTTATCATGACGTTGTCTTGAGAAATTGTAATAATTTCAAGACGACGTCTTAAATTTCAAGGGCGTGTCTTGGAAATCGTCTTGAAAATCTAGAAAGTTGCATTGAAAACCAAAATGCAAGTTTTTCCGTGAGTGAGAGAAAAGTACAAGCGCTGGTGGTTGTGCATTCTTTCCGCACGCAGCCCTGGCCATCTTCCTCCTCTGGTTTCGGGGTTGCCAGCAGGTGCATAGGGATGCGGTCGCCACCGCTGTAGTGTTGCGTATTATTATTATGTTTGTTTTTTTCTTTTTGCGCCTTTTCTCTGCTCTTGCCCTCCCGCTCCTTTTTGTCTGCGGCTTTTATCCATCCCTCTTCCTTTTTTCTCCCACCACCCGTTTAATTAAAGCGTTGATGGCTGGGAACGGAACAAAGAGACGGTCCGCGACTACGAGGAGCGACGGCGGCCACTGCACCTTAATTACGATTTTCGTCCGGGACCCCGTCAAACAACACGAGACGAATGGACACATTTGCCGGGTGCCTTGAAGGCGTCCCCGCGGACGGCGCGTCGCGCGTCGGGCGGCGGCACCAAAGCATAGCCCGGGCGCCAACCACACCTCCGCCCCGCCCCGCCTCACCCCGCCCCGCCTCACTCCACCCCGCCCCACCTCACCCCGCCCCGCCTCACCTCACCCCTCGGGAGGAGTGTGGGATGCGCGGGGCGTCGCCCGCAGGAAGCGCGGGACTTGAGCAGAGGCGACAGCAGTGGCGAAAAAAGGGGAAAAAAATTATAATAATAATGAAAATAAGGCGGCAGACGGGAAGGAGAAAAGTAGGCTGCTGAGAAAACCGCGGCGGGTGGCCCTGGCCTGCTGAGCCGCATAATAGAGTACGTCCGAGTGAATGAGCGAACGGAGAGGAGGGACGGAGGCCCGGCAGAATGCTCACCGCCAGTTTATTTCTAGCTGTTTGCGGTCCGCCGCTTCTTGGTCCATTGTGAATTTATTTCCGCTCTCTGCCGATTGGGCGTCGGCTGTTCAATGCGATGATGGAGCGCCGGGAGGCGCGGTGAGGAGCAGCGCCTGCGAAGCGCGACTTTCCGTCGGAGTATTTCCTATCTATTAGTTTGGCCTTGAGGGTTTCGCCACTTATTCGCCAAGTTCATGCAGTAACAGGCTTACCCTGAGGAGAACAAGGGCGGAGGGAAATATCCATCTGCATTCTCGTTTCTCCAAGTGCGCGCCAATTTCCGCGGCGGGTTCGCACGACCCTCGTTTCAGAAAGTAGTTTTCCGCAAAAACTTTGCGTGGTTTTGCTAAGCTCGGAAAGAATGCACAAGAGCGGGGGAGGGGATCAGAAGAGCCGCACGGCCTGAGGGGAGGGGAGGGAGGGAGGGGGTGGGGGAAGCGGAGGTGAACCGCAGGCGAATATCGAGCGACACAAAGATTAAACTTCCAGCACACGTCCTGAGGAATCGTCTAGTGGGGCAGGCCAGGCCCAGAACCACACTGCTCTCTACGCTTGCAGCAGGCCGAGGACTTTTCCAAAGCGTTTCGCAGCCGCAAGTAAAAATGATTTCAAAGAAAACAGATCGTTATTATTTTTGTCGGCGCCCTTACACAAGTTCTTTGCCATTTTTTTTGGTTAGCTATCCTAAGCCCGCAATCACATGTGAGGTTTACCCCCTCCTTCCCTCCTTCTCCTCTTCACCAACAATGCACCGATAAAAGAGCTCAGCAAACAAGAAGAGGTTCCTTCTTTTCTTTGAAACGCAAAGAATGCTGCGGCTCTCGTGTTCGCGGTGCTTTGGCTATGTAGCGAGATATATATTCCAAAATAGAATGCGTGACTTAACGGTAACGGTACCCGGAATCAAAGGCGCGTGGAAGATCACACGTGCTCGTCATGTTTCTTCGGGATAGAAACAGAAAAAAAAAAACAGAAGGAAAAAAAAACAGGAAAAAATCAGTGAATCCCGCATGGAAATACACTTTTATGTAAACTTTTTTTTAAAAAAGTGTATCTTACAGCAGATTGGGACTGCTTCACTTTCAGGCACTTTACGCATAACTGTTGTGGACTTTTTGTATACTTTTTGCACACTTTAGCCACAGTCACTTTATATCAGATAGTTATTTCCATGCGGAAAAATCACAGAAAATTACTATAAAACTAGAAAAATCAGAAAAATCGGTGTATGCTTGAATTTATAGTGAAGGACCCCTGCTCGATTACTTTTACCGGTTTCCCGCGTGGTCGTGCGCGCGCGATTGACGGTATGCGGGCGGGTCGACCGCGCCGGGCGGTCGCAAATCAGTGCCCTGTAGTTGGAGACGGTGCGGTTTGGTCGGCCCCGCCGGGCCCCGCACCTCGCTCCCCCTGCGTGTGGCGCTGCGGCCCCTGCGGCCCGACCCGACGCGACACGGAGCCGCGCGGGGGAAGCATTCCATTCCGTTTGAGCAAATAACCGAGCGCGGGAACGGGTCGTCGCGGCAATGAGGGAATGCAGAGTGGCGCGGGGAGGGGAGGGGGGGGGGGGCTTTGGAGTCAGGTGGAGTCCCTTGAACCATATCAGCAGCGCGAATGCAAGCAGTTCGGCCATAACTTTATAGGTATTCTCGCAATAACGCATATTTCAAGCTGGATTTTTCTGTGTGTGCGAGAGAGAGAGAGAGAGAGAGAGAGAGAGAGAGAGAGAGAGAGAGAGAGAGAGAGAGAGAGAGCACTGCTGTGAGCAATATCTCTGTAAATTTAGTATCAATTTTGAAAATAACGATCTTCGAATTATTTTGTAAATCTACGACAGCTCATCCTTGCACAGGAATAAATTTTAAGTCAGTACCTATTGTCTATAATTTTACGATATGTGTGATTGTAATTTTACGAATCGACTTAGTGGAAAATTTTTCCGTAAACCTTCATCTAGTTTTTTACCACAAGGTATGGAAATGAACCAGACGCTAACGGAGTGGGTAAATTCTTATCGATGAAAGCCCGCGCCCCTCTGCCCGCCGCATCCTCCTCCGACTCTCCAGCTGTTGTTTTCAAGGCCGCCAAGGTAAACAAAATCACGTGGAGTGCTGCTTACATTATTATTACGTTTTGTGTCAACAGACGGCGCGCCCTTAATTTTCTGCTGCAACTCTTCCCTGCCCTGCCTCTGCCCACACCCCCACCCCCGCCCCTAAATCCCTCCCGCGCTCGACTTTGCTCTTCCTCTCTGTATCGCCCCCGCGCCCCACTCTTCGGTGGGTTGGGGGGTGGACGGCGGGGCAGTGGCGAGGCGGCACTCACCAGTTATTTAGAGAACGATTATTTCACATCATTATGCATGGACCCATAAACAAGGGCTCAGTCGGATTCCCACCCTCGAGGTAGAGTCGTAAAACCTTGGCTATTAAAATGGAACGCTAATCTATCTGCGTTTTGGGAGAGGGCCGGAGGGGCGAGCGGAGGGTTGGCCCTGTGGCTTGGCTGTAGCGCTGAACTGGGGACGGGCGGGGGTAAATTAGTGGATAGAGCCACCAGACGGCGGTATAGTGCTCGTGACCGACGTCTGACGGCCTATCAGGGCTGAACATCAATACCCAAACTGAACGCGTTGAGAGATTTCCACGAGTCTAAAAGAGACGGATTACCCTCCTTTATTTCCCCGAGTCCCGTAAATCCTGTAGCGCCCTCTACTCTGCAATACTTTACTGTGACGTCAACAGCTGTCATTTCAGCTACATACTCTGACTGCCTAAAGTCGTCTCTCTGTCTATATTTTTAAAAATCTATTTTATTTTTACAATGCCCAGGGCTGAAATCCAGGGTGCAGGAACCATAATCCTCCGCAGGGATGAGGAACGGAGGAGAGGTGAGAAGGAGTAAAAACATAATTGTGGACACTGGGGAGCACAACTGACCGACCTCGGAAAGAGATGACAGCGTGCCCAATTTTCTCCCAAGAAGAAGACTAATTCCGTTTTCAATCGAGCGCGCGAGGTGGTGCGCGCGGCCCGGCCCGGCCCGGCCCGGTCCGGCTACTGGTGGCGTGCTTAGAGACCCTCCCGTGAGGGTCTCTAGGCGTGCTCAGGCGCATCGTGACCCAATCCGGCCGTTCGTTCAGATTTGCGATATCCGAGTTAAAAGTTACGAACTGCGATTTCCCTTAAGTCCCTTAACTCTCCAGGAGCCGCTTTATAAGCGGTCTCTCGGTCGGGATCGCGGAGCGTGGCGAGGCTCATGGCGGAGCGTGGCGGGGCCGGCAGGGTGGGGCGCGGTCGCGGACGGGCTCGCCTCCTGGGCTTGGCACTTCATTCCAATTACTAAACGAACAGAACAGCACGGCGGAAGCGTTTGTCGCTGCAATTATAAAAGAGAGAGAGAGAGAGAGAGAGAGAGAGATAGAGAGAGAGAGAGAGAGAGGAGGAGGAGGCAGTTACCCCTCTCCCTAGTTTATCTTCATGAGAGAGATGCGCCGTGGAGTCGAAGCTGAATGTCCTTTCAGGCCCCCTCGGATCATTCTGGTAAACTTTTGTGGAGGACCAAGCAAGTAATTTCAACGCAGCCAAGACTGCATTTTGAAATTTTGATTTAACGACCGCTGTGAAACATGTTGGGGTTCGAGTTCAGCTGCGCGTCACTTTTTGGTAGTTGCGTGTTGAACAATGTCAGTTAGCTTGGATTTTCAGGAATGCGCTGCAACCTCGTCCACGTCGGTACTACTCCCGTGTCAGCAACAAAGTGTCCCAGAGCGAGCAGAGGCGCTCTTAAAGGCCATTTAGATTCGACTCCAGGGTGCCCTCCTCTCATGCCTTCGCCCTGCTGTCTCCCTTCCTCTTCCGCGCGCAGCCTGACGAAGAGACAGGCTTTTGTCCCGACGCGGCGGCCCGAGCACCGCGTCTCTGAAATACTGCAGTTTAAAACTTTAGCGGAGGCGAAGAAGCACTCGTTTGCTCAGGAGGGTTCCGCGTCTCTTTCTGTCACTCTTTATGTTTTTTTTTCTTCTCCAGCGAGGCGATGCACTCTCCGCTCGTCGCGTTTTCATCGCTGTTGCTGCTCTGCCCTGCCATACCCCACGCCCCGCGCCTCAGATGGTCCCGAGATTGTGTCGTATAAAACAAAACGCCCGGCCGGCCGACCAGGCCGCCTCCGCTCACGGCGCTTAGGAGTCTGACTCCAGTGTAATGTCATTCAAGTGACTTTTTAATGGTGGGCCTTCTCATGATGACAAGTCCTTGTCATAATCTTCCATGTTACTGCCGGTTATATTGAAATTGTTCTCACTGAGTCCCTAGTTTGGTTTATTTTACCAAGTTGGTGATTTTTTTTTTTTGTTTTGTTGTTTAAACTCCTTTTTATTTTGTACTAGTGCGCTCCACTATGGACGAAGGGACTTAATCTGATATTGCCTGAATTTCGGCACTTTCAATAATGAACAGTTTTATTGCCGATGTCACGCGCTTCCCAGCCAATTTTAATCGCACAGAATGATTTTCGCGGATTTTCGCGTGCCGAAGATTAATTTAATAATGAGAGTCAATAGCGCTCGGGCCTATATGTGCAGTTTGTGATTGCGCGCGTCCATGTGAGTGTAACGCGTGTGTTGATGTTATTTGCGCATAAAGGTGAGTTTGTACGTGTTTCTGTGTACGTTCCCAACCGTGAGGGGAAATAGGGCTACCAGTATGATGGTTCGCATTGAAGTCGTTAGCACCCTGCTCCTTAGCATCAGAAAACATTGGTCCTTAACTTTTATCGACAGTGGACATCTTTCTCCCAAACTTTGGTTGGTCCCTTTCGTATGGGAGAAAGAGATACACTCGAAGGGGACGTTTGTGTGTCAATGGCGCCAGGCAAACATAACTTGACGGCCCTGTTTCATATTCGAGCAGAATGCCTTGGACGTTAGCCGAGCCGGGTCGAGTTGGTGAAAGCTCGGTCGCGAATAAGATAGCTGAATAGATTTGTCGTCACAAAATATTACCGTATTCTCTTTTGTATGCTATGCTATGCTCATGCTCCTCTTTTGACTATGAATGCGGGAAATTTGGAAACTGCGCAGTACCAGCAGATGTGCGTCTACACGACGTAAAGTATGGGGTTTAATGTAATCGTATGAAACAACGTGGGGATGAGGTCTAATTCCCGAACACACTGTGGCCCTGGCAGCGCCTGGCACGGACCAGCTGCGTGGGACAGTCGAAAAGCACAAGGCGTCTGGGAGCCGCAAGCCATCTGCCCTTACCGCAAGCGTGCATTAATTATTTGAGCTGGATTTGTGCGAGCGTATTATTGGCTCGGGGGTGGGGGTGGAGGGACGTAGCCAGGGGTTGTTGCGGCTGCCTCTTGTGATGGTGGTCTGGCAGCAACATGATGTCGGGCGCGGCTGTGGCGGGCGGGGCGTGGTGATAGTAACGGGAAGTGTTCGCGCGGAGGCCTTAAACGAGAACTAACGCAGCAATCTTTCTTTTGCGCATGAAAATCTCTTTTATTTTTAAATTTGGTCCGCTGGCATGCCTTTTATCTGTTGGATTCTATTTAAGTAAAATTTAAACGAAACTCTCCAGAGCTGCTGAACTACCGCAAGTACCAACCGCACCCTATTGCAACATGTGACGTGCTTTCCTCTTAGGCGGCCGTGATGACAACGGCAGCAGGCCAATTATCGCCCGGCAATTAGCAAGCTAAGCTGCGGTCACTTTACCTCGTGCGGCAACAATTAGCCGCAGCGACGCAAGAGGTTAGCGCATGGCAGGAGAGGAGGGCCACGGCCCGTTGTCGCCAGCGCGGAATCTAATCGAAATTGGGGGAAATTATAATTATTGATGCAACATTGTTGGGGATTGAGCTCTCCTCAAGCACATACGCAGACTGTCCTTTGATGCGTGTGTTTTTCTTTAAATGCCTTTTCCCCCCTTTTTGTGGTGTGTCGCAGAGACTCCGAGGTACTTAGCTAAGCGATGTACACATCGTTACGCGACGCATCGCTGCTGCAAATCGACTGACGCACCGCGATGCCCTTACTTTGTGTGTGGATGTGGGTTTGTGATGCGGGGGCAGTCTGACGCTTTACGAGGTCGCAGCCTTATCCTGATGGGTGGGAGTGTGGGAGAGGGTCACACAGCAGCTCCCGGGCTTTAACAGGCTCAGGGGACCCGTCGCGTCGGACGGACTGCCACCAGTAAACACGGCGACTCGCATCGCACCGGCGTCAACGCAACCGCGCGACCACTGCCAATCAGACTCGGGGAAATTGAAACTTCTTCTCGACCACCTTCCCTTTTCGTCAAGTTCTTTTTTTCTTTTTTTTTTACCGTGCCAATTTCCCTCAGCGGTTTTAAGCACGTCCACCGTTGTTCTCGACCGTCATAACTATCCCCGCCCCGCGCCGGTCTGCGGCAGCCACTCTAAGGGCGTACCCGAAATTGCCAATCCCCCGGCAGAGATAACGCTGTTGTGTGTGGCGCGCCGTGCGTTACCCGCAGACGGGAGGGGAAATTGATTCACGCACGTTCGGTCCCTAAAGTCACAACACTACGGCACAACAAGCCGCCCCGCCCTCCCCCTCTCTCAATGCCCTGTCTCCGCACCGCTCTCTCTCCCTCTCTCTCTCCACACGCCGATCAGCTCCTTTTCTCTCTGCCCGCAGGGACCAGTGCTGCGTGTTCCTTTGGGGATACCGGGGGATAATTGACGGAGCCGGTCGGACCAGATAGGGATCGGGATCCGTCTGAAATGACCATCAAGCGCGGCTGAACACTGAATGAGCCGTTCGTTAGGCGCCATTCTCCCCCCTCGCCGCGCCGTGCCGCCCCAAGCTGTGCGCCACGGTCTCATTGGGGGTTCGGTAACCGGCTGTTAGGAACACAAGAGCGCATTTGGAAACGACCGAAGACGTCAGCTTAGCGGTACGGCGGCAGGTGCCAATAACCGGGTACGTAACCCTCGGTCATGACTGGCGGTCTAGTGTGTGCGTGTGTAGCCTCTTTTATTTTCCGATACTTCTTCCCCCGATCAACTTTTTCCCCCCTCAGGAAAATCAGATTAGCTTTTACGTTTCCATTCGCACCGGTAGTAAGCGCGGTAATACAATTAGGAAGAAGGCACGCCTGTGAAAAAGCTGCCCGGGGGCGGGCGACTGCGCTGGGCCGATGAATGAGCCGGACAGATGGATAAACGGAAAGAGCGACGGACGGAGAGGGTAAAGGGATGGTGTGAGGGTCGGGGTAAGGGAGAAAGTGAACCCGGGAGGCAAGGCGCCCCGAGACGGGACTGAATTTTAAGTCGGCAGACGGCCTCGGCCCCTGCGGCCCTCGCCAGGGTCAGGGGGCCTGCCGGGGCCTGCCCACGGTCTCATCGTGGTTACAACCCGGTTAGCGCAGTCCGCGACCGCGCCGCTGTCGTCGTTCGCCGACTTGTTACTCTTTTGATGGGGAGAAAACGAGTCGGAGAAAAGGGGACAAAAGAGGAAAAAAAGCAGTAGAATTAATCCGCCCCAAAACTTGTAGTCGCGCGTGCAAAGGTCAAAGAAAAAGTGATGCGGTTGCGACTGTTTATGGGCAATGAACTTCGCTTCAGAGCGTTTTCTCTTTACGAAGTTACTCCTGTGAAAAATCTTTTGGTCAGGACTCGACGCCTTTTTTAAAAGTTTAGAACAACCCACCACGCAAAGAGTATGAAAGTTAACAGTCAGTTGCTAATTCCATTTGTATGCTGCGCGCTCGGCGGCACCCAAATAGCGGGCTGATGCACTGGCAACTGTCCGAGTTGTTTACGTTACCGGGTGAAGGTCACTTGAAGAATCGTTGCTTGAGGGGTTAGCGGGTATGCAGTCAATAAACTGAAAATAATTAAGTTATTGTTTATTTATTATTATTATTATCATCGTCATTTTTATTATATGTTTTTTACTAACCATTGGAAAGTAACTCATTTGTTGTTTGAAATCAAATCTCTTTAAGGTAATTGCAATAAACGAAATTCACGATGTGGTGAACATTTGCCCCGAGGGGGTATGCACTCGCGTAATAGTCGAGTCACTGTATCCGTAATGAAGGCGTAGTGGTATGCGTAATAGGAGCGTAATAGCCAAAATTCTCCATATTTCCCGTATTTTTCGTGTCGGTTTGGGCGGTTTTGCCTGTTTTTGGCTCAATCTGTACAATTTCAGAGCGTAATACTCGTAATAGTCGGGTCACAGACTTTGTGAGTGAATACCCCCTCGATTTGCCCTCTCGTATAGAGCAAGACATGGTTGTTAACAAGTGGCCAGCGACTACCGCACTTTCACAGTGAAACAATAATCAATACGAATGTGCTACATCCCTCATGTCATGAGTTGAAGTTTTTTGGGGATGAAGTTGGTAACCGAGGGTTCAGATGTTTTCAGCTGGGCGTCACGGCTCTTGTCAGGACAGAGAGAGAGAGAGAGAGAGAGAGAGAGAGAGAGAGAGAGAGAGAGAGAGAGAGAGAGAGAGAGAGAGAGGATGGAAGGGAGAGCAGGGAGGGGGAGAGAGAGGGAGGGAGGGGGGGGGGGAGAGAGAGAGAGAGATCGACCAAAGTTGCATGCACCTCAGACGGTGCCAACTACCGCTGTGCCAATACTGCCTCTGGCAGGTGGTGGCAGGTGTCTATATGTGCGGCGCGCTAGTCACGGAGCGCGCTCCTCCGCAGCCGCAGCCGGTGCAGCAGCTGACACAGCTGCAGCAGCTGGTGAGGTGTGGCGGCGGCCTCCGCCACCTCGCGCTGGTTCGGAGCCGTCGTCTGCTGCCGAGCGGCGCCCGAACACTGCAAACGTCAGCAGGGGGCTAGTGGAATACTCTGGGGAGTAGGATGGAAAGGGAGGAGGAGGGGGACTGTCCCCTGCGTTTGGAAAAGACTCCTCGTCGTTCCCTCCAGTATAACCCTCTGCATTCCCGGCGTGCCTCGGGATAGTTATATAACATAATTATATGTAATAATTACATGAATAATTAAATGATTATTTAATAATAAGCTCTCGCAAGATACCCCAAAGGGAGCATCTAGTCGTATGTCGCCTATGCCATGGTCTCCCGAGAGGCTGTTTACCTTCATAATTTTCATTCTAGCGTTAAATTAAGATAGAAATTTAGAAAGACACATGCCGTTTTGAAAAAGGAAAAAAAAACGACGCATTTTTATGTGTAAAAGCGAGACAGAAGTGGAAATTCTTTGAAGAGACGCAAAAGACGTCTCAAAAATTCCCATTTTGCTTTCGCGCTCTTTATTTGCTGTCATTAACGTCTGTTCGTCTGTTGGCCGTTAGCTACGGAATATTCTTTACTCCTCAAATAATTTACGATGATCCCCTGGAGCCACGGGAATGTGGAGGGTTACTCAGGGAACCACTAAGGGCCTTTGTCCACTCTGAAAATCTTAGTGTGTAGTAGTTTGCCACTTTAAACTGTAAAACTAAAGTTCTGCAGTTATAACTGCATAACTTTTCATTCTACAATTATAACTTCAAAACTCTTTAGTTCTACACTTGTAACTGCAGAACTCTTTAGTTCTGCACTTGCAACTGCAGAACTCTCTATATCCAGTTTTTAGTGCAGAACTAGAGAGTTCTGTACTCGAAAGTGTAGAACTGAAGAATTCTGCACTTGTAACTGTAGAACAAAAAAATGTTCTGCACTTAGAACTGCAGATCTTTAGTTTTGCAATTTTAAGTGGCAAATAACTATTACACACTTAGGTTTGCAGGGCAGTCTCAGGGCACGTGCCCGCTCCCTCTCCCGCTCCCGCCGCGTCCCACCCCCGGGAGTACTCCAGAAACCCCCCTGCTGATGGGAGATATTTCCTATGTGAACCTATGTCTATTATTTTTAGAAACAACTGTTGAGTAACACATGTACAGATTGTCACTTCGCATGACCTTCATAGCGCACTAGCGATTGAGCGTGTGATTGGTTACTTGTTGCCATTACGCTATCTGCATTTCATAATGTATTCTGTTTGGCTGTGTCTCAAACGATGTACCTGTTGTTTTCAGACTTGATGTCGGAAGGGTAGTTCGCTGGCGGGAGTAGTGTGGACGGAGTGAGCAAGGCAGATGGAGCAAGAGAAAAGATGGGCATGATAGAGACGTGGTGGCACGTCCGTTTGACGAGTAGCCCGCCGCCGGCGCGGGGCTGAGCGGGGCTGAGCGGGAGGAAGAAAGCTGCTCTCTATTTGGTTTGCGAGATGAAATCACGCCTTGTTACATCCCGGCTGCTCACTTCGTTGTGCTGAATCTCTCCTTATTCTTCTTCTTGCCTCCGCCGACTCGGGCCGCCCGCCTCCGCCCGCCTCCGCTTTCCCAAATTACCGGGCGGGGCGGAGATCCTCCCGGGCTCCGCTGCCGCTGCGCCGTCAATCGACCAGCTAAACATTTAGATTTCATTAACCTGCGAGAAGCGGCAGGCACTGCGGCGGGTGGGGTAGGACCCGATTGCACGGAGCCTCGCCAGCGGGGAACCGAATTCAGTGCGGAGTAAGAGGTTCCCCGTTCCCGAGGCGGTACGTTTGACTATGGGGCAACCAAGTCCGAGTACACCGGTACTACTTTTTTTATTCCTATTTTGATTTTTTCGAAATGAATTGCAGCGACGAACTAGTGCGGTTTAAATGAGAAATTCTTGTAAGAAAGTTTGAATATTTTTTTAACGTCAAAATTCGCGAAATTAAAAATATACACTGATAACAAAAGTGTTCAACTGGTGTGCACATTTAAGTGTTGCACACTACGTTGCACAGTTTTAGCAGTTTGACTGGAAATTTGCATACTAAAAAGGGTTCAACAATAAATTTGAATTTTTAAAAGTGTTTTACTTAAGGATTAAACGTGCAGGTTTGGACATCATAAAGTGTTCAAATTTGCTGTTGAACACTTTTATGTATGCAAATTTCCAGTCAAACACCGAAAAGTGTGCAGCGTAGTGTGCAGCACTCCAATGTGCTCGCCAGTTGAACACTTTCGTTATCAGTGTATATAATAAAACGTGGTTATCAGATAAAAATTTTTGCGTGGAGAACGTCTCAAGTAACTTCAACGCCCATAATTTCACGGGGATTTACTTGCTGTTTTCACCAATAGACTGTCTGACATGCTGGCGTGCGCTTGACAGGTAGCTTTCTCCTATGCCCTGGTTTACGAATTCATCGATTCTCCGCAGAAAAGGTTTTTGCAGGGATCGGGCAGCAAGGATCGGACGTGGGCAGAGGGGGAAATGGGTAAGGGGAGCATGGAAGTGAGAGGGGGAGAGGGAAGGGAAGGGGTAAGGGCTGCGGCCTGCCTCTTCCGGGACATTGAGCACGCTATGGGAGGCGGGAGAGGCGCTCCCGATCTCTCTCTCTCTCTCTCTCTCTCTCTCTCTCTCTCTCTCTCTCTCTCTCTCTCTCTCTCTCTCTCTCTCTCTCCCCCTCCCTCCCCCTCCCTCTCTCTCGCTCTGCATGAGCCAGGGCAGAGCTCACTCCAACAGCCACGGATAAAAGGGCCTAACTCCTCGGTAAACCTACTGATGGCAAATAGGTGGCTCCGGATGTGTATTCTCCAACCACTTCTGTCCTTATCCCCCTCCTTTTTCTCCCCTTACACCTTCACTCAAAAACAGATGTCTTTCCCTCTAACTTCCATCATTGGGCCTATCAAAGGTGGTGACAAAGGTGGCCGGAGAGATTACTACTTTGTGACTAAGACCAGCCGAAGCACTTAGCATTTACATTTACATAACATTTTTTTTTACGAAGCAAATAGATCCAGGACCCCATCTCTCCCTCCTCTCTCGATGTCGGCCCACTGCTCCACCTACTCATGCGCCCCAGTGCCGCACACTCAAACACCCATGCGCGCGTGCACGCCCGCCGTTAGGGAGTTTAATTGAAGTTTGTCGAGCGTTATTGTTTTCAAGTGTGGCCGAGCCAGACAATGAGAGGAACAAGATGCAGCTTTGGGCTTAGCGCCGGGCTGGAGCACGGCCAAAACTAGAACGAGGGCGAGGGAGGTGGAAAAGAGAATGAGAGGCTGAGAGAGAGGGCAGAGAGAGTTGGGGAACCGCGGACCAGGGAACTGAGTGTTGGTCGAAAGCTGGAGTTCCGCCGTCCCGATGTCTGTGCGAAGTGGTGTGTGGAATAGGGCTTGGATGGTACTTTTATGAATTGGTGATTTCAGATGAGGGTGAGGTAGAACGAGGTGGATTAAGGGGTTTGAAAAAAAAAAGGGGGGGGGGGGTGAATGAGGAAGCGCTCTTATCCTTTGCATGACGCTAATGACGAATCAGAGGGGGAACGACATTAAAATAATGGACGAGCGAATGAGCCGGTTTGGTTGGTTGTCGCTTTTTGTGTGCGATTTCGGTATGGCAGGGAGCCTAATGTTTGTCCGCCTGTGTGTGTGAGTCAGTGCTTGTTTGTGGGGTGTGTCTGTGCAGGAAGAGGTCGGGCCAGCACGATATCGTTTGTGTTCGCCGCTCGCTGGGTGCCAGACGAGCACTGCTGGCATTTGGCGTCACTCACTGCTACTGCACTGAGCTGAATATTCCAACCATATAAACTCCAACGTTAATTTAGTCTCGGCAACGTCCCTGAAAGAAATCTTATTTAATAATTTAGGCGTTTCTAGCCTGCTGTTTGAACAACAGTGGTCGCACGAGCTTTGCCTTCGCGGTGGTAAATGTGTTAGTTGTGTCGTCTTGCGGCTTGTTGTTCGTGGTACAAGTCTTCTTCGGCCGTGGTGATGAAACACTACGAGCGGGTGCTGGGGTGGGCTGGAGGGAAGGGGGTGGGTGGGCTGCCGGGTCGTAAGTGCGCCATGCATAGCACACATTACACAGCCTTACTCTGCCTAATGGACCGCTATACAGCTCACCGAGCACAGAGGCAGCGCGTTTGAAATCCATCCTTCCACCACTCCGCTCTCCCCAACTTGACACATACACTCTTGCCCGTCTCCAACCCCACGTTTTGATCAATTCTTATTTCGGTATACATGTTTAATGATGTTCACATAATTATTGACGTCCGCAGTGATGATTAATTTGTCTTTTGCATTTTCGGACGGGTAAGAGAGCGTAAACATTAAAATACCAACAGACATATCACATTGCATTTTTTTTTGGCTCAAGGAACAACGAAAAACAGATAAACTCGCAACTTTTCAGAGCGGGGAAATACTTCTCCCTTGTGGGCCCCACAACACCTCTCTCGCACCTGTGCTTTCGAATGAGGCATGTTGATGAGGTCCCGGTCGGCGGACGGACAGTGGCGGAGTGAAATGTGGGGCGGGGCGAAGCGGGGCGCAATGGGGTGCGGCGCATCCGCGATGCGCAGGTATACACGGCTAATCGCGACCTGCATTATGCACCTCCTCCCTTAACGCTACGCAAGCTTTCAGCGCGACTCACGCGCATCGCAATAAAGCCCCGGCCACCTCGTTAATGCATGAGCCCCGCCCCACTGTTTTCCTAAATCTTAAAAATTTTGCACAGCAGAAATACATTGTAAAGATTTTTTGTTTCTAATAGGATTAGACAGGCGTAACTCGATAGAACCTCCAGTTTGGGCGATAGGGCGAACCGATTTCATTTATTTATTTATTTATTTATTTATTTATTTATTTATTTATTTATTTATTTATTTATTTATTTCATTGTTTTATTTTGAATGTGCTTTTCCACTGTGAAATATTTATATATTCGTAGATTTACGATATATTTTCGAAATGACGATTTACGAAATATGTTGTAAATGTTCAATAACCTATACTTTCACTGCAAACCAAAGTGTGTACTTAGTACACACATATTTGTGTGTACTTGCAAACACACACCTACAGGTACTATTAAGCACACACCTATACGTGTGTTCTATACTATGGCAAGTACACACCTGTAGGTGTGTACTATGGCAAGTACACGGCAAATAAGCGTGTACTATGACAAAGTACACACCTATACGTGCCCAGCTGAAAATTCCGGTCGGAATATTTCCGACCGTATTTCTTTCGGCCGGAGATTTTCCGGCCGTAACTATTCCGCCCGTAAATTGGAACACTTTCCGGCCGTAGTTTTTGACGCCGCTTTCCGGCCGTAGTTTCTGACGCCGGCCGGAAGAGGTTCCGGCCGGAGGGTGTTTTGGCCGGACTTTGTGAAAAGTCCTCTGGGCACCACCTGAGCGGAGTCCAACAGGCCTCTAAAGAGCATGTCCCCCGCATAAAGTTTGTGCGCTGAGCACGATAGTGATGTTTAAAATGCCCTATCTAGAGCCGTTCTCTTAGTATCCCTATGGTCAAAAAGGAAATATTTTTTTATCTCATGCATAAGTACAGTTTCCTGTCAACATGTGACACACGAAGCGATTTTCCCCTGTGACTCTTAGTTTAGGTGCTACAGGTCACTTACAGTTGGCCGAAAAACGTACGGCCGGAAAAAAAGGCTCCGGCCGTTAACCGTATCGATTCCGACCGTAAACCGGAACCCCTCCGACCGGAAAAGGCTTGACTACGGTCGGAAACTCTGACTCCGACCGGAACAACGGGAATACGGTCGGAAATCGTGACAGATTCCGGCCGGAGTGCCAAATTACGGCCGGAAAGATGGAATACGGTCGGAAATCGTATACATTTACGGCCGGAGTGCCACTTTCCGGCCGGAAACCTGGCCGGAATTTTCACCTGGGTGTGTGCTTACAAGTACACACAAATATGTGTGTACTAAGTACACGCTTCGGTTTGCAGTGTACTATTGCTTGCATCTAAAGCCGTACCGGATTGTAATTTTACGATATGTAATTGAATTCGTTTAAATTTTTCCCTCTAGCGTACTGTTATATTTTCATACTTTACTGATTGCTTCCGCCCTCGCTGATGTGCGCGCCTGTGCGCTTGTCTGTCCGCAGCGGGATGGGCCCCAGGCGGCGCCACTCGTCCCGGCGGCTGCTAGGAGGCCCCCGCTCGGGCCCCGCCGGCCCGGTCACGTGATGCGCCATGTGTGACTCGTAGTGCCCCGCCATGGACGGGCTGGTCGCCTGCATCGTGCTGCTCTTCTTGTGTTCGGGTGAGTGAAACCAAAACTGTGCATGTGTGAGTAAAGGGGGAAGAGGGGGGGGGGGGGAATTTAGAATTTTTGATTGCAAATGTCATGTTGTTTTTCCTTATAAATATTTGAGGTGATTTAAAAAAAAAATCTTTGTTTTTAGGCACGAAGTAGCCTTATGGTTTTGTCGGCGGATCCGATTATTTTTAGGCACGAAGTAGCCTTATGGTTTTGTCTCAGGATCCGATATCAGTGTGGCCCCTTACCTAAATCCAGATTTTTCTATACGATTTCGATAAGACTTGGCAGAGAGGTACAACTTAATACCCTTATTTCACTGCTGAAATGCCAGGCCAAAGTTAGCGGCCAATTTTGAGAAATTTCGATTTAAAATCTTTGTTTTTATGGTAATACTCGACTCGTCATAGAGCCGAGTCGGCTCTGACCAATGATATTATTTCGCGCGAAAATCCAGCCAATGAAAACGGTCGCCTGTTGCTTTGTACCTCGATATCCAAAAGTGTCAACGCAAGGAGTGGTCACGTCAGAATCGTTGCAGATTCACGCCATGTTAAAGGGTTCACCACCAGGAGACTTTCAAACGTGACCACTAGCTGGCCGCCGTGGCTCCTGATTGTTGGATGGGACTGTAATTTGGCCTTGGGCGGGGCTTGTGACATTACCGCCAACCTCAGAGTGAATCCTCAGCTCATGTTTTCAATAAAAGATACAAATAAGTCTACTCTTGTGTTTCGTGGTATTGCGTGGATCCTTCCACAGTTCTTTGCTAAAGGCCTGCAACATCATTTTATGTTGTTACTAAATCTAAAACTAGCAAAATATATTTTGAGTTGGTTTGAGTGGACACCAAGGCGGCGTTGTTTATAGCTGGCCCGCTCGGCGCCATGTTTGTGTTGGAAATGTGAGGCGGATAAAATTCACGATTTGGGCTCTCACAGAGAGTATTGACCTAATATTTTAATTGTCTATTTCATTTAATGGTAAGTGTGTGGCAAATGTGAAACTAGGACCCATTAATTCTTGGCTGGTGGTTCGATTTAGTGGTTGTTAAGGCGGGTTGTTGACAGCTGGCCCGCTGGGGGGCTGGCTCTCACCAAGTCTGCCTCTGCGTTCCCTGTGAATGTGTAGTGCCTCCCATACCTGTGTGCTAAAGAACTGCAACATAACTTAAGATCGTCACGAAATTAAAAACTTGCCAAATATATTCTAGGTTGGTTTGAGGCGGACGCGTGAGGCGCCGTGTCGCCGGCCCCGCCGGCCCTCTTTCAACCATGGCCGCCACGGCCGGGGGCTGAGAGGCAGGGTCCCACCTCGCGACTTTAAATCATTGTGTAAAGTTATCGGAACGTTGACATGGTGAACTGAATACGTTTACAGTGGTTTTGCACCTGCAGAAAACGGTTTGGGAAGTTTGACTTTAATCTGGTGAGCAGAATTCTTGAAATGGTGTACATTTACGTGAATAATTTTACGAATCCATTGAACTTCTTTGGGAAACGATTTCCGTGGGTCTGAAACTTCTGTTTTCACAGTCATTTCGGCTGTATAACATTTCGTTCGGGTAAAATAGATAGTTAAATTTGCTTCGTGCGCTAGTGGCGCCATCTCTCGGTAGCGGACGCGAGTTAAGTCGCGAGGAGGACGCGTGAGCGAGCCGCCGAGCCACCGGCCTTCTTTTGTTGAGTGGAGCGAGGTCCCAGCCCAGCCTAGAACCACGAAAGGGATAGGGCTGGGCACTCCCACCTCAAAAGCGCTCCGTTCTGTTTAAGGCGGCGGCGCCTCCCCCAGCCTTCTTTTGTTGAGTGGAGGTCCCAGCCTAGAACTATAGAAGGGAGGTCTGGGCACTCCCACCTCAAACGCCCCCCGTTCTGTCTATAAGGCAGCGACGCCTCCTCCAGCCGACTGCGAATAGTGCCAGTTCCGATGGCGAGCCAAGCCGAATCGGCATTGTCGCTGGTGCTCGGCCGCTCGGCCCCTCGGCCCCTCGGCCCGCGCGGCCCCTCTGCCCTGCCCGGCGCGCACGGGAGGAGAACCGTCAGCTGGGTGGAAAAATGGGGGGGGGGGGCTGTTGATTCAACTCATGGACGGTAGTTCAAAAAATAAAATTTCGAACGACACGTTAGAATAAATATGTTAAAGCAATTTAACCGATTTAATCCGATTATTTTTTTTTTTATCAGTGTGGCCCCTTACCTAAATCCTGATTTTTCTATACGATTTTCATAAGACTTGGCAGAGAGGTAGAACTCAATCTCCTTAGTTCACTGCTGAAATGCCAGCCCAAACTTAGTGGCCAATTTTGAGAAATTTCGATTTAAAATCTTTGTTTCTATGGTAATACTCGACTCGTCAAGGAGCCGAGTCGGCTCTGACCAATAACATTATTTCGCGCGAAAATCCAGCCAATGAAAACGGTCGCCTGTTGCTTTGTACCTCGATATCCAAAAGTGTCAACGCAAGGATTGGTCACGTCAGAATCGTTGCAGATTCACGCCATGTTAAAGGGTTCCACCACCAGTAGACTTTCAAACGTGACCACTAGCTGGCCGCCGCGGCTCCTGGTTGTTGGCTGGGACTGTAATTTGGCCTTGGGCGGGGCGGGGCTTGTGACAATACCGCCAACCTCAGCGTCAGTCCTCAGCTCATGTTTTCATTAAAAGATACAAATAAGTCTACCCTTGTGTTCCGTGGTATTGCGTGAATGCTTCCACAGTTGTTTACTAAAGGTCTGCAACATCATTTTACGTGGTTACTAAATCTAAAACTAGCAAAATATATTTTGAGTTGGTTTGAGTGGACACCAAGGCGGCGTTGTTTATAGCTGACCCGCTCGGCGCCATGTTTGTGTTGGAAATATGAGGCGGATAAAATTCACGATTTGGGCTCTCACAGAGCGTTTTGACCAAATATTTTAATTTTCTATTTCATTTAATGGTAAGTGTGTGGCAAATGTGAAACTAGGACCCTTTAATTCTTGGCTGGTTGTTCGATTTAGTGGTTGTCAAGGCGGGTTGTTGACAGCTGGCCCGCTGGTGGGCTGGCTCTCACCAAGTCTGCCTCTGCGTTCCTTGTGAATGTGTAGTGCCTCCCATACCTGTGTGCTAAAGAACTGCTACATAACTTTAGACCGTCACGAAATTAAAAACTTGCCAAATATATTCTAGGTTGGTTTGAGGCGGACCCGTGAGGCGCCGTGTCGCCGGCCCCGCCGGCCCTCTTTCAACCATGGCCGCCACGGCCGGGGGCTGAGAGGGTCCCACCTCGCGACTTTAAATCATTGTGTAAAGTTATCGGAACGTTGACATGGCGAACTGAATGCGTTTACAGTGGTTTTGCACCTGCAGAAAACTGTTTGGGAAGTTTGACTTTAATCTGGTGAGCAGAATTCTTGAAATGGTGTACATTTACGTGAATAATTTTACGAATCCATTGAACTTCTTTGGGAAACGATTTCCGTGGGTCTGAAACTCCTGTTTTCACAGTCATTTCGGCTGTATAACATTTCGTTCGGGGAAAATAGATAGTTAAATTCGCTTCGTGCGCTAGTGGCGCCATCTCTCGGTAGTGGACGCGAATTAAGTCGCGAGGAGGACGCGTGAGCGAGCCGCCGAGCCACCGGCCTTCTTTTGTTGAGTGGAGCGAGGTCCCAGCCCAGCCTAGAACCACGAAAAGGATAGGACTGGGCACTCCCACCTCAAAAGCGCTCCGTTCTGTTTAAGGCGGCGGCGCTTCCCCCAGCCTTCTTTTGTTGAGTGGAGGTCCCAGCCTAGAACTATAGAAGGGAGGTCTGGGCACTCTCACCTCAAACGCCCCCCGTTCTGTCTATAAGGCGGCGACGCCTCCTCCAGCCGACTGCGAATAGTGCCAGTTCCGATGGCGAGCTAAGCCGAATCGGCATTGTCGCAGGTGCTCGCCCGCTCGGCCCCTCGGCCCGCGCGGCCCCTCTGCCCTGCCCGGCGCGCTGGGTGGAAAAGGGGAAAGAGGGGGGCTGTTGATTCAACTCATGGACGGTAGTTCAAAAAATAAAATTTCGAACGACATGTTAGAATAAAATTGTAAAAGCAGTGTACGAATGCCCATTGCACAACTAGCCTACAGATCAAATATCAAACTGATCGGACGATTTTTACTGAGAGACTAACTTCTAAATCGTTTCAGCTAGAAAGCTGAAATTTGGCATGTGACCTGCTGAAGTAGTGACCTTGAGATAAAAGAAATTCAGTAACATGACCCATAAGGCTAGAATTTTAAAAGTAAATTTCTATATAAACCGTTTTCTACCGAAGAATTTAGTGAAACAAAAACATTAATTAACTTCGTGCCTACCAGGATTTCCTGAAATCGTATTTTTTATTTCTCTCTTTTATTATTGCCTTTGTCATTAGAAAAAGATTCAGAATGTTCCGGATTCGGGGTAGGAAAACATTTTAGAGTGAGTTTCCCTCTTTAAGGCTGAATCAGATAACGTTAAGACTTCTGGTTAGAGTTCGGCTCAAAATTATGCGGAAATATGTTAACTGTAAATCTGTATATAGCTGCGTATTAAAACAAATCATAAGAATTTAGTGTGTATGAGGGGTTGGGGAGCGTGCGGCTGCACTCCGCAGCGCGCTGCAGCCGTTGCAGCCGCGCAGCCCGGCGCCCACGGCACTCGGATGACTAACGCTCTGCCCCCCAGAGATCGCCTCCCCGCAGCGCGCGGCTCGCGGCTGTGCGAGTACTCCAACTGCAGTTGTCGGCCGGGCGTCAAGTCTTGTTTTGTGGCCTGCGCCATGAATCCTGCCGCGTTGACAGTCCTAACTGCTAGTGCCCCACTTCCGGACTAATGAACGGCGGCCCGCGGCCGGGCCGGGCCGGGCCGGCCTGAACCGGCCTATTGCCGCGCTCTGCACCCGCTGTGGCGCCGGTCCAAATACGTGGCCCGCATTTAACAGAGGGGAGTTTGCTCATGATTGGATACCTCCACCGCTGGCCTGGCAGTGCAGTCCATCCCCTCCCTCTGACCCAGTACCGCATCGTGTTCGACGGCGTACTAAACTTTAGACGGTAGAGAGGATTCAATTATTTTATTATCTCCTTTTCTCGCACCCTCCCTCGCCTCCAAAAAGAAGAGAAACGAAGGCTAGATAAGTCACTAATTTACTCTGAATACACTGGAAAAACTAACGTTACATGTGTCACGTTTCTTGCTGCACTCTCCGGAGAAAACGTTTCGTGCTGCATTCTCTTTGTGATGCCCCTATCCTTTTGCATGGGGAGGAATGCATCAGGAAAAGTTTTCTCCAGAGAATGCAGGATAACATGTGACAGAAGTAACATTTGTTTTTCCAGTGTATCTTAAACAATTAAATCCCTTAGTATCTTTAATTTGAGCACTAAAAGGGAGCTGATATAAGCCACCGGAAACAATCCCTGCTCTTTATTTTTCTGAACGTTATGCATCCCCAATTTTGAACAATGTGAATTCTATTTTGAGATCATTTTTAACTTTTGCCGTACTGTTAGTTAAGTTATTACGGAGTGAAAGGTGCTCTGTGCTCGGACTGTCTTGGCCGCATGGCTTGTGCTCCAATTTATTCATGGTGCGACCAATTCAAGCGGACCGACGACGAGCGGGGGTGTTCGCTACGAAGGAAATGTTCATCCCAGTTGGCCGTCGGATGGGCTGCAGATGACTTGTCGATGGATGGGAACGCATTTGGCACGTGTCTCTGGAAGAGAGAGAGAGAGAGAGAGAGAGAGAGAGAGAGAGAGAGAGAGAGAGAGAGGGGGTAAGATACAGAGGGAGAGAGAGAGAGAGAGAGAGAGAGAGAGAGAGAGAGAGAGAGAGAGAGAGAGAGAGAGAGGGGGGGAGAGAGATACAGAGGGAGGGGGAGAGAGAGAGAGGTACAGAGAGAGGGAGAGAGAGCAGAGTGAGAGAGAGAGAGAGAGTAAGAGAGCAGAGAGGGTGTCAAAGGGAGGGAGACAGAGATGGAGGACTGATTTTAAAGGAAGGCGGAGAGGGAATGGAGGAAAACCGGAACTCGTTGAACAAGACGGCGTTGGATGAGAAGAGCGCAGCCTTCAAAAAGGGAGTCTCGCCCTCTTGTTTTTCCCCCTCCTTTCGGCTCTGCATCAATCTCGAAGAGATATCTTATTTTGGCAGTGAAGACTCATTCTACCCTCCCCGCTGCGCTGGGGCCGCAGCCGGTCCAGTGTGCTCGCACAAAGTCAGCCGTGGGTATCCGGGGCCGCAGCAGGCAACGCCAGACTCGGAACGAAGTACTGTTTATTAATATCATTCAAACGGTTGCCTCCGCACACGTCCCCTGAGAGGGTCCAGCAGGCCGGAGCGGGGCGGATCTTGGGAGAGATCGAGGCGGATCGGAGCAATCGGAGCGGCGCGGACCGGCTCAGCCCGGCCCAGCCCAGCCGGGCCCGGCCTCGGACCCCGATCCGACTTCAATATTTATGGCAATATCGGAGAGGGGAAACGCCCCGCGGGCCGAGTGTCACAGCGCAAGGCGAGCAAAACAAGAGCCTAGCCCAGGCCGCGGGGGGTACCTACTCTTTACAAAACGCGAACACTGAAAATTGAAAATGTACGAGGCATATTTCTCGCTTCTATACGAGTGAGAATTTGAGGGCAATTTTATTACTCTCTGAAGGGTGAAAAAAATTTTCCTCGCTCTATTTGAGAAAGAATTTTGTAACCTCGCCCTAATAAAGGATTCGTGCTTAAATAAAGTGAGGCTAAAAAATCCTCATTCAAATAGAGTGAGGCTAAAAAATATCTTGCTCGAAGAGGGTGAGGTTAAAAATTCTCACTCCTATTAAGCGCGGAATAAGTGTCCCCACCCATATTTTGCTTGAGAAATTGGATTCGAGGGTTTTGCAGTATGAAAATACTCCAAAATAGCTCATTGTATCTTGCGGCACGGTAATTGCTTCTCTGAATTTTGTCCTCGAAATCAGTATTCCCAGTTGGGTCACGGTTCTTCACTGCATTACCTGGCGGAATAAAACCGGAGCGATGGCAAGTAGTGTGCATGTGCATTTCGACTGGCGTTGCTCCTGGCCTGGGTAAGCAGTGACCGTGAAGGGGTCTGGTCCTGCCCGGCCCTCCTCCGCTGCGCAACCCGACTTGCCTTGACCCATCCTTAAGCGGGGCGCGCTCCCCCCAGTCCCGCACCGACTCCCCCCCCCCCCCCCCCAAATCCTCCGCCGCCCTCCCTTTTTCTCGACCTCCACTCTCTTTCCCTCCCCAGGGCGCTCCTCCTCAGACTCCTCTCTCCCGTTTCCTCAGGGCTGCTCCCATTGCGGCTCTCCGCGAATTATCCTAACAAAGGCCATACAACCTCGAATGACGCGCGCGCACACCTGTATTTGCCTCTGTGTGTGTGTGCGTGCGTGTGTACGTGCGCGGCCGCCTTTTAGTGATGATGGTATTTGTGCTGCTGCCGCAGCCCTGACTTTATAGTAAACTTGAAGCACACGGTTGGGGTGCGCGCACGTCCGCCTTGTCAGGACGTTGTGAAAGTCGAAACTTTGATGCGGTGAGCGGCGGCTGGGACCCTTATTACGCTCATTCTGTCTTGTCGCGATTGTTTTCTTGCTTTTTAGGCAACGGAGTTGCCTTCTAAAATCGCTGGAAAACGTGCGTGTTTTGTTTCATATGGCCCCTTACGACAGAAAAAAATCTGCTGAAGGGAATTCGATGATATTAAGCATACATTTAGAATGTAATCTTGTACATTCGATTCTGAAGTCTAGTTGAAATCTGTATTGCAGAAATTTTGTAAATTTGAATTGAAATTCGAGTTTCTATGGTAATGCTCGACTCGTCAGGCAAAATGAACAGGGGAAGGGGATATTTTTTCGTGGAGGGGGTAGGCCGAGGCGAGCCAACACGGAGCGAAAGAGAAACCTCTAAAGTCTGCGTTCAAACAAAGCCAGCCTTTAGTTTCGAGCGCAAGAATGAGATAACACCACTGAAATTCGCACGTGACCACCGTACTGCCTTCTTTAAAACTACTTCAGTTTTACTGAAACTTGCCCCGGTTCTGCCAACTAAATGTGTGCCTCAAAGAATGAGTTCCAATCGTAACGTTATGAGAGCAGTGATTTTTTTCATTTTATTTGGTTGGCATGTTGTGTCAACAACGCGAAAGCAGGCCAAGCATGTCCGCCATTGCCGGTGGCTGATGTGCCCACCTCGCGACTTTAAATCATTTTTTAGAGTTATCGAAACGTTGACAAGGCGAACTGAGTGCGTAAATAGTAGTTTTATACCTGCGGAAAACGGTTTGGTAAGTTTGACCGATCTGGTGAGCAGAATTCTTGAAATGATGTACATTTACGTGTACCATTTTGTGTAAACAACGCCTTAACTCCGCGTTTTCCCAAAAGAGCGCACCCCCGTCGCGGCCGCGGCGCGCTTGCCCGCTGGTCCTTCGCGTACCAGCGGTATTAGGTAGGGCCCCGGTTCGCGCCTTCCGTGCGCCCGGAGGTAGGGAGGTTATTGTTGACGTTCCCCTCCGGCCGTGACCTCGCCGCCCAATTTTTGCCGTCAGAAGGAGAGCTTTCTTTTCTCTTGCTCCTGCCGTTTAAGTGTCGGCCAAACTGTCGGAGAGTATTCATTACTTGAAACCCGCCTTATCAATTCAAACTTAAAATTATTTAGCCACTATCTTGACTATCGTAAACTAAACAAAACCAGTCGGTCTTCTTACAGTCTTATTCAACACTCACAATATTTTATTTTAGTTATAGAAACTCCGTTGTCTACCAGGATTTCGTGAAATCGTATTTTTTTGTATTCAACAAGATGTAGTTTTTTCTTCTTTTATAATATGGTTATCAGTAACTGGTTCCATCCATACCGATGTATTAAAAAAAAAAATACAATATTATTATAGCTCCGCTGGCGGATAAGAATTTTATTTTCGTTGTATCGTTTGCACATGACTCAAGTACAGTTGTGGCGAAATAACCAGCGGTAAATAATTGGTGACAAGTGTCACGTTCGACCGCAAAAAAATACCGCAGATGGCGATGAAAGCGGCGCTAGGCCGTCAGGGACTCCAGTAAGCGTTTCACGCTCGTCGCCCCGCAGTCGCACGACGCTCTATTGAGTTTGATATACGGGTACCTCAGGGCGGGCGCAGTGAGTACGCTTTCAACCGGGTGAGGGAGCAGGCGGGAGATGGTAGGGGTGGGAGAGAGAGAGACGCAGAGGACGTGCTGCGACGTACATGCGTGCTGCATGGAGATTCATGGCACCTCTGTGCTGCTTGCTGACTGAGCGAGTTGGGAGATTCTTTCTTGTCGGGGTAAATGGGCAGAAAGGGGAAGGAAGTCGGAAAGTTGGGGCAGAGGGAGACGGCCGGGCTGCGCCCCGCCCCGCCGCCGCGAGCGCCACGATCAGCGTGTTGCGTGATTTTTATTTCGTAATGTTCCGCTGCCAACATTTTGTTGCTTGTGTCATTTTTTATGTTAATTCTTAGCCACCTATTTCAAGACCGCGTGATGTCTTTACTTTCAAAAGTTCACGGTAAAAACAGTGTTCCCTTCAGGAAGAAGGGAAAAATTTGAGGAACTCTTCAAATTTTGAAGATGTTTCCTTGATAAATGAGGGAAATTTCCTCACTTTGTGAGGGAAGTTCCTCATAAACCCAAAATTTTGAAAATTTTTAATGTTTTCGCTCCCCCCCCCCAAAAAAAAATAGACGTGGTTTTTACCTTATGTTTAACCCAGCACTTCATTATTTAAAAAGTGCTCCATTATTTTACGGAAAAATACTGTGCTGCTGGTTTATGGTAAGGAAGCTCCCAAAGGAGGGGCGTTGGAGAGGCTGGTCTCGCACCAACTAGACCACCCAGCAGCTGCTATGGCGGCCCCGGTCTGCAACTTTAATTCGGAATCCTCGATAAAATTTTGACGTGGACTTTCGGAAGGGGTAGAGAGAGAGAGAGAGAGAGAGAGAGAGAGAGAGAGAGAGGGCGGGAGAGAGAGCAGGCTAGGAGGACGATAGTGAGTATGTGTGAGGAAGCGAGAAAGAGAGGGATAAAAAGCACCTCGCAGTCTGCCAGGCCAGACGGCATGCAAGGCGGACGAGGCTGCTCGGCTGCTCTGCACTGCATTGCGTAGCGGAGCTCGGGGAGCTCTATCGGTCCTGATATTGAAGCCCTGCAGCACACTGCCAAGCGTCTCGTGTCGAAACGCCTCGATTGAAGCTCCCTCCGCAAGTCAGTTTTCTATTCTGAATGTGTCTTCAGAACGTTTTGCTCGACCTGTTCCATGTTTAAAGAGTGAACCACTGAAACCTGACAGAACTGTCGCTTTACGAGCATTTTTCGGCAACTGTCGCAGGTAGATTAACCGGGTGCAGCCTAGGTCTTCGCGGGTCCGGTGATATAAGCGTCTGGCTCGTTTAGGGACTCAAACGACAACGAAAGGAGACCAGAGCGGCGGGCGTGCAAAAAGAGCAAAATGGTTTGGGGCGCGAGGCTCGCAGCACAGGTATGTGCAGAGGAGGATGCACTTATAGGCTGCCCGAGGTCCTAGAAAAAATGGCACATTCCATTATTGGGTGCAGTGTATTTAGCGCCCTCGCTCTATCCTTTTTCCCTTCGACCAGTTTTTCTATCAAGGTAAGTTTCAAAAGGAAGAAGGGGAAGTGAGAGAGAGAAGAGGGTGAGACAAAGGGAGAGGATGGGAGGAGAAGTGCTCTGGGGAGCAGTACTACCAATTAATCGGGCGCGATGGGTGAGAGTGATAATTGCAAGGGTTCGGAGGGGTCGGGCCGCACCAGAGCTGAGAGAGGAAGGGGATGTCACATGGCATCGTACATTATCGGTGGTCGACCTTATAACTATGGCGGGTCAGACGGGTCGGTCAGGTCACTTCCGGACGAGGCCGTTACGCCGTTATCCGCGGATAATAATGATTGGTCTTAGTTCATTATTGGACTCTCTCTCTCTCTCTCTCTCTCTCTCTCTCTCTCTCTCTCTCTCTCTCTCTCTCTCTCTCTCTCTCTCTCTCTCTCTCTCTCTTTCCTCTGCTTATTCGTTCGGAGGCATCTCTCACTATAACTTGAGGATCATTTAAATCGGGTGTCAAAAACGAGGGGGTGACAATTTTGGGAATCATGTGCACACAAGCCTTGGAATCATCATCATGAAAAATAAGGGAAATCAATGAAAACCACTACAACAAATCAGGAAACACCTGGAATCAGGTACAATTATCCGGAATTAGCGTTTTATGTCGCTGGAAACACATTGGAAAAACTAATGTGACACATGTCACATGTGCACATGTGACCAGTTAAGGTAACATTACGTAATGTTACCATATTTTCGGTAACGTTTGTAATGTGACATCCTCCATGTTATTACTATAGGCAGAAATAACACGTGGCACCGGATGTAACATTACCAAACGTGACCGAGAATTTGGTAACGTTTTGAAATGTGACATAAACTGGTCACATCAATTGATGTGACTCATGTCACATTAGTTTTTCCAGTGCAGTTAGAAATGGAAAGATGTGGATGGGAATCATTGATACTCATTCACTGTTCTTTGACATTGCTGATAAAATAATCCGTATTTAGTAAGTTTCTAACTGATAACACGACAGCTGTTCAGAAACAGGATTCCTGTAAACCAGATGGTCGTCAGGTAACAACTATTATTAACAGTGCATTTCGGAGCACTCTGGCTTTTAGTTATTTTTAACTCAGCGGCCCGGCTTTCTTTTTAATTGTCCTTGTGACACTTTTCGAAATGTGTTGTTTTTATGTCATCGCACCCCATAACTGCGTTACCCGCATCCCCTGATGCTGGAACGAAGCCAGGCCGGGCGTTGGGCAGGCTGGACTGGGCGGCGGGTTGCCCCGAGGAAGAGCAAACATTCTGTGGCGAAAAGAGAGGGGGCGGGGTGGGTGGGCAGTGGGCAGCCTGGTAGGCGGGGAGGGTAGGGGGCCCAGTGGACGTGATGGACTTTGTCTTTGTTCTGTGACCTTGTGCGTAGCGAGCGTCTGTACGTGGAGGGTTTGCGGCCTCCGCCTGGAGCCTCTTAGCTGGAACTATACCTCCGCCCCCCCCCCCAAAAAAAAAAAAAAAAATCCCTTTTGTTACTGGTGACGGGAATAATGTTTAGATTATCAGCGTCTGCTATACTGGTAGGACTTGCGGACGACGGACAACGGACTAAGTTTTCGGCCACCTATGGGGGGCGGTGTGGGGGGCTTGTTTTGGCAATCAGTCTATTTCACGACCACCCCCCCCCCCCCAAATGACCTGTCAATTGTGCGTATCTGTCTCTTGTTTGTTGAACGTTTTGCGGCGTTTCACTTGCAGACCACCAGTGAGCCTGGTCCAACGGGTATGACCCCACCACCACCACCGAGGGGTCCTTCACTATAAATTCAAGCGCACGCCGATTTTCAAGTTTTTTTAATGGGTTTTCCTCCTGATTTTCCTAGATTGTTACTGTTTTTTTTTCTGATTTTTCCTGAATATTCCTTGACATGTTTTGCTTATTATTTTTTTTCTGACCTTTTTCTGGGTTCGCTTTAGGGTGTACAGTGATTTTATTGAGTCCAGGGCCCCTCGCCCACCACACACCTGCTGAGATAGCGGGCCGGGCCCCGGCTCAGCTCTGTCGCGCCGTCTGTGGCTCGCCCGCCGCTCCTCCACCAGCAGCTGTAGGCAGCTGTAGGCACTCGGGAGAGAGGCGGCGCGGAGGAGAGAGCCCGGGCCTTGAAAACTAAAACTCACTTCCATTTCGCGCTCAGCGCTTGTTTTTGTTAAGCTTCGCGGTGCGGCGCCCGGCTGGTCTGGCCGGCTAATGTAAGAGCGGCGCCGCCACCGCCTTAGACTCGGCAGAGCCCAGCCTGCTTGCCTGCCCTTTCACCTGCGACCTTTCATTTCGGTTAAAAAAAATGAATGTGCCGACCCGCTGTGGCCATAGCGCTGACTGTTACTCCCAGGGCAGTGTAACGGGAGGCGCGTCGTAGTGACCGACAGATGTGTTGTTTTAAATTTCTTCTATCTCTCTGTTTCCACCACAAACAACAGACGTCTCAGTTTATCTATATGGCTCGGTTTCCCCTGTGCAGAGAGGAAAGTTCTTCTCGGCGCTGTACCGCACCGTGTACCGCTGGCCAAGGGCAAACAGGGAAGGTAGGCAACGCAAGGGGTGCTCGTTATGCCCCCAGGTGATGACCTCGTAAAGGCCCAGCCGAGCGGAAGTGTCGCGGCGTTTGATTGGCAGAGAGCTGGGCTTTAATTAAGGAGGGCAGTGAACCGCCTGCCACGCGCGGCAAGTCCCAGCTCAATGGCGCCCTGTACGTGAAGCGGTACTTGAGAAAACCGGGAGACGCGGAGCGACCGGAAAGTGCCGATGTTTGCAAGAAGGGCCGTCGTCATAGTAAAAGTCCGAGAGCTAGTGCTTTGAACACGGCCTGTGAGATAAGCCCCAGCGGTCCGGGTAGCTCTCGCCGGCTCAAGAGCGACCCGACCTATTTACTACATCGGGATGGCCGTGGTACGTGCCGCTGAGACATCCCCGCCCCCCCCCCTCCC
This sequence comes from Frankliniella fusca, assembly GCA_029379305.1. Taxonomy (NCBI): domain Eukaryota; kingdom Metazoa; phylum Arthropoda; class Insecta; order Thysanoptera; family Thripidae; genus Frankliniella; species Frankliniella fusca. The sequence continues at coordinate 1,675,259 of JAHWGI010000219.1, read as the reverse complement.
CTAAACCCGTGGCTGGCCCGGCTTGGCCCAGCCCGGCGCCAGCACGCCGCGGTCATAAGAACTGTGAAAATATCGAGCCTACGACCAGCGGCGTGACCTGAGGAGTGGAGGTGGGCCATATCACCGCGGAAGACCTGCCTTCTAATTTTTAGTAAAGGTTACTGCATATTTGAACTATACTGAATTGGTATTTACCGGTATTTACTATCCTGTAAAATTTTTCCGGTATGGGGGAGTAAGTACGTTGTTTCCTGAAACAGCGACAGAACTATCGTAATGTGAATGTTGTCAAGTAGTAACTACCGTAAGCAAGATTTTCATTTTTTTCCCTCTCGAAGTATGCGCGACTGCTTCATTTCTGTGGCTTGCAAGGCTGTCGATGATACGTTTCCGAGTTCTAAAAATCCTTCCGCCGCTCGGCGAATAATGTGGTTTCCGGAAAAGGGGAGGGGAGGGAGGTTCTAAAAAGCATGAGGCGACCTGAGCCGAACCCGATCAATGTGGGCTGGACCTGCTGGAAATCCAGTTATCGGAATCGTTGAGAGGCTGTCTGTGTGTATGTAGTGGAGGGGGGGGGAGGGGAGGAGAGAGGGGAGATTCAGTACAGCATTCAAAGTCTAGGCCCCGGTGGAGGGAGATCTCCCTCCACCGTGGTCTAGGCAGTGCTAGCTGTGCGCGTATGCTTTCGTGCGTGTGCGTGTGTCGTGTGTATGTATGGCCAAGCACGATCAGACTAATATGTACATCTATTTGTTTAATGTGATCGTTGCACTGCTCAGAGGTAATTCCTGTAGTAATATCTTTTGGAATATTAACATAAGCGTTTAAATTAATATTGACGTTGTAATTTTTTCTGTCGAGTGTTTTTTCTATTCTTTTGAACTAAACGCTCGCGAGTGTGTCGTTTTACCATTGTTTGGGCTGTGTCCTTCCTGCCCCCCCCCCCCCTAACCTCTCTCTAGCAGGCCCCTCTATCCCCTCTCTCTCTAGCAGGCCCCTCTATCGTATTGTCATGGTCAGCGTTTTGTTAGTTGACAACGCATGGCTACCCAATTACGTCTGTATGGCTAGCTTTCGATTTCTCGACGATTGGCGAGAACGATAAGGGGAGGAGGCGGGGTAGGCTATAGCGCCTACTGGCCCCTGACCTTGGAAGTGGTGTCAACTGAGTGAGGTCAGTCTTTGGAACTTGAAGGGCGTTCCACCGCATTCTGGTATGTCCTCCTCCCTTCCCCCTCAGTCCGACACGCACCTCCTCCTTTTGCATCCCCCCCCTCCCATCCCCCCATCCCCCTTTGCCCCTGTCCCCCCCCCCTCTCTCTCTCTCTCTCTCTCTCTCTCTCTCCTCTCTCTCTCTCTCTCTCTCTCTCTCTCTCTCTCTCTCTCTCTCTGGCAAGGCCCCTTCAGGGGTCTCTTTAGGGGCCCCTTTAGGGGTCCTGCCCCACAATGGCTTTCAGCGACTCAGGCCTCGGCTGCCTCCCTCCATGCCCTCCCGCACCCCTTTCCCCCAACAGGACAATGCAGGTACATGCGTGGTCCCCAGTGACTCCTCTCCCTCCTCTCCCCAACCCTCATTCCTCCCCTTATTTTACCCACCCCTTTACCGCTTTCACACTCAAGCGCGCAAAATCAGGGTCGGGCTCACATTGGACGAGGGCGGTAGGTAACTTCGTTGTTGGTAACAACTTCATCCTCAGTCATTATTTGGGGTAATGCTGGATGAGGGTTTTGCAGAATGGATGTTCTACAAAGTAACAGAGGACATTACCGCCGCACAATTAAAACCTCTTTTGTAGACTACAACCCGGATAGGGTGAGGAAATTGTCCCCCCCCCCCCCCTCTCCCTATCACACACAGTGTTCCTGTCGTTTTTTTTAATCCTTTTCCTGCTGTCCCTTCTTACTCCACAGGAAAAGCTAACGTTTCGGATGACGCATTTTTATATGTTTCTTTAATATCTTCTATCTCAGCAGCGGTTGTACTTAAATTTCGAGGTCACCGTCATTTTATTCACCGGAAAATTCCGGTTCAGTCGACCATACATAGGGTTCCGAGGAAGGGTAACAAAGACACAGCAGCAGTACGTGTCAGTGATTTTCTGCGTCCTCTAACCATGTGTTATTTGCAATAACAACCTTCCTATTATATGTCTGCTCGTTGGGATCGAAATTTTTAGCCGGAAACGATGGTGTACAATCATATGATTGAAAATAACACCACAACGCTAATAAGAAAACGAAAAGAAACACATTATGTAACGTTACAGACATAGCACATTTTTTCACAGTGCTGTCGCGGTTCATTAATCCCTCCTTTGTGTGTCGGGCCGCGGGCAGAGCCGTCCGTTCTGTCGAGCTGGCTCTGGCTCCTCTTCTTGCTCGCAGGTCGTAAATACGGACCAATATCAGTTCCACCCGCGCGTACCGCCCTGATAATTGGTTAATCAGTCCGTGCCTCTCCTCATAACCCACCCCCTTCCCCACCCCTACCCCCACCCCCTTTTTGACCCCTCCCCACTCCGGGGTCCCACCCCTGCTGCCTGGCTGCCCGCCAGTCTGGGTCGCCCCTGGTCCACACAGTGTGATATTAGGTGGCGCGATGAATCGTCCACGAGAGGGGAGGCCCGCTCTTCCTCACCCCCCCCCCTCCCTCTCTACACTCCCAGAGAGCCTTTAATTAATTTAGACCGAGAGGCTTCCTCGCGTAAAAATTGAATTTGGTCTGTATTTATTTGTTTTAGTTTATTGCCAGCTCTGCCTGCTGCGGTTTGCCGTGGTGCGTAGTTCCCACTCTTCGTTTTCGTTCGCAAATACTTTTATCAGCGTGTGTTGGAGCGACAGCGGTCGTTTCCCGAGTGAGCTTTGATGGCTCTCATCGACCTTGACTCTCTTGCTGCTGACCTTGTCAAAAATTATGACGCGTTTTGCTCTGCTGCAGAGAAAGTTTCCCCTCTCCTCTGCTATTCTTCACCAGAACAGTGTCGTTACATTTTCGCGGCGCCGTGGAAGGTTGCACTCTTAGTTTACAGCCTATTCTTTTTCGTCCACTCAGAATTAGGGTGTAAATCTGAACAGAGAGGGGGAGATGTGCGGTGAGTGAGGGAGAGAGCGTGCGGACCCTGGAAGGAAAGGACTGCCCTTTCAACACTCACCGTAAGAGCGCAAATTTGTCTCAGACACTGGGTGGCCTAGCTCACGGGCACAGGGGGAGGAGGGGGAGATTTCACTAGCGCACTCTGTCCAGCGAAAGGGGGGAGGGAAGTGAGGGTGGAGAGGAAATGAAAGAGACGCGAGAGAAGGGCTGCTGTCCGTTTCATATCTCCCCCCCTGTCCCTTACACTCCGTGCTCGCAGGCCGCTCTGTCTCCTTCTCTCGTGGGAGATTTTGGGCTGGGAGGTCGCCCGCCCGGAGACAGTGGCAGTAGTGCGACAGCAACGCAGCTGTGCGGTGAAACTCCTTTTAGCGTAATTGTGCGCGCCCAACTCAGGGGGAGAAAACTCCCTCGGCCCCGCCCCGCCCCACCCGGGACACCTCGGTCCGGCGATGCATCTGCTGCCGTTCAAGGTCACACCGGTCACGCGCATCTGCGGGAAGTCGTGGGCAGGAGGGATGAGGGGCCCCCGAGGGAGAGGGGCAGAGGGGTCGAGGGGCGGTAAATTACAAAACGTAATGGCCAACATCTGTGCGCGTGGAGAGGGTTGAGGTTAGGCGGACGTGGATGGCGCGGTTTTTCAACGCTCGCTTGCTCCCCTCTGGCTCCTTTGCCTCCTCGATCCCGCTCCCGCCCCTCGCTTCACTGCAATCGGTGGAGTACTTACCCCAACGGAAGAGTCTCGACGAAGGACGTCTTTTGGAATCTATACTTCAAGTTGGAAAGCTTTTCTTGCCTAAATTTTTAATTGGATTCCATTATTACTCATGAGTGTGTTGGTCTTCGTTTATTTTTGAATATTTTTCGGGTGAAGTCGAAATGAATAAAGCGTGCTGTCGCGTAGACGAGCAGCACTCCCTAAGCAAAAAACAGGCTGCCCCTAAAAAAATATTAAAAAAAAAGCAAGTACCCGTTCTATTTTTGTACAACGCTGACCTAAGCCAACCGTGTTTTATCTCTCCGCCTGTTTCTGTATTTTTTTTTCTGCCTCTTTCTCCTGCTTTCACTTTTTCTCCTTTCTCCTACGTTCTGCTTTCTTTCGCACCTGATGCAGCGAGTCCGTGTTTGCCCCCGCCTATCTTCCTGCTGCCGGACACGGACACGCTGCCCGCGCCTCCCGCGGCTCCCCCATCTTGTCTCTCGGCCTCTTTTCCTTATCGCCGCGAGTCCCTGAAGGACCGCGACGTTCACCTCACCACACTCCTCTCAGCCTACCCTTGTTTCAACAGTCTCTCCTACCGCAGCCGCCTGCCTACACTGTTAGAAAAAGTTGTTGCCTGACGACCATTTGTTTTACGGGAATCCTGTTTCTGAACAGCTCTTCTTTTGTCAGTTAAAAACCTACTACATATGGATTATTTCAGCAGCACTCTCAAAGAACACTGAATGAGTATCACTGTGTATGCTATGGTGCTTTACAGGAAATACGCTGTTAATTTTGTCAACAGCCCTTACTGTTCGAAATACAACAATTTTGTAATACAGAAGAGAGATATAAGTGCAAAAAAAGTCAATACATTTCGACAAAAGAAATCATTCTGAGATTTTTCCCATCCTTGTAAATTTACAGTTTTTCCTGTTTTGAAACAGGATTTACTGCTAACAAACTTAACAGTACTTTTCCTGTTAATTTACAACAAAATTTTTAACAGTGTATCTGTTGTGATATTTATTATTTGCGGAGCAAAGCCCCCTGCGAGGTAGGCTCCACGGTGACGCGGAGGTCGGGCGGGTTTGCCTGTAGGAAGGGCGCTTGCCGTACGGCCCTCCCTCTAGGGCTGGGCGGTATTTCAATATATTGGTTTCAATATCAATATTTTTAAATATTGAAAAACCAATATCGCTATATTGAAATTTTCAATATCAATATTTTGTATTGGTGATATTGAAATATTGAAAATATTGAAATATTGAAAAAATTGAAATATTGAAAAAATTGACGAAATTGGCGAGGAAATACTTAATTATCACAGCCACCAGTGTGCCTTCAGAAAGAGTTTTCAGCACGTCCGGGGACGTGATTGTTGATACTAGATGTTCTCTCTCTGGCAACAATGCCGAGATGCTTATATTTTGTGCCAATAATCAAAATTATATGCCAATGCCTCTGTAAAAATGCTGTTGAATTTGTCAAATTTTGTTCCAATATAACATAAGTGCATTAAAAAACACACTGTGTTTAATTTTTAAAATTATTTCAATATTTCAATATTTCAATATTTCAATATTTTCAATATTTTCAATGGTCAATACAGAATATTGACATTGAGCCTGTTTTCAATATTGCTGGATATTGACTATTGATATTGAAATCAAAATACCGCCCAGCCCTACCTCCCTCACCCTCAACCTTCGCCCTTCGCCTCTCTCCTCATTCACGCTCCCTTACTCACCTCCCGCCTCTTTTTCGCGCTAGGTCTCTCAACGAAGCTTTCTCTCTCGCACCCACGACAGTGACGAGGCGTGACTGGCGACGCGTGCAATGAGAGGCATTTGTTTTACCGCGGCGCGCGGCCTTTGCCGCTAAACTCCCGCCCCCGCTACACACACACACACACACACACACACACACACACACACACACACACACACACACACACACACACACACACACACACACACACACACACACTCTCTCTCTCGCGGAGGGAGTGGCTGCTCTCCACGCTCGTCCCTTGTGCTCGGGCCTCGGGCCGCCCACCAAAGAGGGTATAAACCCAGAGCTGCGCGCCGAAACAATAATGCTTGGCCCTGGCGGTGTGCGGCTGCTGGTGCTGCTGAGAGCAGCAGGGGCGGCGGCCGGCCGGCCTGGGCCGGGCCGGGCCGTCTGGGGAGGTGGAATTTAGTTTTGGCCAGGGAATGCGCACGTAGCTGTGACCCTGTTAGTTGCCCTGCTTAAAAGCGGGCTACCGACGTGGGGTGTAGAAACTCTGATCGACATAATGCATGCTCGTAGCAGACCAAATTAATGTTGCAATTCAACAGCAGTTTTGTGAATTTTCTTTTAAAAAATGGAAAAGAAAAACTCTCAGTCTAAAATATATTTCTTTGTTTTCACACACACAAAAAAAAAATTGCAACAAGTAAAATGCTCAAAACGAAAAAGATTAATTTTTTCGCTATCTGTCCTTTACCTTTGTCTATTGATCTCGTCCCGTGTAGCAGCGCGGTGGCCTTGCACAATTAACACGTTGAAAGGTCCGTGCGTCGAGCCGGAGCCCTCAGTGCGCGCTTCCATGCCCCTTTCTCTCAGGGTGGGCCGGCAGCTTCTCCTCGTCGGTCCCCCCGTTCGGCAAAGGGGCAGCAGCAGCGGCTGCGGTGGCTGCGGCGGCGGTCGCGCCGGGCGGGTAGGGCAGGGCGCGCGGGATAGTCGCTGGCGCGCTTTGAAGCTGCTGACATCCACTAATGAGAATAGGCACCGCCGAGCTAGTCGCGAGGCGACAGTGACAAAAGCTGAGACGTGGCCGAGCTGTTCCAGTCTGCACCGCGTCCCCGCCCCACCGCAATCACCGTGAGGCGACCATTAAGACCTCCCCAGCCTGCCGCAGCACCTGCCTCCCCGGTAGCAGGAGTACTCGGAGGGCTCGAGGCCGCCCGCGCAGAGTGAGACGCAGCGCAGACATACTTAAGGTCTGGACTTTATTTTCTAGAAGCCTGCGATCATGTAATGATTGGGATGTCGGCTGGGATCTATAGTACCTGTGCTACCAGGCTTGTTGTTTTGTTTTTTAGTTGAATTGTTTGAAACTCGTTTTCTGCGCACTGATGCGAGGTGCCGCGGCGCGGTTGTTCTCGTGAAACACGTGTGCCTGTGCGGACCGCGAAGGGCAGCACTCAAGCCCGGCGCAGCGCGTGCGCCGCTCGCCGGGAAAATATGTGATGCCGAAAGTTTTTCAATATATCTCTGCAATGCCCGTAATGCTTTCATAATTTTATTTCTCGCTCCACCTACCGCTGCTCCCACGCCCCACTGAGTACATACGTGCCGATGTATCTTCTCTCCCGATGGGAAGTGGGAAAAAATCAAAACACGTGGTTCTACTTGGCAGCATGTCTTTCCCTACTTTTTGTTTCCATTTACTCTTAATTTAGTAAGACGACTTTTTATTTTATGGATGATCTGAATGAGTAAAATATTGAGACAGATACACTGAAATAACAGCTGTCAGAAAAGAAATAGCACGGTGGCCTACACAACCACCAAAAACGACTTCGGAGGGGTAGGGGGCTCGAAGGCTTATTAATGACGGACATAAAAATGGAATGATATGACGTGGCGGCCAAAAAGAAAAGAGAGGAATACGCCCGGGATAAGGACTAAAAAAACAGGCGGATAGCATTTTGATTCACAGGGATAATGAGCTGAATTCTGTTTCATTAATGGCAGCTGGTTGCATCGTCCCGGCCAGCAGCCTTCGTTACGTAATGGATGGAATCGTCACTTTGTCATCCACTCGTCCACTAATCACGAAGCAGGCCTGGCGGAAGGACGCGGCGCGGCCCCCGCTGCTAAATGGACCGTTAATCATAGCGACCGTGCCCTGTCCCTCCTACATCTCATGCCTCGCGTTTTTGTATAGACAGAACTTCCCCTACTCTACCTTGAACGTTTGGCGTTTGGTCACAACTTCGTCATTTTGTGTGCCTCGTCACTGCGAAGCGTACAGCATTTTTGATGTCTTTTTTTTATTTTGTAGGGCTTACAACCATGACGGAAAGAAAAAAAAATTCTCACTTAACGTGACGCCGTTGCAGTCCGGAACATTATGTGGCGCGCCCAAAATTTCCTTTTAGCGGCAGTTTTTTCCCCCACTAGAACCTTTAGTTTATGTTGTAGTCCTTAACTCACTTTTCTGCCCTCGCTACGACATTGGTAAGATGGATGAAAGATGAACTTGCGAATCTGAACCTCCGAGACTGTCAACCTTTGGATGTTGGCTAGTAAACTTTTAAAATGGATATGGATAACTTGTAATTTCAAGTGTGCAAGCTGAGTCCTACAGTCGTACGAGCTTAATTATTCTCCGAATCAGAAGTTGTGAGGCCTGCCTTCTTAAAAAAGTAAAAATTAAAGTTTTGGTGGCTGCGGCTTCTGCTTGAAATGATGACGATGTCTACCAATTTTTCCCCTCGTTGCAAATGCAAGTAATTTATCATGGTAAAGAGAAGCCATCACACCGTGGGGTTACTCCCCTCTGAAATGTAAAATGCCAGATTTTCTGACCGAGGCCGCCAACTTGTGCAAGAAGTTTCTCTCCTCCACCGTGCCATCCCCTGGGATTCTTGTTTCCTCCATCTTCAGCTAATGAAATAATTTGCGGGTAGCCAATTAAGACATTGTCCGTGCGCTGGGAAAGGGGCTCACCCCCACAAAATCAATCTTGTAACCTGTCAGAATTTTAGTTTCCCAGCGAACCTTGCTTGTTTCACAATAATTGAACTACATTTCTTCAAAATGTTGTGTAACGTGCTAAAATGTTGAGTGAAAGAAGGGGAAAAACATGTACCAAATTCTTGGAAGTGTAGTCTTCTGATGATCCTTCTCGAGATTATCATGTGTAAAATAAAGTTCTTTGAGAGGCGAAACGCTCCGGCAAAAGACTCCATGAGCCGCATTGAATTATCTCTGGCCGATTTGCATGTACTTGACCGTCATTTGCATGTCATTCTCTTGTCTCGGAAGGTCGTCGCGCCGTGGACGTGGTGCTAAAATAACTGACCTCGTGTGCACAACGTTGCAGGTGACGACGCCACATTTCGCAACACTCGGAGCGCCACTCGCATCTGCTGGCCTTTGATTCCCAATACCAAACCTCCTTGTCCGATCGTCCGGAAACGGGCTCCGAGGCCCTGACCGCCCCCTTGAGAGAGGGCGAGAACGAGCGAGGGGCAGAGGAAGAAGGCATGTGACCCAGCTATTGGTTGTAAGACCAGACGGTGAAGATTGATCGTTGACCGATCGGCATTGAATCACAGTCCAGGCGAGCAGCGAGCTTGGGCGTAGCGCTGATGTTGTTCCAGACGCGGTCAGGAAAAAACAGCCCATAGGCGGAGCGAGCTGTAGGCCGGTAAAATATGATTTAGTAATGGTTTTCAAGAGAACTGCTTTACACAGCACTTCTTCCTTTTTTGGGGGGGGGGAGATGAAATGAGAATCTTGTTATATGATTCGTTTTTTGAGCACCGCCGTTGTCATGTTGTCGCATTGTCTCGCAAGTTTGGTTGTTAGCCGGACGTTGCGTTTCTGTGTTGCGTTAGCGAATTGCGTTTGGAAGCGTCAGCCTGGTTGCGCGATGCGTGTCATTTCTCCCGAAACTGCAAATGAAAATAGGGGAAGAGGGGTGCAGGGAGTGGGCGATGACTGCCACCTCGCTCTCTCGCTTGCACGCTCCACGTTCTCACTCGCTCTTCATGTGAAGCCCAGAGTTATGGAGCATTGTGCAATTCAAATTGTGGGTTTTGTTGTTTACCCTCGGTGTTACGGCCGTCATGAATACTTTATCGTGTATGTTAATTTACAGAGCGTGCGACTCCCCCGCCCCCCTTCAATCCCCTTCTCTCTTCCTTTTTCCTATTTGGAAGTAGTAGAGAGAGACTGCCACAGCCGCCCCATCCAGGCTCCCGTCCAAACCAAGTCTATCGGAATTGAAATCACCATCGTTTGTATGCATTCCGTACCTAATTGTAGCGTGGCTTGTTATGTTAGGGCCAATATTGAAAGTTGATGTTAGCGCTCTCTTAGACTGCTGCGACTAGTACACTGTCATAGAAAGGTTTTAAATATACGGAGTTCAAATCCTTTTGGTGCTGCGTTCAAAATTCCATACACGTGAGGGGCCAAAAGTGTCCAACAGGTCATTTTGGAATATTCTGGTAGCCGCAAAATCATATCGGTCGAACTAGTGGTGACTCATATTAAATAGGGATTTGTAGTTGAGCATTTAAAAGAGCTCAACACTGTGTATTATTATTTTTTTTTAAATTGTGTGTCAGTTGAACACTTTGAGGACAGCAATGTGTGTTTTTTCTACTTCAACTGCAAAAAATTAAAGAAGAATTAATTTTAGGTTTTCCGATATGTACTTATGGGTGTCATTTTGAGAGACGTTCTCACAGTTACGTGGACTCTATTTCTTCACCGCTTGCCCTCTGCCTCTCCACATCCTCCCCCTAGCCCGTCCTCTTCATTTTTTCTTTACTATCACTCACTCACACTCACCCAACGCACTCACGTACAGGATGTGTGCGTGTGTGGAAGGGAAAGAGGGCGGGGAGAGAGAGAGAGAGAGAGAGAGAGAGAGAGAGAGAGAGAGAGAGAGAGAGAGAGAGAGAGAGAGAGAGAGAGCGACGCTGTGAACACCAAACGATGCCCCGCGCGCTGTGTCATCAGCCAAGGAGCGAGAAGGAGGGAAAGGGGAAAAAAGAGCAACTCCCTCATGTCGCTGATATAAATCTCATGTGTTCGCTTTTCAGCCGCCGAGCCCCGCCCGCCGGCTCCTTCACACAGTTAAAAAATATGCAATTACGTTTTCGTTCCTTGTTGTGCAGTTACTTTCATTCCATTTTTGTGATCATCCTCGCTAATTTTTCTACCGCGTGTTGGGATATTGAATTAGATTGCAATTAAATATAACTTCACGCAATAAAAATATTATGAAATATTACCTTGAAAACGTAATGAAAATAGGTTCAGAGCAAGTGATGAAAATGTAATGGAAGCACTGCTGTAATAAAATACTCCGCTGTTAGCGCTCATGCACTGTCCTACTCGCCGTTACTAACGAGTGGTTGTCATTTATTTTATTTTTTTGCGGCAGGCCGGACCCAGGAGACGTACTACCCCCACGCGCCGTCAGACGCCGTGGTCCATCTTGAGGCTCAGCAGCCTGGCAATGGACAGCAGCAGCTGCAGCAGCTGCAGCAGCCGCACGAGCCGCTGCAAGCGGCCTCTGCAGCGGCGGTGGTCGCCTCGTCGGAGCAGCAGCAGCAGCTCGACGAGGAGCCGCCCTACTCCTTTCGAGGCCCGTACTTCGACACGTCGGCGTCCAACAACGTTACGGCTCTCGTCGGCAAGACGGCCTACCTCAAATGTCGAGTCAAGAACCTCGGAAACAGAACGGTGAGAGAGAATAAGTGAAAGTAGAATATAGTTGGTATTGGTTCTGATGGACCGAGTTACACTAATAGATTTATTGTTAATTAAATAATTAAAAATAAAAGGGGAAAAAACATAATGTAATCCTATGTGCAGTAATGAGTCGAATGGACTTCGAATGGAATCTCAAAATCATAAAATGAAATCTTGTTTTACCTATTTTGGTCGAAATTAACCTCTATCGCCTTACGTTTTAAGTCCCCTAGTTTTATAAAATGTAAGCAGATATCACAACCCTTCCCTTTTCGCAATTTTGTTTTGCATAGAAAATCAAGTTACCTTCTCCGGACCTCCTCTCGGGTGTAAAATTAGGCCGGGATTCAGTGTCAGTAGGCTAGTGGGCGAGGACTGTCAAGGACTCTGGGAGATGCGGGGGAGGGCCAGGGCGAGGCAGCGGTTGGAGTTAGTCTGCGCGACAGAGACCGCAGGAAAGCGCGGCCTGCTCTCCCAGAGACTGCCTAATGAGTATTCCAAGAAGCGATCTCGCGATGGGCGGAGCTAAAGGGGATGGGGGGATAGCTTGGGCTGGAAAAGAGCGCGGCGTAGAGGGGCGATAGCTACCACCGAGGGACACATCCGCGGGGTACTTCTGGCCGCCTGTGTGATTTGTGCCGACCACTGCGATCCCTGCCTGCAGAGGGAGCGTGAGAGAGTGAGAGAAGAGGAGGCGGGAGAGAGGGTGGGAAGCGAGAGAGAAAGGGGGGCGGAGGGGGTAAAGTAGATGGAGACGAGGGGAGGAAGAGACGCTGCCGAGGCCATTAAGGAAACCGCCATTAACGGAGCCTAGGAGCGTTTCGCGCGCAGCGTCTTTGTATCGTTTTGTACGCATGCAGTCCGAGCCGGGCGGAGCCGGGCGGAGCGCTGCGTCCCTCCTGTCCAGATTAGGGGGTCGGTACTTACTTCCGAGTTTATCGCGGAGGACTTTTCGGGCGCTCGCTAGCGCTGCTGCTGCTGCTCGCAGGCCAGCACGCGCGCACACCGCACACCACAACCCTGTAACACAGAAAGGCACGCACCCCCGGCAAAATGTACTGTCGTACTCTTTTCGAAATAGACTGACTCTAATGAAAGAGACTCGCGAAGCAGGTACTGCCTTTCTAATAGCATTCTGGGTTCAGGAGGGTTAAAACACAACTTTACACCACCACCCCTCGCCTAAAAAAGAAAAATCTGTTTTCGTTTCTTTGTTTGAGTATTTTTCGTTTTTGTCGATAGTCATAATTTTTTACAATGTGAAAAATATCTTTGTAGGTTTGCGAAATATTTTATGAATGACGGCATACGAAAAAATGTTGTGAATTTACGGAAACCGTGTTTTTGCTCCTGTTTGAATTTCAAGTTGAAAGTCAGTGCTTTTAATTTTACGATTTATAGTTGTAATTTGACAACTGCTTCCCTTCTTGGAAAATTTTCCCGTAAACCTTTACGACCATTTATCACAGTGTACGGCTGTGAGAGCCAAAACTGTGAAGGCCTGCACACGCCCATTTTCCTCGCAATAAAATGGAAAGAGGAACCTGGGCAGTGGTGCATCGGCTGCTGCAAACGGGAAAGCCTTTCGGGCGCTCTGCTGGCTCTGTCCGGGTGGCGCTTCCCTGGTCCAGTGTGCCCGGGCCCGGGCCCGGGGCGGGGGTCGCTATCGGGCCGCAGCGTGCGGTGCGGCGACACACAATACGGCGAGGTACTGTATTGCGGTTCATGAATATGGATCCGGCGTCCATCTCAGGTGCCGCGGCCACGCTGCCACTGCGCTGCCTCCTCTCTCTCACCCTCCTCCTCTCCCCCCCCTCCTCCTCCCCTACGCCAGCCGCGCCTCCTGCCAAAGCCTCTCACATTGCGCGCGCGCCGCCGCATTCCCCCAGCCAAGAGGGCCATTAGTCGCCCGCCACATTCCGCATGCCAGTTACACTGTCAGCAGTTAACGAAAATGAAAATGAACTCGGAGAAAAGGCGGCGATAGCGGTGAGAGCCATTCAGTGGTGTAATTAAAATCGTATTGTTATATTTATCATGCTCCAATTTGGAGTTAATAATTGTTTGAACAAACGCAGTGTGGACGTCAAATGTACCCCTGACCTTGTCCTTCACCCTCACCTTCATTCCCTTTCGTACTTACTTATCCATACCTCATCTTTTTCTCTCCTTCACTCTTTTCTTCACCATCTTTCTCTTGATAGACATTTCTCCCCTTCCTGTGCCTTCCTCTCTTACTCTCTCTCTATTCCCAATCTCATTCTCCCTCTCCCTTAATACGTCCTAATCACAAGGCGATCGAGGAGTGCCCCGGGTGCTTTGGAAGGAGAGGCCCAATCGCAAATTAACAAACTGGAGACCGACCTCAGCCCAGGGGCTCGGGTGGTATCGTTACGGAGAGGGAGTACGCAAATCGCCTCTGCCACGCCTCCTCTCTTTTTTCCTATACGGGCCGCTTTTATTTTCTTTCTCAAAGCCTGATATATGCATTTTCCCTTTTTTAGGCAGATCAGAAGCGTGTAATATTTTTTAATATTTTACCGGCAGAGCATAAGAGGGACAGCCTGTCTAGATTTTTTTTAATTAATGAAAAAAGTAGGGGGATGCACCGTGAGAATGCCTCGGCCGGCGGATGCGAACAATTAGAGAATGCCTCACTGGCGCAACTAAAGCAATTATGCCCCTCCTGTCACAAGATCTCGTCAACATCCCTGACGGGTATATTTTTCAGCAGGCGGACCCTGGCCGAGCTCGAATTAGCAAAGCACGGCGGATTTTATTGGATGAGGCAATTGTTCCGAGCTGCTGCCGGCTGCCGCTACAACGCTACCGCTGCCTCACGAGAGCAGAATTCATTAGGCTACCAATGAGCATCGCCTGGTTAATCTCTTTGCCCGGGCCGGGCCGTGTCATGCGAATCGTAGATTTTCTAGCGTCCCTTTCTCCCTCTCGTTCTTCCCGTTCCCTTCTTAGAACCTGCAACCCTCATCCGGCGCTACCAGCAAGACGAATCGGCAAACACGACTGTGTCGCTCATGAAAAATGTCCCCGTGGTCTGCTAGAGCTAAAATTTATTCCTACGGAAGAACTGATTCGAAAGGTCTCGTGGTTATGTGTACCTTGGGCATTCTACAATACGTAACCCATCCTACCCTTTCGCCAATCATGGTTGCATTCAGGCCAATGCATCAATACAATACAATGCAACTGGGTTTAATGTTTTTCGTGTTAACATATTTTATTCGACATTCGAAAGATGAAAAATACGATTTCACGAAATCCTGGGTTGACAACGGAGTTTTTTAATTAGGGTAAAATTCTTGGGAGGGTATAGTAAAACTGAAAGAAATACTGGCATTCTCTATGAATGAAGATCATACTTCTGAGAATTAAAGTTAAACGTTTTGTATTATGACGTATATAAGTTCGAGTTGAAGAAGTGAAGTTCAATATTGATGACCTCCATGGTTAAGTAGGTAGATGTGAACGAAGAGCATTCTAATGCTAACGCGTTAAACGCGAGGTTAAACGGCCCCCTAGGTTTTCACCGTTATTTGAGAATGAGAAAGACTTTCATAATATTCAGTAAGAACGCTGTCTAAAAACTAAACCATGAATTTTATCCGCCGCACATTTGCCACACAAAATGTTTCCCGGCGGTCCAGCTATCCACAAACCTGAAAATCTTTAGCTTAAATTTCGATGAAACTGAAAAAAGTGAATTTGCAAGATAAAACAATATAACTAGAGGTATTTTTATCCAAATCCCTGGAGTAGATTTTTTCCTTCCGTTAGGAGCCATACAAAACGATTTACATAAGTTTCCCAGTGATTTTAGACTTCTACTCCGTTGCCTGAAAATGAAAATTAACTTTCTAGAATAAGATATATCGCGAACAGGTGTTTTGTTTCATTTAAGAACCGACATTCTTGGGTGGGAGTCTTATGCAGTGGTGCTGTGCAAGAAGCCGCCGCTCTCAGGGAGCAAATTTGTGCCGGCTTTATACTCGAGGTAAACTAGAAAAGAAAATGCAGCACCAACTTTGGAGTTGGTGCACGCATGTCGGAGTGGTAAGGCGAGCAGCCCCAGTTGCTCTGCAAACTCAAGTGTGAGACAGTATCACACTTATTACTGCAGAAACACTGTGTCTTATACTTCCAAGAACTATTCGTTGAATAGCAACCACGTTTTGAAAATCAGCATCAGCTTAGGTTCAAAATCCCGGTTAAAACGAGCTACCATGTGATGGCTTTCTGATTGCAAACAACAACGACCGTATAAATTTTCAAAACTATTAATTTACGATTATTTATTGTTTTTTCGAACCCCATCACGTAGTAGCTCGTTTTATCCGTGATTCTGAACCAAAGCTGATGCTGTTCTCCTAAACCTGATTGCCATTTACTTTTGCCGACAGAAAAAAGTTTTTGGAAGTGTGAGGTACAGTGGTACTGCAGTAATAAATGTGATTCTGTATCACGCTTGAGGTATTAAAGAGTACCCTAGGGCTGCGTCAGGCTTTAGGTGCCTCGTACCCTGTTCTCTGCAAAAGACGGAGGGGAAGCGGCTTATTGATTTGTAAGACTAAACTGTCTCTATTTAAATTGTTTCAAAAAATCAGTTTTTAGGAATGTTTATTGGATGAAATCGGAAATGGATCAAACCGTTAAGCAGCCCAGAGAGCTCGCACAAATCTTCCATAGACGAGGAAGTTCCGTCTGAGGAGAGAGACAATTTTGCCTCAAACGTGAGGAGAGCGGACAGAGGACGGATCTGAACCTGGAGGGATTCGGAATTAATCAGCGAGAGAGAAGCAGGTAGTGAGGACGGCGACACGCCACGAAACAAGCGCGCAGGGATGGGTGCGCCTTGCGCTGTACGCCATTGCCGCTCTCGGCGGTCCCGCGCAGGTTTGTAGCTCTTGAGTAGTTGAATAGCCAAGGCAGCGAACGGGAGAGAACGAGAGAAAGAGAGAGAGTGAGAGAGGAAAAGACAAAGAGAAGGGAAGTGGGCGGGAGCTGGATGCTTCGGGGAAGTAAGGGGGTGAGGGAAAGGAGAGACACCCCACAGCCGGCCACAGCATCCCTGACCGGAAGCGGCCTAGGCCCCCGGAAGGGCTGGGTCGCCGGGCAGGAACGAAACAAATAGAGAGGAGGAAAAATAAAAGTAACGATAGGGAACAAAAAAATGAAGAAAGAGTATAAAAAAATAAGTCTCAGAAGTGGATTTGACGTGACATTCGATTCTTGGCGTGTTGGTGGCGACGAAGTTTCTCCCGGCGGCACGATCAGTTTTCTTTCTCAGCGACAGAGGGATGCTCCCGCACGCTGTACCTGAGAGGGAGATGCTGTCGCAGCGGCGCCTTCGGCCGGGAGGCAAAAGAAGCACGAGCGAAGCAGTATACTCAAAAAGGGGACAATTTGCGCTTGGCACCGTCAGTTTCCTGTATAAAGTGAATGTAAAACCAGTTTTCCCAATCGAAAATACTGCCTTATCAATCATTTTTGCGCTGTTTCATCCACCACTGTAAGTTTCTCATAATGGTAGTTTTCTGTATATGCTCTCTTGTTTCAAAACTATTTTTACGTCTCATTTTCGAGCTCTGTAGACTCCTACTTCGAATTCGGCCCGACTGCCATTGCCATTGCCGCCCCACCTCACGCCTAATGGTCATCAGCTCGCCCTCCTTACCCGTGGTCAGTCCTTGGGCCCTCCTCCCCCCAGCAGCCCCTCCTCAACCCTCTCCTCTTCCTCTATTCTAGGGCGGTAGTGGCCTTCCCTTATCTCCACGCAATTAGTTTGGGTCGGGCCCAGTGCCCTGGTAAAAGTTGCCGAACTGTGGAGAACCACGACGAGGACGTAAACAGCAGGCCTAGACCGCCACCCAGCTACTAAGGGCTCCACAGCGAAAAAGCATGCCCGGCTCTACGTCTCTAGTAATCTTGTCGAGGCGCAACTAGAGCGTATCACACTTGGTGGGGATGAGCATGCATGCTGCCTAACAAAGGAGCAGAAGGGACGCGGAAGAGAGCCAGCACGACTTAGAGTAATTCTCACAAAACTCTCCTTCAAAAATACGGCCGAAATTATTTTCCGTCACCCCCCCTTTGTGGGTTTTCTTTGATAGCTGCACCGTAAAATACAAACTAAATTAAAATGAATCTGTTCGCTTCGCAAAGCATTCGTTTGCAAGCTGATTATAATTCTTGTGAACTAATTTTTTGTATTGCGTGGAAATTGTTGTCAAGTTTGCGAAGAAGTAGCTGCTTAAAAATTCTTTGCAAGCTGCAAAAAAGAAAGCTTGCATTGCGAACCTATTCTTTCCAAGTATTTTGCAGTGTGCAGCTCTGGAACTGTTTGGCAAATTCAGCCGGGATGAAACCACTGAAATTTCCTTTCGTCGCATCCGAGCAACACTATACTATCTGATTCGCGGCTCTGAAAGACTCGAGGCGACATCAACTCGGAAATTTCATGCACTGTGAATATATTCAAATATTGAATACAACTGAATATTGTGAATATTGTTGAATAGTTTGAATAGTATTATAAGTAGGGAATACACTTGAATATGTGTTAATGTTTTGAATATATTCGAATATATGTCAATAGGTCTGAATAGTTATGAATATTCATGAATATCGTGAATATTTGTGAATATTACTAAATACTTGCGCCTGTTTGGCTTCAGCGGAGCCCATGGAGTTCCAGTGGGCCACCTTTAAATACTTCTAAAGTTTTCTGAATACTAGTAAATATTGTTGGGGTCATTCTACTTGCTAAATCCCTGCCCATCACAATATTTGAATATTGATGAATATGCTTGAATAATAATGAATATGCCTGAATATTGATTAATGTGCTAGAATATTATTGAATATACCTGAATATTGATGAATATTTCGAATACTCTTGAATATTTGTGAAAACATTGAATACCTTTTGAATAACTACTAATATCAGCTGACTGTCAGATATTGATTTGCTCGTGAACCGTGAATATCCGAGTTGATGCCCCCTCGGAAAGACTATCCTATCTGTTTCGTTGCTCGGAAGGCTATCCTAACTGATCTCTGCAGCGCTGTCTTCTGTTACAAATAAGTCTGTTAATATTAATAGTAGAGAAAAAGTAAAAGTTGCTATTTGCTTCTAAAAGTTCAAGGTACACATTAGCAACTTTTACCTTTTCTCCAGTATCAATATTAAAGACATTACGTAACAGAACACAGCGCATCAGAGATCGTCCAAAAGCAATTAGGATAGTCTTTCCGAGCCACGAAACAGATAGGTCAGTCTTTCCGAGCCACGAAACAGAAAGGATAGTCTTTCAGAGCCGCGAAAAAGATAGATTAGGCCTAGTGCTGCTCGGAGGCGACGCTTTTGTCTGTTGTCCTGGTTTGTCATTTCGCACTGTTTCCTGTTTTAAATTAGCTATTACCAAGATCTATTGGGTGAACAGTTTCGGAGAAAAAAACCGCGGAAGATTAAAAAGTGGTGATAAGCGTGTTTTTATTTATTTTTTTCGTTTTTTTTTTCCACCATCAAAATTTTAATAAGATGAAGAGAAACCTAACCTGCGTCAACATTATTGTCAAACATTTGAATGGATTCTTGCAATTAAGTCAAATCAGGCAGTTCAGGATTCTTTCATAGAGATAAATGCTATCACCTGTCCTGCCGGTTGAGTTTTGTCTACTTTGTTTGTAAACTGTGTTATAAGCTTTAGGAGGCCTCTTGCTCGCGTGCGTTCTCGTGTTTGTTGTGGTTGGGCTGCTTTGTCCAGAGCATTCCGGCACATGGCCGCTGGTATGAGAAATTGGGCAGTGACACTGTTCTGGTCTGAAGAGAAACGTATAAAGCTTAGCTTTTTGTTGAGCTTAACGCTGAGGTAGGGCCAGAATACTTGATACCCTGAAAAAGTAACTTAAAACAAATTTATGCCGTTTTCTTTATCTTATTATATTTATATTTTCTTTTAGCATGTAAATAAGATTAGTACTCGTCTCCTTATTTGCTGTCCGCTCATTTTTCAGTCTTTATCAATTTTGTTGGAGCTCTCGTGGGACGTCAGCTAACTCGCGGCAGCAAGAGGCCATCGGCACACTAGAACGACACCATCGCCTCGCCTGCCCATTTTTTTTTCCACTTCCTTTTTATTTCTTGATTTTCTCATTTCTCTCTATTCTGTTGTCCGATGCGCTGATCGTCGGCAGAGCCCCACCAAAAGGAATTTCCACTTATTGGATGCGATCGGCCCTTGTCCCCGGCCAGCCATTCCTTCCTCGTCAACCCTCCCTCCTCTGCCTGCCGCCACCCCTATTTTCAGACTGCATGTGTCTCCCCGCCGAATACCACTGTCGGCCTGGATAATATCTGCCACCCCCACCCCGCCCCGACCACCCCCACCATGCCCCCAAAAGTCCATTGTCCATTCATACTTCCTCTTTTCTCCGCTCCCTTTCGCTATTTCTGTCACGTGCCTCTGTCTGCACGACCCCTTCTTCACCCCTCTAATTGCGTCTCGGGAAAACAACTGCGTGGGTTATTATCCTAGTCATCGTCAGGCTTCCGGAATCGCTCGATGACGGGGCTCAACTCAGCTGCTGAGAAAAAAACTTCCCCTTTTTGAAGTAGCAGGAAATATTTTAGCTCATGTGTCGATATTTTCCGGTAGAGCGAAGGATCTCGCAGGAACGAACTCCCAGCGTTCACTTCCTACTTCTGACCGTCTTCCCTTTCGGTCTGTCGAACAGGTATCGTGGGTGCGGCACCACGACATCCACCTGCTGACGGTGGGCCGCTACACCTACACGTCGGACCAGCGGTTCGTGGCCACCCACTCGCCGCAGACCGAGGACTGGACGCTGCAGGTGCGCTATCCGCAGCTCAGGGACTCGGGCATCTACGAGTGCCAGGTGTCCACCACGCCGCCCGTCGGCCACTTCCTGTACCTCTCCGTAGTAGGTAAGTCACCTCGGTTGCAGCGTGCAGGGATTGGGACGGTGCGTATGACGGTGCTGCGATGGCAGAATCCATTATTACACCCTACCACCATGGTTAGATACGACACCCTGTTAAATACACGGCCAGACCTTTACTGCTTATCTTTGGCCGTGTTCCCTACAGACTTGGTAGTGCTTCTGGCAGAGATGATGGTCGTGAGATTTGCTGCCAGCCGGAGTGGCCGGCGGCGCGGTGGGCGGGAAGGCCCTTCTGGTGGGCGAGGCGTGTTGGGCACCTGAGCCCTCCGCCCCCCCCCCCTCAACCCCCTCCCCTTCACCTAATCCTTCATCAATCCCTCCCCCCCCTCCCCCCGTATCCACTCGCCCTCACCCCGCGCCCACGACCCGTAGTCCGGCCTGCATACCAATCGCTCTTCGTTAATTGTACGTCCCGGGCACACGGCCCTGGGCGCTGAGGGGGGCGTGTGGTGTGGGCTGAGTCTGGGCTGAGCGCTGGCTGAGCGCCTGGCACCGCAGTCCACAGGCCGTCCTGAGCCCTGGTGGGAGAGAGAAGCGACGAAGTTTGTTCATGGTTTCTGCGACAATTCGAATGTTGCTCGCGCTTTTCTATTCCATGCACCGATTTTTCGAAGTGAAGCCCATGGGGAAGCCGGGATGTACAGGCAGCTCCTGCCGTCAGTTACCCCCGCGCAATTTCTCATCGTTTGTTACCGCGAGCATGTTGCTGTTGCTGCTGCTGCGCGTGAAAGGGAGGCCAGAGGTATGATGAGAGGGGTCTGGAGCGAGGAGAGTGGGAGATAGGCTTCGAAATTTTCAAGCTAAATACTTTTTGGAAAAATTTCCGTGAAAATTTTCATATTTTTCAGAAAGAAATGGAAAAATTAGAAAATTTTCATTAAGATAGTTTTGTTTTATTTTATTTTATTTTTAAAATTAAAGCTTATACTTTACCATTTCTTCATGTTACCTTTTATTTCTAAGTTTGTAATGCACTTTAATACTGCGCGGGATCACTTTTTCCTCTAAAATATAAAACACATCGAGAAAATATTTTTCATATTTTTTCAATTGAAAAATATAGCTTGGAAAAATTTCAGGGGAAAAAAATCCATATTGGAAAATTTTCCGGCCTTCGAACCGGCTTAGTGGGAGGCGGGGTGGAGCTGCTATGATTCCGTCCGTGTGCTCACGCGTGCGCAGGCCTTGGCCCCCTTGCCCTGTCGTGCCCTGCCCGCAGTGTTTAAATAGTTGCCGGCCAGCCCTCGGGGTCAGACCGGGTGAGTAGCTCGGCTGCCTGCCGGGACGGGCCGAGCCGAGGCCAGCACCGCTGTGCAAGGGTCTCTGGTCTGCCGTTGGCCCCAGTCCCGGGGCGTTCTCTAGATTGGCTGTTTGCACGTGATTTGTGATGGTGTTGCAATATTACACCGTGCGTAAGGTTCCGTTAATGTTGTTTGCATTGTTTTATTTCCCGCTGCGGGCTTTGATCACCTTGACATCATTTTACTTCCCTTAATTTAGTGCATGCGTGTACGTAGTGTCCTGCTTAATTTATGTTGGTATACATTTGATAAAGTTTTCTTTTTAACGGGGCTTTAAAGTAAAAATATCGTTTTTTGGTTTGTTGTTGTTTTTACTGTTTGGACCTTCGTCGACGCATATCTGACCATATTTAGCCCCTTAGAGCCCTGAAATCGACTCACTAATTTACAGAGGGTCTGCATTTCTGGGAATTCACCCAAATTGCCAAAATGCCCTGAAATCGACCTATTTCTCCATGCGCGTTGCACCAGTTTACATCTTCACAGGAGGAAGGCCCAAGTTATGACGCTGGAGAATGCTAATTTTTTGTTTCAATTATTATTAGTTATGGCCAATAAACTGTTGCTCAAATTTTAAAGCTGTTTATCACAGAAACTTTGTTTTAAATTGTTTTAAAGCTTGCGCGCAGGATTTCTTGGGCACCCTCAGAGATACAATTTTGGGTGACGGTTCAAAATTATCAGTACTTTATTGACTAGAAGACAAGGCGGAGTTTTGGTTAAAAAAAAAAATTTAGTTAAGGTTACTGATAGGTCAAAAAGCGACATAAAAATGTCATGTTTCCAATTTTAGAGTTTAAAAATCAAAGGAGCATTTTTTTTAAAAAAAAGCAAAAAGCTGCCTTGTGTTCTTCATTTTGATGATCTTTAGTTGAGGTACAAGTGTGCGAATGTCGTACACTTGTATGTGTGCGAATGCCCATTCGTACACTTGAGGGCGTAAAGGTGTGAATTTCTCTAGGAAATTCACACACTTTGCCCTCCAAGTGCACGAATGGGCATTCACACACCTAGAAGTGTGTGACGTTCACACACTTCAGTTTCCAGTGCAGATTTTTGAAACTTATTTGTCTGAGAAATCTTGCGCACAAGGATTTTGACTCAAATGTCGACTCAATCTTAAAAATCTGTCTAAAACATGAAACTGCCACCACAGGCATAGACACATGTGTCAAAGTGGTAAAAAGGTAAGGGTAAACCAACGGTGAATTTTGTTTTGAAGGAAAAGTAGCCAGTAAGTCAGGATAACAGGCTGATCAAGCATGAAAAAAATGGGGAATCTCACTTTAAAGCCCACTTGAGAAACAAAACAGGAAGAGCCTGACATTTTCATTTCACCAATTCATTCGGGAGTTATCTTTTCCAGTGATTTTTGCCACCTTTTTTCTCCCCGCAGTTGAAGTTGCGCTGCCAACTCCTGAAACATTTTACTGACAGGGAAAAATCAAAATTGAAGCCGCTACTTTCCTACTTTTTGTAAAAGTCGCTAGTCTTTGCGTTGCGTTGCCAAGGCGCGCGAATGCAGCAGAAGCTAGAATGATAGGAGGAGATTTTTCAGGACGCACAGTAGTAGGTCATGGCGGACACAGGCTGTGCGCGGAGGGATCGGTGATGGGGCAAGGGCGTTAGAGGGGACGCGGGTCGGGGCCCAAGTAGAGCGCTGGCTGTATTTCACTCGGGCTCTTTTAACGCGATCGCCCTTACACTCCCCGCCAAGCGGACGCACGGAGATCCGCCAGTGAATTTTTTACATTGCGGTGCGGTCAGCAAACCGTTCACTTTTATTTGTATTGCTGCTTAGGGTAGCCTCACCCTTTGCAGTAGAAAAAAAATACTATACGTTGAAATTTTGCTACTAGATTATTTTACGCCTCTCACGCGGGAGGTAAGGGTTGTGGTACTGTGGAAATTTTCTTCTTGGTGTCGTCCCTTGCGGCTGTCCCGCTTGGCACGGCTGTGCGCCGTGTTGCCTACTCGGAGTTCATCGGGCGCTCTGGTCAGACGTAACGGGGCCGTCGGTTGGGCCAGCGACCACCCCTGTGTGAAGCTTGGTGAGCTCCGTCCCTCCGGGCGGTGCTGACCTAAGATCGGAGAGCTCAGGCACCTCTCTCTCCTCTCGCTTCTCCTCAATCCTCCCACTTTCTCCAACTCCTCCCCCTCCCCCCTCCCCCCTTTTCCCTTTGCTGCTTCTGACCCTCATCTTACTAATTTGCCCAACGATCCTCGGCGCCTGTCGTTCTCGATGATGTGAAGCTAAAAACATCGATGAGCTGTGTAGTTTTTAGTCACATTCGTTGTTCCATAAACTAAACGGTACTTACATATACACTCAGCTTGCCTGAAGTCTCAAATCTTAATTTTTTCAAACTCGACGTCCTAAGAAATGCTAGATGTGTGTTGATGGGATGCACCCAGCGGACACCCTGCCTGGTTCCTCCAGAGGAGAGTCGGGTCGGGGGAGGCGATCTTTGATGATTCATTGCCATAAGGGTGACTTTTGAATTTATGGCTGGCATTTGCATTTTTCTTATCCGAGGCCTTCCGGTACGCCTCCCCACACCCACTCTCCTCCAGCTCCACCACCTTCCATGAGCTGTCACACATTTTCTTTCTGGTTGATTTTTTTTTCTTTCCCGTTTTTCTCTTTTGTTCTCTTGGTGCTGATGGGCCCCGTCAGCACAAAATGCACATTGCTGCGGTTTTAGAAGGCACGTCGTTGGGCAGAAAGGAAGTAGGGGGAGCCGCGAGAGGGCGGTCGCGGCCAAGTTGTTTGGGAGAAAGTTCGAATGA
The DNA here is from genome assembly GCA_029379305.1 of Frankliniella fusca. Classification (NCBI taxonomy): domain Eukaryota; kingdom Metazoa; phylum Arthropoda; class Insecta; order Thysanoptera; family Thripidae; genus Frankliniella; species Frankliniella fusca. The sequence goes on along the minus strand of JAHWGI010000219.1, from coordinate 1,650,907 downwards.
ATCGCGAAACTTTGGGGTGTGTTTGATTTGATTGATTGGCTATCGCTGATTATCTCTTCGATTGCGGTCATGTTTGGAAGCGGCGCTTGATCAGGTGATCATTGGGCAAGTTTTAATGACGTTGGCTGTAGCAACGAATCCGATGTTGTGGTCTGATATACGAAAAACTTAACGCAGCCACGCGAAAGATTTATGTCGTGTGACTAATCAAGCGAGTATGAAAGGTGGGTACTCAAGAACGCCATAGGCGTAGGCGGGAAGGTGTCACGGATTGTCACCGTGCTCGCCAGTGTGAGCGCTCCACACGCGTCCCTGTGTGCGTGCGCACATTCCAAACACAGCGACCAGGACAACACATCCGCCAGCGTGGACTGCATGTCAAGTAGGTGGACCTGTCTGAAGCGAGAGCGCGCACACAGACACAAAGGCGGGCGCGCGCTGGGCGCGGCCGTTGAAAAGCCAATAGTTTTGCAGCAACGTCGATTCACGGTCCAAAAAGAGCGGGGCACGGACAGGGGAGTGAAAGGGAAAAGGGGGAAGCGGGGAAAGGGGCCTGGACCCACACGAGAAAACGTGGTGTGCGAGGTGGGGTGGCACTGCGCCCCGGTGACGCGACGAAGGCTGACCACGTGACCTCATTCCACCCCCCCTACCCCCTTCCCACGCGTCCCGTCTCTGGCACCCCCTCCACCATACTCCTTCTTTGGCATAAGCGTAACTCTGACAGGCTTAGAGGGTCAGGAAATTTTCCCGGGGTTAGCCTTTGCAGAGCCTCCGACCCACCAGCCACCGCCGCGGATTTTCACGCCCCGGCGCCGTCTCCCCCGATTGCTGAGGCACACATTTGTCTCGGATGAATCCCCTATGGGTCCCACTTTGGGCCTCGGGAGCCCGAGCCAGGACCCCCGAGCGGAGGCGGTCCGGGACGGGGTGCGGCGCGGGGGCGTGGGGGCGGGGCGCGGGGCGGGGGGGGCTTCGCTCTGCGTCTCACACATCTCCCATCCAAGCCGGATTAGCCTTGCGGGCTGACTCGCTGCCCCGCTCTGGCGGTCACCAGCCCACGCCCGCCCCCACTGAACCGGAAGCCAGAGCGCGCGTCCTGGCCCTGCTGGGACGCGCGGCTGTACGTCGCCTATCGTAAGGTTCAGGCGAAACCGCGGGTCTCGCAAAAGTCGCTCTGTTAAAGACGATTATGGATTCGTGCGCTTCATCGATTATCGGCCATTCCGTTGTTATTTGGAAGTAAATAAAGGACCCCCCTCACCGGTTTCGTGCAAAGAGGTTGTGTAGGGTCCCGGAAGTTGCGTGGGTTGGGGTCGAGGGGGAAAGAACTCTGAATTTTGGTAGACACTTTTTTTTTAAAAAAAAAATTCGTGATGTTTTGGGGCAAATTTTTGTGATTTTTGATAGACTTTTTGTGAATTTTCACTTGAAATTTACCTAAATTTTGGTGAATTTTTCTGTATTTTGCCTGAAGTTTTGTCTATATTTTTGTGAGTTTTTGTGTTTTTTTCTTAATATTTTGGTAAATTTTCCTGAATTAGGAGGTGCACAAAAATTTCAGAGCTGTTTCCCCCTCGGGTGGCGTGGTCCGCTGCCTCGAGAGAGTGTACCGCGCTAGCTGTGCTGCCGTATTTCCAGTCGTTGTCACGCCGTCCCCCCCCCTCCCCTCTCCCTTTCTTACCTCTAATAGATTTAATGCTTATCTCGTGGACGCGTTGGCCTGTGGCAGGGGCGGCTCCAGAAGCCTTGTTGGTGGCCACGGAGAGGGCGGGGGGAGAGGAAAGGGGGGCGAGTTGGGGAAATGTTAGCGGCAGTGGGCGCCAAGAAGGTCCGCCGAACTGTCCAGCCCGAGAGGGGCGGCAGAAGGGGATTGGGGTCAGAGAGCGGGACGGGAGGTCGTGGGACCGGGAGAGGTGATGAGGGGCAAGTGCTGATGGATGGGGGGTGCTGCGCTGGGAGCGCACGCTGTGTCCCAAACAGAAACAAAATGTCGTGCCATGAATGGGAGATCGTATATTAGGGCTGCAGGGATCGCAATGCGATTCCTTGCCATTGGACTTAGAGTTTCTAAACAAATTAAAAATTTAGCAATACAGAAAAGAGCGTTTAAAAGAACACTACCGAACTTGTATTTTTAAGCTTGCCGGTTCTGCTGAAGTTGTAATTTATTTATTTATTTATGTATTTATTTATTTCTTTTCTTCCCGCATTTTTATATTTTTTCATTGTTATAACGGCGAAATTGATTTAAATCGGTCTCACTCAAGTAGGTCGGCGGGCCGTTCCAACTCATTCAATTCCTCCGTCGCGTCTTCCTGTCTTGGCCCGTCTGATCGGCCCGCCGGCCGGCTACTTGTGTTTTCTCCCTTTTGTGCCCTCGGTCCACCGTGTTTGAGTTGGGGCTCCGCTCGGTTGCTCTGTGTGGACTTTCACTTTGGAGAGCTCGTTCGGCTAGGCTCATGCTCCCTTAGCCCGCCTGTGGCGGGGAGGGGGCCTTGCGAGTGAGGGCGGGTTGCGGGGCGCCACACGAGACCACAACGTGTCTGAACCATGACTAGCATGCGATCAACCATTCGTACCGCCCTCCCCCCTCTCGCCTCTGACTGAGAATGACGAAGCCATATGCTGTCCAGACACCAGCAACAAAAACACTTGCTAAAACCGTTTTGAGTCGCAGTGTGGAAGTCGGTTATCTGGATGTGGGCGCACGATAAGTCCAATGCTGACTCATTCTGCTCTCAACCAAAATTTTTCGGCTTCACAGCTCAGTTTTTAGCCAACGGAGTTGCCTTATGATCTTCATTTATAGATAACAACAGGTTTTCTTTCAGTTTTACAAAACCCTCAGAATAATTTTACCCACATAAAAATATCTCCTTTGTCTACCTGGATTTCGTGAAATCGTATTTTCCTCCTACCCGTTTCGTCGTCCGTCTCTGTGCCCGTCAGCACTGTCAGGCCTGTACCGATTTGTTTCTCAGTAAATACCTACGTTTTTATGCAGCAGGATTACTCACAAATCCGTTAGTTATTCTGTATAGCTTTCTAAGTAGCATACTGATAAAATAAGAAATGATCAGTAACGGAAAAGGGAATTAATGCGTATAACGGTTGAAAAAAGTTGTCACAAGCTTATAAAGGTTTTTACGCAGCAGGAATTCTGACAAAGGGGTCCGAAAATTCGTAACGGACTGAGACTGAGTGCCTGTACCTATACGGCAGCTGGTCAGACATATACCTTGTCAAGGTAAGGCTGGCCGAATGTCAACACGATATTGAAATGGGTGAAGAGCTGAATCGAACAGGAAAACTGAAGTGAAGTGAGAGAACAAGGGCGCCGGCCTTTTCTTGCCTGAGTCAGTTCGCATCTGGTTTTTGACTGCCTTGTTTCACTTTCCCGGTCAATGCCAACAATGACAAGAGTCCAGCTGCTGTGCTTTCTAGCGGAGAAGGGAGGATGAGAAGGTGATGGGGGGTTCCCTTGAGCCTCGCTATTCGAGCTCAGGCTCGTACATTCGATACCACTGGCATTCGTGTTATTGTGTGAGGCGCGGAGATCGAGAGAGAAAGGGAGTAAAAGAGAAATGGAGGTGGAGCGAGGGGGAGAAGGTGTTTTTTTAGAGAAAAGGTACTGTAAGGGATAGGCCGCACCTGTTCGAAGGGGCGACGCCCTGGACTGAGATTTCTGCTTCGCCCAATAGCGTAGCCGGAGGGAGCGGCCGGGGAGCGGGTGGGGGTGGGGGTAGAGTGGGGCCAGAGTGGGGGCAAGGGACAAAGTGCTCAATAAGAGACGAAAATTGTTGGCGATTACCGTTGCCAGCATCCGCGCTAGGCCTCGCCTATTCCACAGGCCTGCCGCATTATTCTGCGAAACATTCCAGCACCCTTGCTCCGGCGGCCTCCAGTGACCCTTGAAATGCGTTCCTACCAAATTAATAGAAAGGCGGCGGTGGGATCCTTTCAGTGAGCATTACACACCTAGACAGCTCTTGGGGAAAAAATGGCCCTGAAAATATGAAAAACCCAATCATATTTTAAGTTCACGAAGCATTATAAAACTTGGCATCAGAACTGCAAAATGTGTATGCTTGTATTTAAAAAAAAACTGTCTGGATTTTTAAATAAAAATGTCTCCGTGGTCTTGAACATTTAACTATTCCTCCCCGATATCTCGTTTTGATACAATCCGGTCGAGGACGCTTGACGTCACACATCTCCGGGTCGTTCGCGGACGCGTAGATCACAGAAGAGATGTTTTATCTCCAGTAAAATGTTATTTCGTTGGGATGCGCTCCCGCACGTCTACTATGCAAGCGCTCGCGCACATGTACTCGCACAAACTCACACACAGCCCCAATTACGGAAGCCATTTGGGCGGTGCGTTTTACTATTCCCAGTTGGCTGTACTGCGAAGCTTGGCAGCGTTTCAATCGGCCGTGCTGCGGGTTGTGGTGGCCAGCCTGCTACTGCTGCCGCGCGGACATGCGCATGGCCAACCTAACAAGAGGCGGGTGAACACAGTAGAAAAAAGGAAACAATCGTCATGTGTCGCACTCCCAGTCCCATAGCCAGTGGCGGTAACCCCTTTTATTGTTAAATGAAATAAGGTTACTTCGTGCCTTAAAAAAAATGAACCGCCCCAATTGATTGATTGATCGTTAGCAAGCTTACTTTTACATGTTTTGTCAAAACTGCGGGGTGTGACAAGTGACTGCTACACATCAGCACGTCATGAGTACGCGAGCGCTTTCCCTCTCCAGTTCGATATGCGGTGGACCGATCTACGCAAAGGCAGCCCAGTCCCTTTAGCCCGCCGTGTCGGACCTCGCTCTCTTCTTCTCTCTCGCCAGTGACCCGCGAGGCTGTGCCCGCCCTTGCTCCCACAGCCAGCCGCCCTGCCCGGGGAAACTTCAAAGCGTTCAGCAGAGCAGACTCCACGTGGCGCTGCGGATGAATGGCTGCTAGTTTCTGACGTGAATAGTGCAGAGTCGCCTGTCGATGGATACGGTAAACAGACCCGCCTGCTAGTTGCCGGGAATGTTTTGCTGGGAACCAGTTCAGTTCGCGTTCGAACTGGACTCGAAGGGCTTTCCGGAAAAGCTTTGTACACTGTAAAAAATGAGAATCCTAGTACGGAACCGATGACGGAAACGTTCCGTACCATGATGGGTACGGACGAATCCTTCCAAGCCGGTACTGCAGAAACAACCATTTACTACGGACATCTGAACGGACGTTTCCGTTTTCATCAAGTACGGCAGTGTCCGGAAAAAAATTACCCGGAAATTTCCGTTAATATTTTTCACAGTGTAGGTGCCACAGCCTAGAGGGCTGGTGCAGCCTTTATGCCGCTTCACCAGATGTTTCGCAGCCGCTTAGCTACAGTGACCCCGGCAGACTGCTGCCCCGGCGCGTGCTTTCTCAAAGAGTTCACATGTTCATTCTCTCTCTCCTTTTTTGTAGTGTGCAAACTTATCTTGCTGAAAGGATGGCACATTTTCTCCCCGCTTGCCCGGCTTGCTTTGAATTGAAGGCCGTACAGGAACCGTTCTTTGGGTTCCGCTGAGTCGGTCCAGCCGGACCCGGGCGGCCCTCGCAGTCACCGCCGCCAGCGAGCTCTGGTGGACGTTTTGGCCGCTAAAGCCAAAGGAAGTAGCCGACCAGAAGTAATGCGATATGAAAGTATCAGGGTGACTTGGCCTCTATTGTGGCGCCGCCTATCTCATCTGTCTCTGAATGCGCGGGGGCACCGCGTCTGGAAAAAAAAAGCCGCTTAGATCCGAAATCGCAGTCTACAAGAACATTTATCTGTAAGTAATATCTGGTAATATCTTCATTGCTACTAAAAATAAATATAAAAAACAAGTCATTATTATTATTATTATTATTATTATTATTATTATTATTATTATTATTATTCATCTGCATCATCATTATGTGGTTCTGTAATATAGGTCATGTAGTGTTTTATGACTCCCCCGTGATGGAATGTTGTCGTAGTATATGCGCCGTATTTCATCGATGCTTTCGCACGCTGTTCAAATGGGCGTGAACGCGCTGTTTTTCCTGAGCCGTGCGCCGGCCCGCGTAGTTTGTCATGGTGTCATGGTGCAACTGATGGGCCGAGTGCAGCCGCTGCCGCCGGCTCTAAATGTGATGGGTGTGCGCTGCAATTCGTAATAACACTAGCGGCCGCAGCCTGCTGTGGCACTTGCGGGAAAACCGCAATAATCCTTTGCTCAAGTGTATTTCAGAGCGCGGGGGAGAAACAATGACCGTCATCGGCAGTGTTGTTGTTTCCTCAGGCGGGCGCCAGTCCTTGCCTCCTTTCCCTTCCTCTCCTTGGGTCGTGCGGGTGGGCCTGGCCATTGCCCCCGTCCGATCGCGGAGCTGTGCTGCGATATGAGTGCTACAGGGCTAATCAAATGAATAAAAAGCAGCAGCAACTATGGCACAGCGGAAACGTTTCCCCTGTTTACATTAGAAACGGACATGGCGAGCAAAGTGCAGCGTTACACGGGCTTTCAAGCTGCCTCTACGTAGCAGCCAAGCGAGTTTTTGCACCTCTTCTTTTAAATTATTCGAAAATATGAAAAAAGATGTTTGCCAACAGGTTTCAGTAACCTTATCGACAACCAGCCACAGCGCGGCACGAGTCCTGAACACTGAATATGCAAAATTATTCACATCAAATGCGCGTTGGCGGAGATAGAACGGCATTTGATGGGGCTCCCCTGACCTTCTTGGGGGGTCCCGCCGACGCATGCTGGGTAAGGGCGACGAACCCTGCCGATGTCCACACCATTGGATCATCGTTAGTCTCGACGGATACCGTTTGGATAACATCAGAACTGGCTTTCATCAACTTCTCCCGTATAACTTACAGAAGTAATAATAGTCTGTTGTATTTTTATCCCCATTTTCAACCGAATCTATACACTCCTCTCATGTCTGTCTGTTCCTTTTATATATTTCTTTTCGGGCCAGTTAGCGTGGGCTTCATTTGAGGCGCAAAGTGTGGCACAAGATATTTGTCCATCCTCCCCCTTTTCTATTTTCCCGCGCGTCCGCCTGCCTATCCCTCTGCGCTGCTGAACAGGGGAAGAATGCGCCCATTGTCCCCCCTCTCCCCCCACCCCCCGCTGGGGCGGAACGCTGCTGGCCTTCCCCATGGCGCCACCGGCCCGGGTCACTGGAGCCCCCGCCCGCTTGTGATGGCCGTTAATCCCCCGGCAGCCTCGTTGTAAGTCAGGCTACACCTTAACGACGCGAGCGCTCGTGTTGGGCCTGAAAATCCCTATGTGTATATATACATACTTTCGAATCCCTCCGAGGAAAGTCATTGGAACAGAAGGAGATTAAGGGGATTGCCTCCGCCCCGGAAATTGAGTTTCTGACAGTGTATTTCGCGCTGGAGTTTTCAGCTACGACGGCTGCATGACTCGGCCGTTTTCATTGTTCCGTGACCGTCCCGCTTGCCTCTTTTGTGTTGTGAAAACTTTCCGCACTTTGTTATTGCGTAAACTCGGAATATTATTATTCAATTATTAAAGTTGCGGGGAAAAAAACGTAGCCAGTGTTAAATACTCTGCGTCGCAGTGTTTCTCAACCGTTGGGGATAGCACTCCATGAAAAGGAGAAAAGGTCAGCCTACTTGGTCAGCAAACAATAAATTGACTATGTGACGAGATGGTTGCCTAAGCTGACCACTGCAGGCGGTTGCACAGTTCCTAATCAGATTCTTTTTATCGAGCTGGACCTTGGACCTGTCAAGTGTTCTCGAGCTCCTGCTTCTTTGTCACTTCTTTAGCGTTTTATAGCAACTGTTATTTAAACGGGCCGTTATCTTCAGCTAGCGTCGACGTGAGTTTGGCCTGTTTTCATCCTGTTTCTCTCCTCCCCTTTCATTTTCCCCCTATATGGCAAGCTGTAAAGTTTAGGATGCGGGGAATGCTAAAGCGGTGGAAGAGTTGGGCGGGGCCGGGGAGCGGGGTTGCGCTGGGATGGCGTTATAGGGGCCGGCGACGCTCGGGGTCAGTGCCAACCACATACGGCCGGGCGGGGCGGCCAGGCTGCCGTGTGATCATGCCCCAGACAAGCGCACCCCCGCCCCCCCCCCCTCTCCCCGCCTCGCCAGCTGCCTCCAGCCCCACACTACATCCCCGCCGGGCGGGGCGGGGGCGGCGCGCGTGGCTTCCCTTCCATCTAAACTGGCACGGTCGGCGCGGCGTAGCCCGTTGTGCCCAAAGTGCACACCCTTGTTATTTGCCCGCAGAGAAAGAAAGAGACATTCGTTCTAGTCAGTCGCCTGGGGGCCGAGGCGCCCGTGGCGCGGCGCGTGGGACCGGGGCCGGGGCCGGGGCCGGGGCCGGGGCCGGGGCCGGGGCCGGGGCCGGGGCCGGGCCGGGCCGGGGCCGCAGAGCTGGCGAAACGCGCCGCGAGCGCTGGTGCCTTTTACGGAGCTAAAACCTGAAATATTGTCATTTATGTGGCTCGCTGCGAGGTTCTCTCCTCTTTTCATTCGGAGGGCGACAGAGTTCTTTGATAGCGTCGTCGGTGGTGGTGGTGGTGGGTGGGGTCAGTTAGGGCGACCGCTGCGCGGCGCTGGCTCGTCGCCGCCGTCGGGCTAGTGGCCCTCTCGTGAGAGGTGCGCAGACAGGCGGCTCGGTGTCGCCTGGGCGAAATGGCGCCCTGTGCGAGACTACGGTATGAGAAATTCTGCGTGCGGAGGGACTAAGCGCGCGAGTTCGAGCGAGAGTGTGTGTATGGCTGAAGCAGAGATAAACAGTGGGTCATTCCATGCCAGATCACCGAAAGGCCCGACATGATGGTTTTTAGTTTGAATATTGTAATATTTATGTTTTGCAACATATAAAAATGAAATTCTGTATTGAATTTTACTTATTATTTTATCTAATGTCATTTGCCTTTAGAATGGCATCTAATCTTATGGGGATACATTATTTAAGTGATTTTAATGACATACTTACCTAGTGGAGTTCAACGTGTCCCACAAGAGCCAAATAATAGGGGCTTAAAACCTAAAATATTAAAGCGAAGAGACTGCAACCTTCAGGCCCGGCATAAAAATTTGTCTATGCTATTCTACACATCAAAAGCTTTAAAAAAAGCCATGACCTGGAATTTTTGGAGAATGATGTACTTTTGCTTAAGTTACATTTATATAACTTTTACGGAAGTTTACTTAATAAGTTTCTCAAAAATTTTCAACAATACAATCTTCACATAGCTCATTTGAATCACCATAAAAAACTGAGTTTAAAACACCCAGACCAAGGCATGTTAAGTATTTCTTATGGGGTACAAAAAATCATTTACATATTTTCTCGAGCTTCCAGACACCAAATTTAAAACTGTTTATCTCCTAAACAATAATTTTTTTTTTAAAAAAAAAAAATCCTTTGACTTTTGAGGTCTTAGGGTGTTCCTGAATGGAACTAGACTATCCCTAACTCAAACTAAAAACCATCATGTCGGGCCTTTCGGTGATCTGGCATGGAATGACCCAGTGGCATTTTACGTATTAACAAAAATATTGGATTTATTGAACCGACAAATGATTTTGAATAATTTCAGGTATTAGAAAAGAAGAATGTCATTGCAAATGTCATTTAGGCGACAATGGTCTCGCGGCCGACTGGCATGACCGACGACGCCAACTGACGCCGTACTGGCGAATAACATAGTCACAATGCGTTCGCGACGCGTTTCTCATACCACTAGCCTCGCGCAGGGCGATTTCGAGGCCGGGCGGCCCCAGGCGACACCGAAGCTCTCTGATTGGCTGCCGCTCGGCCTGTCTGCGCACCTCTCACGAGAGGGCCACTACGTCGGGCACTTCCGGTCCGGGGCGTCGCGGTGCGCGTGATGCATGCCGGTTCGCGCGCAGCGCAGTGCGAGCGCCGGGATCAAGAGATAGGCACGACTTTAACGAACGGCATCTCAACGGGGGGAGGGGGCGGTGGGTCGGCCTGGGGCGAGCCCGCCCGAGGGCGGCCTGCCGGCCTAGCCGGGTCCGCGGGCCTTGGACGGTTGGCTGGTTGGTTGGTTGGTTGGTTTAGGAAGCAAGGGGTGGCCATAGGGGATGGGGAAGTGAGGTATGTAGGGAGAGGGGGGGGGGCAGTACAGCTGTGTCGCCCTCCGTGATTTACAGGCCTCACCGACGGCCGATAGTTTACCGTAAAGGTGGTAGGGGTGGGGTGCGAGGGTTGGTTAGCGATGCGGGAAGGGGGAGGGGGGGTGCGGGGAAGTGCGGGTGCAGCGTAAGAGGTTGTGTGCTACAACATGGCCCGCTGTGGCCCGCGTGCTGAACTGGCTCTCCGCAGACACTGACCGCACCGCGGGGAACCCAGCCGACCGCCCTGCCCCGCCCCGCCCCGCCCCAGCGCGCCCGCTCCCCGGGGCGAAGCCGACCCGCTCAGCAGGGAAACGAGTTGGGGGAGAAAAAAAGATTACTCACATCCAAAGTGATTTCTAACACAAAAAAGGGGGGTAAAAAGACTTATGGCGAATCGTGTAGCTCTCAAAACTTACAGCAGTGGTGTTGTTATATTTAAACTTGCGAAATTGGTTTCTGTCTGCTTTTGTTAGGGTGCCGTGCCGTTGCTAACAATGACGCTTCCGTATCGGATGACGAGACGAGTGGAACTATTATCTTAGCTTTCTCTCTCTCTATCTGTCCGTTCCGTTTCTCTGTTCTCATTCGGCCGTCGCGTGCCTACCGGAGACTGGGTAACAACTCTTTAAGATCCTGCGGAACAAGGCAATAAAAGAAGTTCTAAGCGAACGAATCCACAAACGTGCGACCTCTTGGCGATAAAGCTGAACCTGCCTCGCCGCGACTCGTAATCAGGTCACTCGACATCAAAACGAAAACTCCTTTTTCTTTTTCATTCCTTTTCTCCTGCCTCGCGGTGTGGGCGCTGCTTGGACGATGACATGGCGATCATTAAAGTTTTCTCGCGGGGAGGAAAAAACTTTATTTTCCCTAATTTTCCGGTCGGGATCGAACGAGCGGGCATTGGCAGGCTGAAAACTCATTCGGCGTCAGCAGACGGCTGCTTTCAAATTGGCATCCGCCGTGCAAGGTCGGGCTTTCTCTCTTCGCCTCCCCTGCCCCCCCCCCCCTCTCTCTCTCTCTCTCTCTCTATTTCTCTCTTCCTTCCCCGTTTTCCTGACGCACCGTTCCCTCCACCCCCTCAGCCCACCGCTCTCGTCCGCGCGATTGTGCAGCTCGAGGCTAATGAGGGGGTCTCCACTCGGGGTGCAGCGGAGTGCATACAGCAGCAGCCGCGCCTTCCGCGGCTGCAGATTCAGCTGCAGATTCAGCTGCGGCAGCTGCGGCGTCAGCCAGATAAGCGAAAGTCCCCACTCAGCAGGCGTGTGCGCAGCTCGTCACACCGCCGCGCTGGCAGCGCCCAGCAGGTGGCGGGGGGACGGGGGTCGGTGCCATGCGAGGGCGAGGGAAATCACTTCGAAAAATCATTAAACGGCCCCTAAAAACGTGATTGAAAAAGAAATTATAATTAAATCAAGAAGAAAGATACAGATCATTTCGAAAAATGAAGAAAAAGTGAAAAAAATGAAATTGGAAAAGAACATTAGAAATGGGGGTAGAAGACTAAACTCTATCAAAAAGTGACAACTTTTCGTTGAATAATAATAAAAAATAAGTCATTGTACACATTTCGTATGATAGGGACCCCTTCGCCGCGATGCTGCTGGGGGCCCGGTGTATTAATCGCGTTGTGCCCGTCAATTACTAAATTACTTGACTTGCACGTCATGTTGATTTTTCGGTTAGTCAATATTTATGGCTTTTATTTAAGCTTTCGTTTTAAAAAACCTAATTGTATATTTATTTTATCGGGCAAGTATTTTTTTTTCCCTCTGAGGTGGAATTGTTACTGCGAGAAGGAGGGGGTATCTTTACCCTGCGCAGCATCCTACTGCTGACTTTCTGCTGTACGTGTCTCGCCCCGCCCCGCCCCCGCTCCGCACCACGCATCCATACGATTGAAAGAAAACATTTCCCGATGATTTACCGAGGGTTTTGTTGACCGACTCGGAACGGCGGCGCGGCGCGTTGCGGCGCGTCACCGGCGGCGGGCGGGTGGCTCGGTGGCGTGTGCGACAGAGACAGTGCACTGGGGGGCTTCAGAGCGAGCGACAAAGACGGAGACACACAGCCTCTGCTGCGCCGCCGCTGCTGCTGCCGGGCCGGCCCCGTCTTGGACGCATTGCGCATCCCGCAAAAACAAATCGCGCAAAGCGGTGCCTTGGACAAGGCGGACCCACGAGGGCAAAAACACTATCTCAAGATCTCTTTATATCGCAAAATGAGGGGAGAGGGGCCTTGGAGGAACAGATGAGTCGGATTAAAATCTAAAGGAATAACTCCTTTCAAATATTATGCGTATGCGAAAGAGATCCGTTCGAAATCGGCTAAATATTTTCTAATATTTTTTTTTTCTCGCTATGCATTGTTTATGGCCAAACAACCTGGATTAAAACATATTTTTTCTCAGTTGATCGTCCTGCTTATTAGCGGCAGCGGCCACCTCCTGCTCTTTGCCCCCCACCACCCCCACCCCAACCCTCGGTCTCCTTATTACCTTCGCGCTCACACACACGCGCGGCGTCGCACTCTGCGGCCCTCAGCACATTCCGGCCGCGCCAGCACCAGCCTCCCGCCGTCCCGCCGTCCCGCCCCGCCCCACCTCACCCCACCCCACCCCACCCCACCCCACCCCACCCCACCCCACCCCACCCCACCCCACCCCACCCCACCTCGCCCCACACCGCCGCGCCACCTGAGGACGCAGGACTCTCCCTGCGGAAACATTGGGGCGAGAGACTGTCTGCACCTCTCTCTCTCTCTCTCTCTCTCTCTCTCTCTCTCTCTCTGTCTTTCTCTCTCTCTCTCTCTCTCTCTCTCTCTCTCTCTCTCTCTCTCTCTCTCTCTCTACCCCCCCCTCTCCCCCTCTCCCCCTCTCCCCCCCCCCTCACCTCGCCTTCGTTTTTCCCTTTGCCTTTCTCGTCACGTCAGCTACAGCGTCCCTCCTTGGGCCTCCTCCTCCTCTCCCCTTCTCTTCCCCCTTCCCCCCATTTCACCTCCCCTGCGCTGTCGCCTCGCTTCACATACCTTGTCACCCAGGACGGGGGCCGCGGCCGGGTGTCCTCGCGCACCAGCAGCAGCAGCTCTGATTTCGCACGGAGAGGAGGGTTTACTGAAAGGGTGCCTCTGCTACTGTGCTCGGAGGTACTTTTTTTTTTTCGGGGGAGCTAAAAGACATCTGTGTGCAGGAGTCTTGGCGACGGCGTTGTGTGGTGTGATTTCGAAGTTTTAATGGAATCCTACATTTAGGAGTATTCTTCAAATTAAGTAGTTTTTGTAGCAGTTGCATTGACACCGAGAGAGAATTTTATCTCGATAATAAGAAATTAAAATTCTGCAAAACTTAAGCATGCACTTTTGCTCACTGAAAAAAAAAAAAAAAAAAAAAAAAAAAAAAAAAGACGGTTAAAACTATGGAAATCACGGTTACACAGATAAAACGAAGATAGGATATCCAACCTTTAAAAGGCACTAACGCACCAAAGGCATTACAGTATGTGTTTTTCAAATCCTCGTTACGGACTGCCAAGTACGGCATCACCGTACTCCCAAAAAAAAGTGTACGGAAGAACCGTACTCATGACCTATCCGCTCACTGAAAATGAGGTGGCGACATTCTCTGCACTCCGTTGTCGGTTTCTAAAACGAAGGTACGGGAGAACGTAGTTGGCTCCGTACTACGATTTTTTTCTTCTTTTTTTTTTCAGTGTCTGCTGCTGTTGTTACTTCACGACTTTAAATCGTGAAATCCTAGGCATCGTGCATTGTATCGGTTTCTCCACTGTATGTTTTCAATCTGCAACAGCCGTAAACGAGGTGTTCCCGTAATATCGTGAATCATCACTGCCCTCCAGCCCCGTGCTGACATATTTAGTGCGACCGAGTGGTGGGGGCTAAAGCACACTCACAATTGCCAAAACGTGTGGAGCTCCGTCACGGGACAAGCGGTGCAAAGGGTGTGAGGGGAGTGGACTTGTGAGAGAGAGAGAGAGAGAGAGAGAGAGAGAGAGAGAGAGGGGACTGGACAAGGTGACGCAGTGAAATGTTTATCACGTCTAGTCGTAGCAGCGCAAGTTGGTGGCGAGGGCCGCTGTCGGAAGTGAAAATGGAGGGGAATGGGGAAGTTGGGTGAAGGGTAGGGGTAGAGTGTTAGTGGCAGTAGAGGGGGGGAGCTAGGGGCCGTGTTCAGGAGGTTCGGGGGGCGGGGTAGGGGCTGCTGGTTGACGGTTGGGACATACATAGGATGAGAGTGAGCTGGCTGGTCGTCCCTTTCCCCCATCCCTCCACCCCCGACGCCGTCGCCCCAGTCTCGTGGCCGGCGGCCAGTCCAGTCGTTGGGTTGGGTCGCCCTGCTGCTGGCCTTCCCCGCCCCTCCAAGCTCGGTCATTGTTACCTGTCCACAATGCCAGGGAGGGGGACCCTGTACCCACCCCTACCCCCACCGACCGCCGTGTCCCGATTGCGACGACCAGACGGACCGCTATTCGCCACCCGCCGCCAACATGCTAACTTTTAAGTATTTATGCAACACCAAACGTGTTGTCTCTTTGGCCATATTTTTCTCCTCGTTTGAAAGACTTTCGGGTGGCTCTTCTCGTTTTGGAACGTATTTAGCTCCTTCAACGCTTTCAAGGTAAGGGGCCTGCTTATTTGTAATAGAGGGTAGACTCTTTTTCTTTTATTACGAAAAGCAATACTTTTGACTGGCTCCTGCTCGCTGACGGCCCCTGTTCGCGTGCGGACCAGCTGTTATGCTGGGCTTTATCCGTCTCCCTACGATTTGTTTAGGGTGCTTTTTTTCCTGGCTTCTATTCCAATGCCGTCTGAGATGAGAGCTTACTGCTCTCTCGCCCCCCTCGGGTAGTTTCCTCGCCGCTGACTTTTCACTTTCTTTTCTGGTATCGATCCGTTTGCCTGATTTCTTTCTCTCCCTACTGTTGGTGAGCTAATGGGGAAGAAGTTAGTTTGGAATGACCTAGCCGACGCCCTTGCGGTTTCGCGAACTCTTGCCTCAACGGATACACTGCTCTAAGACCAACATTACCGCTAAAAATTGCAAGTCAGCTCCGGGTAAAGAGTCTTTGTGACCGCAGAGTATAAAAACTTGTATTTATGGACATGATACGTCATAGGCAGTGACGAATTTCCTCTTTACACGAGGATTTCAAGTTAATTATCGAGCTGCGGTTCAGGAACCGCGCTCGCCTGCATTCTGAAAGGGCTGTGGTTTGCTCTATGGAGAGGGTGAGCAGGGGAAGGTTTGCAAGAAAAGGCCTGTGTTGGTTATACGTGTTTGTATAGCCAGCGAGTGACCGCATGCGTGGCGCTATAGTGCGCACGTGATGGAGCAGGAGCATGGGGGAGAGAGAGAGAGAGAGAGAGAGAGAGAGAGAGAGAGAGAGAGAGAGAGAGAGAGAGAGAGAGAGGGGGGGGGGGACGGGGCGAGAGTAGTTTGGGGCTGTATGTTGGTGACTTTCTTGGGTGGAAGGGGCTTCTATGGGCAGTTATTAATGTTGCCGGTCGACGCATGGCCCGAGAAGGTTGTGTGTG
The DNA here is from genome assembly GCA_029379305.1 of Frankliniella fusca. NCBI lineage: Eukaryota > Metazoa > Arthropoda > Insecta > Thysanoptera > Thripidae > Frankliniella > Frankliniella fusca. The sequence continues at coordinate 1,635,216 of JAHWGI010000219.1, read as the reverse complement.
TGTGTGTGTAGGAGGGAATCTGAAGGCCCCCATATGAGGGACGGGCCAACTGCTCCGCTAGGTGGTCCCGGGTATTAACACAATATGCCACCGTCCTTACAAACCCGCGGGGCGGGGTGGGGCGGGGCGGGGCGGGGCCGGGCCTGCTGAGCGCGGCCCCCGGCCCCGCGCTAAATGGTGGGACGGCGCGGCGTATGTCCCGTGGCTCCGTGTGTGAGTTGCGTGGTGGCCCAGTGGCCCACGCCCCACACCCACCCGCCGTGTGGATTATCCGCTACAGTAAAGCACACCGCTAAACATCATCGGAGCTAGACTCGTTGTTGCGAAGCAAATAGGTAGGTGGGACTTGAGGCGGACAGGGAGGATAATTAACCTTTCACCGACCTTCATAATCAAATCCCGGCTTATTCCAGAGTTTTTGCTCTGCGCTTTTGTAAATTTTTATCCCCTCCTCCCTCACTTTTCCGTTTTCAATCGCTGTGGATTAACGAGATGAACCTATTTTGCGCGGTTATTTGCCGACCGAAGGCTGTATCCGGTGGCCTGACCAGTGAATAGCTCCAGTAGCGGTGGGGAGGGGAGGGGGAGGGAGTGTGGGCGGGGCACGGCGGGGCGCGCTAAGAGGCTGAAACGGCATATTATATGCGATGAAGTAAGCCCGGGCCGGCGCTGTGACCAGCTGGGGACACGACATGGCTATATATACGGTGTCCTCCTCCTCCTGGTGGATGTGGCCAGCATGGTGGCCAGCCTGCTACCCACAACCCCCTTCCTCCCTGTCCTGCCCCTATCCGTCGGGCCGGCTGGCACTTTACATTTATGTAAATCGCGACGAGGAATGACAGAGTGCCCCCTACCCTCCCCCGTCCCTCCCCCTTTCCCCCCATTTCTACCCTTTCCCATCTCCCTCCCCCTTTTCCTCGCCATATATACTCCCAGCAAGCACCAATGTACATATTCCACCCCCACACGGCACGGCCGCCCCTCACAAGTGTCAAAGAACGCTGCGGACGCCACCCCCCTCCCTCCCTTTCCCTCTCGTTACCCCTCCCTCTCCCTCCCACCCCACAACTGGTCAGAATGTAGATGTATTCAGTCATTTAGTCTTTGCGTTTACACGACACATGATGAAGGGATTTAGTCCACGGGACTTCATAACCGTGTCATTTTGTTTGGCACTGATCCTCATCATTGTGTGCGCGACGTATTATTTCCGGATATTTTTCGTGTTTTTTTTTTTTTTCATCGCCCTCCTTTATTTTTTAATCCTTCCACGCTGCCTTACGGAACAACTGATGAGCGCTGTGTAAACTCTTAAGTTTTTTTTTCTTTTTTCCTCCTCCCGATTTTCTCTTTAATGAATTATTACAAAGAGCATTAACTGATTTGCTATGAGTTGTAACGCGCGGCGCTCTGTTTTGTGGTCACCATCAACATGTGGTGACTCTAGGCTGCGCGGCCAGACGGCGGCAGCGAGGCGTACCCCTTCCCTCCCTCGTCTGCGCTGCCCTATGCCGTCGCTGTCCCCGTCAACTCCCCGAAGGGCCTCTTCCCGTCGTCAAGGGAGGCGGAAAGAAAAAGTGTAAACGATGCACACCAGTTTTATCTCCGCACCCGTCCCCACTGATGGGACACGACACGAAACTTTACGACAGCAGGACGGCAGGAGAGGCGGCGCGACCGACACTGGTTTCGGTTCAACATTAGCATTTTGCATTAGCCGAGCAGTACATGGCATGACTGTGATTTACCGATTAATAATAAATGCAGCATCGCATATCTCTGATAGAACGAAATTATAATTAGATTTTCGTCTAAACGCAATTTTGAGAGAGAGAGGGGGGAGGGAGGGAGGGAGGGAGAGAGGGAGAGGGAGAGCATTCATAAAAAGCGACCCCACTTCAGGCACTGTGCTCCGGCCAGGCACTCCCAGCCCAGCTCCATGGCGAAAATGCTCGCCTCCAAAAGCATCGGGAGGTATGGTATTGTGTCTCACGTGGGCAGGCGAGGCCTGCTCCTCGCAGTATTCGATTACATGGATGAAGCCTTTTACGTTTGCGCGCGTCTCTTTGTATTGCGTTTCCTGAGCTCTGCTTGTTCTCTCAGGTCGCCATCACTTCCTCTTTTCTGTTTCCCACGCGCTCTCATCACTTTCTCTATTTCTTCCACCCCCTCCCTCTCTCTCTCTCTCTCTCTCTCTCTCTCTCTCTCTCTCTCTCCCTCCTTCTCGCCTCTACGTTGCTGTCTCTCCCTCTCTCACCTCCTCGGCTCGTCCCTTTTGTGGCGTGGGCCCTTTCAGACGTCGGTTCTTATCTATCGCCAGATGAGGGAGGCCCCGCACTGCGGGCCCCGCGGGGGCGTCGGGTCGCGGGGGTCCCGCCCCGCCCCACCCCACCCCGCCCCGCCCCGCCCCGCCACACACCGCCCCGCCACACCCCGCCACACGCCGCCCCGCCCGCCCCGCCCCGCTCTGGAGAGCACCTCTGCCGAGACCTAAGTGACTGAGGCGGCGCGGGGTATGGCAGGGCAGGGCAGGGGCCTCCGATGCGTTAAGTGTTGCCAGGTGATAAGGGCCGCCGTGATAAGAAGGGAGTTGTTGAGTGAAGCAGGTACTTGTGTCCCGTCACGGCGGCTCGCTTGACATGTGTCGCGCGTGGCATATTCCGCTTATCATTATCTTACATATATCTTCCTTTACATTCGGGAATTAGCAAAATTTAGCAAGAGCAAACAACGGACTTAATGTACTTATTTTCCATTTTCTTCGTGTTAAGGGAAGAGTCTGGCAAACGTCGCTGATCCGACAAGGTTGGAGTGATAAGTCTGATAACAGGGTGTGATAAGTGATAGATAAGACGAGGGAGAGGGAGGAGAGGGGCTTGAGGGGGTGTGGGCGTGAAAAGGGATCCCCTCATCCATCATGAGTCTCTTGCAGCAGGCCCAGGGTGACATGCTGCTGATCTTTTCGTTGTCCTTAGCCTTGCGCCCATCTCAGCTACTTACACTGGAAGTGTTTTTTCCCTGGAAAGCACAATGAAGCTACTCAAGACTTTTTCTTCCTTTTTCCTTACGCAATTCTTTTCGTGCATGTTAAACTTTCTTGATTTCTCTCTTTTGTTTCTGCCTCTAGCAAGTGGTTAAATCTGTTGTCCAAAGATTTGATAAGAGATTGTTATGATGTGATTATGACGTCACACGTGAGTTCATACCTGTGTTTTATTTTCTTGTTTCAGGTGCGTATATTTAACGAGCTCGCATGTGTATGCTAACTACAGCCCACCACGTGGCGCCTGGTGAGTGACAGGTCATCTTTTACGGTCTTAATTTTCGTTGGCGGCCCTTTTCTGGGAAATGTTATCTAGAACGTTTTACGACCCTTTTCGCTGCTTGACTGTGGAAGGCTTTTTAAAAAAGTGTTTAATGTTTTTACTGACAAGGGACACCTCCTCTGCACGTACGGGCACGGCAGGTGCCAGAATGAACGCGTTTTAGGTTGCACGGGCGTGTGTGTGTGTGTGGGGGGGGGGGGGGTAGTGCGAGGGGATGCCCTGATTGAATGCTAATATCCGGCATTCATCTTCGCCTCCATAATGCAATGCGGGGTTAGCGCAACCGCCCTGCCGACCTCCCCGGCGCGGTAGCCCCGACCATAGCCGCCGCCGCCATTGTGGGGCTGACCTTCCCTCAGTGCACACTTTGAGGCACGATTAAGCACACGCGTGTGTGTGTGTGTGTGCGCGCGCTGGATCACCCTGAGCGTGTGTGTGTGTGTGTGTGTGTGTGTGCGTGCGCGCGTGCCTTGCCTGATGTTGCGTCGGTGGTGCGCGCGCCCGCGTTGTTCTGTGTGTGTGTGTGTGTGTGTGTGTGTGTGTGTGTGTGTCCGCGTGTCTGTGATCCCGGACCGATCCCCACACCCATTGTCGCACACAATGCGAGGTGCAATCAAAGGTCGAACGTGTGTACGCCAGGCTGCCCACGGCGCCTTCCCCCTCTCACCCCCTCCCCTCCCTACCTGTGCCAGGGGGGGGGGGGGAGGGGGGGGCTCTTTTTGGACCCCCCTGCTGCTGCTCGGGACGCAAACACCCAGCCACAGCCAGCCGCCGCGACGTTGGTTGTTGCTCGCGGGGTCGAGCTGATAACGCCATTCGCTCGTGTTCCAAGGGAGCAAAGAGTAAAGAAAAGCCAAAAAGAATATGTGTGGGCAATACATCGGGGAGGGCCTCAATATTATATTGCTGCAACGACAACTACTGATTCGAAAGATGTGATCCATCAGGGGGGTTGCGATATGGGACAAGATTATTAATGTCGTGTTATTTTCGTAACGCTTCCTCGCTGACGACAATGTTGATGAAATGACGATGCTGACGATGATAATGACGGAGCTGCCTTAGCCAGTCGGACGCACTACTCTGTGTGTGTGTATGTGTGTGTGTGTGGGCGATAAATCTAGACCCGATTCGTTTTTCAGCTCCATAAACGCTCAAAGGCTAGCGTGACGCCATAGCGGTCGGAGGAGGGGTAGGAGGGACGGGGCAGGAAGTGATTTGGCGCATTGAAAGCCACAATACGCAGCCAGACAACCTCCCTCCCCCACCTCTTCTCCCTCACTCTCTCCCCTCCGCCGCGACTTCCATACTTTCCTCCGAGCGCGCGTCCTTTCGTTTCTCTCTGCTCTGACGTCATACGCACTTCTTGGCGTGAAACGCGCAACAGAGACGGCCTGGAATAATTATTTTGATTTAGATTCTACGGGTAAAAACATAGGGGAAAAAAAAGACGGAGCAGATTTGCTCTCCCTGCGGCGCCAGCTAGTCCTAACTGAAACAGATTGTATTCAAGGCCGTTTCATTATAGAACGGTCACTAATGACCATTTATTTTGCTCGTGCTCCTCTCCCCTCCCCCCTCCTCCCCGGCCTTTCTTTACCGGCGCAGGATACTCAACTAAAAATGTGGACAGAAGTCTGAACCGAAATTCGTTTGGAGTTAAGAGTAGTTCGAAAAATGTGAGAGGAGAAAAACAAAATAAAAAAATAAAAGAATTGCATTCACGAAAGTTTTGTCGTCCGACATGCAACATGCAGCATGCAGCATCTAAAGCAAGTAGGGAACTATATCAATGCCTGGCGATGTGAGAGAATCGGCGTTTGTGCGAGCAGCGGTAGCGGTGGGTCGGGCGGCAGTCCCGTGTAGCCTCGCACGAGGTCATTAAGCGCAGCGCTAGCCTTAACTCGAATGAGCGATAAACGCGCTGAGTGACTGAGTGCAGCAGCCTCTCCCCGCCCCGCCCCGCCCCACCCTACCCCGCCCGGCCCGGCACTCGCTCGGCTTCACTTTAGGATCTCGACTCGGTTTGATAGCAAAGACGACTAGATGCAGAGCCGGTCGCACGGGAGATGGAGATAGCAGAGAGAGGAAAAGAGAGAGGGAGAGAGAGAGAGAGAGAGAGAGAGAGAGAGAAGGGGCGTGGAGGGGGAGGGCAGAGAGCCTGGTGGCCCGGCGTCCCGGCGCCGCGGTGCCTCGGGAAATCAGCGAAAGGTTGTCAAAAGGAATTTTGGCGCATTGGCGGTTCGGTAAAGGGTTATGGCGTTGTAGCCGGTTGCCGCCCGATGGATTTGAGGGAAGAAATTGTGTGTGTGTGTGTGGGGGGGGGAGGGGGGGGGAGGGTAGGTGTGTGTTGTGTGGGTGCGCGCTCGTGACGCAAGTGGGTGACACAAACGGGGTTAGTGTTGACGTGATGGAGACCACAGAGGCGGGGTAAAGTTAAAACGGGAAGTACTGCGCCACAGTGGCGAAAGGCGCGAGGGAGAATCTATATTGTTAGTATAAAGGCCGTTCCCTTCCCTCCGTCGCCCGCGCCCTCCGGGCCTCCGGGCCCCCAGGGTGACTCTTGGAGAGAGAGGAGGTCTTGGTGGTGGGCGGCAGCGCGTTAGACAGCCTCGTCAAAAAGGAGGGGGAAAGAGGGGGGGGGGAGTAGCTTAGCGGCATCGCTTGGGCCGTAACGCCGCGCATCAGAAATGCAATTAAAATGAATCATTAACCCCCCCGTGGTGCAACGCACTTTGACTCGATAAAAAGGGAGCGACACCGAGCACCAGTGTCGTGGCAATTTTGTCGGCTCATCTAAAATGAAAATAGCGTGTTTTTTTTTTTATTATTTAAAGTTTATTTTTTTGCCAAAGGAAAAATACATTTCGTCATTTTTTTTTATTTTTTTTAGTAAATTAAAAAGTTTCTGTGCAAACATTGGAGGGCCTTCCTTTACTGTAGCAGTACCAAAGTCTAGTCCGGCGCGGCAGGTACAAGAAATGCCCCTTGCCGTTTAGCAAGCGGCAGAGCTCGCAGGCAGGAGGCCTGCTCGCTGGCACGACGGACGGGTGAGTGGGGTCGGGTCCGGGCGGAGCACTTTCATATGCACGTCAATAATTTGATGCGCCACACACAACTAACTGGCGCGTAAAACTGCAGAAAGTGGCGCCCTGCGCCCCTCGTTAGCTTATCGCGGAACGATCTTCGCAGTAACAATGATAGTTGAGCGTGAGTGGCAGAGGGGATGGTGGCGGAGGGCTGCCGGCAGCCAGGGCGCGCGGCCTGCGCTCGTAGTCTATAGGGGAGAGAGCCGCCGCCACCCCGCACCCTACTTACTCCGCGCTTGTAAAGTTAAACTCGTTCATCCCTGCTCCCCCGACTGTTTTGTCAAATACGATAAAAATAGAATGATCTAGTATTCGTTTTAACGATCACTGCGGTGGTTCACTGAAAATCTACGACACGGCAAAAACGATGTCTGTTTTTTTTTAGGGAAAAGGGAAAATTTTTAGGAGCACCCGTACTTTGGGAAAAATTCCTCAGATTTTGGGAAGGTTTCCTCAAAATTTAAGAAAAAATCCTTTATTTTATAAGGAGACTTCCTCAAAATCCGAGGAATTGTCCTTAAAGTACGGGTGCTCTTCAAAATTTTCCTTTTTCCCTCAAAAAATCAGACATCGTTTTTACCGTGGAGTCATAATTCTCGCCCCCATACGAGTGAGAATTTTAGGGCAATTTTATAACTCTCTGGAGAGTAAGAAGTTTTTTTCTCTCATACTATTTCAGCAAAAATTTTGTAACCTCGCCCTGTTAAAGTATGGCTAAAAAAATCCTCACTCAAATAGAGTGAGCCTAATAGTATAAACTGCTCGAAGAAAGTGAGGTTAAAAATTTCCACTCCAACTAAGCGAGGTCACTCACTTTGGATGAGAAATTGGATTCGAGGGTTTGCAGTGTTTTTGTTGTAGTTTCGGCGACTTCTCACTACTTGTAGCAGCTGCTACCGTTTGACTTTTGCTCCACCTGTAAGCGGGTGCCTGCCGGTGCCTGCGGTCCCCTGCCCTGCTGGGCCACCGTGTCCTGCGCTGCCCCTGCCCGGCCCGGCCCTGCCCCTGCCCCTCCCCTGGCCTTGCCCCTGCCTGCCCGTGCCCTGCCCTGCCCTGCCCTGCCCTGCCCTGCCCTGCCCTGCCCTGCCCTGCCCTGCCCTGCCCTGCCCTGCCCTGCCCTGCCCTGCCCTGCTCGCACAGGCCGGCTGACCCGATGGCGCCGCCATCTGAGGCGCAGTGATCATTATAGTAGTTTGGTCATTCCCAGCAGGGCCGGGCCGGGCCGGGGCTGGCCAGCGCGCTCGATTGGATGGCCCCACATTGCCAAAGCTCATGGAGGAGAGGGGTGAGAGAGAGAGAGAGAGAGAGAGAGAGAGAGAGAGAGAGAGAGAGAGAGAGAGAGACTAGTGATGGCGTGGGAGGGAAAATAAGGGGGAGGGAGGAAGAAGCAGGGCAAGCCGCGCTTTACTGGAAGAGGCACGTTTAAAAGCCGTGCGCTGCGTGAGGTTTTATTTACCCTGGAGCGCTGTGAGGCCATCGCGTCAGCAATCGCCGCGACTGACAGCGACGGGGTGTGGAGGACTCGCTGGGAAGGTTTGGAATGAGCTGCTCGCTAGATAGGACAGAGAAAACCTGATTTTTGGATATTTAGGATTGTGCCAAGATTGTAAATGATTCTGAGGCTTCAAATAAGCTCTTCTCTGACTCCAATTATCCTTCCGCGTTGATTTTGACCATATTTGCATTGATTTAAAACTCGGATTCTACTGACTTTTAGTGAATTTCACTGACTTCCAGTCAGTTCTTTTGATTGTAAATCACTTTCCAAACGTTGAATACAATAAATAATAATCACACTTTTCTCGGTAATCACTGTCAGAAAAAAGCACGTTAAGGTACGATCATTTACTGGTCAATTCCTTGCCTGCTCTGGTTGTACTTTGCTAGTACGGTCTTTTGAGGTACGAAGTACAGTAATCTTAAGATAAATCTGGTGTACTTCGTACCTCAAAAGACCGTACTAGCCAAGTACACTCAGAGCAGGCAAGGACTTGACCAGAAAATTATCGTACCTTTTGTGTACTTTGGTACGATTTTTCTGACAGTGATGGTTTGAGGGAGTGGCATAATGCAATTTAACAAAATTTCCTAAAACTCCTTATTTGAATAGAATTGTAGTGATTTCTCAAGAGATTTCGATGACTTTTACATCTGATTTCAAGAATTTTGCCCCCCTCGTTAGATATTTTTGTCCGGCTGAGTCCCTTGGTGTCCGGCCGGGCCGGGCCGGGCCGGGCGCCTCTTTGGTGTGTTCCATCATTGTCTTAAGTTTCCCTGCTATCGCCTTGTTGGCTCCCGGCCATGCCGGGGTCCCCCGGGGGGCGCTCGGCGTCGAAGAGACAGAGGCCCCCGGTTCCGCGGGTGCGAGGGAGACGGGAGTACCGCGCACCGCGTAGGTCTCTCTCGCACCCCCGGGGCTTGCGCCTTACAACCCCCCCCCCCCCCCCCAACCCTTTCCTCCCGCTCCCTGCGGGTGCTGCGGAAAAGGACGAGAAGGCAGAAAGAGAGGGAGAGCTCGGAGTGGAGGAGAGGGGCAGTGCACTATCGGAACTTTTGAGCGTGTTAACACTTTCCACCTCAGTCTCTTGGGGGGCAGCTCTGCTCCGCTACCCGTTACTCTGCCCGAGGGGTCCTTCACTATTAAGTCATGAGTACACCAATTTTTCTGATTTTTCTAGTTTTTCGTGATTTATCTTGATGTTCCTTACTTCTTCATGTTTTTTTCTGATTTTTCTTAGGTTTTTTTTTTTCTGACTTCTTTCTTGATTTTTTCTGATTAATTTCTTGATTTTTTTTCTTACTTTTTACTGATTTTGTTGTAGGGTGTACACTGTTTATTTTTTTAAATAGTGAAAGTCCCCTCGACTCTATGCCACCCTCTCCAAAAGTCCGCATTCAAGAACTCTCAGCCTGCTGCTGGTGCCAGCAGCAGTATGATTTACAAAGTACAAAGATTAACCTTGTCGTGCAACTGTACTTGGGTTTCTTTTGAAGTTATAGACTGAGCTAGTTGTACGCGTTCACCAAACGGTAAAGCGTCTTTGCTAAACGTACAATAATAGTTGTTAATATGGCGCGCGCAGTCTCACGCTAGACAACTTCGTGTTCTCGAGGGCCGCGGGGGGTAGGGAGTGGGGGAGGTCTGGTGAAGGGGTGCCTCTGCTGAAGGTGCTGCAGGGAAGGAGGAGGAGGAGGGGAAAGGGGAAGGGGAGGAGAGAGGGAGTAAAAAAAATACTCAGACCTGTCTTCTGTGTCTTGGCGCAAAACAAGCTTGATTTATTGCCGTTGACGCTGGCTTGGAGGAGGAGAGAGAGAGAGAGAGAGAGAGAGAGAGAGAGAGAGAGAGAGAGAGAGAGAGAGAGAGAGAGGGAGATGGAGAAAGAAAGAGAGGGGAGGAGAGTTGGGATCTGGTGGGGCGTGGCGCGGGCACTGCGGCGACGACGTGGGGACGTGCCGGTGAACAATGAGGACGACGACATCTTGATTCGACCGGGGCAGAAGCCTGGACAAAGGACACTGGAGGGGCCGCGCCTCGGCCGCGCCTCGGCCGCTCCACGGACAGGGCGTAGAGGACCGTCTAGGGGTGGCCGGCACAGGGCCCCACCCCGCCCCGCTCCTCCGGGGCTGGAAAGTGACCGTCTGACTGGCTGACCGGTATTGTCAATGTGAGCACGGCTTGCCTTGTTTGACTGCGCGGACTTAATTCTTTGGGCTCCATTCTCCACCGGCTCCGGGGACGAGGCGGGGGCGGGGGGAAGGGGGGGGGGCACAATGAGTGTAATGATTAAATTTTATTTTTTTTCTAATTTGTTTGGTTATTTTTTGTTTTGATATTCTTTTTCTGATTTTTCAAGGAACATTTTTTTGTTTTCGATAAATTTTGATCTTTTACACCAACTTCTGATCTTTCTCAATTTTATTTCGGTTATCTGTTTTTTTTTCTCGATTTCTCGATTTCTCGATTTTTTTTTCTTTATCTTTCTTCTGAATTTTTTATTTTTTTTTTAAATTTTTTTAATCATTCTTTTTTTCGAAGTAAGTTACCCTTCGTTCGGGGCTTACCGGTTTTTAAAACGACAGTGTGGGCCTTGCACATCGAGTCAGCGTGTACGGCGCTCGGTACTCAAGGTTTTGAAATATGCCGAGGAGGGAGAGAAGGAAAAGTCAGAGTGAAGGAGAGAGGATAGGGAAAGAGAGGAAGAAAGAGGGAGGGAGGGAGAGAGAGTGAGAGAGAGAGAGAGAGAGAGAGAGAGAGAGAGAGAGAGAGAGGGGGGGAGAGAGAGAGAGAGAGAGAAAGGGGGAAGCGCAGCGCAGCTTGGGGATTATTCCGAGGATTGCGGTTTTGAGCTGAGAATTCATTTAGAGCGCGGCGAGACGGGCAGAGGCGCGCGCGCGGCGCTCGCGTGGTACAAAAGCGTGATAATATGAAACAAGAAAGCATCGGGGGAGGAGGGGGGGTGGCGTGGCCTGTTGTGGGTGGAAAAGGGGGAGGTGCTGATGTGAAAGGGGGGTTAAGACAGAGCTATACACCTTTTTGCCTATGTTTTTCACCGGCTAGGTGCTTGAGTGGCTTTTGTTTTATAATTCTATATTATGTTTATTTTTTTATTTGGTTTTCTTTTTTCATGTATTTTTGTTTCTATTTCGTTTAAACAAGGGCGAAGTTGCCAACGCGTTTCCCGACATTTCGACTGAGAGCAGTACGTATAAGCTTTGCTAAAGAGGAGGATGCCTGAGTAGGGAAGGTAGGGTGGGGGGTGTGGGGCTGGGAGGTTCAAATGAAGCGGTTTTGCGCCATGGCTAATGGGGGAGCGGCGTTATAGGGGAGCTGGGTACATGGTGGCGGTGCAGAGCGTAGCAGAGCAGGGCAGGGCGGGGCGGAGCCTGGCAGGGCAGGGCAATCTCTGCAGCAGCAAGCACAGCATCCACGTTATCCTCTCCGACCCCGTGCAACTTTGTCACCACGGCTCAACGAGCACGCGTGCACTCGCACTCGCACGCACACACACACACACACACACACACACGCACGCGCACTGCACCCGGTGGCGTGGCGTAGCGTGGCGTCGTCGTGCGTGGCGGCCACACGTGTCGGGTATGGGACGGGATTGGCTGCGGAGGGGAGGGAGGGTGAATGTGCACGCCGATGAGGGAGCAGGGAGCAGGGGGCGAGGGGGCGGCGGCGGTTGCTTCTGAGTTTAGGTTAGAGTGTTTTGCCCCGGGGGAGGAGGGTGCCTGTGGGGGGGGGGGGGGCATAGGTGGGCGAGTGTTTCCCTTCCGCCTTTTGTCACCCCAGCAAGCAAGTGCGGGGAGCGGAGAGAGGCTCCGCCAGGGGCAGTGTGGGGCGGGGTGAGGCAGGGCTGAAGGGGGACGGGTGATACTCGTCCCCGAGGCACTGAAGACGGGCAGGCCGGGTCTGGGCTCAGACTTATGGAAACAGGTTCACCACACCCATCATCCACGTACATACGTGCTTTTAGTTGTTTCACCTTCAGGCTATATTTTGTGTATATTTCAATTCGCGTTACTTTTTCTTTGCGAGTTTTCGCACCCACGATGCTGCAATAAAGCTTCTCGAAGGAAAAACAGACGGGAAATGGGAGGAGAGGGGGAGAGATGGTTTTTTTCCAAAACGAAATCTGAATAAAAGAGATTTATTCGCTCCATATTTCCTTCCCATTCGGGGTTCGTGGGGAAGGAGGGGTGGGTGTTGAGGGGAGGGGAGGGATCTAGTCCGCGTTCAGATGCTACACCTGACAAGGAGGAGGAGGTGGGTGGAGGGGCCGAGGGATCGAGGCCAGAGGGCGAAGGTCTGGAGGGGCGGGGGCGGGGGTGTACTTTGGGCTCTTTGTCGTTGCCCTGTGATGTCGCCAGATGGCGTGCGCGCGGCTCGGGAGAAATCACATCTAGGAACAAAAGGGGCGTCCATCGTTTCGACTGATGGCGTGCGCGCGTGCATGTGTGTGCGAGAGAGAGAGAGAGAGAGAGAGAGAGAGAGAGAGAGAGAGAGAGAGAGAGAGGGGGGGGGGAGAGAGAGAGAGAAGGCGCGTCTGCAAATGCAAGCTCGTATCGTGCGCAGGAGGGGCCTTGCCTGACGTGTTTGCAGAAGTGCAGCGCAGCGTGACGGTCTAAGACAGTAAAGAGAAGAACTGGTGGTATTGTGCGTGCGCGTGCTTGCGTGTGTGTGCGCGCTCGCTCGCCTCTGTGTGTGTGTGTGTGTGTGTGTGTGTGTGTGTGTGCTTGCCTGTGTTTGTGTGGACGCTTCACATTTCGCTGGAAGGTGACAAGAAAAGAAATCCGAAGTGATTTATTACGGCGCTGTGTGCCCCTCCTGCTGACACCCCCTCCCCCCTCCACTCCCGTCCCGTGTATCCCGACCTTAGACCTGCCTCCCCACTCCCTACCCCCTCTCCGTTCCAGCGTCCGGCGCGGCTCTTCTTCCTGCACCCACCCCGCGACGCGTTTTCTCTGTTCTTTGCTTTAAAAATGCGTTTTTAATACCGATGTGGATTGTTTTTTTTTAGTCCAGCTCTATGTACCGTGGGTAGCGACACGGGGGAAAATATTTTTTCTTTTTAATGTCGGCTTAAAAACACGAAATGACGTGACACGCCGTGAAACTGCGGACCGCCGGCGGCGGCGTGGCTCAGAGCTCTGAGTGGTCACGTGGACGCACGTCCGACCCTAAACCTGTGGGTCAGCGCCCCCGACTCTTTCTCCCACAATCCTACCCCACCGCACCCCGCCCTCTCCCCTCCTCTCCCTCTCCTTCTTTTCTCCCTTACCCCTTGCTCCGCTCTTCCTTGTGTGTCTCTCTGTCACTCTCCTACCTCCCTTCCACGTGATATGCTCGCAGGAACGGAGCGTTAATTTCCGCTATGCAAATGCCCCGGCCGCCCCGCCCCGTCGCCGTACACAATAGTCCGAGGCCTTCCCGATTCTCCGCCTGCCTGGGCCAGCGGCGACCGCCCCGCCGGCCCCGCCGGCCCCGCCCCCCTCACAGGTGGACGGGCCTGGGGCCGGGGGCGGGGGGTGAGGGGGCGTGGGTAGGGAGCGGGCAGGCTTTGGCGCCCCCCCCCCCCTCTCCAACTATCACTCACAGCCTGGAAGCGTGCTCGAACACCTGATGGGCGGGGTGCCGTCCCAACCCGCACCGCTTGACAGGCGCCTTCGTCACTTGTCGTGGCCAGCAACACTGTTTGGAGACAAAAACAACAAATATTGTGACGTAACGCACGTCACAGTACGCTTCCTGTAATTCTTTTTTTTTCTTTTTATGCAAAAAAAATAAAATAGTAATAATAATCATCTATGAGTTGAAATTTCACATGCGTGAAAAATAAGCTCTTACTGCGAAAATCTCAAAACAGCAGAAAAAAATAGCTGGATAACGAGAAAATAGGCACCGTAGCTTGAAAATTAGCTGCGCCGATACAGCTAAAGAGTTAGTGCACCTGTTAAATTTTCTTCATTTCTTTTTTTCTCAGACGCAATATTTATTTATTTTGAGGGGGGGAGGGGGCTGTTCTCTCTGCTATGTTTATTTGAGTCTTAGCCCTACTTTGTCTTGTCGAGTGTCTCTCCCGCGTCGGGTTTTCCTATGCAGCGTGGTGCACCGCCGAGGCCGCGTCGCCGCCTCGCTGACAATGAGTCTTCCTCGCGAGTTTGATATTGCAATCAGCAACGTGGCTGTTCTCTCCCGCCCCGCCGAGGCCAGCCCACGTCGAGCCCTCGTCAAATTACCACCGGCGCGCTCTGTTGGGCGAAGAGAGAAAGTTCATCAGGCTCGCTGGGCTGGGCGAGATGGGTCGGGGCAGACAGTCCCCAGCTGCGGGCGCGCCCAGCGCCACTAAGTGAAGGAGATTCAAACTACTTAGCCGGCCCCGCCCCACCCCGCCCCACCCCGCCCCGCCTGCAGGCTGCCGGACCGCGTGCACCCCCCCACCCCCACCCCCGCTGAGCCGACATGACGTCATTCTGGGCAGTATCATGCGTGCGTGCCCGTGTGCGTGTCTCTGCTCGCGGACGATACAGGTCTCACTTCGTATTTCTTTTTACCCTTATTCGCGCAATGTTTGAATACTATGACATTATGTAAATAATCGGTACACCAAAACCTTTTCGAAGGATTTGCTTTGTAGTTGAGGCGCATTTGGAAGCTTTGGAATACAACGCATGTTTTTCGCAATCGCGAAGCTTACGAAGAGTGGGACATCTGTGAGCTGGAGCTAATTAACTATTTTTGTTTACAAACAAATGCTTCACAATGGCGAATCAGGCGATTCCTTTCCAGCGATGCTTCGCAAAATTTTAACCGAGGGGTCCTTCACTATAAATTAAAGCGCACAGTGATTTTTCTGGTGTTTCGTGTTTTTCCTTGATTTTTACTGAAATTTTTTCAGATTTTTTCGTGATTTTTTAAGGGTGTACGCTGATTTTTCGGAGTGAAGGACCTCTCGCTTTTAACAGTGTAGTCAAATTTTCCAACATCGTACCACCTAACTTTGCTGCAGGAAAGGGTTCCTTTTACGTAAGGACATGTGGTGTCATTACATGTCGCACGAGCCCGGCCTCCCTTTTAGCAAACTTTTGTTGACCAAATGCATTAAGAGTCAGGCCTCATGTTACCGGCATCGGCCTTGACACACGTGGACGCGCGCCCCTGCTCACACACACACACGCACCCGCACACAACGAGGCGTGCTTCAATTTTTCCCTTTTTAACCGACGTGTTTCACTTTGAACTGGCCCGCGCAGCGCGAGGCGGGTCCGGCTGCACGCGCTCCACGTGCGAGAGGTCATCATTAACGGACGGTGCCGGGCCTGCCCCGCCCCGCCCCGCCCCGCCCCGCCCCGCCCCGCCCCGCCCCGCCCCGCCCCGCCCCGCCCCGCCCCGCCCCGCCCCGCCCCGCCCCGCCCCGCCCCGCCCCGCCCCGCCCAACCCCGCCCAGCCCGGCGCCGCCTCGTGCTTCCTGGCGTCCTCCAGCGCTTAAAAGTAGCAGCGGAACTGGGTCATGTATCGCAAACATGCGGCGGCCGCGGGAGCCGGTGGTCGTTAGGCGGGAGTTTTATACGTGCGCCATGACAACACTGGACTCAGGCCGGGGCCGGGGACCCGATCTTCCGCGTGCCAAACTTTTTACTCCCGCCGCGGCAACGAGACGAGAACTAGAATCGCGCGCGGCGGGGAGTGCTAAGCGTCGCGAGCTCGTGCTCTGCTGCCCCTCCTGCAAAACACATACTCGCATGCTCCCGCGTTCGACTCCTCCCCGCCCCGCTCCGCCCGGCCCCGCCTTCCGGTTTGCCCTGCTTTTTGCCTGTCTGTCTCCGTCACCCGTCCCGCCAAACCATTATAACTCTCTCTCTCTCTCTCTATCTCTCTCTCTCTCTCTCTCTCTCTCTCTCTCTCTCTCTCTCTCTCTCTCTCTCTCTCCCTCCCTCCCTCCCTCCCTCCCTCCCTCCCTCCCTCCCTCCCTCCCTCCATCTCTCTTACTATGTCTCGCTGTGTCTGTCTCCCTCTCTCTCCCCCTCGGTAACTTCGCCTTGAGATGTACTCCACGACCTACCTTCCGTTCCGCTATGCTCACCACCGTATCGTTGTCCCCGCCAGAAGTAAACGTAAGGGGTTTTTGTCAGCAACTGGCCGTCTGGACAACCTTCCTTCCCCCCCTTTCCTCGTCTCTGTCCGTCCCATCTGCCCCTCTCGTCTCTCTCTCCCACTTTTCTTGTGCAGAAGACTCCCGCATCAAGGAGGGGCAGGGCAGGGCAGGGAGTTGCTGGCTGGAGAATGACGGGGAGCTGAAGCCGGCCGAAGCGGGCTGCGCCGTGCGGCGCTGAGGCGCGGGGAGCCGGGAAAAGAGGAAGTGGGTGGGAGGAGTCGAAAGCAAATCGGTGAAGCGTGTCCAGATGTGTGGTGCGCACAAGTTTGGAGTACCCGGGGAGGCGGAGCGGGCTGGCCGAGGGGACAGAGTCGCCCCCCTGTACCCTAGCGAGTTCGGATAGAAATTCGGAAACAGAAAAAAAAACACGATGTTAATAAAAATAAATTTCAAAGGTGATAGTAAGATTGGTCATTATCAAGCTCTCTTTCTCGTCACTAAATAATAAAGACTTCGCTTATTCCAGTCATCTCCAAGTCCTCTCTTTTGCTCCGGACCGTTTCGCCCTGCTCCACCCAACCCACACCCCTATTCTCCCAGCAGCCTCCCGCCTGGGTTATTAATCCCCTTCACAAAGGACATGGTCCGCTGGACAGCGGGGCCGGCTGCGGGGGCCGCGGCCTCACCAGGTCGGTGGCGGATGTGATACATGGTGATGATGGGCGCGGCGCCTGGCCTGCACTATCGCCGCAGCGACCTCCGCGCCGCGCTACCTGCGCTAGGCGAGCCTGGTTACACTCACCAAAGAACCAGCTCCGCCCCAGAGCCGTGGGCTGAACAAACTGCGACGCTGTTTCCTCGCAAGCCTTTCTGCCGCTGGCCCAGCAACGTGTCCCCCCCCCCTTCTCTCTCTCTCTCTCCCTCTCCCTCTGTCTCGCTCTGTATCTCTCTCTCCCGGGTCACCCGTCTGACCTGCTCTCCTCTGATGAAACACCTGTAGTGCGCCGTAAGGCCTGACCTAGTCTGGTGTCTGCCAAGGTGAGTGTGGGAGAGCAGTTCGCACTAAGCTCTTCCCACATCCTTTTCTATCCGTCCTTCCCTTTACACTCATTCTATTCGCGAGCTCTCTCTCTCTTTTCTCTCTCTCTCTCTCTCTTTTCTCTCTCCTGACTAGTCCCTGATTGATGACACGTTGGCCACGAAACACGCTAACCGCATCAGGCCGCCTGCTTGTGCTCACCTGCCCAACTGACTAAAACATTAAAAAAAAAGGTGAGAGATTCGGTTAGCCCACAGCCCGCATACCAGTAATTGGACCGCCGAACACCGGAACACATTCGCTCGAAATAACGAACAGAAGCAAAATCGTTCTGTGTAAGTACACTGGTAAAACAAATGTTTAGTTTTAATACATCGATGGTGTTTAGTTTCAAATGTGCGAAGATTGCACACTTCAAAGTGTCGAGCTTAATAAAACGTCATTTGGTGTGCAATGTTTCGACACTTCCGAAACGTTTAATAAACTGCACACCATTTAGTGTGCAGTTACTCGACGTCTGTTATGGCTTCCCAATAGCTGGTGCATGTGTCCAAGTGTGCAAACATTCGACACTTGCGAGATGTTGAAAGTTTAGACGTTATTGTAACGATTAGTAAAACTCGACACCATGAAATGTGCAAAGTTGTAAAAAGCACATTTTAAGTGTGCAAAGCTGCACATTTGTTTTACCAGTGTATGCTTTTTTTTTTTAAGAAAAAAAAACTAACGATGTATGTACTCAGATACGCGATTCTTGGAAGCCCCACTCGTGTTGTTCTAGCTAGTTAGTTTTGCGGTTTACGACGCCTCACCGCCACCGAGCGCCTCGCCCGGGGACGGATCTTGTATTCTGTCGAAGACGTCACGACACACGCGGCGCCGCGGCGCCGAGCACCTCGTGTGCACCATGCATAAGTCAGGGGACGTCGCAGCGGAACATAGTGTGAAACAGAGTGGGGAGGGGGGGGGAGGGAGTCGCGCGGGAGACGTACACCGACCAAGCGGAAGCGAAACCAACCAACCAACCCGAATGTGGACTGCCGACGCAAAGGAAAAGAACAAGCCTGCTTGGAACAGGCGGCCCCGCGCCGCGCCGGTTTCCTCTCTTCGAGGTGGAACAGGAACAATCTCGCATAGGCCAGCCGGTATATCGCTTGGGTATCTAACGCACACCGCACACGCAGTCTGACCAATTTGTTTATTTTCGTCTATTTCTTGCCCTGCTTTGCGTTATTATTATCATCATCATCGTCTTTTTTTTTTAGGGGCGTGCTCTGCGGCCGGCGGCCGGCCATCAGCTGCAGACGCCTGCGGTGTGGAGGGTAGGCCAGCCCGCAAAGCACGTGTGTAGCACGGGCGAGTATCAAACGCCCTGAGAATCGCATTTTAAATGCGACGCGGCCTGCTTATTGCTTGATTGAATGAGGGACATTTCTCCATTATTGTATCAAGGATACTTTTCATTGTGAAGAATGGATTACTTATTTTGTGTGTATATCCTGCAAATTTTTGCTGAGAAAGTTGTTTTAATTTAAATAAACATTTCTTTTTGTCTTTTACTCAGAAATGTCTCTCTGGGTGAAAAGTTTACGCACTGTGAGAAATTCTTGTACCGGGTACGGGAAAATTTTCCATGAGAGGTCTTGTACAGTTACAATTTATATTGTAAATGTTTATAACTATATATACGTATCAACTCAGAATCGATTGGTAAGCAACAAAGTCGAAAAGCGTAAATCGTACATGTAGGAGATATGTTGTACATCTACGGAAATATTTTCCGCAGTGACAAACGGCGGTGTCGAGGACCGCTTTGTTTGTTTGTTTGTTTGTTTGTTTGTTTGTTTGTTTGTTTGTTTGTTTTTGTTTGTTTATTTGTTTGGTTGGTTGGTTGGTTGGTTGGTTGGTTGGTTGGTTGGTTGGTTGGTTTGTTGGTTGGTTGGTTGGTTGGTTGGTTGGTCGGTCGGTTCTTTCTTTCTTTTTCTTTCTTTCTTTCTTTCTTTCTTTTTTTCTTACTTTCTTTTTCTTTCTTTCTTTTTCTTTCTTTCTTTCTTTCTTTCTTTCTTTCTTTCTTTCTTTCTTTCTTTCTTTCTCACACTAACTCGCGTTTAACTCGCTACTCCGTTCACTCGCAGAGGAGGCGATTGCTGTGGAAGTTACAAATGACGAATTTAAATCTTTGCCATTCATCCGGGATCGCATTTCCATAGTAATGTGAATCCCGTCCGCCTGCCGCTCGCTGTTGCCGGACCCCCCCCCCCCCCCCTTCCACCCATGCCGCCATGGCCGGCCTCTGCTGCTGCCGCTTCCTCAGTGTCTTTCCTTGGGCTTATCTCAAAGCTCGCCGTGTTTCCGCGAAGGACAAATATTTGTATTCGATTTTCTTTTTTTTTCCCCCATCCGTAAGATTGCTGCCCTCTTGCTCCTCCCTTCTCGCTCTATTCCCCGGCACAAATCCGCGCATTTCTCTTCACCGCCTTCCCCACCCCTAAACTACTTTCTCCCCACTCATTCTGCGACTCACAGCTCACTCCGCTTTCTCTTTCTCCCTCGGTCTTGCTTCCTGTTCGATCCTTGTTCCTCTTTGCTATTTATTTTAACCCGTCTCTCAAGCTTTCCCATCACCTCGGTGCCCCTCAGCATTGAAAGCAGTATTTATTTCAGCAAAGAAAAAATACAGCTTTTGTCGTAAGTTGGATAATTGGACAAAAACGTGAACGTTTAATTATTCACACTCCGCTTACGCATGAGCTGCTTTTTTCGTGTACGGCTCATCACCATTTATGATTTGACTTACTGAGTTATGGTTCTAGCCTGGAATAAAACAATGACAAACTCGTGCCAACCAGCTGACCAGCGACGTATTACTGCATTTGTTTCTTTTTTTCTACCTGAATGAATGATTTTACCGATGAACATAAAAAAAAATGCTTGGACTGCAGATGAATGCATGGAAAGGTTGTGTGGGCAATCATGGAATGGGTTGAAGCAACCGTTTAGCGAGCGAGACTCAAAGCCTCTATAGGACACAGCACGTTTTGAGTTCATTGATCTCCGCAGTACTTTGTCCGATTGTCATTAGGACCCTCCCCCGTTCGTTCCCTTGCTCCTCCCCCGGACGCATTTGAGATTTGTCCATCTCCAAGGCCGCCTCCGCACTGCGCAAGCTGGCATAAGAAAGCAAGAAAGGGGAGAGGGGAAGGGCTGGCGTGAGGGGGTGGGGCGGGGAGGGGAGGAGAATGCGAAAATCTGATCGGAGGGGAGGAGGAACACAGCCTAGCGATATGAAAGGGTTGAATGCAAAGGGGTGGGGAGAGTGGAAGGGGGGAGAAGAGGGGGCTTTCATGATTTATCTTCTGTCGATACATACGCGGCTGTGTGTGTGTGTGTGTGTGTGGACGCGCGCGCGCGTTGCGTGCGGCTCACAGTGGGGGGCGTCTGCGGGTGTATGCCGGTCTCAGATGGACCGCAGTGTTGAGGGCTGTTCTCTCTCTCTCTCTTTTTTTTTATTTCGCAATAATGCTCTCTCATTTTTGTTGTCTTTGAATAATTTCGTATCTCGACCGTCGAGAAACAACGAAACTCGTTTCGGGCTACATAATTTCCGAATGGAAAGGGAAAAAAATCACTTGCTCCAGATGTTTGATGCTGGTTGCGAATGTGTCTACAGCAATATTTCGGTTCTAGACAGGTCATCGCACCTCTTCTGCAACCAGCCCTTTGGTTCAAGAAAAAAAAAATCAGTATTTATGTCGGATCAATGCAAAAGAAGTAAGTTTGTTGGCGGATTTTTTTTTTCCAGGGTCGCGTACACTATGACTCCTTTGCAAATTCGCTGGCCTTTTGCTGGCTTATAGCTTCGGGTCGGGCCAAACGACTACCGATTGGGACCGGCCAATCGGAGCCATCGCCATCGCGCCGCCCGGGCTCCTGTGAACGGAACGCGGGGGAGGCGAAAGCGGAACGGGGGAGGGGGCGGGGGGGAGGGGGGCCGGGGGGGAGGCTAGCGGCGTTCGACGTGGCGCGGCGCAGGGGCCCGAAGAAGCGGGAAAGAAAGAAAAGTCGCGGCTAATAGCACTGGGGCGGGGCCGGGCCCGGGCTGGGCACGGCGACAAACCCCGCCCCGCCACCCGCCACGCTCCACCCCTCACGTACCAAGAGAGGTCGCGCGGAGCACGTCGTGTCCACGTCTTCTCGCGATGGTTTTCAATTTTTGCTTCTTGCGTCGCGCACCCTCTGTTGGCGTTAGTTGGACTCGGTCGCTTTGCCGCGCACCTTATTATTTTTTTGTAAGGCGATACCTGTGTTGATTAAGGCTCGATGAAGAGATATCCGCGCACTCGATTTCCGCAGAGCCGCGGGGCAAGCCGAGCCCGGGGCGCCCGCGGCGGCGAGGGGAGGCTCTTTAGTTTGGCGACACCTCCCGCTGCCCGGGCCTGGCTGCTTCGGCTAGCGGAGAAACACGTTGGCAGATTGAATTGAGTTGTGCCACCCCAGGAGAGGAAGAGGAGTGGCAGTGAGAGGGAGTAGTGGTGTGAGATAGGAGGGGGGGGGGGGGGGTCTAGGTGGAGAAATAAGAACGGGATGACATCGATGACATCAAAGCTACGCGAGACGGAGCGACGGAAAAGAAGTGCGAAGAGAAGGGTACGGAGGAGGAGGAGGAGGAGGAAGAATGCGGAGGAGCGGCGCGGAACAGACACCCCGGAGGCACTGAGTGTCGTCGGACCCATTTTTTGAGGGCTTTCATTTCACCAGGGCCGGTCCCCGCGCGCAAGAGAGAGAGTGAGTGAGTGAGAGAAAGAGCGAGCGCGCGAGAGAGAGGGCGAGTGAGAGAGAGATAAAGAGGGAGAAACAGCTGATAAGCTGGGCAGTGAAGAGAGGAGGAGGAGGAGGAGAGAGAGAGAGAGAGAGAGAGAGAGAGAGAGAGAGAGAGAGAGAGAGAGAGAGAGAGAGAGAGAGAGAGAGAGAGAACGACCAATGTTTGAGGGTGAGAAAAAGAGAGATGGACGGATAGGAAGCGAGCAACGAGGCTATCGCGGAGTTATTTTTATGACGTTACATCCCCAACCCTCACCAGAAGTAGCTGTTCATTATCGCAAGTGACCATTGCCTTGGCAGCCTGTGGGTGTGTGGGAGTGTGCGCGGCGGCAAGTGTGTTGGTGCGACAGATCCGACCAAATAAATATCCACAATACCCTCAGTTCAAATGTTTTAGCTTTAGTCTCTGTCTGTATCTGCTTGTTTACGTCTGCACGCAGGTCCGAATTTTTCGCACGAAGATGCCGCCGATTTTTCACCTTCGTCTTTTCTTGTGTAGACGACGGGGCGACGGGGCTTGGTACTGTTGGCATCCAAATACTGCCTGGAACACGACCCTTGACCTTGCTCTCCCTCCACTTGAATGCCCCGCACGACCCCTACACTGTCGCCACTCCACTTTCTGCCCTCGGCCCCTGCGCCCTCTTGCCCTCATCCCCACACTCAATCCCACCCTCATAGAGTTCACTTTTTTTAGAGTGTGTTGGCAGCCTGGGCGGCTGCGTGGCAGGTCTTATATCAAGGCCAAATGGACTTTTCCCCTGGGGATAGGTCACGAGACGGTTTTTTTTTTTAAGGGTGGGCTGGGAGGGGGGGGGGTGAACTTCTCGTTCATGTAGCCGGCCGCGCGTGCAAATAGGCAGCCCATCATGTGCGGCGTAACTTCATCGCGCCACCATAGGAAAGTCTGTCGTTTATCCGGCCCGACGTGACACATCATATTGTCGGCCATGTTGAGCCGCCCGCCCGGCCCGCCTGGGCCCCTGCGGCCTGCCCTGCCCTGCGCCGCCCTGCGCCGCCCTGCGCCCGGGCCATAAGCTTTGTCCCGGCAGACGCGGCCGGAGGGGCTTGTGAGCCGGCTACTGCACTCCCTCAGCTCCATAGCCGTGCGCTCCAGCCCCGCTCCAGCCCCGCTCCAGCCCCCGGTCCCAGCTCCAGTAGGGGGCTTCTTGTCGTACGTGGCGTGGAATGCCAAGGCGCTTGCGCGGCTTTTGATAGATCTGCTTTTGTTGCCGCTCATGATGGTCCTTCCCTCTGTGCAGAAGCAGCAGCCAGCACGATATGAAATGAAGCCTGGCGCCGCCGTCTACTTGGCGTAGCTTGGTGTCGCTGCGTGTGTGTGTGTTGCAGGATATAGGGGAAAAAGGGGTTACGGAGTGGACTCGCCTCCCCCCTCCCTTACCCCCTTACCCCTCATGACCTCATACAGCCTTTTTCTCTTCATCCCTCCTTACGTATTTCTGTTTCTCCCCCTCCCCTCTTCTCTATTTTTAACTACACCAATGCTATTGACAGTGTATTGTCCTCTAAAAACGTGGCGTATTGTGGTACACGGCACGGATGAGTGGACCCTTTTCATGAATGTAGATGAAAATAATCTACTTTGTGGCGTATCAATGCGTCCACAGCGAGAAACGTTTCTAGGGGTCACGGGAAAATTTTCCCTAAGTAATGTTGTAAAGTTGCAGTATCAAATAGTAAAATTACAATGAATGTGTAATGACACTGCGTATCGACTTGTCATTCGGATATCCTTGATTCCTTGATGAGTACCGCGTTTCTTGTAATAAAACAAACTTCAGCTTCAGGTTTTTGCCATTCATCATGAAGGAGGAATGAAAATAACAAGATTTTTGTTTTTATTTTTGAGCTCCGATGTTCTTCAAACCCTCTCTGGCCACTGAGCAGCAATTGCCACCCCCTGTTGCGCACTCCTTCCTCCCATCTCGCCACTTTTCCTCTCGCGCGCGGTAGAAGAACCCCGAAGCTCTCCCTTTGAAGATGTGGTGTTTTCCTCCACGGCGGGAAGCTCGCGGGGAGACGAGGAGAGAGAAGCCGCTGGACGGCATCCCTCTTCAGGGGCACAAAGACTGTGACTATGGGTCGGAGCGGGTTGGAGGGCCCTGCCCCGCCCCGCCCCACCCCACCCCGCCCCGCCCTGCTCCGGCTCTTTTCCAAAACCATTTTACGCCGAAAGTAATTCTCAGTGATTGTGCACACCACAAACGACGGGAAGCTATTTTGAACGTAGATGTGCTTATTGCGAAAGCGAAGCTTCGCAAATCTCTGTACTTCGCTACTTCGCTCTGTCTTTCCTTCGCGTAGACGGAGAGAGAGGATCGTCTTTTGTCACGGGTGCCGGCCCTGACTGTGACGTGGATCTCCCGGCGGATGGGGTCCGGCGGGGGCGTGGGGAGAGGAAGCTGGGGGGGACTGGTCGCCCGGGGAAGCTCGCTGTCAGTATCGGCCGGGGGGCAATATGTACGGGAACACTGTGTATCGTGATAGACACGCGCACGCAATGGTCGGGGGAGCGAAGCGAAGAGCGTCCGGGGATAAGCTGAGCCCAGCCTGGCGGTAATGTATTACGTGCTTCTTGACGAGAGCGTATATCTTTGATACTTTATTTATCTGCGCCTGGCCCGATTGTTTTCCCGTCAGTATTGCTGAACCGGCTGGACCAACCCTTTGTTTGAAATCGGAATGAGTAAATTTTGTTTTTTTTTCTTTCCTTACAACTCTTAATTTTTTTGTTCATTCACTTTTCTTTCCGGAGCATCTTTTGTTTTCGTTCGATGTTACCTTAAGCGGCAGATTCCCCCCCCCCCCTCCTCCCTATATTGTTACGTGTTCCCTGCAATGCCCGCGGTATACGATCATTCGACCGGTTGCTAGCGGGCGCAGAGCGCAGCTTGGGGAACGCGGAAGTGCAACGTGTGGTGCGCCCCGCCCCGCCACACCCTACGTCACCCCACCCCACCTCAGCCCACCTCACCTCACCCCACCCCACCTCAGCCCACCTCACCTCACCCCACCTCACCCCACCCCACCTCAGCCCACCTCACCTCACCCCACCTCACCCCACCTCACCTCGCCTCAATCTCTCTCGTGGATAATGAATGCCGACGCGCCTGCCGGGACCAGTGCGCTGCCCCTGTAAGCGCAGCGCTGTGCCCCGCCCCGCCCCGCCCCGCCCCGCTCGCTCCATCCCCTCCTGCACCTAAACTCGTGTGCTGTCAGTAGGTTTGTTCGGGGTTGTCTGTCTGTAACACTGCGTCCGTCCAACCGTCTGCACCTACACTCTCATTTCCTTACGGATGTGTTATCTCCATAATACGGAGAATTTTGTGCAATCGTAATATTGATCACAAATCATGCATGTGTAATACGAATAAATTCATCCGTAATATGGAGAATTTCATTCATATTACAGACATGCCTTCATCCATAGAGTGTGGACTGAATTCACCATAACTTACGGATCTAGCAAAGTTTGTAACATGGATGAATTACTTCATATTACGGATGATTTTATCCATATTACTGATGATTTGTGATCCATATTACGATTGCACAAAATTCTCCGTATTATGGAGATAGCACATCCGTAAGCAAATGAGAGTGTATATCTTTGCCTGAGTCTTGCAGTCAAAGCCGTCCACCCGTGAAACCTGTGTCGTATGTGGCGTGGATGTGGGCCACACATTCGCCGTATGTTTGGGCCGTATGCTTGCATTTGGTACGCATACTATCCCAATACAATACGCACGTTTACGCACGGACAACATGCGGCTGCGGCTGGTTGCAAACTGAAGCAAAGGCCTGTTACCTTACCATACACCGGTCACACCGAGGGGAAACAATCCCGAATTTTGATGTTCACATTTTGTGAATTTCTGTGAATTTTCCTAATTTTTTCCTGAATTTCCCGAATTTATGTTATTTTTCCTTATTTTGTTTAAATTTTTCTGAATTTTACAGAACTTTTTTTAAAATTTTTCTGAAACACGAGGGGCACTAAAATTTAAGAGTTGTTTCCCCCTCTGGGTTCACGCTATGTATTATTATTTTTTTTATCAGGAGGAAAAGGAATTTTAACAGCTGCACCGTAAAATGCTCGAAAAATGAATTCGTTGCAACTTTCGCACTGCAAAACCATAAGTTTGGAACATTCATACGCAATGCTGCGTGGAATAAAATGTTCCACGCAAGGAAGCGTCGAACACTGATGTTCCACGCATAGAAGCGTGGAACACCCGAGTTCCACACATGGAAGCGTGGAACACAAAATGTTCCACGCAAAGAGGCGTGGACCACTTTATGATAATTCTACGAATGTAAACGTGGGACATTTTGTGTTCCACGCTTCCATGAGTGGAACTTGGGTATTCCATGCTTCTGTGCGTGGGACATCCGTGTTCCACGCAACCTTGCGTATGAATGTTCCACACTTAGATTCGCAGTGCAAAGAACGTACTCTGCAAGCATTCTCTTCAAGCATTTTACAGCGTGAGAGACGTTCCTCGTTTTAGCGAAGCAAGGCGATTTTGGAACTCTGAAACACGTGCACACCGCGCATCCCGCCACCACCGCGTTATGAGAATCTAAACGACGAAGTCAGGTGAGGCAGAGGGGAGGTGTAGGAGGAGGTGGGGGTGGGAGGGGTGCGGACGAAGGGGCTGCTCATATTATTAGAGCGTGGAAATGTTCGTCCCGTGGTTGGCACGGCTTTGCGCCCTAACTAAGTGGAAAGCGAATAAGGTGTGTATGTGGGGTGGGTGGGTGGGTGAGTGGGAGGGTCTGTGTATGTGTGTTGCCTGCTGACGTAACGTTTGCTTCTTCTCCACATATCCCTCGAAAAGCACCGCTGCCTCCTCCCCCTCCCTCTCTCTCTCTCTCTCTCTCTCTCTCTCTCTCTCTCTCTCTCTCTCTCTCTCTCCCACACACACACACACTCACACACTCGCTTTCTCCCATTGCCATGCGTAGGAAGACTCGGGCCGGGCGCCCTGCTGCCGCCGCTGTGCGCCGCACACAAGTCTATGCAAATTCTTTACCCCTTCGTATAAAACTTGGCGCGAGCCTTATCGAAGCGCCAACGGAATAAAAGCATCATGCGTTCGTAGAGGACGTGTTGGGCACAAAATCTACAGGGGGAAAAGAAAAGGAAGACGAAGAAGATGAGTGGGAAAAAGAGGACGATATATATGGAAGAGAGCGAAAGAAGTTTAGGCTCGAGATTTCCACCGCGCGCCACTGCCAAGAATAAACTTATTGCCCTCATTTTTCTATCTCGCGCTTCAGAGAAACAAGCTTATTTACTATTTAAAAAAAAAAAAAAAACAATAAAAAGTGGTTGGTAAAACGTGTGATGGCCAGATATTATCTCATCATTGCTGCTTCTCACTCCTCTCCCCGCCCCTAAAACAAACACTCGGTCGATAGCCTTGGGCCTGTTCATCCGCTCAGCAGCTCAGAATGCGCCGAGATCCCTGCTGCATATAACCCGTGAGTTGGTCAAGCCCCTGCACTCCACAACCCAGAATATGAGAGGGAGGGAGGGAGGGAGGGAGGGAGGGAGGGAGGGAGGGAGGGAGGGAGGGAGGGAGGGAGGGCGGGCGCTTATCAGCCAGGCCTGTGCCTGCTTGTTATGTGTGCCGGTTAGTGCAATAAGCGGCCGTGCCCCGCCCGCCCCCGCCCCGCCACACCCGCCACGTCCTCTCACTGTACCACGCTCGGCCGGACTCAAGGCTTATTGGTGTCTGCTGCACCAGATCCTCATGAATGCCGACCCAGGACAACAACGATGCTCTGTCATTTCACCGTCCTGTATTCGTTAAGTAAAGGTTGCCATTTTGCTGTAGCCGAATGGTGTATTTCATTTTTCTCAATCAGTAATTCTCCGTGAACCTTGATATTTATATATTTATTCAGTAATGTGTTTGATCAATAACAGTCTCGTATCGGGCATTTCCTAGAAGCATCATACGACTATCTCGTTTGCCATCCCTATGTGTGCTTAATAGTTTTCCTGTTGCTCTTCTGTGGTAATTATTCGACGCTGTATGTGTAATCGCCGGGGCCCAGTTTGATGTTCGCCCAGCACGCTCCGCCCTCCGCACTCTGCCGCGCCACTCCCGCGGGCCCAGCGTGCTGATTCCGAAGATCGCTCTCGAACCTCTCCGTTCTTGTCGCACTCATGAGGCCCTGCCGCCCCCGCCGTAGGGCGCCGCCACAGGTGCGACAAGGACGGAGGCAGGAGAGCGATCTTCGGAATCGCTCAGCAGCGGGCGCGGCGGCGGCGGCCGCACTCAGCGACCCTCCCACGCGCCGAGCCGCGCCGTGCCGAGGCGTTGCCTGGACCGTTCCGCCCTGGTACTAAATACACGGGGGAGAGACCTCCTTTACGACCACAGCCGCCGCGACCCGCTGCGCAACCAACGGTCAGGCCTTGATTTAGAAGGTCGCTACGGTCGCTATACCAGCGACGCCATCGCCATGGGAGAGGGGGTACCGCATGGGGGAGGGGAGAGAGAGAGAGAGAGAGAGAGAGAGAGAGAGAGAGAGAGAGAGAGAGAGAGAGAGAGAGAGCGATATGTTTCTCCCCTTGTGTTGTCGCCCAGAGCTACTTTTGACCCGCATTCGCACTCGCAACCCTACTCATCTTTGTTCTCTCTCTCTCTCTCTCTCTCTCTCTCTCTCTCTCTCTCTCTCTCTCTCTCTCTCTCTCTCTCTCTCTCTCTCTCTCTCTCTGTGCAGCACACCTTTGCACCCGGGGCTGCTAGCCATAGCTCATGGCAGAGCGCCACCAGAACCACCAGAACTGCGTTCATGCTTTTCGCGTCTAATTATTTTTAACGTCCGCTAGTGCCGCGGGGGAAGATATACTGCTGGGCGGGGGCGGGGCGGGGCGGGGCGGGGCGGGGCGGGGCGGGGCGGGGCGGGGCGGGGGCGGGGCGGGGCGCGGCAGGGATGCGCTGGTGGCTGCGAACTACTCTCTCCCGATGCCGCAGACCATCCGAGGCTAATCCGGGCTCACTGCCGCCTCCGCCCCGCCTCTCCTTTTCTGCGTTGTTTACTGCGTAGACTAGTCTGCTCTGCCCACCAGTCACTTGTTCCATTTGCGAGGGGCCGTTAGTTGCGCGCGGCCTGAAGGGGCGGGCGCCGCCTGAATGTGTCTATCGTTTGTCTGTTGTTGGTTGTCTTATTCCGCGCAATTCGGTCCGCTTTTTGTTGTCGTGTTGAGTCAGTGGTCAGCAGGAGGGCAGCGGGTATTGGACAGGTCGAGTGTGTGCAGCGAGCTGTGTTTTAATACTAAGAACAGCGATTCAAAAACGCTACGAGAAATGTTGGACTAGTATGTTGTCCGATGGGTTGTCGTTTCTATTATGCCGCAAAACGATTTCTAAGTTTGACAAGAGGATTCCTATTTCGTTATTTCCTTACGCCGGCCAGAGGCGCTGTGCTATGGATACAATGAAAAAAATTAATTCACTCGCAAAGCGAACAGATTAAGCTCATTTCGTACAACAGCTAGCCGAAGACGAGGAGTTAGCCGTCATAGTCAAATACTAGCAACAGAAAGCTGAGAAATTCCCTAGCCCGTTATTCCCTCAAGAAAACAATGTCCTGGTTTCTGGTTTAGTTTGCGTAGTGTATTTCGGCACCAAAGGTACGGCGGGGCGGGGTGGGGTGGGGTGGGGTGGGGTGGGGTGGGGTGGGGTGGGGTGGGGTGGGGTGGGGGCGGTGGCGTGGCTAGCGGATCGGGGGGTGGGGCGTTCCTGCTGGAGCGCAAGCTCGCGCGGTTATTTTCGAGGCGTGCGAAGCGGATCGGTTATGCTAATGCCGATAGGTTATATTCAATTTTTTTTTCCCACCCTCACTCCCTTGCGGGGCGGTGCACCCCACTAACCCGCCAGACGTTCCAAATTGTGACGCAACACAAATTGCGTCAGGCCGGGGCAGGGCCCCCCCGGGGGTAGGGTAGTGGGGGGGGCGCACAACCCCTTCGAACCGTGTGGTGCGGATCTCTCTCGGTCTCGGCCGGCCGTGCCTGGCAGTGTCTTGTCGTGCCCGGGGCTCGGGCCCGAGAGGGTGGACGGGCCGGGCCCGGCCTGGCCGCGCCGGGGCCAAAACCTTCCAAACCTTCCCCGGGCTAGGATTTCTTGTTTCAGTCGGGATTTGATCTGGGTTATCGCCCAGGGCCTAACGCGAGGCATTTCATGCAAATCGATCATGTCATGTTTGGTGTCCCTACCGAACCCTCTTCACAGCAGGCCATACTGCCGTCGGAAGGGGACAACGGCCCAACAGACCCGTACACTGTAAGAAATGGCGCCGGCAGTCGCGGTTTTCCTTCGGGCCGCATCGATTTTTTATGTTCTGAACGGTCATACCGTAATAGTACGGACTGTACTTTTGTAAGAAGATTGAGTGGTGCATCGCACACCACTAGTATTAGGGCCGTGGGCTTCTCAGTTTTCCCTTCCGAAGGCTAAATGCATAACGGTAGGATTATGCGAAGGGGTGAGGGGGATCATTCATACAAAGTGAGTAAAATATATACTTTTTTAAACTTTTTTTTGTTTTTGGGGTGGGGGTGGGGTGGGGTAATTGTTGAATTTTTAAAGAAAATTTCTTTTACTTTTTGATAAACTTTGACCTTCTACTACCATTTCTGAGTTTTTTCAATTTTCTTTAGTTTTTCTGTTCTCTCTCTCTCTCTCTCTCTCTCTCTCTCTCTCTCTCTCTCTCTCTCTCTCTCTCTCTCTCTCTCTCTCTCTCTCTCTCTCTCTCTCTCTCTCTCTCTCTCTCTCTCTCTCTCAGTATATATAAGTATACTCCCACTTATATAGTATAAGTATACTCCCACTAGTGCCTATCGCTTTTGCTCCTTTGCCCCCTCTTCACTCCCTTTTCGCCTCCCGTCCACCACTTTCTCTCCTCATGGTATTAAGCGGGAGTGCATACTTTACCAATCTCGAGGTGCCATGCGACCAACACAACTTTGCTCATAAATGTATGAAGAAACTCGTTAAGAAGTGCATTGTTTTTACTGAGCTGCCTCACACAGCACGTGTCTCAAGATCCAAGAGCGGGTATCCCACAACAAACAACAAAAACACGAACAAATGAGAGAATGAAAGCAAAATACAGACGACAACAGTCTATAGTAATGTTTGCGCAAGTCCTAACTTTTTTCGCTTTTGCCATGTTTTACTCAGACGACTGCAATCGAATGGAAGGCTGAAGCTGAAGCGGCCAACGCCTAACGACCAGTCATGTCTGACGTCCGTCAATACTTAAATTAATAACGCGGGTGCGATGCGCTTTTGTCTGCCTCTTGGACTTTGACAAAGGAGGGTTTCTACCCCAGGCCGGCTGACTACCTCCCCTCCCCTCCCCGCCTCAGCCTCCCCGTACCCTACCACCCCTTTTCTCTTTTCAAAGCCGTTCCTTACTGCATCAATTTCTCTTTTCTCCTCTCATTCCGCTCCGTCCGCTTCATCCCTCATTCTTACGCTCTTTCTCCTCTCCTCCCCCCCTCTCTCTCTCTCTCTCTCTCTCTCTCTCTCTCTCTCTCTCTCTCTCTCTCTCTCTCTCTCTCTCTCTCTCTCTCTCTCTCTCTCTCTCTCTCTCTCTCTAGCTCCCTTCCCTTCCTCCTTTCCATTTTGTTTTTTCTGATTTCAGTCACGCGCGTACACATCTCGGGGTATAGGCCTCACGCAATACTCCCTGTGTTAAGTGTTTACTCTCACTCTCTTTCTCTCTCTCTCTCTCTCTCTCTCTCTCTCTCTCTCTCTCTCTCTCTCTCTCTCTCTCTCTCTTTCTCTCTCTCTCTCTCCCTCCCTCCCTCCCTCCCCTCTTCTCCATGCTCTACCCCACCTCCAGCCCTTTCGTCTT
Organism: Frankliniella fusca; assembly: GCA_029379305.1. Classification (NCBI taxonomy): domain Eukaryota; kingdom Metazoa; phylum Arthropoda; class Insecta; order Thysanoptera; family Thripidae; genus Frankliniella; species Frankliniella fusca. The sequence goes on along the minus strand of JAHWGI010000219.1, from coordinate 1,603,436 downwards.
TTGGTGAAGTTCACGGAAGTGCAACAACCCGCCGTTCCTCCCCCTCCTCTCTCTCTATCTCTCTCTTTCTCTGTCTCTCTCTCTCTCCTTTTTTGTTTTGTGTGCTGTGGCTCCTATTCAATGCGGAAAGGTTGATTACCGCTCCGTGTTGGTTCTGCGAATTTCTCTGACGATTAGCCATGATTCACCTCCTCCCCTCTCCCCCTTTCTCTCCGACCTCTTCCTTCCTTCCTCTTCTCCCTCATTTCGCCTTCCATATTGTCTATCGTATAACCGGCTCCCTCCTTCACTCTCTTTCTCGCTCTCTCCGCCACCTCCAGCGTAACGCCCGGCCCGCCTCGACGTGGTAACTCCTCTCAAAGATATTATGTGATGAAGAATTTTGATGGTCTCGGGCCCCGGGGCGCGGCGGGGCGCGGCGGGGCGCGGCGGGGCGGGGCGGGGCGGGGCGCGGCGGGGCGCGGCGGGGCGGGGCGCGGCGGGGCGAGGGCGTTACCTAGACCACCCTCCCTATACCCTTCCTCGCCGCCGCCGCTGCCGAGCAGTGCCGTTTTTCTTTGGGCTTCCTTGAAGGAGACAGCGCTGACGCTGACGCGCAACTTCAAACAAATTTACCGACGGATCATGCTGATTAGCCTCCTTTCTCCCTGCCCCTTCTCTCTCTCTCTCTCTCTCTCCCTCGCCCCCCCCCCCCCTTCTCCCCCGCTTTTCCTCTCTTTCTCCGAACTCGTCTTTACCCTTCCCTTCCTTCCTGCTTCGAAGAAAACTTGTTGTCGTTTTTGAATAATCGGCCACGCCTCGCCCGGGTGCGCGGGGCTGGGCGGGGCGGGCGAGAGCGGGTGCCTCCTCCGGAGCCGGCCGACCCCGCCCCGCCCTGCTCAGCCTAATCGAAGCCTCTGTCGCTGACGAGGCGACCCGCGGCGCGGCGAGGCGGCGAGGCGCGGTGCCCTCCAGAATAACGCGTTTTGTGGTTCAGCAAACGGGAACTGCCTCTGCTGCTAAAGGGGGTTGGGAGTGTTTTCGTAAGGCACCCTCGAGGCGAATGTGCAACTTGTGTTGCGTTGTTGGATACGCGCTGCGATGTGTGTTTGGCGTGTCTGCAGTGCTCCAGAACAAACCATCTAATGTGTTTTTTTTTTCTTTCCCATCTTATTTTCAGGAAAGAGCTTGCATTACCATACAAGCAAGGTGGGACTACAAAATGCTCGTCGGTTCTGTCGGCAATATCCTGCCATTTTTTATTTAGTTGCCCCCCACCGTCCCTTTTGCTCGCTGCACACGCATTCAACGCCGGCTCGCCGGTGGGCCGTGGCGGGGCGAGTGTAAGCGGGCAAGGGGCCACCAGCGCAATGAAAAATAATAATTAAAAGAAATCTATTGCACGAGTAAATTTGCTCGCTCAGGAACATCAACTCAAAAACTCAAAAAATGCTCGCGAAAAAAAAAATATCAATACTTCAGTAGGCGCGTGGAGTCTTACTTTTAAGAGAGTCAAAACCAAAAGGAGCGGATGTAGGCTGGAGCCGGAGCTAGAGCCTCGATTTTGCAAAGAGCGGAGGTCAGGGAGGAAAAAAGGGCATCAGCCTGCTTGCTTGCCTTAGGCTGTAGCTCGGCAGGGCGGGCGGGCGCGATTCGGCCGGCTAACGCCCCTACGGCCTTAATGAAGCTTGAATATTCATTGCGGGGCCGGGTGGGGCCGGGCGGGGCCAGGCGGGGCCCCATCCTAGTCCTGGTCACATGACCCGGCCGCCCCTCCCCCCCCCCCCCCCCCCCCCCCCTCCTCCCTGCCCCCTGGCGGCCGGTGGAGCGCCTTACCCAGGGGAGCCCTGGGCGGGTGCGGGCGGGTGCGGGCGGGAATGGGCGGGGGCGGGCGGGTGCGGGCGGAGGCGGCGGGTCCCAAGAGGCCTGCCTGCGCCCACCCGGGCTGGTCCTGGGCGCCTGGGGAGGCGAGCAGGGGTCTCAGGACGGTGGTGGAAGGGCGCCCACGGCGGACCACGGCCGCCACGCCAGCCTGCGGGCTCCGAGACCGGAAACCGAACGCCCGGTCGGGTCCCGCCCCCGCCCCGCCACGCCACGCCACGCCACACCACGCCCTTGGGACGGGCCAGGCCAAGCCCGGCGAGCTCTCAGCTAGGCCCCCCCTTCTCCTCCGTCCCGGAGGCGGGCGGCCGGGGATCTGGAGTGCGTGAGTGTTGCCGTGTTGGCTTTGCCGCCGGGTGCCAGGGGCAAGGCGGGGCGGGGCGGCGCGGGGCGGGGCGGGGCTGCGCCGGGGCGCCGCGCTCTCCAGGAGTTGCGTGACCCAGGGAAAGCGACGCCCCTGCCCCGGCCCTAGCGCGGCTTTTGTCACGGTAGACCTGCTATCGGATTGCCGTTTGGATTCCCCCCCCCCTCCAAAATCTGCTCGGTGCCTCCTGCAGTTTTCTTTTCTGTTGTTGTATATCCTATTGTCGCATGCATTTTAGTGAACAAAGTTCTGAATTTTATATTCATGCGTCACCTGTGTCGGTGCTGAATACCTTAGGAGACGCTGGCGGCGCCGCCTCGCGTGGCCTAATGGCAACAAGTCGCGCCTCGAGGGCTGCCGACGAACTCATTTGCATAGTTGCTTTGAGGGAGCCCGAGCAAGAGCCGAAAATTTCTAATGTTCATAGACCCGTCAAGTAGAAATAATTACACGAGGTAAAACATTTAGAATATTCGCCTCACAACATGGGCTTTTGCTGCGGGAAATGTAGCAGCTGCAGTCACAGCAGCGGGAAGTGTCCCGAGCGCGATGTCAAAGGTCGCGCGCTGCGGGCCTGCGGGCGCGGGGTGTTTGAACCCGGCGCGCGGCGGCGCTTCCTGAGTGTCGCACAGGGGAACACCTGGGGATGGGGTCGCGCGCAAACACTTCAAGTTCCGCTGCAACAGTGATGACTTCATGTCTCTGTGAGAGCGAGGGCGGGGCGGGGCGGGGCGGGGCGGGGCGGGGCGGGGCGGGGCGGGGCACTACTGAGCACTCCTCCCGGGTACAGCAGTGCGCTACTCTCCGAGGCGAGTCGGCGGGCCGAGCCCGAGCCGCCCGAGCCGAGCCTCCTCTCCTCGGCATCGCAGGCAAACTTGAGCTGCCGCCGCACGGAACGATCCCGGCCCCGCCTGCCCGGCCTGGCCCGGCCGGGTCACAAGTACCCGGGGACTGGAATTGCTGTCAGGGAAGCTTCGCTCCGAGGGACCACTCGCTCGCAGAGACGCAGCCACTGCTGTACCCGCTGCACTCTGCCATTTATATATTTTCCCTGATTGTGATTTCTCGCTGTCGTTCCATATTCAAGCGTATGGAAAAGTACCCCACCCACTTCCCGCCATATATATTTTTGAGGGAGCGGGGAGAGGGGAAGGGGGGTAGTCGACGTGGATAAAATAAAAACCTTCGCGACTGCGCGCAGGGACATCTGTTTAAACTTTACAACCCGCAATGAAACTCTTTTTTTTTCCCCATCTTGTGCGGCGCTCCAGCATTTGCATTGTACAAAGTCCCTGCGCTCTCTGGCACCTTACTCCTCCTCGCATTGCAGCAGCGCGTATACGCTCTACCGATATGCAAAGCAAACGTCTGTAATATTTTTAGCCAACAGATTTACCTTCTAAAATCGCTGGGAAACGTGCTTCTTTTGTTCCATATGGCCTCTTTCCGCAGAATATAAACTGACCGTCAAACTGAAATTTGATAATATTATGCATACTTAAAGAACATTCAATCATGTAACATTCGATTCTGAAGCCTCGTTGAAATCGACCTCTCTCTCTTTTTAAAAAAGAAAATTATTTATATATATTTTTTTTATTTTTTAACCACCAACGCTTTTCGTGTGAAATGGTTTCAATTTGAATTCTGACCGTGTCATCTTTAACGGAAGAAAGCCGGAGCCGGGTCTGGGCACCAGATAGCGACCCGCCGGCCGAAAGTTTGCATGAGATGGACGATGTAGCCGAGCCAAGTGTCACCTTGCTCGGACGCTGCTGCGGGTGGGTAGGGCCAGGGTGGGGAGGAGGAGGGGGGGGGGAGCGGGTCGTCGGCGCGCCCGTCCGCCGTCTGGCCACCAGCCCAGTATATATTTCGCTTATCAGAGGAATGGGGAGAGAAAGGGACAGAGAGAGAGAGAGAGAGAGAGAGAGAGAGAGAGAGAGAGAGAGAGAGAGAGAGAGAGAGAGAGAGAGAGGGAGGGAGGGAAAGAGCAGGACGCCAGGCCTTCAGATAACACGCAGCGGTTTGACCCGCGGGCCGGGGAGCCTTCACGCGGCTGCGCCAGCGCCATCTACCAGCAGAGCGGCGAGCTATGGGGGAAAAAGGGTTGCAGAACACAGAGCGCGGGAGACAAACCGGACAAACCGACTGTCCCCCCCAAAAAAAAAAAAAAAAAAGTTTTTCTTAAAATATGTTGGTTGCCCGCGTTCTTTTGTCTTTTTGTATATGCGCACTTTTTTTTTTTTATATGCGCACACTTTTTTTGTATATGCGTATACTGCACAGCGAAATAAACCGGCTTAGCGCCATCTTGTTGGAATACACAGTGCGCGATGCGCAGCCGGTCGGTCAGATCGACACGCCGTGTCTGCTGAGGGGGTGAGCGCCGCGCTCCCCATGCCGTCCGTCCCTTTCGGGGAGCGGCCTTGGACCCTCCCCGCGGTCGCACAAGAGGGGTGGTGAGGGTGCGGGGGCGCGGGCCGGGGGCGGGCCGGGGGCGGGGGCGGGCCGGGGGCGGGCTGGGGGTGGGGCCGGGGGCGGGCCGAGGGCGGGGGCGGTCCGGGGCCGGGCTGGGGGTGGGGCCGGGGGCGGCGGCAGCCAGCGGACAGACTGGACAGACGTACAATATTTCAAGTTGGGGCCGGACTTTCTGATGAACGCAAAATTTGCTCGTGTATCCCGTGGGGAGCAGTGGCGGGGGCGGGGCCGGGCGTGGTGGGGCGGTAACAGAGCCGTGAATAAGATTATTGCGCAGGTTAGCGGGGGGCTCTGCTGTTGGGTAAGGTCCGGGCTGGGGCCGAGGCTGCTGGACCCATATGGAGGCGAGGGCAGCAGAGGTAAGGGTTTTGTGTGCGTGCCCGCCGGTGCCCTCTCGCCCGCCCCTCTCACACGACGGGGTGGCGCATGCGAGTGTACACCGAGCCTCTCTTATATAGGTCAGGGTCGTCGTGTTTGAATTTTCCCTCGGTGCGGAACGCTGCTTGCTCATATACGAGAGACGGTAGTGAAGAAGCCCCTCGCGCGCCCTGCTTGCTGCTCCCTCGCTGCCGTGGCGTTGTGGGTCACCGCGGCGCTGCCCTACCCTGCCCTTCACCCTCCTCCAGAGGTTCGGTCGGGCGCATCCGTGTGGCGGAAGTGAACTTTGCTGTGGGTACCCAGCCCAAAACCCTTTCAGCCCAGCCACGCCTCGCCACGCCGGCAGACCCTAACGCGTACCAGTGGCACAAAGGCCCTAACCCTCTCCTCCCGCCGACTTGTGACATCTCCCCCCTCCCCCTCCCCCCTCCGAGGACCTTCGCCTCCACGACCCACCGCGACTCTACACCGATATAGAAGGGTAAAGGGTCCGAATCCATTAGGGAGCATAAAAGAAGCATACACTCACACATCCCTGCAGGTCCCAGCCGCCTGCAATGTCCCTCCGTTTGACTCGCCTTTAGAGACCTTGTCTCTCACACAAACCGACACACACTCTTATTTTCTCCCCCCCCCTCCCCCCCGCTTTTCTTTTCTCTCTCACACATTCACACGCGCGCACAGACGGGTGCTTATGATCCCGTGCCAAAGGGGAAAAAAACTTTTCTTCCTGCGTCTCCATCTTCCATTCTCCCTCCTCTATTTCTCTCTCTCCACCTTTTTCTCTTTCTCTCTGGTTCTCCATAGTGGAGGGAAAAAAATCGTCGTGCCAGTGAACCAGGGCTGGGGCCAAGCTTACAACTCGAACGCCCCACGCCCCGCCCAGGCAGGAGAACGAGCCAATTCTCTTTCTAACCATGCCCCCTCCTCATACCCCCCCCCTCCCCTCTCTCTCTCTCCTGCTCTCTTTCCCATCCTTTTCACCCCCGGTCTCGTCGTCTCTCTCGCACAGACACACATTGGATGGGTCAGGACAGGGCCGGTCCGTGTCGGGCTGGATCGTCGGGAGTAAAGAGGACCTTGTCGGCTCCGGTCAGATCCGAGTCAAACTGTCAGCCAGCGTTCCCCGACCCCGCCACGCCGCGCCACGCTACGCTCCGTCCTGCTTCGTAACACCCACCCGCGAGAGCGCGCCCCGCCCCGCCCTGCCCCGCCCCGCCCCTCTCAGCCTTGAAATGGGTTTCACGTCGGGTTAAGTAAGTTAGCCCGACCTGTCAAGGAGCTCCTCGCCACCTCCCGCCGCCCCCTCATTCCCGCCACCGGACGAACGAGACCTGCTCCCGGTCATGCTTCACGCAACATTTAGATCTTGTTTTTCTCGTTAAGAGTTGTTGGAGCGAGGGAAACAGGAGTCCTGCTTGTATACGCCGACAGAAACATGCCCTTTTTTCCCCTTTAACGAGGAGAACCGAAGAGTGCACAGCGGGATCGGTGGTGGGATCGAGCGGGGTGGGGGGGGCGCACAGCGGGGGCGGCGAGCGCGAGCCTCGGACGAACTTCACGATGGACGAATATAAGGGGGCCGAGGGCAGAGCAGGCGGATACAATGGGGCAAGCCACACAATTCCGATGGCGGAGTGCATGGTCGACCTCCCTCCTCCCCCCTCCCCCCTCCCCCCGTACCCCCCGTACCCCTTTTACCCCTTCCCTCTTCAGCCCCGCGCCACATACACTTGTGAGCCGTCCAAGGACATTGCAAGCGACGCTGAGGCTCCCCAAAACCCAGGGCTTTCCTCTCGTCTCCCCTCTCTCTCTCTCTCTCTCTCTCTCTCCGCACCGGGCGAAAAACCGATGAGGATGCTTATAAATTTTATCGGAACTCTGTAAACAAAATGAGGAGGGACGCTAAAGTAAGGTACGCTCACACTGTCTTTAATAATTCTAAATCACCTAGAGACCTATGGCAAACAATAAGAAACCTAAATGTTACCGCTGGAAATAAACCACCTGCCGCATTCCCGCCTGCTGATGATCTAAATATACATTATGCCTCTGTTACCTGCCTTGATAATGTCGCTGTACAAAACAAGATTGATTATTACAATAGCCTACCATCTAGCACCTGTGAACCTTTTTACTTTGCTGATGTTAATTTCTCATATCTGTTTAGAGCGGTCATGTCTGTGAAATCTAATGCTGCAGGTGTTGACAACATATCAGTGAAAATACTTAAATCTTGTATTGTTGAGTTATCACCCGCCATCCTGCATTTGTTTAATTTCTCACTCCAATCTGGTTCCTTCCCTCAGCTATGGAAAATTGCCAAGATAAAGCCTATCCCTAAAAAACCTTCAGCATCAACCCTTAAAGACTTTAGACCGATAAGCCTACTATGCACTCTTGGCAAAGTGTTAGAAAAAATTGTTCTTGCTCAGATCACTGCATTTATGTCAGAAAATAACTTGTTTCATCCGCTTCAGTCCGGGTTCAAACCTAGACACAGCACCACAACCGCCCTTCTGAAGGTGGTTGGTGACATCAGGGCAGCCATGGGCTCTCGTCAGGTCACACTTCTAGTTTTATATGACTTCAGTAACGCATTTCCATCAGTGCATCACGGCCTACTGCTTGCTAAGCTGCGACAGTTAGGCCTATCTTCCCCAGCCGTTTCCTGGTTCGAAGCCTACTTAACTGGCCGCCAGCAGTTTGTTAATACGGGTTCAGAATCATCCGTCCTCCGGGAAATCTTTTTTGGTGTTCCTCAGGGATCAGTCCTGGGTCCCTTACTATACTCATCATATGTCAATGTTATATCAAATGTATTTGGAAGAACCAACTTCCATCTTTATGCTGACGATTTGCAACATTATGTATCCTTTTCACCTGTCGATTTTCTCTCTACAGTTGACATCATTAATTCTGAGGCTCAGGGTCTTGTGGACTACGCCAAAAGCCATAATCTAGCCATAAATAGTTCAAAAACCCAGGTAATCTTAATTGGAAACCCTAAAATCCTAAATAAACTGCCTGATGTCAAACCTTTCATTGTTGTTAATGGCATGCCTGTACCATATCTTGATATTGTTAATAATTTAGGCCTTACAATTGATTGTAACCTGACATGGGAAAAAGCCGCAGAAATAACCTGTTCTAAAAGTATTGCTGCTCTTCACAGCCTACGGAGAAACAAAGATATGCTACCAACTTCCATAAGAAAATACCTTGTTGAATGCTTAATTTTTCCAATTCTGGACTATTGTCAAATCGTCACTTTTGGTATGTTGTTTAAAGCAGCGGAGAGACTACAAAAAATACAAAATGCCTGTGCCCGCTTTATCTTTGATGTCCCACGTGATGCCCACATTTCTCCGTTCCTCAAAAAACTCAACTGGTTGTCCATTGCTCAGAGAAGGAATTTTCAAACTTTATGCTTGCTTAAAAAAGTATTTTTGTATAAGTCCCCTGTCTACTTGTATGATAAATTTACATTTGTTAGTGAGGTCCATGACAGGCGCTTAAGGGAACATAAGCATCAGCTTCGGCTGCCTATTCATAGTACGGATAAGGAAAGGGGTTCTTTCTGGGTTGCGTCTGTGATATTATGGAACCAACTGCCACCAAATGTACTCGATTGTAATTCACTTTTCACTTTCAAGTCAAAACTTACAAAGCACATGTTAAGTACAAATTTAAATGTTTAATTTACTATATATATATATATATATTAAGCTCTGATTTCCGGTACGCTACCTTAAAACCTTTTGCTCACTAGCTCTGCTGATATTGTATACTTTATGATGTACAGGAAAAAGACTTTTTAGTCTTATGTACTTTATTTTCAATAAACAAATATCAAAATATCAAATATCAAATATCTCTCTCTCTCTCTCTCTCTCTCTCTCTCTCTCTCTCTCTCTCTCTCTCTCTCTCTCTCTCTCTCTCTCTCACCCACTCCACGCCTCCCTCGCTCTCGACCCACTTACTCTCTCGCTCTCTCCTGCGAACTCAATCGGACTCGATTTCCATCTCACTCGCTCCAACCCTGCTAAGGAGAAGGACAGAAGGGAGGAGGAGGTTAGGTGGAAGCTGAAGGAAAGGGGGTTAGGGGGCTCTATCGTCTTTTCATCCTCACCTGAGTGCGCCTCGACCCTCAAAGAGAGAGAGAGAGAGAGAGAGAGAGAGAGAGAGAGAGAGAGAGAGAGAGAGAGAGAGAGAGAGAGAGAGAGAGAGAGAGACACTCACACACACATACATACACACATTCCTTCGCACAAGCACAGTCACTCACTCACACGCACACAATACACACATCTGCTCTACACACAAGTGTTCGGGGTACGTTTCTCCTTCTTCCCCTCCTCCTACCTCCTCCTCTGAAACAGAGCACCTATGTGTAATCTCGAATTAGTGCAGATGTGTTCTGGGAAGGTGCGGAGGTACGATATGAGGGATCGCTCGACGCATTTCGCTAGATCCCATTTCTCTCTCCCTCCGTAAGGACTCTACCGTAGCGTAGCCTTATGGGCCCGAGCGCCTGTGAGGTAGGCAACGCAGCGCATGTGGCCGGAGCGGGTGGCCTACCCTGCGCTCTGCAGGCGCTTCCGCACCCTGCGCTCTTGGCGGTGGTCGTTTTATTCGTGGCCGTAAAAGCTGGCACGAGGCGAGGGGGAGAAAGGGGGACAGAGAGAAAGAGAGAGGGGGCGGGGAGAAAGGAGCGAGAAGAGGGAGAAGGAGGAGGAGAAAGGCAGCTCCTTGAATATTGCTTATGAAGGTTAAGATGAAATGCTTATGGATGATCGTGCGACGCTGATGATGTTGGCCGTTGCGATAATGATTTTATTTCTGTTTCCAGAACCCAACACCACCATCGTCGGCGGCCCCGACATGTTCATCAACAAGGGCAGCACCATGAACCTGACGTGCATCGTGCACCACAGCCCAGAGCCGCCACCCGCCATCTACTGGACCCACAATGAGGAGGTGAGATATCGGAGTGAAAGTGACCGGGCATTCACGCATAAAGAAAGATCGTGATGCTGAGATCAAATTTGAAAAATTAGCACACCACGTCTAAACACTTAAAACAGTGGAAAATTTAAAAGCAGGGTAGCAGCTAAAAAAAAAAAAAAATAAGCCCCGTAGCTTTAAGATTATCTGCACGTGAGAAAAATTAGTACACCTGGTATTACTAATCTTATTAAACTACTACCACTTATTATTATTGTTATTATTATTATTATTATTATTATTATTATTATTATTATTATTATTATTATTATTATTATTATTATTATTATTATTATTATTATTATTATTCTCAGACGCGAATTATTGTTTGCGCGTTGTCTCTTCGTCTCGGTCCAGAATTTCCACATGAAGCGCGAAGATAAAGAAAGAAAAAGTTCGTGGTGATACCCACGGGATCCGATGCACCCCTCAAAATCTCTCCGCGTTCTCATCGTCGTGGTAATCGCCTCGACGCGGCAATATTGGACGAGGCTTAGTCCATCACGATCGCCTCCCCTGCAGCCCGCGGGTCTCCAGTCCGGCCGGCCCCGTGCGCGGGACGGGGCTCCCGCCTCGCCGCTGTTGGGTACTAAAGCCCCGCCAGGCCACGCCACGCCGTGTCCCCCGCGCGCGCGAGTAGATTACATTTACGTGTTGAGAAAGTTTTGTGAGCGAAGGCAGCGGTGCGGCCGGCTGGTCGCGTCCCGTCCCCCGTGCATACAGACGGGTTGTTCACAAAAAAAAGAAGAAGAAGTAAAGGGGAGGAAAAGGGAAGGAAAAGAGGATCCGTGTTGCAGCGCAAAGTCATTCGCCCGCGTGCACCAAAAAGGCACCCCCTCACCCCCGCGGCGCTGCCTCCTCTCACCTCCCTTTCCGTTGCGGCTCAGAAGAGTCGCAGTCGTCGTCCTCGGCCCACCAGAGGACATTAATTTTTCATTGTCATCCTGAGGAGGCGAGGCGAGGCGACCCCGGAGCCTTCGCCTGAGAAGCTTTGTGCCCCGGCGAGCAAGACGAGAACAAGGACGACCAGGAGCAGGATTGAGAGTGGTTAGCACTGTCACCGCACGCGTCGGTATGCAGCCGCCCCACTGCTCGCCGCCACGCCGCGCCACGCCACGCACCGCCCCCGCGACCCGCAGAGCAGAGCCCACTACCGCAGCCACCGTCCTACTTCGGAACAAAACGGATGTATTGCTATAGAAAATGCGATTCGGTAGAGAGGCCGCGCCGCATATTAGGGGTAAAAACGAGGGTGCGTACACCGCGGAGATACAGAAAGAGGGGAAAGTAGGGGGGGGGGGGAGGAGGAGTGAGCATCAGCCCACCACGACCATGTTGGTGTGTGTTTATGTGTGTGTGAGGCAGGGAGGGTATGGAGAACGGGATAAAGGAGGGGCCGACGGGAACAGAGGGAGAGAGGGGGGGGAGAGAGAGAGAGAGAGAGAGAGAGAGAGAGAGAGAGAGAGAGAGAGAGAGAGAGAGAGGGAGGGAGAGAAATAGGGGGCAGGGGAGGGATGGGTGGGATCGAGGAGAAGAGTGGGGAAAGAAGGGGGCTCAGAGGCGCCAGCTTGAATGGAAGGGTGAAAATGAAAAGGGCGCGTTCAGGAATGTAAATGGCGAGCGACTCCTAATACATCCGGGAGAAGAGGAGGAGCAGCGGCAACCCCCTACACCTCCCCCCCCCCTCCCCCGCCCCCTGCCGACCCGCACACTCACTCAGAACCCCCGGAGCACAGCCGCGAAAAAGGGCCCATAGGGTCCATTTCCCCTTGCAACTCTAACCGCCCCCCGCCTCCCCCCACCCTCCTGCGTTTCTTCTCACTTCGCACCCCCCCACCCCCATCCCTACTCCATAGCACCTCGCCCGCCCAGTTTCCTTTACTTTCCCTCAGTTCCTGCTTGACGAAGCCCTTCTCCTGCCTCTTGAAAACACCTCCGCAGTCCACTCCACAGCTACGCAGTGGGTCTCGGGGCGGGGCGGGGCGGGGCGGGGCGGGGCGGGGCGGGGCGGGGCGGGGCGGGGCGGGGCGTGGCGAGTCTCGGAACGGCGGCCACCTCCCTTCGGAAGGCGGCGAGGGGCGTCCCCGTCCCGTCCCGCCGGTCCAGCGGCGCGTCTGCCCGGGTCTGCCGGGGTCGGCCGGGCATTATTCCGAGTTCCCATTGCGAGTCGTTGACTCGGCCGCGTCTCGTCGGGTCGAACGAGGGCGGAAAGGGGGAGGGGGGAGGGAGGCAGGAGGATCGGCGGCTGAGGAGGAGGAGGAGGGTAGGCGGAAGAGGAGTAGGAGGAGGAGGAGGAGTAGGAGGAGGAGGAGGAAGAGGAGGAGGAGGAGGAGGAGGAGGAGGAGGAGGAGGAGGAGGAGGAGGAGGAGGAGGAGGAGGAGGAGGAGGAAAAGGAAAAGGAGACAGGCCACTCGGCGGGAGGAACGCGGCGACGAAAAATCGACAAATATTTTATACATTTTTTTTCCAGGAAAAAAGAGAGGAGATCTACTCGGTGGAATGGAATTGAGTTGCTCCCACTCACTTGTTATTTTCCACTGCTATAGCCGTTGCGGCGCGCTCCGTGCGGTATCCGCCCGGCCCGGCATCCCGTTGAAGCGAGAAGTGCCCCGAGTAGTGGAGGAAGTGAGAGGGGAGAGAGAGGGAGCAAATGAGAGGGAGATGGAGGCACGAGGGATGACCCTCCTATGTAGCCGCGGCATGTCCCAGCCCAGGCCTCGTGGCGGGGGAGGGCGGCCGGGCGGGGTGGAGCGGGGCGGGGCGGGGCGGGGCCTCTCCGTCCATCGCCTTTATTTGCATATCCGTTTCACGGCGTGGCGCGGTGGAGTGGGGCGGGGTGGCGTGGCGTGAGAACGGGGACTGGGAGTTATTTTCCATACGTCACCGACACTTGTCGTTTTGCATAACCGGTTGCGGTGCGACGACTGCTCCAAGGGGGCGGCTGCTGGCAGGCCGCGCGCGCGCCGCGCCGTCAAGCAGTCTGCTCCGCTGGGAGTCGCGTTTGACGCGCCCCCGCGCCATCCCTTCACTGTTCTTTGAGGGGCGCGCGGGGCTAGGGGAAATAAATTGAAAATGTAAGAAGCCTTGTTCGTCTGGAGGGGTCTATACCCGCCGCCGTGCAGACGACACGGATGGGTTGCCTATCCCCTGGGGGAGCGCCTCCCCTCTTCGGTGGCAGACGGGGAGAGAGGAGTCCGTACCTGTGAGATTCCTGTCTCTGACTCGGTGGTGGAGCCGAAGGGTCTTTCATTTTAAATTCAAGCGTCCAAGGTTTTTTTTAAATGATTTTTTTTAGTTTTTCGCAATCTTTCTTTATTTTTTTCTTTCTGATTTTTTTCTGGACTTTTTTTCACCTTTTTTTTTCAATTTAGTTTTTACTTAATTGTACTGATTTTGTTTTAGGGTGTACACTGATTTGTTTTGAGCACGATGTACTGAACCCCCAGGGTTCAGTACATCGTGCTTTCGAGTGAAGGACCCCTCCCTCGGGTGGAGCTTGTGCCTAATGAGCGATGTGTTATTGTTGCAGGAGATTAACTACGACTCACCTCGGGGAGGCGTGTCGGTCATCACGGAGAAGGGCGACGTGACGACGTCGTACCTGCTGATCCAGCGGGCCAAGGAGCCCGACTCGGGGAAGTACACCTGCAACCCTTCCAACGCCAACCCGGAGACGGTCGTGGTGCACGTGCTCAACGGTGGGTGCCGCAGACAGTGCGGTCGCACTCAAGCACAGCTACATCCCGATGCAGCGCAGTTCGCTGTCAGCTTGGGTGAAACAACTCTGAAATTTGTACACACCTTGTAAATGAGAAAAAGTTCGAAAAATTCAGAATAATTTAGCAAAATTTTTGGGAAATTGAAGCATTTTTTTTAACCAAATAAAAGTTTAGAAATTTGCACACAAAAATTCAGAGTTGTCTTCGCCTCTGCTGCGAGTCGCTCTCCACCTCTCGCATCCTTTACCTAACGCGTCTTGCCTTTTTGTCGCGACAGGTGAGCACCCCGCCGCCATGCAGCACGGCGGCCAGTTGCGCCTGGAGTACCCCTTCTTCGTCGTGCTCTTCAGCCTCCTGGTGGCCCTGCTCGGCCTGTAGGCGCGGGTCGCGCCTGGACTGTGGCGTGATTCCACCACACAGTGGTTCCGTCTGTCTGTCCTCGTCGCACTCATGGCGCGACGGCAGCAAGGAGCAAGAGAGCGCGAGAGAGAGAAGGGGCAGTATGAAACGCTGTTCGGAATCACCCTGCTGGACCCGCCACCGCCAGCCCGGACCCGGCCAACCCGGACAGCAGCGCTGCGGACTTCGGCGTCCTGCACCTCCCCGTCGCTCTGCGAGATCCGCCTCAACGGCGCGGCGCCTCTCTGCTGCCCTGCAGCCCTGCGGCCCTGCGGCCCTGCGGCCCTGCGGCCCTGCTGCCCTGCAGCCCTGCTGCCCTGCAACTCTGCAGCCCTGCGGCCCTGCGGCCCTGCGGCCCTGCTGCCCTGCTGCCCTGCGGCCCTGCGGCCCCGCGGCCCTGCAGCCCTGCAGCCCTGCGGCCCTGCGGCCCCGCGGCCCTGCAGCCCTGCAGCCCTGCTGCCCTCGACAGCGGTGGAGCCCTATAGGACTGTAGACAGCGGCAGCATCGTGCGTGCGTAGTGAAAGTGTCCCTACGCTGGGTCGGGGTCGGACTGTCGCGGCCTCGCGCCCTGAGCGTCACTCAGGACGAGCTCGGGGCTGAACATGGTGGTGGCTTACGAGCCGTGCGAGCACCCTTTCTGTGAGAGCTCGACCCACCAGGGGCCGAGTCGGCACGGACTACCCAGCAGCCAGAAAGACTTTCTCGACCTATTTTCTTGTACAAAACTTTGTAAATACACAGAGAGAATTAATACATATAACTTTATTACACTTACAAATACGTAATAACTGAGCAACGGGAGAAGGCAAATATGACATAAAGTTACGAATGTTTATGTGAATTCATGGATTTTAGATTTTATGTTGTGTTCATGAATGAGAGAATGTCTGCGTGGTTGTTACCAGGACAAATATACGTCATCTTGAGAAGCGAGACGAGTATGAACTAACTCTACTGTGAAGGTTGGACAATCTCATCCATTAATTGGATCTCTGCAATAAAATGGGTCACATTCAAGATTGTGTACTGCTTGCATGTAAGGTTGTGAGTTTTGGTTGTCAGATGACAATGTGGCAATTAATGTTCTGAAAAATATCTTTTACCCATAAGCACACATGCCTAAATACTCTTAATTTTTTTTTTCTTTTTGGGTTACATCTCATGTTTCTATATTAGTTACTGATCCTGATTAAAAAGTGAAAGTAAATCAAGCACAAGTAGACGTCTGTTGCCAGCAGTCGTTTGACTTTTGTATATGCCATCTTTGTGTCAAGTAGTTTCCCTCTTTCTGTCAAGCATTTTGAAACATGAACTCTCACTTCCAGGCGTCGGACGATTTCTCATAAATTTTCTTTAAAGCCAATGAGAAACATTACAATGAAAATAATGGTGACGTTCTGTGCGCATAAGGCTGCATGCCCAATTCTTGTGGAACAGAGGACTTAATTTCTTAAAAAAGAAAATGTGCTGGCAAACCATAAGGAGTTGTGTATGTTAACTGTAAACAAGGAAAAATACCTATCCCACAAACTTGCACAAAGCTTCTTTTAACTCCAAAAATAAAGGAGAGTGCCGTTCTCCTTCATGAGAAAGCGAACACGACGATACCGTTTCCAGGTTTATGGCCTTTAATTGTGACTGCAACTATTCCTTTAAAATACACGATCATTATGGAGTATCCCAAACAGTTTGTGGAGAAAGATAGCAGGATTCCACAGCCGTAAATAATTTGACTTTCATAAAAAAGCAAACAAAAAATAAAACTTGACGATTTCTAAGGAAAAAAATGATATTCTTGTGTTTGCGTTTTTTTTTTTTACATTGGTTCTGAACATCTTGTACTTTATTTATATGCCCCAAGAAGGTGCTAGTAAAGGCTTTGTGACAAAAAAAAATACAGTACGATGCAACAAAAAAAACAAATAAAAAAAACAGCAATTTCTTGATTTTGTAGAACCTCCCTGCATCTGCATAACCCTCGACCCAAAAGATTCATTCCATTTCGCGTCACTTTCAGAGCTGCGAAGCGAACTGGCAGCCTAGTGGTTAGAACAGCCGTCCCGCGTTCTAAACTATGAACGCCGTCGAAACGTTTTTGCGCGGGTTGGAATCTCAGCCAATTCTTTTCTTTTTTGACAATTTTTCGGTTGAATTCACGCGCTGGGGGTGCACTAGAGTGTCCCTGCACAACTCCTACCGATTCGGAGTTAAACATTTTTTGGACCAAAACTCGAACCTTTAAAAATATGAAAGAAAAAAATCAGGCTTGTAAACAATAGCTAATTTTTCGGGCAAGGGTAAAGAATGAAGTGCAGTTGCAAATTTGAAGAAAAATCGAAAGTCTCGGTTCACGCCCAAATTCACAGGGAATATTCTTTATGCACTGTAAAACATCTTTCAGTCGCCAGAAGCACGATACCCCCGCCCCAAACAATCCAGGCTGTCGGGACGCTTTTATCGTGTTCGAATCTCGGTCGACCAAAGTATTTTTTTTTTCGCCGGTTTTCAGATAATTTCACCCTCGGGGGTTGGTCTCTAGATACACTAGAGCTCCCCTGCACAAGCTCCGTCAATTTGGAGGAAAACTTTTTTTTGAACAAAATCCCTAAAAATGGAAAGGCTATAGCCTTTGGAAATTTGACAAAAAATCGCAAGTCTCAGATCACGCCGGAATTCACAGGAAACCTTCTTCGTGCACTGCGAAACATAAATCTGGAGCCAGAAACACGATACCGTTCTTGGTTAGGGAGAAATTCGGAATCCTATTCGGGAAGGAAAACTCTTCCGCGCCCGCCGGGCCCGTACAGGCCGGTAGATACAGAATCCTCTTCGCATCGGCCAGAAGTGTGCGAACCCACAGCCTAGTGGTTAGCATACCCGTCCCCCGTCCCAAACCAACTAGGCTGTCGGGACGCTTTTGTCGTGTTCGAATCTCGGTCGATCATGCTTTTTTTTTTCGACGATTTTCGGATGATTTCACCCTCGGGGGTTGGTCTGGGGGTGCACTAGAGTCCACCTGGACACGATACTGTTCTTGGTTTGGGAGAAATTTGCTTTTTACGCGAGGAATAGTGAATTGTTCAATCGGCGCCTTATGGATAGGCAACCCATTCGACGCCAGCCCGCGCCTGCATGTTTGAGAGGAAATCGAGCGAAACGAGCCGTATTCAACCCGGAGTTCAGAAGAGGCGAGGAGGTAACCTCCTCGAAATCGGCTCCTGGTACCAGAAGATTTTCGGAAGCTATGTGGTGCTTGCACTGCTGTTGTCCGCAGAGGTCTGTGGTGTAGTGGTTAGAGCAACGGGCACCTGCTCTGAAGGACTCGGGTTCGAACCCGAGCACCGCACATCTTTTGCTTTCTTCCTTTTATTTTCTGTTCTTTTTAGCAACGGTCTTGGGAGAGAAGAAGAATACCTTTTTTCCTTCGAGTTGTATGATGCTTTAAATAGCTTATCCCCTCGATGCATCTTTTAGGCCGTAAAAGAGTGACACGGAAAAGATAATTTTTCTGCGCCGCGCGGGGCCCTTTCGGGGCCTGTAGATAGGGATTCCTATTCGCATCTACAAGATGTGTGCGAACCGACAGCGTAGTGGTTAGCATACCCGTCCCCCGTCCCAAACCAACTACGCTGTCGGGACGCTTTTGTCGTGTTCGAATCTCGGTCGATCATGTTTTTTTTTCGACGATTTTCGGATGATTTCACCCTCGGGGGTTGGTCTGGGGGTGCACTAGAGTCCACCTGGACACGATACTGTTCTTGGTTTGGGAGAAATTTGCTTTTTACGCGAGGAATAGTGAATTGTTCAATCGGCGCCTTATGGATAGGCAACCCATTCGACGCCAGCCCGCGCCTGCATGTTTGAGTGGAGATCGAGCGAAACGAGCCGTATTCAACCCGGAGTTCAGAAGAGGCGAGGAGGTAACCTCCTCGAAATCGGCTCCTGGTACCAGAAGACTTTCGGAAGCTATGTGGTGCTTGCACTGCTATTGACCGCAAAGGTCTGTGGTCTAGTGGTTAGAGCAACGGGCACCTGCTCTGAAGGTCTCGGGTTCGAACCCGAGCACCGCACATCTTTTGCTTTCTTCCTTTTATTTTCTGTTATTTTTGGCAACGGTCTTGGGAGAGAAGAAGAATACCTTTTTTCCCTCGAGTTGTATGATGCTTTAAATAGCTTATCCCCTCGATGCATCTTTTAGGCCGTAAAAGAGTGACACGGAAAAGATAATTTTTCTGCGCCGCGCGGGGCCCTTTCGGGGCCTGTAGATAGGGATTCCTATTCGCATCGACAAGATGTGTGCGAACCGACAGCGTAGTGGTTAGCATACCCGTCCCCCGTCCCAAACCAACTACGCTGTCGGGACGCTTTTGTCGTGTTCGAATCTCGGTCGATCATGTTTTTTTTTCGACGATTTTCGGATGATTTCACCCTCGGGGGTTGGTCTGGGGGTGCACTAGAGTCCACCTGGACACGATACTGTTCTTGGTTTGGGAGAAATTTGCTTTTTACGCGAGGAATAGTGAATTGTTCAATCGGCGCCTTATGGATAGGCAACCCATTCGACGCCAGCCCGCGCCTGCATGTTTGAGAGGAAATCGAGCGAAACGAGCCGTATTCAACCCGGAGTTCAGAAGAGGCGAGGAGGTAACCTCCTCGAAATCGGCTCCTGGTACCAGAAGATTTTCGGAAGCTATGTGGTGCTTGCACTGCTGTTGTCCGCAGAGGTCTGTGGTGTAGTGGTTAGAGCAACGGGCACCTGCTCTGAAGGACTCGGGTTCGAACCCGAGCACCGCACACCTTTTGCTTTCTTCCTTTTATTTTCTGTTCTTTTTAGCAACGGTCTTGGGAGAGAAGAAGAATACCTTTTTTCCTTCGAGTTGTATGATGCTTTAAATAGCTTATCCCCTCGATGCATCTTTTAGGCCGTAAAAGAGTGACACGGAAAAGATAATTTTTCTGCGCCGCGCGGGGCCCTTTCGGGGCCTGTAGATAGGGATTCCTATTCGCATCGACAAGATGTGTGCGAACCGACGGCGTAGTGGTTAGCATACCCGTCCCCCGTCCCAAACCAACTACGCTGTCGGGACGCTTTTGTCGTGTTCGAATCTCGGTCGATCATGTTTTTTTTTCGACGATTTTCGGATGATTTCACCCTCGGGGGTTGGTCTGGGGGTGCACTAGAGTCCACCTGGACACGATACTGTTCTTGGTTTGGGAGAAATTTGCTTTTTACGCGAGGAATAGTGAATTGTTCAATCGGCGCCTTATGGATAGGCAACCCATTCGACGCCAGCCCGCGCCTGCATGTTTGAGAGGAAATCGAGCGAAACTAGCCGTATTCAACCCGGAGTTCAGAAGAGGCGAGGAGGTAACCTCCTCGAAATCGGCTCCTGGTACCAGAAGACTTTCGGAAGCTATGTGGTGCTTGCACTGCTATTGACCGCAAAGGTCTGTGGTCTAGTGGTTAGAGCAACGGGCACCTGCTCTGAAGGTCTCGGGTTCGAACCCGAGCACCGCACATCTTTTGCTTTCTTCCTTTTATTTTCTGTAATTTTTAGCAACGGTCTTGGGAGAGAAGAAGAATACCTTTTTTCCTTCGAGTTGTATGATGCTTTAAATAGCTGATCCCCTCGATGCATCTTTTAGGCCGTAAAAGAGTGACACGGAAAAGATAATTTTTCTGCGCCGCGCGGGGCCCTTTCGGGGCCGGTAGATAGGGATTCCTATTCGCATCGACAAGATGTGTGCGAACCGACAGCGTAGTGGTTAGCATACCCGTCCCCCGTCCCAAACCAACTACAGTCAAATGCCCTAATTTCGGACTTGTGCCCTAATTTCGGACAATTTGCAGAGAAGTGCTTATTTCAACCTATCTCGGTCACCTTTTGAGATATTCAAAATCCGGAAACGGCATCGTAGAGTTTGCAGAATAGAGTACCATATTTCGTCAAGTCGGTTGAAGTACCTTTAAAGTTTTACAGCACACAGGAATTTAAAGTTAAAAAAGCATATAGAACAAAATTGCTGTTGTGAAATAAGCTCCCCCAAAAACCGGGGCTCATGTAGGTGTGTGCTGCCCCATGGGTGGTCCTTTAACGAATGAATGTATGGTATTTTGGCTACAGAACTACGTAAAAATGTATTTTGTAAGTCAAACCGTTTTTTGGCACGGGACGATTTTTGAAAGTGCTACAATTTCGGACACTTTTTCTTATGGGCTAAATACATGGAGATTTTTAGAGTGTGTCCTACAGAAATTTTATGAAAATGTTTTTTGTTGCAAATGTAGTTTTAAACAAGATTTGTTTTATAGTTTCCAACGATATCTCTGCTAGTTTAGGAGAAATAGTGTGCTGAAGTTGTTTCCATTGTAGGGCTATAGACGGCTATAGAGCCTAAACTAGTACAGATATCGTTGCAGACCATAGAGACAAAATTATTTAAAATTAAATTTACAGCGAAAAACGTTTCCATAAAATTTCATTCTACAGCGAAACTAGCCATTTAGAGCACGTGTCCGAAGTTAGGGCACTTTCGTCCCTAATTTCGGACACTCTCTCGAGGGCTGCTGTAGCTACACACATTTAGATAGAAATTCGGCATGGGTGTCATCCGACGTGTCCGGAGCCATAGTATTTCCAATCGCAACAGATTTTTGATATGTTATCATGCCTACACGTAAGAAAGGAAAAACCGCTAAATTCGTCCGAAATTAGGGCATTTGACTGTACGCTGTCGGGACGCTTTTGTCGTGTTCGAATCTCGGTCGACCTAATAATTTTTTTCGACGGTTTTCGAATGATTTCACCCTCGGGGCTTGGTTTCTAAGTGCACTAGAGCTCCCCTGAACAAGCTCCGTCAATTTGGAGGAAAACTTTTTTTGGAACAAAATCCCTAAAAATGGAAAGGCTATAGCCTTTGGAAATTTGACAAAAAATCGCAAGTCTCAGATCACGCCCAAATTCACAGGAAACCTTCTTCGTGCACTGCGAAACATAAACCTGGAGCCAGAAACACGATACCGTTCTTGGTTAGGAAGAAATTCGGAATCCTATTCGGGAAGGAAAACTCTTCCGCGCCCGCCGGGCGCGTACAGGCCGGTAGATAAAGAATCCTCTTCGCATCGGCCAGAAGTGTGCGAACCGACTGCCTAGTGGTTAGCATACCCGTCCCCCGTCCCAAACCAACTAGGCTGTCGCATGGACTAGAACAGTAACTTCCGCTAGAAGCACGATACCGGACTTAGTTTGGGAGAAGTTCGCTTTTGCAGGTATCGTCTCCGTCGGGTCGGGCCCGTCCATGCCTCCCTTGGCACTTCTTCTCAGAACGCCAAATATTAGCGTCATAAGACATAAACCAGTTTACAATGTTGTGCTGGACACTTTTTTTACCAACTTAGAACCATGGCAATATTTTACATGCAAAAAAAGTAAAGAATTTTTTTTTTAATTTCTCAGTCTACAACTCTTACTCTTTTTCCTAAAATATAGTACACGTTTTCAGATCATGTCCTACCTATAAATAACAGTTACAAATATGCATTGTTTACAAAAGCAAATTAATATTGTACAATGATGTGTTAGGCTTATAACTTTAAGTGAAATAAATAAGAGCTGCTTTATCTATAGCTACCTTTACACAAAAAGATATTGTCAATCATATTATGGACTAAATGTTACGTCTGCAAAGAGAAAATTATAATTTTCATCATTTGCAGCAATGATTTCATAAGGTACATGATGCAATTGAATTTTTAAAACAAAATGATTTATACAAAATAAACCATTACAATTGGAAACTTCAGAATTTGCGAGGTGCAAAACCATACCTCCTATAATTATGCTTTAAGGTTTACTGTATTCTTTTAAAAAAATACTCTTTTTCTAAGACATATTTTAAAAAAATCAAGAGGTTTTACAAGTAGAGACAAGTATTAATTCATATTTACAAAAGATAGGAAATAGACAATTGTGTTCATGTCTTTAATCATTAACCATGCCTTCATTAGCTAAGATTTTCATGAGCAAAACTGTCTAACACCGAAAAGATATCTCTTTCCATATAATTTTTGATTAAAATACAACAAGCAACAATAAATAAAAGCATACCTATGATGACTTTTGACATATACAGTGGGGTACTCCAATCCATCTAAGACATTGAATTCATAGAGACAAACATATTTCCTGAAAAAAAAAAAAACTTCATAAAAGTCAGAAGCAAATGCTATTTTTTTCTTAAAAAGGTGATGGCAACAGCAGAATGTCACAATCCTGGAAAATAGCTAAGCATTTATAGCACATTTCAAAACAATTTAAACAAAAAGAAAAAAAAAGACAACCAAAACTGTTCTTATTGCTGACAGAAAATCAGCAACAGGCATGGGTAGCCTGTAGTTATAAATCCATCGTTTTGCTGTTCTTAGACTTTATGACCAGTCGCTCGAGAACACATACCCTGACTTTTTCT
Organism: Frankliniella fusca; assembly: GCA_029379305.1. Taxonomy (NCBI): domain Eukaryota; kingdom Metazoa; phylum Arthropoda; class Insecta; order Thysanoptera; family Thripidae; genus Frankliniella; species Frankliniella fusca. The sequence continues at coordinate 1,580,761 of JAHWGI010000219.1, read as the reverse complement.
CACTCCGCTGGAACTTGGTCTTGCTGTTGCTGCTTGTCATCTTTCCCTTTTGTTTTCACGCACCTCCCTCTAAAGCAGATCTCAGTTTCCATTGAGACTTTGGTCGAGGTGGTGCTGCCAAGAAACTTACTCAACTGCTCCTGTTCTTGCTGCACCTTCAGCAGGGCCTTTACCCTGGACACGCCAGGCGTCGTAGTGGTCGTGGCCGTCGTGGTCGCTTCCTCCAGATCGCCGGCGGGCGTGGCCGTGGTCGTGGACACCCTGAGCACCTCGGCGTCGTCCTCGGCGCCGGTGGCACTGCTGCTGGTGGCCGGCACGAAGGTGGACTGCGGGGCGCTGGCGGGCTCGTCGGTGGGAGCGGCCGCGGGAGCGGGAGCGGGGCCGGGCGAGGGCTCGGGGGAGGGCTCTGCCGACGGCTGGGCGGAGGGCTCAACTGCCGCCTCCTTCTCGTCGGCGACCTCCGCCTCCGCCGCCACGCTCAGACTGCTGATCCTGGGGGTGCTCGCGGAGGTGGGCTCGGGCTCCTCCTCACCGAGGGCCGTCACGACGTCGTCGGAGAAAGACACCCCCGTCGTGGTGGGCGCGGGGAGCTCCACGTCAGTCGCCGAGGGCGCCGATGGAGCGGACGGAGACACCGCCTTGTCGAACACGTCCTTGCTCTCCGCAGAGGGCGGCACGACCGTGAGCACGCTGTTGCCCGGGAAGGAGCCGGCGTTCTGTGACTCCGCGGTGGCCAGGCCGTCCCTCGGCCTCTTGACGCGGACGCGCACCCAGTTGCCCCGCCTTCGGCCGGTGCCCGACTGGAAGGCGTACACAGCGATTAGCGACCGACGGGATCGTAGTTCGGGCGCCTAACTTGAATACCACTTGAATTCAATATTAATATATCACGTATTAATACATCACGTACCTTCTTCTGAGTCGTCGGGTCGACCGCCTTCTTGTGGGTGTCTTCCTTGAGGATGTCCTGTTCAGGGGCGGAGGGTCCGGCCCCGGGGCTGGCGGGCGATGCGCTCTGTCCGTCGAGAAGGCCAACCTCCTCCAGCGCCTTCATGACGTTGTCCACGTCCTGGGCGGAGATGCTGTCCAGAGAAGCGGGCCTGCTCGGCCTGCTGGGGGTTGGCTCCAGGTAGTCGTTGGGGTCATCGGTGTGTTCGGAGGGCTTGGCGTCGACCTCACCTAGACAGACGCGTGTAGAGCATGAATCTCGCCGTAAGCTACGTACCGGGAGAGCTGGATGGCACATCGGAGTGCTGCGGTCGGTTGGGGCCGTAATGCACCACGACCCCTTGCGTTGGCAGGCAGGCCCGCAAACACTTGTGCGTCATCTCAGACACACTCGGTTGGCATCAAGAGCAAAGCAAGAGAGGAAGCCGCACGGTATTCAAGCCGCAGGTCTGAGCCGACAGAAAAGACTGCAAGCTCAAACGCTGGCTTCAAAAAAGCGCCCGCCTTTCTCACACTCACCTTGCGCGCCGGACACAGAGTACTGGATCGGGGGAAGAGGCCCGCTACCTGCGTGGGAGGCGCTCCAGCCGTTCTTGAGCGAGGAGCCGGCGTGCGCGGACCAGTCGAAGGTGGGGTGGGCCTCCAGGGCCGGCACGGTGGGCAGCGACTCCTCCAGCGGCCCCGCCGCACCCGCGCCCTGCTTCTCTCCGTACTGGCTGTCCTTGCCCACCTCGCCGTTGTCCAGGGCAAAGGCCAGTTTGCTGTCGGCGTGGCTCTGGTCTGAGCCTGTGCAACACGCGGAAGGAGAAGAACGTCATTAAAGGAGAGAAATGCTTCTTTATTGTGGCTCTGCTGTATATTTTACCAGCTTTGTTGAAATCGCGATGTCAAGAAATTGAGTATGTTGAACAGCATGAACTAAGTCCTCCAAGGTGAGAAAACTTTTAATTTTAATCTTCAAATTTAGTGAATTTTAGTGAGTTTTTGGTGAATTTTTGGTTGAGTCTATCTAGGATTCTGTGAGTGAGTTTTCATGATTTTTTCTTCATTTTTTCTGAATTTTTTTGGAAATTTTCTGGATTTTTCTAATTATTCCTGAATTCTTTGGAATTTCTCTGATTTTTTTTTCTGAATTGCAAAGGTGTACAAAAATTTTACAGTTGTTTCCCCCTCGAAGTTCTCTCACCTGGGGCGGACACGGGGGCGGGCGTCGTCTGGCGGCGGTGTCCGGGCCTGCGCACGCGCACGCGCACGGGGTGCGGGGCGGGCTGCTCGTCACCGGGCTGCTCGGAGGTGGCCGTCACGGGGGTGGCGGCCTCCTCGGGGTGGCGGCGGCGGGACTCGAACCTCTGCACGGCGCCTCGGGGTGGCGACACGCTCTCCTGGTGGTCAGAGTCTGGGACCTCGTTGGACAGCGCGGTGGGCGGCGTCCTGGTGGCGACGTGGGGTCCGCGCCGGCGGCCGTACAGGTCGGGCGTCGCGGGGGCGTCGGACGGGTCGGCGGCGGGGCCGGTGGACTCAGTCGTGCTGGAGGCGGGGCGCGCGCGGACGCGGCCTCGAACACCAACGCCGCCGGCGAGCTGCGCGGGGCGGCGGGTGCCGCGGGGACGCTGGGTCGTCGTGGAGGTCGTGGTGCTGGCTGGGGTCGCGGTGGTCTGGCCGACGCGCAGTCCCGGGCGGCGGGGCGCGCCCGTGCGCGTGAAGCTGCTGTACTTGCGTACGCCAGCGCGCGTCGTCGAGGTCGACGGCTGGCTAGTCTCGGTGATGGGCTCCTCAGACACCTGCTGCTGCTGGGTCACGGCCAGCTCCTGCTGCTCCTGCTGCTGCTGCGCCGTGGTGAGGTACGACTCCGTCTGCGGCGACACGCTCGCATCCTGGAAGTAGGAGACCGAGGAGGGCGGAGCAGCGGTCGTGGAAGTAGTGGTGCGCTCGAGAACGGTCTCCTTGAGGAACTGCTCGGACTGGACCTCGGGTTGGCGCTGTTCATCATCCACTTCTTGTTGATGCTGCTGCTGTTGGTGCTGCTGTTGCTGTTGCTGCTGCTGCTGCTGTTGCTGCTGGTTCTGGAAGTGCTGGCGGGGACGGCTCCTGATCTTACCGCGCACCCTGACGGCGAGGTTGTTGCCGGGGCCGGAGGGAGCGTCCTGACCAAAACCTGTGGTGGACGGGTCCTCGGCAGCTGGGCGAGGGTTCACCTTGACGGCCTTCTGCAGCTCGACGGGCACGTGAGGGAGTAACTGCTGCTGCTGCTGCTGTTGGTGCTGGTGCTGTATGCGTCCGCGGACCCGGACGAAGGAGGGCTGGAAGTCGCTCTGCGGGTCAGGTTGGGTGTCCACGGGCGCCTGAGCTGGAGCCGGCGTGGGCTGCAGATTGTACTGGTATTGCACCTTGCCGTTCTCGAGGCGAGTTGGGAAGAACTCCTGCTGCTGGAATCCGGAATTGGATCCGGGGAACTGGATCTGGTTGATATCCTGGGGCTCCTCCGACTGGGGTTGCTGCTCCTGCTGCAGGAAGCCGTTGATGCTGGCCGGCTGCACATCCAAGGTGCGAGGCGTCGTGGCCTCGAAGGCCGGCGGCGTCGGCGGCAGCGAGGAGCCGAAGCTCGGGCTGAAGCTCTGGCCGAAACTGGGACGCTCAGTCGGGAACGTGCTGAACGCCGGGCGCTCACTGAAGTTGGGCTGAGCCTCGGTCTGGAAGGTGCTGAAGCTCGGTCTGTCCGTCTGCTGGAAGGGGCGCTCGGTCTGGAACGGCGTGCTGCTGCTGAAGCTGGGCCTGTCCGTCTGGAAGGCCGTGCTGCCGAACGAAGGCCGCTCGGTCTGGAAGCTGGGCGTCTGCTGCAGAAGGTTGATGTTCTCCGGGGAGAAGCGCGCGGGCGCGAGCCTCTCGGTGGTGGGCGTGAGCGTGTTGAGCTGCTCCGTGCTGCTGCGCACCGCGTCCTCAGGCTGCTGCTGCTGCTGGTTCAGGCGGTGCTGGTTGCGGAGGCGCTTGCGGCCGCGCTTGCCGTTGGGGCCGACGCCGCCGACGCCGCCGCCGACGCGCTGGCTCTGGAAGGACGGGTCGGCCTGGTCGGGCGAGGCGGACGCCAGCTCCGGGCTGGGCGTCACGGACACCGAGGACGAGTAGCTCTCGGTGGAGGCGGGCGCGGCCTCGGTGGTGCGCGGGGTGGGCCGGGGCGGCGGCGGGCGGCGGGCCGTGGTGCGCGCCGTGGGGCTGGCGGTGGCGGGCGGCAGTGGCGTGGTGGCCGAGGTGGGCCTCAGGTAGGGCTGGCGGCGCGGGGTCGTGTGCGACACGGGGGACACCGGGGTGGTGGGCGTCTGCTCGGCCGTGGGCGACGGCCTGCCCTCGTCCAGCGAGTTGACGAGCGTGGGCAGGCGCGGGTTGACCGGGGTGATCTCGGACGGCAGGCTGAAGGTGACGGTGGACTGGAAGGCGGGCGGCGCGGGCGTCGTCTTGGTGATGGGCGCGTCCTTCTCGTGCACCTGGGGCAGCGGCGCCTGCTGCAGCAGCTGCTGCTGCGGGGCGCTGCTCACGTTCGAGTTGACCACGACGGAGCCGATGTGCGGCGGTGGCAGCAGGATCTTGGAGTAGCCGGCGGGAGGGTTGAACGACAGCGGCGCCACGAAGAACGGCAGCTTGTTCACTTTGCGCTCCACGCGGTTCGTGTCGAGCGACGACAGGTACGGCAGCTCGAACTTGGCGTAGCCCTTGGGCGGCTGAAGGTTGGCGGGGCCGACGAACACCTGCGGCGAGTCGGGGGACACGTTGTCCAGCACGGGGATGGTGCGCGCGTTTTTGAGCAGCTGCAGGACGTCCGTGATCTTGGTGTCATGGTGGCCGGCGGGGCTCATGTACACGGACAGCGGCGGCTGGTGCGGCGCCGGGGTGGTGGGCGCCGGGGAGGGCGCAGGCGTCGGCGAGGGGGTGGGCGTCTGCTGGACGAATGAGAACTGGTGGTTGGCCTGGGGCGGAGGGGCGGGCGTGGACGACGGCAGCGCAAAGCGGTGGGGCGCGTGCTGGAACTGCGGGAACGACTGCTGCTGAGGCGGCGGTGGCTGGTGGAACTGGGGGAACTGCTGCGGGAACTGCTGGAAGTGGTGGTGGTGCGGCTGGAACTGCGGCGGAGGCGCATCGCGGAAGGACTGCGCCGAGAAGGGCTGGCGCTGGAACTGCGGCTGGGGGAACTGCTGGTGGAACTGCGGGGGCGCCTGCTGGAACTGGGGCTGCGGCTGCTGCTGGAAGGGGTTGGTCGGGTGGTTGAGCGACAGGCTGAACTGGCCGTTGGGGTTCTGCGGGTGGAACTGCAGCACGTGCGACTGGGCGCGCGGCTGGTGCTGCTGCTGGTGCAGCTGCTGCTGCTGGTGCTGATGGGGTGGGCTGGCCTGCTGGCTGAACTGCGCAGACGCCTGCTGCTGCTGCTGCTGCTGCTGTTGCTGGAAGCGTTGCTGCTGCTGTTGCTGCTGCTGCTGTTGTTGTTGCTGCTGCTGCTGCTGTTGTTGTTGTTGTTGTTGTTGTTGTTGCTGCTGTTGTTGCTGCTGGCCCAGCTGACCGCGCTGACGGAGGGTCTCCACGGGCACGTACAAGAGCTGGACCTGGCGACCAAAGGCAAGCGCGTGAGTGTGGAGGTCTTTGAGGCGCCCGCGCGGCCGGCCCTAAGCGAGCCCGCCCGCCAGGCGCGCACGATGGGCGGCCTACCCTCCCGACCGCAGGGGCTCAGGACAGGACTCACCTCCTCCTTCTGGTCGTGCTGCGGCTGCGCGGAGGGCGCGGGCAGCTTGGGCAGCGGCAGCGTGGCCGGGGGCGGCGGCGGGGGCGGGGCGGGCCGCTGGGGCGGCTGCGGGGGCTGGGGGGCGTTGTGCGGCAGCGAGAAAGGCAGCAGCGGCTGGCCGAAGCCGGACTGGGGCTGGTTCAGCAGCACCTGATCCAGAGAGACACACGCATCGCGTAAGAGGAGGAAGTCAGGTTTCAGCAAACTTGAAAACCGGAGTAGTCGAGGGGGAAACAGCTATGACATTTGTGTACACCTCATAATTCAGGAAAATTAAAAAAAAAAAAAATCAGGAAAAATTAGAAAAATTCGCAAAAATTCACGAAAATTGAGGAAAATGTTGGGAAAATTCACAAATTGAAAGGAATTTCTAGTGAAAATTCACAAAAATTATATGAATTGCACAAAAATTCACAAGAATTCACGAAAATAAAAAAAAAGGAAATCACCAAATGTGAACACCAAAATTCGGAGCTGTTTCCCCTTGGGAGCAGAGGGAACTCTGCACATTTTTAGAGAAGGCCTATCCGATACCAACGACGTTGCGGGGAGAGCGGCCGGCTAACAATAGGCCTCACTCGTCCGTCCACACACACACACACACACATACACACACATGCATACACACATCCTCGCGGCAGCCGGTCCAGCCAACCCAGCCCAGCCCGGCTCGGCCCGGCTCGCATGCGAAAGTTGGTCAGCCCGCTCCCGTCCCGTCCCGAGGCGAGCCGAGGCACCGCGCCGCAGCGAGCGCCCTGAGCACGAGCGCCACCGCCGCCGTGTAGTACCCCGCGGCGCACACCGCTCGTCCTGGAGCCGTAGCCGGGGCGCCGGGCCGGGGCCTCGAGAGGGCTCGTCCCGCCCCGGCCCGCTCATTGTGTCGCGCAGCAGCCAGCCGCGCGTGCTATATGGCTTTTGTATTTTCCGATCGGCTGCTGTCATATCCGAGTGCCACGGCCCGCGCGGGCCCAGCCGGCCGGACGAAGCAGGCGATCTGGTCTGGTATTCAACCGCAGCTTTAGCATCACAATGGCAACAGTGACTGTGCGGCGGGACTCGACGAAGATCGCGCGAGAGGGTTCGGGGGTATTCACATTTCTTGGATTTCCAGTGCGCGCGGCAAGAATACATTTCTAGTACTTTCTCGTGCGATACGCGGAGGCGGCGCCACTGCACTTCTCCTCTGCCTCTGCTGTATGAGAAGATACCAGCAGGTGGAGGGCCACATATTTCGACTTCCATTCTAACACACACACACACCCGACGCGCTCACAGCCAAATTAATCCAACAGTCGTCCCTACCCTTCCGTAACAGCACTCGCGCAGCACACACTGAGAAAGCATTGCGAATGATTTGTTCGCAATTCGAAGGATTTGGCTGCTTCGGAAGCTTACAAAGAAATTTGTTTGCAGATGCTACCAATTTTGTTCTCAATGCAAAAAAAAATTTAAAAAAATGCAAAGCAGTCACAATTGTTCGCAAAGTAAAATTAGAGCAAGCAACATTTTGATACAGAGCATCAGAAAGCACAAACCTGCCCCTCCCCCCCCCCAAAAAAAAAGATGCAGGAAAATTCTTTCAAAATAAATTTTAGCTGGTTGTTCAATTTTTTCGGTGCATGTTCCGGCCTCGTCGTCTATGATACACATTCCTTCTCCAATTTACCCGAGTAAACAAGGTCGGACGAAATCCTGGTCGGACAGCGCCTTTTCGGATTTCGGAGAGATCACTAGGTCGGACAAACAAGGTGCACCCGACTTTTAGCTGTCAGGCTCGCACGCAAATATTGCGCGCAGCCGCGGTGCCACGGACCGGACCGGAAACGGGTCAAGGGCGCGGTGCGCGCTCCAAGCTGCGCGTTTGCAGGCAGAAACGATCTGAATAACCGGATACGGCAATACGTCCATGCGCTTCATTCAAGTTGTCTGCAACAGCGCGCCGACCTCCTCGCCAGCCTCAATGGGAGCCAGCCCATAGGGGCCGGGCCGGGCCGGGCCGGGCCGGACCCAACCGGCGCCACCGCCTTTGAGTTCAGTCAGACGCAGCTGTTTGGCGCGTGCAGCACTTCCGGTTGGACAAGACATACACCCCCTCCCCTCCCCTCCTCTTGCCCTGCCACCCCTCAGTCCGACCCTTACGAGGAGGGTCGAACAATCGCATGCTCCCGGTGGTCTTCCCCGCGCGGGCTGGATTCGTGCGCCGCGCCACGCGCCACGCCGCGCCACGCTACCTCCCCAAGGGCGCACGGGCACCGGCACAGCGGGCGTGACCTGAATACGGCTCGAGTGGAACGTACAACGCGACGGAAACACAATCAGGACCGAATGAAAGAAAGGATGAATGAACCAGCGGGAGTGAATGGGCAGTGGGCGCGGGCCCGGGCGGGGCGGGGCGGGGCGTGAGCAGCTCGAAGACAGGCAGGTGGTCGCGTCGACGTCACCCGCCAAGGGCATCTGCAGCGGGACACCGCAGCAGACGGCTTGGGGACACCCCTCCGTCCTTACCTGCTGTACGTTGGGCAGAGGGAAGTCCTGCTTGGGCGGGCTCAGGATGAACTGCTGGAGGTTGTCGGGGATGCCGACCTGCTGCAGGAAGTGGTTGGCGGGCTGCTGCAGCTGCTGCAGCTGCTGAGGCTGCTGCTGCTGCAGCTGCTGGGCCGGCGGGGCGGCGCTGCCGAACAGCTGCTTGGGCTGCGGGGAGGCGGACGGCGAGGCCGGGAAGAAGGGGGCGTGCGACGGCGACGCCGACGGGAAGTCCTGCGGGAAGAAACTGGGCTGCCGCGCCTGCGAGCAAAGGGGTGCGGGTGTCAGGTCAGGTCAGGGCAGGGGGCTGCCTGGTCAGACTGGGTCTGATAGCCTTTTAGTGACAAGTTCAGGCGCCGTCGTCGCCACGTCGTCCTCACCGAGAAGATCTGCCTCTGCACTACGGGCGCCTTGGGCGGCGTCAGGCCGAAGTCGTCGTCGATGATGGCGGCGGTGTTGGCCGGCGCGCCGGGGGCGGCGCCCTGGGCGCGGCAGGTGGGGCAGGGCGCGGCCAGGGGCACCCACTCGCTCTCGGCCGCCTCCAGGTCCTCGACGGACCGGGCGCGGGCGTCGGGGGCGGGCGCGGACCAGCGCGCCTGGGGGCCGGCCGCGGACGCGGCCCCCGCCACAAGGAGCATCAGCCCCAGCCACCGCATCTGGAAGCACGAGAAAAAGATATTGGTCAAAAAGAAAATCTATTTAGATGACAGTGGCGTTACGGTCCGCACAATAAAGATTTGACTTCAAGACGCCATTTTTCATATATTTTCTCTTAAATCTTTGCGGAGATGTGAAAATGATACGGTTCTCAGGGAAGTGCCGCCTGCCGCCTCTCCTATAAGGACTTGTCTCGTGACGCCCGGGCCGGCGCCATAGCGACGCCGCGCCGCAGTCTCACTCGCACCCAGAAGGCTTAATGGAGGCGTCACGTGTCGGACGTCGCGACGTCTTTCTTCGACGCGCTGCGCCGCTCCTTTCTTTTTTTCAAAAACACCCCGGCTCGGCGGGGAATAGAACTCACGACCTTGCGGCGGCACCGGCGCAGTCACGCCACCTCGCGCGCCTCATCACCCGGACAAAAAATGAAAATAAAACACAACTAAATCACACCACTTGAAATAGCCGGCCGCACCACGCTGCTGCCCCAGTCACATGATGAATGAAGCCCTTGCTTTTCTGTAACGCAATTTTGGTTCTAAAAATAGTGAGGCAAACGAGAAGAAAAGCATAGAGTGACCGTCGGCCGTCGCGTCGGCGCGGGCGTTGAATTACCGATACGACGAAGAGGCGGCCGCCGCCCCTTATGCAACGTGCCACAAAAAAGGGCAGCAAACAGTAACAAAAGGGGTGTGACCGGCGGCAGAAAAAAAATGCGAAGCCGTCATACAGCCTCGCCTCTCGACAGCACTGAGCGCCACGCCACGCCAGGCCAAGCCTCAGCGCAGCGGGAGACGTTTCGGTGAGAACTGGGGTAGGAGGAGGACGACGAGGGGAAGAAGGACGACGACGAGGAGGAGGAGGACTACGAGGAGGACGGTGACGAGAGGGTGGACGATGACGAAGAGGACGGCGACGAGGAGGGGGACGGCGACGAGGAAGAGGATGGCGACGAGGAGGAGGACGGCGAGGAGGAGGAGGACGGCGACGAGGAGAAGGACGGCGACGAGGAGAAGGACGTCGAGGAGGAGGAAGACGGCGACGAGGAGAAGGACGTCGAGGAGGAGGAGGAGAAGGACGTCGAGGAGGAGGAGGAGAAGGACGGCGAGGAGGAGGAGGAGGAGGAGGAGGAGGAGGAGGAGGAGGAGGAGGAGGAGGAGGACGGCGACGAGGAGGAGGACGGCGAGGAGGAGGACGGCGACGAGGAGGAGGACGGCGACGAGGAGGAGGACGGCGACGAGGAGGAGGACGGCGACGAGGAGGAGGACGGCGACGAGGTGGAGGACGGAGACGAGGAGGAGGACGGTGACGAGGAGGACGACGATGACGAGGAGGAGGAGGTCGACGAGGGGGAGGAAGGAGGGCGTCGTGGAGGACGAGGAAGACCAGGAGGACGAGGAGGAGGACTGGGTCGGAGGGCAGGTGAGATCAGCTCTGCACCGCCGCGCCGGCGCGGCGAGCACCGGCTGCAGCCACCAGCTGTCTCTCTACGACCCTTCGTAATAGTTCTGTCACGCCTCGTATTGTTTGGAAAGCATATTTCTTTCACTTGAAGCTGTCAGCCAGTCTCTCGACGAGTGCGAACGCCAAAGTAAAAATCAATAAACCTGTAGTTTAATCACTCTGAAAAGTGTGTGACGCCTTGAAGATGAGTGTGCAAGAGCGCACATAGTGATGGAATGCTCTTACAATAATGATAATGGAACACAACGCGGAACACAAGGGACAACAATTTGCGGTAACACTCGCACGGGAAATGCAAACACATGCACAACCACCAACAATCGTCCCTCGTTTACGATATCCAATGGTTGGCAGAACATTCCCTCTTTTTTTCTGGGTAATAAGACCTCCTCGACTGCCGAGATTTTCATTACATGAATCGACTTCTTCATGCGATAATGTGTGTGAAAAGAAAATTGGCCGGCACTTAAAGGCTCCCTCCGGGCGCGGGGCTCTTTAGGGTTCGCGACACACGGGGCAGCTCCAGGCAGTCCAGGTCGTGCAGGCTGCAGGCCGGAGCGGCCGCTAACAAGCGATGTAAGTGCGCCGCTAACTACTCCAGCGGCAGCTCTCTGCTGGAGCGGAACGCTCCACGCGAGAGGAGAGGTGCACGGGGAGAAAGAAAGGAAAAAAACAAACAGGATCCTTGGGCTCCTCGTTTTGATGAGAGGATGACTGCCCACATACACCTACACATTTCCTCCAAACATATCAGAAAGCAGAAGCATGCCCAAGTTTTGACAGGAAGATACTAGCGAGACTATGACGGAAAGATAAAACAGGATTATTTATGGAAGAGTTCAAGGAGATAAATTAAGGAAGGTCGGAAAGAACGGGCGGAGCTTTGACCTGCGATTGTCGCCGTCCCTATAAAGGCGAGGCCTTACCCGCTGTGCATAAGCGGCCGGAGGTGAGAGATAAGCCGATACCTGCTTTTAGTTTCCTTAGTTTCTCTTTCATGCAGGGGGAATGCCCCACAATAACAGTCTACGCCCGTGTGCGCGCGTATGCGTACCACACGTGTGTGTGTGTGAGGGAGGGAGAGAGAGAGAGAGGGGGGGGGGGGGAATTTCACCGTCGTTCAGTGATCAAACGGCGACAGCCTTGCGCGCGCTAGGATCTACGCCGATAGGAAGGTTTAAGGTGATCTCACAGCCTCTCATGTATAATTACGCTCCGCACCTAAAGTCTACTTGAAAAAGCTCAGTTTTGTCGGTTTCGTAAAAAAAAAAAAAAAAAATATCTGCAGATGAAAGTTGCACGCAACTGACATCATTAAGCGACACGCTATAGGTGCTTCGCAGTCGTCGCCTTTCTCGAAAGAGATAAAATGTCGTTAGGTTTTAGTAGGACAGCTGTCGTGGCCCGCGGGTGGCTGCTTCTGTTTCGGGGGGGCCGCTCGCCGCACGCACGCACGCACGCACGCACGCACGCCGCTGCGCCCCCCAGCGGACTAATTCAGAAGAGCGCTCCTCTCGCCTATACAATCCTGGATCCAGGACTCCACTCTCGCCCTGTCTCTCTCGCACTCAAGGGGCGCGCGGTATTGGTGAAAGAGAGAGAGAGAGAGAGAGAGAGAGAGAGAGAGAGAGAGAGAGAGAGAGAGAGAGAGAGAGAGAGAGAGAGAGAGAGAGAGAGAGAGAGAGAGAGAGAGACGGGGCGAGGGGAGAGTCCCGAGGGGTTCTTCACTCTAAAAAAAAAAAAAATCAGTGTACACGACACCTAAAAAAAAAAATCTCTGAAAACTCAGAAAAAATCAAGAAAAAAAAATAACAGTAAAAATCGAGGAAAATTCAGTAAAATAAAAATCAAGAAAACTTTATTTTAAACAATCAAGGAAAAAAATAGAAAGAAAAGCAGAAAAATCAAGGAAAATTAATAAACACCAGAAAATCACGAAAATCGGTGTACGTGCCCGTCCCGTCCTGTCGTCCTGCCCGCCCGCGCCCCGCCGGTGCGAGATTTCTCTGCGATGTGCGATGAGTACGCGCCGCGCCGCGCCGGGCCGGGCCGGGCCGGGCTCAGCTGCTCACGGCACTTAAAATGTCACGCGCCGCGGGGCCGAGCCGAGCCGAGCCGGGCCGGGCCGCGCAGAGGGGCGGGCAGGCTCGTGAGTGCGAGTGAGACGCAATAACACACTCGTCGTCAGGTCCGGGCCGGGCGCCGCTATAGGGGTGCAAGTGAGACGGCAAGTCAGTCGCCTCCTCCTCCTCCTCCTCCTGTTCCTCCTCCCCGTCTTCCTCCCACTCCTCCCTCTCACTCGCACTCATCGGAATTCCTAGGTACAGGCGGCGCCGTGGAGAGGAGAGGGGTGTTGCCCGCACCAGCCGCGCCAGCCGCACGAGTCACTCAGCTGATATGTGGGTTATTAAGAGGAGCCAGTTCCACATTCCGAAACACAGCCGGCCGGTGTGAGGTGATGAATGTACCCCCGTGACAAAAGCACCGCCTGAGAGGGGGGGTGCTTTTGTCACGTGATGGTTACACCCCCATGATTCTTCGCGGTGCAAGTATCACGTGATAGTTGCACCCCCTTCAAGGGGGGTGCATTCGTCACATGATACTTGCACCCTCCTTCAAGGGGGGGTGCAATTTACACGTGATGCTTGCACCCCCCTGAAGGAGGTGCATTCATCACGTGATAAACGCACCCCCTTCAAAGGGGTGGGTGCAAGTATCATGTGATGAATGCACCCCCTTCAAGGAGGTGCAACTATCACGTGATACTTGTAACCCCATGGTCGGGAGGTGTATTTATCACGGGATGGTTGCACCCCCACCACAGTCGGGGTTGTATTCATCACGTGATACTTGCACCCCCACCACGGTCGGGGGTTGTATTCATCACGTGATACTTGCACCCCCCATGGTCGGGGGTTGCATTCATCACGGGATGGTTGCACCCCCCATGTTCGGGGGTTGTATTTATCACGGTATGGTTGCACCCCCACCATGGTCGGGGGTTGTATTTATCACGTGATACTTGCACCCCCACCATGGTCGGGGGATGTATTCATCACGGGATGGTTGCACTTCTAATGAAAATAATGTCACACAAGCTGTGTGATTGTTGTGTCTCCTTTTGTACTGCCTAAGAGAAGCTCCAGCTAAGAAAAGCCACTTGAGCGGCGACATTTTTGGAGCGGGTGTCCATGCTGTTTAAACCATCCCCTGCACCCATACGGACTGCCAAAATACCATACCGACGAAATCCGACCCCCCCCCCCCCCCTGTTGGTTTGATAGCGATCACAACACCCCAAAAAGAGCTTTTTTTGAGGGTTTGGGACTGGATGGGCAAATTCAAACCGGAAGCCAAAAAAGTACCCAAATGGGTGTTCTCGAACCAAAAAGTTGCACTCTTTCGATCTCCCTTGCCGAAAATTGTTTAGCGGGCTTCGTTTGGACGGTACGGGCAGTCAAAGTTGGTCAATTACACTTTTTTTGATAAAAATTCCGATTTTTCACCAAAATGACCCTGAGGGGCTAGCTAAAGATACCTTTTGATTAAAAAAGACTAAAACAACATTTGCAGTGCCTCTATGCGCCTTGGGGCTATGCTGGAGGTGCCAAAATCGTGAAAATCGTATTTTCCCCCATACCTTTATGGTTCATACCTCATTAGGGAACATTTTCAGGCTCTATACGCTCTTCTTCCTCGTACTAGTTTACACCGAGCACCTCTCCACTATTTCGGCTCGATACCTGCTGGCAAAAGCTAATTTTACACATATTTTCTATTTTTACAAATGTTTTTATTATTTTGTTTTTATGATGTTTGGTGTTTTTTAACTCAGGAGTACTGCAGGCAGGAGTACGTTTCTTTAACCTCCCGCACGCAACGCACGCTTTTCAGCAACGCTCGCCCCTTGTTGTAAGGCAGCCAGGTCACGATAACGTAGAGGCGGGCCTGCCTATGTGGCAGGCGCTCCGCAGCTCAGGGGCAAAACGTCAAAGGACAGCTTTCAGCAACGGGGCACTACGCACTGCGCGTCTTCACGTGAATCCCGCCCTCAGCCCCTAGTTGGCTCTCGCCTTCACGTGGGCAACACAATTTAACGCTCTATTGCTGAGGTACAAATTACTCAACGCTGACGCAGACGACTCGCGGCCCGGTCACCGATCGCTTCGCACTTCCCCACCCCTCCCCCTCCTCCGGCTTCCGGTTTTAATTTGCCCATCCAGTCCCAAACCCTCAAAAACAACCCTTTTTGGAGTGTTGTGACCGCTATACCAAACCAACAGCGGATTTCGTCGGTATGGTATTTTGGCAGTCCGTATGGGTGCAGGGGATGGTTTAAACAGCATGGACACCCGCTCCAAAAATGTCGCCGCTCAAGTGGCTTTTCTTAGCTGGAGCTTCTCTAACTCAATGTATTGTACGCCCATAACTATTAGCAATATACTAGAAAATTACGTGATGAAAATTATACCATAACACCTGAAATTATTATTTTCAGTTACAAGTCATGTACCGGCTGTTTATTTGAATGCGTAACAGTGCTGCGGGTTTGCCTACCTCATTCCCCTGTTAGGCGCCATGGCCCCTGCAGCGCTGGCGAGTATGCAATCCCGCAACACTGTTACGCATTCAAAGAAACACCCGGTATACTGTGTCCAATGACCGACAGGACAGAGAGTGGGGTGGACTACGCTGCGCGGTGCTGTGCGCAGAGGTGGCGGCGCGCAGTGCGACTAGCGCGCTTAGGATGGGGAGTATCGACACAGCACGGACGGAGTGGGCTGGAGTGGGAGGGGAGGGGCCCCACCCCACAGAGCGTTCCAGCAGGGCGTTCTGCCTGTCGTTGGACACTGAACCAGGAAAACACCACTTCACCCCTCGTCCAACAGCAAAAACTGCATGAATTTCGGGACCCAAGGCCAGCAGCCAAATCAGCTAAGGGTTATTTTATTTAAAATCACCTCAAGGTTCAAAATGAAGGTTTTTGTCTTGGGTTGGGGATGTTCTTCTATCATTAAGGGCCACCCCAAGGACTCAAATATTAATGGTGTAAAAAATAAAAATATAATGAAATAAAATAAAGGTTCAGGGGACATTAGAGCTCCAAATTTGGTTTCTGAAAAGCTGGAATTTTTTTTTTTTTTTTTTTTTTTTTTTTTTTTTATACACCCTTCAAGAAATATTTCACATGGCTTGGGCAATGTGTTTCAAACTCAGTTCTTAATGGTGATTCAAAGGAGTTATGGAGGGATGATATCTGAATTTTTTTTTGAGAAAGTTATTAAGTAAACTTCCGTTAAAGTTAAATAATTGTAACTTTTGCAAATTTAAGCCCATGTCAAAAAATTTCAGGTCATGGCTTTTTTTAAAGCTAATGATTGTTAGAATAGCAAAGACAATGTTTGGATTTCAGCCTTAAGGTCTCTTTGCTTTGATACTTAAGGTTTTAAGCTCCTATAATTAGGCTGTTATGAGTGTGGTGAACTCCACTTGGTGAACATGTTATTAAAATCACTAAAATATTACATCCCCATAAGAATGTATGACACTTAAAGGCAGTTGACAGTTAAAAGCAATATTTTTGTAAAATTTATTTTTAGCGGGGAAAAAGCAACATAAAAATGTCAAGTGTTCCGTATTGAATATTACTCAGTATGTTATCCAATATCAACTGCCTTTAAGTGTCATACATTCTTATGGCCATTAAGAACTGAGTTTGAAACACATTGCTCAAGCCATGTGAAATATTTCTTGAAGGGTTTAAAAAAAAACAACAAAAAAAAACATTTTTTCTCCAGCTTTTCAGAAACCAAATTTGGAGCTCTTATGTCTCCTGAACCTTTATTTTATTTTATTTTTTTATTTTTTTATTTTTTACACTATTGATATTTGAGTCCTTGGGGTGGCCCTTAATGATAGAAGAACATCCCCAACCCAAGACAAAAACCTTCATTTTGAACCTTGAGGTGATTTTAAATAAAATAACCCTTAGCTGATTTGGCTGCTGGCCTTGGGTCCCGAAATTCATGCAGTTTTTGCTGTTGGACGAGGGGTGAAGTGGTGTTTTCCTGGTTCAGTGTCCAACGACAGGCAGAACGCCCTGCTGGAACGCTCTGTGGGGTGGGGCCCCTCCCCTCCCACTCCAGCCCACTCCGTCCGTGCTGTGTCGATACTCCCCATCCTAAGCGCGCTAGTCGCACTGCGCGCCGCCACCTCTGCGCACAGCACCGCGCAGCGTAGTCCACCCCACTCTCTGTCCTGTCGGTCATTGGACACAGTATACCGGGTGTTTCTTTGAATGCGTAACAGTGTTGCGGGATTGCATACTCGCCAGCGCTGCAGGGGCAATGGCGCCTAACAGGGGAATGAGGTAGGCAAACCCGCAGCCTGTTACACATTCAAATAAACAGCCGGTACATGACCTGTAACTGAAAATAATAATTTCAGGTGTTATGGTATAATTTTCATCACGTAATTTTCTAGTATATTGCTAATAGTTATGGGCGTACAATACATTGCGTTAGGCAGTACACAAGGAGACACAACAATCACACAGCTTGTGTGACATTATTTTCATTAGAAGTGCAACCATCCCGTGATGAATACAACCCCCGACCATGGTGGGGGTGCAAGTATCACGTGATAAATACAACCGCCGACCATGGGGGGTGCAACCATCCCGTGTTAAATACAACCCCCGACCATGGGGGGTGCAACCATCCCGTAATGAATGCAACCCCTGACCATGGGGGGTGCAACCATCCCGTGATGAATATAACCCCCGACCGTGGTGGGGGTGCAAGTATACCCGCAGGGGCGTCGACCTGGCAATTTTTCAGGGGGGGGGCAAAACGAGGGATGTTATGAAAGTTGCCTATCTACAAGGGGCCATTGACGCTTCCGTTATTTTTTGCAATTTGTGCTTTCTAAGTTTTAAGCATAACATTGAGTAAATTCAATTTTTTAATGGAATTTTCCGAAAAATTAGAAAGATAAAGAGCGTTTTCAACGAACTTCGAAAAGTACACAATACCCAACCATATCTGTAAAGCTCCGTGCGTGTCGCGAGCGAAGCGAGCGAAAAAAATATGAGTTTTTGTGTTAATTAAAATGCAGTTTTTCGAGAATACTTTAAGGAATTAGTCGGAATTTGCAGAGTCAAATTGACTTCAAATATTCCCAGAGTACATTCATCATCATGTTACTCGTCATATGTGCTAACATCTAGGCGGACAAGAATAATCGGATGTCGCGAGCGAAGCGAGCGAGAAGCCAGAGCCGAACTTCTGTTCTTTTCTAGCTTAGGGTCAATTTTAGATGAGTTTTTAGGTTAAATGTAGTGGCTTCTTATCTATTATTTTGACCCTTGTTGCCCCCCCCCTGCCCCCTGCTGCCCAAAAGTTCGGGGGGGGCATTGCCCCGCGGCCCCCCCCGGTGTCGACGCCTCTGTATAACCGTGATGAATACAACCCCCCACCGTAGTGGGGGTGCAAGTATCACGTGATGAATACAACCCCGACTGTGGTGGGGGTGCAACCATCCCGTGATGAATACACCCCCCGACCATGGGGTTGCACGTATCACGTGATAGTTGCACCTCTTTGAAGGGGGTGCATTCATCACATGATACTTGCACCCACCCCTTTGAAGGGGGTGCGTTTATCACGTGATGAATGCACCTCATTCAGGGGGGTGTAAGCATCACGTGTAAATTGCACCCCCCTTGGAGGAGGGTGCAAGTATCATGTGACGAATGCACCCCCCTTAAAGAGGGGTGCAACTTTCACGTGATCCTGGCACCCCGATCGGTGGGGGGGTACATGTATCACGTGATAGTTGCACCCTCGTAACCTTAGGGAGGTACATGCATCACAGAGTACATTCGTCACCCCACACCGGCCGCCACCGCCGCACCGGCACTGCTGACCACTTTCACTGACAAGACTCAAATACGAAAACCACAATGACACTCCGCGCGTCAAGGACGCCCGAAAGGAGTACGGCAGAGCGCGGCCAGCCAGACAGCCGGGGTGGTAGCAGCAAACAGGCACTTCTTGTATCGGCGAGAACAGAAAATTAATGAGTTTGTTGAGGGTCTCGTCAAGTTAAATTTAAACCGTTAACCGAATAACGTTCACTGGTAGAAATAATGTCTGAAATTCTGCTATTAATGTCCATAGACATAAAAAAATATAATCACAAACATTCTTTTTTTTACATTTTACTTTTTCCGAGGAAATGTCTACTTGCAAAGCGGTTGCATGCTAGATAACTTTCGTTCGCGCGAGAAATCGGATGTTTTGGAACGATTCCAAACTCAACACACACGACGAAGGGCGAACGCGGCGAACAGCGGCTGCGCATTCGAGAGCAAGGTGCGTGTGAGTCCTCACCCCTCCCCCGTCCCTCCCTCCCTATCTCCCTCCCTCCTTCTCTCTCTCTCTCTCTCTCTCTCTCTCTCTCTCTCTCTCTCTCTCTCTCTCTCTCTCCCCTCGTCCATTCATCCACAGCAGAGGATGTACTCTCATACGCCTTTGTCTCTCGATGAACTGATTTCCATTCATTTCTAGAGCACGAGGCGCAAGAGCGCGGCCGGGCCGGGCCGGGCGGGCTGAGCGGGCGCGTGGCACAGAGAGCAGCCTGGGGGGAGGGGGAGGGGGATCGACGAGGGGGAGAAAAATGATCGCCATCTCTCCAATCCTATTCCCACGGCTTTCGCAACTTCGCCAAAATGCAAATTAGAGGCACGTGCGTCGTATCCCTGACAGCGTAAGGCTTACTTAAAAAATAAAAATAATAACCAAAGGCGAGTTCTTCAATATCAATGAGAGCTGCGCTGCGGTGTGTACCCGTAAGCACCCGACAACACAACATACATACTGTACACTCTTTCTCAAAATTCAACTCGCCTAACAAGAGGGAGCCCGCGGGGCGTGGCGGGGCGGGGTGGGCCGCGGCGCAGGGCACTGACCGAGCCACACCTCGGCTGGCTCGGCTCGGCACCTGTCGGCCCTTGGAGGAAGGGCCTTCTGAAGACTGGCCCACTCAATAACCTTCACTTTCTCTCGCCCTGGCCAGCCGGCGGCGAGGGCATGGCAAATGGACTCTCTGAACGACTGTGTGTGTGGCGCGAGTATGTGTGTGTGTTAGTGAGTGTGTGTGTGTGTGTGTGTGAGTGGAGTAATCCTGACGTCACTAACACACCTGTCTGACCACGTGACCGCAGACCGCATCTAATAAAACAATTGGATTTACAACGTACATGTACTTCTAATTTTAAAAGAACGAGTTACTGTGGGTTATTTTTTTCCATGATCTTTTCGGCATGCTTCTATATCATCAATAAGATGCTAGTTATTAAAAATTTAGCATTGTTCTTTCCCCCTGATCTCACAGTTTATATATTTTATAGAAACTTCCGCTATTCCAAGATATACTTTACTGTTAGAATGTCTTTATTTCTGAATCCCATTCGACGGCTGGAGCGAATCGCAAGTCATGTCCATCGGAAATAATAAGAAATAAATACAACCGAGAGAACAAAAGGGAGGTCGGAGTAGAGGGCAAAGGGGGAGAGGAGGAGAGGAGGAGTGCGCGGTTGGACGCGCGGTAGGCTTTTCCCTTTCATTTCACGTCTCCCTGCGGGCCCCTCCGGGCGGGGCGGGGCGGGGCGGGGCGGGGCGGGGCGGGCCGGGGCGGGGCGGGCCGGGGCGAGCACACGCGGCGGGAGGGCTGACCCCTGCAGCAGAGGCAGGTGTGTGACTCTAGTTCACCTCCCAGAGTGCGTCGCCCACGAGGAGGAGTGCGTCGGCGTCGGACCCGGTGAGCGCCGCGACGCCGCGCACGTGTGGCGCCCACCGCCGCCGCCCCGACCCCGACAAGGTCGCTGACCCGCCCAACCTGACTCCACTGCGGTCCGGGGAGGCCCGGAGGCTCGGAGGCGCATGACAGCAGCCCGCCCTCTTCTCGCGTTACGTTCCAGAGAGCGCAGCCGGGCCTGCGAGACCTGCGGGCTGGAAGCTGAGCCGGAGCCGCCGGAGCCGCGGAGAGGAGAGGAGGAGAGGAGAGGCTGGTGGCACCGTGTGAAAGTGCGAGGTGTTGCCGCCATGCCATCGATCAGCGCGGGAGAGGCCCCGTTCTCCTTTTTACTCACAAAACCAAAAAATAAATTTAATTTTTTTTTTTTTAAATGAATATATGTAGGAAAATGGGTCGCCAACTCACCTTAGCAGTGTACGGATTACTATGGTATTATGTGGTATTATGGCTCATATTATGGGATATTATGAATAGTATTGGATAATATGAGGTATTATGGAGTATTATGGGGGTATTTTGTCGAATATTATGAGATATTATGAAGGAAGTATTATGAAGGTATTTTGGATGTCGTGTACGGAGTATTATGCGCGTTAAAGGCCCCTCGAGGAAACTCTCTCTCTCTCTCTCTCTCTCTTTTTTGTATACTCTCTTAAAAAGAAAACATTAAAAAAAAGTTGTCATGTGGACTCTACCCACTCCTCCACTAGGGCAGCAGTATAACAATGTCGCGATGTGACATCATCACCCCCTGCTGGCTGATCGGCCGCCCTAGTTGACACGACATGATGTCACATGAGGCGCAACGATGCACTTGCACAAGTCAGCCGCGCGACACGCATCGCATGCGCACGTGCCCGCCGCACTCGTCCAACAACACGCGTACGCACGCTGTCCCATTCCCAAAGAGGTAAAAAGAACGCACAGAAAAAAAGATACAAAAGTCGTCGCCAGTGAAATACTGCCCCAGTGCACCCAGTGTCATTATAGTATTACGCTGAGCTATCTGCGCGCTCCTGCGTTGAAGTCTCCGAAAGGCAAGATGCACACAGATGATACAGACCAAGGGGTCTGATTCCTTCGTACACGGAAGTGATATTACCCCGGTATTACTTCAATATTACCGATATTACCTTCATATTATACATCAACATTACCCATATTTTTGCCAATATTACATCAATATTACCCTATATTATTGATTCTGATACTACTGATAATACCAATATTCCTTCGTACACGGACAGAGGCAGTTGACGACCCATCGATACAGACGCACACTTTTCTGGCAGCGTTCATTTAATATATTTGCTATCAAAATTATCGTGCGCACATGTGAGTAAGTGGAATGATAACAAAACTAACACCAAAGTTTTGCCGAAATCCAGCCTCAGTCCCCTTCGCACCTCGCCGGGGTCAGATGCATGACGTCACAGGTCGGCCGAGGCGCCGAGGCATCCCAGCAGTGACTGCAGCGGTCTGCAGGCATGCAGGCGCAGCGGTAGCGGTTGGGCATGAATCTCGGCCCGGCCCAGCGGGAAGGAAAAATAACGATTGCAGGGCTTCGGCACTGCGAACTGCCCTTTGTGGGCTGAACGGGAGGGGACTTTGCTCCGCTCATAGCCAGGAAAATGAACGGGTCGGTTTGCTTTACGATCAGCATCGGCCGGGCCGGAAGGCGGGGCAGAACGCCCACAGTGAAAGACTGAGAGGGTGGAGGAGGTGATTCACAGCAGCCAGCAGCGCAGCGCAGCCCCCTATGAAGACCGGCTTAGCGACAGCGCGAGTAGAAAGCTCAGGTACGCCCACAGGAAACAGCAGCAGCAGCCCTCTATCGGCAGGGAAGAAGCGCCGCCGCCGCTCCTGCGGGAGCCCTTGGACGATCAGCCAGCGCCCGAGGAAAGGCCAGAGATTTACGACGAGGACTGGAAGAGTGCAAAAACTTTGCACAACGCTAAGCTAACAAATTTCACTCGGACCGCGAATGCGTTGCTGCAATACTGTGGGCCTGCGGCCGAACTGCGACGAAAGAGACGTAAAGAGGAAGAGACAGTAAGAAAGATATAGAGAGAAAGAGAGAGGGAGAGAGAAGGGAGATGGACCAAGCGGGGCATTGATCGTCCACGCACGCACTGCAGGTGTCTGGAGTTGCGCTTCCCCCCTTCTCCTCTCATCCTCTCGCCTATCCTTCACGCGTCAACCTGATACCATGCATTTTATCATCCCCCCCCTCTCTCTCTCCCTTTCTTTCTGCCCGCTGGAGCTGCGCGCGTGGCGAAACTATACTTTTTTTTTGGCGCCACGAGGCAAAACAATACGAAATTACATGGAAACGGCGGCGGCGCAGCGGCGGTGCTTGCGCAGGCAATAGAGCGGTTATCTCGCTAAGCCATACATCAGTCGGACCCCCCCAGAGGCATGAGTGGGTAGTAATAATGATATCGAATTGAATCGTCGCTGCGAGGGCTGGGCAGCGCGGGTCATGGCGAGAGGGCGGCCGCGCTGCCCAGCGCCGCGCACAAAGCTTATTGAGGACCGCTCGGGGCCGCCGGCTCAGTGAGTCCAATCTCTTAACTCACCCAGCTGATTATGAAGCGCACAATAAAAAAAAAACAAAAAAAACTACCGCGATCTTCACGGGAATTATTTTTAGTTAGATTTATAGGACAGAGCGCGAAAAGAGGTCGAAAATTTTGTTAGCTGACACCCAACCAACCACAACATCCCGTCTCTTATTCCCCGTACCGTACCCACTTTCCGGACCACGTTCGGCACCTCGAGGTAATCAGCAGCGTGGAGTTGTGCCCCGGCTCCGCCCGCACCGCACGCCGTGCGCACTCAAATTGCTTTCCATTGACCTCCTTATTCTATACACGGGACGCGGGATGGGGCGGCAGGCGCATCATTCAACAGACGCGCGCCCTTCAAGTTTGCAAATACTGCGCGCGGCCCAATAGCAGACAAAATCGATTTGATTTTTTTTTTTTTTCGTTCACGGAGTAAACGGTGATGACACAGACATAGGAGCACGTACGTTCAACTTGTTACTGGGGCAGCGACATACAAGCACACGAGTGAAGTGAGGGGAAAAAAAGTTCTGGCACTACTTGTATATGACGACAGCCGGCAGGACGGGAGCCGGCTCAGTCGCACGGCTTTGTCCACTGCAGCTGTGTGACATAACTGACACAACGACAAACAGCCAGTCTGATTCGCGTTTCATACAAGCTACCGTGTTGAGCGCTTTTTCAAACAAAGCTGTTATTGCAGCTCTCATTTATTTTTTAAAATACTGAGCTATGATTTCCACGACAAGGCAATCTTCTGTAATATATCTGTGTCTCGTGTTGTAAGAAATTGATTGGTGAAAAGCAAGTTATTAGGTGAGGTATTTACGACACGAGATACCTTCACGCAAGGAGACTGCCGTGGCGGTGATAGGGAGAGAGTGAGTGAGTAAGAGAGAAAGAGAGAGAGAGGGAGAGAGAGAGAGAGAAGGAGAGAGAGAATGCATGATCGAAAGAAGCCTCAGTGGCGAACTACAAGCTAGGCCGGGCTAGACGGGCCAGACCCCACTGCCCCACACAACTGAGGAGAAAACATCCTGGGCGACAGTGCTCGGCCGCGGCCCCGCGGCCGGCCGCCTGCAGTGCGACAGTTTAACTAAATTGCAGCGTTATCAACTTTCCAAGTCTGCAGGTGTTTGGTGGGTTCTACAGAGCACGACCAGTCCATCATTCCCATGGTGTGGACTTCGATACAAAAGGCAGCAGACGAAAACTACCGGTTATTCTTGCTTTTTTTCTGCCACATCACTCGAAAAATAAGGAACGACGAGCAGAAGAAACGCTTGCTGTAACATTTTGCAAGGATGACATTCATATAATTTATTTTCCTAGTTTATGTCATTGACTATCCGCCTGTTTTCGAACGAAGTGTTACGTATCGAGATATCGAAGGGAGAACAAAACCTCAAGAGTAAAGCGCCTCTTTAGAATAGGGTGGGCGGTGGGCATGGCTATGCGCGAAACAGATCGTTCTCGATATGGAACCGCTGCTGCCACTGCTCCTCCCGAGTGTAAGGCTCTGCGGTCATCGATCTATCTCCTCCCTCTTTATCTCTTTCTCTCTCCCTCACTCTACGGGCTGATGTCTGAGAGAGAAGGAGAGAAAGACATGAAACCACCCTAACGCTAGTTATGGAATCCCATGGCTATTGCTGCTCACGATTCGTGTGACACGTGAGCTGTGACTTATCGTGACTTGAGATATGAGAGCAAAGCACAAGGGACGGCGAATAAAACTTTAACTGCCTGGAAACACAATGTGTTCATTTCATAAAGTTCATACATGTCATAGCCAAGGATTAAAACAATGAAAAAATGTTTTAAAGAAAAAGTTGAGTTGATTAAAATATAGAACTTCTGACCTGTTGCAGGAATTGAACACTGCCTCGAATACTTGCAGAGAAACAGCACGTGGATTTACTGGCTGCAGCACGAACGGTTAACGGTGCCGTTGTGGTCACCTCCCCCAGGTTCCGCTCGGGATAATACTGCAGTGCTGTGTTGGGTAATCCACAAGTACACTCGGTGCCTCCGTGCTTGTCATATCTCGGCTCTGACCGTGAGCCACACCGGCAAAACGATCACATAATTCACCCTGCACCAGCGAATTCATAATAAAACTACCACCACAGCAAAGCGACGTTACGTTAGTGGTAAGCGCGTTGTGTTTAGTTCAGCCCCGCATCAACGCTTCGGATTCCTTGCGATCATATTGTCGTTGTCCGCCAGAGTGTTGTGCAAACAGTCTGTAACTCAATCCGACACGCACATTCGCCGTTTGCATGAAGAGCAGAGAGCGGTCACGAAACACACACACACAAACACACTCACACACACCTACTCACACACGGGAGTGTTCGTGTGCAGCATACCCGTTTCGAGCCGGCACACATGGACGCGTTCTAGTTGTCGTCGGTGTGGTGACCAGTACCGACGCGGACAGACGGGACTTCCTGATCGGTCAAAGACGGTCATAACGGGTTGCAGGAGACCCAGTAGTCGTCGCGTCGCCGTTCCAGTTACTCCACGATCATCCACCCGCGCCATTGAAAAATTACAGAACGTGGCGCGAGACAAATTGTTCGTAATAAATGTGTAAATGTTTGTCCGGCACTCTTCTCTCCCGCAGCGCCTCCCTCGCTAATGATCACCTCGGGCCGGGCGAGGCGGCGAGGCGGGCGCGGTGCATCCACGTGCGAATCTAATAAAATAATCTTGTGGAAATAAATGCATTATTTCCAGTCGGCCTGTCCCGTCACGGGCCCCCGGCTTTGATCGATACGCTGCAACCAGACTATCGCACTCTCACTTTCTTTTTTCCTTCTTCTTCTTCTCTCTCTCCTTTGCACTTGCGCCCGCGCGCGTCTTCTCAGTGCCCTCCGGTACGGAATTCTTCAACTCTCGCGCTCTCGCCTCGCCATCCAAATCCCTTTGCAATTCCCGCGCGAACAGCAGCCGCGAGCAGCGTGTGGTCCTGCTGATCCCATACTCCGTGCTGACCGCAGTACGCGTGACCACACTGTGATCACAGCTCGCGGGGGCGCCGCGCTGCTGCTGCTGCTGCCCTTCTTGTTCCTCCCCATCTAAGGGTGCGCGCGCGGGCCTCCCTTATGCGCCCGCCTCGCATAAAGCAACGCAATCGCAATACGAATCTATCAGCGCGCGCCGCCCTAAAGGGGACTGGAGCGCGCGAGAGATGCTACGCTATCATCCATTGTGAGGGGACCGACCGACCGGCGGGGCGGGGCGGGGCGGGGCGGGGTGGGGCGGGGTAGGGCGGGGTGGGGCGGGGTGGAACGGGTCATTGTGACAACCGGGTTGCGTCACTCATAGCACGGCCGCGGCCACGATCGGACGGGGCGGGGCGGAGCGGGGCGGAGCGGGGCGGGGTGGGGTGGGGTGAGGCGGGGTGGGGCGGGGCGGCCAAGACGACTCGCGGGTTGCACTTTGGGCATCTCCGAGCCGGCCGCGCCGCGCCGGCCTGGAACAACGTGTAAGTACGTGACGTTAACCCCGCCGCACGCGAGCGAGCCCATTGGCACTTCCCTGACGTGTTGTGGCGCTGCTACTGGTCGCCTCGTAAGACCTCCGCAACACACACACACACACTCACACACAACTGACCGGTCCAAGCAGGGTTGCACACGGTTTACACCACACCTCGATCGCGCCACGCACACGTATACATCACGCTCGCGGCCACACTATACACGCGAGAGTCTGTGTGGCCCGCACAGAGTGAAGAAAGGCAAAGTGGTTTGTCAAATAACGAGCCGGGAAAGTGATTAGCGTAATTATTGTTCGGCGCGGTTTAGCATCGTCGCGCCGATTTAGTAGCAATGAAATGGCCGTCGTCCGTCTCTTGATTACACATACGCGCTCGTGGCGGCAGCGGTTCGTGTCATGTCCGCGGGCGTACAAAACGCGATCACGTTCGCTTTCCTGTGTCGTTTCCTATTGGAGGGAGAGGGGGGGGGGCGCCTTGTGCAACGTGTGAGATGCACTCGTACAGAGCAAGCAAGCAAGCTGCTGCTTTACTTTTGCGCTCTATTGCAAGGTAATTAGCCCCCGCTACAGCTCGCACCCTCGTAACTCGTGGACGTGTTCCCGCGCCAGTTACGGAGCTCTCAGTTTGTGACCGGCTCGGCTCGAGCGGTGTCCGGCGGAGGGGAGGGCAGCTCGGGCAGCGATACCTTGCACCCGGATGTAAAGCCCCCGACGCGACGGCGTTCCTCTTTCTTTCCAACTTACTTTCTGCCACACTACTGCTATACTACGACCACCACTTGTAACGAACGTAACCTCCCGCTGGGCCGGCCCTCTCTCGGTTACCCAATAGTGCTATTCCCCCCGCAGCAGACGACGCGACCGAACCACATCGTGTCACCGAAAGGGGAGCCGAACGGCTCGGCTCTTTCTGGGCTGCTCACTGCTCACTCGGCCCCCGCGCTGCCCTTTCGCAGCCAATCAGTGGCGGTGGTCTGGGAAGCGGGCCGGGCACTCTCCGCCGGGCAGGCCGGGCCGGGCACTTCAGTCAGTCAGGTCGGGACCCGGGACCGCCCGGGACCCGACCGGCCAGGAATAATAAGCGAGGACCCCCGCGCTTTACGCAAGGCGGGCCGATGACATGCCGTTCGCATTTTTTGAAAAGCGAAGCGGTCCTCTTGCTAAGCCATTCCAAGCACCACAGTTTACGCCGATAACGCGCTTTGGGCTTACAAAAATTGTCACGACTCGGAAAATTTAACGAAGACGAGTTCTGTTTAGAGGACGGAAGCTCGTTTGAGTGTGTCGTTTGCGACGGTCCGGTGCACGACCTCTGCCGCGAGCCTCTCATTACCGCAGCGCCGTTCAGAGCGAATAAATGACCTCACGGCGCAGTTGTCACACCGCGCGCCGCGCTGTCCGGAGGTCAGATCAGATCTGGTCATATCTGGCCGGTCGGGCGGGGGCGGCGCGGCGCGCGCTATTCTTAATCCCAGTCTGCTGCTTGTTACCCGGCCTCGGCCGCGGGGTCATGGCGGGCTGGAGCGGGGAGAGGTCCACTTCACGGCCTCTTCTCACACGAAAATCACAGCGCAGGGCAGGGCAGGGCGCCCCTGGCACCAAGCTGGGCTGGCGCAGCCCCCCGCGGCTCCCAGGGGTCACCTCGTTATGCCCATTCGCGTTCACACCATCAATCTTGCACCTCCCGTCGCAGGGCGCGGTACGACCGTTACCGGTTAACCACTTGAAGGCTATCTCGATCAAAGCCGCATTCACAAAAGCTCACGTTTAAATTACAATTGCTATCCGCAGGGGGAAAAAAAATTCTTTCAAAATTTTCTTGCAACTTTTCCTGCGTTTAGTAAGGCACCAGCGCAGTACTTTTTCTAAGCGCTCCTAAAGTCTCCGCTCGTTCCGCTTTGACCACTTAGGTTAGCACTGGACCAGGTACTCGACCAGCCGAAGCCGGAAACAATTGAAGATCTCGCGCTCGCCACACTGGGACCGCACCACGGGTACACAGACATGATCCTCTTTTAAAATCCGGTGATGGAAAGAAATGAAACAAGGGCAAAACCACATCATGTGGCATAACAATTTGTTTTGATTTAAGGTAACAAAATTGCATAAATAACCAGCAATGTCTCCGACATATATACTCTGGTAAGGAAACGCGGAGCAGCAGCAAAGCGGTTTTACCATACCGGATGCGGACGACGCGATATTAAAGGCTGAGCATTCACGACCGGATCGCGATTTAGCGAGGGCGTGGCGTGGCGGGGCGGGATGAACGCGCGCGCGAGTGTTTAAGTGCGACCCGAGCCCCTTTTAATAAAGGCCGTCCTCATGGTCCTCGTGCGACGCGACGCGAGCGCCACGGCGGCAAAAAGCGACTGTGACACACCTGGACACAATGATGTACTACGCATGTGCTCACGGCGCGATTTCACTCCGGAAGAGCGAATGAGAGAGAGAGAGAGAGAGAGAGAGAGAGAGAGAGAGAGAGAGAGAGAGAGAGAGAGAGAGAGAGAGAGAGAGAGAGAGAGAGAGAGAGTAACAACGGGCAGAGCAGAGGAGCGGCGACCGGACCGGACAGGGCGGAGCGGCGTGCTCTACACGGCTGGAGCATTGTGTTCCGCGGTGCCGATTTGAATACGCACGCACAGTGACCGCGCTATTTGAATTTCGCGCCGCCTGAATCGCGGTGCCGCCGCGCCGGCCGGGTGAAGGAGACGAGAGGCGCTGCTGAAAAAGCTGCAGCGGGAGCATCATAATTTTTGAAGAAGCCGCGGAAAAGTCATATCTCTCTCTCTCTCTCTCTCTCTCTCTCTCTCTCTCTCTCTCTCTCTCTCTCTCTCTCTCTCTCTCTCTCTCTCTCTCTCTCTCCCCCTCTCTTTCGCTCGCGCAGCATCCTGAATGGACCCGGGGAGGAGTTGGAAGTAAGGTGGAGGAGGACCTCGTTGAGAGGAGTCCCTTCGAGGACTTGGCCCATTGTGCATCGAGAGGAGATGACAGCCGCCGATAGGGACGGGCAGAGATGTATTTTTATTTTTTCTGTTGCGTAGATGGAAATGAGGATTTGCAACGCTTTTTACCCTCCAAATTAGGATTTCAAATCGATATGTTTTCTTCGTTGCAATTGGACGGTGCTGAGAAGCACAAGAAATACATTTTTTCCCTCGTCGAAAAGGCGAGAAGTAGTAAACGAGCCGAGGGAAAAAGCGCCAGAGCATCGGCAGCCCGTTTCCGTCGTTTCTTTATCACTGTTGGCACCGCTAACGATCCGCTGCTGAGTGGCAACCCTCAGGAGGTAGACAGAACGACCGAGGGACACCGCTCGACCGTGTCACCAAGACGTGAAAAAAAAAAAGCAAGAGAAGAAACACAGCTCAATAAAAAGTAAGATGTGAAATTTAGGAAGAAGAGATAACATGCCATATATACATTTTTTTTACCGATTCGCGCTCGTCTTCAGCAGCGTCGGAAGCGCCTGCACTGCACCCGCCCCGACACGCATCACCGACTAGTCATCACTTTTACCGAGAAAAGCACGCTGGACGGACCCCCAAGAATTTCAGGCGCGCAAATACTACTTCTGCACGTGTCTGTGAGAACGTGTGAGTGTGGCGATGTGTGGGCGCCCCACGACTCAGACCACGCACGTAATAAAGACGCGTGTCAAAATTTATAAGGGAAAGTCCCGCTTCGGGCGCGCATGCGCGGAAAACGAGTAAAGTTACGGCGAGGCGCGCTGTTGCAGGGCCAAAGGGTTGCGGCCGACGGAGGGAGGGCGCCGCCGCCGCAGCCAAGCCTTCAGCGTGATGGCTTCGAGTGAGAGCGGCATAGCGAGTGCGCGGGACCCTGACAAGGGCCGGGCCCTGCGCCCAGGGGTCCTTCACTACAAATTCAAGGGTATACCGATTTTTCTGATTTTACGTGATTTTCTTTGATGCAACTGATTTTTTTTCTGACCCCCCTCCCCCCCCTCTATATTTTTCTGAATTTTTCTTGATTTTTTTCTGAATTTTTACTGATTTTGTTTAAGGGTCTACACTGATCTTTTGGAGTGAAGGACCCCTCGCCCTGCGCTTCGCTGACCTGCGCCCTTGCGCCGCGGTATTTCATCACGAGAGATAAGCCTGATGGCATGGCACACCGTGCGGCGGCTCCCTCTCTCAGAGCGGCGGGGAGGGGGGGGGTGGCAGGGGCCCCCTGTCGCTGATGCGCTCCCCAAAAGCAGCAGCAGCAGCAGCAGCAGCAGCAGCAGCAGCCGCGGGCGGCCACCTCAGCCACGCACACGACTCGCACAAAAGACTTTGCGGAGGAGGAGAAGTGCACCATTCACTTATTGTGAAACAAGCGCCGCCCACCAACCACCACCAGTCATGCCCAACTGTCGTGCGCTTGGGCCACCCGCCCCGCCCCGCCCCGCCCCGCCCCGCCCGGCCCGGCGCGCTCAGGGTCACCGCCCCAGTCACACACTCGTTAGGAGGGACGGCGTCCTCCCGCGTGGAGCGCCTGCGAGGTAGGCAACCTCTCCGGAGCGCGTCTCGCAGCGGATGGGCGCGTTGCCTACGCCGACGGGGCCCTCCGGAGGGAAAAAAAGCGAGGGGGTCGAAACAACTCTGACAGTGTTGCCAGAAAGTTAGGCAAAAATCCCGCCCAATACACCTGTCCGTAACGGGACTGTATTTCCGCCTGCCTACGAGGCAACATCTGTGCATGAGTGCACAGGAGTTGCCTAGTAGGCAGGCGGAGATACAGTCCCGTTACGTACAGGTCTATTAGGCGGGATTTTTGCCCAACTTTCTGGCAATACTGAACTCTGAAATTTTAGTACAACTTGTAATTCCGAAAATTCACAAAAGTTCAGGAAAAATCAGGAAAATTCAGGAAAAATTACAATAATTTTACGTAAAATTCAAGTGAAAATTCACAAATATTCAATAAAAATTAAAGGAAATTCACAAAAAAAAAAAATCAAAAAATGTGTAACACCAGAATTGAGAATTGTTTTCCCCCTCAGAAATGCCATAAGCCACGTGAGGCAAGCGCAGGTTACTTAGCGCGCGCCAAAGACTGGGATAGGAGAAAACGACGAGCTGGAAACTGCCTCGGGAAAAGAGTGGGCCGGGCCGGCGGGCCGGCGGGCCCCGGGCAGAGGTGCTGGTGCTGGTGGTAGGTCTAGGTCGGCCCTTGGGCGGCGGCGGCGCCAGGCTAGGCAACACAACGGAACAATGGTTCGTTTCCTTCCGCGATATGCCCCGTCAGAGAAGGAGAGGGGAAAGATAAAAAATAAAGTTATGTAAAAAAGACTGCGGTTTTCCCTCGGACTAGCCGAGGCGTCTCTAACAACCTGCTCGCCGACCTCCTCCTCTCTGATCACGCGCGCGTCCACACAAAAGTGTGAACTTTGTGTGGCGCTGCCCTAACCCGGGCCGTGGGCGGCCGGCGGGGCGGGGCGGGGCGGGGCAAAGTTATTCTCAGCGCGCCGCGTGCGGTCCAAACGGCTAGACGCGCACGCGTGAAAATCGCTTCCCGTACGAGGCGAGCCAGTCCGAGGAGATAATCATTTCATCGCGCGGCGCGGGGGAAAGAGAAAATTAAGTCCGCGCCTTTCAGACATCCAGCGCGGAATGGACGCGGCGACGGCCGCTCAAGTGCTTTGGAACTGCGCCGCGCAAGAGCTGCGAGGCGCTTCACTGCACGGCAAACTCGATTTGTTTCGTGTGTGTGTGTGTGTGTGTGAGTGAGAGAGTGACTGTGTGTGCGTGTGCTGATGTGTGCGTGAGCTCGGGGAGTAGCCGAGTAGTGGCCTAGACAACTCGCTCTCGCTTCAAGGTCTCGGGCAGAAAGGGTTTCCATGCACATGCCTTTGGAGCAGCCGCTCACGCTACGCTTTAAGCCTCTTCAGTGCAGCCACCTGCTGTCCCCGAAAAAGTAAAGCGCGAGTGTGTAGTGTTGAAACCGTGCACAAGAGTGCTCCAGCAATAAGGGCCAGCGTGCGTTTTGTAGAGTTAAAAAAAAATGATAAACCTATTGTTTTTTTAATATTGTTAAAAAAAATAGAAAGGAGAGAAAAATAAACACAGCGCCCCTAGCAGAGCAGTGCCGTGCTTTATTCTCTCTGGCGGGCAATCAACATGTCGCAGGACTGCATGCGCGCTGCGCTGCTCGCCCGCAAGAGGAATCCTTTACTGGCGACCTTGCATCGGTTCTGAGCAGCCTCGACGTCACCGCTGCTGCTGTTGCTGACGAGGGGTCCCTCACTATAAATTCAAGCGTACACAGATTTTTCTGTTTTTTTAATTTTATTTTATGGTTTTTCGCGATTTTCCTTTATTTTAGCTGATTTTTTTTTGTCGATTTTAGCTTATTTTTCTCTGACTTTTTCTTGATCTTTTTCAGATAATTTTTTCAGATTTTGTTTTAGAGTGTACACTTATATTTATTGGAGGAAGGACCCCCGGCTGCTGATGCCGCCGCGTCCACACAAAACTGCCGCAGCCCGAGCGTCTTCGTACGTACGTAGCAGCGTCCCGTTCAGCGTCGTCAAGCTGGAACGGATCAGAACGCCTGGCGCTTGGCACCGCGTCAGTACGCGAGGAGCGCGATGGAGAGGAGGCAGCCGGAGGCGGCGTGCCAGCAGGCTGACTGGAGTGCGGATAGGCAAACGAGTAGAACGCGCGGAGCGGGCATCAAGTATCCCCCTTCTCTCTCGCTCTAGCGCATTGGAGGTCTGTGCGGCGCTGAGCGGCAGTCTATACATCGCGATGATCTATGAGGGTCCGGAGGTGGCCGAGCGCGACGCGACAATGGCGCGGCACCACAAGTTCATTGCCTTTTCTTTGGCGGGCTCCCAGGCGGCTCCCGCTCCCCCCCCCCCTCCTCGCCCCGCCCTGCACCGCGCGGCAGCGCGCAGCAGCGGGCGCGATTCGGCATCCACGCCACTACTGCTAAGGCCATCGGGAGCACCCGCCGGGGACCATCATCTCAACAATTAAAGTCTCTTAGGAAAGTGTCACTCGTAAACAAAAGGTGAATGGATGGAGAGAAAGGTAAAGGGAGAGAGGCGCCGCCAGGGGCCCGGCCGGCCGGCCGCCGGCGGCGCCTGGCTTCTGCAATCCGCGACGGTCGTCATGTTGGGCGGGGCGTAAGTGCTCACTTCCTCGGAGACATGTGTCCTGTGTCCTCACCCAGCAAGGACGATGGCGCCCTGGGGCTGCAGTTGATGGACCCTACGTACTACGTACTAGAATTTGGGAAGGGGGGACGAGGGGACCTTCAAATTCAAGCGCACACCAATTTTTCTTATTTTTTCCGGCGTTTCGTGATTTTTCTTGATTTCTACTGATTTTGTTTCCTTTTTGAATTTTTAAAATTTATTTCTGTTTTTTTCTAGAATTTTTCTGATTTCTTCTTGATTTTTTTCTGACGCTTAAGTGATTTTTGTAGGGTATACTGATTAGTTTTGAGTGAAGGACCGCCTGGGGAAAAAAAAAGCCTCGTGTGGACACCCTGCGGAGAAGGCCTGGGGAGAAACAGAGAACTTCGCTGAAAAAGACAAAGCGAGCTTAAAGCCTCGATAACGCAACGGCCGCGTCGATGTCGAGTGATAAACTCGCGCTCAGAGATATTACCTATAGGGGTTGGACACCCTTGAAATCTGAAACTCGTCCGCAAAGCCGCGACTGGACCGGCCTTATTGGCGGCCAAACAAGTTTTGCGTCCTTGGGGAGAGGAGCGCCAGTGCCGTCAGTCGACGCCAAGCCGCGGCTTTCATTCACAGATGTTAATAGGGAAAGTGCATGTTTTTCTTTTCATTGGCCGGGTGCGTGTGCAAGTGAAGTTGGCAAAGACTGCTGCACCGTTTTGGGGAGGTGCGCATCTGGAGCGCGCGGTCGGAGCACGCCAGGGAGCAGCAGCGGGAGCGGGAGCAGAGGTACCAACCTCTCGGCGGCACAGTTTCTCCCCGCGGGCCGCAGTCTCTCCGTGCAGCAGCAGCCAGGGAGAAACAACTGGGACTTTAAGGTGTACTAATTTTGTGAATTTTCGTGAATTTTGCTTGAATTTTCTATAACATTTTGTAATTTTTTTTTGTAAATTTTCCTGAATTTCTGCGAATTTTTCTGAAGTTTCCGCATTTTCCTGAGTTTCTGTAATTTTTTTTCTGAGTTATCTTGAATTTTCCTGAAATTTTCTGAATAACGATGTGTACAAAAATTTCAGAGCTGTTTCCCCCTCGGGCAGGGGCAGGGCAGGAATCATACCCTAGCAACCCCTCTACCCGTCCTTCCCCTCCCTCCTCTGACGCACGAGTATATATCAGTCATACCAACAGTGCAAAACAGCAAGAGGCACCGCGGACCCCCCGCGCGAGGGGACTCGACTCGCCACCCACCACTCTTCCCATATCTTACAAAAAGCACGCGATACACAGACACGGGGCCACCAGCACACAACACGCTCCCGTGGCGATCGAGAGCGAGAGAGTGTCGTGAAGGTTAGGCGAGGTTAGAGGCCTATCAGGGCGGCCAACATTGCGTCACGATTTACAATTCCGAACGGCTGCTCGGCACACGACACTCTGTTATTGCCTCAGTGTGTGTGTGAGTGCACGCGAGTGTGTGCGTTTGTCTCCTTTCAGGGAATGTGGGCTGACTGCCGCGCTGCCGCGGGGAAACAGATGACGTCTACTTGCGGGCAGACGGATTGTGCCCGGTATGACTGCTGCGTAAGCGGACGTCCAGTTTGAGTCTGGTCGACCTAGTGTCCCTGCACAACGGTAACGGGCTGCGCAGCGCGCGGCACAGCGACGTCATCGCCCGGCGTAAAGGTAAAGTGCGCATATAATGACCGGTCCAGGCTTCCAGCAAACCATTCGGCAGCCCGTTTTCGTGCAGGTTTTTCTTCGCTGCGAATTCGCTTGAAAACTCACAAAAAGCTGCCGAGATGACGCGCAACGACCATATTGGCCACCATCTTAACTTGTTTGAAGAGAATTGGGGGAGAGAGTTAAGAGGGTGACGAAAACAAGCCTCCGATTGAGGGACAGCTGAGCTGAGGCTGAGGGGTCCTTCCCAATAAGTTCAAGCGTACACAGATTTTTCTGATATTTCTAGGTTTTCGTTCTTTTCTTCAAACTGATTTTTTATTCTGATTGTTTTCTCGATTTTCTTCTTGATTTTTTTCTTCTGAAATTTGCTCGTTTTTTTTCGGATTTTGTCGAATTTTTTCCTGATTTTATTTTCTGATTTGGTTTTAGGGTGTAAACTGATTTCTTTTAGTGAAGGACCCCTGCTCGGGGACAGCCGCAGTCACAGCAGCTGCTGCGGGAGCCCTGCGGCGGGCCCTGCGGGCCCTGCGCCTGCCTGCACGCGGGCTGCCGTCTCTCTCGCACCCTCAGGGAGGTGTGGGTGCAGGCTGCCGTCTCTCTCGCACCCTCAGGGAGGTGTGGGTGCAGGCTGCCGTCTCTCTCGCACTCTCAGGGAGGTGTGGGTGCAGGCTGCCGTCTCTCTCACTCTCTCAGGGAGGTGTGGGTGCAGGCTGCCGTCTCTCTCGCCCTCTCAGGGAGGTGTGGGTGCAGGCTGCCGTCTCTCTCGCACTCTCAGGGAGGTGTGGGTGCAGGCTGCCGTCTCTCTCGCTCTCTCAGGGAGGTGTGGGTGCAGGCTGCCGTCTCTCTCGCACTCTCAGGGAGGTGTGGGTGCAGGCTGCCGTCTCTCTCGCTCTCTCAGGGAGGTGTGGGTGCAGGCTGCCGTCTCTCTCGCACTCTCAGGGAGGTGTGGGTGCAGGCTGCCGTCTCTCTCGCACCCTCAGGGAGGTGTGGGTGCAGGCTGCCGTCTCTCTCGCTCTCTCAGGGAGGTGTGGGTGCAGGCTGCCGTCTCTCTCGCACTCTCAGGGAGGTGTGGGTGCAGGCTGCCGTCTCTCTCGCTCTCTCAGGGAGGTGTGGGTGCAGGCTGCCGTCTCTCTCGCACTCTCAGGGAGGTGTGGGTGCAGGCTGCCGTCTCTCTCGCTCTCTCAGGGAGGTGTGGGTGCAGGCTGCCGTCTCTCTCGCACTCTCAGGGAGGTGTGGGTGCAGGCTGCCGTCTCTCTCGCTCTCTCAGGGAGGTGTGGGTGCAGGCTGCCGTCTCTCTCGCACTCTCAGGGAGGTGTGGGTGCAGGCTGCCGTCTCTCTCGCTCTCTCAGGGAGGTGTGGGTGCAGGCTGCCGTCTCTCTCGCACTCTCAGGGAGGTGTGGGTGCAGGCTGCCGTCTCTCTCGCACCCTCAGGGAGGTGTGGGTGCAGGCTGCCGTCTCTCTCGCACTCTCAGGGAGGTGTGGGTGCAGGCTGCCGTCTCTCTCGCTCTCTCAGGGAGGTGTGGGTGCAGGCTGCCGTCTCTCTCGCACTCTCAGGGAGGTGTGGGTGCAGGCTGCCGTCTCTCTCGCACCCTCAGGGAGGTGTGGGTGCAGGCGCCGCTCCGCTGCCGTTTGGCTCACTTGGGCACTGACGCGGCTAGCGGCGTGGTGCGGCGTGGCGCGGCGTGGTGCGGCGTGGCGCGGCGTGGCGCGGCGTGGCTCCCCGCGGGGTGGGCGGCGCCGTCCAGTTAACAGACACGAGCAAACGCGGAGCAAAAGGCGGCCCAGTCCCAGTCCGCAGCCAGCCGCAGCTGCAACTGAAACCGCTCGGCTTCCCAATCAGGCAGTGCCTCCCTAACCTAAACGACTCTCACATTTGGAGAAAATTAAGCC
The DNA here is from genome assembly GCA_029379305.1 of Frankliniella fusca. Taxonomy (NCBI): domain Eukaryota; kingdom Metazoa; phylum Arthropoda; class Insecta; order Thysanoptera; family Thripidae; genus Frankliniella; species Frankliniella fusca. The sequence continues at coordinate 1,543,806 of JAHWGI010000219.1, read as the reverse complement.
CTGCTCGGTCGGTCCTTGCGGAGCAGCGTGCCGGTATCTATCGCGGAATAAACTGACCTTAACTCTGGCTTAGTGGCGTGGCTATCGCAGTTAGTATTTTGATCATGCTACACGTTAAGAACACCTGGCCGGCACCTGGTAGTATGGGGCAAACTGCTAGAGCAAGTGAGACAGAGAGAGACCAGCCAACCTGTTCGGACGGGCCGGCCGGGCCAGGCTGAGCTTTCTCCTCACTTCGTTTTTACGGCTCGAATCAAATCAGCCGCAATATCATCTGCAGCCTATGATACAATTAGGCATCATTACCTTGCAGTTTCAACAAGACGTGGAATAACCGGGCGGATCGGCCCCGGTGGGCTTGAGGGCAGACGGACGGACGGACGGACAGACAAACAGACAGACAGACGGACAGACAGACGGACGGACAGACGGACAGATTGACAGACTGGCAGACAAGGCAGACCTAGTGGGAATTTACATCGGAATATCTTGTACAAACTTCTCTCATTACACGACATTAAAGTGGTATTGCAAACAAGACTTGATCAATTAAGGGCATATTTTTGTGTTTTTCGGTAAGTCATTACGGGTATTACAATGTAATACATAGATCAGGTGCACAGTGTATTTCGGAAGTGAATCCCCTCTCGGGACAGACAGACAGACAGACAGACAGACAGACAGACAGACAGACAGACAGACAGACAGACAGACTGGCGCTGGGAGTCCCCTCACCGCAGACACACCCGAGCCCGGCGCGCGGCGCAGCGGAGCGAACAGTTTGCGCCCGTGAACCTGACCGAGCCTGTACCGGTCCCTGCCCCCTGCCCACACACACACACACACCACCACTCCCTCCTCCTTCATTCCTTTTCCTATCCTCCATCCCTGCGTCATTGTGCAATCTGGCGTCTCACTTTCACATTAGCTTAGAGTGGGTGGCAGGGCATGGCGCGCCCCGCGGGGCAAGCGCTATAGCGCTAGCAGCAGTGCGGGCCCGCGGGGCGGCTATAAAACCTTAGACGGGTGCGGCGCCGTAGCGTGGCGGCAGGGGCCTACCGGCGGCCACGGCTCCAGCAGCTCCAGCAGCTCCAGGCGGGCGCAACGCGCAGCCGCTGGACAACGGCACTTAGAGCTCGCGCATCCATACCTGCAACACAAAGAAGCGCCGCGCATGAGCACCAGGCGGGAGGGAACAATCGAGCGCCCTCGGGATAGGAAGAAAATGGATTTGAAGGGAGGCACGGGGCGATAGACCAGTACTATTATTCCAGAGGGGGGACCAACTCGGAATTTTGGTGTACAAATGTTGTAAATTTTTGTGCATTTTCGGGAATTTTTGTAATTGTTGCGAAAACTTTTGTGAAGTTTCGAGAATTGTTGTGAATTTTTACTGATTTTTTAAAAAGATTTCTAATAATTTTTTTCTGAATTTTCCTTTTTTTTTTTTTTATTACGAGGTGCACTAAATTTTCAGAGTTTTGTTTCTCCCACGGTTGGCCCGTCTTTATAACAAAAAAAAAAAGACTTCCCACAACATTTATCTCGTTGCCGCCGCGATGAACATTTGATTAAATTTCTGCTCAGAACGAAGTCCTTTGCTATGGTCGTGCAAGGTTTGTGCGATGGCAAGAAAAGTTAGGGAGATGTGAGCAAGTGTCCAGGGGAGGGGGCGCCGCCCCGCGCCAGGACCCTCCAGTCCAGAGGTGTCGCCACGTGCGCCGGCTCGCGCGCTCGCGTTCCCTTTCTCTCCAGCTCCGCTCCCGCCAAGATGAACTGCCGCAGATATTGCAAGTGCGCTCCGGAGAGCGGGTCGACAAATGGCACCTGGGCACGGGCTCGCTGACGAGAAATTTTTCTCCTCGAAAATTTTGCAAATAATCTCTTAGCAGAAACGATAGCAATCGGCCAATAGATCTTAAATTGGATAATTTCCAGGAAAATCCAGAGAGTTGCAACTATTACCGAAAATAAAACTGCAGCTTCTCGATGACTCGCCTTTCACTGTAGAGCTTTTTTTATTTTTTCCCTTTCGTCCCCCTCACCGTCCCCCCTTCCTCAAAAAAAAAAAAAAATCGACACATGCTCAAAGGAAAGCCAGGAGGAAATTTCGCGTTGCCTCGCCAATAATTCCCGCCCCAGCTGCACGTCCGCCGCCCCGCCCCCGGCCACGCCTCCCCACCGCACAGCGCCGCACAGCGCTGCGCCGAACCAGACAACAAGCCTGCTATTTTCTTTGCGTGTTGAAGGTGTTCCTTGACCCCCGACCCGGCGCGGCACAGGTGCGAGGCGGGGCGAGCCGAGGTGCAAACTGGAGCCTAATCGATCTGGCAACCTACATCGAGATATCGACCAACAAGCGACACATACATGTATCCTTCGCATCTCTCTCCTCTCTCTCTCTTTCTCTCGTTCCCTCTCTCGATCTCTCGCCTAACGGTAACTATCTTTTCTCGCACAGCATGTAGCCATTTTAAGGTTCCTTTTTATTCCGTGCAGACACAGCAGGCAAGCACTCAGGTGGTACTGCATGGTGTGAAAGTCCTCATCGCGACTGACAATGTGCGGGCGAGAGAGAGAAGAGGGAGGGGGAAAGAGAGAGAAAGAGAGAGGAGGGGAGGGGGTGAGAGAGATAGAGGTCACAGTCACTCGCAAGAGGGAGGGGGAAAGAGAGAGAAAGAGAGAGGAGGGGAGGGGGTGAGAGAGATAGAGGTCACAGTCACTCGCCGATCGAACAATAAATATCGGAATGCAAGTGTCTTCGTCGCCCTGGTCTGAGTCAGGGTTGGGAACGTTGAACGTTACTTTAAAAAAGTAACGATCGACGTTATCATTAATTTGGATCAAAAGTAACGCGTTATCGTTAACGTTACTGACCCTCAGTAACGTAACGGGTTATCGTTACTCGTAACGATGTAACGGCGTTATCGTTACATCGTGTCTTAGTAGCCCTCAACCGACTAAACTATACATTGTTCCCGTGACTCAGCAGGTCATTGTGGTCAAAGAATAACAGAAAATAGAAAAGAAGTGCTATTATTGACAAATATTTAACTGTCTTCAAACTTAAACTCAAACTTAAAATAATGCATCATTGATCTTAATGCAATAAGGAAACAAAAAGAAAATAATTCTCACTTTCTCCTTCCCCAGAGAACTTGTTTTAAACTGTTATTCTCACTGGAAATGTTATTGTCACATTTCTCTTCCGTAATGACCAAAGCATCTTTTCATGGCTCAAGAAAAGTGACGTCCACTCAAACGACTCAAATCGAGTCTTTTCTGGTATTTTGAAATCGCTCCATCCAGTAGAGTGACATTTAATGATATGACTCAAAAAGAGTCGTCAAAGTGACTTTAATAGAGCGATGTTAGTCCATCTCGCTCTCCCAGGAGCATGAAAATTTGATACAGAAAAGTCGCTCTCCCAAGAGCGACAAAGGCGACTTCTCCACTTTCAGTGTACATATATATTTTTTTTTCTTTAAAGAAGATAAAGTGGGGGAGGGAAAAAATCGACAAGTCGATAAAAGGACAAATGCAATTGTTTTTGAAACGTGTGCCTGGTGATGATTGCATGCCGTTGCAGTGCGTGAGGACTGAGCGCCCCGCCCCGCCCCTGCGAACCGGCTCCCCATCAATAAGAGTAATTGTGTGATAAAGACGGCGTGGCCGAGCGAGACGGGCAAGCAGGCGGAAGAGCGAGAGAGAGAGCGAGAAGAGAGAGAGAGGCAGCGACACCTTTCTCCATTAGCGAAGGGCCGACAGCGGCCTATCCCATCGATGAGGGGGACGCCACGCCTCTCCGTGCGATGGTCAAACATTACCTCATGTCACGTCACCTTACATAAGTTATGCGAACTGTCAAACAGAGTAAAAACTTTTCTGTTTTTTTTTTTAAATTTGGTTACTAAGTGAATGTTTGCGAGGGTTGGGGAAGCAAAATCCGTCATCGACTCCGGTTCAATCGTGGTACTCGGTATGTGCGAGCACACGCTCGACAGGCCGTGCACGACTCCTCGATCGCGGGGCGATGATTATCCATCCGAATAGAATCACAGACCAGTTCGCAAAACCATGCTCCGGGGAAGTATTGAGAAAGAGAGAGAGAGAGAGAGAGGGAGAGAGAGAACACAGAGGTCGGCACGCCTTTAACTTCCTCCAGTCGTGCCTGGGTTATTAATAGACGCAAATCGCGGACCCGTTGCCGATAGATCGATATAAACGGATACAAGATTGGCGGGGGAGATAGAAATAAACAGACCCACCCACACCCACGAGGAAGTCCAAACAATGTCTGCATTCCTTTTTTTCTCTTTCTGTGTATAGGCCTTGTTTTAAACTTTTTGTCAAAGTTTCATTTCCGGCAGTTTCGACTTCGATGAACATAGTAGATAATCGCCGCTATAAACTATCAGGTCCAGCTAGTGAGTCTGGCTCACTTTATGATATCTATGGCGGTAGCAAAAAATAATAATAATAATAATAATAATAATAATAATAATAGGCGTGGGTGGGGTCGCAAATCTGTCTGCTGCGGGCAAGGGCATACACACACACACACACACACACCGCTCCACACGCACGCACCCGAGTGCAGGACAGCCATAACAACAAACTGATACGGGGGACCAGGACCTAGTGACCCCAGCGAGACACGGCAGCAGCAGGGTCAGCTGTCAGCCACGGGCGCGCGCGCACGCACGAACGCACAACGTGAACATGTCACAGGCCGGAGTTACAGCACAATGAGAATAGTTGTAGTAGTGGTAGCAGTATGTTACCTGAGGGCAAAACCTTTGCCAGGGCAAGGCCAAAGAAAATCGTATGCCAATGCCCAAGGTAATAATTACTTGAGTCTCAAATGTAAAACGACATGACAGACACCGACGCCAGAGAGTCGTTTTTTTTTAAAAAAAAGGCACGAAGTAGCCTCATTATTTTCATGTAAGATGTTGCCATAGCGTTATACTCCGGTAGTGTGACGAAAAAGGTCCAGGAGCAGGCGGTAGCGGCACGCCAGTAGGACCAGTCCAGTCCCACACCAGTCTCACACCCCACCGGCCGCCCCGCGGCGCTGACCACACGCCCCCCCGTCACATTATCACATGATACGGCCGGGAACAAAACGTCCCGACAAAAAGCCCGTAATGGTTTCCTAGATGAAGTGAGCGGCCCGCCCCGCCCCGCCCCGCCCCGCCACACCAAGGGGCCGTGCCGTGCTGTGCCACGGTGCGCTGCTGCTGCTGCCGCAATGCAGGACGTTCGCACGTTATTAGGGTCGAACTGAGCTGTTCCCAGGAGTCGGCTGGCGGGCGGGCGGGAGGACCCGCGGACCAGGATGTGATCCTTGTGCTTGCCTAACGTGGCGCAAGCAGCTGACCGTGTCATGTCAACCGTGTGTGTCTCGTGGCTGTGTGTGTGTGCGTGAGTGTGTGTGTGTGTGTCGGACTGGATATGATATTAAATGCAGGGACGATGGCAATAAACTCATGTGCGGTAAGGCAACCGTTTGCGCCGTGTCGTCGGGGGAGGGCTGTCGGGTTACTTGTTTGTCAAGGTTCACTGTCAGCCCGCGAAGACATGATGATTGAGAAAACATACACCACACCTGTCACCTTTGTTCACTTATAACGAACATAAGAATCCTCGGTCGTTCCATTAAAAAAAAATATATATGTTTATTTTTGAAATTAACTCACAGTACTGTTTGGAAATATGACAACAAAAAGGCGGGTGGCGGCAAAAGTGTGCGCATCCAAATGAGTAACCAGAATAAGGTTCAACGCAGAGAGCTGGTCGTCAACGCCACCCGTGGTGGCTGGCGGCCCGGGCCTCGACACGCCGCCACCACGCGTGGGACAGAAGCATCATGCATCGTTTTATTTAGCTTTTGTCCGCGGCGGGGCGTGGCGGGGCGTGGCGGGGCGTGGCGCGCTTCATTACGTCAGGGAAGCTGCATTGTTGCTGTGCGATTGTTGGCAACAATGAGGCAGAGGTTAGGCCTGTGCGGCGCGGCCCGCGGCCCTGCTGTGACCGTGATGTGCGGATTAGTCTGTCCGAGCACGACCGCTAACTAACCCGAAACACGTTAATGTGCACGACAAAATTTGTGATTTACTTTTAGCAGATGATGCCATAAAACACAACACCTACACTAAACTCTTTATCTGTAACAATTGTTTTTTTTCTTTCAAATATTAAAATTTATTTCATATTGGCTTTAAAAAAAACACTATCGCGCTTTGCCACACGCCCACCTAACAAAAAAAATAAGTGCTCTGAAAACGATAATATTTTAATACCTAGTTTTAGTGCACACACGCACGCTCTGATTTATTTCACCTTTCGGTGCCGGTCCTTGTCTCACTCATGCGGCACGGCCAGGAGGAGCGAGAGAGAGGACAATACGTTCGGACTCACCCTGCAGGCCGGCGCGGCGCCCGGCACGCCCACCTTGGGCACGCCCATTACGTCGTCGCGGCCGTGGGTACGGCGGAAGACAAGCCGGCCCGGGCGGCCCGGGGCACACGGCCTACAGCCCGGCCTCCCCGGCCCGGCCCGGGCCCATTTCCCTGAGATCTGCTTCGCACCCGGCACCGCCGTTATCAAACGCATTATTTCCCAACTCTCATTTCGATTCCTTTTATTTTGGGCAAAAAACAAAAAATGATGTAAGCTGATGACGCCTTCTCGAGGGGAGAGTCACTTCGAAAAATCATTGTACGGCCCCCAAAACACCATTTAAAAAGTTAAAAAAAAATATAACTAACAAAAATAAAATCAAGAAGAAAGACACGGAAAAATCCGCAAAATACAAAACCAACCAAACAAAAAAAAACTGGGGGGAAAAATCAAACTTAGCAATAGGGGGAAAGATTAAAATCTATCAAAAAGTAACAGAAATCTTCCTTTTAAAAAATTCAAAAGTCAAAAAAAAATAAATCATTGTGTTTTGTATTATTGATTACCCCCGCCCCACCCTGCCCTCCTCGCGTCTCATTGTCGGAGTCTCATTGATCCATATGGCACGACACTCGCTGCTTGTCCGATACGCTGTAAAAACTTTTTCTTCTTAAAAAAAAAAATAATCATGCATTCGAGTGAGTATGACGTTCCCGTCCCGTGGACAGAGGGTTTTGAAATACAGTCACGCCGCCGGCGGCGGGCCTCGGAGGGGCTTATCTGTCTTATTGCCGCACGTTGGCGACAGCAGCAGGGCGCGACAAGGGCCGAAATGTGGCGTGGCGTGGCGCGGGAGGGCGTGGACCACACTGCTCTTGCTACAGCAATGGCACGGCGTGGCGTGGCGTGGCGAGACAGTGGCGCGGCGGGTTGCGCAAAGGGAGAGAGAAGACCCCACCCCACACAGCCCCCGCGGGCCACGCCTGCCTGCAGGGGGGCCTATGGAGACCCACCACCCGGCCCGTGGGCCAGGGGGGCCAATACCACGCCCCGGCCCGGCCACGCCCTGTAACATCATCGCTGACCAGCGCGCTGACGTCACCCGTCAGAGCCAGCGACACGAGCGGCAGTACAGGGAGCGGGCAGGCTGCCGGGTTATGGCCCCAGACACGACCAAAACCACTTGATTCACAGGATTTTTTTTTCTCTTTTGTAAAATAATTTAAGACGGTAAAAAAAAGGTCTGATTTTATTGAGGAAAAACGGGAAAAACTTTGAGGCTCTCCTTGACTTTGAGGAAAACTCCCGAAAAACTCCTCAGATTTTGAGGAAGTTTCCTTTGTAAAATAAGATAAAGTTCCTTATCTTTTGAGGGTACTTCCTCGCCAAAATCAAATGAGTTTTCCTGAAAGCCCCGGAGTACTTCAAAAGTTCCCCAGTATTTTCCTACAAAATCCGGACATATTTTTTTGCCACGAAAAACTCATCATAGGTTACAATCGAAGGTTTTTTTTAATGGCGGGTTTTACGTATCGTCTCTTCATACTCAGCTCCTCAAACTACTCTGGAAATCCAAGTGTACGAATGTCGCACACTTGGGTTTCCAGTGTATATGAGATTCGGTAAGCCCAGAGCCGTGGTCCATCACGTCTCCCTTCTCAAGACACGCACACCTGCAGGGCCCGATAGAGTACCATCGCATGACTCCTCTCGTTAGGGCCCAGCCCAGCCGAGCCCACCAAGGCCAGTGCGACTGACCACAGAGCAGCCGCCGCCGGCTCTGTGCCGGCCGACGTGGTACAGTAGAGGTCCCAGCTTACAAGTTCCCTTTCATTTTCGAAAAGAAAAGTAAAACCATGCACACGGGGCCGGGGCTGGGGCCGGGCAAGCGGCCCCACCTGGCCACACCCCGGCCCGCCCCGCCAGCCAAGCCCGGCAGCGCGGTGGTCAGCCGTCCGGCAGGTAAGCAGGTCCGGTTAGCCGCTCGGTACACTGCGCACCTCACATGCATGTATTTGTAAATTACGCCCGTAAGAAAGTTTTGATTGGAGTCATTTTGTGGACAAGCCATATAATTTAAAGGGGTGAAAAATGGGGAGTTCGAAAAGAATATTCTACCCTCCATGATAAAATTCTATTTGGAGAATACAAGTTTCGGAGTTTCAGCTGACTGGACTGGCCTCAGTCGATGCGGTCAGCTCGAGTCAGCTAGATTATGTTCGTTTCTGGTAGGACGCGAGTGGCTGATTCTAGTCCAGGTGAAATTAAATAAAACCGGTAATATTAAAATTCTCATTGAAATTCGTCAATTCTAGTCATATGCAGCTAAGTTAAGCTTCATCATCAGTAGAAAATCGGCTAAGATCAGCGTAAGTTTCATCAAGGAATGCCATGTAAAAAAAAAGAAGCGCCAGCAACACAGAGTAATGAAGGAAACACGAAACTGCGGGCTGCCATCGATACCTGGCTGACAATAACGTGAAAAACTTTCTACACTCGAGATATCGAAACGAACCACAGCGCCAGAGGGGCTCGCGAAAACAAGAGTGTCGTGTCGAGAGGAACAAAAGGAGGCCGAGCCGGAGTGGATTATAGGAGCGGCAGACACATGTCGCCTGGACGAGCAGAACGTATGGGGGCCACTGCCAAAAGTAACTTCAGAGTGTATTATTGCGAAAATGAACTGCGACCACAGTGCTGGGGCCGGTAGTGCTTACGAGTACGTATAAGTCCGCGATGAGCAAATCGTTCGTGATTCCGAAGTGTAACTGTCTATCGTGATCCGGTGGTAACCGTCGTGCACAGGAAAAGGCGAGTCACGAGGATTATTGCGCTCACGTGGTCTGCGGGGCGATGGCAAGTAATTGGCAACCTACTCTTTTCTCCTCTATTCCCAATCTATTCCATGATGCAAAGATATATGGCCCAGTTTCACGAGAAAGATTCGCTCGCGCATCGAGAAATGTACTGGGAAAATATATTAATAATTTTGAAATGCCTTTTCACAATAGCAACACCCCCCTTTGGTGAGTGGTGGACAGGGTACACTTTACTTCGTTCCGGTGTGACGCGCGCGCGTCACTTTACAGCGGACATGAATACCACTTATACATCTGCTGCGCCTGGCCACAGCGCGCGCCCCGCCCCGCCCCGCCCCACCGCGCCCCAACCTGCGGCGGCGGCGCTCAAAACTTGTCAAAACTTTCACTGTCAAAGGCGGTGGCCGCCAGGGATGTGTTTTGTCGTCGTCCTTGGGTCGTCGTCACTCAATGACCACTCCTCTCTCCTCCACTACACTCCATCCATATCATGCGACCATTAAGGCGGACGACCAAATCACCGCCGCTCCGGGCTTCTTCACGAAGAAATAATGATGGTTTCTGGGTTGACTGCCCCTCTTCTTCCCTTTCCGTGCATCGTAGTAATTCATTCTTCTTCTTGCTGTCCTTTCTCATTTCATCCTAAACTTTCAAGGTTTTTTTTTTTTTAAAAAAAAAAAATTGTCGGTTTTATTTTCGGACGGTAGATAGCGGACGGGCAGCTCATAGATATGTTTTCTTCTCTATGCATATCCGCGTCACCGCGGGTGGGGCTCGCATGCATACTCACGTAGTGGAGAAGAAAGGAGAGGGGGGGGGGCCTCAGCGGTCATTACACACTTGCCTTTCAGCCCACGGTTTAAAAAAGCCCAAGGCATCCCGTACGGTTCGTCATATCCTGTGTGCACGTGTCAGCCGCCACCAAATGGTTCGTACACGGATGAGTCACGACGTCTAGGTGTTCTCTTCTTTGAAAAATAAGAAGTTTCAAGATAAGAAATATTAAATTCTGAAACGACTCGCGGCTTACAGCTGATCGAGGTGAATGACTTCAACATGTCATTTATTCCAGCTTTAATGACTGTCTTGAGGAATTGCAGTGGCCGCGAGCCCTTGCTAAATGGTTCCACATGACAGGCGATAAGATAATCCGAAGCGCTGAAGACACTGTCAGAGAGAAGGCGGCGCCGGCGGGCGTCAGCCGAGAGGGCTCGGCTCGGCTGGGCTGGGCCGAGCCCGGCTCGTGGCGCGCAGCGGACAAGTGTTTCCGGTGTCGCGGCCGACGGAGGTGACACTGTGTCCCGCTGAGAGTTGAGCTCAGACTCAGTGACGTGCTCTTGTGTTTGAACTTCCTGCTATAAAAAGCGTAACTGCAGTATGATGGAACTTACTTCGTTTTTTTTTCTTCTTCTTTTTGTTTCAGAATCCGTTACCGTGTTGGCAGGCCATTCCCGTCATTTACATGTTTCAAAAATAATTATACTTCAAAAAGGAAAAAGAGGATGGTTTGATTCACTTGAAAAAATTAGAAAGAGTGCTATGTCATGAAAAGAGGGGGAAACTGATAAAAATGTGCATTCAATACGCAACCACGTCGCAAAGCGCAGGCCGAATGCCTCTGCCAAGACGGATAAACAGGGGTGGGGGCTGGTGGGGGGTACCGTGCTGAGGGCGCTGCTGGTGGTGGCAGGTGTTGTTGGCTGCCTTTCGATCTGGTCACTCCTGATGTTACGAAACACGTCTGTCCGGAGCACCCCGTCTGCTTTGTGTCCACACCAAGGAGGGAAGTAGCGAAGCAGAAGACGAAGCAGAAGCAGACAGCAGTGCGAGCATAAGCCTCATCGATTCGACCGTTCTTGTTTTCCATTCATCGCCGTGATAATTACAAGAAAGGTGAGAGCTCCTCCTGGGGGAGGATAATTTGGGGATCAATTTAAAAACACGGGAGGAACTAGACCTTGAGAAAGCCACAATCGTACTACAGCAGCCCGACAAACAATCTACCGAACACCATTTATATTTCTTTTCGAATACTTCGAGAAGCAGACCCGATAAGCAGCAATTTCTCAGCTTCCTCGTCAAGAGCGGCAACTTCAACCTTGCATAGAGAGAGATGCCGGTAATAATCTCGCATATATACTCGCGCGCGTGTACATCACAGACACACACACACACGCCAACACAACTGCGGCGGGCAAGTGAACTCTCAGACGATTTTCCTTCTTCGCACCTGTTGCACTTTCTGCTGCAGTGGTGGCAGGTGATCCCGAAGCAATTCCGATGTACCGCCTGACGTGCGTGCGCGCGCGCGCGCGCCTGAGTGTGTGTGTGTGTGCCCACCGCTGCTGGCCCGCAATTACGTTGCCACTATTAGCGAGCCTAGAGCGAGCAGCACGCCTGCAGCAGCAGGCGCCGCGCCGCGCCTCGCTACGCCAAGCTGAACAGACGCGCTCGGCAGGATCAACTGCCCGGGAGGAGGGCTGCCCTTCGCGATAAATTCAAGCTTACACCGACATTTATTTTCTTTTTCATTCATGATTTTTTAATGTCCTTAATTTTTTTTTAAATGACTGCTTTCTTGAATTTTCCTTGACTTTCCATGATATTTTCTGAACTTTTTCTGGATTTTTTTTTTCTGGAAAATTTTTCTGATCATTTGTTTTATTTGTCTTCTATGTTTTTTTCTCCTTTTTAGAGTGAAGGATCCCTCGGGCTGCTGCTGCTGCTATGCTGTCTAAGCAGAGACACGGTCAGTCAAAGGAGAGGCGCCCAGCCAGTCAGCTTGGGTAAGGGATGGACTGGCGCGGTCAGCAAGGAAATCATCGCGAAGGGATGCAACAAATCACACAACACTCTGCAACCGCTGAGCGCGCGAGCGCACACACAAACACACATACAGGCGCACACATAACGCACTACGTACCTCGCACACACGACTATCGCCACACTCAAAGGTGGATGGAAAGCTTTGCAATAGGTAAACGCAGCGCGGCGGTGCTCGAGGCAGAGAGGCACAGTGAGTGAGCGTACAGGAGCAGCAGGTGGGCAAGCAGAGAGCAAGTGCACGCGGGGAGAGAGATTCAGCCGCACCCGCGAGTGATAGGCAAAGTTTCACTGACTGAATAGTTAAAATGTTGCGCGCCGATCCGTTCCGTAGCGGCATATATCTCTCTCTTTCTCTCATTACCCTCGAGTTTGTCATCACATCCACAGTGAGAGTATACTTCACGGCGCGGCAGACATCCGCCGGCCGCCTCCTGAGCCTCCGCGCCGCGCCGGTCGGATTTGTGCGGCGCTCCGCGGGATCCGGGGCTCGCGGGATCCGGGGCTCCCCTCATCCTCCCCGCACTCCAGCTTATCTCACTCAGTCATCTCAAACGCATCGCGGGACATACTCGCTCTAGCGGCTGCAGCGCAGCGCGCAGCACGCAAGGCAGAGAGAAGGAGAGATAGAGCGGGAGAGAGAGGGAGAGAGGCGCTACTGGCACCCCGCGCGTTCAAGTCTCTAGCGTGTGGCTGAGGCCAATCGAGTCGTTAACGGCCCGGCCCGGCCAGCCCACCGCCGCGGGTGCACTTCGCGAGAACTCGTGGAGCGCGGCCCGGGTAATTTGACAGCGAGGCCCATCTGCGAGGGGGAAACAACTCAGAATTTTGGTGAACACATTTAGAGAATTTTCGCGAACTTTCGTGAATTTTTTATAGAATGTTTGTGAATTTTCACTTGAAGTTTACCTAAATTTTAGTGAATTTTCCTTAATTTTTAGAATTACGAAATTTACAACAATTTTGGATTTTTTCTACCTCGCCCATCTGTCAGGTACCGCAGGGCATGCGTGCAACACATAGGCTGCTGCTATCCGTATCACAAGATTAAGAGAAAGAGAAGAAGAAATATCAAAACGACATTTTCACCACAGTCGCGGAGACGCAAGCTAAAGCAGCGCAGATGTCAATACGGGTTTTTAAAGGTACAGTCGTTGTGACCAAAGAACCTGCCACTTGTGAGAGAGATATATATATGTGTGGGTAAAGACGTAAAAAGGAGAGACGTCAAACGTCCCGTCGTTTTCATCACAATAGCGAAGCGCCACGCCAAAGATCAGTCGTAAAGAGTCGTTTTGACCAAAGTATCTGCCACCTATGGTATCTATCTATCTATCTATCTATCTATCTATCTATCTATCTATCTATCTATCTATCTGTGTATCTATCTATCACTGTGAAAAATATCCTCGTAAATTTACGACATTTTTTGTAATTTTGATTTACAAAGTATGTCGTAAATTTACCGCGGCCCATTCTTGCTCGTCGGTCAATTCCAAGTCGAAAAGGAAGGCTTGTAAAATGACAATTTCAAATTGTAATTTTACGACTTTTATCATGGAAAATTTTCCCGTCACCGTAACCCTTACGAGTATTTTTCACAGTGATCTATCTATCTATCTATCTATCTATCTATCTATCTATCTATCTATCTATCTATCTATCTATCGCCGTAACTCTTTAAATATTAAACTCCCTCGTCGGATCGTCGGGAGTGCTTCCACCCTGGGGCATTAAAGCCCTGCCTCTCACAATGAGGCAGGCGTGAGGAGGCCGTTGACCCGCCGATGAGGAGGGAGAGATGACCCGACCCTTCATAATAGAGGGATCCGTGGGCCTGCTTTCTTGTCGCACTCATGGGGACCTGCCGTCCCCAACATGAGGGCCTTGCCATAGGTGCGACAAGGACGGAGGCATGAAAGCGATCTTCGGAATCTGACGGCTGACGGCGTGCGGGCCCAAGGAAGGGCCCCTTCCTCTCTGCTCGACGCATACGCACCGGCTGCAGGGACTGCAGGGCCCCCACTGGGGTCGCTATAGCCCCGGCCGCCGCACCGGCAGCAGAGGAGACAGCGGGGGCCATCACGCCCGCCTCGTCTCGGCTTATTGTTGGATGAAAAATACTTATTGTTGGATGAAAAATACTTATTGCTGGATGAAAAATCCTGACAGAGGGCCGCGAGACAAATTATCGAAACGCCGCGCGGATAATAATTGTGGCAGAACTCGCGCGCGAGCCAGTACGAAGACGCGGGGACAATAAAACACTTTAGTCCGCAAAAGTACAACGAAGGAAAAAATATATATATAAGGGGTAACTGCTGGGTTAGGAGTTGCAGAAGTCGAGGCATTCCACTCGACAGCAGCAGGCGACTGCCACCTGTGCAGGGCAGGGCAGGGCAGGGCCCGCAGGCCTGCGGAATGCAGCAGTCAGTACAGGGCCCGGGCCGGGCCCGGCCCGGCCGCGTCGCTATCGGCCACGACAGAGTTGTTTGTTCACTCTTTAAAATGTTGTGGGTACCCATTCTTACAAATCACCTACGCCCCTCGGGCAAAAAGAGAAACCCTCGCCCACCGCGAGGCTCTTTCGTCGGCGTACCAGCCAGCCGATTCAAACAAACCGAATTAAACAATAAAGCACGGGGCGTGACTGGGTGCCTGATCGAAGCAAGATAATTAGGAATGTCTGAAATGGTTCAATTTCAATGTTGATTTTCGTGGATAATTTCCATTTCTTTTTTTTTATTTTAACTTCCGGTAAACCTACGTATTTTCCCTACGCGGTTTCCCATCTTCCTTAAAAAAAAGGGAGACACTTGTTTTTCTTACCGTGTCCCGAAATCCCACATATCCCTCATTCATTATCAATCAGGTCTCTGGCCAAAAAAAGAAAAAAAAATCCCCCAAGCATCCTTTGCAAGTGACACACCACACACCACCAAGTTTCACTCGAGCATGCCACTTGTTTCTTGCCCGCAGTCCGACGGGACGGGACGGGATCCGAATGGGTTCCCGATGGGCTGCACACGCCAGAGATGGCTCTCCGCGACCATCACCTCTGTTATTATCATAAACGTTCGAAAGCGCTGCGCCTTTGTGTCTGTCTCTCCCCACGGCAGATGATTGGCAATCCATCGCAAATACCCTCCGTACTTCACCGGGCCGGATCTCACCGCAGTTCGTTCCGGAGAAGAAGAAGAACACGACAAATGTCAACCACGAGCTGACACATATTTTAAAATGCATTGGACTAATCCACCAAAAATTTCCTGAGCTCTTTTATTATTTTTCTTCTTGTTCTTTTTTATAAAGAAGTAATTTACCGAAGAGTCTAAATGCAAGGGAATCATTTTTTCTCACGAATTCACCAGTGCATTAATTTTTTGTTTAAGCTATATAGAGAAAAATGCACTCATTGACTGTTTGTCTCATTTCACTTGTTCAAATAATTGATTCGCGTCGTCGCTATGAGTGTAGGACACCCGTCGAAGACTCACCTCACTCAGTGGTAATCCCAGTGGACACAATATCCCACACTCGAGCGCTCGGTCACTCACACACAGACACACTCACACACACACACAACCGGACACTCGCGCGCGCCGGCCTGGCTGGCCTCCTCTGGCTCTCTCGCTCGGCGTTCCTCCCTCCGCTCTGTCTCACACCGGACTGATCCTCAGCGGCCACACTCGCTTTCTTCGGCCCGGGAGCGCGGAGGCGGCGGCGGGGCGCGGCGGGGTGTGGTGGGGCGGGGCGGTGGAGCCCGAGGAGAGGAGGGTGGGGGGGGGGGGCGGTAGCTGCTGCAGGGGGTGGCCGCACCGCACATAGCCGAGCCGGGCGCTCTGCACACCCGGCCGAGGCCGTGCCCGAACCTGTTGCTACTGAGTTTACATTACTTTAGATTAATTTTACTTCATGACAGAGAGGAATCTTTGTCTTCTGAATCTTTTCGAGATTTTTTTCCTGTTTTTCTTCTTTTTTTAGAAAAAAAAAGTTGCCTTTAGAGGTCTGGGTGTATTGTGCCATAATAGCTTCAAAATTATTATTTTTAAACAAAAACAAGGGAGAAGGAAACACAAAATTACTTTTGTGGTTAATAGGGAACTTGTTCTTTACGACCCTCCTCCTAATAGGAAGAGACTATCTGGTTTTCTGACATAATCGTTGATGTATGACGAGTGTAAGCTTTTCATGTTTTAAAATGTGATCCCTTATGTCTCAGATCAAAGAATAAGCACCCCAGTGGGGAATGAAACGTTTCGGATTAAACCAGGACTAATTCAAGATAAGTTTCAGTTTGACTATCTGAGTTATTCGTACCAGAAACCTTTCTTAAACGTCTCGCTGAAATTAATCTCGATCGGATGGATCGCAAATTATTCCTTAGTCGGTGCTCGCGAAACGTTCTGCTGCGATCGATTTCGAAATGATTACGAAACGTTTTTAATTCATTAACCATAGTAGGACGTAAAATGTTTTAATCGTTTCGGACCACATCCAAAAGGAATTCGGGAAACATTTTATGAGCTCTCCCGAACCTACGTAAGTTGTACTTCTGACATGAAAATGAAGTTAAGATGAACAGGACGTTTGTTAAGTCCAGCTTGAAAATGTTTCGTTTGGACGTGTTCAAACAACATAACACATCAAAAACATATTGAAAATTTACAATAATGAATCAATGTTAATTGGAAGGAACCAGTGGGTGGGCGTTATTTTATCTTGAGCATGTTGGTCCTGCGAAGACCGAACATCCTTCGTAAGAGATTATCTTTATATAATCTTAAGAAAACGTTTCCGGAACATATTACGAGGAGTGCTCTGGCCACAAGGGTTGTAGTGGAATGGGGAACGCAACGTGACAGCATTCTACCAGAGCACCTCCGTAGGTAAGTGGGTAGCGCAGTCGCCTTGTAACTCTAAGGCTGAGGGTTCGAATCCGACTGGAGTCGGGCATTGGTAGGTGTAAAATTCTCTAAAATTGAAACTACTATAATGTCAACACCTTGGACTGTGGAGGAAAGCCGAAACGCAAGGAAAACTTCACCAGATGTTCAACATTAAATTTTAACGCTTTTGATGGAACATATTAAATACGTTTCTAAGACTATCCCTCGAAACGTTTGCAAGACTATCTCATATACGTTCTCAAGACTATCTTTTGAAACGTTTTCAGACCGAACTATGTGCACTCAAAAGACATATCTGATACGTTTCAGTGGTTCGTTCTCAGGACTAATATTAGTTTGTGCGAAGCGTTTTCAAGACATTTTCAGAATTAAAAAATCCTTACTGGGACAGACATGGTAGTTATACAGTGTGAAACTGGATGATGATACCTGAAACAATTTATTGTAACTATTTGCGCCCCTATCTCCCCCTGGATCCGCGCCTGGTTGCCTGGTTGGGCCCCTCGCGCGAGTTTGATTGTTAGAACGCGGCAGCGGACCCGAGACCCAAGGAGGGGCCCGAGCCGCCCGAGCCCACTGAGCGCGAGCCGACGGCAGGACTTAGAATGAAAACTCCTCAGAATTTTGTTAAGAGTTCTCTAAAATATACTATTAAAAGTGTGAAAGATAGAGTATTTCTAGATTACAATAGCATTACTTCCAAATTTAGAGCTGTTTTATTTTATGAGATTTAAATGTTCATTTACTAGTGAGGGTTAGGGACTTAAAATGAAAATCGAAGAGACTTGTTAAGTGTTCTCAAAATAATACTATGGAACTCAAAAAATAAGTTCATAGTTGGTAACCACACCAGCATTTCCAGTTTCAAATGGTATAACTGTTATGACTGTGGGTATTCTGTGTTCTGAGATACAATAAATGGCAGCATGTTTGGTGTTACACTGCACTGAGAACAATACTCGTTCTCCTACCACCAAGTAGAGCTAGGTGGGTGGTAAAGAACGAGTAAAAAATGCACAAAAAATATTTTGGTATCAATTTCAAAACCGTCTAAAAGAAAGGGCATGCACAGTGCAGTGGCTGGAGGCCGGGGCTGGCCGCGCCCTGCTGCGCCACCGGCCACCGCACCGTGCCGCGCCCGAGCAAGTGCTTGTCCCTGAGAGTGCAGAGCACCACAGCGCCCTAATGAGGGAGATACTCGCGATTACTCGCTCGGAAAATTCGCAATTAAGAGTCCTGTGTGCGGTTTTCGAGTCGTTACAGCCTTGTCCGCTGGCTCTGCCCTGCGGCGGCGGCGCGACCCTTTCACACCACAGCCGTGCGGTGCGGGCCACAGCCGCCCGGGCCGGCCGCGTATTTTAAAACGCTAATTGAGATCAGCGCCAACATCCACCCGCCTGTCTTATTTAAAATCCACCCACCCCTCACTCCTCCCAATACTGAATTCGAGTGTCGGGTTATAAAAGTGTTTGCTCGAACATTACCTGACCTACACTGTCAAAAATTTCCACGGTAATTAGTACGGTTTTCTCCGTTAATTTTTTACCTGGTCCGGACCGTTTTTATTGGGTACGGTTCGTCCGTACTACCTATGACCGTATATTTCACATAAGCCTGTATTTCAACTTTTTTCGAAGTTTCAAGAAACTAAAACTACGGAATTGGTCACGGAAAACACCGTAATTTTTCAGATACGGTCGTCCCGTCACCAAACAAAACGGTTTTACCGTAGTATCTAGGGCATGGGGGTACGGAATTTTTAACAGTGTAACCTACCGAAAAGTAACTTCACTGAGACTAATTTTGCCAGACTTGACCTGATGTACGCTTGAGATCAGGCGCGCGGACTGAAACGGCTTATATGTTCGGAATCAGAAGTGCACTGTAAAACAAAATGACGGTGAAAACTACGGAAATCACCGTTAATTCCTTTAACGGTGTCCACCGTAGAATGGTGCCTCCCTACTACGGCGCGCACCGTACTAGAAATTTTCGGATCCTTGTTAAGGACTGCCAAGTACGACATCACCGTACTTAAAAAATGGGGTACGGAAGACCCGTACTTCCGTACTTATGACCTCTGCCCACCGAAAATGAGGTACGGTGGCGCCGTACTCTGCGCTCCGTAGTCGGTTTCTAAAACGGAGATACGGGACACCGTAGTTGGTTCCGTACTACGATCTTGTTTTTTTACAGTGTGGGTGCCGAAACTTCCATGGGGCTTCTAAAGACGCGGCCCGCACCGCATCGCGCGAACCTGATGAATTTCGCGACTATGATAGCATCAAAGAGCCTGTCGGCCAACACCACGGCCAGGGCCGGGCCGGGCCGGGCCGGGCCGGGCCGAGCCTTGATACGCACGCCAAGTCGCTCGTTAGCCGTCATATCACTTTCGCCTCTCCGCGCGGAACCACACCACAGCGGGCCGGGCGAGCAGACGATCGCGCCAAAGGCAAATCACGACCGGCCGCACCATAGCAGGTTGTACGAGGGGCAGTAACACACGCCGCCGGGTGAGAAAAAAAACTGCGCACGGCATGAACTTCTGCGACTATTTGATTTTCAAATAAAACATTAACTACTGCGCGCACTCGCCGCGAAATTTTATAGACTTTAGTGGAGTGGCGAATTATAACCCGACAGACTTCCGTCGTGAGTGGAGTCGAGAGCATTTTTCTAGAAAAGAGATTAACGAAAAAGAATCCGAATTTTTTAGGAGGAAAAGACCTCACTCTCTCAAAAGACGCCGGTTAAAATTGATCCTCACATACCATGTTATTTAGAATGCTTCTCTTGTTAAATCTCGAGCCACTATTAATTTTAACCAGCCCTACTTTTGTGTTTATTTCATCCTCCTGCGATGACTTTATCCCCCTGCAATGATCTTACACAATCGCGTCCAGAGGAGCGTCCCGGAAAAGGGGAAGAATCACAGCATGTCTTACACGGAAAAAAATATTAGCTGTGAGGACTAGTAAATTAGGTAATTTTGGGATATACAAGAAATTTGCTGTGGCAGCTAAGAGTTGGCTACCACAGTCAAGAGTTGGTTGCCACAGCGAAGCTGTAGCTGCAGGAGCCAACCGGTCTGTCCTGACAGCGAAACACCCAATTAGATGTCAGAGCAAACTGTTGGCTCCTGCAGCGACAGCTTCACTGTGGCAGCTGACTCTTGACTGTGGCAGCCAACTCTTAGCTGCCACAGCGAATTCGGGATTATCTATCTCCAAATAAGGTAATTTGTTAGTTCCGAGGACTAATTTTTTTCCGTGTATTGGCGCTATCTGCGCGTTGGAAAAGCAAAGGCGTGCAGTGGAGGGAAGTCCTCGCGGCCCGGGCCGCCCCGCGCACGCTGCTGCGGTCCTGTCTCTCTGTGGTCTGGAGGGGCGTGGCGGCGCGTGGCGGAGCTACCGGGTCGGGAGGAGGAAACCTTGACATCTGCCTGAGCTGGCATGCCGTCAGCTGACTTTCTCACCATGTACACTATTTCAAGCTTTCTTTAAATAATTTACTAGTTTTAAATAATTTACGACCGTCAGTTAAGAAGAGACCTAACGCGCGCTGTGTTCTATTCCTGTCTATAAACGTGTACTGTTGAGGCTCTGAAACAGCTGCTCGAAACAAAAACAAAAATCCAGGGGGAAAATTTTGAACCAGTATTGACTTTAATTATGACGCGTGTGTATTTCTATTTCTTTTGACAAGACAAAAAGAAAACGGGATACACGAAGCACTTGTTGAGACCCTTGCGCTGCGCGCTGCGGCGGGGCGAAGCCTCGGGCGAAGCCGTGAAGAGCGTGGAGGCGCTAAGCCAACCGGCGCGTGCGCTCGTCAACGCGAGGAAACAACGAGAGCAAAAGTCGTGGAAAATGCTGCAACATTACGACTTTGCGCAACAGCCACCCAGGGATAGTGTTGAGGTGAGGGAAAAAAATGCAGCCCCACTTGAGCGCGGTAGAGGGGGCCGGGGCGGCCCACTCACTCAAACAATGAGTAAATTATTGAACAGCCTTCGGCTTTCCCCACAAAATGCGGCAGATTCTCCCTCATTGTGTGGTCAGATCCCCCCCCCACCCTTTTCCTCTCCCGCCGCCCCCTACGGGGGCTACGCCTGCACTCAGCCACATCCTGATGGACTCGCAATAACTTCGTCCATTTTTCTTGTCCAATGCTATTTTTTTTCCTACCTCTCTGCCTCCTCCACCTTGCCATCTCTCACCTAATAGATTTTTGCCTTGCAGCTAACAAGATAGCACCCTCGACAGGAAGCGGCGCCGATAGCAACGGCCGCGCTTCCTTATTTTGCAGAAGTGCATCGCTCGGGGCGGTATCGGCGTGCGAAGGACGGATCACGGTACCTGCTGTACTCTGCAAATCTTAAGTGGTGAACTAGACGCGACAGTTTCAACTGTCGTATACTAAAAGTTCTTTTCAGTTTAAAATGCTGCACTCAAGCTTGTGAAAAGATGGCAGTTCACCACGTAAAATTTGGGAATATGGCCGTTTAAGCTGTAAAACTTTTAGTACATCAGTTTACACTGCCATCCAGTTCAACACTCACAGAGCGCTGAGTGGGTGTTCTATTCACTCCTGTCGTAAAACCAGATTACATGATGGCAGGATTGCCCTGTCAAATACAACAGGATGTTTTTCTTTTTTCTTTTTTTCAGTTTTCTTCGTAAGTGTGAACAAACTTGTTCGTAATGAAATAAATGAATTCTGAGAGTGAAGCGTAGTCATAACGTTTCGGGAATCGTTTTTCCCTCGTGGCCAAATAATTAACGATAAGAAGGGGCATGAGGACATAGTGGGGGGAGAAAGGTAACAGGCTCTGCCTTTGTCGATTGGCTCTGACGTCACATCCTTATCTCTACCTTTCTTTCTCGTCCGAGTAGCGGAGTGGGCTAGAGAGCCCCAGGGCCTGGGACCTCCCCCGCCGCCCCCTCCGAATAAAACACAGCAAAATCTGTCGTCCCACACAAAATTAAATGTTAAAAAAGACCGCGGAACGGTCAGCCCATTTCATATAATTAAAATTCCGAAACCGCTTTTGCGGAGGGAAACGAGTGCTGCTTTCTTTCTTTCTCTCTTCCACCGCCCGAGCAATAGGCAACCCATCGCGCTTTGGGCTGGACGCGTATCTCCCCGCGCTTCCGCGCCAAGTTACATGCGTTTTGACGATGCCCCGGCTGATTTGCATGAGTGTGTGTGGGTCGCCTTTTGGTTCCCATGGGTCCGCCCGGCTCCACCCGCCGGCCCGGCCGGGCCCACCGGGCCACTCCCTCGCAAACTCTCTACCGCCACTATGGCGTACAAGGCTGCAGGTCGGGAGAGCGAGGTGAGGCGGGGCGCGGCGGGTTGGGGTAGGGTGGGGTGGGGCGCGGTGGGGTAGTGTGGGGTGGGGTGGGCCGGACCGGATACATAGAACGGTAGTAATCCAGACGACCGACTGGTTTTTCGGGCCGGGCGCGGTCCAACACCCGCATTCTCCCGGGTCGGTCAGTGTTTCGCAATACCTGCTTTGGGCTTCTTACAAGAGCGCGAATGAATATAAATCGATTTTATTTTTCAATCAGATTTTTCACAGGTTTTAATACATTGACATGTTGATGCAAATAACGTATACCACCCTCTTTTACTTAAAAAAAAATATTTAGGAAAAAAAAAACATCGCCAGTTTCAAAATTAAGTCTTTCAGTCTATCTAATATTCTCACTTTCCGGAGTTTCCGTGCTCACAGCTACCACCACCACCACCACGATACGGTGGAAAAAGAAAGAAAATAAAAAAGGATCGAAGTGCATAAGAGCCAATGGATCGCAGTCTCCGTCCAGTCCAGCCCAGTCCCATCCGGCCGGCAGCTCCGGCGGCTCCGGACCTGCTGCGCCGCTGCCCGGCTGGTGACGTAAGGGCCGCCATCACGCATTTCTCCGGAGACCACCAGGGGACGCGCGCGGACCGGCGTGGACGACTGACTGACTAACCGGGCCGGCACAATTTCATCATGTGGCGTTATCACACGACGCAAGAAAGGCGGGGGGGCATTAACAGCAGGTGCGACCGCGGGCGAGCCTGTGTAGTGTGGACGGTAGCGCGACACACATGCTGGAACAACAAACTACTCCTTCCGTGTAGTAAAAGAAAAAAGTTTTAAAAAAAAAAAAGCTGACTTACCAGTGCTCTCAGCCACTTCGCGGGCACGGAAGAGACCACTTACAAGTTTGAACTTTACGGCTGTGGTGACGTAGAAACACGCGTCCGCATACGACCACCCTCGTCAACTGGAGCGGACGCCATCAAGCACTGTGTGCAGCCGCGTTTGCAAACGGCAGCGGAGCGGCACGCGAAATTACACCGCGGCGAACATTCAATGAAGAGGAGGGTACCGAGACAACGACGAGAAAAAGCTTTCTTCTTTAAAATACGGTGTTGATGCTTTACTGCCTTGTCAGATCTGAAAGCTCAAATGCACGTGGAGAGCAGGTGCACGCTTCTTACGATGCATCAGGACGCCCCATCGTACTGTGTACGTGCCAGTGTGTGTAAGGACAGATGCTGCCTCACTCCACACGTGTCACCGTACTTGTCCTCCGAAAGAGAGCCACTACCTCAAATATGCCGCCGGAGTAAAGGGAGAGAGGCAGAAGAAAAGAGAAGGAGAGAAAGAGAGGGGCAGAGAATCTTGGGTGCGGCCAGTGGACAGGGCAGACCCCCACTCTCTTTCGACTCGTACCCCTGCTCCTCGTGCGTCTCCTCCACACACACACACACACACACACACACACACACACACACACACACACACACACACACACACACACACACACACACACACACACACACACACACACACACATACACACACACACACACACACATACACACACACACACACACACAGCCGCACGCATACACACCAAACAGCTTGAAAGTAAAAGTGGACGCGAACAGAGAATCCGGGCGTCACCTCGTCCTGCCCTATTCTGGACTTCCCTATGTCGCTCGCACCCCCATCTCAACTCTTTTTAAATTCATAATAATTATTAATTCTTGACACGGAACGAGTAGTTCTCTGAACCCGAGGGTTAACAATTCTGGATTTTGGAGTACAAACTTAGGAAATTTTTGTTAATTTTTATTGAATTTCTGAGAATTTATGCTTGAATTTTACCTAAATTTTTGTGAATTTTGATGCATTTTCCTTATTTTTTTTTCTGAATTTATCTTGATGAAGAGTTTTACAAAAATTTCAGAGTTGTTGCCTCCTCGTTTAAACCTGATTGGCGTGATTAATTAGCTGAGATATTTACAGCAGTTCACCCTGCGCTCCCTATTACCGCGCGATGCGCCACCGGAGGGGGCACACGGTTTTGGTCCAGGTAGTGGTGGAAAGTTGCTGCATTCGTTAGGCCTGTCATTGATTCAATTATATGATAGACGACTCAATTTCTCTTGCCACCTTCACTACCTTCACTTATGGCGTAGCGAATCGTACGTGAAGCGACGGGGACAAATAGACAGGGAGGCGGGCACGGGCGTAAGGGAATTGGGAGGGGGAGGGAGAGAGAGAGAGAGAGAGGGGGGGAGAGGGAGAGAGGGAGAGGGAGAGGGAGAGAGTGAGAGAGTGAGAGAGAGAGAGAGAGAGAGAGAGAGAGAGAGAGAGAGAGAGAGGGAGGGAGAGAGAAGGAGAGGAGGGGACGTGAAGGAGAGAGGCAGCACATATTTGAGTGGCGGCGCTCGGCAAAGCTGCCGCACATCCCAAACGTGGCTGCGTTCAGTGTATACCTGGTTTGCCTCACCTACTACAGAAAAAGTTGGGCAACGCTCGGATTATTTTGACCTTCGCCAATAATATATATGGCGGGAGGAGGATTGGCTTTGTGGTGAGCCAGCGGCGGCGCCTCGCGGGTCGCACGCGGCCGGTGCAGTCAGGCGTGTATCCGTCAGGACCGCAGAGGGAACGATGATGAGGGAGAAATGTCGAAATTCATTTGGTGAGCTTGCTCGTTTCTAGAGAAATGACGGATACCCACACCGCAGCCCTACTCCACCCCCGCTTGAAGCAGAAAATATTTAAAACATCGAGAGGAAACCGTTTTGGACGATACATTTTCCTATGCCGTATCACCTGCGAGGGGGCCTTAACTCACCCAAAATTCGTACACATGATTTCAAGATTTCACATGATTTCACATGATTATACACCTCTTATAATTGAAAGAAATAATTCGTAAAGTAAATACAAGCGTATTTTGAGCTTTAAGAGCCCAAACTACGAACCCAAATCAATTTTTTTCGGCAATATATCCACATATTTTTACAATGATTTCGAAGATATCAGCGATTGTGTACACATGATTTCAGCAGTTGAGGCCCCCTCGATCACCTGTCCTTTAATAAAATTAAGGTTAAAATAAAGTGCGTCCACATAGTCGTAAGTTTACGGGAACTTCTCCATGATGTGAGTAGTAAAATATTACAATTTGAAATTGTAAATTTACAAGTACTTTGTATCGAAGGGGAATTGATCGGCAATAAGCAAGAATGGGCTGTCGTTAATAATTTACAACATAATTTGTAAATCAAAATTACAAAAAAAAAAAAAATTCGTAAAGTAACTAGGATATAATTTTCTCAGTGTCGTTAGATAGTACAGTGCACCCCGGAGCACGCACGCTCTTATCAATTATCTATGTACAGTTTTTTCTTCTTTTGATCATTTTACATTTTAAAAAAATGATCTGGTTTAATAACAGAACTTTAACAGGGCCGTCGAATTGAACGCACACGTCCTTGGTGCAGGTGCATTCCACCGGCAGGCGGGGCGGGTTGGGGGCCCGTAGGGGCGCTGTGGGGTCCCGATGACTTTCTCCCGAAGTCCCCGTCTTCCCTCCTCTCTCCTCCTCTCTCTCCCGTCTCCCCTTATTGCTCCTTTTTTCCGCAGCCTTACGTCGT
The DNA here is from genome assembly GCA_029379305.1 of Frankliniella fusca. NCBI lineage: Eukaryota > Metazoa > Arthropoda > Insecta > Thysanoptera > Thripidae > Frankliniella > Frankliniella fusca. The sequence continues at coordinate 1,517,894 of JAHWGI010000219.1, read as the reverse complement.
CCCTTACGTGGCCCGACGCATACAGGAGGAGAAGTACAAGGACGGCGCGCTCTCAAAAGGGCCGAAAAGAAGGAGAGTGAGAAACAGAGAGAGAGAGATGGGGAGAAAAACCACGAACGCCTTGTTGTCATAATAAGCAGTCGATCTAAATTGAGCAAACCGCCGAGCCGAGCCCTCAGGAGGGAATGAGGGAAATAAGAGAGAGGGGTGGAGTGGGGTATGAGGACAAAGCGAGAGAGAGAGAGAGAGAGGAGAGGGGTGGACGCGAGACAGAGAAAGACGATGAGAGTGAAAAACACGCCCTGCAGACAATCATGATCTAATCCAGCCTAATCTGATGTGGAAGGCCAAGGAGAAAGAAAGTCATCGTTCATGGGCACCACCGAGTGAGGCATTGAGTGGCCATGAGGTGGCCATGAGCCTGGGGCAGTGCAGGGAAGGGCAGGTGCCACGGCCAGGCCCATGAGGCGCATGAGCTCGGAGCCACCTGCTAGCAGGGCATTGGGAGTGCGCCTTATTGAGGCATAGTAACTTATCGATGAGATTCTCTTTTATGCCCCATCACTCTCCTCACTCCCCAGCACCACCGCCACCGCGCCGCACTTTTCCTCAGCGCCCTTGTCTAATGATTTCTTTCGAGTCCTTTATATAGATATATATATCCCCTAGATCCCCTTGTCCCTCCCTCGCTCGTTGTAGAATCTCAAACGGATCCCTCCCTTTCCATTTCGATATCCGACATCCATGACGGGCGATACACATTTCTTCGGAGAGCTTGTTTCCGGCCGGACAATAACGCGCTGGTCAGGCTGACGAAAACATGCCGTTGAGCGGCCGCCCACCGAGCTGCCGCCGCACCCCGACGCGCCCCGCCCCGCCCCGCCCCGCCCCGCCCCGCAACGCCCCGTCACACCGCGAGTCCCGCGCGAGAGGTGCAAGAGGCGTGGACCTCGGCCAGGCCCGCCCAACGGGGCGAAAGTCAATAAAGCACTCGATCTGTGTGCAGAGGAGGGGGTCCAGCTCGGCGCCGGGGATTCTGTGCAGTCATCACTCCCCAGGTTATACACTGTTTGCAAAAAGAAGCGATACGGTCCACCTCGAGACGCGCAGCTCCTCGGAGTAGCGTAGGTTTTACGACCCTTTGCGCACGCCCCATACCGAGGGGTCCTTCACTTTTAAAAAAATAAAAATCAGAGTACACCCTAAAACAAAATCAGTAAAAATAATCACAAAAAATCAAGAAAAAATAAAGAAAAAAAAGAAAAATTCACACTGGAAACCCAAGTGTGTGAATGTCACACACTTCTAGGTGTGCAAATGCCCATTCGTGCACTTGGAGGCCTAAGTGTGTGAATTTCCAAGGAAAATTCACACCTTTACGCCCTCAAGTGTACGAATTGACATTTGCACACCTAGAAGTGTGTGACATTCGCACACTTGTGTTTCTAGTGCAGAAGGAAAAAAAAAAGAAAAAAATCAGTAAAAATCACAAAACTCAGAAAAATTGGTGTACGCTTGAATTCAAAGTGCACTGTTAAATTAAGAGTTTAAACCTTTCACACTTAAAAGTGTGCAACCGTCATTCAAGCACTTGCAAGTGTGCAACTCACTTTTGTGCACTTGTAAGCTTACAAGTGCACAAAAGTGAGTTGCACACTTGCAAGTGCTTGAATGATAATTGCACACTTTTAAGTGTGAAAGGTTTAAACACTTTATTTAACAGTGTGAAGGACCCCTCGTCCCCTCGCCTCATACACTACTCACTGTTGACGAGTATACAAGGCAGGATTTTACCCTGCACTGAAAACTCTATGGTGAGTATTGAAGCTATAGTGAGGATGGCATGCACGCTGAAGTAAGAGACAGCATCGGGATGCTCTCGCTACACTGTGAGAAGAACCGTACCTCATACAACGTAACAACGGTTTTGAATGAACGGTTTACGGTTTTCGTTGCCGTACATCACTAATTTACCCTATACCGGGTACAATTTTAGTACAATATTTTATTGTACTTCGAAATAACGGTAAAAACTTGTAGTTAAATTGTAGCTTTTTCTCACAGTGTAATATGTGCTCGAGCAATTGGATGCACGCTGAAGTTAGCGTCAGCATCCCGAGCTTAAGAGTAAAATACTCATTATAGAGTTTTCAGTGCGCATCTACCATTTTATTTTGAACTTTATATATCTTTGGAATTTTTTTTAAGTATTGTATTGGTATTGCCGCCAATTTACCGCAAAGGGCTTTTCGAAGACTATGCATACATCGAACATTCCATCGCGTGAAATCTAAAAGAAGAAAAATGTAAAGGTTTGTTTACAAAATAAGATCAGCACTAATTTCGTGTCTCTTTAGCTTCAGCACACACTGGCGCCCGGCCCGACGTGAGAACGCGGCCCCGTCCCGTGCGACCTGACGTAACGAAACGCTCCGCGCGCCGTTAACCTACAAGCCGCTTAGAAAAACTATAACAATATAATGCAGTTCTGACACGAGGGAATAATGATTCCGGCGTCTGTTGAAAATCAAAAGCTTGTATCGGCCCAGGGAGTCGGCACAGGAGGTGGAAGAAAGTGACGAACGCACGCGAGCACACCCCAACCCCAACTGAGCCTAGCAGTAGACACCTGCTCACTCTGTATGCAAATCCGCATGGATCGAAAATCGATTACCGAAAATACGGTTGTCATTTCGAGGCCGCGAGACAAGGCGATGCCCCCCGCTGGGCGCGGCAGGCCGCTGCGAGGGGTCCCCCCTCCCCACCCCGAAAAAAAAATTAGTGTTGTACACCTAACAAATAATCACTAAAACATCAGAAAAAAATCAGGGAAAAAAACGAGGAAAAATCAGAGAAAAACAAGAAAAAATCAAAAGAAAAGTATAAGAAAATAGGAAAATCACGAAACACCAAAACCAGAAAAATAGGTGTACACTTGAATTTCTAGTGAAGGACCCCTCGGGTAGCTCCGCCCTGGAGCTCAGCGGCGAATGAAAAGGAATATGGGACTGCGGCTGCTGCCCGGCTGCTGCTGGGGAGTCCGGTGGCGAGCGGGCAGCGGGCCCGCAGCGGGACAAGGTATGGCTCACGGTGTAAGTGAGAGGTGGTGCTCGGAGGGAGCGTGTCGCTGCCTCCGTACTCCAGTTGTCCTGCACGCTGCACCCCGCGTCGTCACATCCGGGAGGTGGTGGTGGTGGTGGTGGTGGTGGTGGTGGTGGAGGAGGAGGAGGAGGAGGAGGAGGAGGAGGAGGAGGAGGAGGAGGAGGAGGAGGAGGTAGGGACGACGAAGAGGACAATGAGGAGGACGAAGAGAGAGAGAGAGAGAGGGGGGGGGGAGAGAGGAGAGTAAAGAGAGTTGAGTGGAAGACAAAGAGAAGGAAACGTGTAAGTATAGAGAACAAATGAGATGCGTCGTCAGCTGCTTGACGAGAGGTCCTTCTGGTCCTTCACTATAATTTCAAGAGTAAGCCAATTTTTCTAAGTTTTCTAGGTTTTTCGTGATTTTCCTTGATTCTTACTAAATTTTTTTTTCTGATTTTCTCTTATTGTTTCTTGTTTTTCTTCTGATATTTTCTGATTTTTTGGATTGTTTACTGATTTCCTTTAAGGTGTATACACTGATATTTTCAAAAGTCAAGGACTTCTCGGCTACGGCTCGGTCTATGGAACATTTTGCTTCCATCGCGCGGACGACGCCGGTTTGTAAAAATGCGACAGGTAGTTGAGTGCATATCCATTTGCGCGGCGGCAGGGCACGCCGCGCCGCACGCCCTGATCCTGCTGCGCCGAGCACCAAGTGCGTGTGCGTGTGTATGTGTGCGTGTGTATGTGTGCGTGTGTGCGTGTGTGCGTGTGTGAGTGTGTGTGTGCGTGTGTGCGCGCGCGCTCAGCTCGCGCCGGAAGCGTGGCAGTGGCGGCAGCCGGCTGACTTTGGGCCCAGCCCAGCCCCAGCAGCAGCGGCGGCACCGCGGCAGGAGGAGACGGAGAGTGAAAGCGAATGCCAATGTAAACAGCATCCCGCCCTCCCCTTCCTCATCCCCCCCCTCTCTCTCTCTCTCTCTCTCTCTCTCTCTCTCTCTCTGTCCCTCACACATACACGTATCCACTAACCTTTGCCGGTAATCTGCATCAAAATCCGCTCCACATCCTCTGGACCCTCCTCGCCGACCGCTGAGCCCGCAACAGCAGGTGGCGTCGCGGTCTCCATCTCTTCAACTATAAGGGGAAACAACTCTGAATTTTATTGAGCAAATTTTATTACTTGTTGTGAATTTTCGAGGATTTTAAGCAAAATTTGTGTAATTTTTGTATTTTTTTTTTTTTAAATTGATAGAAGTTTGCCTACATTTATACGAATTTTCCTGACTTTTGCCTGAATTTTTAAGAATTTTTAAGAATTTTCAAGAATTTTCCTGATTTTTTCTGAATTACGAGGTGTACAAAAAATTCTGAGTTGCTTCCCCCTCTCTTCAACTAGACTCGTCCAGTAGGCCTGCAAAAGACGAAAACAAAATATAAGAGACATCGGTAAAATCACAAGCCCTCCTACAGCAGAATACCGCGGTGTCGCCTAAGCGTGAGACGCCTGCCAGGTAGGCAACTGCAGTGGTTGAGTGCGGCCGCGCGCACCGGGTTGCCTGCCTGCTGCCACGACGGTGACCGCGCGCCGGGCATTGACGGGGAAATAGACAAGCAAATTGATCAAGCACCATTTTCCAAGGTCTTCCCTCCTCGGTCAAACTCACTTTTCCTGCAGAGCGTATAATAAACTTGTCCTCGACCAAACGACATGGCTTTTCTACACATTTTTCTTTTCCCTTTCTCATACCTCTACGCGCACAAGCGGAACTGTCATCCTGTCCTGTCCCTCGTCTATCTGCTGCGGCTGTTCCTATTGTACCTTGTACTGCTATCATTTTACAGTCACGCTAAAAGCGGCCCGCCGGCCCGGCCCGGCCCGGTCCAGGCCTGGGCGTCGAGGCCCTGGCCTAACCCTCCTCTCGTCTCCTTTCTCCCTCCGCCTATAGCGCGCCGGGCCCCAGGCCCCGCGCCCCGCGCCCCATACCGGTCAGAGCGCCGCTATTTTCCCACGACTACGCGATCGTGTCTCTGCTGAGCGGGCGCGACAAGATTTGTGACTTAATATTTTCATTTTTTTTTTTTCATTCATGCTACGGCGGGCAGCTGCAAGGTCTTATAACGGCTCGGCTGACTGTGTTCGCTAATTAGACGCGGGCAGTATGAGAAAGAAAGGAGATGCGAGTAATCACCGGGAAAGATCGGAGAAAATGCACACACACACACACACACACACACTTTCGGCGTGTATATATATATGCGTTATCCGTGCCTGATGAGATCGAGGAGAGCAAAGGAGAATGAGAGGGAAAGAAAAACAGAGAGAACAAAGTACCGGAAGAGGGAAGGGGATAGCGTCGTGAAACTGGTCGCAATAAGCATTTCATTTTTCTGTGTGTGTGACACCTGTCGCCAACCCGCCTTGCCATTTCGTATCGCTGTTGCGCCCCGCACGTCATGCAGTGGTGGGGTGTGGAGTGGAAGCGCAGCAGCGCGTCCGGACCGCCCGGAGGCCCGGAGGCCCGGAGGCCCGGAGGCCCGGAGGCCCGGAGGCCCGGAGGCCCGGAGCAACTCCTGCCGTGCTGCTGCTCGGCGCGAAGCGTGCAAGGCTGCCCAGCCCAGCAGCCGGGCTTCACGGAGGGCTTCACGACCATGTGACCTGTTATGGCCCGCGGGGCGGGGCAGGGCGGGGCGGGGCCCATGACGAGCGGCTGCAAGGCGGTGCCTAATGACTACAGGCGGAAACCATTTTTCCGCCTCGGAGGAAGGCAGGAGGAAGGGGGGGGGGGAGGGAGGGAGAGAGAGAGAGAGAGAGAGAGAGAGAGAGAGAGAGAGAGAGAGAGAGAGAGAGAGAGAGAGAGAGAGAGAGAGAGAGAGAGAGAGAGAGGGAGAGAGAGAGAGAGAGAGGAGGCGGCGTGCACTGTGTTCTGTTCGGGATCAATCATAAAGTTAATGAAATGAAACGAACTTGCGCGCTACCGCGCGGGATGGACAGACGGACACATCGTGAGAGATTTGTTTACCGAGCACAGAGTAAAAGGGAGCCACGTTCATAGAGAAGCTAAAAAATAAAAAATAAAAAAAAATTAAAAAAAAGTTTACGCTTGGGCTTTGTAATTTTCCCGGTGCTTTCCTTTTCTCATAATGTTTTACTTTCACATGGGGGAAGTCCATGCCTAGCATGTCGACAGGGCCGTCACAACAGCGGCGTGCGCGGGGCTGGGTGGGGTGGGGTGGGGCGGGCCTATCGCGCAGAGCAGCGCAGGTGTTTAACGCCCGAGCAATCACTCATATTGTCGATAGGTCGAATGTGCCGCAGCGGGGCGGGAGTGAGAGAGAGAGAGAGAGAGAGAGAGAGAGAGAGAGAGAGAGAGAGAGAGAGAGAGAGAGAGAGAGAGAGGTCGACTGACACGCTCCCGGACCTGACATGTCATAGACCTACCGACGATTGGAGCAGCACTGCACTTCAGGCGCGCCTCTTTATGAGAAGTGCGTAAAATTTTATAAAGAAAAAAAAATCGGGTAGGAAAGGGGGGATGCGGGTAACGGAAATAAAAAAACGAGAACCCCGTACGCGACAGGTGGAAGAAAAAAGAAAAGACATGGACCGCGAGGTGTTGAGGGGCGTCCAGCGAAAGCCACGATAGTTTCATCTCTCGTTTATGTTTCCGTGGCAGCTGCGGCGAAAAGGAGACGAAAAAAAAATACTGTGGTCGCATACGAAAAACTCTAGCCTCCCATACAGAGCAGAAGCTCACCCGATTAACGCGGTCTTCCATCTGCGCGGGAACTGGATTGCGCGAACTGCACCGAAGAACGTATTTTGCTGTATAGGGGTGCTGCATCGCAATACGCGCAGTGCCGGGTGTTACAGAAGCGAACTAAGCACCCCTGGCCTGTGCCTCTGCCTCTGCCTAGGCTGACCGGGCCGGGCGGTGCTGATCGCGCCCGGAAGGCGTCGCGACGCCGCTGCTATGGGCGTCGCGCGGACGCTTAATTGCAACTAATCACAGCCGGGATAATGTGAGTGAAAACCAAACCAAAGCGGGTGACGTAACGAGTGCGGCGGCCACGTCACCATATTGTGGGGCCTAACGTGGCCACTTTGTTAAAGAGGGAGAGTCGCGTCGTGTGTGAGGTGGGCGCTGATCGGGTCGCGCCGCCCGGTGGAGGGCGGCCGTCGTGCAGGGGCTCATCGGGGGGCGCGCAGCGCGCAGGTCAGTGACCGCAAATAATACACCTGTCCGTGAACTCCCCCGCCCGGCCCCGCCCCGCCCCGCCCCGCCGGGCGGTCCCCCCTTGTAAGGTACGCCACACCCCGGCGCGGCGCGGCCCGGCCCGGCCCGGCCCGGCCGGCTCCCAGCCTCCGGATCCTACGCCTGCTGCCCCTGAGGAGAAAGTTACCGAATACCTCAATCCCGCACCTCACTTTATATTCCGTCTCTCTCTCTCTCTCTCTCTCTCTCTCTCTCTCTCTCTCTCTCTCTCTCTCTCTCTCTCCCTCCTCTCTCCCTACCTCTCGCTGGAGCGCGCGGTGCTGATGGACCGCGTCGCACTCGCTTGTTTTATTTCGACTTAGCCTGATGCGAGCGCGACAGGTGGCGGGGCAGGGCGGGGCGGGGCGTGGCGGGTCATTAGAGGGGCGCTGCTCGGCGCGATAGTCTAGGCAGCGGCTCGAGGCCGTGGCCGTGCCCTGCCGTGCTCTATCCCACGGCCCACCCCGCCACACCCCGCCCCGCCCCGCCCCGCCCCGCCCCGCCCCGGTGACGTCGAGGAGACCGGGACCGGAAACATTCTGCTGCACCATCCTCAAATTAATTACGCCAAGGGGAAGGGGGAGGGGAGGGGGCGGGGGCACTGGCTGGCTAACTCTCTGCTGGCTCTATCAGTCACCTGCTTTTGAAAAATGAATGGATGCGAATACAGACGCCCACCCGCCTCTGTAGTCACGTGTAAACACTGTTATTCAATTACTGTGACGTCACATTCTTTATCATGTGAAAACTGTCACATTCCTTTTAATATTGATGTCACATTCCTTTGAATGTGACAATAAAATTTAGCCCGCATATTCTGGCCGATTCACATTGAAAAGAATGTGACATTACATTTTAAACAATGTGACACTTTTCACACGAAGAAGAACGTGACGTCAAAGTAATTGAATAACAGTGAAACCTCGACAAAAATTTAGAGTTCTATTTTTATTTTCTTTATTTTATTCTTTTTTTTTTGCCGGCTGATTTTTACGATAACGATAATGTGTCACGTAAGGCCTCTCTCTCACCCTGCCCCCTCTCCCCTCCCCTCCGCCAGCGAGGTGGTCAGTCCGGACCGGACCGGCCGCCGCGCGCCGCTGCGTTACTGACCGCTCAAAATCGGAGCAGCTTAATCACCCTTTCCTCCGCCCCGCCCCGCCCCGCCCCGCCCCGCCACACATCCAGACGAGCGACGCGTGCGCCCGCGGCTGGGTCCCGCCGCGCCCCGCCCCACCGGACAGGACGTATGATGCCCGGCGCCCGCCCCGCCCCACCCCGCCCCGCCCCACCCCGCCCCGCCCCACCCCGCCCCGCCCCACCCCGCCCCGCCCCACCCCGCCCCGCCCCGCCCGGTCCGGCTTGGTCCGGTCCCGCCCCGCCCCGCCCCGCCCGGTCCGCCGGCGTTTTGCCGCGCTCCGCTTTGGCTCGGCTCAACCCAGCCGCCGGTTGCGTAAGCATATAACAGGGCGGGGCAGAGCGGGGCGGGGCCCAAGCAGGGTGTGTAGAGGGAAGTCAAACTGTTGTGGACGGGGAGCGGGGCGGGGCGGGGCGGGGCGGGGCGGGGGCAGGACAGGGCGGGCTGGGCAGGGCAGGAAGTGCACGACTGTGGGTTAGGGCAGGGCAGCAGGGCGGGGCCATACGAGGGGGGAGGGGGGAGGCATCCGATGAGAAGGATGATTCCGAACAGCGATTAGTAGTGTCCTCTCGCTCGCTCTTGATAGCCGCGCCCCGTGAGAGCGACAGAGACAGAGAGACGAAACCGCTGTGCGCGAAATAACCCGCCCTCTGCAACCCCTCTGAAGACAGTAGCGTTACTATATATATGACTGGCATGAGGACCGATATTCGCCCCGCGGACGTGGAGTCAGGTCAGGTCAGCCCCGTGAGTGCGACAAGGACGGAGGCGCGAGAGTGATATCTTCAGGATCAGACGGCAAGGACCACTGTCAACGAGCCAACGACGTGGTGTAGCCGAGAGGGCCGATATGCTTTACTCGCTCGACACGCGACGGGTGAGGCAGAGAGGGGTGCGCCCCGTGTGCTCCGCCCAGGGGTGCGGCCTGCCCCGTCCGTCCCGCCACGGCGGCGATGCGGCAAACAGAGAAAGTTGAACTGCGTGATCTGGTCCGCCACGCCACGCCACGCCACGTCTCCGCCGGCAGAATGACCTTATGGCAGTGATTAGCAGATCACCCCCCCCCCTCCTCCTCCTCCTCCTCCACCTCCGCCCATTCATTGTCCATCTCACATTCTCCCCACCCCCGCGTATCCACTCGCGTTAGCAGCGGCGGCCAGTCACCTGCCGACTGATTCAGAAGATCGCTCTCTTCCCCCAGTCCTTGTCGCACTCATGGCGGTGCCCCATGTTGGGGGTGGCATGGCCTCATGAGTGCGATAAGGAAGGACGGGGGTACGAGAGTGATCTTCTGAATCAGTCGACTGGCTGTACCCGACTGTCTTCCGTCTCTCTCACTCTCATGCGTGTCAAGTGACGGAAGACAGTCGGGTACAGCCAGAATCCGACCGATTGGAAACACTAGGCACACTAGGGGAGGAGGCGAGGAGAAGGAGGACAGGAGGAGGACAGGAGGAGGAGAGGAGGAGGAGAGGAACACTGATAATCCAAGTGTTCAACCCTTCAACACTTTAAAGTGTTCAAATACCATTTAAACATATAAATGTGTTCAACGGAGTTGTTGTACTCTTACAAGTGTTCAACTCAGAAGTTGTGCACTTAAAAGTGTTCAACTCCCCAGTTACACACTTCCTTAGCTTGGACGCACTGTATTAGAGAAGTGTGTAACTGGGGAGTTGAACACTTACCAGTGCACAACTTCTGAGTTGAACACTTGGAAGTGCACAACAACTCTATTGAACACTTTTATTTGTTTAAAGGGTATTTGAACACTTTAAAGTGTTGAAGGGTTGAACACTTGGTTTATCAGTGAGGAGGAGGAGAGGAGGAGGAGAGGAGGAGGAGAGGAGGAGGAGAGGAGGAGGAGAGGAGGAGAGGAGGAGGAGGGGAGGAGGAGAGGAGGAGAGGATGAGGAGAGGAGGAGGAGGAGAGGAGGAGGAGAGGAGGAGGAGAGGAGGAGGAGAGGAGCAGGAGAGGAGGAGGAGAGGAGGAGGAGAGGAGGAGGAGAGGGGGAGGAGAGGAGGAGGAGAGGAGGAGGAGAGGAGGAGGAGAGGAGGAGGAGAGGAGGAGGAGAGGAGGAGGAGAGGGGGAGGAGAGGAGGAGGAGAGGAGGAGGAAAGGAGGAGGAGAGGAGGAGTAGGGGAGGAGGATAGGATGAGGAGAGGATGGGAAAAGGAGGGTAAGAGAAGGAGAGGAGGAAGAAGAGAGGCACGCAGCTTCCTGCAGGAGCGCGCTACGGTCTGGTCACGTGCGAGTAACGCATGGAATGGCCTCGTGATGGCCCTAGTTAAATATGTGGCTGCTGCGCAGTCTGTCAAAGAAAAAGAGCCAAGCGTTTTGGAGCGCACGACTTTGTGGCAGAGGATGTGCTGCGTAAAATTAATTAAGACTGGCTGGCACCAGTTTCAGTGAGATATGTTACCCCAGATGAAAAAAAATTTTGACATCTTTTTTGGTGGTCTCAAAATGAGAGGAGTGTGCTGCGCACAGCTCTCAGGTCTCCAAGTCCATTGAAAACAAAGGAAATAGCTATGATCCCGTTGAACTTGATTGTATTAAATATCATACGTTTAAGTTATTTCAAGAAAGGAAGTATAAATATGCCAACAACAGGATAAGACATTACTGAGTAGAGAACTTCCTCGTGAAATATGTGTTACAACGTAACATGAAGTGTATGCAACTTGGAAGTGGAATATGAATATATCTGATAAACTCTTCAAAGAAGAATATCAACCACCAACAAGTACTCTAAGCAAATGCTCAGCTCACAGGAGTATTCACTCCAACACTGGTGTTGACATCTACTCACCTGTTGGTTTGTCATTGTCCTTGTCACCTTGCTTAGTCCTTGTCCCTAGGTCGTCGGCGTCCTTCACTCCTTACAGTCACAATGTCTGCACTGATATTTCACACCAAACTTAAACACTACGACTCACTTGCTTTGCCGACAAAGCTTTGCTACGATATTTCAAACAACAATAGAAAAACCGAAAATTAAACACGACCAAACACGACGAAACGCGAAACGCTCGGCTCGGCACGATACTTCAAGCGAGGTTATGTCCGCACCGCCCGCGAGAGAGATCTTTGGCGCCTCACTCTTACCACAAGTCGATACACGCGGTTCTGCGACGGAACTGAAATATAATAACGACACGCGAATGACTCGAGGCCAGCAGCGACACTATTTGGAACATTTCATACGCACTTCACCGGAAAAACATTGCGAGCCCGGGCTCAAGATGCGCTTCAGGCACGATTTGAAATGGCTCCAGGCGCGCCAACTCTTGCACAGCGTTGCCAGATCCAGAACCGGGCGATCAGCCCAAATTAAAATTTCAATCCGCCAAACTGATACCTTTGGGCGGTTTTGGGGCAAATTTGGGTGGATTTGTCGTGCTTTTTGCCTATGTTTTCCGAATTTAACAATTGTCGGTCTTCCGCTTCATCTGGCAAGCCTGCCCTTGCATGGTCATTCCCTCTCCCTACCGGTAGGTCGGTAGGTCCCGCGGAAACCTCACGACACTGTGAAAAATATACTCGTAAATTTAACGACATTATTTGTAATTTTGATTGACAAAATATGTCGTAAATTTACGACAACCCATTCTTGCTCGTCGGTCAGTTCCAAGTCGATATATGGAGTGCTTGAAAATTTACAATTTCAAATCGTAACTTTACGACTTTTATCAGGGAAAATTTTCCCGTAACCCTTACGAGTATCTTTCACAGTGGAGTTTCTACAGTTGGAGTATGGAGGCAGGAAAACCGCCCAAAAGGAGGTTCGGGTCGGGTAGAGAGGGGCGGACAGCCGAGCGATTCCGAAGATCGCTTTCATACCTCTGTCCTCGTCGCACTCATGGAGCACTACCATGGCCAGCATAGGGCACCGCTGTTGGTGCAACAAGGACGGAAGGATGAGAGCGATCTTCTGAATCAGTCGGCTGATTCCGAAGATCTCTCTTCTACCTTCGTCCTTGTCGCACCTATGGTTGGTGCCCTATGTCGGGGGTGGTAGGATCCCACGAGTGCGAGAAAGACGGAGGCGCAAGAGCGATCTTCGGAATCAGACAGCAGGTGCTTAAATTCCGGGCCCGCAAAAAGCATGGGGACTGACCCACTCGTCTAGACAGGCTTCACCCACGATGCTCACGCACACTATACCAGGTGGCTGACGGACGCCGTGCACTTTTTGTACTATGCACCCCGCCCGCACCGCTCCATCCGGGACTGCATACCCATCAGGCGCTGGGGACCGGCTCCAAGCGCGGACACTGTTGTTGCAGCGAACGCCCCGAAAGGGCCCTCTCGCGGTTCGCGCGGTCTACGGTACACGGCAGTCTGGGATTCCCAGGTACTTTTTGCCGTTTCCAGGCTCGAGTCTGGAAACGGCAAATTATTTCCAGACTTCTCCTGGGCGCGCGGCCCTTGTCCCAGGCAAAGCCTAGGAAGCGGCTCTTTTCTAGACTTTACCTGGGAAAGAATTACCGTTTCCAGCCTCTCGCCTGGGAAGCCGTGAGCAAGCGGCTCTTTCCCAGACTCCGAAACTTGCTGATCGAAGAAAGATCGTGTTTGAAGCTTTAAATTAACTAGTCAATTATAGGGTTTCCTTTTGCGGTTTCTGAGTTGAAATTGTCACAAACAAAACCAATTTTGAGCGCAATTCTTGTTCTCTTCACATATTCCAAGAATATGAATATTTTTGTAAAGAACGATCGAGCATTGCGTCAAATCAAGGGAAATATTAATTTGAGTTTTCATGCAGTCATGCCACCTGACAATCTGTTTAATGCGCTATCATCAAAGAAATAAAGGTAGAATCGCTTCACAGAAGCACCGTGCACTTGTTGTTCTTGCAGCCACATCGTCTCCCTTAGACGACACGGATGACACGAATGCCGTTTTTAGGCCCCCGTTAGGAGAGCCTTTTCATTTCGCCAGAAAGTTTTTTATTCCTTCTCGACAATGGCCCTTTATGGAAGTAGACGATTGTTTCTATACGATTATTACGTAAGAAAACTGAAAAATAGTTTGAAAAATTAGAAAATTTTCAAGGTGTATTTGATGTCAATTTGTCTATACGTTTTTGAGCAATTTTAGTTTGCATCCTTAGTTTCTATAGTGATTGCGAGCCGAGCACCCTGTGCCGAGCCGGCTGGATGGCTCGGCATTGTTTGAGAGACTCGACGCCTCGGCGCGCAGGGGAGGACCGCGGCTGGGGGAGGGGGGGGGGACCTGTTGATTCAACTTATGCACAGTAGTTCAAAGACTAAAATTTTGAAGGACATGTTAGAATAAAATTGCTAACGCAGTTTTCGAATAACCATTGCATTACGAGCCTACAGTTCAAAAATCAAGCTAATCGGACAAATTTTACTGACAGACTAATTTCTTAGCCGTTTCAGCTAGATAGCTGAAATTTGGCATCTAACCCGCTGTGCTAGTGACACTGATCAAACACTGAGGTGAAATATATATATATATATATATATATATATATATATATATATATATATATATATATATATAATATATATATATATATATATATATATATATATATATATATATATATATATATATATATATATATATATATATGTATATATACTTAACAAAACAAAGTAGATTTTATTTTCTTATTCACCTAGACCATCCACGAAAGTCTCTAATGAAGCCAAAAAGTTAATGAACTTTGTGCCTAACAGATTTTCGTAAAATCGATTTTTTTTTTTAATAATTGTCGATTCAGCTTTTATGGTGATTGCTTGCGGCAGCGTTGTTGATTGCTGGCCCGCCAGCGGGTGATGACATTTTATGTGGAAAATGTGAGGCAGATGAAATTCACGCTTTGGTTTGATAACTTTTTGACTGAAAATTATTTAAGTCTTTCTCATTCTCGAGTTAGTGTTAAAACCTAGGGGGCCGTTTAACGCGTTAGCGTTAGAATTTTTGTTTTTAGCGCTACTTGGCGCTGTCAATATGGCGGTTCTTGGGGAGTGTGAATAATGCCCTGCTTTCTGCTTCTGCTATGGACGGCAACTTCATGCGTTCGTGTCGTGCGATATTACTTTTCTCTCCTGCTTTGCTGAAAAGACGCTGAGCAACAGCAGCGTTTTAAAATGTCATTAATTTTCAGAAAAAGTTTAAGAATTGTTCAGGAGTGTTCCAGAAAACTGACCACCTCTGCTGTGCCAAGAGGAATAGAAAAGTTCGGTTTTCAAGGGAGAGTGCTGAACAAATTTTTGTCAAACAATTTGGAAAGGTTAGATATCAATATTCAGTGCAACTGAACAGTTTATCTAATGTCTTGAAGTTTTCGCAATACTTTTATCCCTTTTCAACTCTTTTTCCTGCTTTTGTTCTTATTGAAGGTGTATTAATGTTGTTGTAGCTTAGTTCATACTTCTTCTTGTGTGTAATTCATTTACCTTTTTCTCCAACATTTAATTTTCTCAGGAAAATAAGGAAGTCCGGCGCACAGCCTTCATTAAAAATTTTGGATAAGAAGAGAGTAGCTGCCCTAAACAAAATGTATATGATTAACATATCTGAGGTCATGGCTCTTGGCGAGTTTCCAGGAGTTTTAGATAAAGGGATACAAATTACTCGTGTAGGTTCTGGTATTTTTAAGCATTGAGGCAATGATTTTCAGCTGTCTACTGAATATTTACATGTCATTTAGGTTTCAGTGAGAGACACCAGTTTAGTGGAAGTCTTTTGGGTTGCTGATACAAATGAAGATAAAACTGAGGTACAAAACCTTCTTTCCAGCATTTCTGGACTAATTGCCAGTAAACTGGTGTACGCCAATATGTTGGGTCATGTACCTACCATTAAGTTCATACCTGGTGAGTACGGCTTTGATGCGTTGCAGTGACAAAGTTTACTGTTTCGTAACAAACTTCATTTCTATGCCTAGATCTATCAGCCGTCAATGTTGAGGAGACGACAAAATTACTAGATAGAATTGCGTATGAAAATAGTTTGTATGAGAAGAATAAAGATAATGCTGAGGATGCTACACTCAATAAGGGAGCTGTTGAAGACCTGGTAGGAATATTTTCCTCAACAGAAAAATTAGGGTGCTCCCACAATGATACCTTCGCTTCACTTCACTTCACTTCACTTTGGCCTGCACGTGATGGGGAAGCGGAGCGGGGTGTGGGAGGTCACAAATACAGAGATGTCATCCATAATATTTTTCAAGAAAATATTTTGACACAAATTTTCAAAATTTTCCAAGAATTAATGCTTATTGGCCGCGTACCGCCGGTGGACTAATTTCTGCCGTCGGCGCATGGCATCAATTCTTGGTAAAATTTCGAAAATTTGTATCAAAATATTATTTTGAAAAATAGCATGGAAGACATCTCTGTATTTATGAGCTCCGATAACCCGCTCCGCTACCCCATGGAGTACAGGCCAAGGTGAAGTGAAGTGAAGCGAAGTGAAGCGAAGGTATGATTGTGGGAGCACCCTTAAAGAGTAACATATAGGTATGATTTTAACATGTAACTCAGTTTTGAATCTGTGCTTTGTTTTTAGGAACCACAGCTCCCTCCAATGAGTACCAACACATTTGGTTTACCATATGACAGAATATATAGAAGGGTAAGATGAGTTGAGATCATGAATATCAGCTGACTGCTTTAAAATATTGATTGAGAATATTGATTGTTTATCAGATCCAGGAGTCCAAAAGAAAATTCTATCCTTTCCAAATACCTGCTCCACCAACATCTGAAGAATTCCAAAAATCTCAACAGGAGGAATCTGAGTTTATAGCAGGTCCAGTTCAAAGAAACCATGAACAGAAAAAAGCAGTGAAAAAGTTTATACGACTCTATCAGAAATCTACTTTAAGGAGTGGTTCACGTAGACAACAGGTCAAGAGTAGAGAGGAATTTTATGAGGTTCAAGAGGAAGATACCTACAATTCATATGAGAGAAGTTTAAGAGGAGAAGAAGAAGGAAGACCATAGTTCTCACATTGCCATCCTGGTCATTGGTCATTGTTTAGAATGTTCTAAAACTTCAGTCAGTATACTTTACTTCAACTAACTCAAGGAAGTAAGCATCTGAATTAAAAATTTAAGATAGCACGTCAACCTGACAATTCGTTATTATTTGTTCTGTTATGGCATGTTGACAAATCTCAATTACAGTTAACATATATATATATGTATATTTTAATATTTATATATATACATATATATACATACATACACATATATTTAAGAACATACATGTATTATGAACACAAGTCTCCTGCGTACAAAGTTTTTTCTCCTATTTCTTTCAATTTAAATTAAATTACATTACATGACACATTCATACTAAAAAGTTGCAACATCAACCACCTCTTGATTATGAAAACCTCCACCTTTACAAACCCACACTATGCGTTTGTCACTCTGAAGTTCAGAATTCTACATCACAGAACACCGGCTTGCCTGACTTGTAGAGGTTTCATCAGGCTCCTCTGCATCTGATGAGTCTTCCTACAAATGAAAAAAACAGTTTGGAACAAAATAAATATATAATTAGTTATTTACAGTGAGAAAGGGCTTCTGAAGATGTCAGTAAGAAAAAAACAACTTTTTGAGTCTCGAATTGTAAGAGGGAACTATTTTATAAAAACATTTAATTTGAGGAACACATCAGACATCACCAAAAAATCAGCTTAGAACATGATATAACAGATTTAATGAAATATAAGCATCCCAAAAATATTTTGAGTTGATTCTTCAAGAAGAAAAATTAATGTTAATATTCATGCAGTTACAAACCAAACCAAAAATGTGACGCCAGCATCCAAAGCCAAACAGCACCAGAGAAAAATAGTGCAGAATTGATGTTCAGAATGAGGTATAAACATGAAAATTTACATGCCTCCAAATATATAATAACAGTAGGTTCAAAAGCATCAAAATGAGCAAAACTTAACAAGAGTTTCTAAAAATATGTAAAAAGGAATGTAAATCAGTCCTATGCTTATGACAAAATTGATCAAATACGTAACAAAGTTCTTATGACAGAAAGCCTTTCTTTAAAAACATGGCATAGTTCGTTTATGAGCTCTGATTTTATGATGAAGTATACACAAACATAGCACAGCAGCAATGCATCAACATTACCCTAAGCAAAATTTTCTTGACTTCAGATATGAAGGTAATCAATAACCTTACTTCGCACTGATGGGTGTGTGAGGATTGTCTACATTTCTTCAATGAAATATGAAACTGTCTATTCAAATGAGCTTGAGCCGGTAAGCAACCATTCCTATCACCACAGTAGCCATGCTACCAACCACCATACCCCATGGCAGTACCGAAGCAAACTGGAAACAGCACATAGATATTTCAATAAAGCAAGAATTGAGGCATTCACAGCTGAAAGGAGAAAACATTTGTAAAAAAGATTGACCAGCATTTATATGAAATACTCATAAGATACCTTGGAGCGATTGTAGTCAGCTTTCTTTTGTTTGGAAGTTTGAGATGAGGCACCACCACCCATCATTTTTTGATACAGATTCTTTTGCAGTTTTGTGCTCTCTCTAGCTTTTAAACGTTCTTTTCTAAGCTCTGCATGAACAGTTTTATTTTCTGGATCTAGAATAGTTATTCTTTCTAAGACTTCAGATGCTGCCTGGTTTTCTCCTTTCTCAGATAGGACCTGGAAAAGGTTTTATTTGAAAGTGCAGGTGGTTTACACCTCATTATACTTCAAATTTTGAAAGTGACCAAAAAGATAATTTTGAAGAATGAGTAAAAAAGCCCTCACCTTTGCTTTTCTGAATAAGGCTTTTACATTGTCAGGCTGGCAGCGGAGTACATTTTCCACAGACATAAGAGCAGCATCTAAGGAACCAATTTTCAACTGTGCTGCTGCGAGATTGTTATACACCTTTAGACGATCTTCAAGAATATCAATTAGAGAGAGCTCTTTTTCTTCCTTGTTCTAAAAGAAAAAGACAGTGAAAGACGGAGTTGCAAAACTTCATACGAATAAGTGAAGTATTGTCAATAGCAAAAGTTTGTTCTAGCAAACGGCACCAGTAAAGAACCTTCCTCTTAACCAGTTGGCTTAGCAAGAATTAATTTTGGGGAAGGCTTAAACCAAATTGTCTATCTTCGACAAAAGGCTCTGAACTTCCCCGCAAAATATGTCTGGTTACAATATGGATTAGACTTACAATGTCTTGAACAGCATTGTCTGGTTCTATTTGAATGCCACCAACTGCTTCATCAAGGTAATCCAGAGCACGTCGATAACACTGAATAGCAAGGGTATTTTCACCCCGTCCATACCACCAATTTCCCCTTTCTCTTTTACGATTACTGCAAAAGTACATAAAAATAAATTAAGATGGTGCCTGAGCTTACTCATTTCACAACAGAAGAAAACCAACCCAATTATCTTCCGCTCAGCAATTGGAATCATCTCAAGCTCTGGTTCCGGACTGGTACTCAGAAGCTCCAGGGTGTACTGAAGTGTTGAATTTTCTGGAACAGCTGGAACTACAGAAACAAAATGGATAGGTTTGAGATAAATAAAAGTGTCAAAATCAATATAAACAGTAAGAATTGCTTACAGGATTTTTCAGCTGGTCTTCCAAGGGAACCAAACCCAAAGCGAGGCCCAATTTCCACGAGACAACGTTCTCCTTGGTCCATTAAGGATAGCACAAGGTCTACACCTTGAATTACCTAAAGAAAGAAATAAAATAGATAGCACAAAAAAAAGAAAAAGAATAGGAAAAAGGAATTTGATTAAGATTCTTAGCCTTGCAATCAGACCTCTCCCTCTCCAGCATGAAGAATTAACTTTTCATATTTTTCTATCACAGTTCCATCCTCTAGTTTTCCTTCAAGGTTTATTTCACAAAGGTCGGATCGTTGTGGCCTTGTGTCCTTTTCTCCTTCAACCAGCACCTTAAAAGGATAAAAAAGTTATATAGAAAGAGGAAAAAGTATCTAAGAAAAGAAAGCACAGAGAAGAAAAGTGAAAATCTTAAACTAAAATAGAGGAGGCCGTGGACAACTCACCTTCTTTTTTATCTGACCACTACCAAGGATATCCAACCATTCCTCCTTAACTTCTGGGTTTTCTTCTCCTTCCTCTTTGGTTGTGGTATCACCCACAAGCTTGTTTTCTGTATCCATTTTCTAATTAAACCAAATAGATATTTTGGTGACCTGGATAGGAGAGGGAAAAGACCTACTGAGTTAATTTATAATGTAAACAATTAAAAATAAAATACAAAAACAGTGAAGTGACAATCTACAAAACTCTAACCACTTGCAAGAATTAATTGATGAAATATGTCTAATTGTGTAGTGTTTAACACACAATTTATAGTTTCCATAACCTCTGTGTACCCATGTTCCATCAACATGGAACCGGCAAAGTTCCCACAAAACTGATTGTTGCCGAAGCATGAAGTTTTAAAGAAATAATACACACCTTTAACACCGATGTACTAAATTCCGTCAGCCAATTGTTAAGGTTTTCATCGGTTTTTCCAGAACTACCGACGTTCTCTCTCATGTAATCATGCAGAGTTCATGGTTCAGCTCTTACGCAGCCGACGGGTCCGCCGCTTTCACAGCTGGAAGAAAAAAGAAGGGGGAGGGGGAGGAGGAAGGACGTGAGGGGGGAGGGGGAAAGGGCGCGGAGGCGTTAAGGTGGGAGAGCGCGCTCGATTCGAATTGGAACGCTGAACCGCGCAGCGCACAGGGTGTAGGGGTGTAGCGAGCAGCGAGCAGCTGATTGAGTAGCCGGATAGGGCCGAAATAAAACCTGATGCTGAGTAACAATGACCCGGAAAACAAATATCCTGGCCATTCGGGCAGTGACCACGGCCAGCACGCCCGTGAAACGAGCATTGCACGCAGTGCGTATGCACAGCATGTGAAATGAGTTGCCTACCAGCCTACCCACTAACGGACAAAGGTGGACTAGGTCAGGCGCATGTCTTTGTCTTATTTGTGTGAATTTGAACTGTGCCCTCTCTGGTTGGCAAATGATTTAGGAAATTATGAGTTTTGTTGCATCAGGGTTTCCAAGTGACTTGGACATTCCTGCATCAGTGTGATATCAAAGGGTTTGTCAGGTCAGAGAGAATATGACAGAAACTAAATAAATTAAAGTTTTAACAGTCATTATTTAATTCAATTAAACATTAAGTAGTACTGGTATTATATACATTTCACATTTTCTGTACTAACAGAAAAGAATAACCAAATTCATACACATGACAATCAACAAAATTTATCAATAAAGAAAAATAAACTGTGATAAAATCGCAGATGACACATGTATGGGTTGAAATTCTTAGAATCTATTTAGCACATTAGATATTCTTGGACTTTGGCAATACAGAAAGTTATAAATATACATTTACATAATTCATTAAAAAAAACTATGTTGAAATGAAGGTAAGAAACAATAGAAAACAATAAAACATAACATAAAAGAGTTGAGCGCAAATAAATTTTTCTTCATAACTAGCTATGACACATTACCAAACCTTAGGTTGAGACTTGTTTTTCATTAATTATGGTAGCTCTGGAAAGAATCAAAAGCAAGACAACTGTTATGCGCTTTGAATGAAACCAATAGGATTTGAAGCAACAAACTATAACTTACTTGGCTCCAAAGGAGATGGTTTTAGTGGAGATCCCATTTGACTTTGTCTTAAGGGCAGCACCAGCCCCTGCCAAGATAGCAGGAGTGATCCCATGACTAATAGGAATCCCGTTGGATGCCATGGGAGTCACAGGTGCTTTCTTCAGGATCCCATTGGGGACATTGCTTTTGGCTGAAATGGAAAGGGAAAGCAAAATTGATTTTATCCCACTTTTTGATGGCGCAAACAATTCAAAAACACTTACGTAAGTAACTGGCACTGCCATTCACTGAGGTGACGGTAACATTTCCACGATTCACCTCATCCACAGATTTTGGAACCTCCTGAACAGAAGATAAAAGCATTACATTAAGGTGGCCTTACACACTCAACTTTTTCGATATATCCGCCTATGTCTGTTTGTCGATTTTCATTGATATTTTGTCTGAAAGAGTAGAAAACATATACTGCTGTACATTTCAACACAACCTTTGGAACATTAGTAACAAAAAAATTGTCCAAAAATACAAAACAGACATAGGCCGACAAGACGAAAAGGCCACCTTAACATTACATTACTAATACATTAATTAAATAAATAAATGCAGTATGTCTGCAAGGCAGGACGTCCAACATACACCTAGAGCAGATTTTTAGATTGTCGGAAAGGTGTGGTACTGCAAGCTCCACTACTCTACTTACACCGGCCTCCCTGTCACCATGGCCGTCCCTGTCGCTCACGTCGGTTTGGCAGCGCAGGTTGGACCTGGACAGCGTGGCGGCCAGCTCGCTCTGCAGTCCGTCCACCGCCCCCTGAGACGCGGCGCCGTTGCCGTTGACGCTGCCGCTCCCGCCGTTGGAGCCGTTGGCCGCGACGCCGTTCAGGAAAGTCAGCTTGGACGGCTGCCTGCTGTTACCGCCGCCGTACTCGCGAATGGTGACGCTCACCGAGGGCCTAGGGGTCGGTGCGCCCCTGTGGACACGCGATAAAATGTTGAGTGACAGACACCTGCTTCCTGCTTCACAGAATCGGAAATCCTACGACGTGGTCTTTCAATATGAATTGTCATTGATAGAAAAGGAAGAAGGAAAAATAAAAACTGACTGTCAAGAATTTCACTTGCCTGTTCTGCTGGAAGTAGGTCTGCGGGGGTCGCGGCTGCTTGGTCCTCGGCTCCAGCAGTTCCAGGCTGTCCAGACTCTGCATCTCCACTTCGGGCGCGACCGCCGGCCCGGCGCCCGGCGCGCGCGGCACGGCCTTGGCCGTCCACGCCGTGGAGGCCGTGTGCAGCGTGCTCCCGGACGAGTCCGAGTCGTAGTCCGGGGTGGGGCAGTACGGCGCGGGGCTCGGCGTCCTGCGCGGGGAGGGGAGGGAGTCGTTCAGCTCACATGCGCGCGATGAATGTCATAAGAATATACGCGACAGACGCGGATCCTGAACCTGACCTGTGCGAGAGCCGCTGCTGCTGCAGCTGCTGGTGCTGGTGCTGCACGGGGCGCAGCCTGACCTGCTGGATGCTGTTGATGCCGTTCGTGGGGGCGGCAGAGGCGGTGGTGGTGGTGGTGGTGATGATGGCGGCGGAGGCCCCCGACGTATTGACGCCGTTCACCTTGGCGACGCCGTTCGTCGTCACGTTCGCTGACGAAACCGTAGAGACGGCGCCGCCGTTGACCCTGGCGACGCCGTTCGTGGTGACGCCGTTCGCCGGGGACGCCGGCCGGGCGCCGTTCACCCTGGCGGTGCCGTTCGTAGTGACGTTGGCAGGGGATGTCGGGCGGGCGCCGCCGCCGTTGGTCCTGGCGACGCTGCCGCTGCTGGGGGTGGCGGACGCGGGCAGCGGCGGCTTTGCCGTGACCTTGGCCGCCGGCGCGGGGGAGGAGGTGGCCGTCAGCGTGACGCTGGTGAACGCCGGCGGAGGCGGGACCAGCGACGCCATCACCGTGGCCGACGGGGTCGCAGCCGTCGCCGTCGCCTGATCCTCGTCGGGCTGGACAGGTCAACAATGATTTCAGACTGGTTAAGCGTCAGTTCGACGTCAAAATCGAGTAGAACACGATCTAACGGGAGGGAGAAACAACTCTGAAATCTTGGTACACTTGGTAAGTCAGGAAAATTCAGAGACATTCTGGAAAATTCTAAGAGATACTGCAAACCCAACAGTCAACTTAGTTCACTGTTCCTAACGTGGACTTCAAAGCACGCATTAGGAAGAGCATGCCTGCCAAGGTACGCACTAGGAAGTGCATGCCTGCCATGGTATGCAGTTGGAAGAGTGTACTTAGCATAGCACTGTGCCATAGCAGTCATGCACTTCCAAGTACATACCATGGCAGGCAGGCATTTCCTAATGCGTGCTTTGAAGTACACATTAGGAACAGTGTAAGTTGACGGTTGGTTTTGCAGTGTATTACAAAAAAACAGGAAAATTCAGGAAAATTCACAAAAATTCACACAAAAAATCAACAATTAAATTAATAGATCAGGTAACATTCAAGCAAAATTTCAATAAAAATTCTCACAAATTCACCAAAAATATCACGAAACTTCTCAACAATTTACGAACACTCACAAAATTTGTGCAGTCAAATTCAGAGTTGTTTTCTCCTCGATCTAACGTCATGTCGGCCTCGGCGGTCTCGTGCGACACGGCCGGCGTCCCGTACCTGCGGCGAGGGTGAGGGCGAGGAGGAGGAGGTGGCGCCGGGGAGCGGCGGCGGCGGGTGGCGCGGTCCGTTGCGGCGGACGAGGCGCGTCACCTCGCGCTCGGCCTCCTGGGCGTCCTGGCGGTCCCGCTCGACGCGCAGCCCGCGCTCCCGGGCGGCCGACAGCGCCAGCCCCACCGACACCTGCGCCGCGTGCTGCTGCTCCAGCTGCTGCCGCCGCTGCATGAACCGCTCGCGCTCCTGGGGACAATCAGACACGACCGGAGAAAAATTAAAAAAAAATCAGATCAGTTTCAAAACCGCCGCGCACCTCACACCACACCGCGCCCCGCCCAGCCTCGCGGCGGTGCTGGCCGGCCGCTGCGAATGCTTGCTGCTGCAGCCCGGGCTAATCGCTGGCCGATATCACGTCTTGTGCTCCAGCTCCACCCGCACGGGATGCCGAACAGGATGGCCTAACCCGACCTGCAGCCCGCACACCCTCCACAACACACGTGTACTGTACAGCGGGGGTGGGGCGGGAGCCAGAGCCGCGAGCTACCGCGAGCAAGGCAGGCAGGAGCGGCAGCCGTTGCAACAACACGCGGGTGCATGCGGCCCGGCCCGGCCCTACCCCGCCCCGCTCCACTGCCTGTTCGTGCTCCGCCCGCGCCGGGCTGGGCTACCGGATAGCGCAGCACAGGCAGGCAGCATACCGCCACGACCGTGGTGGGTGGAAACCGAACTCGTGTTGCATTTTATAACAGCAGCAACAGCATGTTGTACGTTGTACGACAACGGCCGGCCAAGGGGTCACGTGTGGACAACGACGGTGTATAATGCAAGAAAAGTTCTCCTCATGGGGGGAAAGAAATCTAAAAAGAAAATCATGGAAACATGGACCCACGCGCGTGGGTTTATAAAGTCACACTTCGTAAAAAAAACAACAAATGAGACGGTCCTCTAGAGCGCCTGTAGGGGTAGGCAGCCGCAAGAAACCAGCGCGCACAGGAGTAGAGCAGTGTGCCTACCCTGCCGGGGGCTCCGCCGCCTACCACACGCGGAGCACGCGAGCAAGGTGGTCTGCCTACCCTGCCAGGGGGCTCTACAGCGCGGGCGCTTCGGTCAGTAGCAGACGATGGCTCGCCCACACATTTCCAGCGGTACAGTCCGCTCGCCCAGCCCAGCAGTACTCACGGCGTAGGTCCTGACGGTGACGAGGCACGCGCGCGAGCGCGGCGGCATCATCGTGGCGACGCTACTCCTCATCCTGGCGGGGACAGTCCCGCTCCGTGCCGGCTGCTGCTGCTGGCGCTCCTGCTGCCGCGTCCGACACCCGACAGCTGTGCGCAAATCTCGTCATCTAATGGCGCGCGAGCGTCGGCAACACAATGTTGCAACTTCACAGTTTCGCATATATACAGCCGAGCCGACTGACGCACAGAGTGTTGGGGACCAGACCAGACCAGACCAGAACCAAGGCCCATGACCGTCACACTCACTCACTCACACACACACACACACACACACACACACACACACACACACACACATTCATGCCAACGCCAAACGCATATGTGCCATAGAAATGGCAAGATAGGCGAAGCACGATTTCGACGCGTTCTTCAATGCAAAATATAGATCGTCCAATCGTCCAACAAGAGGAGCCTTTGCCAGCCTCACTGTCCTGTGCCCCCCCTCCCCTCCCCTCCCCTCCCCTCCCCTCCGCGCTCGCGCCAGAGGACTAGAATGCCGTCCATTGCGAGCGGCGCAGGGAAGACCCTGGGCGGGCGGGCCGCGCTGTAGGATGGTGGGTGCAACATGCGGGCCTCTGTACGGTGAGAGGTTCAGTCCCTAGGCATCCTTGTCGCACTCACGGGGCGCGGTCATAAGAAGTGAGAGAGAGGACACTACTAAACGGAAATCAGTCTGCGCAGGCGCGAAGGTCTTCGCTTCGGCGGCGGCGGCGTCAGCCGCTTGGCCTCCCCCCAGTTGACCCGCGACCTTCCTTGTCACGCGAACGGATTAGAGGGAGACGGGCGAGAGAGACGGAAAACAGAGAACAAGAGAGGAAGAGAGAATAGCTGGAATACCTGCCCCGCCCCGTCCCGTCCCAAACACCCCAGACTAAATACCCCCGCGCAAGTGCCCGCCGCGCCGCTCCGGCCCGGCCCAGCCCCTCGGTGACGGTGAAGCCCTTCACCCTCGCCCAGCGGGTGACACGGCCGAGGTAAACACTATAATATACTCCGAATGCTCATGAGCACCTACCGCGTCGAAAATACATCGCATTTTTATTTTTATTTTACCGGATCCCAATAGTAGACCAGTGTATTTTCGTCATTTTATTTGAAGTCAGCTACCGGTATCTTGGGCGTGGCGAATTAAAAAGGATTGCGGACAAGACAGAAGAAGAGCCATTGGAGGAGGAAATAATAAAGAACGGAATTCCAAGCATGCGAGCTATACCCCCTCCTGCTTTTTTTTCGAGAGCAAAGAAGGGAGAGCAGTTTCCGAGTAGTGGGTGAGCACTTCGGAGCTAGCTAGATAGCTCGTCCATTGCGTCTCGATTAGGGTCGGCCGCGACGGGCAAAAAAATAAAGAGAGCTAGTGACTTCTAACGCAGCGCGCCGCCTTCGGCACGCCATCCCCGCCCCGCCCCGCCCCGGCACGCACCCGCGCGCTGGGGCGGAACACTCCTACACTTTTACACAAAACGACGTTAAAAATTTGCGCAACGGCCGAGGAGAACTATGTCGTCGCACTTGCATACACAAGAAAGGAGTTGATCAGACTAGACAAGTATTTGGGTACCGAAACAGATACAAAGAGGAGACTTAAGTTCTGGTTCAAATGACTCACGTCGAGACACCCCCCCCCCCCTCTCTCTCTCTCTCTCTCTTCTTTTTCCCGCTCAGGTTGAGTTTAACAGTGCATGAAACGGCTGTGCCGCAAAATGCGTGCGCTCACGTACACGCTCACCCACACTCACGTACACACAGACTCACGCACACTCCTAGAGGAAGCTAGTCCCAGGTCGCTGGCTCCATCGCTTGCGTTTAGTTACAGGGGTGCTAGGGGGCCGCAGGTGTCGGCAACGATCAACACACACACACACACCCAGAAAACCGTGCAATTGAATCGAAGGGGACCAACTCTGAAATTTTTGTACACCTCGTAATTCAGAAAAATTCAGAAAATTTCAGGAAAATTCATAACAATTAACGAAAATTTTAAAAAAATCTAGCACAAACTTACACAATTTAGTAAATATTCACAAATATTCACGAATATTCTCGAAAACTCACAAAATTTGTACACCAAAATCCAGAGATGTTTCCCCCCTCGACTTGAATACACCAAGTAGCATTTGGCGCTCAATCCCACCCCCACGCAACCTTGAACCAAGAACATACGTTTGACTCAAGCACGATTTGAGAACAAACTGCACTGTGAGAAAAAACTACAATTTAAGCACAATTTTTTACCATTATTTCGAAGTACAACGAAATATTGTACTAAAATTGTACCCGGTATAGGGTAAATTAGTGATGTACGGCAACGAAAACCGTAAACCGTAAATTCAAAACCTTTGTTTAGTTGTATGAGGTACGGTTTTTCCCACAGTGTGGGTTTGATTTGAGCTCCAATATTCAAGTACCCAGGTACTTGATTGTTTGCAGGTCCCCTGGACTTGATTCAAGTATATATTGGGCATGATTCTAGAACACGCTCTTTTGGGTGCACACACTTGACAAGGGTGTAAGGCGGTGAGTCTCAGGACCGTGTCCGCGCGTAAAACGATATCAAGCCGCTAAAGATGCGCAATATATTCTCGGCCGGGATGGAAGGCGCGCTAAGGAAGGACAGACGGCGGCCGGACGGCGGATGGATGCGGGGATAGACGGACTTTACGAACGACGGGAGAGTTGAAAGAATAATTAACTAACTGCATTACCATTACCACTACGCACGGAGCAGCCGGCCCGAGCAGCCTGGCTCCACACAGCAGAAGTGCATGGGACCGTTTTTTTCCCCCTTTACGTCGTTATTATTCATTCAAGAATCGGAATACAGCGCGGAACAACAACTAGGTCGAGAGCAAAAGACACCATTGCATAACAATGCAGGAGGGCCGGGGAGGGGAGGGGCGAGCCCTGGGCCGGGCCGGTGGTCCAGGGCAGCGGCAGCAGCAGCGGTGGTACGCAGCTCTGCACAAGTAGAATGACAGCGCATAGAGCAGCGGCGGGCGGCGGACTCGCGGGGTTATAATAATGATGAAAAGGGAAGGAAACCCCGCGGGACCACCCGGGCCGGGAGAGCAGAGAGCAAAGGCATCAGCGCAGCGCCGGCAGCCCCGGCAGCGCCCCAGCAGGAACAGGACGAGGAAGGGGTTGGGGAGGAGGGGGAGGGGGGGCACGCGTGCAGCACCAGCCCTGATGAAAATGGAGTGTACGTCTGCGAGCGCGGAAGTGTTAACGAAGCCCGCTCGGAGCATAATCGGAGGCGACAAAGCTTAGTTTACACTCAGATCACACTTCGTCCCTCGAAAGGAAGCCTAAACGGAGGTGCCGTGCGTCTTCGTTCACACCTCGTGGCTACTCCGCCTCGTGTGCTCTCCGTGAACGCTCCGATAGCGCTTCCCCCCGGGGCTTGGGGAGTGTGACCGGAGCTGCGTCCATGCTTCGTTCACACTTCGTGGCTAGCCGCCTCGTGTGCGCTCCGTGAACGCTCCGATAGCGCTTCCCCCGCGGCCGGGGGAGTGTGACCAAAGCTGCCTCCATGCTTCGCTCACACCCCGTTGGCTAGCCGCAACGTGAACGCTCCGATAGCGCTTCCCCAGGGGGCTTAGGGAGTGTGACCGGAGCTGTGTCCATGCTTCGTTCACACTTCGTGGCTAGCCGCCTCGTGGACGCTCCGATAGCGCTTCCCCCGGGGGCTTGGGGAGTGTGAACGGAGCTGCCTCCATGCTTCGCTCACACTCCGTCGGCTATCCGCCTCGTGAGTTGGGGGCTTGGGGAGTGTGACCGGAGCTGTGTCCATGCTTCGTTCACACTTCGTGGCTAGCCGCCTCGTGTGCGCTCCGTGAACCGGGCTCCTCCCACACCCCAGTAGCAGGTATAACGCATTCCGACACCCCGGCAGAGGCCGGCTGTAGGAGGGGGCGGGGAGGTGGTGGGGGAGGGGCAGGGGATGGGGAGGGGCGGGGGTGGGGACGAGCGGTGGCTCCGCACCGCTATTATGTTGAGCTGCACAGACCGTCCCGCCCGCATACGGCTGATTAGCTCAGTAGGTTCCGAACGAAGCGTGAGCGCTGAGTTGTCCTATGGCGGGGGTTCAACCCCCGGCAGCGGCAACAACATGCGTATCTCGCGGCTAGTAGGGCTGAACCGGCTAAATGCAAGGCGTAAGGAACGGGGAAGGGGAAGGGGAAGGGGAAGGAGGAGAGGAGTTGGGAAGGGAGAAGTGAGTGGGAGAAAGAGAGGGAGAGAAGGACTCTGCCCTTCGTCGTATTTTGTGACGTCACAACAAAAATGCACTCGTAAATTTCTCATACCTAACAGCAAACGTAGTCAAAATTTTGTCATACTTCCGCCGGCCATGAAACAATCTCCGAATGGTTCTGGCGCACCCCAGTAACACCTCGTTGCGACTCGGAGAACACTTCCCACTCCGTGAGCACTCCGATTACACTCCGATGCCGCTCCGTGAGCGCTCCCCTGAGAACGCTCCCTCCCCGGTCACACTCCGTCCACACCCGCAGCAGCGCTCTGGCGCACCCCAGTAACACCTCGTTGCGACTCGGAGTACACTTCCCACTCCGTGAGCACTCCGATTACACTTCGTTGCCGCTCGCAGCTCTAAGCTTCGTTTACACTCCGCCAAAAAAAGCGTTTACTTTTATGCTTCGTTTATGCTTCAAGCGCGCGCTCCGTTCACACTCCGCTCACACCATATTTTCATCCGGGAGATACCATTGTCATTTGTCGAGCACCGCGACGGACACGGCGGGGCGGGGGAGGCGGAGGGGAACAGAGCAGGCGGCTGCTTGTCAGCCAGGGGGAGGGCGTAGGGGAGAGAGGACACGACTCCGCGCCGCCCAATCCAATAAAAAAATGTGGTATCACGCGCGGGAATAGATTCCTCCAGAAAGTTATTTCACAGCAGGGCTGGCTCTGACAGTGTGCCGAAAATGGTCGCAAACGGGCGGGTTTGGGTGGGGTGGGGGCGGGGGGCGGGGGACGGAGAGTCGGCGCCCGCCAAGAGATAAGTCCCTATCCTATCTCAGGTCAAAGCGCCGCCTGCAGGCAATCCGTGTCGACAAGCACGACAGGTGTGGCAGGGTCCCATCCCCCGGGGCTCGGGGCTCGGGGCGGGCTGCCGACCACCGCACCGCACGGCCAGAGTCACAAACACCTGGCGAACACAATGACCCTATCGCACGAAAACACACACACACACTCACAAACACACGCGCACAAGGATCCCGTCCAAAACAAACGCGGGCACAATAGCAATGAAAAATAATAACAACAACAAAAACGACGACAACAACAACAACAATGTGCGTCAAATCGGCTCGACCTGCACTAAACTGGTAATAATAAGATCAAATGGGCATAGCGACGGACCCTCGGCAGGGCAGGGCGGGACAGGGCGCGGCGCGGCTCGTACGCGCTAGCGGCTAGCGGCAGAGCGGAGGCTCTGGGCGGCTCGGGCGGGCTACAGCGGTGCACTGGTTCGCCTCAGTCAGCTGATTGCGGGCCGGGCGGGGCGCCTCCGCCCTCCCCCCTCCCCCGCCCCCACCTATCCCCTCCTTTCTCTCTCTCTCTCTCTCTCTCTCTCTCTCTCTCTCTCTTTCTCTCTGCCTCGCAAGCCACTCTACGCCACGCGACTGTCTCAGCAGCTCTGCTATCCCCCATCCCAGAAAGCGTGACAGTGTCACCTGCCCATCTCTTAAATTTTTTTTTCATTTCTCTTTTGCGTCGCAAAGAACAGAGGGGAGAAAGAAAAGAACTAATCCGTCGCGTTCTTCCCGCTTCCGTCGCAAGAAGTCCTCATCTGATCAGATCGGCCGCCGGGCGGCAGGCAGCGGCAGGACGAGGTTTCTCTACAAGTTGATCTGAGACCTATGGCGTGAAACACCCATCATCTGGGGGTGGGGGGGTGGGGGTGAAAAGGTTTGCGCCTCGGTTACCATATAACGTACGACTCCAAGCGGCTCCTCTGTTTCCTTCTTTGGCAGTGTACCACTTGTCACTGACTGCATTGTCCGGCGCGATAAAGCTCTGCTTTCCTCCTCGTGCCGTGTCCCGCCCGGCAACGTCAAACAGTGCGGTCTGTATCGTCACGCCAATGGAATCCTTTGCCAAGAGGATTGACAGACTATTATCACATCAAAAACCTGAACGGCACCGAGGGGTGGCCAACTAATGTACCTCTGTATACTTACTTTTTATTTCTTGTATTTCTCATAAATTTGTCAGTATATATTTTTTGTTTTTCGTATTTTGATTAAGTACTTTGTGTTCTCATGCTTTTCCTTGTATTTTTCGTGTATTTTTTTGTATATTCTTAGAAATACACGTGTATTTCTGCGTACTCGAATTTTTCGAGGTGGCTGCCCCTTGAACGGCACGAGACTAAAACCATACGGGCTGTCCACATGCAGCAACGGGGGAATGACGTGTAGCTTCGGCGGCCTATCCCCATCAGGCGGTGTGTTTCACAGAGGTGGCCCCCGCTGCTGGATGCGCGCCTAGTCGGATTCCCCTGCTTACCCCCGCTCGGCGCGAAAGAGCTTCTGAAGCGTATAGTATCGCCGAAGCGTCTGATTACGAAGTGCGATGCGATGCTCTGGCCCGCTTCCACAGGCGCCTCCGCTGCTGCTCCCCTCGTGGGCAGAACAGTATCAGGCCTGCCCTGCCCTGCCCCGCGCTCTATAAAGCATTCAGGTAGAGCCAAAAATAGAAGAATGCGGGGAACAAGTAAACGGAAATCACCATGTTATAGCATAGGGATTTCCGTTTACTTGTTCCCTGCATTTTGGCTTTACCGGAATGCTTTATTATGCGTGAGCCGAGTCTGAGGTAGGAAGCGCCCCGAGCCGAACCGAACCGCCCGCGCCTGCAATTAACGACTTCCCTCTCTTTTACATAACACTCATTCAAATTTCTTCTTTTTATGTCAGAAACAGAGGGACGCGCCTCGTTGTCTAACTCTGCGAAGATGACCAATGGAGAAAACAGAACGAAAAAAAATGCGGCCATAGTCGAGTTGCAGGGCGCTCACTCTCTGTCCATGTGGCTTTGCGTGCGGTTGGCTCCGCAAACGCGACCGCCTTGAGATAAATTCTTAACTTTGACGTTCAAACAAAAGGTGACCGAGGCATGTGAGGAGACAGCGCGAGCGCGGGGCGTTCGTTAAACTGTCGCGGCGACGACTCACCAAACACGATGCACGCGGGGTCTTCCGCCGTTTCGCGCAGTGATGCACAACAAGGAAGGCGGGTGTATGACCCCCTTCCCCTTCCCCACCCCGCCAGTCACACCGTTTACTAGAACGCCGCGCGAGCCGCGTTGCCCCACAGATATCAAAGCCTTTTGCTCTGCCAAGGGCCGCTCGCCCCCGCGCCGCCCCGCGCCGCCCCGCGCCGCCCCGCGCCGCCCCGCGCCGCCCCGCGCCGCCCCGCGCCGCCCCGCGCCGCCCCGCGCCGCCCCGCGCACTTTGCAGTGCTTTGCAGCCCCGGAGCTGATCCTGGCCCGGCCCGGCCCGGTGTGGTGTGGGGCGGCGGCGTTGACGCCTTTTCACACTTTTGCTTTGTGTTGTACAGCCACCCGCGCCGCGGCGAGGCGCACTGCCAGGCGGCACGGTGTTCATTGCGCCAGGCCCGCGGGCACAATCGGAAACAGTACACTGCCAAACCATTTTTTTTTTCTTCTTTTTTATATTTTTTTTTTTAAATTTAAAAAAAAAAAAATGCGTTTTACAAGAGTTAAGTAACAGATATTTTGGATCGAGATTTTTAAAACTTGAGAGATTTCAAAGATGTAATATATTTTGTACCTTGCTAACAAAAGCAATCGAGTACAGAAGACGCGCGGTATAGAGTATCAGAGTCAGCATCGAGTTATAAAATTTGAACCAGCTCTTATCCTCACACTGTACCGCCGCGCCGGCAGGTAAGGCGCGGCGCCGAGACACACATACACACATTTGCCATTCCCACACAAGTTCACATACTCCCGCATGCTGCCGCGAGTGTGACGCAATGCACACACATTTTTAATCTCTCGAGAGGCAGTAGCACTCATTGCCAGTCTGCTTTCTTTCTTTTGTTTGTTTTGCTCCGCGGGCGGGGCGGGGCGGGGCGGGGCGGGTTCAGAGTACCTTGTCATGCGTCTCGGTTAATTTCGCATACCCGTGTGAGTGTCTTTGGAGGGACGAAATGGAGGGAGAAGGGAGATAGAGGTCTCCCCGCCCAGTCTCTCCCACACTGTACCGTACAGGTGCGTGCGACCTCTGCGAGAACGTATTCGAGTTCGCTTGGTGGACCGACAACGGCATGCGGGCCACTTCAACAAGACCCTGGGCAAGGTCGGCAGCAACTGCAGAGATCTAAACTCTCGCCAAACGGGGCATCAAGTTGTAGCCCTTTTTTCCTCTTTTTTTTGGGGGGGGGGCACTGCTCCCAGTTTGTCAGATCGTTATACCCCCTGTCCGTCTGGCGAGTAGAGGTGGGTGGGCGAGGCCCTGCTGAAGCACAGCCGACCCGGAGCCCCGGAGGTATCCCGGTCGCTTCCGGCTTTCCGGTTTGGCGCCTCTGGCCTCCGGGTGCTCTGGGCCTTCGGGGCAGCGGCATGTGCTTGCTGTACCTCCAGCTCCACAGGTACGCAGAGGGTCGCCATTCAGGCGGAGCACGCAGCACGCGGGCCAACGCTCGGCTCGGACACGGACACGCTCCCACAGCAACACGCTCAGGCGCACCCGAGGGGTCCTTCACTATAAATTCAAGCATCGCTTTTTTTTTTCATTTTTCTGGTTTTATGATCATCGTGACTTTCCCTGATTTTAAATGATTTTTTTTTTCTGATTTTTCTTTCTGATTTCTACTGGTTTTTTGTTGATTTTTTTCGTTGACTTTTTCATATTTTTTTTTAATTTATCTGATTATTAACTGATTTTGTTTCAGGATGTACACTGATTTTTTATATTTTTTTTTAGTGAAGGACCCCTCCACACGGACACGCTCCCTCAGCAGCACAGGCAGGTGCCTCCGCTCCAGTCGCACCCCATGACCCATACGAGCCCTGGACGAGCGAGCGCAGAGTACAGCGGAGCGTGGCGCTCGCCGTGACCTTCCACTATGATTGACTGCTACTTTTAGTTCAAGCTGCCACATAAAACACCGGCAAAAACATCTTAACTTTTAGCAGAAACGAACCCGCTCCGGCGCGGCACCTGGTCGTTCAAAGGCTCGCACGGGCTCGCACCCATGCAGGTCTCTTCCTAGGGCTCCTTCACTATATAGTCAAGCGTACACACCAATTTTTGTGATTTTTCTTAATTTTTACAGATTTTTTTTTTTTTTTTGAGATTTTTCTTTCAGATTTTTTCTTGTCTTTTTCTTCTGATTTTTTTTCTGATTTTATTTTAGGGTGCACACTGACTCTTTTTTTTATTTTTTTTTAAATTTTAGTAAAGGACCCCTCGGCTTCTTCTCCCGCGACAGTTGGGTCGGAAAATATGTGCGATTCGCTCAGATTAAGGAGATTAGGCGAGAGAGTGCAGTTTACTCCTCTCCGACCATACCTGAAGAGGTACTTCCGGTGAGTGCGCTGTCACGCAAGGAGGCGGGCCGACCCGACCGGATGAGTTAAATAAGCTGCCAAGGTACATCGATCATGTATGAGCACAGCGCACATATATGGCGCTTAATTTCTCCAAAAACGAAGCAAAAGAAAACTGTGGCCAATTTTTCTTTTAACCCACCACCTATCTGAACATCAGAGAGAGCAGCGGCGGCGAGTTAACTCCCTCGTATATCAGGAACTTCATAGCCAAAAAATGGAGAAAAACAACATAGGAGAGCGGCAGCGGCAGCAATGCCAGGAAATTGAAGCGGCAAAATCAAAAGCGTGTTATTGCCCCGACTGGATTCCACCGACGCACAGTGCGAGACCGGCGAGGCGTGCCAGTCTACGAGTAACCATCCCCCCCTTCCCCCCCCCTCTCTCTCTCTAACTATCTCTCTCTCACATACCACCACAACGAGAAAGGGGGAGGGGGGGAGGGGTTCCCATGCGTTTGCCCCGCGAAGCCAAACGCCCTGCTGTGGACATGTGGAGCATGATAGTCCTCTACAGCTGCAATTTGACTTTGCGGTCTCACATCACTCCTTGCGATAAGTTTGAAAAACGTGGTGTTTAGCGCCTAGCGCCTAGTCAGACTGCTACCACTACTTGCTCTCTTCTACCACTCAACGGTGGACTCACCTGCTCTAGGGCCTTGGTGGCGGCGCCTGGGGCGGTGCCGGCGGCGGCGGCCCCCTTGGCGTTGGCCTCGACGATGGCGTGGGCGAACATCTTGCGGTGCGCGCGCCGGAACTCGTCCATGAGCCTCTCGTGCTGCTCGCGCTTGTGCGCGTCCGCGGGGAGCACGCTCGCCAGCGGGCTGGGCTTGGACAGCGCTGGGGGCGGCGCGGCCGGGGGCGGCCCCGGGGGCGGCGGGGGCGGCGACGACCCGTCCTCCGCGACGGCGCGCTCCTGCGCCTGCCTCTGCTGCAAGACACAGGTGAAGTGAAAATGAAAGATCAGTGGATGCACTGAAAATGGAAGAGTCGCTTTTTTCGATCTTGGGAGAGCGACTTTTCTGTACCAAATTTTCATGCTCCTGGGAGAGCTACATGGATGAACATCGCTCTATTAGAGTCACTTTGATGACTCTTTTTGAGTCAAATCATCAAATGTCACTCTTCTGGAGCGATTTAAAAATTCCAGAAAATACTCGATTTGAGTCGTTTTAGCGAAAGTCACTTTTACTGAGCTATGAAAAAATACTCCGTTCATTACGGGAGAGAAATGTGACTAGTACATTTCCAGTGTGGAATTGTAAGGCCTCTCAAGGCAGAGAATCGTGGCCATTTAGTTCCATGCAACCATTAATTACGGCACTCACAGTTTTACGCACTAAATAAAAAAAATTAGGGTGTCGGCTCAACATGTGAAAAGTAAACAGTCTTAAGAGACTGCGTGGGAAAGAGTATTATGACTCCAGGAGCAAATAAGTCGGTTGAGTTGCCTGCCACCGCGGCGCTCCACGCACGGTACACCGGTCTGCGCCGCGCCGGTAGGCAGCCCATCCGTCACGCGGCGCTACCCCGCGCGGAGCAGGTGAGGCGGCCGGCCGCGGCCCTACCCCGTGCCAGTGCCCGTACCCGTGCGCTACTTACCTCGCTCCGCCGCTGCAGCTCCTGACTGATGGCGGAGGAGAGAGAGTTGGAGGACAGGGAGCCCGAGGAGCACGAGAGGGACGCCGCCGAGGAGGGCGCGGGGCTCGGGGGCCCCTGAGGGGGCGGGCCCGGGGGCGGCGGACCCGCTGGAGGCGGCCGCACCCCGCCCCCCGCCTGCTGCTGCTGCTGCTGCTGCTGCTCCTGCTTGCCATCGTCCTCGTCGTCGTCAGCCTCGCTGCGGTGCACCTGCACCACCACCGTCGTGCGCTCCGCCGCGGACTCGCCCGGCTGCCGCACATAACAGACGTTAAGTTGAGGATGAAACGAAAGAAGGGAAAAAAAAAAACGAAAAAAGGTTAAAGTATTATAAGACGGCAACATAAAGTCGTGTCGGGGAGTAAAACAGTGCGCAGAAAAGCGCAGGCGAGAGCGGTCGGCGCAGAAAACCGACGGGTGTAGGCGGCGTGACAGGACAGGAGTCTCCGTTCCGCTGCTCGCTGCTCTGTCTCCAGGGAAGGGCGGTCCTGTCCACTCACCCTGACGGCGGTCGCATCCACGTCGTCCTGCGAGCCGGACACCCAGCCGTTGTCGGGGCTCTCCAGCCTGATGACGGTGCAGAGGTTGCCTGCGGGCCAGAGGAGACGGTGAGAGACGGGGTCAGACCGGAGGCTGCTGCATGGGGGACAGACAGACAGACAGACAGACAGACAGACAGACAGACAGACAGACAGACAGACAGACAGACAGACAGACAGACAGACAGACAGACAGACAGACAGACAGACAGACAGACAGACAGACAGACAGACAGACAGACAGACAGACAGACAGACAGACAGACAGACAGACAGACAGACAGACAGACAGACAGACAGACAGACAGACAGACAGACAGACAGACAGACAGACAGACAGACAGACAGACAGACAGACAGACAGACAGACAGACAGACAGACAGACAGACAGACAGACAGACAGACAGACAGACAGACAGACAGACAGACAGACAGACAGACAGACAGACAGACAGACAGACAGACAGACAGACAGACAGACAGACAGACAGACAGACAGACAGACAGACAGACAGACAGACAGACAGACAGACAGACAGACAGACATACAGACAGACAGACAGACAGACAGACAGACAGACAGACAGACAGACAGACAGACGGGACGGGACGGGACGGAACGGGCGAGGAGGGTTCGCTGGGAGAGGAGGAGCTAATCAGTGAGCCGTATTCTCCTCGCCTGTACTTAGGCCCGCCCGGACCGACCCGACTCGAAAGAGAAATCCTCAGGATGGGAAGGAAAAAGGCAAGAAGGGGATCGGTCACGGCGACTGACACGCATGAATTTCTCATGAGTTTCGATAGCGGCGCCGGGCCGGGCCGGGCCGGGACGGCCACCTGCTGCTGCTGCTGCTGCTGCCTCCTGCCTCCCCGCTCGCCGCTCCCATAAAGTGTATCGCCATTCAATAAGGCCGGCCATCCCTCACGCTACGCGGCGGATGGGGCTGACGCACGTGACGGGGGCACGCGAGTGATTTTCTACCGAGTTTGAACTGTTCTGCCACTTCCCAAGGGGATCTCTCATGTTTTCGAAGAAGGAAAAAATGAGGAAGAAGAAGAAGAAGAAGAAATGGCACGAGACAGCAGAGGACTACGCGATCAAAAATATGATCGCACTGACTTGCTCCTCACTCTCCGTGCCCCGAGGTTATTGCCCAATAATGCAATCCTGCACCGACAATAACCAACCCACCGAGAGCGGCCGAGTGAATATAACTATTATCATCATCATTGTTATTACAAACGGTGATGCAACAGACGGACTTCCCTCCCGGTGCCGGGGTGGCGAACGAGCCAATAGACCGTAAAGGCTTTTTCATCGCCTTCTTGACCTGACCTGGGGGCTGGCCGCCTCGCCCCGCCCCGCCCCGCCCCGCCCCGCCCCGCCTTGCCTCACTGGAGCCGGCCGCATCGCATGCAAGCGCCCCGCCCGCCCCGCCCGCCGCCGGCCCCAGGCCCAAGCACTTCCTTCCGGCCGTCGCCCCGGGGCCCGGATCCGGACCCCGCCGAGACTAGCAGTCTGTAATATCACACCACCGATAACGCTGCTCCGTTAAATAATATCACTATGGTCGTGATCGGGGGGACTTGGCGAGTGATTCGAAAATCATGAGCGACGGCATGCAAAGACATAACCATTGAGGGAGGGCGGGGCAATCGTAGGCAGCTAGAGTGTGAGGTAAAGCTGGAAGGGGTAAGGCGGGGTAAGGTGTGAGGCAGAGAATCAATAAGGAAGTACTAGAGCGAACAGGACGGGGACGAGCTGAACGTTGAACAGAACAGGTGTCACGAGCAGAGGAGGGCGGGGCGTACCCTTCGCAGTCCAGCCGGAGGTCCTCGGGGGCTGCTCCTGCAGTCGGGGTCCCCCAGGGACGGGCGGGCCGCCGTTGTGCTGCTGGTGCTGGAGGTGGTAGAGACCGTGCTGGTGGTGGTGGTGGTGGGGGTGGGGGTGCTGGTGGAGGCCGTTGACAGCCTCCACGCCGGGCTGGTCGTCCCACGAGGGCGAGTCGCCGCCCGCCACGGAGCTGGCCGACGAGTTGTACCCGGACGACTCGCCGGGGAAGAGGTCGCAGCCCGCGCCGCGCCGCACCAGCAGGTCCAGGGTGGGCGACGCCTTCATCGCCGCCACGGCCTGCAACACCACAGGTACCGATTAAGTTTTGATCTCTTTTTATTTCTTCGGTCAAAGCCCCCCAGCCGAGGGGTCCTTCACTAAAAATTCAAGCGGACACCTATTTTTCTAATTTTTCTGTGTTTCGTGATTTCTACTTATTTTTTAAAGATTTTTTCTGTTTTTTTTTTTCCTTGAACTCTTTTCAAGATTTTTGCAAATTTTTACTGATTGTGTTTTAGGGTCTACACTGATTTTTTTTTGAATGAAGGACCCCTCGCTCCCATTCCTGATGATTTTCCCAAGCGACGTTGTTGAGCTGGTATCAGAAATACAGGTAGGAAATATTATGCGCGTCTCGTTGTGCATAATTTATCAAGTTGCACACACGCATTCGCCCTTCGCGCGTGCAATCGTGCGCGACTGCTCACGCACCTCTGAGAACGGGATGTCGGTGAAGGGGGTGCCGTTGCACTGCAGCAGCTGGTCCCCGGGCCGCAGGCCGGCGTCCCTGGCGGGGCCGCCCTCCTTGGTGAACTGCACGAAGATGCCCGGGCGCCAGTCGGGCCCGCGGCAGATCCTGGAGCAGAACACAGAGAGTGTGTCACTGGGCGCTGCTGCTAAGGCCCCCAGGCCGGGCCGGGCCGGTCCAGCCGGCTGGAGACAGCTGGACAGAGAAACTAGGGCTCGCGGGGTCGTGCCGTGCCGTGCCGTGCCGTGCGGGGTGCGGCGGGGCGATGACGAAGGCAGAGTGACAGAGGAGCTGGCCGCCCGGCCCGGCCCGGCCCACCTGCCCACCACCGTGGCAAGTGTGAGAGTAGCAGCAGCGCAAGCAGCGGCATACATATGCTCACTCCACTCCCCGCACTGCACACACGCAGTTTCATGAATGGCAGCAGCATTACCAGCAACGGTGAGAGGGGGAAGTTTTGGGGAATTTTTGTGAGTTTTGTAATTACTGAATTTTTCTTATTATTTTTTTTTCTGAATTTCTCCCTCGAAACGGAGAGACAGCGCCATATCGACATCGACTCACCCGCAGCCCAGTTTGGCCTTGGGCGGCACCTCGATGACCATGCGCACGATGTCGCCCGCTGTCGCC
The DNA here is from genome assembly GCA_029379305.1 of Frankliniella fusca. Lineage (NCBI taxonomy): Eukaryota > Metazoa > Arthropoda > Insecta > Thysanoptera > Thripidae > Frankliniella > Frankliniella fusca. The sequence goes on along the minus strand of JAHWGI010000219.1, from coordinate 1,477,901 downwards.
GGCTGCTGGTGCTGCTTGTGCTGTTGCAGGTGCTGCTGCAGGCGCTGCAGCTGCAGCTCGGTGGTCTCGACGGCGGCCGGCTGCTGAAGCAGCTGCTGCTGCTGCTGCGGTGGAGGTGGCGGCTGGTCCGGCCGGTCAGGGACGATCCTCCAGGTGAGCGGGTCGTTGCTTTTGCTGCATGCGCCGGAAACAGGAAGCGGGTCAGTCTATCTGCGGCGGCGGCGGCGCGTCAACGCAAGGCCGCCAACGCAATGGTGAGTGAGCCTCGCGTCGCGACGCGAAGGTAAACAAATGATGCCGAGGGGTCCCTCACTCGCCAACTCTTTGTGCACTTGCCCGATACGAACTCGCGTTCAACTTGCGTAAACTCACTTCAACTCGCGTTCAACTCGCGAAAAAATTGCGCTCAACTCGCGAAAAATTGCGCTCAACTCGCGAAAACTCGCGCGCAACTCGCGAAAATGAATCAACTTGCCGACTCGTTGCACACCTACTCTGGAAATCCGAATGTGTACGAATGTCGCACAATTGTAGGTGTGCGAGGATTCATTCGTACACTTGGCCACTCAAACGTGTGAATAACCTAGGAAAATTCACACGTTTAAGTGGCCAAGTGCACGAATGAATCCTCGCACACCTACAAGTGTGCGTCATTCACACACTTGGGTTTTCAGTGTACTTTGGGAGTGCGGGACCCCTCGAATGATGCACCGCGCGCCCGCAGGCCGAGCGGTAAATAAAGCACAACAGTGTAAAGGGTAATAGGCAGACATAATGTTACGTTTAGACACTCACTCTTTGACCGGCAGAACCCCGACGGCTGAAACACACAGGAGAAAATAAAAGCAAGATTAATCTTTTGATTTATCTAAGTCTGAATTTCCGCGCGCAACCATGGTAAAGAAAACTCGCAAGTATTCGATGAAAGTGCCTTCCCTAAAATGCCGCTGTCATGATCGTGCGAATGCAGTGCCCATGCGCACACCCCATCGCCCGTTTTGCTGGCAAAGGAAGCGATTCACACAAACAGCTTTGTGTCCGACTTTAGTCCCCCGCGGCGGGCGGTGTGTGGGAGAGTAATAGCGGCTAACACTGGGCGCCCCGCTCCGCCACAATACAGGCAGTTCTCGCCAATAGGCGCGCGAGCGCAGCGCGCGCGTGTGTGTGCTTCTAATTCGTTCACTCGCCTTACTCCTCTTACTTTATTCACGAAGCGGGGGAAAAGAAAAAGACACACACACACACACACACTCGGGTCGCGCGCTCATGTGCTCGGCAGCGGCGCCGCCGTGTCTCTAGTAATGAAAGAACCGGAGCAAGAAAAAAAAAGTAGGTACTTTGCAGTCGGACCCCTACCCGCCTAACGTAAGAACATGCCACTGAGAGCACGGCGCGCACTGGAATCTCACCGACAACTCCCTTGCTGCACGACGTGCTAAACAGGCGGGTTCCTTGTCGTACAACACCTGTTTATTAATCTGATTGATCCCTACTCAACACTGACTGAAATAAATATGTGGAAATGATTCGCTCTTTCCAGGCGCAGTGAAAAAAATAATTGAAAAAGGAAAAAAATGCACTCTGACGTTTACGGAGTTCTTTTGCACCCCATCTGCTCCTACTTCACACACCTCGCTCCCCATTAGGGAGCCCGTTTGGGAACACGCGCCCAGCCCGTCGCGTCTCGTCCGCGTGATTCAGTTTCCACGCGTGGCGTGGCGTGGCGTGCAGCCACCCGGATTTATGTGGGTCCTCACAAAAATTAAAGAAGAAGTGAGGGAAGTTGCGCGGGAGTGAAAGCAAGCTGTTAATCCGCGGCACTCCCTGCTGCCCCACCAGACCCGCGCCCCGCTCCGCCCCGCCTCGCCACGCCCTCGAATCACGCTTCGAGGGAGCAGGGAGCACGGCGCGAGGGGGGAAACAACTCTAAATTTAGGTGTGCACATTTTGAATTTTTTTTTTATTTTTAGTTTTCGTGAATTTTTAAAGAAATTTTGTGAATTTTTACTTGAATTTTACCTTAATTTTCGAAAATTTCCTTGAACTTTGCCTGAATTTTTCCCAAATTTTCCTGAATTACGAGGTGTACAAAAATTTCAGAGTTGTTTCCCCCTCGGAGCATGTGGAGGTCACGGCGCCAGTGTTGCCAGAAAGCTAGGCAAAATTCGGCTGCAACGGGCTTGTATCTCCGCCTGCCCACTAGGCAACAACTATGCACACGCGTATATGCGGTTTGCCTAGTAGTAGGCAGGCGGAGATGCCGCCCGCAGCACACTGTTCTTCAATTACTCTGACGTCACGTTCTTTTTCATGTGAAAAGGGTCACGTTGTTTAAAATGTAATGTCACATTCTTTTCAATGTGAACGGGGGCTAAATTTTATTGTCATATTCAAAAGAATGTGACATTAATATCAAAAGGAATGTGACAGTTTTCACATGAAAAAGAATGCGACGTCACAGTAATTGAATAACAGTGCACACGGGTGTATTTAGCCGAATTTCGCCTAGCTTTTCTGGCAACACTGCGCGGCGCCCGTCAGCTCACCTGGAAGGTAGGCAGCCGCCCAGGCATCGACGCACTCCTGAGAAGCGGGTGGCCTACTCAAACTCACCAGGGGTTCACCCCGCATTTGCAGTTAATTTGACCTGCGATTTTCTTTCCTTTTTTAAAACTAACTATAGAATTAATGACCCATGCGAGTTTTAGTTTTAAAAAGCTCATCTTTGGCGAAACATCTCTCGTGTCGATTAAAAATAAGTGAATCTACTTACTCTTGACTTTGAGGGTGATGTTGGACTGGTTGGAGACGAGCGCGAGCACCTCCTTGTGGGTCGCCTGGTTGAGTGAAAACCCGTTTATCCTCAGGAGTTGATCGCCGACCTAAACCATCAGGAAAACAGGGCAAATTGAAGAATGAGTAACGCCAGCAGTCCAAGTCCATACACAGCGGGGGACTGGATGATAAAAACCAGAGAAAGAAAAAAAAACGTTTTTTTGAACTTGAAACGAGGGGTCCATCACTCGGTTGATAAGCGTGCACACGATCACTGATGACCAGTGACAATAAGCAACAATTTTCGGTAAAAAAAATGTCGAAGAATCTTTGTAATTTTTTGCACATTTTGGTGAGGGAAAAACCAAGACGGCAAAAAAGAACACAGATAAGGGGATTTTAGGTATGTGATTTCCAGTAATTGATGTGACAAAGTGTACAGTGTACCACTCAAGATTACCATGAGTGGTGGATCCGAGAGGTACTACACTCAAAAAAATCAGTGTACAATTATTAAAAAACAAAATCAGTAAAAAAAAAATCAGAAAAATCAGAAAAACTGAAAAATTGAGGAAAAAATCAAGGGGGGAAAATCAAGAAACAAACAGAAGACAAAACAGGGAAAATCAAGAAAAATCAGAAAAATCGGTGTACGCTTGATTTTAGAGTAGAGGACCCCTCGGGTAGACCCATCTCGACTTGAAAGCCTTACCTTGAGGCCGTGCATGTGCGCCTCGGAGCCAAACTCGACGGCGGAGACGAAGAAGCCCGTCCCGTGCTCGCGTCCGCCGCGCACGGAGAAGCCTAGGCCGCCCCCGCCGCCCCCGCCGCCCCCGCCGCCCCCGCCGGGGCCGCCCCCGGGCCGGCGGCACAGGCGGACGGTCCGCACGCGCACGGGGCCGGCGGGGGCCGCCTGCACGTCCTGGCCGCTGGGCGCCATGGCGGGCTGCTGGCCCAGCTGGCCCCGGTGCACGTGCACGGGGACGTGCACGGGGACGTGCACGGGGGGGACGCGACCCACGGCGGCCCGCTGAGTGCACGCCATCTCAGGGCATACTGCAACACAAAAACGAAAAGAATTAGACACCACCGTGTTTGACATTAAAAAAAAGAACAAAAATATACAATGTAAAACAAGAAAAAAAATGTGGAACACAATTATAAATCGTGATGGGTACAACCAAACTTCTGTTTCTCAAAACCAAAGTTTAAAAAAATCACTTAATTAAAAAAAAAAAAAACAAGAAAGACCATTACTTTTTTTTGCGCTATTCATTTCAAAATGTCAGGGCTCAACTAATTATAAATCTCAGTTGACTTTTTAAATCCATCACACATTGATATGTTTTGCCTGTGCGCCTGCCCCTGTGCGCAGGAGAGTCAGTCGTCCTCCTATCCCGTCCCACCCCATTCCGGACCGGAGGTTGCTCGCGGCTCGCGGCTTCGCCCGGCCCCCCGGCTGGGCAGGGCTCGGTCCGACTTCGGTCCGACTTCGGTCCCCCGCGGTCCACGGTCCAGATGGCCCTGTCCTGTCCCGCCCGGCCCCGGGTCGTTCAGATGCAGCGATGGGCCGGACCCGAGCCGGGCCGGCCATCCCGCCCGTCGCCCTGATTCCCCTCAGAGAGACCGAAATGATGGCCTTGACTGCCGCGGCGAGACTCATCAGCAGACGGGCACGGGCACAGCAGCGCGCCGCGCCAAGGAGTCAATCCCGATCCCAATGGCAATTGGAATCCATTTCTAGGCCGTAACAGTGGCCGGCCCGGCCCGGCCCGCCCCGCCCCGCGCCTGAGTGCCACCTCTGGTTCTGCTTTTATAACTTTCACGGAGAGGAGAGCTCGGGCCGCCGCGGCGGCAGTATAAACGCGCCATTTCACCGTGGCACGCGAGGACTTCAGTCTCGAAACCCAAATAAACACTGCCACAAATCTCCGACTAGAAATTCCTCTCCGCGAGACGACCGCCGGATCCGCACACTGCACGTGTGCGTGACAGCAAGGTATCCCTATGTCACTCGTAAAACCGTAACACGACGTTTTTCTTTCAGTTGTTCCGTGATCTTAATTTTAACGAGCAGAGTTCGCACCCCTGCTCACCCCTACACCACCCGCACAAAAAGAAAATCGCTCCATGGTAAGGCGTTTTATCACAAAATTCTTTCCAGCCATACTTCGTTCGGGTTTATACTGCATATGCATATACTGACAAAGTGCCCGAGCGGAAAACCACTTTGGATGTTAGGGTACCGGGTATTTCTTTCAACGCGTAACAGTGTTGTGGGATTGCATACTCGCCAGGGGCCATAGCGCCTTACGGGCGAATGGGGTAGGCAAGCCCGCAACACTGTTACGCCTGCAATGAAACACCTGGCGCAATATTTCGCCGGATTTCGCGCCTTTTGCCGTTTCTGGGTTGGATTGCAAGAAATTTTGGGCGTTGTACGAGGACACAAGATTTCTAGAGCGGTTGCCACGGGTTGCCACCTCGAGGGTGCCACCTGCCATTGCAGTGAGCACCAATGAGCCGCACCCCACCCCATCAGCCCCATGGCGCTGGCACCTGCCGCCCGGCTCGGTGGCACATTAGACCGCCGCCGGACCTCGCCGGGCCGGGCCGGGCCGTGCCGGGCCGGGCATGTGCCTTCATATAGGTCACGACCAGAGGCAGCAGAATGTAACTCGTGCCATTATTTTTTCCCCCCCGTGATGCAACAGCGAGCGGTGGTGGCCGTGCCTCGCGGTACGTGAAGTTCAGTGCTGCCGCCGGGGCGGGGCGGGGCGGGGCGGGGCGGGGCGGGGCGGGGCGGGGCGGGGCGGGGCAGGGTCCCGGCCTGCGGCGTCCAGTCGCGCCTCACATGTCGACCGGAGGTCCGTCCCGTCGCGCTGCGCCGTGCTGCACTGCACACCTCGTCCGTCACGGGGGTTGCTTTTGACCCTGACGTTCCCCCTGACGTAACATTTCACGGCATCGGAGCAAAAGTACTCCGGCACGCAACTCTACACCTGCCTACCTTGCCCCTTACTCCCCCACCCCACCCCCCCTCCCCCTGCTCTTTCACTCATTAACGCTACCCACCGACCGAAAAGGCTCAAGGGCAGCCCTGATTTGGACTTCACTGCGCGGCAGCAAGCCGGATAGAAAAACACGCTCTCCCGCGGTTTTCACGATCTAGAAGTGCTGCACTTACTAAATGTCGAAATAGAATTAGCAGTACGGTTTATTGTAACGCAGTCGTACTGCTGAAGAGGAGGAAACGCACAAAGCCAATCCTGCCTAGTCCAACTACCACAAAACTAAAGCGTTCTGAAACCGGCTCCTTTCCTGGCCGGTGGTCTGCAAGTTTCACGGGAATCGAAGCGACACCGTCATGATTCCTCGGGAGATGGGGAGGCGGCAGGGGGAAGGAGAGGTAATCTCTTGTTTCGTTGTCACTTTCATCTTGCTCTCCCAAAATGGAAAGAAGGAAAAAAAAAAGGAAAAGGGATGACTCATTTCGCCTGTGGAGCGGAGCGGCCCGGCCGCTCGCGGTCAGGCCTGCGTTTGGAGATGCCCCCGCTCCTCTCCCGAAGACAATGCTGGCAAAAACAATTACTGCGTTTTGTTGCCGGAGTGTGATAAATTGGCAAAATTGTAGAGAGGCCGCGGAGGAAGGTGCGAGCGGTGGTCAGAAGAGCGAGAGGGAGAGACAGATAGGCAGAGAAAAAGTGCGATGGGTAATGAAAAGAGTCCACCAATTTCAAAGAGAGGGCCTACTTATAGACATATTCAGAAGAATCCAAAGGGTCGTCAACTCCGCTTGACCGTGTACGGTGGAATATGGAACAGGTATTATTGGTAATATTGCACCAATTTTACAGTCACTGACGTCATAATCCTGGGAAAATGGGTAATATCAACGTAATGTCACCTGTAATATGGGTAATATCAATGTAATATTTGAGGTAATATCATCTCGTGTACGGAGGAATATCGGAGTTGACGACCCTTTGGAAGAATCTCCTACCTCGATCAAATAGGTGAACCTTAAACCATTCGGCACCCACGCAGGCGCACACGCACATTTCGCGCAGGTCACGTGACAAAAGTGTCAGTCCTGTGGAGACCTAGAAATGGAGCCATTACCCGTGGGCACGGGCACGGGCACCCGCCCGGGCGGCCATCATAGCCAGAGCCGGGCCACCACACCGCAGAAAGCTCTCACGGTGCCGCGCCACGCCACGCCACGCCACGCCACGCCGCGGCCGCCACCGGGCCGCAGTCCGGTGCCATCATACCCTGCAGCCATCCTGGAACTGGAGGGGCCCTTCCTCTGCATGGGGAAAATGGCTCTATCTCCCCACCACCTCCTCCTGCCGTCCCCGCGCGGCCGGCGGCGCTGCTGTGTCTTCCGCCAACGCGGCAAGGCGGGATAGTGGTATAGCATGGCGGAGTTCGCATCCCGCTACGACGCGTCCGGCGCCCCGCCCCGCCCCGCCCCGCCCCACCCCGCCCCGCCCCGCCGCCCGCCGCGCCACGCCCCGTCTCGCAATAGAGCTCGTGATGACACCGCCGAGCGCCCACTACACTCCTCCACCTCCTCCACCACCCACCTCACCCTGTACCCCGCCCCGCTATGACACCTAACTGCGCCTCCAGGAGAACTGTCCAGCCAGCAGAGGTGAGGGTGTCTGTCTCTTTTGGTGTCGCCTCCAGAGATTACTTCCCCGCCATCCCACTCCCACTGCTGCCCCGCCCAATCTCCTCTCCTCTCCTCCTCGCGCTGAGTGCAGGAAGGAACGGTCAGGTCTCGCCCTCTTTCTCACAATAAGCTTCACATTACGCTGAACGGTGAGCCCGCAGGGCCCGCAGTCAGTCTCGCGTCCTCCTCAGTCTCCCAGCCGTTTAAGCTTTCGAGGAGTCCTGCTGATTAGCGGAGGAGAGGTGGCCGCGTGGTCGCGCTGATCGTCACGAGCGGGTCCCAGCCGTCTGATTCCGAAGATCGCTCTCGAGCCTCCATCCTCGTTGCACTCATGGGGTCCTGCCATCCCGAGGGGTGCCTCACTCTTTAAATGGATGTACACTGATTGGTGGGTTGTATCATGATTGGAAGGAAAATTTGACCAAACTTTAAAGAAAGCTGTACATTTTTATGGCACCAATTCGGTGTTTTGCAACTTTCTGGTGCTCAAAATAGATTTTTTTGTCGAAAAATTATGTGACTGGATAATGATTGGAAAATGATTGGAACGCAGGGTGTATACTGATTGGAGAAGGTTAGGTACCCCTCGTCCCATCCCAAACATAGAGCACCGTCATAGGTGCGACAAGGACGTAGATACAAAGGCGATCTTCGGGATGAGACGGCAGGCGTGCTGATAGCCGCTGCACCCCGCTGAGCGCGGGGCAAGCGCTGCTGACCGTGTCGACCTGGCTGACCGGATGGGCCTTGAGCGGGCTGCCGCGGGGCCGCCGCGGAGTCAGGGACGCGCGGCGCCAGGGAAAACAGGACCGGACCGGGGAAATGTTATCAACAAAAGTCGGCTGGGCCGCTGGGCCTGCTGGCCTGCGACGCCCCTCTCACTGAGGCGGGGCGCGGCGGAGCGTGGCGGGGCGGGGCGGAGCGTGGCGGGGCGTGGCGTGGCGGGGCGTGGCGGGGCGTGGTGGGGCGTGGCGGGGCGCCGGGGATGGCGAGGTCTTTTGCCAGGGCACGTCGCGGCCGCGAGGAAAGCGGGCGGCTCGGGAGGCAGGCTATGCCGGACGGCCAAGGTCATCGGCGCAGTGCACCTGGGGAAGAAGAAATGGAGTCGAGAGTCGAGTCGAAAAGGGGAGTGGGAGAGAGAGAGAGAAAGAAAGAAAAGATGAACCGCGGCAGCGTCGGCTGGGGGAATTTTAGTAGGGGCGAGGCGGTGTGGTGAAATTTTTCAAATTCTCTCCGCCTTAAATCACCATATTACGTGCACGCTGCACGCTGCACGCGGAGGGAGGAGCGGCGGCGCCGCGGCGGCGGTAGCGGTTGTGGGGCGGCTGCACGATTCGTATTGCTGGTGGTGACGACGACGACGACTACAATGATGATGATGATGTTGGTGACGGTGATGGCAAAGGGTTGATGATGACGATGATCTCGTTGGTGACGAGAGGGGCAGGGCATAGCCTCTCGGCTGCCCATCGGGCGGTTTGTATGGTGGTTTCTCCTTCCTCCTGCCGTAACGGGTCGCCGCGCCGCGCCGCGCCTCGGGAGAGGCCACGGAGAGGCAGAAGCACCAGCAGCAGGCGGAGGGAATGAGACAACGGTGGAGGCGAGGGGCGTAGCTCTGCGGACCGCGGGACTGTAGTGGGGCGGGGCGGGGCGGGGTGGGGCGGGGCGGGGCGGGGCGGGGCGGGGCGGGGCGGGGCGGGGCGGGGCGAGGCGGGGCCGCACATCGCATGGGTGCCTTTCTCCCTCTCCGCCACCTCTTCGAGCCCCAAAGCGTCGCCGGTCGCATGCAAGCCGTCGTGCGAATCGTCCGTTGCTGGAGCCCCGCCCCGCCCCGCCCCGCCCCGCCTCAAGCCCAGGCGGACGGCTCCTCATCATCATCCTCAGTCTTTTTCGCCAAAGGAGGCCAGGGAAGTGTCCGTCGTGGGCCCAAGGCGATTGCGGCTCTCATTACACAGGAACCACTTGACCGGGGAGCGGGGTCGGGGTGCCCGCCCCGCCCCGCCCCGCCCCACCCCGCCCCGCCCCGCCCCACCTCGCCCCGCCCCGCCCCTCCCTGCCCGTCCTGCCCTGCTGCCCCTCCGACCCGTCGCGTCTCACGGTACTGCAGGCACTGCAGGCAGGAGCAGCATCTTTCGAGCCAGGTCCATTGCAGCTCCTACAATGCCTATAAAGGTCCTGGTTGTACCTTTACAAACATCACAAAGTGGATGGCGTGGGAATCACCAAAGTGAGCTATATAGCCCAGAGGAGGGTGTATACCGAGGGGTACCTCACTCTTTGAATGGGTGTACACTGATCGGAGGGTTGTATCGTGATTGGAAGGAAAATTTGACCATACTTTGAAGAAAGCTATAAACTGTTGGTACCAATACGATATTTTGCAATTTTATGGTGCTTAAAGTAGATTTTTTGTCGAAAAATTTTGTGACTGGATAGTGATTGGAAAATGATTAGAACGCAGGATAACCCACGTTGAAGTTGAAGTTGAAGGGTAAACACTGATTGGAGAAGGTGAGGTACCCGTCGGTGTATACACACCTGACTACTAGGAGCTGCTAAAAAAGTTACAGAAACTAAACAAAATTTTCTCATCTTGTATTTTCACATAAATAGAGAATTTCAGCAGCCGTTCCCAAGACGTATCCGTGGAAAACCTAACAACAAATTTGCCGTTAGTTTACAGTGTTAGGTCCCCCTAATGACGGGGCGTCAGAAATGACACCTCCGGTCGCCCCGCCGCGCCCCGCCCGGTCTCGTGCTCAGCCGTGCGCGGCCCCGCCCCCCTGATGGGCTTGACACTCGGCCCTGCCCCCTGCACCCTAACCATCCAACCCGCGACATTCACGGCGCAGTGCAGGAGGAGGTAGCCACACCGCTACCAACCACTCGTTTGTTGAAAACGCGAAACCATTCAGGTTTCTCCAAGGAGGAAACAACTCTGAATTTTAATGTCAAATTTTTTAAATTTTTGTAAATTTTTTTGGAATAATGTTATTATTTGGTGAGTTGTTGCTTGAATTTTACCGAATTTTCTGTAAATTTTTCTAAGGTTCTCTGTTCTGTTCTGTTTTTTTTTAATAACTTTTTTTTTTAATTCTGTTTTTTTTTTTTTTTAAATTCTGGATTTTTTTGAATATTTTTTAATTGCGAGGTGTACGAAAATTTCATAGTTTTGTTTCCGCTCTCGGTATTTTCCTCGGTATTTTCTCCCAATGCGTCGAGCACGCACACACGCGCACTCTTCTCTCCTGTCGATGCAAATGTTCCTCCCAACAACACGATGTCTCCACAGTACACTCCACAGTGTTCGCGGTCACGATGATAAAGACACACACACACACACACACATACCGGAGCGGAAGCGTGCCGGGTCGGGACGTGTCTGAAATGGTGTCGCCCTGCCCTGCCCGGCGGCCCTGGCGGGGCGCGGCGGGGCGGCGGGGGTGTCGGTCAGCGGGTGCGGCCGACAACGCCGCCACACCCCCGCGCTGTCAACGCCAAACGCCACGCCGCCACACCCTCGCGCTGTCAACGCCAAACGCCACGCCGCCACACGCCGCCACGCGCCGCCCTGCGCCGTCCTCATGGCGCGCCCGCGGCCGGGCTGCGCGGAATTCCAAACGGCCACCCCGGCGTGAAACCGACCAGTATAGACTGATTCCGAAGACGACCGCGCCGCTCTCCTCGGTCGATCTCTCTCGCACTCGTGGTGCGTGCGCCGTGTATGTGCGAGAGAGACAGAGCGAGGAGAGTTGCTCTTGTTCAGAGTCAGTCTGCTTGTACAGCGGCGGTGTGCGCTCCCCTATCTCTTCCTCCTACGGCGAGCGCAGAGCAGGAGTGCATCACAGGGGAGTGGGATCAGATTGCAAGGCAAGGCGCTCCTGTTGCAAAAGATTTTGTCCGCTAAAATGTAATATTCCGTTGTTTCATTTTTATTTTATTATTCATCGAAGATCAGGCGTATAACCTGGAACAATTATTTCGTCTTTTTTTTTCTTTCGAGTGTGCACGCAGCAAGCGTTACTATGACTGTCTCTAGGGCTCGTATGAGCGCATCGATGTCGTCTGTCCTCGTAACACCGGCGTACACACGTGACGGGGCGAATAACTGTGAAGCCTGAGGCGGTTGTCCAGCAGGAGCAGCGGGCTATCCGACCTGATCCACCTCGGTTAGGCCCCCGCCCCGCCCCACCCCGCCCCGCCCCACCCCGCCCCGCCCCACCCCGCCCCGCCCCGCCCTGCGCGCCACACCAGGGGCCGTGGTGTTCCGTTATCTGGGCCGATGGCCGGCCGTACTGCCGCGGTAAGGCAAGCGTCGGGTCGGCTACTAGGAGGTATAAAGAAACGAGAAGAGCACGCAGCGAGAGGGAAGATGAAGAGCGGAGACAAGAGGAGCGAGAGAGAGAGAGAGAGAGAGAGAGAGAGAGAGAGAGAGAAGGGAGAGGAGAGGAGCGCATGTCAGTGAGGATGTGCCCGCATGCGTGCCCCGAACCTCACGTATCTGCTCCGACCCGGCAGAGGTATGAGGCGTGTTGCGGCGTGGCGTGGCGGGGCGTGGCGGGGCGTGGCGTGGCGTGGCGGGGCGTGGCGTGGCGGGGCGGGGCGGGGCGTGGCGGGGCGTGGCGGCCGCGGGGCGCGGTGGGGCGAGGCGCTCATCAGCTGACGCGCGTTGACCCAGCTCAGCTACTACCTCCTACCGCTGTTTCTCTTTCTCTCCTCAAAAGTCTCCTCTCAAATGAGGGCGGTGCGGTAAAAGGCGCAGACAGACAGGCGGCACCGTTCGTTTCGTCGCCCGCCTCGCCATCGCCATCCAGCGGACATCGCTGCCTCCATCTCCATCCCGGCTGTGCGCTGGTCGCAGTTTGAAGAGCAGCGGAGAGCAATATATACGAGGCAATTTTTTGATTGGTTCCCATACACGAGATTTTAATATGCACAATAGTTTGTGATTTTAATACGGCGCATTCTACCGTCCCGATCTGTCTTCTTGTCTCACTCATACACGCACGCACACATGCTCACATTCTGGGGGAGAGAGGCAGGGAGGCAGGGAGGGAGGGAGGGAGGGAGGGAGGGAGGGAGGGAGGGAGGGAGGGAGGGAGGGAGGGAGGGAGGGAGGGAGGGAGGGAGGGAGGGAGGGAGGGGGAGAGAGAGAGAGAGAGAGAGAGAGAGAGAGAGAGAGAGAGAGAGAGAGAGAGAGAGAGAGAGCGTGTGTGTCGGGGTCGCGGGGCCTTTTCCCCGCTCTGGTTGTGGGAGTGCAGCGCGCTCTTCCTACTGCCCGCTCGGCCCCACCGGCCCCGCCCTGCTTGCATAGGGAGCAGCAGCACGCACTGCTTCGTATGCCGCACCACACTGCTCCCCGCCCCCGCCCCGCCCCGCCCCGCCCCGCCCCGCCCCGCCCCGCAGCGGCCACCACGCCCCCTAGCCTAGCTGTCATCCTCTCGTCCGCTGCCATGGAAACGCATGGGGGCAAATAAACTCACGTCCGCGTGGAAACTCAGACTATAATACCATCTACTACACAATCCTGGATATATAGTCGCTTTACATTCTTAGTGTAAAATTTGTGGCCTCCTCCCATGAAAAATAAGGCTGTATCAAGTTAAGAAAATTAACACATTAACAGATGCATATTTCGATGCATCGATGCAGCGATGAATGACCGTATTAATCGTACTTTTACGCATTTTCGTGACCAGCTAATCAAATCAAAGTTTGCCACTTTGGAAACATCAGAAACGGCAAGGGGTGGAGTTTGAGAGCTTTAAATCGGCATCGAGTATAGAAGGTTAGGGTACCCCCTTACTTCCCACAGAAGATCACTGTTATTCAATTACTGTGACATCACATTCTTTTTCATGTGAAAACTGTTACTTTCCTTTTAATATTAATGTCACATTCTTTTGAATGTTACAATAAGATTAAGCCCGCATATTCTGGCCGATTCACATTGAAAAGAATGTGACATTACATTTTGAACAATGTGACACTTTTCACATGAAAAAGAACGTGACGTCACAATAATTGAATAACAGTTATGTCTAAGAGACCGAGACACTCACTTGTTTCGCCCTGCGTGCAAGTCTCCTCTCCGCCAGCACATCTATAGATGTATCTGAGCCCTGCGTGGTCCGCAACATAAAGGACCTCTGGATGTGCAGCGGAGGACGCCGTCTGGTCTTCCCTGATTGCCTTCCCTCCCACCAGGTGGTTCGTGAAGGCCTCGCGGGGTCGCGACCCCACCCCACGCCCGCAGGTCGCTGTCCAGGCGGCCGCTGCCCGGCCCGCCGGCCCGGCCGGGGCCATATCGTATACCCTCACCGCCCCGTGTCACACTCTCCACCTCTTATTGCTGCCTCATGTCCATTACACAACAAGCCAACCCCACATTTTCATGAGGCGTTAAAAAAAAAAAACAGCTGTTACTGTTGTTGTTGTTGCTCTGTTGCATCACACAACGGCTACTCCAAAGTGATGACCACCACCACTGTCCTTACCGCATCCGCCTCGCAACAGCCTTCTTTATTATTGCCGCGCACTGCTGGGATAATCTCCTCTCCTCCTCCTCCTCAAGTTCAACAACAGAGATGCACATAAATCACAGACAGGCCCTGTCGCTGGTCTCGGTGGCCCCAGGCCTGGAAAAGCACTCCTCCGCCCTTCCCTTCCCTCGGCCAGCGGCCCGCCGGGTAATCTGCTTGTGTTTACCTTTCACTAGACGCTCCAGCCTGGCCTGGCCTGGCCTGGGCCATCCGCGTACAAGCACCGCGCCTAGTTGCCTTCCCCGTGTAACGCCCCTGCTTGCGGCCCCGCGCCCCGTGCCCCAAGGACTTCCGATATAAATGCGCCCCACCACGGGGCACACATTCCCTTCGCCTCGACGGACAAAGAGAACCAGACCGCACTCTGCTAGAACTTCAGAGATTTAAGTACTAGCAGAAAAAAATAAAATAAAATAAATAAAAAGAGATTCGCCAATAATACAGATCATGCATTAGCTAATGATTTAGATGTCTCAGCTCATTTTCAGCTGCAACAGTTCAGATATTCGCCCTCACAGCTTGATAGCTTGTCCGTTTTTCCAAGACAGTTGTGAAAGCCAATACCTCAACTGTAACAGTAGAAAAGGCAATGAGGATTTTAGCAAAAAGACCATGCCAGCTAATGCGTTAGCAATTTTGGTCAGTCTTTTTAATTTTTATTTTTTGTATTATTTTAAAGTTTGACGAAGAACATTTGTGAGCGAAAATAGCTATTAGAGTGGTTTCTTCTTTTTATAAAATATATTTTTCCCACTGCCGCCCCTTGCTCATTCCATCTCACGAGGATCAGTGACATGACGACGCCTCAGGAAGCAAAGGGCACACCAGGCCATCGCCACCGCAGCGGAGAGCGAGCGAGAGAGAGAGAGAGGAGATGAAAAGAAATGAAACAGAGGGGGAAAAAAAGGGTGACTGCTGCGGTCCGACGTGCGGCTGCGAGGAAGCATTCCCCGGCGTCCAGATCCAGTGTCCGGGAGGAGGAGGCGGCAAGGAATGAGAAGAAGAAAAAAAAAATAGAAAAAAACTTTTTTTTCCTAGCTTGAAGAAAAGACACTGCAAAATGTAGTTTTTCCTAAGTTTAATCGGATTCTTTATTTTATTTCGATCTTTTCTTTCTGGCGCAGTGAATTGTACCGTTCCAAATCACCCTCCGAGCAAAGGGGGTACACGTGGTTACACGTTCCTAATGAACGCACGACCCCCCAATCGGAAAGGCGGCGACCGACGCCAGGTGTGCTGGAAGGGGGCGCAGGGCAGGTGATCCCTGAGGCACGGCGCACCTAAGACGAACTAACTAGGGGCGCAATCCTGCGGTGCCTCGAGTCTCAAGGGGCACATGGGCGCGGGGCGGGGCGGGGCGGGGCGGGGCGGGGCGGGGCGGGGCGGGGCGGGGCGGGGCGGGGCGGGGCGGGGCGGGGCGGGACAGCGGTATCGAAGCAATGCGGTTGGTTGTGCGGCTGCGCCGGGCAGCGCCGGGCTGCGCAGCGGATTGCGAGGGAAGTTCACGCTCGCGGCAGGCAGGGCCGCCAACCGCAGGGCAAGCCAGCCACCTGGGCCCCACAGCAGCCATGTGAGGCAGGCCGCAGGGCTGCCCTGCCGCCGACACGCGGATAAAATACTACTGGGTCAAACTGGCTCGCACCTTTTGGCGGCCCTCCTGACTTTGATAAACATATTGTCGATACGGCCTAACCAGCGCGCACCTTAAAGTCCTTGCGCGTCAACAATATCCTGTGGTTTTCAGTTTTTTTTTTTTTTTTTTTTTTTTTTTTTTTTTAAATATTTTAATTGGGACATCGCGATCGCGGGATACGCTTTTCGACAGCTTCGCCGTGCACGTTGATGTCCGGAGGGTTGCAACGATACCGTCCAGTCACAGGAGATTTCGAGTGTCGACATGCCATCCAGCGGACGGGCGGGCCGAGGGTGTGTCGCTTCGAAAAATCATTGTACGGACTCCGAAAAATCATTAAAACAAATTTTCAACAAAAAAATCAATATAAAATCAAGAAGAAAGAAACGAAAAATCCGAAAAATAAGAAAAAAATGACAACAAAAATGAAAAAATTCAGAAGTGGGGGTCAAAGATCAAAATTTATTAAAATGGGACAGAAATTTTTCTTGAAAAATCAAAAGAATACTCAAAACAACAAAACATTTAAAAAAATCAAAAACATCAAAAGTAAAAAAAAAAAAAACTAATTGTAATCATTTCGTATGAATGGTCCGTGGTCCGCCCCTCGGCCGGGACTGGACTCCGCGCGGACTTCCAGCACGGCAGCACTTGAGGGCAGGCAGGCAGGGCGCGCACTGTGTACTCCAAATTAAAAACCAACACCGCAGAGTCGTTAGGGTTGCAACACTGCTGCTGCGTCGTGTTCTTTCGCTCTGCCACAAAGCGAGCAGCACTGCTACCAACCGAACAATGCCTCGCCGACATAATTCGGCACGCGGCAGACCAACTGACTGACTGACTGACCGCTTGTGACCATTTATGTAAGCAGCAGAGCAGCGGCGGCGGTAGCAGTGTTGTTGCTGCACAGAGTTTTATGATAAGCGGCCCCCGGCCCGGTTGGCAGCCCTGCTGCCTGCACTGCACTGCCGCGGCGTTACGATGTCGTTCGGCAAGAGACGAGAGTCTTTCCTCCGACCAAAGGTGTCAGTCGCTCTGACAGCGTAAGAGAAAAGGCCCGCGCGGTCTGACACATAGAGCGAGCTGAACTGAACATGGCGTGAGCTCTCCAGTCTGTCAGTATATGCTCATGCTGTCAGAGCTCGTATTGACTCGGCGGTGAGGAGCGGCGTTAACGCGGGTCAAATTCCCCGCACTCCCAGACACACTCGCACACACTCTCTCACACACACTCACACACACACAGATACGGGCCTTAACCACACACGTTACACCACAGTGGGATAATTGTCCTATTCGTCTGCGTGCTATCCGATTCAATGCAATCTAATTGCAGGGTCTAGCCAAGCCGGCTGCCTCCCTGGTCCCGGCCTCTCTTGTTGTCTTGCCTTCTCTCTCTCACTCTCCCCTTATGTTTCTATCGATTGTAAGCTTTGTGAGAAAGGGAGAGCAGAGCGATAGAGAGATGTGGCGGTGCGTTTTTGAACGCAGCCCCTACAGGTCAGGCCGCGTGTTCCGCCCCGAGCTCTCGTTCGCCAGAAATCGAATCGTGTTCGAGAGCTCGAGGCGGGCGAGCGCGGGCAAACTCGCTGTACAGTAATGAGGTTTGCTCTGAAGGATGTAATTGGTGCGTATCCAAGAAGAAAAGCCTTCACAAAATCATGAGGATATTTTTTTTTCCCCTTTCTCATAACGTTTGTAACCAACAGTAGATTTTCAAAACACCTGATCCGCGGCGTGGACAAACAGTATCAGCGTGCGCGCGGGCCAAACTGCCGCACAGGAAACGGGTCGTGTCGTGCCAGCCATAAGCCAGGCCAGACCGAAGCGAGAGAGGGACTCGGCGAGAAACCAGTCCCAACTTCAGCAGCACGGCGGCGAGTGCATACTGCAGCCTATTGCTGCGGGCGGCACGTGTTGTCGGCGTTCTCGCGCGGTCCCTCTCTATATACATCGCGGCGCGGCGCCAGTTCAAAGCGCGATCGAGAAGAAACGGGAAGAGGAGGAGGGTGAAAGGGGGAGGGAGAAGGAGGGGAGAGGGAGAGAGGGAGAGAGAGAGAGAGAGAGAGAGAGAGAGAGAGAGAGAGAGAGAGAGAGAGAGAGAGAGAGAGAGAGAGAGAAGGGGGACGTTTCATTGGGGTGGGGGAGCGCGGGGGAGGGCGCAGCAAGTGCACACACCTTGCGTCACAGCTGGCAACAGCGCACACGCGGCGTGCATTCCCCCCGCTGACGCCCCCTCCACCTCCACCTCCACCCGGGGCTCGACGTCCTCCCCCGCGCGACGACGGCGTCCTCGAGCAACAAAACGGACTGCAGGAGGAGGTGGAGGAGGAGGTGGTGGAGGACGTCATGCATATTAATTAATGAATGCCATCTTTGTGTAGTAATTATTGCGTTATCCCGTTGTCCGTCGTGGTCTTCTCCTCCTCGGCAACATAAGGCACGGGTACTTGACACCACGCCGAACCTCTCAAACGTAAATACACCGGAGAGTAGTGCGGGAGAGTTGAGAGAAAATAAACCGCAAGAATAAGGTCTCTCGAAAAAAAGAAAAAAAAATTGCACGGCTTCAAACCTGCTGAAAGTCATCACGTCAGTTACCGTAAAAAACTACGTCTAGTTTTTCGGAGCAGTCAGTAAAATGGAGAAAAAGCGCCGTCTTACCGTCTTGTTTTGCCGAAAAAAACTGCTTGAGAACCTGCACCGAAGAGGGACTCACTTCGAAATTCATTGTACGCGGCCTCCAAAAAAACATTTCAAAAATAAAAATAAATAAAGGTAAAATCAAGAAAAAAGATGCAAAAAATACAAAAATCAATAACAAATGAACAAAAAACTGAATTAAAAATTTAATTAAAAAAATCAGAAACAGTGGGGAAAAGATCAAAATTTATGAAAAAGTGATATTTTCCTTGAGACATTAAAAGAAAAATCACAACAAAAAATCAAAAATACAAAATTTAAAAGTTGAAAAGTTCATTGTACACAGTTTGTGTGAGTGATCCCCCCCTCGACCTGGACGTCATCTTTATACTGTGCATAGAGCTCTGCGAGTGCAGTGCAAACTTAAGTGAGTCACACAATTGCACACCTCCCCCGCGAGTGAGTGTGAATGAGCGAGTGAGGTGTCCGCGCTGAAAGCCCGCATGCCCTTGGACTGTATCCACCCGTCACGCGGGCGTGGGGTGGCGTGGCGTGGCGGCTCGTCCTCCCGCGACCACCGCGCCGCCGCTGTATGCTTTATTGTTGGCAGAGCACGAGCCCGCCAGCAGCCTAATTTGAGTCACGTTGTTGCATCTCTTATAGACCAGGCAAAAAAAAATAATACATGAACATGTATTTAAAAATTTTAATTAAAAAAAAAACGTTGCAAAAACAACGATTAAATAAAATTGAAGTTAGCACGACTGTGTAAGTGTCTTACGAAGAACTGCATTTGGTAACGTACAACAAAGGATTTTGAACCATTGCAACACAAACATATTCTTTGTAATTCGAAGAACTCAGGTTCGTAATACGAGGAGTATTTGTTCGTTCATTAGTTACTCCTCTTTTTAATATGGTGGTTCTCGATCCTTTGTACCTTTACGGAAACAGTTCTTCGTAACAAAGAGAGTCCTCGTAGGAAACCAAGAGTGCGTTGTTATGACATTTTTTTCCAGATATAAGCATTGATTTAATCGAGGGGCCAGCCGTGACATATAAAATCCGTTTAAATTTATTCAACAAACAAACCTTCTAAAAAAGTAGACAAGATCGAGTCAGGTGAACGGTGGAGTTGCTGCTGACTCCTATACAGTACGATAATGGAACTCGTAATCGTACACTGCAAAGGTTCGAAGCAAGTAAAAACACAACATTGTAATTAAGGCGAAGGTACCTGTAACCTGTAACCTGCCGCCGCGGCTCCAGGCTCCATCACTCCCCTTATGAGACAATGGCCCAGCGGCCCGGCCCGGCCCGGCCGGCCAGGCGAAGGTCAGGGCGTTGATAAAGGAGTACGAGATGACGAAACAACACCGAGATGCGGTAATGGACCATGCGCCTGGGCCGCGCGGGGCTGCGCGGCTCGCGCTGCGGGGCTGTCGCGGTGAAAGGTCAGCGTGGGAGGGAGGCGGGACGCGGGACGCGCCCGGGCCGGGCCGGGTGTGGAGATACGGTGCGATGAAGCAGAAGAAGGAGGAGAAGTCGAAGAAGATGGAGAGGAAGAAGAGTTTGAATTGTAACTATGCGGTAAGGCAGACACAAGCAAAAATTCGAAAATTTGACATCAGGGAGGAAAGGTATAGGATTGAGAGATTGAGATTGAGAGAGAGAAAGAGAGAGAGAGAGAGAGAGAGAGAGAGAGAGAGAGAGAGAGAGAGAGAGAGAGAGAGAGAGAGAGAGAGAGAGAGAGAGAGAGAGAGAGAGAGGAGAGAGTGGAAAAGCAAGAGTGTGCCAAACGAACAAGTAGCATTTCTCTGCGCGGCAGAACCTCATTGAAAACTATGACACGGTCGCAAGACAGCAGGTGTTTCCTGCGGCTGCATTATTTGCCGCGACTTTTTCTCCCGATTCTCGCCTGTTTTCCTGAGTGACTCTCGCACACATGCACTCGGCACTGCCCCCCCCTTTTTTCCCCCCAGCCAGCCCCGTTCCCCTAAGCGGTGTCGTGAGGTGCGCGCGGTCTGCCCACCCCCAGCCCCAGCCCGCCCCCCAGGCAGCAGCTGCAGCAGCCGCATCTGCCCCCCCGCAGCGCTCCACGGATGCGTTCCGTTCATCTCACTTTCTCATCCTGAACGCATTAATCCTAGCAGCCCTGCGAGCGAGTGGGAGAGAAAGAGAGACAGCGATAGAGGCCTATCGACCGTGACGCTCTCCCTCCCTCGGACAGCAGAAGGAGAGAAAGAATCGAATCGTCTTCTTCTCCCGGTCCGCCTGCTTCTCTCCTCCCCTGCTCTGAGCGGGCGGCGGTGCGGGCGGCGGTGCGGGCGGCGGTGCGCACGGCGCGAGTACATCCCATCGGCCTTACGCGTAAGCTATGATATGAGATATTGCTCCCTCCATCACGGGCCGCGCGCGCCAATATCTCAAGCGCCGCACGCCGTTTCCGGTGTCGTTTTGTGAAGATACCGGAGAGTCATGATATCATAATGACGCCCGTCACACACACACACACACACACACACACACACACACACACACACGCGCGCACGCACGCACGCACACACACACAAGCACGCGTGCAGTGGGGTGCGTCGCGACGCGGCGGGAGCGAAAGGTCGATACAATGACCGAAACGTTTTGCAACGCGCAGCGCGTACAGCGGCATAGCATAGCGCGCCTATGGCGCCTTCGGTCACACGGCACTGCATTATTGCCCAAGTGTGTGAGTCTGAGTGAGTGAGTGAGTGAGTGAGTGAGTGAGTGAGTGAGTGAGTGAGTGAGTGAGTGAGTGAGTGAGTGAGTGAGTGAGTGAGTGAGTGAGTGAGTGAGTGAGTGAGTGCATCTCTGTGGACAACGAGTGGGTGTGAGTATAGGTGGGCGGCTCATTACTGTTTGACAGGAGCATCCTGAGGAGCCAATAAGCAGCAGTCCGCAGCATTTCTTGAAATGACATGAAAAAGAAATTTGTCGCGAAAGATGCACTTTGCATTCAAATATGACAAAAGACATTTGGACAGGCGTGAGAAGACGCTTTCGGAATCACCATACAGCATGAACAAAAAATATTATTCACATATATATAGAAAAATTAGAAAGGAAAAAAAACACAAAAACGAAAAGGACCTGAGAGTTTTGGAATATCGCTGGGGGACAATGCTGCTTAACCCTCGACGCCCACGATCGCGCTCGTGCAGCGAGCTTCACTCCAGTCGAGTGCCGCAGGCTAGAGGCGGCCAGTCAGACGGCGAAAGTGACTGATGCTGACCTGAGCGAGCCCGAGCGTGTGTGTGTGTGTCTCTCTCTGTGAGTGTGTGTGTGTGAGAGTGTGTGTAGGCGCACGCGTGAGACTAAGAGATACTATGCGAACAACTTTGATTTTCATCATACGGCACAGCGCGAAGCGGGAAGCGAAATTCGAGCGCGTGATTTATTTTGAGTGCGAATTTCGCTTACGTTTTCCAGGATGTAGGTAGTCAGAATAAAGGTTTTATCACCTTAGCCCCCATTCCCAAATAGCAATCGCGCCCTCCCCCCTCCCCCCCCCTCCCCAAAGAAAAAGAAAAACAAAGGAAAAAGATCGATAAACGCTGCTACGATTTCAAGCGTGCAGGTCTGGTGGTGGTGCGCTCGGAGTGTGGTCCATACTGCCCGATTACGGAACACACCAGGAGACGCTTCCGCAGTGCGTCGTGTGTGAGTGTGTGCTGCAACGAAAAAGAATGCCGAAGCAAAGTGGCCTGTTCACCGCAAAAGAGGCGGTGGGCCTGCCAGCCTGCGGGGCGCCGCCGTGCCGCGGACTTCCCTCTGATATGCCCCCTCCCCCCCTCTCCCCAGTCCTTACGTCACACGCTTAACATTTTTTTTTGGGGGGGAGGGGGGGGGCAGACGCATCGAATTTCATGCTTACTACTATATCCGTCCAGGCGCCGCAGCGGCCATAGGGAACGAGGAGTCGCCGCGCTGTTGTAAAGTACACCGTGAAAAATTGCCGTCATTTGTCGGCGCGAGCTGGCCGGCTCCGCACGGCTCTGCACGGCTCGGCGCGGACCATCAGGACCGCCCCGGAACGCCATGTCGTGACCCGTATTCGGCGCCGCGGCAGGCCCCGCGCCCCGCCCCGCCCCGCCCCGCCCCGCCCCGCCCCGCCCCACGCCACTATCGCGGTCTGCAGCGCCACCTGCAGGAGGACCAGCACGCCTCCGGACCAGCGGTGTTGCCAGGCCGGCCGTCGCGTCGTCTGCTTCGCAGCACTATAAGCGGCATGAGCATAAGAGCCATAGTAATGATATCAAAGTCTGAACTGAATACAAAAAGTAATAAACACATAAGGCACCTGCCGAGTGCGTAAAGCCTTTTAGGACTGGTGGATGCGAGGCGTATTCTTTGTGTAGAAATTCACCTGTAATCCCTATGAATAAATCCCAGACATTTTTTTGGAAAATGTAACTTAATTTCTCATATTTATTAAAATCTGGAGGCTTCGGCCCCAGAGATTCCACACACATCATTTATCTGTCATCCCACAAAACTAATTTGTAATCCCTGTAATCATGCAACCCTCTAAACGTTTAAAATCTGAGTTGTGGCCCCCTCGGGAGGGTTGTCGACAAACTTCCCTCTGAACAGACTCTCTTACAGTCTCTCCACCCCCCCCCCTCCTCTCCAACACTTTACTCAGACCACACACACCTGCGATGCCGCTCCTGTTCCTCGAAGCAACTCTAGTGTCGGGTCGTGATGACATTTCGTCAGTCCAGTTCGTTGGAAATAACGCCGCGGGATCTCAGGAGCGCGAGTCGGGACTGGACCTCGATGCGCCGTGCGCATGCGAGCGCCTGTAGCTAGGGTGACTCCGCCCGCACAGTGGTTTCATTTCTGTCCTTGTCGCACTCAGGGGGCATGGCCTTAGGGAGCAAGAGAGAGGACACTATACTCAGCGCTGTCTGGGATCAACCTGCTGTGACGCGACGGTCAGCGCGCTGCAGCGTGGGGCCCCTGAGGGGTTAGGCCGCACGCCGCGCAGCCGTGCCAACGGGTTGCCTACCCCATCTCGCACGGCGGACACGGCGGACATGGCGAGAGTGCGCGCTCCTCGCCGCGCACTCACTAAATGCTGCTGTGTAGAGACGGGGAGCCCATCGCGTACAGAAACACCGTGCGACTGCTAGGTAACAACAGATGCCCACTGTGAAAAATATCCTCGTAAATTTACGATATTTTTTTTGTAATTTTGATTTACATAATATGTCGTAAATTTACGACAGCCCATTCTTGCTCGTCGGTCAATTCCAAGTCGATAGAGAGTGCTTGTAAATTTACAATTTTAAATTGTAATTTTATGACTTTTATCATGGAAACTTTTCCCGTAACCCTTACGAGTATTTTTCACAGTGGCCAGAGAGTTGATTCGACAACCAGACGTACTGTTTTCAGCGGGGGCTGGCTGGTTGTAAGCGAGGTTGTAAGTGGGGAAAAAAGGCGATGCATTTTTTTGTTGTTGTTGTTCTTTTTTAAAATGGAAACAAAACCATCTGATTTCCACAC
The DNA here is from genome assembly GCA_029379305.1 of Frankliniella fusca. Lineage (NCBI taxonomy): Eukaryota > Metazoa > Arthropoda > Insecta > Thysanoptera > Thripidae > Frankliniella > Frankliniella fusca. The sequence continues at coordinate 1,454,083 of JAHWGI010000219.1, read as the reverse complement.
CACGTGGTGTCTTCTTCGCCGTCCCACACCACCGCATCATTCCTCCTCCAGAGGCCATCGATCACAGCTGAGGGATGGGCGTGTCGTGTGAGTGTGATGTGCCGCAGTCGAACATCGTGCTCGAGATCTCGAGACGCGATTGCCATGACTCTCGTTCGAGATCTCGTGTCGCGGGGCATGCAAACAATTTGTCGGTCGTGGAAGCCGCCGCCGCCACCTATCGCGGCGGTGTATCGGCGGCGGCCACATTTGAATTAGAAGGAAACAGAGGTTATGGTAAGTTAGGGGCCGCGAGCGCTCTCACGCGAGCGAGGGAAGGGGAGGCATCGAGCTCAAGAGTCTAAAGAAACTGGACGAGGAGCAGCATAGCAGCCGAACTTCGGGAGACGAAAGATGGACCGTCCTATCCCGGCCGCGCGGCCCAAATTATTCTAATGGCGTTGATCTAATATTGATCAGAGTCGGAGATCGTGATGTTCGTATCAGATCACGGCCGGCAGACCCCGCGGCCCGCGCGGCCTGGCTGGGCCGGGCCGGGGCCGGGCCGGGACCACCGACAGCCTTTTCTTTTCTCACGGCGGGATGTGGTTACAGCGGCAGCTGCGGAGGCTGCGCAGATATCAGCAGAGCGGCAGCAGCGGCAGCAGCAGCAGCAGCAGCAACAGCAGCCGCCGCCGCTGCCGCCGCGACCGTCCAAATTGCCACTCCTGTTGAAGGGTGTGGCAAAGTAGCTTGGATGCCAAGGCTTCGGGGTTGCCACCGCCACCGCCACCACCACCGCCGCCGCTGCAGCGGTAACTGCACTCAAACAATACAGATGTTCTTCTAAAGATAAAATAAAATGCGCGGCGGTACGGCTGCGGCTGCTGCTGGCGCTGAGCGAGACGGCTGATGGTCCGGGCCGCGGGGCCGCGGGGCCGCCCGGGGGTCGCCCGGGGCCGACGAGGTGCACCAGGCAGTGGACCTACCGCAAAGTCGAACGGGCGAGGAAGCAGCGAGTCCCGCTAACGGGAGGCTGAACGGCCGCGGGGTGGGGTGGGGGAGGGGAGGGGAGGGGCGAACGGGGAGTGCGTTAGCACTAGAGTTTGGATTTTCGCTTGCCTTATTCCACGACAAAAGCATGTAAAATGGAACATTGCTATAAAAATATGCTTTAAAAAAGGCTGTAAAAATATAGGGTGCGTATTCTGGGAAAATACAGCACCACACTGATTAGAGTTTCTTGTTTCCGGTCTCCTCCTCCTCTTCCTGTATCTTACCCGATATAGGCTTCGAGTTAATTTTTGATGTATCATCCCTAATACCTCACTGACGAGCCCCCGCGGGGGCGCCCGCGTGCCGTCCGAATCGGAACCAGGCTACGCTACGGTACGTGTGCTAACGCCCCGCCTCGCCTCGCCACGCCCCACCACGCCCCGGAACGCCTTTAGTGAGGTGTAACGGGCGTACGATGCAATGTAAACAATACAGCCGGGAGACCCGAAGAATGGGCGGGGAGCAATAAAACAAATCCGCGACACAATGTGTTCCCCAAGTCACCGTGACGTAGCGGGGAGAGAGAGAGAGAGAGGGACAGAGAGAGCAAGGGAGGGGGTAAAAGAGTGGGAGCAAGAGAGGGAGATGGTAATCGATGGTATTTCCATCATTGATTTCCGGTGACGTTTTTTTTAACACGATGAGATTTAATTATCTCTGCAATTGCCGGCAAAGCGCAGTGATAAAGTACGGTTGTCCCACAACGGGAAAAGTAATGGTCGTCTGTTGACAGCATTTATAATTTCTAGCGGTCGAAACTTATTGCGATATAAAACTCATGCACAGAGTAACAGCAAAACGATCTCTTGGGATTCACGCAGAGAGGGGTTGAACCCCATCAGCTGCCCACGACTCTATATTCCCTCAGTCAGCCTGCAGCTCCGTTCTCTCTCTTTTTTATCTCGTTTTTTCTTTCTTCTTCTTTCTATACCTTTTCTTCTCCAGCCCGAGGCTGCTGCTCGTCCTCATCAGGCTGCAGTACGCGTTTCTTCCCCTGGACCGCACCGGACCGTCAGCGGCGGCAGTATGTGCGTCTTGCAACATGGCACTGGTACTACTCCTAGGACCGACCCCTCGGCGCAGCTCCGCGCTTGCTCTTCCCAGACGGTGTCATTTCCGGTGATTCAGTGAGGCGGCGAGCTTTCCGAGATCTCGCGGGCCACGAGGGGCGGGACGCGTCCGAAATAGCACTCCTCTCCAGGCGGCGAGGCTGCTGTACATGCAAGTGTTTTTGCGCGGCGCTACATCGCGGACGCCTCCGCGCGCGGGGCTGGCGAGGCGCCGCGCGCAGAGAAGCACTTTGTCTTGCATATTACGGTTTCTCAGGAAGGCCCGCACCGCGGCCGCCTACCCCGCCCCGTCACAAATATGTAACATGCTGTCCGTTTTGTGTGCGCGCGATTTCGTCGCATTTTTTTCCCTTCCTGTGGAAACATGGACTCACGCTTCACGGGAAGGACGGTATAAGGTTTAACCGAGATATTTGAACGTGATGGCGACACGTAAAATTCCTACCTTGTGGCAGACTATCTCCCGCCTGCTCCGTAAGGAAATTGCAAACCAAATTACCCGTCCCACTTGTACTCCCTGCTCCGTGCTAATTTCAGCACGTGTAATTCATAATGCTCCGCATTTTGTCGCGCGCTCGCACACAGAGACACACCCGACACTAATTTCTCGCAGCGATATGCCCCACCTCGCCGCGGTCCAACCCTGTCCCTCACAGTCGCCCGTCTAGTGACCTTCCTGACCGCGGCGGAGCCTGCTGCTGCTGCTGCTGCTGTTCTCTCTCGCCCGAGGCGCAAAACTACTCTCCCTGGTGCCGGCTCACCTCCTCACCCCACCTGCTTGCCTTTCTCCGTGCGCTGCTGCTGACACATGCTGCACCCATGCTCCGGCGGTGCCGCTGTTCGGACACGCGGCGGACAACCCGCAGACACCCAACCCTCGCGAGCAGCGCTGCGCGGGCCGCCAGGGCGAGAAGGGAGGGGTTCACTTTGATAAGTTATTCAAGGGACCCAAAAGAAATCATTAATTTAAAAAAATTATTATAAAAATAAAAAAAAGAAGAAATCTACAAAAAAATCTGAAAAATCGAGAGAAAATAAACAAAAAACTGAAATAAAAATTGAACTTAGTCAGAAATACAGGGGCAAAAGATCAAAATTTATCAAACGGTGAAATTTTCCTTGAAAACTCAAAAAGAAAAAGCACAACATAAAATCAAAAGTCAAAAAAACTCATTGTACACATTTTGTGTGGGTGATTTCACTCGCGCCAGGGCGCAACATTCCTTTTCCGCCACGCGGTGTCATTTCTCACAGAGCTTGAGTATTTCCTGCATCTTCGCGCCCTCCTCCGACCGCACTCACTATCCCTCCCCGACCCGACCGGTAAATCTATCCATCTCTCTTCCCGTCCCTTCCCTCCCGCCTCCCCGTCTCTCTCTTTCTCTCTCTCTCTCTCTCTCTCTCTCTCTCTCTCTCTCTCTCTCTCTCTCTCTCCTGCGCCAGCTACTCTCCTCGCTGCATCGGGTACCGCGTCAGTCATGGTCCTCCTCCCTCCATTCATGTGTTTCGCGTGTGCTCCGGGCCGTGTGCCATCTGCCGCTGCTACAGCTGTTCCGCTACAGTGGGTCCAGGGCGTCCAGCCTGCCCCTCCGCGGCCCGCACCGCTGCCGCGCTCGTTGCTTTACCGGTCGCGTCCGGGGCAATTTCCCGCGCGTTTTGGACCATACTCGCGGAAAGGAAAATGTACTTATCTTGCACCGCTGTTATTTAAACGAGGAGCAAATTTATTTAAAAGCGACAGGACCTGACATCGACCATCTCGGATTCTGACGATATTTGGTGGGCAGGTTGCGTACCTAGGTGGGAGTCTCCAACCAAAATTTTAGATCGAAAAAAAATTTATTGACTGAGCTGTAGGCAATTAACGTTTTTTTACCCTTCATTTTGGGTATTTTGGATAACGTCCAGGTTTTTAGTCCGAGGTGGTTAAAATTTGGTTTCCCCATGTAAAATTGGCCAAGGAACAAGAATATGGCCACAGATTCGACCCATCGGTCGTGCACGACGAATAAAGTCGATATTTCGGCCAAAAAAACGTCTAAATTTGCTACAAAATACCCAAATCTTGGGTATTTGACCTTTTTTTCGGAATTTTGACATTTCCTTGACACCTTTAAGTAGAAAAAGAGCCAAGGAAGCCAATGAGCTTTAGCTCATATTTTTAGGACAAACCGTTCAGGAGCCACAGCGCTGCAAAGTTGGGCCTATCTTGTGGAATCTTAACAAGGCAGGTATTGGGCGTCCTGGGCGGTCCTGGGGCATGCAGATCTGCTCCCTGCCTCCGGCAATAGTAGCGCGGCGCGAAAGAAGGCGGAAAACCGAGGGGGGAACAAATCTGGATTTTTGTACACCTTGTTATTTAGAAAAATTCAAAAAAATCAGAAAAAATCAGGAAAATTCTGAAAAATTCTGAAAAATTCTGAAAAATTCAGAGAAATTCAGGGAGCAGATTTGCATGCTCCAGGATGCCCAAAACCGGCTTGGTTAAGATCCCACAAGATAGACCAAACTTTGCAGCGCTGTGGCTCCTGAACGGTTTGTCCTAAAAATATGAGCTAAAGCTCATTGGCTTCCTTGGCTCTTTTTCTACTAGAGGGTGTCAAGGAAATGTCAAAATTCCGAAAAAAAGGTCAAATACCCAAGATTTGGGTATTTTGTAGCAAATTTAGACGTTTTTTGGCCGAAATATCGACTTTATTCGTCGTGCACGACCGATGGGTCGAATCTGTGGCCATATTCTTGTTCCTTGGCCAATTTTACATGGGGAAACCAAATTTTAACCACCTCGGACTAAAAACCTGGACGTTATCCAAAATACCCAAAATGAAGGGTAAAAAAACGTTAATTGCCTACAGCTCAGTCAATAAATTTTTTTTCGATCTAAAATTTTGGTTGGAGACTCCCACCTAGGTACGCAACCTGCCCACCAAATATCGTCAGAATCCGAGATGGTCGATGTCAGGTCCTGTCGCTTTTAAATAAATTTGCTCGAGGTGAACGCAAGTTCAAACCGTATGAAGCTGAGCTAAAAGTGCGTCGACCTTGTCCTCCGGCGCACAAAAGTTGGAAGTTACAATAAAAACTACACTGAAAATCTACGAGTCATAATTCTCGCCCCCATACGAGTGAGAATTTGAGGGCAATTTTATTACTCTCTGGAGAGTTAGAATTTTTTTCATCGCTCTTTATGAGAAAGAATTTTGAGACCTCGCCCTAATAAAGTGAGAATTCGTGCTCAGATTAAGCGAGGTTAAAAAATCCTAGCGAGGCTAAAGAAACATCTCGCTCGAAAAGAGTGAGGTTAAAAATTCTCACTCCAATTTAGCGTGGAAAAGTGTCCTCTCCCATTATTTGGGTGAGAAATTGGATTCCAGGGTTTTCAGTGTATCTTGAATTTTAAATATTTCTCGGCTTTCTTTGTTATTACGAGGTAGACTCACGTTTAAACCGTGTGAAGCTGAGCTACAAGTGCGCCTACACCTCGGCCTATGGTGCACCAAAGGTGGACGTTACACGTCAAAAATCTTTTTGGGGCATTGGTGGTCGGGTAGCCTGTCTGTCCGCTTCTCGCATCCTACGTCGCAAGCCTGGCGCCGCACTTCACGCCGTCTTGCCGTCGGTAGCCCCTGTGCGCTCTCTGACAGCGATGAGCATTTGAAGTTCAAACAAAATTTTAAATTTAATTTTAGGTTAGCCAAACAAGGATGCGAACGGAATGCATGAATCCTTCTGACACTTTGGGCTTTTTTTCTCTCTCTCTCTTTTTTAATATTTCAAATGAATCCTATCGCTGTTTTAACAGACCTATCGCTATATCGTATAGCTCAAAACAAGAGAATACACCGCCCCGCGGGGCCATAGCCTACTGACTCCACGGGGGGTCTGGAGGCCCAGGCGAGTAGGCAAACCCGCAACGCACTTAACGTCGACACTGAGCGACCAGCGGACGGGCCGCAGTCACAGAGGTGGAGTGCCTCAATGTAGGCAACATCCGCCTGGACTTGGCCAAGCCGCGTGACATCACGAGCTCGCTTTTACCGGCCCGGGCACCACGCAGCGCTGCCGTCTCTGTCGCACGCATGGGACTCCATGCGGCACCACCATAGGTGCGACGAGAACAGCGATCAATCAGACAGTCGGGCTGATGCGGTCTGCTTCAGAAGAGAGCACTCTCCTCGCTCTGTCTCTCTCGCTCCCAAACCACAGTTACCAGAAAAGTAGGCAAAAACCACACGAATACACCTGTGTGAGGCAGGCGGGTATCGCCGCCTGCATATACTAGGCAAACTATCCGCTCGTGAGACTTCCTTTTGCCGAGAGGGCAGGCGGAGATACCCGTCCGCCTCACACAGGTGTATTCGTGCTGTGTTTGCCTACTTTTCGGGCAACACTCACCTATACACGCAGAAAAAATAGGTTCCTGATCCCCGAACATTCTCAAGATCACTGACACAAGCTAAATTTTGCTCTTAATTAAAGGTAATATTATACTCAGATCAAGAAATTTTCTTCCAAACAAGAGCATGAGTGCGAGAGAGACAGGGCGAGGAGAGCTCACTTCTGAATCAGTCTGCTGCTGCACTGCGGAGTCCAAACGCTCTCGGTGGGTGACGCGGACCCGGCGCACCTGCTGCGTTCAACGACCCCCCAGTGTACATTGTGATGCCTCATTATTGACAGACATATACTGAAAGTTAAGGGGACTGTACCCCTATCCCTTCTACAATCGCGATACGAGCAGTTAAGTAAACTGCGCCCTAAGTTGGTGAAGTAAAACTTTTTAAATTATTTAAAAAAAAAAAAAAAAAAAAAAAAAAAAAAAACTGATACTGACAAAATGTTTAAGGTCCTCAACGTCGAGCTATTCAATAAGGACCACGCAAGCAAGCACGTGGTTAAGTTTATAACAACGTATACATAGGAGCCATGTTTTAAAGAGCAGGCACATCTCAGAGGAGGGGTAGAATACCTTTCTTCCAATAGAGCGTCGAATCCATTTTAACTCAAACATGTGTACGTCTTTCTCAGATTTGGACACCACCGAAAGCACCTATGCGTCACCACACTAGAACGGGCCATACGTAAACCCAACGAGGGGTCCACCACTGGGGGAAATCTTGTGTACACTTTGACCGATAATTACTGGTAATCACATTCCAAAAATTCCTCTTTACGTAGTTTTTCATTCTGTTCAGGGCTTTCTCTCATTAAAACGTGCAAAAAATTGAACGAATTTCTCAGCGTTTTTTTTTTTTTTTTTTTTTTTTTATTTTCGAAAATATTACCGAAAACTGTTGTCAATCACTGGTAATCGGTAATCGTGTGTACGCTCCTGAACCGAGTGATGGACCCCTCGAAACCCACCCCAGTAAAACAAGAGCAATGACAGGCTCAGATGGGGCAGCTCACCTGGCGGGCGAGGAGGGTGCGGAGTTTTCAGCGACGGCTGCTGCAGGTATCCATAGGAAGGGAGGGCCCGGGTCAGCCGCGCTGATCACACCCTCGTCGTGACGATCAGCAGGAGGAGGAGGAGGAGGCGTGCGCCAACACACACGCGCCGCAACACTACTGTACTCCCACACGCGGACACGAAAACGCCGTACTCCAACAAGTTTGACGGCTCAAAGCTGCACGACAGGATCCCCTTAATGTAGGAAGCACCACCACTGCTGCGGCACCGCGGGGAGAATGAACCTCTCGCTGACACTAGCACACGCGCACACACACACACACACACGCACGCACACACTGCAGGACAGACTCGACCACCTAGCACACGGCGTACAGGGAGCCTCTTCTCAGCGGCGCGCGGCTACGAGGGTAAACGGACGCTGCGGAGGCGCGACGCGGCGCGGGGCGGCACAGGTCCTCGCGGATGCACGCCCAGGCGGCGACTGACTGAGCGCTCGCTAGCGGCCACTCGCGGCCCAGGCAGGCCCAGCCGGCGGGGCAGGGCGGGCAGGGCCGGCCGCGAGCCGCTCTGATGCGTTTCGTGTTTTACCCCGCTCCCCTCCCCTCCCCTCCGCCCCCCTCCCCTCCCCCGCGCCAGCGCCAGTTGACTCACCTCGCGCCGGCGGCTCACCTGTACCGGCGAGCCGCCCCCTCCCTCCCCCTCTACCCCTTCCCCCTCTCCCCTCTCTCTCTTTCTTTCTGTTTCCGTCACGCTTCAGCTCACAGGGGGCGTTATCCGAAGCTACCCGAGCCCTTCTTCTTCTTCTTCCGAAGAAAAAGGGAGGGGGGGGGGGCAGGGAGGGGCGACAGACATTGCTGCTGCAGGGACTTGTCCAGGCCCCTTGTTGTCTCCTTAGAGGGCTTCAGTGTTTCCGTTGAAGATACATAAAGTGAATCATGTTTCGCTTATTCTGATTTGTCCTCCTCTCTTCAGTCTTTTGGCGTTCAGCGGCGGGGAATGACTACCGTTCTCTTCAGTCAAATGCATCAGTTGCGAAAGGGGGGAGGGAGAGGGGGAATCACTTTGAAAAATCATTGTACGGTCCCCCCCAAAAATCATTTTGAAAATCAAAAACATTACCAAAAATCTAAATAAAGTAAAGAAAAAAGTTACAAGAAAGTCGAGAAAAAATGAACAATAAAAACTGATAACAAATGAAAAAAGGAAAAAAAGAACTTCATTATTCTCTTGCAAATTTATTTTAAAAAATCGAAAAAAAAAATAATTGTCCAACAAACATCATTGCACACCTTTTGGATTAATGACCCCCCCTCCCCCTCGCTCCACTCAGTAGCAGCGGCAGCAGCAGGCAGGGGAAAGGCGATTCATCTTGGATGGATCGGCCGAGGGCGCGTACTTCGGTCGGCATACAGCAGCAATAATCCTGGATATCCTCCGCCCAAGGCCGCCGCCGGCCGCCGGCGGCGCGACGCGCACGTCGCAGCACGCGCGCTCAACGTATTCCTGGCAGATTGGTTCACCTCGCCGATAGGCCTGCAGTGCGTGGCGTGGCGTGGCGAGGGGGGGGGGGGAGGGTAAGTAGTGCTTCACGTCCGGGAGCACTGCAGCAGCGGGCATACGCACTGCGGCCTTGCGCCGCCGCGGGACTGACAAGGGGGAGAGCGAGAGCATCGCAAATAAAGCGTCTCCGTCCACGGCCGTGCCGTCGTGGGCCTGCCCGCGCGCGCCCGCGGGCCGGGCCGGGCCGGGCCCCTCCCTCGAGACGAGATGTGTGTCATTATTGGCAGATGTGGAAGGCCATGGGCCAGCCCCCAGATTCAGGAGATCGTTCTGTAGCGCCCTCTCACTCACTCCTAGTGGACGAGACCCATGAGTGTGACAAGGACGGCGATACGAAAGCGCTCAATCTGAATCTGACGGCAGGAGGCAGGGCCGCGGGGCAACGCGACGCACCGTCCTGTCGCAGGTAGAGCACAGCGGCAAAGTGCACGGCAGCTCTGGCTGCTCTATTCAGCTGACCGCGCGTGCAGTCTGCACAGTCTCCATTGGTGTGCACCTCGCAGTGTAGTTGTGGACCTCTAGCTTGCAAATGTTCTACCCTGCTTCTGCCTATTGGCCTCGGTTCGGCGCCGTGGTCAGCCGTTCTCGAGGAGGAAGCAGCTATGAATTTTGATGAACAAAGTTTGTGAATTTTTGCGAATTTTTGTGAAGTTTCATGAAGTTTTGTAACGTTTCGTGCATTTTTACTGAATTTGTGTGAGCTTGTATTACATTTTTTTTCCTGCACTTCTTGAATTTTCCTGACTTTTTCCGAATTTATCTGGATTTTGCTGAATTACGAGGTGGACACAAATTTCTGCGTTGTTTCCCCCTCGGCCCTTCTTCTCCGCCTCGGCCGGAACAAGGGGACAGATCGGGTCGGGCGGGCAATCAGCCGTCCAAATCATGTGATTAGCGCGGGCGGCCATCGGCGCGGCCATCGGCGCGGCTGTGAGGAGGCCCACAATGCCCAGTTTGGCTCAATCGGGAGGGTCTGAGGCTGACCAGCACCAGCACTCACCGACACCGACAGAGGCACCAAGGGCTGCGGCCGGGGCCGGAGACAGTTAACGGAGGCAGGGGTTGGTCAGGAGCTATAGTTATTGTAAGAAAGCAAACAAAAACTAGCTAGAGAACTGAGAAGCGGTTTTATGTGTGGGTGGTGGTCGAGGGGGCGACCACTCGTGAAATCTTGTGTACAAACCCTCGGAAATCTCGATGAAATCCTCTGAAATCTCGATGAAATCCTACGAAATCCAACTGAGAAATCTGAAGAAATATCATAAAAAAATTCACAGAAATCAATGAAATATCATGAAACCTTGAGGAATCCCATGAAACCTCGTAAAGTCTTTTAGAATTTCGTGGAATTTGGTATATATTTGTGAAATGTACCCGAATGTACCATATGAAATCTTTACAAAATCCGGAGAAATCTTTACGCAATCCATAGAAATCCCATATCATTAGAAATCCTGTGTACATTAGGATAGGGAGTGGTTGCCCCCTCGGTGGTGGTTACTGTTATTGTTCGGAGCAAACTGGCTCAGCAAGTGTTCAGACGTTCAGACACTAATAGAAAGAAAACATGAAATCCGAGACAATTTTCACGCCGGGCCCATCTTTGGGGTAGATGGATGGTGGATAGTCGTTCCTCGAAGCCAAATCAAGATCTAGAGACAAAACGGCGTGCCGTCATGGTGCCGTTAAAATAAAAGAATAAAAAAAACCTTTTACTGCCTTGTAACGCTGAACTACCTTGTAAGAAGTCGGGCAGTCGGTGACGACACCAACGAGGTATCACTTTGTGAAAAAAAAAAAGAAAGATAAAATAAATAGGGGGAAAAACTGAACTATATTTTGCAAGCGGCTTCTTTCTCCCTTTTCCGAGGAAAACACTCACATGTCTGAAATTACAAATAACTTTTGCACGTATAAGAGCAGTACCAAAACAATACAAAAAACATTTAAAAAAAGTGAGTCAGCTGTCACAATGGTAGGGGCTGTTACACAGTGCGCTCCCTCGTCGTGTTTGAGCGGTGGTGTGACGACATCATATAACCGTCCGATACAAGCAGCGGGCGCCGAGCGCCGCGGCCAGTGGCGCCCACACGTTTTCCAATGTACCTGGGCAAACCCTTCGTATACCTACCTTTATTAAGGTTTTTAGTCGCTTTTAGAAGTCCTTTCTCGCTCTTTCTCCTTACCCCTAGTTCTTTCTTTTTCTCCCTATTTTCCTCTTCTCCTTACCCCCTTCTTTGTACCTTTACAGGCTCGGAATGTACCTGTATAACTCAATGTACCCGGGCAAGTGCCATACCTAGAGTATCATATGGGCGCCACTGGCCGCGGCCCTGCCCAGCCCTGCCGTGTTCGACATCACACACCTCCCTAATGACAGGGCAGAGCAGGGCAGGGCCCGGCGGGGCGGGGCGGAGCGGGGCGGGGCGGGGCGGGGCGGGGCGGGGCGGGGCGGGGCGGGGCCGTCAAGGCTGCGGGGCTCCATTTCCTCACCTCCACCGAGCCCTCCACGATACCAGTCTAGGACACCTCGTTATACAGCCCTCCAATAACAAAACAGTGAGACTTATTTGTTTTTCCTCACAGCGCCTTCAGCACCAACACCACGCAGGCAGCGGCGGGCCGGACCCGAAGGTATCGTAACAACACCGTTGCTGGACGAGCCTTTTATTGCCTCCCGCACTCCATCGTTACAACAAACAAGAAAAGAGCGATAATAGTTTAATAGAGACTGCGCGGGGTAAAATGATAGCGGCAACAGGTGGGGTATGGAGTGAACCCGCGAGTTTGCCGCGCCATGGACCTGCACCTGTGCTGGTCACTCCCCCTCACCATATATACACCGTCACTTTGGCACTTAGCTTAATCTCGCCCAGTGAGAGCGGCACTTAGCACACGCGACAACGTTCGAAGAGCACCAAGTGCAGAGCAGAGCGACCCCACCGCCCACCGGCCAGGGCCGCAAAAGGGTCTCTGTTTAGGGCGGGGCGGCGCCAAGGCCGCGGAGGGGCCTAAGTATGACGCTTTCACTGAGCGCGCTGCGAGGGGAGTCACTAATACAAAATGTGGGTACACTAATTTTTTCATTTGATATTTTTGGTTGTTTCATTAGATTTTCCTTTTGCTTTTCGAAGGAAAATTACTACTGTTACTTTTTGATGAATTTTGGCCTTTTCCCCCTATTTCTGACTTTTTGCATCTTTTTCAGTTTGTTATTCATCTGTTTTCGATGTTAACGATTTTTCGGTACTTCCCTTCTTGATTTTGTTTTGATTTTTTAAAATGATTTTTTTTTGGGGCACAATGATTTTTCGAAGTAACTCCCCGCTCGGCGCGCGGCTCCGGGGGCATCAGTCGAGGCATAAGCTGCGGGCACAGTGCAGTATGTGTGTTCGCCCCACCCGCGAGGCGGACGCAACGACGAAAACTGGAGGCCGTGGCCGGGGCTCGAACCCGGCGCCGGGCGGGGCAGAGGGCGCGGCGCGGCGCTCCTCATCAATCACGAGCCGCGGCGCCGCGCCATATCGAGTAACGAGTGTTGTTGCGTCGGCGCCGCGTCACGTGACGCCGCCGGGAAAACGCTTTTACTTTCTACACCTGAGAGTCGACGCGCGGGTGTGGCCTGCAGGGCCTGCAGCCTGCACTGCACCGGCCGCACTGGACGTGGCCGCGCCGCTTACAAGAGGCGACCGCAGCAGAGAGTGCAGTGCTCTTTGCTTAAAATTCTCTCTTTTCTTTCTTTCCAGGCCGGGGCGCGTACCAGACCAGGTACTTTTTTGTATTACCGCAGTTTTCTTCTTTTTTACGATGATAAGTACCAACATTGTGGATATTCGCCCAAAATTATTCGCCCAAATTCTGCACTGACTAATGGGGGCCTAAAAAATATTGACAATGTGGCGATAAAATAGTTACTTACGCTGAGTAACCTAGCTTCCTGGCTCTGGCAAAGTCCACCTCAAGGTTTCGACAAAGAATGCTCTGGAAACTCAGGTGTGAGACAGTCTCACACCAAATGGTGTGAGGCAAAATACCTCACACCAAACGGTGTGAGGCAAACATACCTCACACCAAATGGTGTGAGACTCGTTGTGCCTCACACCAAATGGAGTGATACTTCCCTATACCAAATGGTGTGAGGCACAGAGGGTCTCACACCATTTGGTGTGAGGTATGTTTGCCTCACACCGTTTGGTGTGAGGTATTTTGCCTCACACCATTTGGTGTGAGACTGTCTAACACCTGAGTTTCCAGAGTGGTCAGAACGAAACGAAGATAAAATACATGGCACGTTCACGCGGAATCCACTCCGGGCAGGGTCGTTGGAGTACAAGGGCGCGCGCACCTTCGGTGGTGGGGGAGGGGGCGGGGTTGCAGCAGTTATTGACTCTCAGTAATTTCTTGTGTTTAGGAAAAGAGTACCATCATACGTGCGACCCGCGCGGAGCATGACGCCGAGAAATGACAAACATCCCTCCGAGGGGTAATTACTCATACAAAATGTGTACAATAATTATTGATTTTTATTAAAAAAATTTTCAAGGAAAATTTCTGTCTCATTTTGATAAACTTTGATCTTTTAGCCCCATTTCTGATTTTTTCGACTTTCTCTCTTCTTTTTTTGTTGATTTTTTCTTTATTTTTCGGATTTTTTAAAATGCATCTCACTGAAAATTGAGGAGTCACCTTTGTCGCTCTTCGGAGAGCAACTTTTCTCTACCAAATTTTCATGCTCCTGGGAGAGCGAGATGGATAAACGTCGCTCTATTAGAGTCAGTTTGATGACTCTTTTTGAGTCAAATCATCAAACGTCACTCTACAGGAGCGATTTCAAAATACCAGAAAAGCCTTGCTTTGAGTCGTTTTAGTGAACGTCACTTTTACTGAGCGATGAAAAAATGCTTCGATCATTACGGGCTAGAAATGCGACTAGTACATAACGGGTGTCCCAGAGAACACACGGCAGTGTTGCGGGTCTGCCTACCCACTCCGGTCGTAAGGCGCCATAGCCCCTGCAGCTCTGGCGAGTATGCAATACCGCAATACTGCCGTGTGTTCTCTGGGACACCCGGTATTTCCAGTGCTTTCATCTTTTTTTAAAAAAATGATTTTTTTAATGAATTTTTAGGGGGCTGTACGGTGGTTTTTCGGAGTGACCTCCCCCCCCCTCAGGGCACGCGCGCTCGCAGACTGCTGCCTGCAGGACCTTATAGAAAAGGAAATGGGGGAGCGCGAGCTGCGCGAGCGAGTAAACGACTCGAATTGCTCGCCAGTCAGTCAGGCACGACGGGGCGGGACGGGACGGGGCGGATGGGGCGCGCTCACCACGCACCGCCACCGGAAACTCGTACGTATTGCAGTCGCGGCTCGGCTCGGCTCCGCTCCGACCCCCGCACGGTAAAAATAGTTTCTTGTATTTCAAGATCTTACTTGGATCTTATGGAGAATGCCAATGGACATCCAAGACAGATCTTGAAATACAAGAAACTATTTTTACCGGGCGCGGCTGCATGGCCCGGCTGCCGTCTGGCCGGTGGCTCGGCTTGGCTCAGCCCAGCTGCGTCTGGCGGTGGCTCTCGCCTCATCCTCCCTGTCCTATCATGCGAGTCGGGACGGGGCCAGGGGAAGGGCCGCCGGAACGCGAATATGGGAGCCACAAGTTTCACTGTTGGATAAGGAGTCCGGCCAGGCCAGGCCTCGGCCCTCGGCCTCTAGCCCGGTGCGGTGCGGTCGTTTACCACCCCCTTATTGTACCTGGCACCGGCAGGGGCATTCCGAACTGAGTGTAGCAGGGACCTCTCCGGGCACGGCCCTGCCCAGCACACTGAGAGAAACGTTTCGTTGCAGCCATCAAAATTTTGATACCAATAATCAAATTTTGTTCGGTCGGTTCCGGTTAGTAAAAGGCATCAAAATTTTAGTTGCTGTAACCGAAATTTTGGTTGCTCTAACCAAAGGTTTAGTTGCTGTGACTAAAAATTTGATGCCCATGACCAAACGAAATCGACCGAACAAATTTTTATGGCTGCAATGAAACATTTCTCTCAGTGCACCTCTACAAGAAATATGTCCTTTAGAAATGTAGAGCAACGGAAATACGGGAATCTTCAGCTGTTACTAACTGTTTAGAAAAAAGTTCTGCAGTCTGTAGGGGGCGGGGGGGGGGGGGTAAATTATCAAATTGTCGCTAGGGGGGAGGGTTACAAAATTATCGCAAAGTGGAGGAGGGGGTAAAAAGGTGGGTGGGTGGGGGAATTATCGCGAAATAAGAGGATAAAATTGTTGCAAGGGGAGGTAAAATTATAGCAAGAGGGGTAAAATTATCGCAATGAGGAGTGCAATTATAGCATTTCATGAGCAATTGAAAAAAATAGTTCTCTTGCCAGATGACAAGCTGTTCTGAATTTTCGGAAAAAGGGGGGGGGGGTGACATGATGCGACCGTTATGGACGTGTGAGTGATATCCCTGACTCTGGCGCGGCTGGGTGGTACGGGGTGGGGTGGGGCGAGGTGGGGTGGGGCAGGACGGGGTGGGGTGGGGCGGGGCGGGCCCGGGTCTGGGCTGGCGTTCGGCTGGGTGGGTTCGGTTACCTCACCGTCAGTCTCTGCGGCTGGGCCCCGAACCCCGGGCCGGGGGAGGCAGCCGCCGCAGCAGCAGATCAATGAGCGCGTAGGAGCATTCCAGCGTAAAGCCATTCGGCCAGGACAGCTTTCGATTTCCTTGGAAGGGCAACAGCCGGGCGGGGCGGGCGCGGGCCGGGCCGGGCTGCAGGCGGGCTGGGGCTGGCGGGCGGGCGGAGCGAGCGAAGTGGCAGAGCAAAGATGTTGCAGAGCGCTGCACTCGAAATTGCACACATACGCGTAACTCCCGAAACGCATATCCGCTCGCGCTGAAAACGGAGACCCAGCCCCGAGGGTTTTTTACTGATTTTCAGCAGATGATACCTTAAAACACAACACTTACACTAAACATAAAATTTAACTTGTAATTTTAATTTTCTGATTTTTCTGATTGTTCTGATTTATTTTCATATTTTTTCTTGATTTTTTCTGATTTTTTTCTGGACTTTAAAGTTTTTTTTTTCACTGTTTTTTTCTTTTTTTTTTTGTTTTTACTGATTTTGTGTTAGGGTGTACTCTGCACTGGTAAAACAAATGTTTAGTTTCTCTATAATGGTGTATAATTGGCAATTCTATACATGACATGATGTATAGCAGGAACTAAATATGACAAGATGTTTAACACTTCGGAAATGTATAGATGTTGAACATTTTGTGATGCATAGAAGTTTAAACTTGGGCGAGGCTTCACATAGAAAAGCATAGGGATACCACGTTGCGCCAAGTGTATAGCCAACTGAGCACATGCAAAGTGTTTCGAAAATATACATCTGTTGATGTATAGTTCGAACTAGGCATGATATAGTGTTTAGATATTATACATTAGCAGTTATACGCCACATCCATCAGGTGATGTAGAGAACTATACATTTGTTTTGCCAGTGTGATTATTATTTTAAGGTGAGTGCAGGACCCCTTGCCCAACCCGCGCGACATGTACGTTCACACCATGCCGGGATTTAGAGTCCTTCAAGAAGACGTTCCAGCTGGTTAACACTTCTTCATCTGACCTATATGATCACACGTCACGTCGCACTGAGAACAGCAGGGGCTGGTGTTAAAAAGAGCAGGGGGAGGGGGGGGGGAGGGGGGGGAGGCGTATCCGCTGAGGTCAGAGGACGTCCCGAGGAGGAGGAGGGCCTTCCCTTCGCTCCCCTGCGCTGCGGCCGCGCGGCCCGGGACTCTCCGCGACAACTCTTCCGGCCGGCGGATGACGCGGGACAGAGGGATAACATCACGAGGGTGCGCAAAAACTTTCATCGTTCCTTACGGCGGCGCGGAAAAGAGAGGCGAAAAAAAATAAACCAAAAAAACACTTGAAGAAAAAAAAACTCGAAAAGGCGTCAGTCAGGCTGATACGATTTTCAGAATTTCTCTGTGCTTTTAGTGGTATCGCGCTGGCCCCCGCGTGGAGAGCACTACTTCTCTTCCCTCTTCCTTTCCCGTCGGCGGCGGCGGGGCGCGGTGGGGGGCAGTGGTAGCGCGAGTCATACCTCTCTGCGACAGCCATCATTCACGACTGAGCTTTCCCTTCCCTTCGGTTTCCAGTCGCAGTCACGGGTGGAGAGAGCAGCGCGGTCACCGATACCCGCCGGCCCCGCCCGGCTCCTCCTCCCCGCGCCTCGGATTACAATTACTCCCCCCGCCCCGGCCCGGCCCGGCCCGGCAGCCCTTTGCAATTAAGAATGATAAATTAATTCGTGCTGTTTACCCCCGCGGTCTGGTCGACTCGGCTCGGCAGGCTGTGCGCGCCGCTCCGATAGCGACAGCGACGTGCGCCCGCAGGTGCATCCAGATGATCCCGAACGGCTGGTTTAGTGGTGTGTCCTCTCTCTTTCTCTCTCTCTCTCTCTCTCTCTCTCTCTCTCTCTCTCTCTCGGCCCCATAGCTAGTGGCCTCTCCCCGTGAGTACGACAAGGACACTGTGCGGAATCAGCCTGCTGGGGCGGCGCCGTTGATAAAAAACCTAGCGCCTTGCCTTCCCTTTAGGTGAATAACAGCACGGCAAAAACGAGTCCTGGGTTTCCCAGGGGAATTTGCACATTCCCAGGAGGTATCGTTTTCCCCAGGGGATGTCCTGGGTTTCCTAGTAAAAACTCCTGGGAAAAGCTGCTTTTTTCCAGGACATCCACTGGGATTCCAACCCTCCTGGGAATCCCAGGACTCGTTTTTACCGTGAGAGCAGTGCTGTGCGAATCGAGGTTTTTAGATTCGAATCGAATTTCTCCAAATTTCCTTCGAATCGAATCCGACCAAATAATTTCGAATCGAATCCAATTTTGACCCCCCATAAATTAGATTTACTAGAATAATGAAAATTACACTGATAAACCAAGTGTTATTCAACCCTTCCACACTTTTAAGTGTTCAAATACCATTTAAACAAATAAAAGTGTGCAACAGAGGTGTTGTGCACTTAAAAGTGTTCAACTCTGAGGTTGTGCACTTGTACGTGTTCAACTCCCCAGCTGCTCACTTCCCCGGTACAGTGCGTTCCAAGCTAAGGAAGTGTGTAACTGGGGAGTTGAACACTTTAAGTGCACAACTTCTGAGTTGAACACTTGTAAGTGCACAACAACTCTATAGAACACTTTTATATGTTTATATGGTATTTGAACACTTTCAAGTGTTGAAGGGTTGAATGCTTGGATTATCAGTGTATGCCTCAAAATAAAGTCTACTGGGTCCCACACATCTCTGCAGAGGCGCGCTCGAGCCATCTTTTTGATGAAAAACATATGCTTAAACTTTATGATTCGGTGGCGAATCTTAGCTGATTCGAAATTTCGAACCTTCGATGCCGATTCATAACCGATTCGGAATCGAATCGAATCCAGGCAGATTCGATTCGATTTCAAACCATTCGCACAGCACTACAATAGAGTAATCTGCGATTTCTTTGCCGCGTCCCTGGGGTTTGCATAGATGGGTTAAGTCAAACGCTTTCTTCCCCTTTTTTCCGGATGTCAGCGAAAGCAGAATGGCAGAGTTGTGTGTGCGAGATGGACCCTCTCTGGACAGGTGAGAGCAGAGGCGTGGCTTGCTGGTTACAGGTATTTGCTGTACAGTCGTCTGATTCAGGAGATCGTTCAAGAGGGGCTCTCCTATACCTACCCCATGAGTGCAACAAGGACGTAGCTATACGGTAGGTATAGGACAGCGAGCCCCTCTTGAACGCTCTCCTGAATCAGACAACAGGTGCCAGCTCCGGAGCAGTGTTGCCAGAAAAGTTAGGCAAAAAAAAAACGCATGCGCAATACACCTGTGTGCAGGTAGCGGTATCTCAGGCCTGCCTACTCCTACTAGGCAACTCCCCAGCACTGGTGCCGAGACGTTGCCTAGTAGGCAGGCGGAGATACAGTCCCGTTACGCACAGGTGTATTGCGCGGTTTTTCAGCCTAACTTTCTGGCAACACTGCTCAGGACTCTGTAACATCTAGTTCCTTACTTCCAGTGTTCCTGAACTGATCCGCACGCTGCAGCGCGCTGGCGCAGTTGCAGGTCCACTGCAAGACGATTCCGAACACCGTTTTGTAGTGTCCTCTCTGTTGCTCCTAAAGACCGTGCCCCATGAGTGCAACAAGGAAACAGCGGCCTGCCGACTCATTCCGCAGAGCGTTCTCCTCGCTCTGTTTCTCTCGCACCTTTACGGCGAACCCCATGGATATGAGAGAGAGAGAGAGAGAGAGAGAGAGAGAGAGAGAGAGAGAGAGAGAGAGAGAGAGAGAGAGAGAGAGAGGGGGGGGGGAAGCGCTCTTCGGAATAAGAGCGTAAGAGCGCGGCGGAGGCAGCCAGCCCGCTCAACAGGGGTGTGTTGCGGGCGTGCCTACCCCGCGAGCGACAGGCGCGCAGCACAGTACAGTCGCTACAAACGGCAAAAGGAGGTCTCGGTCTCACTGGAGGTACAGATCATGTTGACCTGCAGGCCCGCGAAATGAGCGTAACCATGCCCGAGTCTGCGGGGCAGCTGGTGGTTGGTGGTTCTTGGAAAAAAGGTAGGGCATCTCAGAACACCAAAATTATGCTGAGGATTATTAGTTTTATTCCCTAGAGGGAAGTTGATTAGCTGTACATGCGACAGAAGTTTGCCACACTGAATAGTTTGTGGAGTTAAATATATTGATGAAAGAACACAGTAACAGAAACAGACAGGCATTACACTAAAGTGCCAACAACAGTACAAACAAATCTAATGGACAGCATCTCATTTCTCAACATTCCATTATTTATAATAATTACGCAAACTATAGCTAGGTTAATATCTGTATTTAGTGGAGTAGTCCTTCGGCGATACAACAAGACCACGACCTTTTCTTGCTCCACGGTATACAGTTTCAACAATATCTATCATTTCTTGCTTGTCATCTAGAGGCCAATTGATTTTATTATTATTACCAGTGCCTAAATCTATCATTATGTGTTTGTTTCTGAAGAAGAACATGACTGTGCATGGATCATATAATTCATACCTAGAAATTTGAAGAAATGTCAGAGGCAGCAGTCAAAACAAAATAGGAAAAAGAGAACTTTAAAACACTTACATTTTATTAAAATCTGGAACTTCTGTGATGTCGACTAAATAAAAAACTGCATAATTTTTAACCTTTTCTGCAATGCTATACAAAACTTCATCCATCTTCATGCAAGTGGGATCCCAATCGTGACCAAATCGAATTACCTCGTAATGAAAAAGAACAAGGTAAGGGAATGAATAAATGATATTCAGCACGCAGCAACCTATGTTAAATCTTCTTTAGCGTGCAGTGAAATAAAACATTTGAACACAAAAATATTGCGATAAATATACTTACGACTACTCTGTCTTCCTCCGAAAGGATGGCCTGGTCTACCTGCCAGCCATTGTGGAGATGCGCTAACATATACGACATGATGAAGCCTGAGAACAAATCTGAAATAGAACGATGACGAATAGTCAAGGTGCGAATAGTAACAAAATAGCAAAGAAGGTTAACTTAGATTAACAACTTTCATTTAAAAGAAGCTCCCACTCTTAACTTGAAAGAACACAAAAGGGAAACCATTACATGCTCCGGTACATACTTACCGACGAGATGAATTAAGAGCTAAAGGACGTGCTTGGGATCAAATATTAGAAATCTCACAGTTCAGGTTCAAGTTTGACACTTCCAACTACCAACAACAAGATAGCGTTAGCGTTTTGTTTTTGTTATTCTAGAATTTTGTCGACAGGGACTATGAGAAACATTTCCCAACGAAATATGACAAATTTTCACGTACGGGTCCCTCGACACATTACAGTGGATTACAGGTTAGCAGCAGCGGAAAGAAGCAGACGAGCAGACGGAAAAATAACTTTTTCAAATGATTAACTACATGTTTTGCCATATGGCATCTGGAAAGAAGTAAAAATTCGTGTCATCTAGACTCTTTCATCACCATCATTTATCGAGGGACATCCCCTTTTATTTACCGTATGAAAATATGAGTGTTCTTGAGTGTCTGGGCTCTGCTTGAAATTATTGTGATTACTACTAGTTTAATCTTAATGTGTTGTTTCATGCCCTTTAGAAGGATGATGAAAATGACGCTCATAAGCTGCTATCGAGTGGGTATGCCTCCTTGGATCAGTCTCCAGCAAGCACATCTTTTCACTTTTGTGAATCCTTGTGCAAATCGAATCCAACGATCAGCACAGCATCACCTTAATAGCAAGAGTATTATAGCTAATTGTCGTCAATATTCGAGAAGACTTGAAAAATCTCACCCTCGACTATTCAAGCTTCATGAAAATCTGAGAGTCAATGACAATTTATCGAAAGACTGGCAG
This sequence comes from Frankliniella fusca, assembly GCA_029379305.1. Taxonomy (NCBI): domain Eukaryota; kingdom Metazoa; phylum Arthropoda; class Insecta; order Thysanoptera; family Thripidae; genus Frankliniella; species Frankliniella fusca. The sequence continues at coordinate 1,432,575 of JAHWGI010000219.1, read as the reverse complement.
TTGATCTTTTCGCCTAATCAAGATTCATCTAATAAAAAAATACAGTTTTCGTATTGGTTCTCATTTTTAGGTTTGTGTATGCTTCCAGTCGGTGCATATTATGGGTGGCTGGAATCAGAGCTAGAGGAAAGAGTTGACCTATTTGGCATTGAAATGAGCTCCCAAACTCAATTAATATTATTTCTATCGTTAAATGCTCTCATTCTAAGCAATATTTATCGATATTTCAAGTGTATACCCAGAAGGATTTACTACAATGAAAATACTGATCAATATTTAGCTATCATGTTCCACTTTGTCCCATGGAAAGTTGTCAGAAAAGAGTTCAAGTCAGCTGATATCCGTGACTACACTGGATTCAAAATTGTGTTTAGATTCAACCCACTCGGTCAGAATGAATACAAGATAAATAATCGTTCTTTTATATTTCCAGTAAGTTATTTTCGCAGTGGACATGATAGAGATTGGATGCTCCGGCACAAAAATTTTGGTGTAAAGAACTGATTTGATGTTGTTCTGAGCAGGTTGTAATGCTTTGTTTTCCACTTTTTTGTTTTTAGAAAAAAATTAGCATTACTCTGTTTTGCATCTGTAAATAAATCAGTAAGTAATAAGAAGTAATTATTAATTTTGTTTCCATTACCCTGTTTCTAAGGCATGAAGAAGCAGAACATTGTTTTTACACAGCAAATAGGGAGGTAAACAATGATTTTTTATTGACTGAAAAGAAGTACAACAACCATGCAAATTCAGAGATTCTACGAACTAAAAGTAATTAAAAATAATATGAATGCAGCAAACCAAAGCAAATAAAAATTCCTAAAAGCCCCAAATACTGAAATATAAACCTTAAAACCCACTCATGTTTTATTCCAATGACTAATCCATTATCATAATCAAAATTCACACAGCTTAAAAAGATCATTGCTCAAATCTCTTGCTTATGAAAGAAGCAATGAACACTAGAACTCAGTTTTTCCTTAAAACTTAAATAAGAGAAAAACTTTGCATTAAATGGAAAGTGTCAGGTACAAAAATACCTGCCACAATAAACTATAACAGTGTTTGTACTTATATATGTAAAGTATAAGAGTATTTGATTTGGACATGGTCAAATCTCAAATTTTTGCTATCACATTAAATGCTCCTTGATCATTGGAGAAAACAACACAAATTAATATGGACATTTTGTAAAATTCTGTCAGTTGCTATTAAAACAAAGATACAACTGTTCCCATTAAAACTATAGAGCTATGTAAAAAGGCGTGACAACATACACTATGATGATCCATAAAAAAAAAAACATCAAATAAATTGTATTGATATTTATAATATGTACATTAAAACATTTTTATTAAATATATTTTAACTGTGAAGACTATTACTTGACTAAACTATAAAGTCAACAGGTGATAAATAAAAATCTAAATGTTAAAATTATTTGGTATGATGTGAGATGTGTATGAAAAGAACAACAATCTCAGTACAAATCAAAACTTCTAAAATTTCTACCAAATAATATTGATTAACTACCATTGTCAATGAAACTCAGAGTCATGGCATCTTTGGTTATAGAACATGCACAGTCTGGCACTTACTTTGATTGTGCAAAGTCAAAAGAAGATCTCAGTCTAAGAGAAAGGACTTTGTTAAAAGCCGTAGAAAAATACTGAAATAGCACAAAAACATGCATTTTCATATTTCAGAATATCAGAACGACGACACAGCAAAAAGAACTTATTTTACAATGTAGTCAGACATTGATATGCTACAGAGTTAGGATTATGGCTTTAAAGAATAGATATCAAACTTTCACAGGAGCATTTCAATAGAGTGAGAAGGTAATAAGTAGAGATGACATATTAATTGCAGCTTAAGGGACGCATCCATGAATAACAGTATCAACTCATGAATAACTTGGATTTTATGAATCAAGCAGAGCAACAGTTTGGTCATCAACATTTGGCAAACTCAAAGCTGGACTGCTGGGCTCTTGCTGCAGATATTAGGCCAAGAAAGAAAATAAAAGTCAATGAATGTCAGATTTATTTCATTTCTTCCTGGAAACTTACTACTTTTAGATACAAACCTGCACTTGAGTTACTGTAAGATGGACAAGAAGAGTAGCAAGCTCAAGGTCTTCACTATAGCCATTTTTCAAAGGTATGCTACGGAAACCAGACCGAAGAGCTTGAACCTATGGTAAGAGATTGATAGCATTTAAAAAATTTCCTGTGGATCTCTAAAATACAGAAATCTAAACAAAAACACATCAAGACCCCATGCTCTTTTGATTGAAAATAGCCTCAACGTACTTGATAAGTTGCCTGTCCAAGGAAATGAGGATCTCCAAACATATCTTCATCTCGCACTTCAAAACGGAGCAGAGCATAGCTCGGATTTGCAATTTCAAATTCACAGTCTGTGTTCCATGTGGGGTTGAGTCCATTATCTGCTGTTCAGTTTAAAGAAATAAAATAATGTGAAATACTAGCTGTATGTTAAGACAAGTTAAGAGTCCAGTACTTACCAACTGGCTTTGTTGTAAGCTTAACACCTGAATCAAAATCTGCACCTATGACTTCAATTTCTACAAAAGGACTGACAGAGGACCGGCCAGGGCGAGTCAAATGACGGGCTGCTAAGATACGGACGTTTAAAACAATAGGATCAACACCTGCCAGACGACTGCGTTTGCTTGGGTCAAAGTCATTGGTGAATGTGAACTCTGGCCTAAGGATGTAACCGCAATATCCATTGATTCGAAATTTGGCTTGATTCAGCTGCATACTTTTATCTACAAAGCATTTTCAAAATCATAAAAAGTCATTTAGCACATTCATTACAAATCTTCAACTTGAAAAGCCGCAAAATTTTGAATTACCTGGCTTTTGGTAATTAAGGGCAACCATTTGAGTGCCCATATTCCATAGCGGTACTGGGTCAGGATTTGACGAGTCAACCCTGGATCCTTTGGGATATACCCTGCTCAGTTGATGCTGCAGAGAGGAACATTTGGCAATTCTAATTAGATAAAACTTTTCACAATGTTATCATTTTTATTTTCCTTCAATAATAGGGATGAAAATGCCCGGAAAGTTTCCGGAAAAATTGGAAAAAAACACTGTTTTTTTTCGGTTTTTTTCTCTAGCCTCGGAAAAATTGGAAAGATTCATCCTGCAACATAGGCAAAAAGCACGACTTTTCGCCTGGAAATAGGCAAAAAGCATACCTTCATCACTATGTAAAGACGCTTCTCAGTGCACTCATCCTATTTATACCCTTTTACATTTCCTTCTCGTGCGTTTTTTGTGATTCCTGTTGGTCATCTAGAGCTGCCAGTGGAATTAAAGACTTAATGAAATACGAGAGTAGTCGGTTTTATGTCCATATCCCACTACAGGACTTAAAAACCAATTTTTCCAATTTTCCCGGTATTTTTCCGTTTTTTTCCTATTTTTCCGTTATTTTTCGGACACTTTGAAAGTTTCCGGAAAATTTCCATCTCTATTCAATAATTTGGATTTTTCTTCCAACAAACTATCCAAGTGACTAATGGAACTTTACCTGATGATATTTCACAAAATAACTCCTCCCTTTCTGGCAAATAATCTTTTCAGCTTGTGTTTCAGGAAATGATGACATTTCATGTATGTTAAAAGTCATTCTATCACTATTTAGCTTATCAGTATTGAATACCACAGATCGGCAATACACAGCAAGGTTGGACATTTCTTTGGCAATGCGAGAAATACGTTCCATTTGCTTATTTTTGGCTTCATCTGCTGATGCATTTTCAGCAGCTTCTCTGATAGCCACATGCCAACGGTTGGCATCTTCAAGACTAGTAGTAGCCATCTCAAATGGAACAATCATGTTTGGGCCTTGGATTCTTAGTATAAACCAGGGGTTGTCAGGATGTCCATCCTGCTTAAATTCTACTGTTGCTCCAGTTAAGTCAATTGGTCCTCCAGGCACAGAGTCTACTGACACCCGAGTCTGTAATAAAAAAGTTGAAATATAAGAAACTACTTGAATCACCATAAAATCTTTCTTTCTTAAAAAGGGAAAAGCAAATTAAAAAAAATAATTAAAAAAAGAAGAAAAAGAACAAAAAAAGAAGAAAAATAGGGCTGAATCTAACCGAATGCTCGCAGTCAGAGCTACCATTCAACTCCTCTACATAATTAGATGGAAACATGTGTTGCCTCTTTCCACCATAGTCACCACGCCACCAACCTCCCTCAACTCTACGCACATTGTAGATGATGGCATGCTTGGGGAATGATAATTCATCATCATGGTGAGCTTGATAATCAAACAATGCCTTCACAGTAATCTTAAAGAAAAAAGAAAAATTAAAAATAATAAAAGAAAAATAATAAAAAGAAATAAAACTAAAATCTAGAAGTGAAATTAACTAAATGTGACAAAATGTTTCTAAAATTACAGGTTTAAGTAGTATTGGCTTACCACTCCAGAGGATGTGAAACAGCTTGGATCCATGTACCCCGGAGTTGTGTAGACATTAGCACCATCATCAATATTCTGAAAACAATGATAAGCTGTAGTTCACAAAACTTCCATTCCATTCCATATAAAAGTCTGAAGAACCGAATTTTATAATTAATCTTCTTTGCACTGCCCCCACATAACACTGGGTGCACTCAACCTGGAGAGCAGACACAGTGATCTGAATCAGACTGATGGGCCGCCTAAGGAGAAGTAAAAGGAAGAGCAAGGCTAGAGCAAGGGATTGTAGGGTGCGGTAGATGGAAGATAAGCTCCTTAAGTGAGGTATGAGTAATCACAAAGGAGAGGGCTGGAGGAGAGGGGGAGGGGGTGAAGCAAAATATCCACCTTCCCCCTCTTGCCTTTCCCAAGCTGTTGACAGGTCCCATTGTTTCCGTGCACCATGCTCAAACGTTGGTAAATACTGCTCGTCGGGAAGAGGTACTTAAGCATCAGCAGACGGCGAGGAACCTCCAGCACCTGCTTAGCACCTGCTGGGGCAGCGCTGAGGCACAGCACTGAACGCTACGGACCAAAAGTCAGCGACGATCGTGCTGGCTTTGGGCCTTGCATCCACGATGCCGACCTGCTGGCTACTAGGACTCTGCTTCGCCTCCCTGTACATCGCTGGTTTTACGGACGCACGGGACACTACCGACTCTACAATGGTGAGTAAATTTGAAACATTTACACAGCATTGATTTTATCTTGGTTGTGACTTGTAATGGATTGTAGGTGGTTTCTATTCATTGATTTCCAGAATAGACCAACATATCAATTTAAGTATCATGTTCATGACCAAAAGACAATGGATTACAAAACTCATGAAGAGGTTGGAGAGAATGGTTTAGTGCATGGTTCTTACACTGTTAGGGAACCAAATGGTGATTTAAGAGTGGTTTCATATACAGCAGGAGACAGTGGAGGTTTTCAGGTAGAGAACTGTTGCATATTTGAAAGTGGATAGATTATTCTGACGGGATAACATTCCTTTCCTCACATTTTTACAGGCAATGGTACGCGTTAAACCAACTTTCAATCCTGAGGCAGAGAATTCCACACATTTTGTAAGATTTAATGGTGAAGTGTCGAAGGGAAGTGACACTCCTTTGAAAATACAGCTCAACACAGAACCGAAATCATATCTGCCACAGCAAAGAGACCAGAGGCACAGTATGTCAGCTAAGTTTAACACCAGAAAAAGTATTGAAAATAACTCCAAAGGTGTTCAGGTGATGGGGGCAAACCTAAAATCTATGGATAAACAAATGAAGCTGATAAAAACATTTCCCAGCACACTTCATCTCCCAAATTTAAGGAACTCAACAAGGGTGAAGATGCCTACCATAAAAGATCATAAGTTTTCAGCTAATCATAGAAAGGCACAACCATCCAAAGAGAAACAAAAATTTTCAGCAGCATATGTGCCACTCCAGATGAGCAGCATACAAGACAAACCACAATATGAGCATTTTTTTGCTCCTCTACATCTACATGTAATACCAGCAAGATTTCCAGGGAGATCTGAAGCAAAATTCAGTCCAGATCCTCCAAAGGAGGACAGTTTAGATGAATCCTATAAGTACATCACAAGAGAGGAAACACTGTGCTCTGCAGGGCAATTCAACAGTTATAATAATAAAAAAAAAACCCACACCACTGATGGTTGATGATAGAATATGGAAGAAACTACCCCTCTTGCTGACAGCTGTAAATTGAAAGGCTCTGTTCTGTTTCTTTTGAATTAAAATGTATGTGAAAAAAAATAATAAAAGAAATAAAAAATTTGCAGACTAACCGTTCCATTGTGACGCAGCACCTCTGTGCTGACAGCCTTGCGCAGCTTCACTCGATGATATAACGGGTTTCTTTCATAATAACTGACCAGGTCAACCAAACTCTCAAATTCTTTGGAATCAATGGTGTAGAGCCGACCTTCAACTTGAATGCGACACGTTTTGATGACCCTACCAACCCTGAAACCCCCAGCAAATCAACTAAATGAGATTGAACAACTCAGAAACCATAAGTGGCTCCACAAATAAGAACTCACCGAAATGATAGAGCATATGTGTTTGCTCCAGAAGGACGAACAAGAAAAGCACCATCAACTGGAACCCTTCGCAACATGTCCTCAGCTTGTGAGCGTGTCACATTGGGATGGAACCATTCTTTTCCTTGGTGTTTCATAGGTTGGGGAACTGGATTTTTTAAAGTAATATGAAACTCCTTAAAAAAAATTAGAGTAAAATGTAATAAGTTTTGTTATTTTCACACTTCATTTTCAAAATAACATTAAATTACCTGACTCTTGAGGGGATGAGAGTGATAATATGTAATAAGGTCATAGAGATTGTCAAAACAGTTCATTTCTATTAGATAATATTTCCTTTGTCCCTTTTCTTGCTTTGAGCGGATACGACAATGGTTAACTTTGCCCTGTCTCCAAAATGAAAGGGAATAGTCCCCAACGAAAGTTTCACTTTCTCTGACTAAGAAGGTACCATCTCCCAGATGAGAATGCTGATGTAACAGATCTTCAGCTTCTGCCCTACCCCGTGCTAACTTTCCATGGAACCAATTTTCACTGAAATGCAACTCATCATTTGGCACACCCTGCAACAATTAAAATGCAATTAAAAGAGATTCAAAATTTAGACAGTTTCAAATGTTTTCTGTAAAGTCTTACCTCCTTTTGACGCTGGAAACCAGATGGCTGTTCTTCCTTGGATTCTTCCTCAGTGTCTGTCCAGTCTTCAGAGCGGTTCTCTTCTTGGTTATCCATACTTTCTGATGGGCTGTTGTCAATTCTAATAAGCTTGTTCTGAGTTAGCATGAAAAAATATTTTTTCCACTCCTTGTCAGAGGGATCTTCCACATGTAAATACCCTTTGCAATTGGTATTACGAAAATCTGGCTCAGCACCTGAAGCATTTGTCACAAATTGAAGAATTATTACAGAAGTGAAACAATATCAACAACAACAGCAACAAAAGAAAATAAAGTTAAAATAACAGACCATCACTGTTGTCTTTTGGTACTACAAATGAGGTTTCTTCAACACCATCTGGTAGTTTTTTATGTTTGATTAAAATTCTTCCTTTCAGCCTGTCAGGTGAAGGCAAGGCTGTCTCATTTTTCTCAACAGGTTCAGTTAAGAGTAAATCTCCAAACACTTTCTGCATAGCTGCAGCCATATTCCTTTGTTGAGGAAGTGAGCAGTTATCCTCAATTGACAAAATGACTGGATATCTGCAAGTAAAAAAAAATAATTTTGGGTAGACCGCTGTGAAAATTGTATTACAATTTACAATGCACAAAATATGGACAACAGATATTTACTTTGAGGTCACAAAGGCATGTTCTTTAATTGTTTTAATAACATCAAGAAATTTAATTCGTTTTGTAAAGGTATGACCATGATAGATTGATGGCATGCCTTCTGGTCCATCCCAACAATCTAATTCAATACATCGGCAACCCATTCTCAGACACCTTACATAAGCTTCAACCGATGATGGACTAGAGAACTGGTCACCAGTTAGATATCTGTAAACATATTTTAAACCACAAAAATATCAAAAGCAGAAGAATTTTATTTCTTCCAAGAGGTGTAAAGCTTTAGGCTTTAGCAAGAAAACTTACGTGTTGTGTGAGGATGCTATCCAGTAATGGGAGAGAGGTCTGTTCATGTCCTGTGTAACTTTGTTATGACTAGAATCCCACAAATCATTTTGTTTACAGAAAAGGAAGTTCATGAACTGTTAAAAAAGTAGGTAAGTTTTAGTAATACTGTCAAATTTTAATGAATTAATTAATCTATCAGATAGATTTCACCAACCTCCACTGTAGTGAAATATGGTTCCATGACTTCTCTTTGAGAATCTCGCAAGAAGTCACGCATTTCCTCTGACACCCACTTAGGATTCTCAGCTTTCTTTTCCTTTTGTTCCTCTAAGAGAAACCTCTGGAAGTCTTGAAGTGTAACACAATACTTGCCTCCAACCAGACTTGTATACTTTTTGAAATGTTCATTGAAAAGCTAAAAAGAGGGGAGGATTATAAAAAATATAAACTAAAATTCCAAGTAATTTACTTACAAAAATTATGTTAAGAGTACTTTGTCATCAAACATGAGCTTGTGAAATAGAGATGAAAATTCATCGAAGCCAAGTTGAGCACTATTTCTTGTGTCAACCTCATTGAATAGTTCCCTCAGTTTTCCAGTAGGAATCTTACAATTTACTCGTCTCAAAAATGCTTTCATATCTTTTAAAGTGACCCTAGGGCACAACACAAAATATTTATCAGAAAAACAAAATAAAAGTATGGCAAATATTTCCCTCAGTAAGCGCCCAGACTTTGAGGGACTCACTTCTCTCCTGGTATCTTATAGATTTCCTTCCGTAATAATGTATCAACATGCAGAGGATAAGGTGAAAGTAGTGTATCTGCGACAAGGTATTCTAAAGCTTGAATCCAAGTCCGACAATCAGCTTCTGATGATGCTATAAAATAGTCAAGCAAGGAATCACAATTCACAGCTTACAACAGTACAAAATTCTGCATAAAAAATTCAAAATTCAAAATATTTTACCTGCAATTGACAAAGTCTTCAGATTAAATTGTGAGCCATACAGTATTAGGAAACACTGATTACTGCTTTTGTGTTGAGCTTCTTCTGGCCACATTTCAAAATCTTTTGAACTCTTTCCACCTCTTATTTCTTTTACTTCCCATAAATCAACTAGGAAATAGAGAAAAGGGTTTCATATATAATAAGACACTTTTGAACGGTAGAGATAGTTATTCCATTTTGATTTCTTACCTGTGCTTACAGCAGAGCGGGCAGTAGACCATAAAACTTGTCGAGTTTCTCTTCTTATTTGCAAAGTTTTAGTTTCTGGTTTTCGACGAGGGAAAAATACTGTAACTACGCAGCCTCTCTCCAGTTGAGAAATTTTGTGCTCCATTTCTGAGATGGTACAGATGCCATTTGGAACAGACATCATTTTGGATGGAGAAACTAAACATGTGAGGTAAAGCATGAATTATTTTTCAAAAATAAAAATGTTGAACGGAAATTTTCTGTTTATTTTAAGTCCATCAAAATTTCAGCAATATATTCATTGAGGATTTGGAGTTTTAGACCAAATTGTAGTAAATGTTGACCAAATTAGAGCATAATAAATTCAAAGATCAATCAACAGAAAAGTGATATGCTAAAATAACATATGGTGAATGACATATGTCTTACATCCTGTTAGTCTGTAAATATATCAGCTGATTTGACATCACCAAGCTCACATCAAAATAAGATAATTTTGTAGAAAATTTGATGGCGCTACTCGAGAGCTATTGAATCAGAAATATGATTACCTAGCTACCCTAAAACTACCCCCAAGAGTGAAGTTTGGCTTCAAGACTGGCAGTAACATCACTTTTTAAACAAAGTAATAAAAACAAATAAGTGATAAGAATAAGAATAAATGGCTTTTACCACACGGATCTCCAGCGATGAGAATTTATAAACGATCTTCACTTCCAGACACAGCTGGCGAAAAACCTCTCCGAGATAAAAATCAGTTAGTTGGTTCCGATCGCTGGAGCCACATCCTGTTGATTCGTTGATTGATGTAGAAATACCTAACCTATATTCTGCGTGCACGTATGTATTCGTAGGTTTAACAAGTAACCATTATGTCCTTAGTTCTAGATAACACTTAATATCCTTCAAAAATACCTAATAATATTATAGTGAACTAAAAATTAAACTTAAGACACATTAAGTCACCCATGATCTAAATTTAGGTGGCAAACAAAAAAGATAAACAAACTCCACTGATTCTGATTAACTGGTCTCACGGGCCCCTATAACTGTCATATGTTCTGAAATTAACACGAACGAAAAAGTACATGACTGAGACGGTAAGAAAAATTGGAGATGTCAGTAAAACAGATATTGAAAATTAAAACGACGAATTGAGCGAAAAGGATCTGACACTTATTGACAGTAATCGGGTGCAGAAGACGCAACAGGCCGTGCTTGTTGCTGGTACATTGGCGACACTGTATTCGGTAGGTAGGTAGTAAGCTTGGTAGTAAGGTGTTTACAAAACTCAATTTTGATCGTTTATATGTTTTGATGCTCTATGGTTTTGATGATGAGAGAACCCTACTTGTTTAGAGATCATTTATTGTAAGAATGACGGAAATGACAATAGGTACAAAATGTATATCACAATTGGTGAGTTGTTGAAATTTCTTCACTACACCTGTCATAAAGTTGAGGGGAACTGAGGAGCGTACACATACTTCACAGCAGTCTGTGCAGTTTTCTTGAAGTTTCTCGACGTGTCCATTGAGCTGGAGAGGAAAAACAGAATGAGGTCAGAAATTTCAGGGTTACCGTAATGGTCTGAATATAAGCCCCCAATTTTCACTAAAATTAAGTCTCTTGAAACAAGGATGGGGCTTATATGCAAGGCCCTTTTCGTATGGGTTTATATGAACCTTTTTCTTCCAAATGGGGCTCTAAAAGTGGAGGGGGCTTATATGCGGGGGAGGTTTACATTCAGACCATTACGGTATTTTAATGGTAACCTTAATAATAATGAGCTTTTTATAATCATTGAAGGCTCTCACCTATTTTGAAGGGCTCCATCAGCCTTAATGGGCCAATTTGTGTCCATTCCAGCAACAACTTCCACAGGTCTCACGGCACCAAAGAAATCTGTGATAAGAACTTTATCTGGATTTCTTCTGAACAAATCTCGACGAACTCCAACAGTTGAAATACATAACCGTTTGGGGCAAACTTTTAACTATGAATCAAACAAAAATAAATTTTTTGAGAGTATAGCACAAAAGAAATACCGCTACAAAAGTATGTGCACTGACTACTAATACTCACAAATTCTCCTAGAGTCTTCCTGCTATCTGGCTCCACTCTTTCCAAAAAGTCTAAAGCATAATATGTGTATCTATCAATAATGTACACACCAATGGCTGGATCAACATGGTGCTGAGAAAAAAAAAATTATAATGAGAAAAATCCTGATTGATTTACCAAAATGACATTGAATCAAAATATGTGAGTGAGTCAAATTGTCACACATCAACAAAACTATATTGTTTGCAGAGAAATTTTGAACACCAAACATTAAAACAAAACTCACAGACAGAGAATCTTCACCAACTAAACTGCTTGCAACTGCTAAAACATTTGGAGAGTACATCTTATCATACATAGAAGATGCTTGACATGTGTCAATTACAAAGAACATTTCATTGTATCTAAGAAACAGAAAAATAAGTTAGATTCATGGTATTGTGAGCCTTTGATCAAGCAAGTTTGAAAAATTAATGGAAAGATGAAAGCACTATTTACCTTCTTTTCTGCCACATCTGCTCTACTGCATCTGCCAATTCTTGACTAGAAATTTCCTCCGAGTCTTGAAACTTAAGAAAACCATCACCCCCATGACCTGTCAAGTATACCAACACATTGCTGCCTTCATCAGATAACAGTTGTTTCGATCTTGGTGTACCAGGAGGAAGTCTACCAATAAGTAACCGAAGAAAATTTTCTACAGTAACCTGTTAGAACACACACCCAAAATGGAAAATTGTAAGAGAATTTAATTTTAGAAGAAAGAAAAATTTTCATTTACAAGTAAAGTACTTGCCTCGTAGCCTCTATAATCAACTTCCACATCATCTCCATAAACATTGATGTGTTCATTGGCATTGTTGAACACTGTTGCTGGCCTTGGGTTACGCAAATTACATGGCATGTCATCAGCAACCATAAGTATAATTTGACTACAAATGTAAATTAAATAATAGAAAGTAGCATAGTAATACAATTGAAAAATTTATTTAAAATAGAATCATTTAATAGGGAAAATACGATACACACCTATCTGGTATACCAAGTCTTTTCACACTTCTATAAATTGAAAGAACGTTTGCAACATGACGGTAATTGAACCAAAATCTTGATGTGTCAACAAGCACCGCCCAATTATTAGTATGAGTGCCTTTCTGAAAACCTTCTGGTATCTGTTAAAGCAAATGAAAAACCATAAGAAAAATGAAAAATTTATTGAAGACAAAATGAAACAATTTTAACGTCAGGGAGGGCAAATAAATATATGTCGCAGGAATAAAAATCAAAACAACATTTTTGACAACTTAAAAATAACCTCTATGTACTCTCACTCACCCTTGAGTCGATTCCTCTTTCGCAAAAACACAAATTAACGAGGCATAACAGTATCGTTAGATATAACACGTTCGGATCGCCCTTCATTCTGTCAAAGAGTTACCGATAAACACTAAGAACCTCACTAAAAACGAAAGAAATACATTTGGGTCTCGGCCTGTGGGCAAATTTTTGTGCACCGGTTCAGTCCAGTTCTTTTTCGAGTGTTCCGACGTTGGCAGCACCGGCTTAAGACAGCCGTCGCTCTGTGAATAATTTACGGTATCGATCGCCGTGCGAGTACCGCGCGCGGCTTTACTGGCACGCTCGCGACCCGACGGCTTTGGTCCGTCCGTCCAGTTTCGCGCTCCACTCTGCCGGTGGGCGGACCGCGGATCTGTCGTTTGAGTTTCAGTAGTGGCTTTCTTTTAATTTCCCGGTAGTGTTTACGTTTGGCATCCATGTAGGGCAATATTTAACGTGGCGAGTGCAGTGGGCGAAGAAGAGAGATCCTCTGTTCACCGATCGAGGTGAGCGAGCGCATGTCTACAACAAAATGATAGGCGTGGGATTTGGTGTGTAGCAGAAACCGGACGAAACTTAGCCCTCCTACTGTGACAATTGTGGTTTGACAGAAAAAAAAAAATTCTGTCTTTTCGCATCGCAAAATTCGTGGTATCATTGAACGGGGCAACGCAAATGTCACCGTGTTTCCTCAGTGTAATGATCTCGAGGCAGCCAAAATTAATATTTTATGTGCTCTAGATATGGGTATGTTATTGAGTTTCCATCAGTTTTCTTCTTCAGTACAATTTTAAACGTTATAGTTATGGTGTTGTATTTATAGAATTCGAGACTATAAGAAATTTTTTATTTTTTTCTGAACTGATTTGTATGTACTTCATTCAATTTGGCAAACCTTTTAATGTTGTTATCCCTTTGACCTTATCCCTCCTAACCTTGAAAAAAGAGAAAAGGTTTTTTTTCCTCTTTTTTATCAATATTGTGTTTTGCACTTCTGGGAATTTTAATATTTACAATTTTATGAAATTAAGAAAACAAACATTGACATTTGCTGTTTTCTTTTTTCCACAGGAGTTGAAGATGCTTACCAATCAAACAAAACATATACTTCATTGCATTTTACTGTTTTGTGTTCTGCTGATTTACCAATTTGCCACTGGTGGAATCCAAATCCGCTACAATGAATCTCTCAACTTTGATCCATGGGAACGTTATGGGTTTGCTGGAACATTCCTTCTATATCTCTTACGATGCTTTACATTCTTGCCATTGCCACAAGTTTTGTTTAACTTGTATGGACTCACTAGGTTCAATGCATTTCCTGGCAAGGTGAAACTTACAGGGTCTCCTCTGTTAGCACCATTCATTTGCATTCGTGTGGTGACAAGGGGTGATTATAAAGACCTTGTGAAGAACAATGTGTCCCGTAATATGAAGCAATGTTTAGAAGCAGGGCTGGAAAATTTTCTTATAGAGGTAGTAACAGACAAGCCCATTGGCCTACCACAACATAGGAGAACACGAGAGCTTGTTGTGCCAACTACGTATCAACCAAAAAGTGGTGCTCTTTTCAAATCAAGAGCATTACAGTATTGCCTGGAGGATGGAGTAAACATTTTAACTGATAATGACTGGATAGTTCATCTTGATGAAGAAACCCTCCTAACTGAAAACTCGATCAGAGGGATTTTAAACTTTGTACTTGATGGCAAACATCATTTTGGACAAGGTCTAATCACTTATGCCAATGAAGATGTTGTGAACTGGGTCACAACAGTTGCTGACAGCTTCAGAGTAGCTGACGACATGGGAAAGCTACGAGCCCAGTTCACCGTGTTCCACAAACCCTTCTTCTCCTGGAAAGGATCCTTCGTTGTGACACTGGTGAGTTGATAATTTTATACCTATTTCCAAAAAAAAATATGTATATTTTTTTTGTTATTTTTTTATTTGTTAGTGTGATTTTGGGAAAATGCACCTAGGTGCATTACCTACGTCAATCTGTTCGTGAGATTCGCTCTTGTCCGCGATATCATTCCCATCTCGAGGTCGGGTCGGGTCGGGCTGCTGAGTCGAGCGCAAAATCACATGGGTAACTCGCGGCTCGGCCCAGCCCGGAGAGCTGGACGGCTGGGCTCCCGTCCCGAGCTCACGGCCCGAGCCGAGCCTGACGCACTGCTCGACCAGATAAAGAGGTTTTTCCCGGGAATACACTCCATGATGTACTGTACACTTGACGTCACGGGCCTGGTCTGCTCCTGCTGCTGGAGATACTCGAGAGACGCATAGCGCCCAGTCCACGCGTACCCGGGTGGCGGGGCGGGGCGGGGCGGGGCGGGGCGCCGCCGGCTCTGATCGGCAGGCTAGGGTACCCGGTGGTACCCGCTCCCCGTACCCGCTCTCGCGCTCCTCTCCTCGCGATGCGTCAAGATAATGAGTGACTGAGCTGGGAGCTGAGCTGGCGCGCGCGCTGTTAGTCATCTCGTTGACATGAGGATTCGGTGCGCGGGGGGTCTGTCTTTTAAGGAAGCAGACGCCCTGGGGCCGCGGCGCCGTGGTGGTGGTGGGGGTCCATATACCCCCCCCCCCCCCGCCCCGGTCACGCCCGCACAGCCCGCCCTTGTACTCCACCCTTGCAGACCTCAACCCAATCGAGGTAACGAACCTCTCCTGTTTTAAAGGCGTTATTGAAGTTGGGGTTCACTGTGTGGGCGACGAGTGACGAGTGCCCCGGCCCCGGCCCGGCCGCCCCTTCTCTTCGCTGCTCTTGGTCCCGCGCGGCGCCGCGAGGGCGAGGCCGCACCACTCTTGAGGCCGCGTCGCCGCGGGCCGTGCTGCCGCATCGTGGGAAGACGAGGAGGAAACAACTCTGAAATTTTTGTTCACCTCGCAATTCACAAAAATTACGGAAAACTCAGAGAAATTCAGGACGGCTCTGAAAAATTCAGAGAAATTCAGGAAAACTCAGAACAATTCATACCACTGGCGTGGCGTGCGTGCGGGTTGCCTATCCGCTCGTAGCAAGGCTTATTCATGGCTGGGATGGAGCCTTCATGCGTGCGTGCTGCATTCACGTGTCTAGAGGACTATACAGGGAACCTTGGGCGGGGATCATCTGGGTGAAGATATGGTTGAAAGTCGGAGGCCTCGTGAATTATCGAGTTCCTTGGCTGTGTGGGCTGCGACCCCCCCTCCTCCCCCCCTCCCCCCTCTCTCCCGGGGGCCCTCCACTGGGTTTACACGCGTCGTTTGCCGCCACTTTGTGCCCCTTGGCCTCTGCTGTGACCGTAGAGCCGGACTCTGGGTTTTACTGCGGGTCCCCTCCCTCCTGCATTGAGGGGGGGGGGGGGGGGGGGGGGGGGATGTCCTGGGAGATGTTATGGCGCCCCAGGATTGTGGGTCACTGCGCTGCGACGTCTCGTCACGTAGGCTTGTGGAGGGAGGGAGCTGTCCTAGCGGCCGGCTGCTGCGGTGCTACCGACGTTCGAGTCACGTGATAAAACCGATTTCACGGGAAAAAATGACTTCATTGTGAGGATCAATTTTTGTCGATAGGCAAAATTTGATAGCTGAAATCGAGAATCCGATACCAACAGCCAGGAGCTGGTTGTCACGACCGGACACTTGTACGATGAGAACTAAGCTGGAGCTTGTTCCATTCGTGCAAGTGCATTTCAGCTATCAAATTTTGCCTATCGACAAAAATTGATCCTGACCACAAAGTCATTTTTTTCCGTATTCCTTGCGGTTTTCAAGCACCGTCACACGGGTTCAAGGAACCTATGATGCGTTTTCCCGGTTTCCGCCCTTAAATTTTGTGTCAAGACGGTCCTCGGAAATGAAGGAATCGGTTTTGCCGTGCTATCAAAATGAGAAAAAGAAGCAGGAGAAAAAATGAAACTTAAATCGTGGGACCCGGCATGCCATTTGTGTCCAATTTGCGTGGCGTGGCGTTTGCGCGTGTTGACCAAGCGAAGTTCCAGGAGGCGGAGCATTCCCTTGACGGCTATTTTCAGCGGCACTGGGAAAGATATCGGTGGTACCTGAAAGAAAAAAAAATGGTTGGGGCGTTTTTATTAATAATGTTTGCAAAACTGATGTTGGCTTGTTGTGTGAATAAGTGTGGTCTGAGAAACTAACAGGTGCAAAGTTACGGAATTCTTTTTTAAATTTACAGAATTATTTTGTAAATGAACGCGAAAAGAATTCAGTCAGGTCGTTTTAGTTTCCTTTTTCATTTATTTATTTTTATTTTATTTTTATGGTGCTATAGAATTCTCTGCTTGCAGTGCATGTGGCCCTTCGTTGAGCGCGCTGCCTTACTCTGCGCTGTGGGCACAAGTGCGCTTCGCGACAGGCACACCTTGAGCACCTTGAGCTCCCTATACACACACTCAACCTCTCCGTCCGCCTCGTACATTTGGGACTTCCCCCCCCCCCCCCCCTATCGCCCGCCAGGGGGATATGCGATGCGCCGGTTTTCCTGTCGCCCCCTCCCCCACCCATCCCATCAACCCACAGGCTGCCGATCAGTGCGATCAGGCTGCCGACTGATTCAGAAGATCGCTCTCGTACCTCCGCCCTTGTCGCACGTATGGCGGCGCCCCATCCCATGTTTGAGCAGGCGGCAGGTCCCTCGAGTGCGACAAGGAAAGAGGCGCGAGAGCGATGTTCGGAATCAGCAGACGGCTGCTCCCTGGGCTGTGTGGTTCCCATACACAATCCATTCGTTTCACACACTGTGCTCTGTGATACATAAAAAAAAAATATATATATATATATAGACCACGCGACCGTGACCGAAAGTTCCGAAGGGCCGAAACTTGAACGCAGAGATGCTTTACCGTGTTTTTACCGTGTACATGCAGGGGTTTTGTAGCACAATTTGCCTACCTTTCAGGCGGCCGTCTTAATACGCGCCTGGCGCGGGGCAGGAGGGGGCACCGGGCACCGGTCACCGGCCCGGCGGCTCAGCGTCCCGAGAGGTGGCGTGGAGTGGTCGGGGCGCGCGCGGACATCCCCCCCCCCCCCCAGTATAATATAATGCCACACTGGCTGCTCGCTCTGCCGGTTGCTCTCTGCTCGCTGCGCTGCTCTCTGCTCGCTGCTCGCCGAGGGGCGGCCAGCTCGAAAAAAACTTGTACACAGAAATACCTGTGTATTTCTAGAAATACACTAAAAATACAAGGAAATACTCTACAATACACAGAAATACATAGAAATACTTAACAACAATACGAGAAAAATACCAAAAAATACATAAGAAATACAAGAAATACAAGGCAAGTGTACACAGAAATACATGAGTTGGCCGCCCCTTGCTGCTCGCTGTATGACAGTACAAGCAGGCTGATACATTCGTATCATCTGCTATAAATTCTTTTTAATTCATTTGAAAAAAAAGCTTGTCGCAAGAGCAAACCCCAGCAGCATGCGTGTTGGATCCAGATGGCTGCCGGCGTGCCAACGAGACGGTATCGCCAGCAGCACGTGTCCACCCCCTCCCCCCCATGTCCCCCCAGGTTTATCACTGTATCACGCGTCTCCGCGACAATGAGCCGGCTGGTGCTTGGCTGGTGCTGCCCGGCCTGCCCCCATGACATGACCCTGCCTGCCTCCGAGGTCCGCTTCAGAGTGGCCCTCCACTCCACCCGCCGATGCCGTGCTCCCATAGGAAAGCGCGAGTCATTCTTGTTCTCGAGCTCAGCCCACGAATGGACATGAGTGTCTGCACTTGAACCATGTACTCTGAATGTGTATTCGTTGCGCTTTGATCCGGAGAATGCTTGAGAACGTATTGGGCTCGGGAATGAGCACGACTATGTTTCTCGAGGGGTACATCACTCTATCCAATCAGTGTACACCCTGCGTTCTAATCATTTTGCGATCACCATCCAATCACACAATTTTGCGATAAACATCTATTTCAAGCACCTTAAAATGGCAAAATATCTAATTGGAGCCAAAAAATTATAGCATTTTTAAAGGTTTGGTTTAATTTTCCTTCCAATCACAACGCAACCCTCCAATCAGTGTACACCCATTTCAAGAGTGAGGTACCCCTCGATGTTTCTCAAGCCAGTTGTTAAGGTGTACCCAATTCAACGGCATAGTATACTTGAAGCAAGAATTCACTTTTCTGGGCGTGTCGGTGTCGGTGTCGTGCGATCGAGGTCTTCGGCCCGCCTGCGGTGTCATCCCCCCCGAGGTGGCCCGGCTCGGCTTGACTTGGCTTGACGGTGGGTTCCGCTGGACGTGACGGTGCGACGGTAGCCCCGGCCCCAGCCCCAGCCCCAGCCCCGGCCCCGGCCCCGGCCCCGGCCACCTGGCGCGAAACCTGCCCGACCCTGACCCGACCTGGGTCCAGCCCCTGCCCCTGCCCTGCCCCCCTCTCCCCTCCCCTCCCCTCATGCGACAGTGAGAGGGAGGCGCGACATGGGGTGAAGAAGGGGAAGGATCCTCGAGAAGGGGGGAGGGGGGCACTGTTAAAAAAATACCTCGGTAAATACCCAACGGTACTCTGCAAACTCAAGTGTCGTACAATACTGCATTAAGAGGTGCAGGACGAATGGTCTTGCAGTAAAACGTGTAGGACCCGGTGTGTCCTACAGTTGTATGTGTATGACACCACATTTCGCGTGTCCTACACTTTTTACAGGGAATTCTTTCATGTTTATAAAATTACGGAGAATATTATTTACTTTACGTAGACAAGTTTTGCATATTATGGTGGTTTATACATCGTTAATTTATTCCGAAAATGTCCTTTTGCGGCGGTCTGAGATTGAGGGTGAGCGCTCTCGCCTCCCTGGGGTTTGGTTTGGTTATGTAGGCAACCCCCTCTGCACTCTCG
The DNA here is from genome assembly GCA_029379305.1 of Frankliniella fusca. Taxonomy (NCBI): domain Eukaryota; kingdom Metazoa; phylum Arthropoda; class Insecta; order Thysanoptera; family Thripidae; genus Frankliniella; species Frankliniella fusca. The sequence continues at coordinate 1,412,980 of JAHWGI010000219.1, read as the reverse complement.
CATCCGGTACAGAACGAGGAGGTACTTCGGTGGCTGGCAGAGTTGATGGTGGCCCGATGACTTGATTCCATTACTCCTCGCATCCACCTGCCTGTACTCAGCTGCCTCTGCTCTCCCGCGCGTTGCCGGCCGCGCAGCTGATAGACGCCGCGTTATCACCGTGGACACGACGGCCTGCGGGCCGCGTGACGCGTCGCGCCCTTCGCTCTCCCCGCCCCGCCCTCTCACCTCTGCCCCGCTCTTCTTCGTAATGATTATATCCTTCTATTACTTAAAGAGGCAGAGATAAAGTGTGTGTGTGTGTGTGTGTGCTCTCCAAAACTTAATTGTTTTTCCTATGGAGAACGTATCCTTCCTGAGAAAAGCCATAATACGTGTTCAAAAGTCTAGCAGCTGCTATTCCGTGCGGATCTGCGGATCGTCGATCCGCTGATTTTCGGCGCCCCGCTCATGCGTCCAAGAAAATCTTTGGAGCTCCGTCGTTCTTTTCTATAAAAAAGAAAAACTTTCAAAAACTGGAAAAAAATTGTATAAAAATTAAAGAAAAAAGGAGGGAAAAATGATAACGCCGTTGGCAAATTTTCTATTGATTGATAGCCGTGCGCGAAGTTGCGGCCGTCTCGCTGTCGCGATGCGCACCTCCACGTTATCTTTGGGGATCCACTCACAGGCAGGCAGACGTCATCGACACAGCGCAATCTACCGCCCCGGCCGCGTCACAGCGGGGCAGACAGGTACGCGTACGCGGCTACCAGTCACAGTCGCACGTTTTTATTTTGTTACTGATGACACACAGCTTTTAGCGCACCCCCAGTGACGGTCAGACTATGTTGGTGGTGGTGGTGGTTGTAATCGAGGCCGCCGGGCCGGCATATGACCGCGGCGCCGTGAGTTGCTGATGTGCACAGGAGGTGAGGCAAAGAGGAGTGACGCCGCCCGCTATTCTGACCACTGAAGGTTTTTTTTCTCCTCTTTTTTTTTTTTTTTTTTTTTTTTTGGTACTTCAACGGACACCTGGCAAACAGATAAAAGCTTCCTTTTTTTTTTTGTTTTTAGAAACCATTCATGCAGTAACGACTTTTGTCCCGTGGTCCTTTTCTCAAGTCAATTCATCATCATACTCCATCTTCCTGGCCGAAAACAACAGTCGAGATATAATAAGTTTTCCATACACCTGCGAATGACGCACCAAGTCCTTTTTGAAGTACTCGTCCAACTTTTTGACACGTTCCTATTGCGCGCCGCGGCTTGAGCGTGGAAGTGCGTGTGAAACTCGATAACTGCCGGCGGGGCGGGGCGTGGCGGGGCGTGGCGGGGCGTGGCGGGGCGTGGTTTGGGCCGGATCGGCGTGCGCGGCATGGGCCTTTGGCGACACGAGCTGGAGCCCGCCACGCCATGCCACGCCCCGCCACGCCCCGCCACCTCCTCAGCTGCTGCGGCCCCCTTCCCGGTGTTCGCTTTCATCTTCTTCCTCCTCTTGGAGGATCGCAGGAGACTGGTCTGGAGGCTCCGCTCCGGGCTGGCGCTGAGGGGGCGGGGGCCGTCGGGGGCCCGCGCGGGGGGTCTGCAGACGCAGGCGTATGGAAAGGAGGGTCCTTAATCCGGTATGCAGATGCCTACGAGGCGCTAGGCGTGGCGCGGCGTGGCGCTGCGCGGTTAGACTAGGGGGGTGCTTCTCCCCGCCTGCCATCGTGCTTACTTATACAGATTACCCTTGACTGCGCGCCACCCCGCCGCGCCCCGCCGCTGCTTGTGCAGGGTATAGGGCATGCGATCGCGCTGACAAAGGAGACGATCATGATGATATTGAACTCAACACCGAGAGGAACGTTAAAGGCCACTGTCCAGATCAAGGAGACGTGACTTTGGATTACTTTATATTTTTTGAATTTTTTTCTTGAGGTTTCAACGGGTTCCAAGAGAATAACGAAAATGTTTGTCACTGTTGGGTAAATTTTAATTTTGTTCTCATTATTTCTGACTATATATTTTTTTCAATTTTTCCCAATTTTGCTCTCTTTCTTCTTTTTTGTTGTTGCTTTTTTCCTTGATTTTATTTCGATTTTTTAACATTGTTTTTAATTTTTAAATTTTTAAAATGTTTCTTTTTTTGGGGGGGGTGGGGGGTGGGGGGGGGGGGTGAAAGAATTTTTGAAAGTGATCCCCCCTCGGGTGTGTGTGTGTGCTGGTGCAGAGAAATGTGGTGGCAAGATATTGCGAATGCCCCCCTGTTGTCGCGCAGGCTATCGGGCGATTATTCCGTGGATTATAGCGCACGATAAAGGAAGCAAAAGGCGCCCTTATAGAAGCATTTCTCGCTCGATCTCTGTAGGTCACAACTCGGCTCCCGTCAAAATGGTCGGGGACACCAAACACACTCTTGCGTGTGCGCGCGCGCCTGTGTGTGTGTATGTGTGAGTGTGTGTGTGAGTGTGCGTGGGCGCGGGCGCGAGGTTGGGGTGGGGTCACTGCCAGGGCGTGTCCCCTCATCAAGGGAAGCCCCGGGGCTGAAGCGCGCGCCGCTGTGGCGGGGCGGTAGGCGGCAGTAGGCGGCAGGGCACTCACCCACCTAATGGAATCACTCCACGAATCGTGTCGAAACGACCCGCGCCCCCTGCCTGATGTGTGCCACTGATCGATGGGTCGAATGGCGAGTGATTCTGCGCCCATAAGGGAGGGGTGCGGGCAAGCGAAATAAGCCCTGCACACACTGAGGGGCTGTGTAGTTTTTTGTACATAACTACGTAAGATTTCGTGCGTAGCTTATGTATGTATTTCAGCATACGTAACTATGTATAAAAAAGTCTGTAACTTACGAACAATTTGAAATACGTAGCTTATGTACAATATTTTTGAATTTCTTACATATTGTACGTGGCAATAGCGTTTACAGCTTTTGAACTCTTTGGCATTTTTACGTAGCTTATGTACATTTGTGTCCTTTCAGAGCACTTCCATTTCTTAATTGTACACAAGACAGATACCGCTCACGGAGGTCTACTTTCTCTTTTGTACATAGCTATGTACTTTTTTTTACGTAAGGGTTATGTACATTTTTTCTTACGTAGGTGTGTACAATTTTATGCGTAATTATGCACAATCCCAAATGTCCACAAGTTACGTACAAAAAAAAGTACATAGCCCAGCAGTGTGCAGTGAAACTTATAAATCACTGGTAAAACTAAGGCGTAGCTTTATGCCCCGCACTGTTAAAACCTTGCGAAGAAATGCTTCGCATTACGAAGAAAATCGTAAGCTGCGAAGCATTGGGCTGCTTTGTATTGCGAAGCATTTTCTTCGTAGTGTGCGAAGAAATTTCTTCGCAAGGCGGGGCCTTTTGCGAAGCCTTACGAAGCAGCCAAATTCTTCGCAACGCTGCGAAGAATTTTCTTCGTAAGAATTCTACAGTGCGTTTTCAAGCGTACTGAGATTACGCTTGAAATCGAGCGTAACGGGTCGATCCGCTCCTATTCGTCCTATCTAAATGTATGGGAGAATTTCTTTCGTACGCTTCATTTCAAGCGTAACGTATTCAAGCGTAACTGTATGCTTCATTCAAGCGTACAGTTGCGCCTTAGTTTTACCAGTGAATAATAATAATAATAATAATAATAATAATAATAATAATAGTAATAATAATAATAATAATAATAATAATAATAATAATAATAATAATAATAATAATAATAATAATAATAATAATAATAAAATCAAACCCTTCTGAACTACTGCATCTGGTGCAGGGGAATCGTGACGCGAACTTTATGGACTGCCTTCCCCTGAGCGGATTGTGTAAAGATTTCCAAGAAGGACATATGTGGTCTGTAATGGTAATAAAGATCTGACCTAAGGAAATTGAAGAAAAGTTTTGGGTTTCTTCTTCTTTCATTCTGTCAGATTCGAGTCGGAGATAATACCTCTTTTTGCGCTTGCTGTGCCCTACACTATCAGTCAAAAAGATCCTGTCACTTTGTGACCTGAGCTGTTCTAGGCCTCAAAGCTACAACCCACTTGTAAACGCACAACTGGTGATGTGAATTTACTAACGTGCCACAAGCAAAGCATTCTAGATAGATATGTCTGCTCCAAACGAAGCAAACTGAAAATTGCAAAAGTACACATTTAAAAAAAAATAATAATAAAAAAAAACAATGCAGTCGGTGGCGCCCCCTAAGTGCACCCCCGTGGGGCTCCGGCGGGTCTCCTCAGCAGGGTGGTGGGCCCCGCGGGCGGGGCTCCGCGGGGGCGTAGGGAGCAGAGAGTGCACTTAGCCTGAGGGTCGCGCGCAGGGCGGGGGCCCCTGTGTGTCGCGCCTCCACAAAGAAAAAGGGTGAAGGTGAAATTATGTTGGGCGGCGTCAGCTGAGCTGGACCACAAGCAGCGTTCACTCTTTCTGTTTATACCGACTTATACCCACAGCACAGTAAGAGTGTCATTCCCTTCGGCGTCTCTAAATTTCATGTCAAAATCTTCATTCATATTTGTGGGCATGTAAGCCTAGGGGCTAGACGCGCGTGTCGTGTATGTGGCCTCGGCCTCACTCTGTGCCAGGCGCCCATGGGGTTGTCGCAAGGGGGGTCACATCGAAAAATCATTGCACGGCTCCCAAAAAATCATTTAAAAAATACAATTTTGAAAAAAATCGAAATAAAATTCAGAAGAAAGATACAAAAAAAATCCAAAAAGTAAAGAAAAAATAATGAAAAAACAAAGAAATTGAAAAGAAATCAGAAATAGGGGTCAAAGATCTAAATTTATCAGAAAGTGAGAAATATTCCTTGAAAAAAAAAAATATCAAAATCAAAAGTTTTAAAAAATGTTTGTGCACCTTTTGCATGAGTGATCCCCCCTCGGGGAGTCGTGACAGCGGCTGGGCTGGAGTGAGGCTACCAGTCCGGCCCGGCCTGGCGCGAGGCTATCGAGCGGACACTGCGGCCCCGCGCTAAGTGTCCTTGTGTCCCCTGCGGTGCGTACTGCGTGCGCCTCTACGTGGAACGCGAGCGCCACTAACACTGGAAGCATTAAGTGTGTCAATGTCGCACACTTGTAGGTTGTCTCGTGGATTGAGAACCAGTCCGACATTACGTTGTGGTCTGCGGTTCGATACCCGTGCCTCTCCTCCGTTTTTCCCTCCCTGTCACCGTGCAGTTTGGGGCATTGGAGGGAAAGTATACACAGGCTGGCCCTCGCGACTGGTTGGCTCACTGGTGAGAGCACCGGACCGGTAACTGTGGGGTAGAGGCTGAAATCTCAGCTAGGGTCTCTTTTTCCCTCGCCGCCCTCCGTGACCTAGGCAAGCCAGCCAGCGAGACAAATAATAGAATTAGGACGAGTCAAATTTCGGTCAGCTCGATACGAGGCTCGATAGCTGCGAGGATTTTGATCGCTCTGTCTAATCTCGGCACTCGGGCTTGGGGTGTCGTGCGGGCAGCGCACCCCTCCGAAGGGGCTTGTGTGCTATGCCCGAGAGGGAAAAATCTCACTTTGAAATTTATGTACACCTCGTAATTCAGGAAAATTCAGAAAAAATCACAACTTTAGGAAAATTTTGGATATAATCAGGAAAATTAAGAAAAAAAAATCAGGAAAATTCACAGAAATTTAGTTAAAATTCATGTAAAAATTCCCCAAAATTCTCGAAAACCTGCAAAAATTCTCAATGTGTACACCAAAATTCAGAGTAGTCCCCCCCTCAAATGTGCCACAGAAGCGTGCGAGCGAGAGGCAGCGGATGCGGCAAGGGAAGCAGGGGAGGCTGCGGCCGGGAGGAAGCGAGGCGAGGGGTGCTTTTATCGCTGCGCGATTTGCCATTCTCCCGGCGCGCCGCGCCGCCCTGCGCCGCCCTGCGCTCAGCCAGCCACTCTTGGCTGTTTGCACGGTCCCGGCCGTCCCGGCTCCGGCTGTTGCACTGCCTGCTGCCTATGCGATGTTCTCTGGGCGTGGCGGGGCGGGGCGAGCCGAGCCGAGCCTATACTCGCGGGACGGGAGTTTTGCCGCAGAGCGCCCGGCCGTACAAAACTTTGTAGACGGCTTATTCGTGTCGGCGGCGGTCGGGTCGGGATTGTGGGAGCACGGGGAGGGGAAGAAGTGCGGGCACAAGGAGAGAGAGAGAGAGAGAGAGAGAGAGAGAGATAGAGAGAGAGAGAGAGAGAGAGAGAGAGAGAGAGAGAGAGAGAGAGAGAGAGAGAGAGAGAGAGAGAGAGAGAGACGTCCGCAACCGACTGCGGCCTGTCACTCCGCTGTCGGCTTGGCGAGCAAACCACTTTTAAACACACAAAGTGGCGCTAACAGGATGTTGGTTTCGGGACAACTAAATAGTGCACACGGCATTGTGGGGGAGCACGCGCCCGTGTCGAGCAGGGGCCGAGGAACGAAAACGGAAGTGAAAATAATGGAAAAGCGTCGTCGCCCCGTCCCAAGCCCCCCGCATCGCACTGGAACTTTTTCTGTCCGCAGCGGGAACGTCTCATTATTCTTTTCCTCTCCCGCGCTTCTAGCGCCCGTTCGTGGAACCTCCCCGCGCTGTGCGCCGGGAATGGGAATGGCACCGCAACACCTCATCTAAGTTGCGACGGCTCCGCGCATCTCTGACTGCGGTATGATATCGTTATGTGGATTGTGAGTCACACGAGAGAGAGAGTGAGTGAGAGAGTGAGTGAGTGAGTGAGTGAGTGAGTGAGTGAGTGAGTGAGTGAGTGAGTGAGTGAGTGAGTGAGTGAGTGAGTGAGTGAGTGAGTGAGTCAGAGAGTCAGAGTCATCGAAAGAGAGGGAGGATAGAGGAGCTGATAACACGTCAGCGGCACATGGTATCGGGGCATGCTACCTCGCAAGGATGCTCCCCTTATCGATAAGTATTCCGCGGGGGTCCGGGGCAGCCGTGGCGCCGGGTCGGGCGGGGACTTCCCCCCGCAGCACATCGTCCTATATACTCTCGCCGCACGCCCCCGCGTACCTCTCTGCCCCGCCCGCGAGGAGCAGCCGAGTCTCTCTGTGTGTTTTTCTGGTTTTCGCCCCCTCTCCTTTTTTTTTCCTTAATGTACGCCGCGAGTTAAAGCGGCTTACTGAGTGTCCTCAATTAAGGTCCTTGCGCTGCGACATTCCTGGAGGAGCCGCCCGCCTGGCGGTGCAGGAGCCGAGCGGGTCGCCTGCGCGGCTCAGCAGCCGTCGTGCGGCGTGCCTGCCCTGCCGTATCGAACCAGTGACTTCCCCTGCCGCCCACACTTTTAATTTTTCGGAATCCCGTGCTGCTGCTGCTGCTGTTCACTGTGGATGTTATTAAAATACTTGCAGATATACTGGAGACTTCACCTCGAAGTGTTTTAAAAAATTGCAATTAAAACTTATTGTGAAATCACAAGCACCTATCCTGTCGACTTGGAATTTTTTGACGAGCAGTGATGGGCAGTCGTCGGCAGTCGTAAATGAACAACATATATTGTAAATCGTGTATTTGAGCAAATTGTAAATCTACGGATACATCTCTATGGTGCTCCCGATGATGACATCGACGACGTACTGTACTCCCGGTCCGGCCGGTCGGTGGCCTCCCGCTGCGCGTCCCTAACTCTGCCCCCCCCCCAAATTCAACCCCACGTCCACGTGCCCTGCTCTCGTCCACCCCCTAATTCGACCGCGTGCTCATTACTTTGGTTGCTTCATGTGACTCGTTTATTCTAATTGGTGCGACCGCCTCTATTTGCGCACCTTTCTTCCTCCCTTTCTTCCTCCCTTTCTCTATCTCGTTCTCTACCTCGTTCTCTATCTCGTTCTCTATCTCGTTCTCTCTCTATCTCTCTCTCTCTCCCTCCCTCCCTCCCTCCCTCCCTCCCTCCTCCTCCTCCTCCTCCTCCTCCTCCTCCTCCTCCTCCTCCTCCTCCTCCTCCTCCTCGTCCTCCTCCTCCTCGTCCTCCTCCTCCTCCTCCTCCTCCTCCTCCTCCTCCTCCTCCTCCTCCTCCTCCTCCTCCTCCTCTTTCTCCTCCTCCTCTTTCTCCTCCTCCTCTTTCTCCTCCTCCTCCTCCTCTTTCTCCTCCTCCTCCTCCTCCTCCTCTTCCTCTTCCTCGTCCTCCTCCTCCTCCTCCTCCTCCTCCTCCTCCTCCTCCTCCTCCTCCTCCTCCTCCTCCTCCTCCTCCTCCTCCTCCTCCTTTCTCTCAATTTCCCGCTCTTCTCTCCTCTCCCACACAACTGTATAGCTGCGCGGTCTACCCGCCGCACACCGGCCGCCTGGCCTATCCTGTCGCCCCCAATTAAGAACATGCGGGGAGGAGAGTATGGTGTGTTGCACCGCACCCGTCCCGCCCTACACTGCCCTGCATACTGCCCCGTGCAAGGCGACAAGGGGAGAAGGAGCAGGCAGACCTCCCCTCCCCTTGCCTACCTCTCACTCTCCTGCCCTCCGCCAGGGGCGTAGGAGCCTATGGAGCCGGGGGGGCACGGGGGGCACGTGCCCCCCCATTTTCAGAGGTGGGCCCTAGTTCAAAACTTATGCTATTTGAGGTCCAATTTTATATCTCGGGGACCATCCAGCAAACCCTTCTAATTGTTGAACCAATAAATGGCCTCCCTATGAAGAACGCCAGATTTTCGCCCCTTTTCAATGCCAATATTTCGCATTCTTGTTGTAAGAGGGCGAACTTTGCCATGAAATATGGCCTAAATTTGGCATTCGTGAAAAAATACCTAGGCCTTCACGTGGGATAAATTTGGGTGTTCAAAACTAGCGCCAAAGCCACAGCGTTAACAGTGCGAGTCGCCCCTGTAAGGTAGGCAAACCACGTTACTTGCCCCCCCCCCCCCACTTTGCAGGACCTTCCTACGCCCCTGCCCTCTGCTGGCATTTCACTTCCTCCCCTCCGCTCTGCCTTCCTCTCCCTCCCCTTGCCTTCCTCTCCCTCCCCCCTTGCCTTACTCTCCCTCTCCCATCCCCTTGCTTTCCTCTCCCCCCCCCCCCTGCCTCCCTCCCCTCCCCGAACCTTTCTCTCACTCCCCTTGCCTTCCTCTCCCTCCCCTCCCCTTGCCTTTCTCTCATCCCCTTGCCCTCCTCTCCCTCCCCTCGCCTTTCTCTCACTGCCCTTGCCTTCCTCTCCCTCCCCTCCCCTTGCCTTCCTCTCCCTCCCCTTGCCCTCCTCCCCTTCCCCTGGAGGTGTAAATGGCCGGCGCGCCTTTCACTGCTGCTGACGCCGCCCGCCCCCGCCTGCTCGCCGCGACGCGTTGGGGTGGGCTGCGCTGGGGTGTGGAGGGGACGGGGCGGGAAGGTCACTGCGCAATGCGTGCTGGGCGACTATTTGCTGCCCAGTAGGACCCCCTCCCCCCCTCCCTGCCTCGGCTCCTCGGGTTGCAGCGGCGGTGGTTGGCTGTGTGGATGGTGGTGATTGCGGCGGTGGTGGTGGTGGTTGCGGCGGCGGTTGATGTTGATGGGCCCCGCATGGGGCGTGTGCCCGTGGTGCCCGCCTGGGTAACGAACACGCCTAGCCGTGCGGGAGGACTCGGCGCGTGAGGCCGCTTGTGACCGTCCCGTCCCCTCCCCGTCCCAGGGGGCCGCTCTGTTCTGATGAGCGAATCCGACAGAGTAGACTCTTTTCTCGCCCACTGTGGGTCATTTACTAGAATGGAAGCCCGATAGAAGCAGCGCGCACGCACTGGAAAAATCCCTCTTTTTTTTTCTTTCTTTCTCACGCTTTCCAAATGAACATTTAAGCTGCTTTGCTATCCGCCCTTATACCATTATTTGAAGTTTCCTTCGCGCTATAGGGCTTCCCGCTCTTAGCTTTGTAATTAAGTTGCGCCCGTGAGTCACCTGTGTGTGTGCGGTGATTTAGCGTTACGTGAAATGCGCACAGCGCAGGACAGAGGGCGCGGGCCGGGCCGGGCCTATGGGTGGCTCGATCGACCGGCCTCACTGTTCCTCCCCAAAGACTCACTGACTCATGAAAGTAGGCCAGAAAACTCGCCCCCCCCCCTCCTCCACCTCTCCCTTTTCGCTTCCTTTTTCTGTGCAAACCTCATTCCCTCCCGCTCTCTCTCTCTCTCTCTCTCGATTTCTCTCACTCATTCTCGCTCTCTCTCTCTCTCTCTCTCTCTCTCTCGACCCCTCTCTCGCTTTCGGTTGTCATTTTAGTTTCTGTCCCCTCACCCCCGGCCCGGCAGGCACGGACGGCAAGCGGACGAACGACGCGGAGGGAAGTTACTACCTTATCAATCGATTTACCAACACTCAGCATGCGATGTAGAGCTGCTTTTCATTTTTCTTTTTTACCAACCCCGTTGGCCACGTGACCCGTTCGGTGTGGGACGTCCAACGTCCACCCTTATACCACTGGCCATCTTTTTTTTTGTATATTTATATTTTTTTTTTATATTTTTGACCCGTCGCTCTTTTGCTTCTTTCCGCTCCATGTTCCGCTCCCCTTTTCTGCGACGACTGGCAATATTTCGCTGTTCTGCGGAAAAATAATAATAGTCGTGAAGGTTTGAATTTCCCATTTATTTTGATGGTGCGCCCCTGACTCTTTTCAGCCTCCACTCCTGCCCACTGGACTGCACTCCTAACTTCTTACAAAGAAAATTCCTTGTATTACAAAGAATTCTGTGCAACCGTAATACAAAGCCACTACAAAGCAAAATTTTCTTTGTAATACAAAGAAAATTCCTTGTAGTACAAAGGAAAACTCTTTGTAATACAAGGATTTTTCTTGTATATTACGGTTGCACATAATTCTTTGTATTCTACGAAAAATTTCTTTGTAGAAAGTTTAGAGTGTGGGGCGGAAAAAAAAGCAGGCGTACTATTTTTTTTTTTTGTAGAGGTGCAGCTAATTTTTAAGCTACCGTGCTCATTTTCTAGCTACATTGCTATTCATTTTTCCACCGTTTTAAGTTTTTAGCAGCTGCTAAATTTTCACATCTAATATCAGCTGAGAAAATTTTTTATTTTTATTTTTTTTGTGAGAGAGACTTTTCCTCTCCCACTCTCACTAGCTGGAACAGAGGGACTCTCTCCCTCTCGCACTCTCACTCTCTGGAGGATCTCTTTCCGCGCTTCCTGCTGCTGCTCTTTCTTGTAATAACATCGGCTGCTGCGCACCGCTCCGCACCGCCCGGCCCGGCTCCTCCGAGTCGAGCTCCGGCATGGCTCCGGCGCGGCGGTTAATTCAATAATGAAAGTGGAAAGACGAGCTGGGCTGCTGCTGCTTGGGCCACCGCCCGGGGCCGGGGCCCGGGGGAGCAGACGTCCTGCACACTGAAGCAGTAGTATACGCGCCGCCTATGCCCTCACTGTGAAAAATAGTCGTAAGTTTAGGGGAAAAATTTCCACGAAGTGCAGTTGTAAAATTACAATTGCAAATCGTAAAATTACAAGCACTACGTATCGGTTTGAAATTCATTCACGAGCAAAAAAGGTCCGTCGTAAATTTACAACATATTTCGTAAATCACGATTTACAAAATTTATCGTAAATCTACAAAGATATTTTTCACAGTGCTGCCCTGCCCTATGGAGTTGCCCGGAGCACTCTCTCTGTTTCCATCAGTTTCATAGTTCTGAGTAAAATTAAATTTTTTATTGTTCTTTTTTAGGCTTGTTCCTCTCTTCTTGGCTCAATCCTGATTTTTTCTTCATCTTTGAAAAAAAAAATTCTTTCTAATTTTCTTAGCGTGGCTCCTTAAGCAAAACCGGAATTTTCTGTACGATTTTGATGCAATTTGGCAGAGGTAGACTGAAATTCCCTAGTTGACTCCTGCACTGGCATAAAAATGTTAGCGTCTAGCTTTGAGAACTTTTGAATTAAAATCTCCGTTTTTATAGTAATGCTCGACTTGTTTTATTTCCATTTCCTTTTATAGGATTTTTTTTTAAGTCACGAAGTTGCCTTATTATTCTTGATAAGGCTTTAAATGTTGGCGAGTTTTGCTGTGCATGTGCTGGTAGTGGCCCACTGCTCCCAGCTGTTCGGGTTCGCCCGTCCTTGTGCCGTGCCGTGCGGCGTTGCGACTTCGATTGATTCTCTCCTGTCACCTACCTCCCTTGACGGCAAGGTGCGGTGCGGAGAACTGTCGAGGGGTGCGACATGCCTATCACGGCTGAGCGAACGGTCATTAGACCGTCAAAACTCGTAGTTGAAACTGTGGGCGGGGTGACACGCCTTTAGGCGCTACGACAGATTTAGATGAAAAGTCTTTCAGTTGAAATCGCACGTCCCATTCCATACCCCTTCCGGAGGGGGTGCGTCTGAGACGAGGGGTCCTTTACTCCAAAATAAATCAGTATACACCTAAAACAAAATCAGTAAACCGTCAGAAAAAAAAAAATCATAAAAATCGAAAAGAAAAAGAAAAAAAATCATAAAGATCAAAAAGAAAAAAGAAAAAAATAAGAAAAAATCACGAAAAACTAGAAAAATCAAAAAAATTGGTGTACGCTTGAATTTATAGTGAAGAACCCCTCGATCTGAGGACGGGAAAGGGCGGGGCGGGGCGGGGCGGGGCGGGGCGGGACGGTGGAGGAGTAGTGTGGTCTCTCAATGTAGTGCATATTGGCTCGAGGTGGGGTGGAGAGAGAAAGAGAGAGGGGTGTTTGCGGTGGGCACGCGCCTCGCCTGTGTGCTTTGTGTCAGCCCGCAGCTACCTACAGTAAACCGACCAGCGCCAATCTGGGCCTTTTGGCCGCTCAGCCAGACAGAAAACAAGCCGTGTAGCCTCGTGTTGTCGCGCAGGGCAGGGCGGGGCGGGGCGGGGTGGGGCCCTGGTGGCCCTTGGCCCTCAGAAATAAGGGAGGGGGCTGCTGTTCGGCCACCCGGGCCCGGGCGGCACGGCGGCAGCGAAGACAAAGGACGAGCGCGCGGGCCGCACGCGAACTCAGGGCCACCGCGGGGTTGTATCGCGCGTCCTGCGCCCCGCCCCGCCCCGCCACGCCACGCCACGCCACGCCCCTTACCTCACGATTTCCACGACGGCCTTCGGTAACGCGGTCAAAACGAGATTCGCTCCCACCCCTTTTTTAGGCTTTTTTAAGCTTCTGCTCGCGAGATAAGAGGGCAAGCAGCGGGAAATATAAACCGCGCGGTGTGACATTTTTCCTCAAGTCTTTTTACTATATGTTATCGTGGTTTGCTATCACACGCGTCTGGCCATGGCGGGCCACAGCACAGCTGATACAGGCCCCGCCCTTGCCCCGGCCCGCCCCGGCCAGGACTCGATGTGTCTAATGGTCTAGTCGGGTTCATCAAACAGAACTGCGAGTTTTTATTCTTTCCTCTTACTGCACGATGGGAGAGGTCAGTCAGTCATAATAAAAAAGGGGCCATTTTTTTTTGTTGTTTTGACTTTTAATGGTTTTGTTTTAATTTGTTTGTTGACTTTGCAAGGAAAACTTCTACCACTTTTTGATATAGTTTGATTTGTCCCCTCTATTTTTTTCTTTTTTTTATTCGTTTTTTTGTTTGTTTATTTGTTGTCGATTTTTCTGTATATTAGTACTTGATTTTATTTTGAGTTATTTGATATTTTTGATTTTTTTTTTTTTGGAGGGGCCGTACAATTCCTTTTCGAAATGATTTCTCTCCTGCCCCCCTCGCGGCCCCCCTGTAGAGTGCGCTGTGCACCGGGCGCGGGCCGCGGCCGCCTGATAACACGCTTGCATGTCGCTCTTGATGCCCCGCTGTATTCCCTCTGTGTGTCCCCCGGCCGCGCGGTGCGACAATTAACACGTCGAGTCCCGAGGGATCCTGCCTGCTCATTCACAGCCGGACGCTTGAGTGAGTGAGTGGGCGGGTGCGACTCGCGACGTTTTGAATGTTGCCGCTTCTGCGAGCGGCGCGGTCTGGGCAGGTGAATAAGGTGCGGCTTGTTATGCACGCGGTTGTGTTGAATACATTTCGCGCCGAGGAAAGCGGTGGAAATCACAAAGTTTGTGGGGATGAGTGGGGAGGGGGGAGTGTTGTGTGGCGGTGGCAACTGCCCTGCTGCTGCTGCTGGGGCCGGAGCGAACCAGGGGGCCCGGGCCCGGGGCGCAAGGGGCAAGGGAGGGAAGGGGGCTTGTTTTCCTAGCCTCCTACGTCTCCTCTGCGTAAATGTTGACGGACGGAAGGCGTGGGCGGGGCGGGGCTGGGCAGCCGAGCCATTCCGAAGATCGCTCTCGTGCCTCCGTCCTTGTCGCACCTGTGGCGGCACCTTATGTCGGGGGTGGCGGGGCCCTATGAGTGCGACAAAGACGGAGGTACGATAGCGATCTTCGGAATCAGTCGGCAGGGCAGGGGACGGGACGGGACGGGTGACGGGGGTAAAAGGAGATGCCCGACCCGGCATGGCCGGGGCCTGCCGTCTGATTCAGAAGAAGTCCGCTCTCTCCTCCCTCCGTCCTTGTTGCACCTTCAGCGGTGCCCTGGTAGTGCTCCATGAGTGCGACGAGGACAGGAGGTACGAAAGCGATCTTCGGAATCGCTCGCCTCTGTCCGGGCCTAGCCCTCCCGCTGCGCGATCTCGAGGAGATGGAGATGTCGAGGCTTATAGGATGGGCGGGGCGGGGCTGGGCGGGGCGGGGCGGGGCGCGTAGGGGTGGTCCATGCCAAGCAGGAGCAGGCTGTGTGTGTGTGTGTCTGTGTGTGTGTGGGCGGACCCTTTCACCCTCCCCTCGATAGGCGGGCGCCCCATACGAGTGTCGGGAATAAGAAAAGGGGAGGGAGGTTGTGTGGCGCCCGTCTCGCCCCGGATGGCAGCGGGGCTGAAGGGACGACTGCATAGCGAGAGGGATGAGCTGGGCTGCTGGACAAGAAGACCCGTATATAGGCCGGAGCAGGGGGAGGACGGCCCGCACCCTATAACGGACCGACGGACTCACGTTCGGTTTATTTGGGACGTAACGCTGTGTGTGTGTGTGTTTTCTTTCCTCTTTTGATTACGATGCGGCTCTAATGCGACCGATTGCCGTGCGGTGATCGAAGTCAGGGAGGGGGTTTCCCCGTCGGCGCGGTAAACGCGTGTGAGAGACTCGCCCGATGCTCTGTTGGCGATATACCGTCGGAGTAATTATCCCCCCAGCCCTAACCTCCGCCCCGTCGGCGCGCACATCAAACACGACCACCCCCCGCCACCCCCCACCGGTGCCCCACGCTCCGTGACACTGGGCTTGCGGCTTCGCCCGCCCGACTCGGCCCGGCGGGGCGGCGGCCTTCCCTATTGGGTATCGAGTTATTACGACGGCGAGGCTTTGGCCGCGCGTGTCGGTCGGGGGCGAGGCTGGGGAGGTCGTGTCACTCCGTCGTACCAACAAGCCCCCCGCTGCGGTCCGCGCGTGCGCACCCCGCTGCTGCTGCCGCTGCTGTCTGGTCTGGAGTCGAGTCACCCCGCCCCAAGGGGAAACGACTGTGAAGTTGGTTAGGTACACCTCGCAATTTAGAAAAATTCAGAGCACTTTAGAGAAATCCAAAAAAAAATCAGGCAAATGCAGAATAATTCTGGAAAGAGCTAAAAAAAAGGCCCCAAAAATTCAAAAGTTCACGAAATATCACGAAAATGTACAAAACTTGCCTATGCCTCCGCGACACTGTCGTTCGTGTTTTCTGATACAGCCGCGGGTCTGCGGAGCTGCCTGACCGCTCCAGTACTCCCGGTGCCTCAGTGGAGGGCGCGCGGGTGCCGCGGAGGGAGGCTGATTTGTGCTTTCTCGGGGCCTCGCCTTTCCCCCCCCCCGCCTCAGTCCCTTTAACCTCGGATGTGTCCTTCCCCCGCCCAGTGAGCGGCGGGGGTGCCGGGTGCCCCACGTCCCTCCCCTCCTCCCTGAAGGCTATCACGACAGAGCGGCGCGACTACCACCGCTGTCTCTGTCCTGTTCTGTCTATCAACCTGTCATTGCCTTCGACTGCTGCTCGCATTGCCGCGGTGCCGGCACGGATACCCTGCTGGAAGCCTGTCTGTTTATTTTTTGGTTCTCATTCGTCAGCTGCAGCCTTCATATTGTGGGGGATGCGAGGCGATGCCGCCCCGTTTGCGCGTTTCGCGTTTGGTTAGTCGAGCGGCGTTATTGAGCGTATATGACAAAATTGTCGCTGCAAATTAATGCATAGTATTTTGTTTCATATTTACTATACCCGGCTAGATTTTATAAGGTATATAATAAAGCCATTCGTGTTGGTTAGCCGCCCAACCGCTATCTGATCGTGTTTCATCTTTCTTTTTATTCTTTATTAATATCCCGACGTGAACAAATTGCGTTTTTCACGAAACTCGATATTCGCGCGTTCTACTTGCACACCATTGTCTCTCGGGGCGTCGTCGTGAGTTCAGGAAAGGAAGAGCTATCCATCCTCCCCCGAGCAGTACGCGACGGGCGCTTCTATGATAAGCGTGGTTGGCGGAGGGGGAGGGGGAGGGGCTAGGGGCTAGGGGCGGTACTGCAGCAAACGGTGCAGTGCCACTTGTTACTGTCGGCCCGGGCAGCGCCGTGCCGCTGCGCGAGTCACGTGAGCAATTTCTAGAGTGCCTCGACGGAGGGTTGAACACATCTCGCTCGTTGATGATATGGCGCTTCTCCCCGGTCCCCTCCCTGCTCGCAACCCTCCTTGCACCCGTTTCCCCGCGCCTTTTCCAGTCGCTCTTTTCCTCTTTCTCTATCGCTTCTTCCCCCCCCCCCCGGCCGCCACCCCTCGCAAGGTCTGCCTGCCTGCAGTCTATATACACATACCGCTTGCTCGTCTCAACTACATGAAACGCCCGCCCGCCCGCCCGCGCCCGCCCTCCCTCTGCCGCCGACCAGCCAGATTGGCCGACGTGCCATGACAGAGGGGCCGGGCGGTGCGCTCTTATCGACTAGTGCACAAGCAAACAGACTGGAGGTTGCCGGAAGTTAGCGAAAGGCAATTGGGGGGATGGGGGTTGGGGGGGGGGTCGCTCCCATTGCCATGGGCCGCGAGGCTTATAAATACACGGCTCTTAAAGGGTCCCGCTAGAACGGCCTGACTGGGCTGCGCGCTGCTTACCTCGCCACAGCGACATGCGCCTTTTCGCTCAAATGTGTATTACCCGAGTGGAGTAGAGTGGCGGTAGAAGGTCGGGTCGCTGCGGGAGGCAGTGCGGCGCGCCGGTGTGCTGCACTGTCGAAAGAAAGAGAGAAAGAAAGAAAGAAAGAAAGAAAGAAAGAAAGAAAGAAAGAAAGAAAGAAAGAAAGAAAGAAAGAAAGAAAGAAAGAAAGAAAGAAGGGAAGGAAAGAAAAAAAGAAAAAGAAAGAAAAAAAGAAAAAGAAAGAAAGAAAGAGAAAGAAAGAAAATAGTGCGGTAATTACTGATTGACGATGTGCCTCGACAATCAATACCTGCTAAAGTTTAGACTTTTCCTTACTGCGAGTCTCCGTTTAACATAGGCTCTTATGGGCGCTACGGTAAATGAAGCACAGTCATCTCCACCCCACCATGATTTTCCGTACCTTTTCCTGTACTTTGGTGCAGCAATGTTTTCAGTGTGGTCGTGGGAGGCGTTTTCATTTGCGTCGCGTAAAATACCTTTTTTTCGTGATGTGTGGCGAGTGTGTGTGTGTGGGGTAGGGGGTGGGGGGAAATTGTATGTGTGATGGTGGGTGCGAGACGCGAGGCGAGACGGAGAGGCATTTCTCTCGCACTGACTGGCAAAGGGAACGAGTCACTGGGGTGCAGGGCTGGGGCAACGTGTGGGGGTTAGTGGTGGTGGTCGTTGAAATGTGTGTCGAGTCGAGGGCTACCCCGCCCCGCCCTGCCCCGCCCCGGGGAGGCCGGAGGGAACTGCTGCCGCTGCTGGCGCCCTGCTTGTTGTAGTGGTAGCAGCAGCAGAACGTGGCAGCCCCGCCCCGACTCACCCCGCTTCACCCCGCCCTGCGGCTATTAGTGAACCAATGCTGATTGCGCAGGAAGGAGAGCTGAGCCGGGCGGGGCTATGGAGGCACTGGGGCAGTGGGCAGTACAGAGGCGCGAGGAATTAGAGCCCCCCCACCCTCCCACCCCCTCCCCCGCAAAACACAAGGTGTGCAGGGTGTGGCAAGCACTTAGTCACATCGCTTCGGCTCTCCCCATAAATATTACTCCTATCGTCTCGCCTGTTTCGCGCGTGCCCTCCCATACCCCCCCCCTCTCTCTCTCTCTCTCTCTCTCTCTCTCTCTCTCTCTCTCTCTCTCTCTCTCTCTCTCTCTCTCTCTCTCTCTCTCTCTCTCTCTCTCTCTCTCTCTCTCTCTCTCTCTCTCTCTCTCTCTCTCTCTCTCTCTCACTCGGCCAGTCGTTCTACCGGCACGCATATAGGATCAGTTCGGGTCACGTATGCCTCTTGACGTGACGTCAAGTCGAACCAGGGGGGGGAGAGGGAGAGAGAAGGAAAAGGAAAAGAAAATTCACATGCAGCCACTCTGCTTTGCAGTAAGGACGCGACAACGCGGTATGCAACTAAGTCCCTTCCGGTGGGCGCGTTGGCGGGCTTCCGGATGCGTGCCCGTCGCTGGCGGGGCGGGGTGGGGCGGGGTGGGGCGGGGCGGGGCGGGGTGGAGGGTGGAGTATGGTGTGGCCCTCGGGGCTCGGGGCTCGGGGCCCCCGCTGGCTGGGCAGTCCCGTCACGCAGGCCTGCCCGGCGGGCTGGCCTACCCTGGCGGCCCGCAAGGCGCTATGTGTTGCGGCGGGCGGGGCGATGAGCTGAGCTGCCGACTGATTCAGAACATCGCTCTCATGCCGCTGTCCTTGTCGCACTCATGGAACAACCCTATCCCCTAGATGAGGCTCCCTTGTGAGTGCGACAAGGACAGAGGCATGGGAGCGATGTCCTGAATCCTTCGGCACAGCTGAGCTCGCGCCGCCACGCGTGCCCGCCCGCTTCCCCTGCGCGTAGAATCCGTAGACTAAATGTTACGGCCTCAAAGCACTTTACAATAAATAAAATAATGACACTTTGGGAAGAAAGAAGGAGGTTTAACGGTGTGTTATTGGTTGAAGATAGGAAGAAAAGCGTTGAAGGCTTCTTGCAAGTTAGGTTTGAATATTGGAAGGAATGGAAGTTTATTGAAGGCAAGGTGTCAAACTCACGCTGATTCCCTGTAGTAAAGTATCTGTTTTACCCTCAGGTTCTTCTTTCTTTCGCGCACGTGCTCTTCACGTAGCTGACGAGTCCCTCTGTTTCTCTCTCGCCGCAGGCCTCCGCGGAGCGGCAGGTGTCCTTCGACAACGGGCCGGACGGGTCGGTGGCGGAGGACTGCTACTTCGCCATGCGCGCCCTGGACCAGGGCTACTCGTTCGCCTTCATCGAGGGCGAGATGTGGGAGAAGTCGCCCTTCTCGGTGTGGGACTTCATCCAGCAGCGCAAGCGCTGGCTGCAGGGCATCCTGCTCGTGGTGCACTCCAAGGCCATCCCCTGGCGGACCAAGTGGCTGCTGGCGGTGTCGTGCTACTCGTGGGTCACGCTGCCGCTCGTCACGTCCAAGGTGGTGCTGGCCACCATGTTCCCCCTGCCCTGCCCGGCCGCGCTCAACATGCTCTGCGCTCTCATCGGTCAGTACCTTTTGCTTTATTGTGTTCTCTGAGTTCTATCTCAAGTGTCCAATGGAATGTGTAATTTCAGGGTGGCCACAAGTCAGGGAAGTCAGGGAAATGTCCGGAAAAAAAAAGTTGTCAGGGAAGTCAGGGAAATGTCGGAGAAATTTTTTCAATCGACTGTATTTGCCAGTTATTCTTGCATCGCAGCTTTTTCACTCTTTTTTTAACAGTTTCCTTCCCCATAAACTATTGCGTTCATGTCAGGAAAACATACAACTTTGTCAGGGAAAAATCAGGGAAATGTCAGGGAATTTGATTTTCCAGATTGTGTGGCCACCCTGAATTTGCCCCCTAGCTCGTGTGCTCTGTGCTCTAACCGTGTGCCTCACTCTTGGTTTGTTTCAGAGGGCATGAACCTGTACATGTATATATTCGGTGTCATCAAATCATTTTCCGTGTATCGCTTTGGAGTGCTGAGGTTGATCCTCTGCATAGTTGGAACACTGCTCATCATTCCATTTACTCTGGTCATTGAGAACATCGCAGTGATATGGGGCGTCCTAGGAAGGAAGCACAAGTTCTACATCGTCAACAAGGAGTTTCATTCCTCACCAGTCATTATTGCTTGAGCATTTTTCTCCCTCAAAATGAATAATTTTAGTCTGTTTATATTTGTGTTAGAAGTGTGAGAGGAGATTCTGGATATGTCATTTGATACCCAATGTAAGATTAACAGTTAAGACAGAAGTACTTTGAATGACTGTTAAAGCACCGAGAAAATGTGACTCATTAATTTAAGGGGTGACCAATAGTTCTTATGTCAATGAACCAACAAATCTAACTTATAGCTTATTTTTGATCAAATATTATCCTTAAGATCCTTACAAGACGGTACAATACTGGACCAATGCTTAGGGATTTTCATGGAACTATCTAAATCTTTTTATTAAAGAAAGTAATTAATCACAGTCATTCCTCCCCCTTTTAAAATGCTTGTAATGTGGGAGCAGTTGGATTGTATGATTCATAATGGAGTAAAACTGTTTTTCAAAAATCATTTGAAATGAAAATTAACTGAATTCATTGATTTAAACCAGCCAATCAATTCTTTTACTTAAAAAAGGTATCCTGAAGTTTGTCAGTTTCAAGAGTGCTTAGTATGTAAGGTGAAATTCATTAACCTCTGTAACTAGTCAATGCAATACTTATGGTGTCTGTGATTTCGGGCATATTTTCACAGAGTTTAATGAGCAATGAATGAGTTTATGTTAAGAACGATAGGATTTAAACTTGCAATGTTTTCTGTGGAATTTCATTGTTCTGTGTTTAATGAGCAATATACCCAAGACAACAATATAAATTTTTTAACCAGTCGGTTATGTTTCAGTTTGGGAAATCTCCTCTCTGACTGATAGTATTCTGTGCTTTTTTTCTATTCTTTTTTTCCCCCCAGCTAAACTAAGTGTGCACAAAGTTAATCAAAAGGTTAGTGTAAATGAGGTTAAATTCATTCATTGGGCTTTGGTAAGATATGGTTACCGTCTTTTTCTATTAGTAATAATCTACTGATTGTCTGGAGCGGGTCTTGCACCCTCGTGATTATTGCACTTGATATTAATCTAGTAACTAAAGACAGAAAGAAAATGTCAAGAGAATGTAAAGAAGTCTCTTCCTTTGTATTTTCATTTTTGCATCAGCTTTAAAATATTTTCAGTGATTCAATTGTACTTCATATTTTACTTTTATATCTCTTTTTCTTTTCTTTAATGGGATGTGTGATTAGACCCTTTTCTATTTTAGAGATAGTTCTTTATATCTGATTATACCAAATCCTGTGACTTAAAAATCTGTGATTTTTACCGAAATGAGCACAGCAGTTAAATATGTGGAAGCCCAGCGAAATTAATGATGCGAGTCTTTGACACAGTACTCGACAGGTCTTTCCATAACTATATAGAAAAAATCATAGTATTGAAAGTAATTCTTCATGTATGTTATAAACTTGGCGGCATGTAATGACTTTGCGTCTGTGAAGCATATATTTTTTTTTGTTTCTGATCAGTTGCAGAAACTGACCAATTTCCATGTGGATATGTAATTAGTACTTTGCCAATATGCAATATTTGCATATTGTACTCAGGTATTTTTTGAGAGAATGTTGCAGAGGATTGTATGTTGTGACATTAAACAATCGGGCTTGTATCCACCCTCCCAAATCATACTGGAGCTATTGTAACTTGCCACCATAATGATTCCTATGTAACAGTAATGTCTTTAATACAGTCATGCTTTACAACAGTTAATCACCTGAAATGAGTAAAATTTTAAGCTGCACAATGCATTTGAAGTCTGCTTAATGTTCTTGTATTCATCTTTATTACTATAGATATATTTATTTTTAAATGCCACTTAAAGACTTCTAGGCTATCTCTTTGCTACCTTTCTTTACTGTACTTCTTTTTAGAAATGTGGTTGTGTTGTACATTTTGTCTGTAAGGTGAAAGTTTGTGCCAAGCACAAAATTATGTGCAGACACAGCTCCTTTTTTTCTCTTCTTTGTTTTTCCCTTTTTTTTCCACCTTAGGAACTGTATAAGGGGGTATAAGGGCCTTTAAAAGCCTACCTGCCTAAAATCAATTATTGTACTCTTATACTCTGTTTCTTTCTTTTTCGCACCAGGGAAATGTTTTCATTTCAGTAAAACATATCTTAGGTATATATACATATATGTGATATATATCTTGATACAATCACTTGTTTCTGTTTTCTAAGCTAGACTAAAATTTGGATCTCCCAGTTTACCCTTCTCCCATGCGAAGTGTAATGGAGCTTATGTACATGATGGACCAAAGTACAAAACTACTCATGTGTGAGGTAGACATTGGTTAGCATGTAGTTATAGTGTTTGCAATAGAGGGAAGTTATTGTTTTGGCAGACAATTTTTTTCTAAAGATTGTCATATGTACATTTCACTTAAGGGCCAAATGCCTTCCAAAACCAGAAAGCACAGCGTTCTTTCTTTCATGCCAACCACTGTCAACAAAATGCTGCAC
Organism: Frankliniella fusca; assembly: GCA_029379305.1. NCBI lineage: Eukaryota > Metazoa > Arthropoda > Insecta > Thysanoptera > Thripidae > Frankliniella > Frankliniella fusca. The sequence continues at coordinate 1,390,454 of JAHWGI010000219.1, read as the reverse complement.
AAGCTTTACGAAATGTTCCAAGACATTTTTTTGTCCATGATGTTAAAGTACAATGTCATTTACAGCATTTTGTTGCTTGAACGAAATGGCCAAATTCAATTTTGATGGTACTAGTTCAAAACCCAACTACAGTTTTGTGTAGTTGTTATGCCCTTATTATTCCAATAATCATTGCATCGTAACGGTGCGAGGATGTAGGGCCTGTCATGTGCTCAATTGCACCTTTTGTAATGTGTAATTTTCATTTCATTTATTCTAATAACTAATATCTTCTAGCTCTCGTTCTGTCACAAATGTGAATATTAGAGGACAGTATGTAAGAAACAGTATAAAAGTCATTCTGTATGACAGACAGTGCTCTCTAGCTGCTTGTTCTTTCCTAGTTGATAACTGCTATTTGAATGATACAAGCACATGTCATACTGGTGGTGTTCTGTTCAATTTAGATCCGTTTAGAAAATAGTCCTGCTTAACCTTTTTCTTTTAAGTTTTTACTATCATAAACCTCTTCTCAAAAATTAATCAATCATTGCGAACATTACTGTATACCTTCCTACTTATTTAATGTTTTTTGAATTTTGCAAAATCAAATCTAGTCATCCCTACAAAGAGTTTTTGGTTGGCCTTTAACCTTCCTTTGAAAGTTTCTGAAGAATTGTGAGTGTGGAGCTTTCCAGTCATTAAGTTCTTTCCACGCCTGGGAAACCTATATAATCAATGTGCCCAAATAATTTTTCAATCTGAAGTCTTTGGCAATATTATTCTAATACTTTTGTTGTAAGGTGTTGTTGTTTATTTTAGGCAACATAAATCAAGTGAGAGCTCAAATGTTTCACCAAATTAAGGCAATTTTTTTTCTTTCTTTTTTTCCAGAAATTTGTATTTTATTTGTTATTTAGGAATCAAAAACTGTTCAACTGGTTATTTGTGTGTTACAATTAAGTTGTACTTTGTACTGAAACAGTATTCTTTTATACAGAAAAGTCATTTTATGTCCTTTTTTTATTTTTCTTGTGTTGCAATGGAAATGGGATAAGATACTTCCTTTTACTTTCAACACTCATTATGCAGTATCAGCAAGGTTAGGTTTGTGTAATTAGGTTTGCAATTTTTGCTCACATTTTTATCAATTTGTGCCTCACAGAATGGTCATTCGAATGGTCCCTATTGTTAAAGGCATGCAGAAGAAATTAGCAACAGATGTTTGTACCCAGCCTTGATCTCGTAACTTATGTTCCCCTCTATCACTCAGTTTTTAGTTTGGGGGCTTCAAGGCTCAGGTACCATGTAAATGGACAGTGAAATGACCTGTTCATGAATAGATTTTACATAATTGTACCAAAGGATTCCTTGTGATTGGGTATGGAGCCGATACAGATTTCTGTAAAGACAAGCTTCTAGGTTTAATTATTTTAATGTATTTGCTTTCCTTCTTTTATTTTTATTTTCATTGATGGTAAAATGTTACCATGTCACAAATTATTGCATTCATTCCAATTTTATGTGTCTTCATGTGCTTGTGAAAATTCTGTAGCTGTTTCAGGTCTAGCAATTCAGTGCCATTCCTGGTCATCGAATTATATTTTTTTTCAGTGAAGTGTTAGTATATGTCAGCTTATTCAGGAGAGTTTAGTTATAAGATTGTTAATGGTGTTGTATCACCCTCACAATGCTGTTGTACAAATAAAAATGCAATTGCGTATCTTTGTAATACTAAAAATGCTACGGGACTTATTTTTGAATTGTTCTATCAAACCTCAGATTATTCCCATTACCCTAAAGAAAATCGAGAAAAGTTTTGAAATAGACTGATATGTGATCCGCGGGCGCCTCAAACAAAACGGACATTGTTTCTTTCTTCTTTTTCTTTCGGTGAAAAATTAATTGCGGTCGTCGGTTTATTTTATTTTTTTTTTTTAATAAAAAAAAGGGAGGGGGGGATAGACGACAGGGACAGGGCACCTCGAACTCAATGACCTCTCCTTCGCTTCGCGGCCCGTGGGTTTTTCGCCGAGCTGCTGGCAGCCAGGCGGGGGCGGGGTGCCAGTGGTGGCAGACCTGCGCACCCCGCGCCCCGCGGCGCTACCCGGGCGCTGTTGTGGGGCTATCCGGTCCGGCCGCGGCCGCGGGCAGGGCAGCTGTCAGATTCCAAAGATCGCTCTCGTGCCTCCATCCTTGTCGCGCTCATGGAGCCCAGTCATGCCCAACATGTAGCACCGCCATAGGGACACGACAAGGACGGAAGTAAGAGAGCGATCCTCGGAATCAGGCGTCAGGAGGCCTCTGCCAGTTTTTACAACTGTGATAAAGCTTCTCAGCAGGTGACCGCTTGCGGTAGAGCGCTTTTGCCGAACTGTCCTGTTTACTTACTACTCGTATGCTTCTTTTCGTTCTGCTACCCCTTTGCTATTCATACAGCATCAGAAAAAATAGATCAACTCTTATTATAAAACAGGAGATTGCAATTTCTTTTACAGTGTTGTCTGTCGTCGTCATTGTAATGCAACTAAATATGAATAAAGGGACCAAGAGAGTATTTGGTGAAAACGCAGTTCGAGGGCTTTACCGGCTCGGACTCGGATACTTGGGCCGGCGCGGCGTCGGCGCAAGTGCGTGGCCGCGTGGCCGGTGGCGGCAGCGCGGTGGCGGCGGCTTCGCCCGAAGAAGAAAGTGGCGGAGGTGGAGGAGGCGGGAGGCAGAGGGGCTCTGGCCTGGGGGCCCGCGGGGGCCCGCGGCGGCCGGGGCAGGGCCGCATTCTTGACGGCAGAGGATTACCCCTGGCGATATGCCCGATACCCCTACTCCTTGCTTCACTCACACAAACACACGCACACACTCACACACGCACACATACACGTGAGACTCGGCCCGGCGGCGCCTGGTTGGCAGGTAGTACTCGCTCCTCCGCGCGAGCGGTTGCCGGTTGCAAGTGTATATGTGTGTGTGTGTGTGTGTGTGTGTGTGTGTGTGTGCGCGCGTGTGTGTGTGTGTATGTGTGTGCACACGGGGGGCGGCGTTACGTCGCTCCTGTCCACACAATCCTCCCCGCTTCCAGAAACAATACGCGATTCCCCCGAACGCGCCTGGCGTGTCTGCCTCCTGCGCGTGCGTCAGCAAAGTACCAAAAGTACCCGCGGCGGCTACCTTCTAAATTAAAGTTTTATTTATTTTCCTTTGGCATTAACTGCATTTTTTTAAATTTAATTTGTGCGTTTGAAAAACAAATATGCCAGAATGCATTCATGCACTCCGCTCATGTTAATTGTTTCTTTTTCTTTTCTTTTTCCGTCGTGTTTGGTTTGGCCACCCATTCCCCTGTCTTCCTCCTCTGGCCGCTCCGCTCTCCCTCTCCTCTTTTCTTGTACTCCTTCGGGGCCCTCCCCTCCGCTGCATGAAGGAGTGGTAGATGATAATGCAGTCCGCAATTAATCTCTCGGTCGTGAGTTTCGTGAGTGCGGAGCTGAGTGGGGCGGGGCGGGGCGGGGCGGGGCGGGGCGGGGCGGGGCGGGGCGGGGCGGGGCGGGGCGGGGCGGGCGTGCATTAATGGTATTCAGCACACGCTCGCGCTGCTCACGCTCACGTTCTCGCGCGTGTGCCCTCCACCGCCTCTCTTTTTCCGCATGTCCCGGTGTCCTGCAGCCCCCCCTCCCCTCCCCTCTTTTGCGGTCCCCACCGAAACTTTATGTGTCTGAGACGAGCCGCCGCCGCATTCCGCACCGCGCGTCTCCTCCAGGAGCCCATGCGTGGGAGCAGAGAGAGAGAGAGAGAGAGAGAGAGAGAGAGAGAGAGAGAGAGAGAGAGAGAGAGGGGGGGAGGGGGGGAAGGAGGGCAGACATCGTCGAGCAATCGGTTTTGCTTTCGGTGACCCCATCGCCAGGTGGAGGTGTATCCTGCTGCAGCCCGCCCCGCGAGCGGGGATCACTCATACAAAATGTTGTAAATAATATCTTTTTTAATTTTGGTTTTCATTATTTCTTTTTATTGATTTGTTTTTTTGTTTTGATTGGGGCTGCAAATCTTGGGAATTTTTCCTAGACAAACCCTGCCTACTAGTGCGACTAGGCAACATTCGGGACACCTGCTGTGTGGCAGATTGCCCTAGGCAGGGTTTGTCTTGGAAAAATTCCCTAGATTCGCAACCCTAGTAATGATAATTTTAGGGAAATTTTCTGTCACTCTGATAAATTCTTATCTTTTGCCCTAGTGTTTGTGGTTTTTTTCGTTTTGTTTCGTTTTCGTTCTGTTAATTTTTTCTCGATTTTTCGGAGTTTTCTTTATCTTTCTTCTTTTGATTTTATGATTTTTTCAAATGATTTTTTGGTGGCCGTACGATGATTTTTCGAAGTGACTCCCCCCTCGATCGCCGCCCCGCCCGCACGCTAACTGGCAATGTACTTTTTCGTACATGTGAAATGTACGCATATAAACGTGCGGATTTATGTAAAAAATCGTGCAGAATTATGTAGAATATTGTACATGAATCTGTTAATTATTGTGCATTTTTTCGACATGTAACAAATTCTGCAGATCTATGCACAATATTTTACATAATTCTGCACGATTTTTTACATAAATCAGCACGTTTATATGCGTACATTTCACATGTACGAAAAAGTACATTGCCAGTTAGTGTGCGGCCCTGCCCCGCCCGCTCTGGCCCCGTGGCTTGGCGTGGCGTGGTGGGCCTGGTGTTCCGTGCCCCCCGTGCAGGTACGCCCCCGCGACCCCTCTTATGGGAGGTTGATTCGCGTGAACAGAAGGGCGCGCGGGTCGCTGCTTGTCTGCCGCTTGCGCCGGATTTTTCTCTCGGATTTCCCCCCGGTTTCAATCCTGAGGCATCGGACGCGGCGCGGTGATGCAACGAGCTGCCTCCGGCCTCCGGCCGCCACCTAGTTCTGCCATAAAGGAGACACGCGGATTCACTTTCGGATTGGGTTGGCGCGGAGGCAGGAGGCAGGAGGTAGCGTTGGCCGGCCCGGCCCGGCCCGGCCCGGCCCCTGGCCGGTGGCATCTTCTCCTGCAGAGGCGGCGCGCGGCGCGGCGCGGCACGCCGGGTCATCAGGACCGTACAAATAAAATGAAAGGGGAAAAAACGATTACGAAGAAACAAGGGGAAAGGGGGAGGGGAGGGGGTGCTGGTAAGAAAAAAGGAAGAAGAGGGAGGAGAAGAAGAAGAAGAAGAAGAAGAAGACGAACGATGAGACCGAACCGGACGCGAGACGGATAAAAGAACGTGAAAGTTATTTACCTCTCGAAACGCGACAGCAGAGGCGGTGGAGAGGACAGCGCCCGGGTCGGGGCCGGGGCGGCCGGGGCTGCTGCAGCAGTGTGTCGTCTGCTAGGGGAGATCACGGCTCCTAATAGCCGATCGGAGCAGAACCTTACCTAACACCGGCCGGTATAGTAGTGGACATCCACACCAGAGCCTCGACAAGGATGGGATCAGATAGGGAGCACCGCGCCGGCTGGGACTGGTCGGTCAGGGATTCATTCAAGTCCCAAGCTAGAGGAAGTGCAAGTCTCCCAAGGGGGCAACCACTCGTGAAGCCTGTGTACAAACCGCGGGACATCTCGCTAAAATCATCGGAAGTATAACTAAGAAAATCTCATAAGACATCATAGAAATCTCTCAAACACTCAGTTTGCGGAATCTCATGAAACCTTGTGGAATTCCCTGAAACATTTGCAAATATCTTTTAGAGTTTTATGATATCTCGTAAAAGATTTGTGAATTCTTACCAGACGAAATCTTTACAAAATATAGTGAAACCTTACGCAAATCCACATAAATCTATAGAAATCAGTAAAAGTCCCGTGTACACAAGGGTGGGGAGTGGTTGCCTCCTGGCTTCGCTCTCCGGGGCGGTCTTTCAAAATATGGAAGGAGAAGAAAAAAAAATGTCATTACGGAGGAGCATGGATTAAAGCACCAATAGCGCCCGTAACTTCTCATCTGCAAAATTCGCAATAGAATGCGCGATAAATTATGCGAAGAAAAGGACATCTCCGTTATGGCTCAACCCAAGCATCCCCACAAGTCCCATCGACGGGAAGAATAAGGGGAGAAGAATATGGTGGAATGGAGTTTCGGACAGGTCAAACCGGATAGTTAGCACGCGTCACATCCCGCCGCTCGGATGATTATAGCACGACAATGTAGCAAGCTCCGCTCCGGGCTCCTGCAAGCTGTTTGCCCGCACCCTCGCCCGCCTGCACCGTGCCGAGACCTGCAGCCGAGGGGTCCTTCACTCAAAAAAATCAGTTTTCACCCTAAAACAAAATCAGATAGAAATCAGAAAAAAAAATCAAGAAAAAATCAGATAAAGATTAAGAAAAAGTCAGACAAAAAAAAATCAAGAAAAAACAACAGATAAAAAGAACAGAAAAATCCGAAAAGAAAAAACAAAACAACAAAAAAAAACAACAGAAAAATCAGAAAAATCGATGTGTACGCTTGAATCTAAACTGAAGGACCCTTCGCCTGCAGCAGACATGTTGCGCCGTCCTGCTGCGGCCTGCTGCATGCGAGTCCCGCAGGAACCTATTGGCGTCCTGTTGGGGGAACGGCGGAGGGTGGAGGGGGGGGGGAGAGTGGGGGTGGCATAAGGAGAGGTAGGAGGAGGTCGCAGCGGAGGCTACTTTCTCCTGTGGGAGCGCCACGTCGCGGCGTGGCGTGGCGCGGCGCAACAGGCACAGACTGAGGAGCCGGCGGGGTCAAAGAGAGTATGAGGGAGGTGAAGGAGATCACGGGAGTGGAGGCGGGGCCGGGCCGGGCCGAGCCGGAGCCGGGCGCCGGGGCCACATACCTCCTCACAGACACCTGTGCACAATCTCACAACCAGGTGCACTATACTCACGAGGCGGCGGGGCAGCGGAAGACGAGTGTGCGATTTTTAGTCAGTTTTTTTGTCGGGGGCTATGATGTGCCGTTCTTGTGACTGCAGGAAACACATCGCAGTGTTATAGGGCCGTGGCACCTGTGCGGCAGCATGACGCGGCAAACCCGCTGCAACACGTTACTCTCCTCTGCTACTTAAAGCTTTGTGAATCGTTCACGGTAAAAATGATGTCTGATTTTTTGAGGAAAAAGGGAAAACTTTGAGGACCTTTGTATACTTTTAGGAAAACCCCTTGGATTTGGAGGAAGTCTCCTCAAACTTTGCGGATATATCTCTTACTTTTTGAGGAGTCTTCCTTAAAATCTGAGGGGTTTCCCTCATATTACGGAAATTCCTCAAAGTTTTCCCCTTTTCCTCAAAAAATCAGACATTATTGTTTTCACCGTGTTATCGAGGCGCCTCGCGGTCCAGCTCGATTGTTGTTGGGGATCGAGGCCCGGGGCCTGGGGGACCGAGTATAGTATGTGTGTGTAATTAAGCAACACAAGAGGAAGGAGGTGAGTTGGTCGCGCGGGCCCGGGAGGCTCGCGGCGCACGGCACCTCGAGGAAGGCGACTTGCGCATTTTGTAACACCGGCGGCGGCAGCGGGACGGGGAAGGACGGAGGAGGAGGAGGACGCGGCAGCTGGGGGCCGCGACCGAAGGAGCGGGGCGGGGCGGGGCGGGGCGGGGCGGGGCGGGGCGGCGGCATCCCCTGCGCCTCTGTGCCTCCGCTCCGCGCCCGTCCTGGACCCGTGTGCCCTCCACCTGAGCCGCCCGCCCTCACCCCACCCCACCCCGCAGGAGACGTGCCGTAAGCTTACCATCCTCAGCAGCTCAGCTCACACACATTCAGCAACCGCAAAGGGAGGACAGGACAGAACCCCCTGTCTGAGGGAGGGAGGGAGAGAGGGGGAGAGAGAGAGGGGGAGAGAGAGAGGGGGAGAGAGAGAGGGGGGGGAGAGAGAGAGAGAGAGAGAGAGAGAGAGAGAGAGAGAGAGAGAGAGAGAGAGAGAGAGAGAGAGAGAGAGAGAGAGAGAGAGAGAGAGAGAGAGAGAAAATGAAATTGAAATTGAAATTTTGTTTAAGGATTAACTGCAATAGAGCTAATAAGCTCCGTTGCGCAGCAATCCGCTCTCGTTTAAGCAACAATTGATAATTAATTTTATGGACTAAACATGTCACAAACAGCAAATTAAACTATTAAAAAACCAAATTTAAAAAACTATTTTAAAAAAACTATTATAATAAAACTATTAAAAAAATGAGAGAGAGAGAGAGAGGGGGGGGATGGGGGCGGAGAGAAGTGGCGAATCTAAAAGTGAAGGGATACGAGGCAGGCACGGCGCGGTAGTAATCAAAAGGAACATCGGCGGGCCGTCGGGGGATTAAATAATTGTGAATGGGTGTGTGGATGTTTAGTGAGGATCGTGCCTCCGCGACGACGTGATCAGGAGGAGGAGGGAGGAGGTGCGAGGGGAGCAGCGGCGGTAGAGGGAAATGCGTTGAGTCTGCGCGCATACGGCCGGGGCCGAGCAGCCTCGCTGAAGCAACAACCTGGTGGCCCGGGTGACCCGCGCGGGTGACCCGGGTGACCCCTGCCTGCCGCCTGCCGCCCTGCCGCCCTCCCTCCGCTAGTCTGCGCGCGCCGCGGGCTGCGCTGCGGGGCTCTACTCCTGGTCTAGTCTGGCCCGGTCTGGTCTGGTGTGGTGTGGTGTGGCTGGGTGGCTGGCCCGACCCCTACACGACCCCACTCACTGTCAAAAATACTGTATACCAAAGTACAGGATTGTGCACGGAAAGCTGTGGTAGGCAAGGTACAGCATCACCGTATCTCATTCATTGTAGCCCCCATAAGGCACCATGTTAAAAATGAATGTGAACCTTACTTCAGAGACCGTACTCGATCAGGTACAGCCTGATTAGGCAATTTGTTGACCATCTTTTACCGTACCAAACACTGTGTCTTGTTTTTTTTTGTTTTTTTTTCTGACGGTGCTGCTCGACGCCGCACCCGCCGAGACCGACGCACCGCGCCATTCCAGCCCAAAGCTATTCAGCTGGGCCCGAGGGGGGTTCATTTCGAAAAAGTCATTGAGCATTGAACGCCCCCTCCCCCTCGAAAAAAACATTTAAAAATAAAATCATAAAGATCAAAATAAAAGATACCAAAAGATTTAACGGACAAAAAAAAAGAGAACGAAAAAACTAAATAAATTTGAATACAATCAGAAATGGGGGTAAATGATCAAAATTTATCACAATCTGACAGAAATTTTCCTCGAACAAAATAAAATAGAAGTCTATTGTATGAGTGATCCCTCCCTTGGACGGGCTGCGCCGCCACCGCCTCTCGTTGCCCGCCCCTCCTCGTTCCACTCTAACCCAACTCACCTATCCACTCAGTTACTCTATGCACTCAACTCCAGCACTGGTGATAGACAAGACTGTAACTAGAAACAATTTTTCTTTTTTTTGCGTGTATAAGAGAAGAAAACGGCCAACGGCTTCCCTTTCATCTGCCCATATGTTCCAAATGGCATGAAGATATCTGTCTCAGACCCTCAGCGGCAATGAGGAGAAGCTTTCAGGGCCGGATGCATCGTGACAATTTCTCCTGGCACAGTCTGTCGCCAGGTAAGGCTTCGAGGGAAAATAATCTGCTGGCAGCAGAAATGCAGGGGTCATTCAAAAGACGAAGTGGTCGTTCTGTAGTTCTGAATTTGCAGTCAGTAATGAAAAAACAAAAAACAAACAACAGTTGTTTATTCGTAACTTACAGTTTAAGAAAAGAAAAGTTTTCTTTTTTCCCCCAAACACCTTAACTAATATTCCACAGCGCAAAGACTCGCTTCCATACTCAGTTCATAAAAATATTTCTGACTCACTCTGACCTTCATAGTTTAAATGGTAAAACGACTTAGATATCTTCACATGTAGTTAAAACTGCGGATCCTTCCAGCCAGGACGCCCCCCGCGCCATACAAGGCGGTAGCAGAGTGAGAGAGACGCGCTGCTGAAAGGACACCGCGCGCCCCGCGGCCCGGTCCCGCGCCGGGAGTTGAACCTTGAACCCTGGATAATGAAGACTGCCGGAGAAATGGCCGGGCTTGACATGCCAGACGGCGTGGCGTGGTGGGTCCGACTTCTGATGTTTCCTTTCTTTTCGCCTCACCTCCTTGCGGAAGGGAGAGGAGAATGTTGAGCTGTTGGTATATATGCAGAACGCTGTCGATTTTGAATAGCCAGAATAGCCAATAACTGAACAGGAACCAAACAGGCATGCGTTTAAAAGCGTCTGTATAAACTAGACTTGTGCAAGCCAGAAAGGAAACGCGGTTCCTCCGCAGAGTTTATATACCTGCGTAGCGCGTAAACGTACGGCTTCTTCTTAGCAGTATTATTTTTCTTATACCAAAGCGACTTGAGACAAAGGAGATGTCCGCGGGTTACATCACACACACACTCACACACACACATCCACACACCACAATGGCCGCAGGGGAGAAAGCATGCAGTGATATTTCAAATTGCGCGCCTCGGTCGCGCCTGCGCGCCGCGCCTACCATAGGCCAGGTACCTGTGCGCATGCGCGCTCGGTGGCGTGCGCTGCGGCCGGGCCGCGGGCCGCGGGACGGGCCGGGCTGTTCGCGCGTTGTAAAAGTGCTGGTGTATGGCAAATTGCTGCTCGTTGCACCGCCTGGTGTCGCTATGGCCTTTGTGATGGCCGCGACTGCCTCGAGCCGCGCGCCGGGCCGGGCCGGGCCGGGCCGGGCCGGGACCAGACACAAAACGGAGCGGCGCATTGTACGCGTCACGGCCAGGGCCCTACAGGCGGGGCGGGGCGGGGCGGGGCGGGGCGGGGCGAGCTCCGCTTATAGGGCCGTCGTTGTTTTGCATTTAACGGCGTTTTTAGTTCCTGATGCCACACCTTTCCGCGCGTGGAGTACTAAATTCGCTCTGGCCCGGCCCGCGGCCCAGCCCGCGGCCCCGCCCGCGGCGCGCCGCACTGGCCATAAGGGTTTGTCATAAGGGTTTGTACTCCGAAGGATCTACATACACACGCGGAAGCCACGTCTTTATACAGTGTGCCATCATTGAAAGGTTTTTGCCGCGGAAGCGCAGTCCCCCCTGCAGCGCATCCCCACGCCGCCGCTGCCGGACTTATATTCCGAAGAAAGCGCGCTTTCCTCTCCCTATCTCTCTCGCACTCGTGGGGCTTCTACCGTGAGAAAAACCGTCCTTCATACAACTAAACAACGATTTTGAATTAACGGTTTACGGTTTTCGTTGCCGTACATCACTAGTTTACCCTATACCGGGTACAATTTTAGTACAATATTTTATTGTACTTCGAAGTAACGGTAAAATTTTTTAGTTGAATTGTAGTTTTTTCTCACAGTGTCGTCGCGTATGAGTGTGAGAGAGCCAGAGGGAGGAGAGCGGTCTTCGGAATAAGTCTGCATAGATTGCGTGTTAAACACACGGCGCGCAGTGGCGGCAGCACGGCAGTACAGCACAGCAGCTGAGGCGCGCGCCTGCCTGGCGGGCATAGGCCACCCGCTGCACTCGCCTGCCCGCCGGGCCTGTCCTGTCCACCACTCTCAGCCCAGCGGCAGCACGGCAGTACAGCACAGCTGAGGCGCGCGCCTGCCTGGCGGGCATAGGCCACCCGCTGCACTCGCCTGCCCGCCGGGCCTGTCCTGTCCACCACTCTCAGCCCAGCGGCAGCACGGCAGTACAGCACAGCTGAGGCGCGCGCCTGCCTGGCGGGCATAGGCCACCCGCTGCACTCGCCTGCCCGCCGGGCCTGTCCTGTCCACCACTCTCAGCCCAGCGGCAGCACGGCAGTACAGCACAGCTGAGGCGCGCGCCTGCCTGGCGGGCATAGGCCACCCGCTGCACTCGCCTGCCCGCCGGGCCTGTCCTGTCCACCACTCTCAGCCCAGCGGCAGCACGGCAGTACAGCACAGCTGAGGCGCGCGCCTGCCTGGCGGGCATAGGCCACCCGCTGCACTCGCCTGCCCGCCGGGCCTGTCCTGTCCACCACTCTCAGCCCAGCGGCACGGGCCTGTGGGGTGGCCGGGGTGATTCCGCTAAGGCGTTTCGTCTCTCTGTTCTTGTCACACTCATGGGGCATGGTGAGGGGGAAACAACTAACTCTGAAATTTTTGTACACCTGTAAATCAGGAAAAGTCCAAAAAACATCAGAAAAATTAAGAAGAATTCATAATTTTTTTCGAAAATCCAGGAAAAATTGCTACAAAAAATGAGGTAAAATTCAAGTAAAAATTCAAAAAACTTCAATAAAAATTAAATTCACAAAAATTCACGCAAATTCTCTGGTGTACATCAAAATTCAGAGTTGTTTCCCGTCGGGGCATGGCCATAATAGGAGCAAAAGACAGGGACACTGCTAAACGCTGTTCGAAATTTCCCTGCCTATACTAGGAGGGTTATGCCGGACAGTACCGTGTCGTCGCTCTGGCATTGTCGCACTCACAGCACACGGCCGTGATGAGCGAGAGAGAGAACACGGCTGAGCGCTGTTCGGAGTCATGCTGCAGGCACGACTCACGCCGCGGCGCACTGCTTCATGTCATGTCCAGGATGTAATCTCTGTTGGTCCCCGCCACGCCCCGGCCGGCCCCACCCCACCCCGCCCCCGCCCCGCCCCGCCGTGGTAGACGGACCTGCCAACGGTCAATCTGGCGGGAGAAGCTGAACGCACGACACATTGCACCTGTCTTTGTCCTTTGAAAGCGCTGACCGCCTCATCTCTCTCTCTCTCTCTCTCTCTCTCTCTCTCTCTCTCTCTCTCTCTCTCTCTCTCTCTCTCTCTCTCTCTCTCTCTCTCTCTCTCTCTCTCTCTCTCTCGCTCTCTCTCTCTCCCCCCCCCCCCCGGTTCTGCCATACCATCCGCCCGCAACTAACTGTCTTTTTCCACCGCCGCCCTTCCTCTGTGTCGACAGACTGCGGCCGCGCTGAGCGCGTTGGTGTGGTGTAGCAGGTGACGCTTAAGTGATATAATAGTGCCCTTTATTTTTTCCCCTTTCCTCCGTCGGCGCGTTGGCGGTGCGGCTGCTCGGTCCGCGCGCGCGCGGGTGGGAGAGAGCAGAAACACAGAATGAAAGAGAGAGATGGAGAGCAAAGGTGGCCATAGAGCACTCCTCCTGTGGTCTCTCCTCCCCGGCCTGGCCCGGCTCGGCCCGAGGAAGTGACCCATTGCATTGCATAATTGTGGTGGCATCGCCTTGGCGCGTCCAACACTTGGCGAACGGGAGAGGAGACGTGAGGGGAGAGGGGGGGGGGGGTGCCACTTTGCTGCGCCGGCGGTCATGTGACGTGTAACGTGTAATTATATCACTCGTGTGCTGTTGTGTGTGTGTGTGTGTGAGTGAGTGAGACGGAGGGAGGAGGAACAGCAGAGAGGTTTACTGCGCAGTCGCAGCTCCTCTTCGCCTACCTTTCAGAACCTTTTTTTTTTTATTACTCACTACAAGAAGCTGAATCCCTTGACGTTGTTCGTTAAAATGATTTTCCGTCAGCGCTGCTTTGCTTTCATACAATGACATGCCAGAACCGAAATAGTTTGACTCTCAGGCAAGCATTAGAAAATAAATAGGGCCAGCAGCACAGTCTCTCTCTCTCTCTCTCTCTCTCTCTCTCTCTCTCTCTCTCTCTCTCTCTTTCTCTCTCTCTCTGTTTTTCTTTTAACTCCCCTTTGCCCCCCCCCCACCTCTCTCTCTCTCTCTCTCTCTCTCTCTCTCTCTCTCTCTGCTGCACTCGCACGCACGAGTCCTCACTGACGCCCGTGCGCTCTCTGCTGCCGGTGAGTAAAGAGCCCCGCTCGAGGCCAGAAATGCGCTTCTCGTACTTTACGTGCGCAATCGGCCGGCTGATGGCGGCGCCAGGTCGCGGCGGCGGGCGCGTTGCGAATCCGGCAGTGGCAGCAGCGGCCCTCACGCGTGCGGAGTACGAAAACAGCACATACCCCGGGTGAAACATCATGTCGTGTCGAAGAGAGGGGGGGGGGGGGTACCCACGAGCCCACGAGGGTTCCTTCACAATAAATTCAAGTGTATGTACACAGATTTTTCTGTCCCCCCCCCCCCCTGAGTTTTGTGGTTTTCCTTGAGTTTTACTTATTATTTCTGTTTTTTCGTATTTTCTCTTGATTTTTCTAATTAAAACTAAGTTAAAATGAAATAAACGGAGGTGGGTAGGCAACTTCGGTAAAAAGACATAGGTGGGACGGTTTCAGGTGGGACAAACATATCTATTTCATCATCACGTGAAAAAAAAGAGGGAAGTCAATAAAAGCGCGCCGTCATGCCCGCAATGAGGCGCACGCGTCATAAACTTTAAGCAGCATTGCGCACCCGCCCCTATTTGTCTGGTGCGATTAGCTGCCATCCCCGCCTGGGCGCTGGGCTGGGCGCCCACCTCGCCTTGACCCGGCCGGGCCGGGCCGGGCCGGGCCTCACCGCGAATAATAACCCTTTGGTTAACCCACATACGTCCCTTTGACCCGCAATGTCCCGCCGCGGCCCCCTGCCCTGCCCTGCCCGGCCCGGCCCGGCCCGGTCGGGCGATTTCCGAGTGTCGTAACAGAAGCGAGGCGGGGCGAGGCGGGGCGGGGCGAGGCGGGGCGGGGCGGGGCGGGGCGAGGCGGGGCAGGGCGGGGCGCGGGGCGGGGCGCGGGGCGGGGCGCGGGGCGCGGCGCTCTGCTCATTGAAAGGTCCTGCTCGCTCGTTACAAACGAAAAGCAGTAGCGGCGGCCAGCAGGGCTGGCAACAGTAGCGGCCCGGTCTGGCCCGGCCCGGCCTGCAGACTGCAGAGCCTAGCGCGGCGCGGCCAGGCGCGGCGCGCCAAGTCAATTTCTTCACCGCGAGCTCCGGGCCACGCCGGGCCGGGCCGGGCCGGGCCGGGCCGGGCCCCCGCGCACTTGTCATGTTTTTATGACCTTTCGCGTGCGAGTCTTGTGGCGCAGCGGTGGGAGAGCCTGCGTAGACTGGGCCCGCCCCGCCCCGCCCCGCCCCGCCCCGCCCCGCCCCGCCCCGCCCCAGGCTTGTGGCAATACTTTACCGCAGTGCGCGTCCCGCGGCGGCGGGGTGTGCAGTGCAGGTCAGGTGCCTCTCCTCTGGTTGGCGCTGGCGCCTCTGACCAACTGCAACATGGCGTTCATCTGGTCGAAAGATTGATGATGAGTGATAGTTGACCGCGTACGTTTCCCTCCTTGTTCGTTCTCTCTAAAATTTTGTTTATTTTGTTTTGAGAGCGTCGGTGTGATGCTCTAGTGGGACTTTCCAGTCATTTTACGTCCCACCTTAAAAAATAAGAAATCAATAAATCCATTAAAGATCTCTCTCTCTCTCTCTCTCTCTCTCTCTCTCTCTCTCTCTCTCTCTCTCTCTCTCTCTCTCTCTCTCTCGCTCACTCTCTCGCTCTCAGTGCTCTATCACATTCTTACAATATTTTGAAGCCCGCTGCAGACATTGTAATACAGAAGGGGTTGCGCTTAACGGCAAAATCAAATCGAAATAACTAGGCAGGACATAACTCGACTCTGAAAAAGCAAAAGGGGGGACGGGTCATTAACCGCATTGGCACGCGTCTCCTTGTTGTGCGTGTGTGTGTGTGTGCGCGCGCGCGCGGCCGCGTGGTCGCGTGCCTCCTCTCGCGAGGTCATTGTCATTGCGGAGACGAGTCTTTATTCTCACGCGCGCCATCTGTCTGGCGCGTGGTGAAACGGAACAGGCGTGGTGGGAGAGGAGAGGGTAAAGCGTGTACTCGCGTCTCGTTATGCGTCACAAACAGTGGCATCATCGTTTTGTAACGTTTCATTCGAGCCGCGCGTCGCTCCGCACATACCGTAAAGCCCGGCCCTCGCGGCTATATTTCCTCGGCTTTCTCGTCGCCGCGAGTTGCGGCATTATTGCCCTCGTTGCAGTGAAATTAAACGCCAGAGCTTTTATGCTTTGCGGCCTTGTTTTCCACTGAATGAGAATACAAAGGGAATGGCCAGCCCTTCGCGGTGCCAATAATTTTAAAGGAGTTAGTCCGATTTGCCGACGACGGCAGCCTAGAGAGCCGATACATGCGTCAACTACCTGTGACTGCACAGGTGAAACACGCGCCGCGCTGTCTGCCGTCGGCTGAGTTCCCGGTGTGTGACGGGATCTCTTAAAATAAAATAAATAAAATAAATAAAAAAACTACTCTACAGAAAAAGGTTGATATTTTCATAGTGGTTGAGATCAGAATCAGAGCTCGTCGACGCTTCTCTCTCTTCTTTTTTTTAAAGGTCTCGACTTGATCCCTCTGCCCGCGCCAACCAGCTGGCAAGAGGCTCCCACATGGCTACCAGCTGATGGCGATAAACGATGACAAATGTCGCTGATTTCCTGTTTCATCACCACGGCTGGGCCCGGCCCGGCCCAGCCCGGCGCAGCCACCCCCCTCTGCCTTTACGGGGCGAGAGCGAGAGTAGCCTGCGGATGGGACGAGATGAGATACCGTACAATACCAGCAACACCTCCTCTTCCAACGAGGCCATCAAACAGAAAAATCAAAGGGGCGAGTCTCCGGCTCCGGCCTAGCTCGTCCTGTGCCGTCCCGGCGGCGCAGACAGGCGAGCTGGTCCAGATACCCGTCTTGATTGTCCGGAGTCTGCGCTGCAACGCTCTCGGCTCGGCTCGGCACCCCTCCTGTTCACACTGATGCTGCTGCTCCGATGGAGATGAAGGGAGGAGGGGGAGGGGAGATGATCACATTCTTATTCAACAGCCCAGCCCTCCTAGGCCCACCCATTGAACAGCCACACCGCAAGAAAACGATAAAACGAAAGGACATGATATTATTTTCTCCATTTTTTATGGCATCACGCGTGCATGTGTGTTCGACGGGAAATAGATTTTCTCAGAATCGCTGCATTTTTGTGTTGTGAGTCTGCTAGAGCCTGTATAAGGAATGAGTTTTTTTTTCTTCTTCTTTTTTAAATGATGAGGGTAAGAATGACGCTGCCACGATGCTTTATATATCTCTCTGCGAATAAGAAGTAGTCTCAGTCACCTCGATGGGTGACGGGAGCCGTACGTCTAGTCAGCGGCGCGCGGCAGTGAAAGCCCAGCCCCGCACAGCAGGGTGGTTCCGAACAGCGTTCAGTATTGTCCTCTCTCTCGCTCCTTATGGCCGTGCCTCATGAGTGCGACAAGGACAGAGAGACGAAACCACTCACTCTACTGGGCTGTGGGCTCTCAATCAGTAAGCAGATGCACACGGGAGATCGTGCTCTGCTCGCCGGACCGACCCCGGCCGCCAATCAAGCGAAGAGCAGAAGAGCAGCCCGGAGTCCACGCGTCCACCAGACCTAACCGTCTGGTCTGGTCTGGACTGGTCTCTCCGAAAAGTCATCGAGAGCCATAATAAGGCTGAATGCAGGCAGCAGGAGACGCCGCGGAGGATCGAATAGACTTCGCCTCAGTGTGTGTGTGTGTGTGTGTGTGTGTGTGTGTGTGTGTGTGTGTGTGTGTGTGAGTGAGAGAGAGAGAGAGAGAGAGAGAGAGAGAGAGAGAGAGAGAGAGAGAGAGAGAGAGAGAGAGAGAGAGAGAGAGAGAGAGAGAGAGAGAGGAGGGGATTGGGGAACCGCCTCGCTGACCCTGATCCGCTTGCACAATGTGAATCACTTACGCAAACCGCACACCAGCGGAGCATCGCCAAATTATAGTGATTCACTCGCGGTGCGATCTAGTTCATTGGCAGAGGTGGTGCGCTAGCGGTCTCACGAGGTGCCAGCAGTCTCCCGCCTCTCTCTCTCTCTCTCTCTCTCTCTCTCTCTCTCTCTCTCTCTCTCTCTCTCTCTCTCTCTCTCTCTCTCTCCTCTCTCTCCATCCCAATCCCTCTCTTGCTCAAACACTTGGGCTGAGTCACAAAAACAAAATACTCACGAGACCTCTTCTCCCATCACTTTATCTAGTCCAGTCCGATGATCTTTGTAGCGTGGCACAATCAGGGCGCATCCCATCACAATTTGTTCTTTCCCTTCTTGTATGTATGCTTTTTTTCCTCTTTTTACAAGTATTTAGAATGATATCTGAAATTCGTTCGCTGTGTGCTGCTACCGTTCTAAACCCAAGTTGAAGTTGGTGAAGCCGCTGGACAGTGGTGATGGGAGAGAGCTAGGCTACCCCGACGCTCTCGACCTCCCGTGCGTTCAAGTCTCCTCAGCAATGCAACACGGCCGCGCTCGCGCTGTATACTGCTGCGAGTACGAGAAAAACCCTTCTCTGTCGTCGCGAGCAGCGCCAGTCAGTGTTGGTAGAGGGTGTCGCCTGAAAATTAGGCAATATGAACCCCAAACACGGTGGAGTCAAGAGGGGAATTGGGGGAATGAACCGTAGGATGGTGCTTTGTAAACTGGCGCACATTGCAGCCCGCTGTATTTTGGCTGCCAATAATCAGTGGCGCCCAAACGGTTTGGGGACGGTGGTGCCCGCCACCCCACCTCCCCCCCTTTAAGGTCGAAAATACCCCTG
Organism: Frankliniella fusca; assembly: GCA_029379305.1. Taxonomy (NCBI): domain Eukaryota; kingdom Metazoa; phylum Arthropoda; class Insecta; order Thysanoptera; family Thripidae; genus Frankliniella; species Frankliniella fusca. The sequence continues at coordinate 1,372,039 of JAHWGI010000219.1, read as the reverse complement.
TTTAAATAAAAAAAATAACATTTTTTTTTAAATACCCTCAACCTTTTCTTTTTCTTCTCCTATCCCCTCCTTTTCTTTTCTTTCCTTTTTTTCTTCCTTTTTGCCTCCTCCCTCTTACCCCCCTTTAATCACCGCCACACACACCCCGTTTTGATTCACGAATGCGAGGCGCATTCGTCTTCTGTCGGCAGCATAATACAGAAACATGCGCCTCGCTTCCGGGGTGAACCGACGCGACGCGACGCGACGCGACGCGACACGAACGGACGAAAGCGACAGCAGCGCACGTCCCTGTCATTTCGCTGGCGAGCAGCCTATAGCCGGACTGCCGCCAGCCAATTTATACCGAAGAGCGCTTTTCTCGCCCTGTCCTTCTCGCACTCGCATGCAAGGTTCGACGTATAGAGGTGCAAGAGAGACAGAGCGAGGAGAGCGCGAGCGCTCTTCGAAATAAGTCGCCAGGGGCGCGCCATGGGGCGGCCCGGTCCACGCCGGTCCGCGTGCCAGGAAGAGGAAGGGATCATATTGTCTCTGCTGTGAGACCCGGGGCGGACGGGTTCCGATGCGATGCGGCCCTGCTGGGCCTGGGGGGTCCGGGTCCGCCCGTGCCTCTGCCTCCGCCTGCGCAGCCTGCGTCTCTTCATTTCATTTTCATCCCGTCCAGCAGCAGCAGCAGCAGCAGCAGCAGCAGCAGCAGCAGCAGCAACAGCAACAACAGCGGCGCCCGCCAGGTGAAAGGATGCGACGCGGCGCCCGCCGCGTCAACAACTGACAGGCGGCGCGCGTCTAGTTACGTGGGTCGCTGCGTCTCGTCCCGTCCCAGTCGCACCGCAGCAAGATCGCCGCTAATTAACTCATCAGACCCGAGGCGAAGTGATCTCCTCTCCTTGTTTCGCCCGCGTCCTTGTGTTATTCGCGCTCGCGAGAGAAGGGGAGAGAGAGAGAGAGAGAGAGAGAGAGAGAGAGAGAGAGAGAGAGAGAGAGAGAGAGAGAGAGAGAGAGAGAGAGAGAGAGAGAGAGAGAGAGATGCGGACGGGGACAGGGGGGTCTCTTCGACCACCAGCTGAAAACGAAAGTCATTACAGGCGGTCTCGGTCGTCTAGCAGCCGTCGCGCCGGTCCTGACCTGGTGACGACCGACTGAAGAAGATGGGCAGACAGACTGCACGGCGCGTGTTACTTTGTTGCTGTCACGTAACATGCATGCAACTACATCGCTTCCGATATAAAGCCTCACACTCTCTTTTCGCGTAGGCGAAGGTAATTAAGCAGGCTGGGTATCGGAACTCTTCCTTGGCGCACGTATAAAAAAAAAAAAAAAATAAAGTGACGCTACATTTGTGGGCATAAACGACAATTTTATTCTTCTTCATGGATATGGATAACTAAACGATCCTACATTTGTTGCGACCCTGTAGATCAAGCTGTTGAAGTTGCCCAAGGTGTGATGATGAATGCATCGGAAATGAGTGTAAACTCTTTTGAGGCAGCCCCTCCCCCCTCCCCCTGAGGGGTCCTTTACTCAAAAAATCAGTGTACACCCTACAACAAGATCAGTGAAAAATCAGAGAAAATCAAGAGAAATCAGAAAAAAAAATCAGGGGGAAAAAAACAACAGACAAAGTCAAGAAAAATCACTAAAAACCAGAAAAATCAGAAAATCGGTGAATGCTTGAATTTGTAGAAAGGAACCCCTCGCCACCCCCCCCCTTTTTTTCTCACTAGCGCCCGTTTCTACTTGTATCAGTACGCGAGACGGCCGGATCATTCACTCCAGAAACAAAGCGACTCGCTGCCAGCGCATCGCACTGCTCCGCCCCGCCCCGCGCTCTCTGCAGCGCTCCTCCCATTCCTAGAAGGCGTTATTATGTACATGTGCACAAGATTAATTAACACTCGAGTCCCAAAGTCCTTCCACGCCGCCGTTTTAACGACAGGGGCAGGTTTTCCAATGCCCCCCCACCCCTTTTTGCCTCTGTGCGTGTGTGTGTAGCGCGCGCACGTGTGTGTGTGTGTGTGTGTGTACCTGACTCGGTCACTCCCCACTGAGTCAAGGACAGCCACCTACCTTCCCTTTCTCTCTACGAGAGTGAGACGCCGGGGGTAAAAGGAGCAGGCACCTTTACCTGATACCGCACACCGACCAGCTATCTCTCTCTCTCTCTCTCTCTCTCTCTCTCTCTCTCTCTCTCTCTCTCTCTCTCTCCCCTCCTCCTCCTCCTCCTCCTCCTCCTCCTCCTCCTCCTCTTTCTCGAGCGTTCTAGCCCTTGCTCTTCGGCTACACTCCTACTTACTTTTCATTCCCAAATCACTCTAAATCTCCGCAAGATACGACGTCGCGGCGTCCGTCTGAGTGCGTCATGTTTGGAGAGGCGCCGCCGGCCGCCGCGACGGGAGGGGACGGGTCCATCGCGTCGGCGGTCACTTTCACCTCAATGACCAATCATACACACACACACAGCCTCGCTCCCACACGTGTATACATTCATATGGAATCTTTTTGACCCGAATAAAAATATTTGAATAAGTTAGGCAATAAAATGGGATGGAATTTAGTATTCCTGGCCGGGAGCCAATAGTAATAAGTCGCCCGGGCTGGGCGCGCGACGAGTTCCGCCGCTACAGGCCGCCGCCGCCGCCACGGTGGCGCTCGGCTCGGCACCGTGAAAGTCCCCCCCCCCCCCCCACACCCGCCGCGGAGCACATGTGTGGGAGGAGGGATTTACACGGCGCCGGCCAGCGGACACCCCCCGCGGTCCCCCTCCTCTTCCCCAAGCTGCTCATGTCCGTCCTCCTGACCAAACGCCATATACCGCCCGGCCCGCGCCGCGGCGGCACGCGACCGGTCGCCAGACAGCATGCTGTGAAAAAGAAAAAAGAAACAAAATGAAGGTAGTGATCGAGATTTTTTTTTGGGGGGGGAGGGGGGGGCGTTCTTGTACAATCTGAAATATTAACGAAGCGCATTTAATCCTATCCCGTCGTTTGAAAGCTTTTACATTACACCGAGAGGGTAAACCTCTTATAGTATCTTACGGGCATACACAAGATTTCCACACACGCGAAAACATAGATCGCGTCTAAGAGAAAAAAAACGAAAAGGAAAACACAAACAAACAGGTGAACTAATTTTGTTGCTGGATAGGCACAGCTAATTCGGCACCTTAAACTAAAACACACGCAGTCCATCCGGCCGTTTCAAAACTCACGCAGTCGGCCGGCGCGTTTCAAAACTCACGCAGTTCCTGGTTCGTTACCGGCCGCGGCGCTGCGGATCAGTCGCGCGACGCGTCGAAACCCGCCAGTGTGCACGGAGCGCGCGGTGAATCGGAACTACGTGTCTTTTCGACGTAGCGGACAACTGCGTGAGTTTTGAAACGCGCCGGCCGACTGCGTGAGTTTTGAAACGGTCGGATGGACTGCGTGTGTTTTAGTTTAAGGTGCCGAATTACTAAGCTTCCGTGCTTATTTTCTAGCTGCCCTGCTATTAATTTTTCCGCTGTTTAAAGTTTGTAGCCGTAGTGCTTAGTTTTCACTTCCAGTTTTTTCCATGCAGGAAAGAGATTTCGGAGGGTTTCGTAAATATTTCACCAGATTTTTCACCCAGACATTGCTTTGCTTTTTGAGTTTTTGGTGAAAGATTCCGGATTCCAAGAGGTTTCAGCAGGCGTGTAAGCGAACAAAGCATCTCGCGAGCGGTGTATCACTCACTGTCTCCAATCAGTGGACACCCTTAACTCCAATCATTTTCCAATCACTTTGCAATCACTTAGTTTGACGTCCAAAAGCCACATTACTATGTAAAATTTCACAAAATCTTCGGATTTTGTTAAAAATTTTGATGAAATTTAACGTTTTTGTTGTATATTGTGGCGGAGATTTTGACTCCAATCATGAACGAGATCTCCAATCAGTGTACACCCATCACCCATCCAAGTAGTGAGGTACCCCTCGGGTGTATCCCCCTGGCATTACTCAAAATTTTGCACATGCGTAATATGTGCCACAATGAAGCAATTGCCGCGGTGTCATTGCAGGCCGGCTCCTGCTCCTTCTCTGCCGATATACTCGACTGGCCCGGGCCGCTCTAGAGGCGCGACACACGACACGCACGTGTCCTCACCGCTGACATGAGCTGATCCCTGCCTGCAGCGTCCTTGCCCGAAAAAGCGCTCGGAGCGTGGAGCAGCGCAAGCAGCGCGGTCACTGCCCGCCCCGCCCCGCCACCCGCCACGCCCGAGGGGAGGGGAGAGTCACTTTTTCAGCCCCCCCCCCTCCCCCGAAAAAAAAATCATTAATTTAAAAAAAAAAATCACAATAAAATGAAAAAGACAGATACATGAAAAGTCAAATTTAAAAAAATGAAGAAAATTTTTTTAAAAAAATTAAAAGTCAGAAATAGGGGGGTAAAGATCAAAATGTGTCTAATAGTCTGAGAAATTTTCCTTGAAAAATCAAGAGGAAAATGAAAGAAGGCAAACAAATCATTGTACTGTTTTTGTCATTGTACACATTTTGTGTTAGTGATTAACCCCGCCTCGCACCCCGGAGCGCAGCGGTTGCAGCGCTGCAGGTCGGCCTGCTGGACTGGCCCGGACACCCGACACTGGAGAGGTGACGAAAATACTTGCCATCGCGACGTCCTCGTGCGCGATAAAAATGTTTGAAGCGCCCGGTTTTACCGCGGCGGCGTCTGTGCACTGTAAAAATAAAAACTAAAAAAAAAAAGTATAAAAACATTTTGAAGTGCGGAATCGACTACGGTGTCACGCACCTTCGTTTTAGAAACCGGCTACGGAGCGCAAGTACGGCGCCACCGTACCTCATTTTCGGTGTGTGGAGGTCATAAGTAAAGCACGGTTCTTCCGTACCCTATTTTTAGGGTACGGTGATGCCGTACTTGGCCGTCCGTAATAACGAGGATTCGCAAATTTCGAGTAAGCTGCGTGCGCTGCGTGCCGTAGGAGGTCCTCCATACTACGGTGGACACCGTTCAAGGTATTTATTAGCGGTGATTTCCGTAGTTTTCACCGTCATTTTTTTTTCCAGTGCGCAGCTGGCGGAGCACCACTTGCCCTGCGGGGCGGGGGCCCCCTCTCTGGCCCGCTGCTGCGCGCACTGCTCCGGGTGCCTCCTTTGGGGCACTCGGCCGCGCGCGGTCCGGGGGCGCCCCCCGGGCCATCCTTGCGACACGAGGAAGCCGCCGCGGCCGGTGGCGAGGCGTCGTGGTGTGCCCCGCCGGGGCCCCGGGGGCCTCGCGAGCGACCGGTACGGGTCAGGTCCAGCTCGCCACTGCAGGGGTGGCGGGGCGCGGGGCGCGGGGCGCGGGGCGCGGGGCGCGGGGCGCGGGGCGCGGGGCGCGGGGCGCGGGGCGCGGGGCGCGGGGCGCGGGGCGCGGGGCGCGGGGCGCGGGGCGCGGGGCGCGGGGCGCGGGGCGCGGGGCGCGGGGCGCGGGGCGCGGGGCGCGGGGCGCGGCGTCCCAGCCGCTCTTTGGACCGCGGCCGAATCTCAAGAGGTCGTGGATCGCAATCCGTATTTCTCACCACTCGCGGTCCAGAGCGCGGCTGCGGCTCGCTCTGCTCCTGGGGCTTCGCCAGCTAAGCACTCACTTTGATTTTCTATTTCTTTTTAATTATTGTATTTTTTTTTAATTTGTATATAGTCCCGGTTTCGATGGACTTCACACAGTTTTACTCAAGTTTACTATAACGTTGCGCTGTACAGTTTTCGTTGGCTTACGCGCTAGAAAAAAGATAGCACAGCTGAAATTATATGTGTGAAAAACTAGCACTACGGCTAAACACTTTAAAAAGCTGAAAAATAAATAGCCAGGTAGCTAGAAAATAAACATCGTAGCTCTAAAATGTGATGCGCCTATACATTAAAAAAAATTGGTACCACTGCAATATCTTTTTTTAAAAATCTCCCCCCCCCCTTCCCGGGAGCGGATTGTTTTTTGCGTGAATCAGGCACCGAGTTTGACCGGCAGGCAGACACACCTTCTCTGCAGCTGCAGCCCCCGACCCGTTAAAAGGAAGAGAAAAATCAGGCTCCGGCGACACGAGGCGGGCAGTGCACTGCAGTGGCGCGGCACGGCGCCTGCTGACCCGCAGCGCCGCGACCACACAAGGAAGCTCGGCCCGCCGCCGCCGCCGCCCGCCACGCCGGAGAGTTCATTTATGACGCAAGCGCGCCGTTCTCCACACCCGTCATAATCAGTTTTTGAATGGAACTCGCTGTTTTTGTGCTCCCCGCTGCTGCCGATCGCACCCTCAAGCTGCTGAGCGGGCGCAGCGCGCAGTCCCTCTCGTTGACGTGACGTAAGCCGTTTTGACCCCACCTGCGCCCGCGCTGCGCCCGCGCCGAGTGACGACAGGGACAGGTGGCGGCACCTGCTGCTGCTGCAGCCTCCCAATCCCCCCACCCCCACCCCTTCAACCTGCATTTTCGCATCTTTCGTTTCCGTCTGGAACCAGCCACCATTTACAAGAATGTTGAAGATGTTAGAAATGTGTGTGGGGGGGGGGATGATGCGAAATGGCAACACACAGTAGTAAGTGCACTGCAACCAGCCTGCAGCTCTGAAATATCAAATGTCTCCAGCCAGCCAGGCAGCCAGCAGCAGCAGGAGCAGGAGCAGCAGCATCAGCAAGACCAGCATGAGGAGCAGCAGCAGCAGCAGGAGCAGGAGCAGCCTGAGCTTCGAGCAGCAGCAGCAGCATCAGGAGCAGCAGCAGCAGCATAAGGAGTAACAGCAGCAGCAGCATCAGGAGCAGCCTGAGCATCGAGCAGCAGGAGCATCAGGAGCAGCAGCATGAGGAGCAGCAGCAGCAGCAGCATCAGGAACAGCAGCAGCAGCAGCATGAGGAGCAGCCTGAGCATCGAGCAGCAGCAGCAGCAGCAGCGGCAGCGGCGGCCGCCCCTGCGCCCGGTCCATCCTCTTGCTCGTCGTCATCCTGCCCTTTCTCCGTGCCGGTCCCGGCCCGGGCCGAGCTGCTGCCGGTCTGTCCAGGCCTGGTCCTGGGCCGAGTCGGGCGGGGCGGGGCGGGGCGGGGCGGGGCGGGGCGGGGCGGGGCGGGGCGGGGCACAGGGAGGAGAGGAGAGGAGGGAAAAAGAGAGGACCACTCTCACCTGGACGGGATGGGACGAGACAGGTCGGCAGATGAGCCTTACGGCATGGTGCCCCGTGGCCCTGCCCAGCCCCGCCCCGCCCCGCCCCGGCCCGCCCCGCCCCGCCCCGGCCCGTCCCGGCCGCGGCCTTACGGTACCGCCCCGCCTCGCCTACCCCACGGGGGCCCGGGCCCGGCCGGCACCGCGCCGACCCCGGCCAGGAGCAGGACCAGGACGAGTCGGACCGACACGCGAGGAGGAGGAGGAGAGCCTCGGCGGCCATAAAGGTGACCCGACCTGACCAGGTTTAGAAAGGGGCGGTCGGTAGCGAAACAGAAGGCGCGGCGCCGAGGACTGTGTGCGAGAGCCGCGCGCCGCTGCATCCGCGACACCCACGAACCTCTCCTATACACCCATAACGATCCAATGTGTTTCTGGAATCAATTGTCTTTACGTTAACTCTGTGGAAAATATTTCCGTGGATGTACAATACATTTTGTAATTCACCATGTGCAACGTATCTCGTACATGTACGACTTAACACTTTTCGACTTTGTTGGCTCACCAATCGATTCTGAGTTGATACGTATAGTTATAAAAAATTTACAATATGAATCGTAATTGCACAAGACTTCTCATGGAAAATTTTCCCGCGTACCGGTACAAGAATTTCTCGCAGTGAAATAATAAGTGAATTAATTAAACTGCGGTTGCAACGCACTCTGCTCGTAAAATTTATGTAGAGAAATTTTGAGGATTGCTTCACCTGCGACATACGAAATGTGCGACGCTCTGCGACCAGTCCAGTCCTGCTTAGGGGCATACACGATGTACGCGTGTACACGACTTAAAAAATTATTAATAATAATTAAAAAAAAAACTACAGTAGTCTAAACCATAAAACAAAAACAAAAAACTCTTCTTGCACACAAAAATGTAAAATACTTCGCCGTAAAAGTTTGCTTTGCGGTTCATTAATGTGTTTAGTGATAATGTTTTTAGCCGTTGTGAAATCTGTTTGTACTTTTTACAGTGTACGCGTACGGGCGAGTGTAGGTGTGTGTAACGCAACCTGCAGCCCTGCTCCACCTACCCCACCCCGCCCCGCCCTGCCCCGTCCCTCCCCCGCGGAGCTGGCCAGGGCGGCGCGGCGGGCGGCTGGCCGGGCGGGGGCCGGCGGGGGCCGGCGGGGGCCAGCGGGGGCCAGCGGGGGCCGGCGGGGGCTGGCGGGCCGGGCCGGGCGCGGTGTGTCTTCAGTTCCCTGGCGTGCCTCTCCGAACGAGCGTCGCCCTGCCCTGCGCTCCCCTCTGCTCTCCGGCCCTCCCCGGCCAGCGACTCTCCTCTCCGGCTCCGCTCCGCTCTCCTCACGGACCCGGGGGCCGGCGGACCCCCTCACGCTATGGAGTGACCGACAAGTGACACCGCAGTGCAACGCAGTGCAACGCAGTGCAACCACCGCCTGTTGGATTAAAGGAGGATTTGTTTTGCCGTCGACGTCAAAGTGATTCCAAGTGTGTGTGTGTGTGTGTGAGAGAGAGAGTCAGTGAGTGATTGTGAGTGATCAGCCGCGGAGTGCCACCTCACGACTGCACGGATAAGAAAGGACCTCATCGAAATGCGGCTGCTAGCGGTGGCGGTAAGTGCTTTATAGTTTTGGGCGTGTTTTTCCCACGTAGGTTTTTCTTTTAAGCATTCTCTTATAATTTGAATGTGCTCATTTGAGAGTGCGGTCGAATCAAAGGGTAGAGCAGGTGTAGCATTTTAGCCGTCCTGGTCACCCCGCCGCGCAGGCGCTCCTCGGCGACAAGCTGTATAACATTTTGCGCGCGCCTTCTATTGCCAGGCATGAATAATTATATTCTGTGCGCAAGCGGTGAGCTGCGTATAAGGCAATGCTGAACTGCAGCCGAGCCAGGCGGACAGCAGCAGCGCGCCGCGGTGGACTCGTGCCGCTCGGTTGTACAGGGAATTACCATAGGCTTTTACTGCACGCCTCAGCCACCTGGTCTTCACAAGATGAATGTATCTGATTGAACTCTACCAATAACCGCCTGCCTAAAAAAATATATCATCCGGTAACATGTAAAAAAGGTAGACGCACGTTAAAACCGTGTGAAGCTGAGCTAAATGTGCGTCTACCTTGGCCTGCGGCGCGCTAAAATTAAAATATTTTCGCGATTTTGGTTGGCATGCCTGTCCACCTCACATCCCACGCCTCACGCCTGCCGCTTCACTTCACGCCACCCCATCTTCCAGGCGGTCTCACCTTGCGCTTTCTGACAGGGCTGAGCATTTAAAGTTAACCTTAAATTCCAATTTAAATTTAGCTCAGCCAATAAATAAAATATATCTGCACTTGCTCTCCATTCATTGACGGCTCGCGGCGCCCGCTGTCACCGTGACATCTCACGGGCCGGGCGCCGGGCGCCGGGCCGGGCAGCACCGCGCCATCTCTCTCTCTCTCACCTTGTTCGCGGCCGGGGCGCGGAGCGGAGCGGCCGGCGCCAGGCCAGGCGAGGAGAGCTCAGCGCCTCTGCTTTTCCTTTTCATTCATTTTTCCCAAGGGTCGTCTCGTCTCACCTCGGCGCTAAAGCTCATGTCCATCCAACACTGACTATACACCTACACAAAAGGTCGCGGGGGAAAGGTTTTGGGAACTGACGCGCCTCCTGCGGCACTCCCCCTTAGCAAATAATGGATTATTTTTCCTTCTTTGCGAGGGAAGGGGGTAGGTTTAAGTTCAGTGGATATACAAATAAGAATAGCGACATTTTGTGCCAAGGTTTTATTTGCTCGGGTTTTTCGGCAACTTAATCACCCATACGTACACCACGAGGTGCCAGATATACTGGCGCGACGCGCGCCGCTGTCGTTTGGAGCGGCTTGCAATAAGTCGACTGTTTTTAATGCCCTTGCGCGAGGCGTTACACACTAACTTGTCCTTTATTGTCACACGACTACAGCAGTTATGCCCCTTACGCGTGTCGACAGTGCACGGCGCAGCTGGGAGATGATTACAGGTGCGGACTCCAGCTAACGCTGACGCGCCGCCTGGATCCCCCCCCCCCCCCCCCCCCCCCCCTCAAACCCAGCTGACCACTATTACTTTTGATCTCGACGCGCAGTACATAATCCAGCATACTGTAGCACCTTCCCTTGTCCCTGGTCAATATCTAAAACTAGTTGCGAAAAAATAACACAAGCCAGTCGTTTTTGACTCTTTTTACTTTTTTAATTAATCATCCTTTTTGCAGGCTGCTCTCCTTTTGATTTTTTTCAACATTTTTATTATTTCCTATTATTCTTTTTACTCGTATCTTTGTCTGAGTTAGCCCTCTTCTTCCTTTTTTCTCCCCTTTCACCATATCATCTCCACGGTGTTGGCTCACGAAGTGGTTTGGTTCCTTTTGACCGGCTCCGACCTGATGCGCCCACACTCAGAGGGGGAGAGGGAGGGAGGGGGAGAGAGAGAGAGAGAGAGAGAGAGAGAGAGAGAGAGAGAGAGAGAGAGAGAGAGAGAGAGAGAGAGAGAGAGGTGCGCGCACGTGTTCAGGCGTACGCAAAAGACGAATGCGTGTTCCAGTGACCTGGTGAGGAGAGGCTCCCCTCCGAAAAGGCGGCACGGGAGGCTGCACACGCGGGTCAGACTGGAACTTCGGCGTGCCAAATACGGCAGATACCGAAACAAGCGGCGCATTCATCTTATAATAAAAATCAAAATCGGATCACGGTATTTTTGTCATGGTGCCAATAATGATGGATGGCACCTTGAAGTCGCATATCCTTTTCTCATAGATAGAATTTTTTCTTTCCATTTTCCACTTTTAAAAGAGTGGAAGAGTGGCTTGCTTCTGCACCTAGAAAATGGTTCCCTTTGATTCATGGAGAATCCCTCAGATCAATGGAGATTTTTTACAGATGGAAAATATGATAGAATATTTGCGTTAACCTGACGGATTTTTCTTTAATCAATATGAGAATTTTTCCTTTGACTCAATGGAGTTCCATGAAGGCAAGATGAAAATTCAAAAGTAATTTTCATTCCATGAAATAAACGGAACTGTTTTCTCCGTCGTGTGGGAGGAGTTCGAGGAAATAAGCGTTTGACCCAATAACATATGATCAGAAGCCGGAGGGTTGGGGTACGATAGAGGCGGGAGAAGGGTTATGCCGGGAGGCTGGTAGTCCCATGATGAAGCGTCAGGTGTTTGGGGCAGGTAATGGACAGCTTCCCGTTAGTTAAGGGTGCACCGTAATCTTAGGGGGAAAAACTGTCAGGGGGACGGGACGTGATTTGTTGCTTTATTATTTCTCTTCTCTCTCTCTTTTTAGAATAAAGGGGTAGAAAGAGAACTTTCGAGAGAAAGGTTTTGAAAGACCTTGATTTTATCAAAAAAAGGAAAGAAGTAATGTTTTTTTTTATATACTTTTACGGAAATAATGAAGAAGAGCTGTGGCTTATTCTCTGCATATCATTGTGTGAAATCCCCGTGGGGACGCCCGGGCATCAGGTAGGTGTTCGTAAAAGGGAGACTTTCATGGCCAGGGTCAGTCCGTCGGTTTGTCACTTGTGACAGCGACGCTTTGTGGACGCTCATGCCCAGGGCTTGGCGGGGCGGGGCGCGGCGGGGCGGGGCGGGGTGGAGCGAGTTCGGACAAACCCTCCCGCCCCTGTCATTGAGGCGTCCCGGGGTGCCTTTTATTGTTCTGCCGCCGCCGTCAGCACCGGCTTGAGGAAAATCACCTGTGCACGAAAACTGGCCGCTTATTTCTGGGTCAGGGAAGAATCGATATAGGAGTATTTCGGTATGCAAGGCGGCATATCAGCGATGAAGCGGGCAGCGGGCAGCACATGTAAAATTATACAAAGATCTGGTGGTTAAAGGATGATCGAGGATTCGCTCATTGAAATTTTCCACCCCTCATTCCAACCAGTTTAGTCCACTTCGCCACTTTGCTTCGTACAGTGCGAGATAGAGCAGTGCGTATGACGTCATCAACATTTTCGCGAGGCTAATGACCTGGACTATGCGGAGGCGGGTATAGTGCAGTGCAGGCCGCCGTGGTGCAGCCCACACTCTGCACTCTGCAGAAATGGAACAATTATTTCATTGTTTGTTACGGAGAGATTTTTCAGCCTCGCCCACTCTTCCGAAGTATCGTTACTCTTCGTCGTGCCCCCTGCGCCTCAGCCCCCGGGGAATGACGCGGTCCACTGGGAAAGATCCGCTCCTCTTCGAGACTAGCGGAGCCGGAAATACGTAAACGCTCGCTGAATCACGAATACAGCCGCACCGGCTCAGAGGGAAAAAAAATCTTCTCATTTCTCATTCATATGAGCTTTCTCTGCGCCAAAATGCTGGCCTCGCATGACATGACGCTAACGCCAGTAACTAGATTCACTTCAAATTCACTGAGGAGAAAACAGTTTTTCTTATCCCGTTTCACAATAAAATGTATGTCACAATATTCTTTAATGGTTTTCCGTGCGGAATAATAGCAGACGTTCTTTGTCAGTGCGGAGGTGAATGACTTTCTTGGCCCGCAAGAAAAAATAGTTTCATTATATTACCTTACCCTGCGGACCCACTCACATCATCAATGTGACTGACCCAGTTTCTCTACCTGAGGGAGGGCCATCCCGCCCACCTTGCGGAGGTATGGTTGGTCAGGTGCAGTGCGCACCGGCGCATCCCCACACCCATTTGCTTACAAATGGTTCGGTCCCCCCCCTCTCTCTCTCTCTCTCTCTCTCTCTCTCTCTCTCTCTCTCTCTCTCTCTCTCTCGGCGGCTTGTCTTTGACACCACGCTACTTCGCGTATACGTGCGTGCAACACCTCCTCACCTGCATCACTTCCACTATCGCCGCATTATCCTGTCTGCCTATATGATTACCGTTCGCACGTTTTCTCTGAAACGCACCATGCCGCCACTCCCCACCCCCGCCCCCCTCTCTTTACTTTATTTTCTCCTTATTTCCTCGCTAGGCGCTTATGCTTTTTCGTTCCCCGTGAAAAAGCACGATGCGCACACGCTCTTCATGTCCTTATTATATAGCCTCTCGAGAATGAGGTGTTGAGAGGTACAGGCACGAGCGATGAACTATACTCTCCTCGTTTCGAAACCGCGCCGAGCGCGACCGCTGAACCTATGTGATGAGAAGTGCGCCGCGCCCACACAGCCAGGCTCAAGACAAAATGCACACAATGGTGTGTCTTTCGCAAGGTGCATGCTTGCGTGTGCTCGCGGGCTGGACAAAATATGAAAAGTGTCGGTTATTGAAGAACGCTGGGCCTCCTCCCTGTCCTGGACCCGAGTGATGGTCGCCCGACTCGTTGCATAACGCGCCGATATGTATGACGGGTAGAGCAGGGCGAGCAGGGCCTCCTGGGGGACACGCGGGCTGGCGGGGCGCGGCGTGGCGTGCTGCATCGCGGAAGTGCCCGGCGGGCGGGGCGGGGCGGGGCGGGGCGGGGCGGGGCGGGGCGGGGCGGGGCGAGGCGGGGTCCTGCGGCAGGCGGCGGCAGGCATCGCTCGGTGCAGCCGGGACCACCGCGGGACCAGCCGGGGACACGATGTCGCCAATGTCGCCGATACGGGCCCAGCCCGGCCGGGCCTGCACGACGCGAGTATCATGTCATCGTCTCCCATCCACACGCTCGAGGACACACACGGCGCGGTGAGCGTCTCGCAGCACTGGAGGGGGCCACCACACCACTCCCGTAATCCTGTGTACAGTTGTCAGTGTGATCCCTGTGCAATCCGGGTAATCCTTAACTAAATTTTGAAGAATGATCACTAAATTTCACCAAATTGTCCTTATTTAGTGGTTTTAGTCTCAGGAATTCTTGTGTTATCCCCGGTAATCCCACAAAATTCAGGTGCAATCCCTGTAATCACGTAATCCTGTGTACATCCTAAGCCGAAGTGGTGGCCCCCTCGGCTGCACTGTTGCTGCTTCTACTGTGTAACCCTCACTCGCCGGTGTGGATGATAGCGGGTGGGGGAGGGGGGGGGGAGAGGCGCGAGAAGAGAGAGGGAGAGTGAGATGGATGATTCGCACTTTTCCTTCCCCCCCGCTCAGACAATGGCCGGCCATCAGGTGAAGGAGAGAGGGCCTCTAATGGCGATTTGCTCTGATCTCGGACCGACAAGAAGGACCCATCCATCAGGGTCGTGAGGCTCATCGCACTTCTGCCGGAGCGCCGCGGCCCTGGCGTGCACCACACTGGCTCTGGAGTGCTGGACAAGCAGCACTGACCCTACCGGAACTGACGTGACGTAACTCGGCTGGGATCTCGTGGGAGTTAGGGGATTCTGCCGCTGGCGGGGCAGGCCTGTCCTGCGCGCTGCATGTTCTTGCCTTTGTTTCGCCCCCCCCCCTCCCCCCCTCCTCTCACCAGCACCATACTAGCACGTCGCCGAGGCACTCCACGCCGCGCCTGCACATGCCAGCGCCAAGAGTGAACGCGACTGAGCGCCGGCGAAGGCGAAGGTCTGGTTCAGGCACGCCAGGACACGGGGCCGCGGGCGGCGCCCTCCCGCCCCGCCCCGCCCCGCCCCGCCCCGCCCCGGCCTATCCCGGGGCCGGATAGCAGGGCGGTTGTGACGGCTGCAAGGACCCCTTTGGTCGCTGCTGCCCTCGAGGCCTCCGACACCACCTGCCCCCCTCCCTCTGCTCTTGTCACAAGAGGGAGTGAAAGTGTTCCATGTCGTGCGAACTGCCTCGCTATGCGGCCGGCCCGGTGCGGTGGTGTGGTGTGTCTGTGGTTGTTTATGTGTGGGACTTGCTTTGCAGCGGCGAGCGCCCCCAGGCTATGATCACACACACACACAGACAGACACACACACTCACGTACACTCGAGCCGCGCTCACGATGCCGCATGTGTGTTACTGATCCATCCCCTTATTGTTGCTTTCCCGGCCAGGTGTGAAATGTTAACCCATACCATAATTTAAAAATAAATAAATTTAAAAAAAATGAATGTTCAGACTTGTGGGATTTGATAAGAGTATCGCAAAGGAGGCAAATTCAAAAAGATGCCATTTACTTTCTTTATTAGAAACTGTTAGTATTTATTAGTTAAAATTTGAGCGTACGCACAGTTACGTACACACTTTAGACACAATAAAATAATGCTAATGTAGTGGACGATGACAACCAGCATCCCTAATAGTCACGTCTTTTATCCCCATAATAACTTGTGCTTCTCCGACGGTCTTTCTCGCTTTTCTGCCTACTTTCTACGCTGGAGCGTGGCTCCTGGCGCGCGTGAGAAAAAAGGCAGTCGCGTCGCCAGCAGAGGTGATGACACGGCTGTCGATCGCATAAATAATGTACACTTGTGCATGAGTGTGTGCTCGCGTGTCTCTGTTGACCATTTGCGTGCGTGCGTGCAAGTGTGTGTGGTGTTTGTGCCCGGCAGCACGTGCCTTGTGTGCAAATACGCTTTGGCCATTACCTCGGCGCTGTTTGCCGTTTGCCGAGTAGTAAGCTCGTTCGCCGAGCTCGTTGAAATGCGTTGAAAATATATTTAAACAATTTTTTTTTTCGTTTTGTTCACCGATAAAACTAATGTTCTTAATTTTTCACTGTTCTGGACGTTTGGGGTAATTCTGATTACGAGAATTTCTTGAATGAAGAAC
Source organism: Frankliniella fusca (assembly GCA_029379305.1). Classification (NCBI taxonomy): domain Eukaryota; kingdom Metazoa; phylum Arthropoda; class Insecta; order Thysanoptera; family Thripidae; genus Frankliniella; species Frankliniella fusca. The sequence goes on along the minus strand of JAHWGI010000219.1, from coordinate 1,356,282 downwards.
AGTGTCCTAGAAACTTTGCAAGCAAAGTTCTTGAATAAAAAACATAATTTTGGGGGGTGTTTGTGGCTAGTATGGGATGCCTCGCACATGGTCCTCTTTTTGCAAGTTAGTACTCGGGTGGAAGGATCTGTAGTGGTGAGTACACCGAGTGACTGAAGTTGAGTTACATCCTAATTTGAAGTTTGTCTTTAATCAGTCTGATGTCAAATTTTATGCTTTTCACTGTAAAAGGTATATTCTCAGATTTTGACAACCAAGCACAGTGGAAGTGTTGTTTAGTCAGTGCAGTTCAAATGTAGATATCTGCTCCGAGGGGGAGGGGGGAGGGGGAATCACTCATACAAAATATGTACCGGGTGTTTCTTTGAATGAGCAGCGGTGTTGCGGGTTTGCCTAACCCATTCGCCCGTAAGACACAACGGCCCCTGTTGTGCTGGCGAGTATGCAGTCCCACAACAGTGTAACGCATTCAAAGAAAAACCCGGTACAATATTTTTTAAAAAAATACTTTTGATAAATTTATCTTTTTTCTCCTCTTTCTGACCTTCTTTCAACTTTCCTAGTTTTTTGTTCACATGTTCTGGATTTTCCGGATTTTTCTGAATTTATCTTCTTAATTTCATTTTGATTTCTTTGATTTTTTCGCTTGATTTTACTTTTTTTTTAGGGCCGTAAAATGACTTTTCAAAGTGGTGAATCCCCCTTCGAACTGCTCGGGAAGCTCCCCGTCCTGGCAGCGTCCTGTCTCGCAGCGGAAGGGAGCGAGTCTTCTGTCTATGAGCAGCCCCCACCCCCACCCCCACTCCCACCCCCACCCCCACTCTCCCTAACCACAGGCGCCCTCCGCCGGGTATGCTTCCTCTAGAGTCATCTAGAGCAGGAGCAGGGGGGCGTGGCGCAGCCGGGCCGGGCCGGCCCCCCGCACCGCCCGTGCGCTATCAGTTTCAACAAAACTTGACCTACTTACCCAATTCTTCTTCTCTGAGTCGTCGTATCCTTTTTCGTCCCTTGCTGTCGTCTCCTCAGAAAAATCAGAAAAATCCTTAAAAATCAAGGAGAATCACGTAAAAACATGAAAATCGGTGTACGCTTGAATTTATGGTGAAGGACCCCCCTGCGCGTCCTAGACATCCTGACCAGAAAGCCGCCCAATAATGCTCTGCTCCAGCTCCTCCCTGCCCTGCTCCCCCGTGCCGGTGAGGCAACCCGCCCGCCCTGAATATCAACGCGCGCGCCGCGCGGGAGATCACAATCGCGCCGCCCGCCGGGTAAAAGGTGAAATGCTTGACAATAACAAAAGAAAACGGCGTATCCAGTGTGAAAAGGGGCTGGAGTATTTCTTCCCTTTTTTGCGAGAGGGTACCTACCTGCAGGAGTGGCCGTGGCGGGGTTCCCCTTGCCGCGCTATTGTGTGTCTGGAAACAATCGGGGAGACATTGTCTCTATGCGATAACACCGCGAGATGGTTGCCGAACGCTTTATTACACGCAGAAACGTTTTTTTTTCCTCTCCTAAAGGAACGAAACTGTTTCTGATGGTACGTCATACACCGTTTGGTTTACGAGACGAACTGTAGTGTTACGGGTAGATGCTCTGGAAGCCATTGCGCCTTGCAGCCCATCACCACCGATCAAGGGTAGATGGACTCGCAACTCTGCTGCCTACCTGTATCCTCCACAGTTCGATATCGATATGCTCACATTTTTTTTTCCGGAAGATCCCCCCGCGCCGCCGGGCCGGGCAGTGAGCTGCAGCAGCGAGTGCGAGAGAGACAGCTCCTTTCCCCTTGCCCCCGTCTCTCTCGCGCTCCCCGCCGCCACCGGCCGCTGCTGGCCGCTGCTGGCTGCGCAGGGCAGCGCGGCGCGGGTAATGCGACTAAGTGCCTGGAGCAGCGTAGCGTGCTTCACTGATTCCGCACCGGTCCGTCCCGCCCAATCTGGACTGGACTGGACTGGACAATCGCTTGTGCCACCTCCTTTTCCACCTTCTTTTTTTTGTGTGGAGGCAGGGGGAGGGAGGGGGGGCACCATTTGGATTACACTTGCCCATTCCCGAGCTGCCCTCGCCCTCCTCCTCCGCCCCCCCCCCCCGTCTATTCCTCCTTCCCACCCCGTCCAGCTGTGTCCGCACCGCTACCGCTGAGGCCGAAACTGCAGGACCATCGGGCGGACGTTGCCGCCCCCGGGCCGGGCCGGGCCGCGCCGGGCCAAGCTGTACTGCTGTTGTGAGGATAGAGGAAGGATGCTAACTCGCGAAAGGCGAAAGTACGGCCACGATCACCCTCGCGCCGAAGTGACCCTCCCCTCCCTGCCCCCCTCCCCCCGGCCGCCGCCTCCACCGCAGCTGCCGCACCTGCAAGGTGACTCATCAACCAGGACTTAACGCCCGTAAATCTAACCTGTAAGAGGGAAAGGCAAGGCAGGCGCACAAGGCGCCCCCGGCCCGGCACCCGGCCCGCCGCCCAGCCGTGCCGTGGGCAGGGGCGCACTGTCCGAAATATGATTGTCACACGTGTTTGGCACGCAGCCCCGTGCACGCGCGCGCGTGTGCTTGTGATTTTGTGTACTCTTTAATCTCTCTCGAGGAGGAGACACCTGAATTTTAGTGAATTTTGTGAATTTTCATGGGTTTGTGTGATTTTTTGTAAGTTTTTATAGAACTTTTATGAATTTTAACTCGAATTTTTCCTCATTTTTTGGTGAATTTTCCGGGTTTTATTTGAGAATTTTTCTGAATTTTTCTGGGTTTCTTTCCCTGAATTACGAGGTATACAAAAATTTCAGAGCTGTCTCCGCCTCTATCTCTCTCCAATCCGTAGTGCTGTTGCCCGTCCAATCCCCATGACGTCCTCTTTCAGCTCATCGTATGCCGAGCAAACTGTAGCACGCAACATGTTTAGTCTCACCTCTTCCCTTTTTGCCTCCTTATCATCTCCTGCCCCTGCTTCTCCTTCTTTTCCTCTTCTTGCTGCCTCAGGCGCTTTTTTTTTTCACTCCTCTTACATCCTCTCCCATACCTTCTTGCCGCAAGTGAAAATGGCAGGCAGGCCAGTAATAGCACACAGTTCCCACGGCGATAACGCCGCCGCGTCGCTTCTTCTTCTGCTTCTTGTACTCCTTCTCCCCGCTCCCCTCTCCCCTTGCCCTTGCTACACTGACAAAAAACCTGGTGGATATCGTTGCCTCATCTTCCGACTTCATCATTTTCGGGCGTTTTGTTTTCGTTGCGTTTCGTGGCCCGGCAGCGCCCTAGTTTGATCCTGTTCGTCCTCCGCGTCCCCGCGCACGACGGCGTTGCGTCGTTTCGGAGTTGACGTGTTTCAGCGCCCTGTAGCTTTAGAAACGAATAGGACCTCGAAAGACTACGAAACTCTGCACCTTGACTGTCATCAGCGAATGACCCTCCTCATCTCCCGCGTCTAGCTTCAACCCAGATCGAGATTAGAATAGAAAACAACCCAAAACCTCATCATCAAGTTGGCTTGACATAATTTCGACATCACGTTTCGCACTCCGGAATAAATAAGTGCCAACTGCCGTCGTGCTCAGCTCTAGACCTCGGAAAATCGCCGAAGGCGCGGCCGCGGACTGCTCAGCTCACACGACTGCTACCTCGGCTCGGCTCGGCCCGGTCCAGCCGCGTCCGCGGGGCTTTCCCTCGCCTCGGCTCTCCGTGCTGCGGTCTCGGCTGGCCGGCCGTGTTCGGCTCGCGGAGTGGAGGGCCGTGGCGGGGAGTCCGTGGCGTGGCCTGGCGGGGTGCAGCACACCTGTATCGCCTGTTTGTCCCAGCCGACTTCACTCTTTGTTTCGGTAGACTGTCGTCCGTTAGCAGTAATCGCTTGTTGCGTGCGACTGCAGATTGTCACTTCGATGGGTTACGGTCTGACAGTGCATGAAAACTACGGTACGGACCGTATACATAGACATATCGTAACTCATTGCGTACGGTATTTTGAACAATGGGAGTAAAGTTTGGTCGTCATTTGTCGATCAGTGACCTGGAACCAATTTTTCAGCTATATCAACACTTCGGGCAGGCGCGTAATTAGGGGGTGGAGGGGTGCGATGGGGGCGATCGCTCTCGGGTCTCCGAAGGGGACCAAATTTTGCATTGAACGCCTGATTGGCAGCCAAAATTCAGGGTGGTCAGAAATTCCGGAAAATCTGCCTGAGACTATTATGTCTGACCCTATGCTGCACATGTGGTTTCTCTTTCTGCTCCGAAACATACTGTCAGAGTTCATACCGTGCAGAAAAATCATAAAAATATAAGGAAAACCACGCAAAACAATAGAAAAAAGTCCAACTTTGCCGGGGAACTCCTCAACCTGTCGCCTTATTCTTCGGTATTAAGGATGAACTTTCGTTGCATCTTACGAACCAGAATTTTTTTTTCGCTCGCTTCGCTCGCGATCTGGTAAAGCATTAGGCGCGTACAGGTGAAGCCTTTGCGCCCTAAGTGCTTTTTGCTGTCATAGGAGGACTTGTGTGAGTCCCGTGTTCTGTTTTGGTTTTCGCGCTCGCTTCGCTCGCGGATGGGGACAATCGAGGTCTATTGTAGACCGTGCTTATCATCGAACAGATCGCTTTAAGCACCCGACGTGAAAAGCTAAAATGTAGCAGCTGTTAGTCAAATTCTCAATTTTTTTGAAAACGAACTTTTAAAGCGACCCCAAAGTCAGTTTTCTGTGGTTCTAGAAACTGACAATCGGCTGGAAAATCTATAGGGTATCTGACCAAAAAAAGGAAAAGCAAATGAACATTTACTGCTGAAGGTAGGCAATTTACCAAACATCCCCCCCCCCTTACGACGCGCCTAATTACGCCCCTGACTTCGGGAGTGTTACATGTAGTCCACCTTCTCAACACTCGTCCTTTTCTCCTGGCAGGTGGCGCTGAGCGCGCTTTGCCTGGGCGCGACCCTGGCGGCGGCCGGCGCTAAGGAGGCGCCCCCGTACGCCGTGTCCATGGAGCCCATGGTGCCGTACTCGCAGCGGGACCCGCTGTACCACAGCCGGCCGGGCCGCTCGCTCAACCACCACCACCACGTGCGGCACGTGAGCGGCCTCGCGGGCCCGCGCGCCGCCCCCGCCGGCCCCGCCGCCCCCGCCGCCCCCGGCTCGCTCGCCGCCAACCTGCGCGGCGCCAAGAACCGCCGGGAGGCGACGTACGGCGCGCCGCCCCCGCCGCCGCCCTCGGCCTACGACGAGTACGGCCCGCCCGCCGCGGCGCACCACGAGTACCCGGAGCCCATCATCGAGATCATCATCAAGGAGTCCAACGAGAGCCTGCCCGCGCCGCCGCCGCCGCCCGTGCTGCCGCCCAAGAAGCCCACGCGCGAGCCGGTCCACGTGTTCTACGTCAAGTACAAGCAGACGGGCAGTGGCGAGTACGGCAAGGACGGCAACGGCGGCGTCGTGTTCGACGACCCCATCCCCGCGCTCACGCCCGCCCCGCCGCCAGAGGAGGACGAGGAGGAGCATCACCACCACCACCACCACCAGGAACACCACGCGGTGAGTAGAGCGAGGCTGAGGCTGCCGCCAGCCGACGGGCTCCAGCCGTCTCGTCCGACTCTCGCGACTGATCCCCCTCCTTTACAGCAGCTGGAGGACGTGACGCCCGCCCCGCCGCGCCAGACCACCACCCTGCGCGCCATCATCCACCCCGACTCGGAGCTGGCGCACGCCGCCCACGGCTCTGAGGGCAAGCTCAGGGTGAGCGCAGCGCCACGAACCACTTCATCAGAAAATCGATCATTCTGTTCTTTCCTTTTCGGATTAAAGATACACATTTGCCATGGCTCCAGGTGACGTTCGGCGGGCCCCACGATGACGAGGGCAGCGCCCGGCCCTCGGCGCACACGCAGCACGGCGCCGACGACAAGCACGACAAGCAGGACGGGCACGAGGAGGGCGAGTCCGCGCAGCAGCCGTCCCTGGCCTACCCGGCGCAGCCCACCATCCGCTTCCCCGAGCAGGCCGAGGCCGGCCCCGGCCAGCACATCAAGCGCAGCCAGCACCAGCCCGCGCCGCACCTGCAGCAGACCGGCTTCCCGGTGAGTGAGTGAGTGAGTGAGTGAGTGAGTGAGTGAGTGAGTGAGTGAGTGAGTGAGTGAGTGAGTGAGTGAGTGAGTGAGTGAGTGAGTGAGTGAGTGAGTGAATGAGTGAAGGAGTGAGTGAGTGAGTGAATGAGTGAAGGAGTGAGTGAGTGAGTGAGTGAGTGAGTGAGTGAGTGAGTGAGTGAGTGAGTGAGTGAGTGAGTGAGTGAGTGAGTGAGTGAGTGAGTGAGTGAGTGAGTGAGTGAGTGAGTCCCGATTTTTGGTACACCTCGTAATTCAGAAAAATTCAGGAAAAAATTGGAAAACCTTCAAAAGTTCACAAAATTTCCAAAAAGTAGAGAAAATCGGGAAAATTTACAAAAATTCCCAGAATTCTAGAAAAAAACAAGCAGAAATTCGCAAAAAATTAACTCAAAAGTTCACTAAAAAAATCACCAAAATTTACTTTAAAAAATCACAAAAATTCACACAAACCGTTGAGCCTGAAAAAAAAGGGGGGAAATGACCGTCTGACGGGTGTGTTGCGCAGGGCCCGCACCAAGGCGCCCAGCAGGGCTTTGGGCCGCAGGCGCCGCAGCAGCACTTCCAGCAGGGGCGGTTCCACCAGCCGCCGCAGGACTTCCCTCCGTACCGCCAGAACCAGTTCGGGCCGCCGCCACCTCCGCCCCCGCCCGCCGCCGGCCCGCTCCGCGGGGGCCCGCCCCCGCCCCACCAGCGGCCCGCCCACCTGCGGCCGCAGCCCAGCCTGGAGGGGCTGCAGAACCCGCGCTACCCGCCCTATGCCCAGCAGCAGCAGCAGGGGCCGTTCCAGGAGCCGTTCCGGCCGAGGATCCCCGGCCCTGGCGACAAGCCGCAGCGCCCGCCCTTCCAGCAGCCGGCCGCGGACAACTTCCGGCCCAACTACTTCCCCCAGCCGCAGCCGCAGGCGGCGAGCGCCGCCCCCAGCCGGCCGCAGCCGCCCTTCGTGCCCAGCGCGCAGCACCCGTCCAGGCCCGCCTTCCAGCACCCGCCGCCCCCCGTGCCGTCGCAGCAGTTCCCGCCCTTCGCGCCCCAGCCGGAGCAGCAGCTGCAGCAGCGCCCGCAGGCGCACCAGCTGCTGCGGGAGCGGCACCAGCAGCAGGTCCTCCTTCAGCAGCAGCAGCAGCAGCAGCAGGCGCTGCTCAGGCAGCAGCAGGAGCAGCAGCTCCGGGCCCAGCAGCAGCCGCAGCATCAGTTCTCCGCTCAGCACAGCCAGTTTAACCACCAGCCGCAGTACAGTCAGCAGCAGCAGCCTCAGCAACACACTCAGCAGCACCACCCACACCACCAGCCTCAGTACACCCCGCTGCAGCCTCAGCCACAGCAGCAGTTTGTCCCTCAACAGTCTAGTCAGCAGTCACACATTCCACCAGTTCAGCAGCAGCAGCAGTACTCCTCGCAGCAGAGCCAGTCCCACTCACACCACCAGCACCAGGCGCAGCACCAGCCCCAGCACCAGTTACAACAGCACCAGCCGCAGCAGCAGCAGCAGCAGCAGCAACAGCAACCCCAGAGAGAGACGGTGCTGGGCTCGGAGATCATCAAGTCCATCCCGCAGCTGGAGGAGCATGTCCTGATCAACAGAGGACAGAGCCCATTCGGACAGGGACAGACTATCTCGCACTCTCTGACGCACTCTCAGCCGCAGCAGCAGCACCAGAACCAGCAGCAACACCAGCAACACCAGCAACAGCAGCAGCAGCAGCAGCAGCAGCAGCAGCAGCAGCAGCATCAACAGCAGCAGCAGCAACACCAGCAGCACCAGCAGCAACACAGCGTGCAGGTGCTCAACAGCGACGAGGATGGCCCGCGTGTCACCTTCTCCTCCTCGACGCCCAGCTACTCGTCCGACAGCGGCTTCGCTTCACCGTCGCCGCAGGCCGCCTTCTCACTGACACCCAGCTCGACGACGCCGGCACCGCGGCCGCCTCCCAGGCCCACCTCCACCGCCTCGACCACCACCACGACGGAGGAGCCGCCCGCCACACCAACCACAGAGCAGCCCAAGATCGACCTGAGCAAGAAGCTGGCCGAGCTGCCCGACGAAGTCCCCGACGACATCCGCGAGCAGCTCATCTCCTCCGGCATCCTCGGCAACGCCGACATTCAGATCCTCGACTACGACAAGATCGGGGACACGTCCATCGACTCGCTGCCGCAGCACGCCCTCGAGAACTTCTATGCCAGCGGCGGCGCGCAGGCGTCCGCTTCCGAGGTGCGGCCTGTGGTGGTGGCGCCGCCGCCCCGCGCCCCGGCCCCCGCCTCGCTCGCGCCCATTGACGCCGAGCCGTCGGCCTCCGAGATCGATGAGGTCGTCGAGGAGGCCGCGGCCGCACCGGCACCGGCGCCACAGGCCTCCAACGTGGAGATGAAGGTAGGACTCGAGGACGGCAGCGTCCTGAAAACAGCTGCTTCACGCGTCATGCCATTCACAACGCGACTCTCTTGCAGGTGGTTCGCTATGACCCTGCCACCGCCGAAGGCCAGCAGGTGGCCGACCAGTACCTGAAGAAGGACGCCGCCGTCCTCAACGACCCTGTCGTACTCAACGACAACCGCTACAACCGATACCTGCCTCTCAAGGTACCCTTGTGTATAATTCAACGATTTAGTTTGGCAATTGTTTCGTATCGGGCTGTCGGTCTCATTTGGTGCAAAGGGTGATTGAGGAATTGTGTAAAGCCCTTTAGAAATGGTGGACCCCTCGCACGATTCCCAGAAATACTCATAAATAAGCCTTGGAGACTTTCACTTTCCCGGACGCACCCGGCGGGGCGGGGCGGGGCGGGGCGGCGCGGGGCGGCGCGGGTCCGCCGGGTCCGCGCGGTGCTACAGCCTCCCAGCCCAGACCCGGCCCGGCGCGGTCCGGCGCCACCCGGGCGCAGCGCGGCTATGACTATGTCACTTTGACATTATTACGGAGCTCCGATCTTCTTTTCAGATTTCGGGTGCCACCTTCCCGCTGCCCGACGCGCCGTTGCTCCGCGGCCGCAACGTCACCTCGGTGGTCGTGCTCGCCCCCGTCGACTACGACTTCCTCCAGGACGCCGCCAACGCGGACGGCGGCAGCAACAGCGAGGAGGGCCGCGTGGGCCGCGCCGTCGAGGTGCACGGCGTCCGCTTCGTCGCCGGCGACGCCCTCAAGAAGCTGGTGCGCACGCCGACCCAGGAGAACTACCGCCTCTGGCTGCAGCAGGAGCGGCTCAAGCCGCTGGCCAAGCAGTCCGTCATCCTCCTCGTTACCAGGTGCGTCCCGGCTCGGCGGTACACCAGACTGGACTGGGTGTGGTGGGGCGGGGACCACCGTCATAGGTCGTCGTCGAACTTACATAACTGCGGAGCTCCTCAGTAACCTCCCCGGGGGTGTGGGGTAGGTGGGGAGGGGGGGGGGGTGAGGCGGCCTAGTCCGCAGGGCAGGCCTGCCACCTGGCGGGCGCGGCCCGACGCGTCCCGGCCACCAGCGGTTGTAGCGATAGTAGGAAGAGGCTCGCGAGCAGCGCTTTATTGCGAGAAGTCATCGTGACTCGACGTGCCGGCCTGTCTGCTCGCTCACTCCCAGCAGCAGCTGCGCGCGCGCTCGCTCACACACACACACACACACACACACACACACACACACACACGCGCGCGCGCGCAGTGGCTTCTAATGAGACGAATTAGCGCCCTATAGGAAAGCGCGCGGTACCCGCGCGTTTCTAGCGGCAGGGCAGGGCAGGGCAGGGCAGGGCGGATCGGAGCGGAGCGCCCGCGCGGGCGTCGTGCCTGGGAGGGAATGCCCTGCCCTGCGCTGCGGCCTGCGGTGGCGTTGGCGGCGGCGGCGGTCGGTCGCTTCGTGTGAATATGCGCGCGAGCAGGCCCGGGGAGGTGGAGGAGGAGATGGGTACGAACTAACGACACCGTGGTAGTTTTAGCGAGGGTTCCTTCTTTAAAAAAATCAGTGTGCACCATAAAACAAAATCAGTAATGATAAGAAAAAAACAAGAAAAAGAAAAATGAATAATTTTTAAAAAAAGGAAAACATCAGTAAAAAAAAAACAAGGAAAAATGACGAAAAATCTGATAATTCAGTGTAGTGCGCAAGACTTTAAAGAGAAGAGCCCCCGCTAGCAGCTTGGTCGACCGGTTACCCGCCCCTCTATTCAGAGTGGTAGGGGAGGCCGCTCGACCAATCACGGGCCCTTTTCTTATTCGTGCTCTTTTTCCTCTCCACGACTCGTCCTCCCTCCGGAACACCTGATTGTCGTGCGACCGGAGACCGTCCCTCCCCCTCCCCCTCCCCGGGCAGGACAGGTCTACCTCACTACGCGACGACCGATACCGCCTGACATGGACGCATACAAAGTGCCTGCAATGCGAGGGCAAGAGGTCACAACGGCGGGGCAGACCCGTTAGAGGTCCATTGTGCGGCGCCTCGGCCTCCTCCCGACGGAGTGGAAATCAATTGGGCAGAAGACTCTTGATACCAATAAGAGATTAGCCGACACCTTATACCCGCCGACCGGCTGCCTGCCGACCCGCTTCGCTCTCTCTCTCTTATAGTAAAAATGTATCAGGCGAATATCCAGCACGGGTAAATAACGTCGGTGAGCTAATGAACGTGTGTTAAGAGGGAAAGAGGAGAGTAGTAGTATTAGTAGTAAGAAGAAGAAGAAGAAGAAGAAGAAGAAGAAGAAGAAGAAGAAGAAGAAGAAGAAGAAGAAGAAGAAGAAGAATGAAATAATAGCAGAAACCAGTAACGTGCATAAAAAAAAGTAGAAAGGGGGTCTATGCTGCGGCTATGGGGGCAGGCGGCGGCCCGGGCAGTAATGTTATAACAAAGAAAACGGTAACTTATGGAGGATGATTCAAAAGGTCGGAGGCCGTGACGGACGGACGCCGCGCAGAGAATAATTATGGCGGTTTCCGAAATCTCGCGGCTGGGCTGCGGTGTGGCGGCCGGCGGCGGCGTCGAGTCGTCGTTCGGGAGTAAACGAGGCCGGGCCGAAACCGTTCGTTGTGTTTCGGAAACGGTCGGGTCGGGGCCGGGCCGCGATTCGGTAGTGGTATCTCTTTCCAAAGCGACGCGACGGCCCGCGGGTCCGCGGGGCCCGGCCGCGCTCCAACTCCGACCCGGAAGGAGAGAAATGGACGCGAAAGAAAAGAGGCGAAGAGGGAGATGTCCGCGCAATACGGTGGCAGGGCAGAGGCGGAGGGGAGGGGAATGACGATCACCAGGGGAAGAAACGAGGTATTTAACCGGTACGAAATCGGAGGGAAGAAGAAACGTTGGAACCAAACACACCTTCAATTTTCAAAGTTTAGAGCAGGACGGATTCATGTGGAGCAATTGAAGGTTTGTTCGGCTCCAGGGCTTCTTCTTCCTTCCGATTCCGCGAGGTGATATCGGCGGTGATTTCCCTGAGAAGACCACTACCGTAAGAATCCTTCCGACGGTTCAAATCCAACTAAACGCCATCTCTCATTTTCCCCCTGCAGCCCGACCGGCGACGGCAAAGCGGACGCGCAGCCCGACAAGGAGATCTTCATGTACGACGCCAGCTCGGACGAGGTATCGAGGCTCACCGGCGAGCTCAGCACGTCCTTCGTTGAGGTGGCCGAGAGCAACGCCCTGAGCCAGGACCTGGAGAGTGTGGACGCCGAGGGGGATGTCGTCGAGCAGGACACGGCGTCGTCAGATCGACAGGTGGGTGTCAGCGTTAGCGCGTTAGTAAAGAAAAATTGGTTGTATTTATCCGTCACCACTTCCTTACTCATGCCGTCCCTCTCCAGGAGGTACGCGTCGCGCCACCTGAAGGCTTCCTCCAGAGAAGATCCGACGACAGCGACACAGACGACATGGAGGGCGCTGCATCCGACCCCGTGGGCGCCTTGCTAAGGGCGTCCGCCGCCTCCATTGGGAACCAGGACGTGCCGCAGGTCGCCATCAGCTCGGGCTACGCAAGGACTTCCCTGTCATGAGCGGAGTGTGAAGGGGGGCAGCGAGGAGGGGGAAGATGAAGAAGAAAATGGGAGACTGCGAGAGCCTCGGCGGACTCCGTCTCCTCGCGCCGGGCCGGGACCAGTTCCAACGAATGCATGAATCAGCGAGGGAAGTCGATTCTAGTCGCGATCTGACGCCGGAGTGTCATTCTCATGACGAAATAAAACGCATCGCCCCGCAGTCTCTGGCAACGTACCTATTTGTCCAGCAGAGTCCAGGCCAAAAGACAAACGTCGTTTTTGCTCAAGTCGCGTCAACGCTGGCCTGAAGCTGCACGCATGATCTTAATTTGTTAATTAATTAATTTAATTTTTTTTTTTGAAAATTTGGATGATATTTGGCTGCGTTGGGAAACAGACCGCCTCATTAACTGTTGCCTAACGCAGCCGTCAATTAATTTTTTTTGTTTAATTTATACGGGGAGCGTTAAGGAGACAAATTCTCTCCCTGTTGCGATCACGTTTCTGCAACAAGGGAGGGACAGACAGAATATTGACAACAGAGACAGCTGTCAAAGACTACTTGCTTTTCTCATAAATCTTCCTAATTTAATTTCGCCATTGTTCATCATTATCATTGTGATCATTCAAAATATCATAAGATTATCATTTTCCTCCCTACAATGTCGTCCTTTCTGACCAAAACAAATCTCTCATATTGTCCCGTACAAAAAAAAAAGTATGCTTTTAGTGCGCTTTCGGTGCGTTTGTAGTACGCTTGACTGTCGACGAGGACACTATCGGTGCGCGTGCACAGGACTTGGTACGCCTTTAGTTACCGATGGCATGGTGACTAGGAAGCTTGGAGGTTGCTGCGACTCGCAGCGGCGAGTACCAGTACGCCCTCAGTACCCTTCACATGAGACTTGGACGTCTCTGGTCCCTTTAGAACGAACTAGTGTGCGAAAAGGTATCGAGAAAACTGCTGATCCCGGACTTTCACTCAAACAGTACGCCTGGTCGCTGCACCCAGCACTGTTAAAAAATAAAGAGCTGATCGGAGCGAATTCCGAATCAAATTTAGTATGCTGTAACTTCGAAAGTTATTGGAATTTTGACCTCAAATTTTATTTGGGGCATCTACATTCTATTTTAGTAGGGCCATTTAAGTTTCATTGAAATCGAAGCAAAATTTTCTGGCAACTCGTAAACGGCTTTAGCTAGGTCAAAACGGACAGCGGATTTGGCTTCGCCTCGTTATCGACACCCCTTTACCACGTTTCGGTTGTTTTATTACAAAAGGTTTTACTTTATTTGTGGAGAATAAACTTAGAACTTTGCACCTTTGTTACCAACCAATTTTTGCATGGTAGCTTCTGATCGGTAAATTCCCTGTCGGATTTTGCAGATGGGCGCGCACTGAAAGCGTACTGGACTAGATGGGGACTAGTACGTGAAAGTGGCGTTTTTTGGTACGATTTGGCCCTCTAAGCATACCAGTCTCGTTGCCGTTTGGAGACTGAAAGCGTACTGTCCGAGCGTACTACTTGGCGTACTGAAAAGGGACAAAAGGGGACTAATATTTTTTGTACGGGGTATTGACCTTGTCAGAACTGTCATCTATGATCCATTTGCCATAATTTTTAGACTCTAAGAGATGTGTCTGCCGTTCTAACATGACACTGCAGTGAGCATGATTCTCGTGGAACACACCATTGTCATCGGTATTTGTATTGTGTTTTTGTAATAAATCTATTTCCAATTGAAGTGCTCAGTTACGTCAGTCTGCTTACACATCACGCTCGAGGTGTAGCTAGGGATGCGTATCGAAAGCCAATATACCGATAGTGTTATTATCGATACCTCAGTATAGACCGATTCTCAATATTCGATATATTGGTGAAAAATATCGATACCCCAATATATCGAATTATTTTTTAAAGGAGTTTAGAAGGGCATAAAAATATGAATGTTATGCCCTAAGGATACTTTCATAATGGCTATATTTACGGCACGGGAAAACAACTTTCTGATTTAAGTTTCATAAGTTGGTAAATGACACTTTTCATGTCCAAAGTGGACCTACCCCATGCGTCGGAAAACCAGTAGAGGCTGATAGACTGATAGAGTGAAGAGAATACACCCTCACTTTCCGGTAGTTCCCGTGGTTCCCGACATGCCAGTGTAAGGCCAAGGCCCGGACCCAAATGTCCTCTGCTCAAAAGAACCGTCCAGTCGGAAGGACTCGACGCAAGGGTGAAAGATAAAGGTAAGGCCAAGAAGGCCTGAATGTCCGCAGCTCAAACGAACTTTCCAGACGGAAACGAATACGGATGTCTTGACGGGCCGTCCACAGCACTAAACTTCACGGTAAAAACGCTTCCTTGGAGTTCAAGGAAAAAATGCACATTTTCAAGGACCAAAACACAATTTCAAGGACGATCACACAATTTCAAGGACGGTTCCTTGGAAAAATGCAAAAAATGACTGTTTTCAAGGACCGTCCTTGAAAACCGAAACCGGCACACGACGACAGAAGTCGCGTCAAGCCGAGAGGTCCCTCAATGAGACCTCAGGCCGCGCCAGACGCACACCGACGGCACAGGGAGGACCACGAGGTACCCGATCAGTGAAAAAGGTCCCAGGGGGGAACTTAAGGTCCCCGATCAGTAAACAAGGTCCCAGGCGGGTACTTAAGGTCCCCAACGATGCGGACGGGACCACGAGGTCTCTGATCAGTGAATGTGGTCCCCAGCGGGGACTTAAGGTCCCCGACGACGCGGACGGTGTAAGGGGGTCCGCTGATCTGATTCGAAAATGTCGGATTGCTGGACGTAGGGTAATCGATGAGGGAGTGATGGGGGTGTATCAGGGAAACTCGCGGGGCTACAATATCTACACTATTTATATTTTGTCCAATATATACAAAGTTACACGATCACTATTACTCTAATTTTTACACTGTCACATCCACACCCCGCTCTGGGCTCACTGATGCACAATTCACACACTTCACTGCACTGAACACTGCACTTTGTTGAATCGCTGCACTTCACTGATCACTGCACTTGCACTTAGGGAGTGGGAGGCGAAGGAGGGTACTGGGGCTCGACGCGGAGGGTCTCTCACGGTGGCACGCGGACTCGCTCGGCGGTGCTCTCCAGGACTCGGCTCGACTTCGACTGACTTCTCCGAGCACCACCGAGCGGGGGCTCGCCGTGATCCCCGTCCGCGCCGTCGTAGCTCCTCCCTCGCCGCTCCGGGTCCGGGGTGGCCGAGCGCACCTCCGCCACGCCGAAGTTCCTGGTCTTCCCCATGGTCAGCGTGGCGGGGCTCCGAAGCCACCCCTCGGCCGCTCCGCCGTGGTCCTTCGGGGAGGGGGCGGGGCCAGTCGGGGCCCCCGGGAGGCCCGAAGCTGGAGGCCGGGGCGGGCCCGGCGGGGGCGGCCGGCGGCGGGAGGCTGCCAGCCTCGTCCGGGGCCCGGGGCGCGGTGCGGCGCGGCCGCGCGACGGCGACGCGGTGCGGCGGGCGGTGCAGCAGGTCCAGGGCCAGGGCGGACCCCGGCGATGAGAGGGTGGCCGCGGCCGCGGGTGGCGGCGACCTCGCGCCGCGGGCCGCGGGCCGCGGGTCGCGGGTGGTCACAGATGCAACTTGCAGGGGCAGGATGGGCGGGCGCTAGGCCCTGGCCCGATCACCAAATACGTGAGTTCCAGGAGTTCCAGGGATGGGCCAGGGTGCGCGCCTCCAGGAGGCGGGAGCGGAGGGGGGCTGCAGGCAGCAGCGTCCCTCCGCGCACAGCCCGGCCGTGCCTAATTGCCACGGCTTGTTGTGACCTGCCCGGCCGGCGGCCCGGCCTTTGGGGATTCTCGTCCGCGCGCATAGCCTCTCTTCCCCCGAATATCCTCCGGCCCGGGCCCCCATTGTCTATGAGGGCCGCTACAGCTTGTGTACACATGTCAGCTCGTGACTGGGCCGGAGGTTCGCAATAAAAACCGGTGAAATATTGGGGAAAGGGAGGCAATGCACATTGCGCGGCCTTCGAACCCTCGTCAGGCCGAGCGCGTCCCGGGCAGGGCCTTTCGGCAGCTCAACAACACATAGAGATGTAATTTTTGGGCCGTGACGTTCGGCAATGGCCCGGGTGGAAGCAGGATCCCCAGAAGACATGGCTCATTCACACAAAAGTGTGTGAATGGCAAAACAGAAATGTCTTGAAAATTCCGGGGACCCTACATTACCCCCCCAGATGAGTTCAAATGAGATTAAAATCGAAGAATGGGCTCATCTCCTAGCCGGTCCCCCCGCCCCTGCCATCCTGCCTACTAAAACTAACAGGGCAATGTGACAAATTTTGCAAGAAATATATACAGACAATGTTGAATACAGATATACACACGGAATATACAAGCAGGCATTGGAGAATATTTTACAGGGTGATTTACAGTCAATTTACACATATTTTCATGGCTATTTACACAGGTGCACTTAGGGTAGCCCCTCCGAACTGGCCGGCTCGTCTGTTGGCCAGCGTTCCAGGAGGTGGGGTCAGAGTCCGTCAGGCCGTCGCTGTTGTGGCGCGCGGGGCACTTCGGGAGGGTGGGAGCCCGCTCTGGCAGCAGGGCTCTCGGCTGGGCAGGGACGGCCCGCGGCCCGGACCGGCCGATCCAGGCGGGGCGCACCGCTGGGCCCAGGACCCCCCCGTGGCCGCACCGCGCGCGGCGGCGATGGCGCAGACTCGACGCGCCCGCTTCCCAGGGCGCTCCTCTTCGCGGTCGTGCAGCGGGGGCGCCGCGGCATCTCCGGTCGCCAGATGACCCTGGAGGTGCAGCGCCCGCCCGGCGTAGCGACGCGGCGGCCGCCGCCGATGGAGCCCCTCTTCTCAGACCGTCCCCCGGCCCTGGCCAGGGCGGGGAGGGAGGCGGACGGGACGGGACGGCGGCAGGCAGGGGTGGGGCGTCACTGCCCCAGGACGGTCACGCCGAGGGGGCTGACGAGGGCCGCGGCCGGCACGGGGGCCCCGTCGGTGCGGCACGGCCTCAGGTTCTTCTTTCCTCCTTCTTCTGCATCCTCTTTGCCCTCAGCACCGGCACTCTTCACTGCAACGGCCGCGACGCGGGCCGCGGGGCCCCGGCTGGCGCCAGCGGGGCGCGGGTCCATGACCGCGCGCCATTCCCTCGAGCCGTCAAGACGGCGGAGGTACTGCCGCATGGTCACCAGGGTGAGCCCCGGGCTGCCGAGCAGTTGTGACGTTACCTTGTCTGGGTAGTGGTGCGCAAGGCGCTCCACCAGCTGGTCCTCGGGCACCGGGGGGTCAAAGAACTGCGCCCGGCGGATCATCGAGACCATCCACTCAGCCATGGTGGTGTTGGAGCTTGGGTCCCACCGGGCGCGGTACAGCTCCAGCTTCGCCAGCTCTTGCCTGCTGGTGGACCAGTACTCCCGCCTGATGGCGGCGCGGAGCTGGGCGTAGTTGTTCACCATCCCCAGGCGGCGCTCCGCCATTCCCCAGTCGTGGGCGCTCCCTCGCAGACAGTTGAGGGCGATGCGCAGCTGGGCGTGTGGCGGGACCCCCGCGTCCGCGAAGTAATTCTCCACTTCCTCCAAGAACACGAGCGGGTGACCTCGGCCGTCGAACTCGCATCGCGCCTCGAACCGCGGGGTGTACGCCTCAGCGGACGACGCGTCGGACGCGGCCGAGCCCGGGGCGGCCGCGGCCGGGGCCTCGTTGGTGGCGGCCGCGGGGCGGTCGCACTCGGTGGTGGCCGCCGCGGCGGCGGCGGCGCCGGCCGAGGACGGGCAGCTGTCCGTGCGGGTGAGCGGCGGCGCCGGGCGGTTGGTCTGTAGCGGCGCGGCGGCGGTGGCCTCCTTGATGGCGGCCGTGAGCTGCGCCATCTGTGCAGCCGTCCGGGCCTCACTCTGGCGCAGCACCTCCCCGAACTGCGTCGTCACCGATGCGAGCAGGGGCGCCAGCCAGGTTGGCGGCGTCTCTCCTGCAGGCTGGGTGGTCGCGGCGACTTCTACTTGGGCCCCGCCTCCGGGTGGCGCGTCCGTTTCAGGCTGAGCGGCCGCGCCGGCCGCGCCGGCCGCGCCGTCCGTTGCGCTGGCCGCGCGCCGCGGCGGCTGCTCCCCGCCCGCGGGCCCGCCAGCCACGATGACCACCTCGTCCTCCTGTCCCGTGGTGGTAGCTTCCTGACGGCCACTCGCTGAGCTGGTGCCTCGCAAGTTATAATTCGATGACATTGTCACTGAATATCTACACTGTTCACTGTTCCTAATCACTCCACTCAAAGATTTGCACAGAAGTCCAGCCCCGCTGTTGGGCGCCAAATGTAAGGGGGTCCGCTGATCTGATTCGAAAATGTCGGATTGCTGGACGTAGGGTAATCGATGAGGGAGTGATGGGGGTGTATCAGGGAAACTCGCGGGGCTACAATATCTACACTATTTATATTTTGTCCAATATATACAAAGTTACACGATCACTATTACTCTAATTTTTACACTGTCACATCCACACCCCGCTCTGGGCTCACTGATGCACAATTCACACACTTCACTGCACTGAACACTGCACTTTGTTGAATCGCTGCACTTCACTGATCACTGCACTTGCACTTAGGGAGTGGGAGGCGAAGGAGGGTACTGGGGCTCGACGCGGAGGGTCTCTCACGGTGGCACGCGGACTCGCTCGGCGGTGCTCTCCAGGACTCGGCTCGACTTCGACTGACTTCTCCGAGCACCACCGAGCGGGGGCTCGCCGTGATCCCCGTCCGCGCCGTCGTAGCTCCTCCCTCGCCGCTCCGGGTCCGGGGTGGCCGAGCGCACCTCCGCCACGCCGAAGTTCCTGGTCTTCCCCATGGTCAGCGTGGCGGGGCTCCGAAGCCACCCCTCGGCCGCTCCGCCGTGGTCCTTCGGGGAGGGGGCGGGGCCAGTCGGGGCCCCCGGGAGGCCCGAAGCTGGAGGCCGGGGCGGGCCCGGCGGGGGCGGCCGGCGGCGGGAGGCTGCCAGCCTCGTCCGGGGCCCGGGGCGCGGTGCGGCGCGGCCGCGCGACGGCGACGCGGTGCGGCGGGCGGTGCAGCAGGTCCAGGGCCAGGGCGGACCCCGGCGATGAGAGGGTGGCCGCGGCCGCGGGTGGCGGCGACCTCGCGCCGCGGGCCGCGGGCCGCGGGTCGCGGGTGGTCACAGATGCAACTTGCAGGGGCAGGATGGGCGGGCGCTAGGCCCTGGCCCGATCACCAAATACGTGAGTTCCAGGAGTTCCAGGGATGGGCCAGGGTGCGCGCCTCCAGGAGGCGGGAGCGGAGGGGGGCTGCAGGCAGCAGCGTCCCTCCGCGCACAGCCCGGCCGTGCCTAATTGCCACGGCTTGTTGTGACCTGCCCGGCCGGCGGCCCGGCCTTTGGGGATTCTCGTCCGCGCGCATAGCCTCTCTTCCCCCGAATATCCTCCGGCCCGGGCCCCCATTGTCTATGAGGGCCGCTACAGCTTGTGTACACATGTCAGCTCGTGACTGGGCCGGAGGTTCGCAATAAAAACCGGTGAAATATTGGGGAAAGGGAGGCAATGCACATTGCGCGGCCTTCGAACCCTCGTCAGGCCGAGCGCGTCCCGGGCAGGGCCTTTCGGCAGCTCAACAACACATAGAGATGTAATTTTTGGGCCGTGACGTTCGGCAATGGCCCGGGTGGAAGCAGGATCCCCAGAAGACATGGCTCATTCACACAAAAGTGTGTGAATGGCAAAACAGAAATGTCTTGAAAATTCCGGGGACCCTACAACGGGACCACGAGGTCCCCGATCAGTGAACGAGGTCCCCGGCGGGTACTTAAGGTCCCCGACGACGCGGACGAGACCACGAGGTCCCCTAACAGTAAACAAGGACCCAGGCGGGTACTTAAGGTCTCCGACGACGCGGACGGGACCACAAAGTCCCCGATGACTGCTATGTCCCAGGCGGGTACTTAAGGTCCCCGACGACGAGGACGGGGCCACGAGGTCCCCGATCAGTGGACAAAGTCCCAGGCGGGTACTTAAGGTCCCCGATAAGTGAACAAGGTCCCCAGCGGGGACTTAAGGTCCCCGACGACGAAGACGGGACCGCGAGGTCCCCGATCAGTGAACAAGGTCCCAGGCGGGTACTTAAGGTCCCCGACGACGAGGACGGGACCACAAGGTCCCCGATTAGTGCAAGGTCCCAGGCGGGTACTTATGGTTCCCATACGACGAGGACGGAACCACGAGGTCCCCGATCAGTGAACAAGCTCCCAGGTGGGTACTTAAGGTCCCCGACGATGTGGAGGCGAGCGCGGCTAGGTGGGTCTCTAGATGACCCCATCATCTGACCACGGTTTTCTCGTCTCTTGGACCTAGGGAATTCAGCACCGAAAACCGTTTTCCTCTGTGGCGTCGGGTTCCCGAGATACGAGGACGTACCACGACGTACCGTGAGCTCCGCGCCAAGGATACGTTCACATTTTGGAGGCCAAAGTGACCCTGGCGCCTTTCGCATTGTGTGTCCGGGACTTCTGACCTCGGATTCGGGTTCCCTGGGTTGTGGCGCTTCTGGAGACACTTCACACTCACCTCGGTGACCAGACATTCGGGTTTGACGGCGACCTGAAAGGTATGGCGGCACGTTCAGGTCACCGTCAAACCCGAATGTCTGGTCACCGAGGTAAGTGTGAGGTGTCTCCAGAAGCGCCACAACCCAGGGAACCCGATTCCGAGGTCAGAAGTCCCGGACACACAATGCGAAAGGCGCCAGGGTCACTTTGGCCTCCAAAATGTGAACGTATCCTTGGCGCGGAG
The DNA here is from genome assembly GCA_029379305.1 of Frankliniella fusca. Taxonomy (NCBI): domain Eukaryota; kingdom Metazoa; phylum Arthropoda; class Insecta; order Thysanoptera; family Thripidae; genus Frankliniella; species Frankliniella fusca. The sequence goes on along the minus strand of JAHWGI010000219.1, from coordinate 1,335,479 downwards.
CTCACGGTACGTCGTGGTACGTCCTCGTATCTCGGGAACCCGACGCCACAGAGGAAATCGGTTTTCGGTGCTGAATTCCCCAGGTCCAAGAGACGAGGACACCGTGGTCAGATGATGGGGTCATCTAAGTACCCATCTTATAACGCTCGCCTCCGACAAGGAGTGCGTGGTTTCGCACGTGCTGTGCTGCTGCGGGAGTCCGTCAAGCCGTCAAGCCCGTATGTCTGGACACAGAGGTGTGTGTGAGGTGTCTCCGGAAGCGCCACAACCCAGGGAACCCGATGCCGAAGTCAGAAGTCCCGGACACACAACGAGAAAGGCGCCAGGGTCACTTTGGCCTCCAAAATGTGAACGTATCCTTGGCGCGGAGCTCACGGTACGTCGTGGTACGTCCTCGTATCTCGGGAACCCGACGCCACAGAGGAAAACGGTTTTCGGTGCTGAATTCCCTAGGTCCAAGAGACGAGAAAACCGTGGTCAGATGATGGGGTCATCTAGAGACCCACCTAGCCGCGCTCGCCTCCACATCGTCGGGGACCTTAAGTACCCACCTGGGAGCTTGTTCACTGATCGGGGACCTCGTGGTTCCGTCCTCGTCGTATGGGAACCATAAGTACCCGCCTGGGACCTTGCACTAATCGGGGACCTTGTGGTCCCGTTCTCGTCGTCGGGGACCTTAAGTCCCCGCTGGGTACCTTGTTCTCTAATCGGGGACCTTAAGTACCCGCCTGGGACTTTGTCCACTGATCGCGGACCTCGTGGTCCCGTCCTCGTCGTCGGGGACCTTAAGTACCCGCCTGGGACATAGCAGTCATCGGGGACCTCGCGGTCCCGTCCTCGTCGTCGGGGACCTTAAGTACCCGCCTGGGACCTTGTTCACTGATCGGGGACCTCGCGGTCCCGTCTTCGTCGTCGGGGACCTTAAGTCCCCGCTGGGGACCTCGTTCAATGATCAGAGACCTCGTGGTCCCGTCCGCATCGTTGGGGACCTTAAGTACCCGCCTGGGACCTTGTTTTCTGATCGGGGACCTTAGGTACCCCCCTGGGACCTTTTTCACTGATCGGGGACCTCGTGGTCCTCCCTGTGCCGTCGGTGTGCGTCTGGTGCGGCCTGAGGTCTCATTGAGGGACCTCTCGGCTTGACGGGACTCCTATCGTCGTGTGGTGGTTTCGGTTTTCAAGGACGGTCCTTGAAAATAGTCATTTTTTGCCTTTTTCCAACGATTCGTCCTTGAAACGGTGTTTTTGTCCTTGAAAATGAAAAACCTCCTTGGACTCCAAGGAAGCGTTTTTACCGTGTGCACATTACTTTCACGTAGCCGGACCCAATAATTAATGCAACTTTTGACCAGAACACTTTCCAAAGAATTAATGCAACCTTTGTTTTGTCCAAAACACTTTGGGCCCTTTAAATACATTTTGGGGGAAATAAATGCGGCAGACAGTCCATCTCTGCAATAGAGTGTTTCGATTTGAAAAGGGAGAGGAATAGTGGATAGAACAAAAAGCGTCCTCATTGGCTGAGCCTCCCACCACTACCCCCCACCACCACTAGCGCGCTCGAGAGGCGCGAAGCACTCAGCCAATCAGGACGCTTTTGTTCTATCCGCTTTTCTTCTCCCTTTTCCAATCGAAACATACTATTTGTCTGTGTTGAAGTATGTCCTGCCCTTGCGCAATTTAAATGTTGGTCCTGAAACGGACTTCACTGGGACAGGGGAGACATCCTTTGCAGGTAAAGAATATCGTCCAAAGAGTGTGTTTTCTGAGGTCGTCCGAGAACAACCAGCAAGAGAAAATTGAAAAGACAACTTTTCAACAAAGACAACTAAGATGATGGTGTTAGGAAGGGTGTGGATCAAACACGGTGCGAGGTACGCCGCGCGAGCTATCTTTCGGAAGTGTACTTTATGACACGTACGTCGCAATGTTAGGTCGAATGTGTACTTTCAAAGTAGGGTATTTTCTAATCTACAATCTGGGAGCACTTTACTCTAATTGATTCGTAAAAAGATAAATAAATTACCAGAAACACTGAACCGGGGTTTTGGTTCATGAAGAAGCCGCCTGGAAGTGGCACCGAGCTCCATACGTCGTCACTACCCCGTTCCTGAAGCTCACTTATGCCGAGGAGTATAACCAAACCGGCAAGCTCTGGATGGGGCGCTGCTGGTTGTGTTGAGTCGGGTCGGGTGGGAACGTAGGAACGGCGCGAATCTATGAGTTTTTGAAGTAAAAAAATTGAGTTTAATGTGTAGTCTATGGTTGATTACGATTACGCATCATTGTAGGAGAGAGCTTATAGCTATATAATTCAAAATTTGTATGAAATCCAATCAAATCCGTGGGCTTGAGCTTGAAGGGCTGAAGAGACAAATAATGTGATGAGTGCACCTGTCCAGAAAACACTCTTATGGATTAATATCCTTGCTGTCATTGCACAAATTATTGTGAACTTCTTTTCATAGAAAATTCACATGTTTCTTGTAGTCGACTCAGTATCTATTTCTGCTGGAGGCACTTGCTAGAACGTTTCTTAGAAGTGTAAGGTAAGGTTATGATGTGTGGAAGACCGATCATGTTTAAATATAAAATAAATTTGCATTTATCTTCCACATCCTCCGCCTCTTCTTCTAAAATTCCGTGAAAAGTCCATCTCATCTTTTATTTATTTATTGTTTCTTGGTAGATGGGAGACTCAAAAAGCTCTCGTTTAAACTTACCTCCTGGAACCACTTCCTATGTTGTGGATTATTCGTCTCAGGATGCTGGTTTGTGAACTCATTGAGGATTCATTGTATTTAATATTTTCATGACCCAATAATATGTTTTCTCTTTCTCCTTCAGACGTTGCTGCATGTGTTCCCAATGAAGGTCTAATAGTGTTACGCAATGGACATGTGATTGGATTCTGTGATATTGGTGACCATGTGGTAAATCGCATTGCTATTTTCTTCACATACCAACCGTTTTGTAAACACTATGTGTTGCAATTGGCATCCCAGGTAAAAATTGTATCTCATCAATCTCAGTTAAAGGTAATTATTGAATAATGAAACAAGGAATCTACCCTAGTCAAAAGGTAAAATATATTAAACTAAGGATGACATTACATTACAGGTGACCCACACATTTAATGATGTTGTTAAGTTTGAAATAAGTGACTTTCGCAAAGAGGGTTTTCCACAGCTAGGCCTTTGGAAAGGAAATGAAGAAAGTTTTTCTATAACAGATTTAACTGCTTCACTTGCGCCATCATCTGACAATCCAGTCGAAACCGTCTTAAGTAACAAGTTGAAGGTAATTAATTATTTTTTTCTCCATCATCTTGTTTCAAGTAATTTCAAGTCAAAAAATGTTTACTTCTACACGGAAAGGGAAAATAGTTGTAAATCACGTTTTGATATCAGTTCCATTTTGTTTCAGAGTTTGAAATGTAGTGTTGACAAAGTTCGTATGCAACTGGAGGAAAGGAGGAGATTAAGGAAGCACTGCATGTACCACATTTTGGGCTCTGATGGATCTGAAGCAATATGTCAGGAAAATAATGTAAGAATGAGCATACAAAATTTTCTACGAAACTTTTTTTTTTCTTTTTGGTAAATGTATCCAATGTTTATTCTTGGTTTTCCAGATGGTTACTTTTGTGGGAAACTCCTCAGCTCAAGTGAGATTAAAGGAGAACTTACTCACTCCATCAATCCTCGTCAATGATTCATGGCAAAGGCTGCTTGATAGGAAATGGATACTCGGGTGCAGTGTCCAGAATAGCAGTTCAGGGTAAGTACAGTTACAATATTTTAATTCTTTCCCACTCTTCATCTGTAAAGATGGTGATTGTTGCCAGTATTAACGTGAGTGTCATCAATTATCTTGGATGTGTAGAGTGATGGGTGAATTATTATGCAGCAATAATTATTTATTAACACTCTAAATGTTTTATTTGCATAAAAGGATGATTGCACAAGTTTTCAGTCAAGCCGCTCTCATACCATCTTAATTTCATTTTTAAAGTTACAAATTTCTCATTAGCTGTGTAGTACTCTATATCAGGAATTTGAAGTTCTGTTTCAACTTGACATTCTTTAATTGATTTGACTTTTTTTATTTAAAAGTATGTGGAATATTAAGAAAAAGGAAGTCTTTGAAAGTGCCATCTATCAAAAATTATCAAAATTTCAAAAGTGCTCCGGAATAACAAATGTACCATAAGGTTTGCTAATTTCTAAGAAACTTTCAAATTACAATTTTATGCAAAGGGACAATTTTAAAATTCCAATGCTATAACATGATATGATTTTAAAGTTCACAATTGTTTCAAAAATACATGTTCTTAATTTTTGAGACGGAGCCGAATTTTCCATTATAATTTGAATGACTAGGTTCTTATTGTTTAGGTTACATCTACCTCGTTAGGGGGTGATGTGTACTGGTTTCATATACTATGACCAGCTGCTCACTTTATTTTCCATCATCTGTCATGCCCAGTCATAGTTCTTAGTTCTTATGTTTGACAAGGAATGTCTGCTATCCTTTTCACAACCAATGCTTTTAAAATGATGTTGTGTTGTAATTTTATACAAATTTGGTCCCAAACTTACCGTACACCTTCCCATCATTTCTGATGCATGCTTCTAGATTTTCTCAAACTTTCTTGCTTTTAAATCCCTCTACAAAATACGAACTTTAAATCATCTTATGGAATATTCTACACAATCCAGTCCAATTAATAGTATACATATAGACCAAGAACATTTAAATTACTTGAGCTGGTTTAGTGACTAACTAGAAATTTTTTATAAACTACATAACAGTAAACTACTAAGAACAAATTGAAATATGGTCAATTTGGAAGCCCTTTTGCATTGACATTCCAAGTTTCATATTGTAAATAATGAATACAAGGAGTCAAATTAAAGCACCATTGAGATCACAATATCTACAGCTCACAATTTTGAACAGTTATGCAAGAGTTGGGTTCAAACCCCCCATTATTTTTAAAGGTATAAAAATTAGTAACATTTGCTTTTTGGTAATAATTGGGAACATAGCTCTATGCTTCTGCATTCTTCAAAGCAACACACAAATAATATTATTAATTTATTGTTTTGGGAAGTACGGTTTTATGGTGGAAGTTTTGCTCTTGGAGAGCTTCCTTTTTTGAAGATTTAGGCAATTTGGTTAGTTGTAAGTTATTGTGTTGACTTTTTGAGGCACTAGGCAAAGAGGTTGGATCTTCGGAACCTTGATTCAAGTACCCCTCCAAAGAATACCCAAAGAGTTCAAAATCAAATCTGGAACCATATAAAGTATTTGGTGTTTATTTCTTTTTTTAATAAGATAAAAAGTAGGGGGAAGCGGAAGGGAGAATGGGGCAAAGAGAAAAGTTTTATATTAAAGCACTACATTGTAGTATGGAAATTTACCTACCTGTAAATGTTGTAAAGGTGCAGTATTTCTTTCTTTGTTAGCTGAGAGTAGTAAGAGCTTATTAGATTTGTTGTTGCTGTTCTCCCTTTTGCTGGATTCTTCCACTCGGGGTGTATGTATTCTTGTAGCTTTGCTTTATATATTAAATAATTTTGGTCTTCCTGTAATTATCGAATTAATTTAAATTTCATCTCATTTTGCCATTGTGGTCAACCTTATGTGTAACACTACCTCTTACCTCTAGTGTCTCAAATTTTGCTATTATTTCAAAATGCAAGTGACATGGCGTGCAAAATTCTGCGATTGGAGCCCAGTGCATATCAAATCGATTGCCTTGTTTGTACTCATCTAATAAATAATGCACGAACTCTGAAAAAGTTGGCCATTTAGGTGATACCCTCTTTTTTTTCGTTGGATCTCGGCTTCCAGCGCCTCCCTACAAAAAGTACAAATTTTGCTTTAAAAGTTTGAGGCAAATACCTTTCATAAGGAAAAACAGGTTTAAATTTATTGCATTGTAATACACACCTTAGACCGAGCTCTGTAATTTTGAATTATTTTCAAACCCAATCTCTGATGTAGTGTATGTGGCAAAGAGTACTGAATTTTATCCCTGTATGCTGAGAGAAGACGTTCCAAAGGATGTCTCACAATTATGAAAGAGATTGATGAGTTCAAGGCGTCTCTCAGAGTTTCTATAGACGGTCGAGGATACCTCTGTCTCGCCAGTTGAAGTGGTACAACCTGAGGAAATTTGCAGTTTATTTGAAATAGTCAGCCACCTTTTTGAGAAAAAAATTGCCATGCCAAAAATACGAGTTATGTCATACCTTGCTCTGTTTTAAGAAATGAGGAGTATACCCTGCCAAGATATTAAAATTATACATCCAGGAAGTTGAGGCTGCTTTAAATACGTTACACCATACGAGGTGATGTTGGTTATTTATCAGAAATTCCCAAGGATTAGCCTGGTGGAGGGAGTCATTGTTTGGTACATCTAACCCAGTACGTGCACATGCGTCACGGAGCTCTGCTCTTCGAGCAGCCATCCTGATGGCCATACGTGACATCCATGTTGGGTCAGGACCTGGGCCCCAAGTACCGTACAATCCATCAAACTGTGAAATAGCATAGACATATTAGTAAGCTGACCACTCAATCGATCATATTATATTACCATATTTTATATTCAAAAGACTGTTCAATTCAGTAGTATTCTCAGTCCACATGCACAGGACACATCTAAGCAAACTTGAAGCAACCACACATCCACAAAATCACAACCGGCACCAGGGACTATTTGTAAAGAGGTAGAGAAAGGGAGAGAAAGATATATTGGAAATAGAATTCTGAGTGCATAGCTAGACACATTGACACACAAAGCAAAACATTTTACTCATAGATACTACTACTACTACATTCTTCATAGAAAAGCAACCGTTTTGACTCAAAAAAATTCAAAAGCAGATCATACTATTTGAGCACATAAACTAATTTATCAACTAATTTATTTACTATTCAGAAGCAGAATGACAGTCCATTTGGGACAGTTTTGCAGCATCAAAAACTATTATTATGACGTTTGCTTTTAATTAAAATAATCTGTTCTTAATTTAAATGAATTTTGCTTCCAATCTGAACTGTAGACAACAATGTAAATACAGATACAGTTGCAAAGAGTAGACTGTTGAAAAGCTCTATGTGCCATAAAGTACATTCATTGTGATTCTCTGGTCCCACACTTCCCAGCTACAAGCAAACACTCATTTTGAGTCTCCTTACCCCTTCCACTGCCAATTTCTGTCCTGTGTACTGTACATCCTGGAAGCAAAATCAATTCTTCCTTCCACAAAAGTTTTTATGTGCATCAGTCTTTGCCCTTGTTGCATGTCCAAAATTTATTCCAACTATTATTGCCATTCTATGTGAGATAATATTGCGTTCTTATACTCTCTATTCTAGCCAAAAAGGTTTGAAAAAAATGTAAACTAATTGGCTACTGAGCATAATAGCTTGCCATGATCCCTACTGAAAACTATATATCTCTGAGCTTGTTTCTTTTTACACTAGTCTACAACATATGCAATTTAGGCCAGAGTGGTGTGAGTTTTGGAAGCCATTTTGTCTTTTCCACCATTTTATTCTATTTTCTGATAACTTTTCTTTCTTTCTTTACTTTACTTTCAACTCAATTTCAATGCCACTTCCTCGTACATACTTGCCTCCTTGGCCTTCCCTCTAAGGACTATTGGAGCTGCTTTCTAATCGGGGGTAAGAAGTGGTATGACAAAGCTAGGTCGCTTGAATGGGAATCATCGTAGTCAATGGTAATAATGAAACAGACTTGAAAAAAATATACTGAACGTGAGTAGGGGTAGTGTGCGTGTGCGTACCTGGTAGCGGTGCCTAGTGACGCTCGAGCCTATGAGCAGCAGGAGCGCGGGGATGAGGGCCACGGCCGAGACCAGCACCAGGGCGCGGCGCACGGCCACGCGGAGACCGCCACATCGCATGCTGGAGCATCGCTGCCCGCACGAAAAGGAGAAGAAATATTGTTACTTTGCTAATTGAATATTTGATGCAAAAATTGATTGAATATTTGATGCAAAAATTGAACACTTTGACAGCCAGCTCGACCGCAGTCTGTCATTTTTCCTTGGAGGGATGTGTGGAAGAGAGTGGCTAGGCTGGCTCGCGAACCCACCTACTTGCACACACACACGGGGCCATTTTCTTGCCCCTGGCGTGCAGCCCCAAGGCACCGTCCTGAGCCCTCCGCCGAGCCGAGGGCGTGGGCCTGGGTTGTGCGAAGCCCTGCAAGGACGGAGTTGGCACCACAAGGCTTGGCTGGCCGGAGTGGCCGGGCCGGGCCGGGCCGGGCCGGGAGGTCATGCGAGCCACCCTGCCTTGCCTTTCAGCACGAAGGGAGAGCGTACGCCGCGCGTAAGCAGAGCCAAGATGTCATGACTATTATTACCCTGCGCCTCCTTTCGTTGCGCTCCGAGTTTTCCCCTACACATTGTAGTGGCGTAGGAGAACCGCGAGGACGTTTTTCGCCAAACGGCGGAAGCGCGCGCGCTCGGCGCTAAATAAATAATGGCTCTCGGTAAAATTGTGAAATTGCCTTGGGCACTGGGCACCTCTGGGCAGCGCTGCCAGTCTCGGGCTGCACGTGATCGCCGCGCGAAAGCTTTCAAGAGGGGCTCTCCTATACCTACCGTATAGCTCCGTCCTTGTTGCACTCATTGGGCAGGTATAGGAGAGCCCCTCTTAACGATCTCCTGAATCAGACGGCTGCTTGAGAGACTCCCAAACACAACCTCCCCGTCCGAGCAGCGCCAGCGCCGTCAGCTTGCCCCAATGCCTTGCGTACTTTTATGCGGGGACCCACAAAGCCCACAAAACGGCATCGCACCAAGGGTCTACCACTTCCATAATCCTCGTACACCCGTCTAGATGATTATTGATAATCACATGATCACAATCATGTAAAATTTCCAAATATTGACAAATTTTTGACAAATATGGAGAAAAAGTGTCAAATTTGACCAAAAGCTGCGTGATTACTGGCCAATAATCAGTAAATATGTCAAAGATAAACTCAAATAATCATTGATAATCACCATAATCTTGACTAATTATAATCCTCGTACGCGATCCTTTAAAGTGGTAGACCCTTGCATCGCACCGCCTCGTTGCCCCACAATAATCCCCGATGGGTACCTCACTTTTTAAATGAGGGAGGGTTCTATCGTGATTGGAAGGAAAATTTGACCAAAATTTAAAGAAAGCTATTTATTTTTGGCACCAATTCAATATTTCGCAATGTTTAGGTGCTTAAAATAGCTTTTTGCCGAAAAATTATGCGACTGGATAGTGATTGGAAAATGATTGGAACGCAGGGTGTACACTGATTGGAGAAGGTGAGGTACCCCTCGATAATCCCCCCCCCACCCCCTTCAAAGCTTCTTGCCGCGCTCGTACTGATCTCCGGCCACGATGCCGATCTGTTTCGCACGCCGCGCGCCGCACCTGCAGCTGCGGGTTCGGTTCGGACGTGTGACTCGCCTCTCGCCTATAGGGGCCTCCGCTCCACCTCGCCCCGCCCCGCCCCGCCCCGCCCCGCCCCGCCCTGGGGTGGGGGTGGGGCCGGAGCTAAACATGCTGCAACTCTCCGGTGTGCGAGTCACTTTTGGATCCGAAAATAAACTCAGTTTAGAAGAGAGCGCTACGGCTTCTAGTCGGCGCCCTTTGGTAGTGGCTTGCTCGCAGCGGCGCGGCGGCGGTGGCGGTAGCAGCGATCCGTTTGCGCGCGCCAGCTGCGGTCAGCCGTCCCGCCCGCGCCTGCAGTTGCTGAGCAGTGCCGGGCCACCTGCAGCTGCGGGCGTGACTGTGACTCGACGCGACGCGACTCACCTGGCGGCTCCCAGTCCGTCTGGCAGAGGTGCCTCGCGGCCTCGCTGCCCGCTGCCTGCTGCCTGGGTCCTGTCCGCAGGGCGGCCCGCGGCAGACTCAGCCCGAGCTAGAGCACAGCCTGGCCGGGGCCGCCGGGGCCCGCCCGCGCCCGCCCGCGCCCGCCCGCGCCCGGGACTCGGGGCTATCGATTCGCCAACCCCCTTCTACTCGGCCCTTCTCCCTGCCCCCGCGCCCGCCCCCGCCTGCCCCCGCCCGCCCCAGCCCGCCCCCGGAGCGCGTGGGCGGGGGCGGTGAGAGGGAGACGATGTGGATGTGTAGATGGACGGGAGGAGGGGGACGGGGGGCGTTGCGGCTCCTCCTACATGTGAGCAGAAAAACAATCTACTCAAATTACGCTAGTGAATAAGCTAAAAAAAAAAAGAAAAAGAAAAAAAAAGGCCGACAGAAAAACGTCGTGAAGGGCGCGAATTTTGAGGAACCTCATTCCGTCAGTGTGGAAGGGCTGCCACGTGTCAGGATAATCAGGGGAATGTCAGGATTTATTGGCGTAAAACTGTCAGGAGGATAAATGGGCTCAGGGCCAGTTCTTGCTTTTACGCGTAACTTTTTGTTTAATAATTTATTGACAGCAACAAAAAAGTAATTATTACATGCGTTGCTTTTGAAAAATACACCCCACCCTCATTCACAATACCGTAATTTTACCGGATATGTTACCTGACAATGTCCGGAATAACCCTCATTTTTGTCAGGAATTTGTCAGGATAATGTCAGGGAAACGAAAACTTGTGGTTCTGTGGCAACTCTGTGTGGGAAAAATTTCGCAGAGAGGAAATGCATAGGAAAACAAAGAATATGGATACTTTACCCTCAAATTACAGGAGGTCATTTTTTAAAATTAGTTTTTTTATGTTTTAAAGGGGTGATGCTCGGATTTGGGTTTTGCAACCAAGATAAAATCTTACGACGGAACCAGTCGTGGTCCGATGGTCCCGAGCCTCATTTTGTGTACCGGGTACCGGGTGTTTCAGAGAGGACGTAGCGACAGGTGCGGGTGGGTTTGCCTACTCGTTCTGCTCGTAAGGTGCCAGAGCCCCTTGGATAGGCGAACCCGCCCGTACCTGCGTCTTCTCTGAAGCACCCGCTACGCTTGTGTGGGATTCAACAAATTCATCACTTCACATTTTTTTTTTTTGATAAGTATAAAATGTTAAATAATATTTAAAGTTCAAATTAAAAAAAAAAAACAACAAAAAAAAAACTGCAAGTTGTTGCGGTACGTTACACTTACTGCGATGCGCGCTTGCCTTTCGCTTTCCTTTCACGCCTAAAAGTGTGACGCGTGACGCAGCGAGGGTACGGCGACGCGCAGGTCGCGTGACAGCTCGTCGCGCTCGCGGGGCCCGCCCCGCCCCGCCCCGCCTCGCCGCATGCCGTCACCCTGCCCCTCCACCTCATCGTTATTGTCACACGGCATTTATCTTAAACGCGCGCGTCGCGCCCGCAAAACGTTGCTCGTCTCGTCGCATGCCCGCTGGGCCGCGCCGGGCCGGGAGCTGCTGGACTATAGGGGCGGGTATCGATTTCCGCCAATAAGGGGTCGCTTTGTGCCCGAAATGGCTCGGCAATGGCTTTTGATAGAGGCCCGGCGCTCTGACGGACACGTGGTAGCCGAAAAAAAAAGAGCTTCGTGTTTTGATGTAACCAAATTAAAAAGGAAAAGGAAAGAAAAATATCATCATCATCAGCAGCTGCCATTTGATTTCCGTAAACCGAGACCTTCGCTTGTTGCGTAAAAAAGGCAGTCTTAATCGTTGCAAGAAGCCAAAACGCACTGAAGAGGGCCGTATCAGTGCTTGTCTACTAATAACTCTGGGCAATATGCGCTCAGCTGTGCAAAGGTGTCTGACGCCGAGCATTTAGCCGGGTGAAACAACTCTGAAATTTTTGTACACCTCGTAATTCTGAAAAGTTACGGTAAAAATCGTAAAATTTTAGGAAAAATTGGAGAAAATCCAGAAAAACTCAGAAAAAATCAGAAAAAAATAAGGGAAATTCCAAACAATGTCTATAATTTCACATATTAAAAAAAAAAAAACTCAAGCAAAAATTCTTAAAAATTCACAAAATTTGTACAATAAAATTAAGAGTTGTTTTCCCCTCGCCCCCTCTCCTCAGTGTGTGTACATGTTTAGGCTACTTTGTCCACTCGTTTGGCAACACTGGAGTCCTCTGCCTCGGCGGTCACTATCAGTCACTCGACGTCCCGGCGTCGTCACGGTCAGACGCTCGCGGTCGCCCCGCCCTGCGGTGCCCTGCGGTGCCCTGCGGTGGTACCCGCACGGCCAGCGCAGCCACGTGCTGTCTGCTGTCTGTCCGGCCCGGTATGCATAGCGGGTGAGAGTGAAGGAGACAAAGACAGTACAGTCTCTTTCTTTACATGAGTGAGCAGGCCCGCTCATCACCCATCGCCGTCGCTCTGCCAGTGGCATGAGTACAAAGCCCCAGTGCACTGTGCATTGAGCATGCTGTCCAGCAGTAGTCTCCATATCACTCCCATGCGAGGGGGGATTCACTTATTCGAAAAATCATTGTACGGCTACGGCCCACAACAAAAATCATTCTAAAAAATTTAAGATACGTACAGAAATAAAACGAAAAATTGAGAGAAAATAAACATAAACCGAAATAAAAGTGAAAAAATTGATAAGTTGGGGAAAAGATAAAAATTTATCAAGAAGTGACAGAAATTTTTCTTGGAAAGAAAAATTATAATCAAAGGAAAAAATATTAATAATTGCACCACACATTGTGAATGAGTGATTTCCCCCCCCCCCTCTCGCTCCCATATATCCCCTCTACACTGTAAAAAATAACTGTTGGAAAACAACCCTTTCAGTGACAACCGTGTTGTTGACACTCAGTGATGCTGTTCGAGAACAACATAAGTTGTCAAGGAACATGCATGATTGTTTTCAATTTAAAACAGGAAAGTACACTGGAAAAACAAAGGTAGGACTTAATGCCTTTCTAGGGGTGGGAAATTTTAACGCCTTTGCAAAGGCATGAAATTGTCCAAAGGCATTAAAATTTAACACCTTTGGGCAGTTTTAATGCCTTTGCAGGGGTGCTAATTTTTAATGCCTTGGTAAAGGCATTAAAACCATTCTCGTCCTACCTTTGTTTTTCCAGTGTAACTGTTCCTGAACAGCTTTTGTTGTTCCTGCACAAGTTATGCTGTTCGTGTACATCTTTTGCTGTTTCTATGCACAGCTACTTTGCTGCTGTTCCTCTACAACTTTTACTGTTACCGGACAACTTGCGCTGTTGATAGACAACAGTACTTGTTCATTGCATAGCAATGTTTTTGTACAACAACCGACAACAACACTTAGTCATTTAAAAACTTAACAGCAACTTCGCTGTTAATTTACAGTAATTTTTTTTTCCAGTGTAGTGATAGGGTGGTGAGGTGTCCCGTCCCGTCACGGCCATCAGGACGAGGCGAGGCACTCGACGCGTACATGCGCTACTCGGGCAGAACGCAAACAATCAGGGGGCACGCCAGCGGCAGACATGCCCTCCCCGCCCCGCCCCGCCCTATCCCATCGACCGACCCGCGACCCTTAGCGGCTGCATTGATGTTCGGCGCAGGGTAGGTCCTTGTTCTTGTTAGCGGCGCCCTTGCGCGCCAAAGTTTTCTTCTCCCCGTCCTTCAACCTCGGGTAATAATGATCGATGCCTTAAGGGGAGCGAGGGGAGAAAAGGGGGGAGGGGATTACGGCGAGTGGAGAACACTACTTGTCGTGAAGCAGTTCAGTCTGTATACGTTAGTGTCGAACCGTTCTTTGGAAAGTTTGGATAATGTAAACGGCGCTCTGAAATTAGCTTCCTGAATCTCTCCCTTATCCCTGCGCTGGATACATAACAAGTGAGTGGCTCGGATGCATAATTCATGGTCGGTCGGTACACTCACCCCCGCGCTCGCGCGGCTCCCCCGCGCCAAGCACCGGGTAAGGTATTATTTTTGTGTTCATAGTGAGTGTGCAAAGGACGGACTCGAAAGTCTTTTCTGCTCTGAAAATCCAATAAGTGTACGAATGTCGCACACTTGTAGGTGTGCGAGGATTCATTCGTACACTTGGCCCCTCAACAAACGTGTGAATATCCTAAGAAAATTCACATGTTCAAGCGGCCAAGTGTGCGAATGAATCCTCGCGCACCTACAAGTGTGCGACATTTACACACTTGGGTTTCCAGTGTGAGCTGGCCGGTCAGAAATATAGCGCGACGCGCGGCGGCCTTTCTGCTAGTCGACTTCCTACACGTCCGTTTCGCAGTGCGGGAGAACAGGAACGCTAACGCGCGTACCCCGCCCTGGTCCGTAAACAAGCCTTGTCGGCCTGTCCTGTCGGCGCCCGCGCCCCTCCCTGCCCCCCCTCCCCCTGCCCCTCCCGGGCCGGCCCGGGCCGTCAGCCTGGCGCCCAGGCCGCCCCGCTGCGCACGCGTGTGCTGCGGGACGGTATCCCGGTGGAGCACAGGCGCCCGGGCAGCAGGGGCAGCTCTAGCTCCGCCAGGCCGGCCGGGCTCGTTGCCAGCCGCTCCCCGCCCCGCCCCAATGGGACAGTGCAGTGCACCTCCGTCGCCCTTCTACTCGGGGAAAAAAGACTCGCAAGTGCATTTTGCTGCTGTTTGAACGAACGCGGCATTCAACCTCTTCTTATTGCCTGTGCATTTTTATTTTTTTTCGGAATTGAGTCGCTCTTCCTTGATCGAAATCTCAACCAAGCCAGGTTTGCGTATTCGAAATGCAGCCTCTCCGCCTCTCTGAGAAAGGATGTCGCAGACTATGGAGACGTGATAGGGAGGGATAACTGGTAGGCTAGTCTAAGCATATTTCTTACTTTCACGCTGAAGCGGGGAAAACTCAGTGTCGAGGGGGAAAGCACTCGCGTAATCACTCGTACACCCTGGCCCGTAATCAATGCGTAATCACTTGTAATCTAGGAGTAATAACCTTTTATTAAGGGTTGTTATCGATAAAATACCAATTGTAATAACCTTGTTGTGTATGTTACCCATTAAAATAACCGAAATAACAGAAAATACGGATTAAACATGCGTAATAACGGGCGTAATCGCGTAATCACTCGTACACCATTTTCGAGACTGCTTTCCCCCTCGCTCAGTGTTGTAGAAATCTAGTTGTAGAAATCTAGAAAAGGACACGATTTTCGCTTATTCCAGAAGAAGCGAGAGAGTGATGGAGAAGAGCACGACTTGTGACGATGCTTTCCCTTGTCCGCGGTTCCCGGCCGCTGGGCAGCAGCGCCGCCGCGCCGCCTTTGCTGTGCCCGTCCTGCCCGCGCCCCGCCCCGGCCGGGTGACAATGAGGACATCTCAGCCCAGCCTAACCCCGGCCCGGCCCGGCCCGGCCGTGTGTCGTGTCTGTTGCAGGCCGCTGCGCTCGCTCTCACTGTGCGTCTGCCGCCGGCCGCGCGCCTCCGCGCCCACGCCCTGCGAGGAGGACGCCGTGGAGTGGCGCGTCCTGGTGCGGAAGACGGGCGAGGAGCTCTACGCGTCCATGGAGCCTGACGGCGTCCTCGAGCCCGGGCAGCGGGTCTTCCTCGTAGGTCAGCTCGCACCTCCCCGCAGAGTGCTATGGTGCTGGGTGGAGGAGCCAGACTTTTAATCAAAAGTAATTCTTTTTTTCTTTCTTTCCTGTTTCAGCGTCAGTGCCGGAGCCGACCTTTCTTGGCCGCGAACCTTACGAGGAGCTCGGAGGCGTGGTGAGCGCACTGATGCCGAATGGACGTGGTGAGTGAGCGTCGGAGCTCTGGTCCGCCTCAGACACTCTGCAAATCCAAGTGATGACCTGTTCGACAGTTACAAGTGTAGAACTAAAAAGTTCTGCAGTTGCAAGTGCACCTTTCTGACTAAGATGGAAAATGTTTTTTTCCGAGGACACCATCATCTTCGTCTTCAAATTCTCTTTCATACGAGTATATTGTTGATAGGGTTGCGGCTTTAATTGAAACGGCTACGAGTCCTTAAATGAAATTTTGGGAATTCGTATTCTTTTGCGTACCCGTTTCAAAAATTATGCTAATCACACCTTTATCGATCCCAAAACTGTGGTTTTCCGAAAAATGATCCATGTTTGGTACTTTTACCCTACACTCATAACTGTCAAACAGTTCGTCACTTGGATTTGCAGAGCAGGAAACTAGGAAACACTGTCGGTCCCCTCCTGCGGTCCCCTGCTACAGCAGTCCTGTTGTCGGCAGAGACGTGGACCACGCTGCCGCCGTGGCGCCTGACGGTGGACGCAGTGCTGCGCGGCGACCTGCTCCCGTTCGGCGGCGCCCCGCCGCCGCCGCCGCCACTCCGGCGCGACGTCGACCTGGCCGAGGTGGCCGACGTGCTGGCCAGCCTGTCGTGCTGCCCCGTGGACGTGGAGCTCCGGCTGGAGGGCCGCGCCGGCCTGTCGGAGCGCGTGCGCCGCCTGCTGGGTGACGCGGGGCTGCGGCCCGCGCGCGCCGCGCCCGCCGCCCCCCAGGGGGCCGTGGGGCTGCTCGTGGGCTCGGGTCCCCCCGAGGCGCCCCTGCACGGAGCGCTCGCCCTGCTGCTCGTCCGCTCCCCCGCCCTGTGCTTCCTGCGGCTGCGCGCCAGGTGGGGTACCCGAGGGAGAACCACTCGCCGCGCGCGAGTTTTAATGGAATTAGCCCCAGCTTTGCACTGCCACATTTATTTAAAAAATAAAAAAAATGGCTTCCAGCTTTACTACGCCACAATTTTTTTTCGAGAGTTGAAAATCTTGACTTCACCCCGCATTAATAACGGTATAAATGGCACGGTTTTCAAAATAATGCTGGAACGTTCGCGCCTCCGCCGGGAGTCGAACTCACGACCGTCCTGTCGTCTTCTCCCCGCAGGGACGTGCGCCACGTGTTTCTCCTGGCGCACCGGCTGGTCGGCGGACTGCCGCAGCACACCAAGCTGACTGCTGTGGCGGACGACAGGGGGCGGCGGCCCGGGGACGAGGCCGGCGTCGACCGGGACGACCTGGTCAGGGACCTGCTGCGCGCCCTGGAGGACGAGCTCGGCGCCCTGGCCGCGCCCGCCGCCCCGACCCTGACCCGCGCCGCCCTGCACCCGCTGGAGCTCGCCACCGACCGTGCCGCCCAGCGCCTGCGCGTCGCGAGCGCCTGATGGCGCGCACCCACCGGGCAGCGGCAGGTATGGCAGGTACCGCTGGGGGAGCAGGGAGGGCGCGCGAGCCAAGGGCCTGCCTTAGGCGAGACTCACCTAGTTTGACACGGGGTATTAGTGCCGCCAACAACACACACATGATCATTTGGAGCCCTCCTCCCCCTTCAGATTACCTCCCATCCTCCCCTCCCCTCACAGCGCGGCACGTTCGCTGCTCGCTGATAAGAAACCGATCCCCGGAAATGAAGCCGTGCTGCCCGGCCGGCACGTGGAGGTCCTAGCCTATATATTGGACGATCTCGAGGGGAACTGCTCAAAGCCCGCCCGCGCGTTGCTCTGGCCAAACAAGCGCTTCTAAACTCCACATTAGCGCCATGCGGAGCACCACGATGTAAGTTTAGAGTGCGTCACGGCCACGGCCGACCACGGCCTCGGAAATGAAACTGTTTTTGATGTTTGGTCCTAATTTCTTGGAGTATGCTCGTTTCGAGCGGACTTGTATTTTTTAAGTGATTCTGTAAATCCAGAACTTGCTTTCACTCAGACGAAAATCGCACTCCACTCTTCTTTTGGTCCGCAGTGTGTCCGTGCTGGCCGTGGTGATGCTGGCACTGTCCGTCGACGGGATTCAAGCGCGCGAGCCAGCCGACCAGGAAGCCGGCGTCGGCGTGGAGGCCGCTCCCGCCCCCGCCTCCCTCAGTGAGTACGGCACTACGGGCACCACGGTGCACCGGACCGCCCGCGGCCGGCCCGGCTGCCCGCTCAGGCCTCGAGCCATCCAACTCGCATTTTCCTATTCATGAAGCATTTTTCAAAAGTTTGTTTTTATTTTGTTTTCAGGCCCCGCCTCACGACCGCGCAGGCTCGTCTGCGATATGCTTCCGAGTCCCCTGCAGAGCGCCGCCTGCACTGCGAGCTGCCTGGCGCAGGGCAAGAAGGGCGGCTCGTGCCAGGGCGGCACCTGCGTCTGTCGCGACCGCGACAGCAGCGACTAAGTAGAATCAGATACCAATAAAGCGGGAACTCAAAGTGTATAATCGAGAAATTTATTCAGTGCTTCCACGCAGTCTCTTTAGATATAGAAATAAATACATTAGCAAAAATTCTCAATTCCGAAAATAATCTATATCGAAATAAAAAAATAAAAAAAATCGATTTCAGGAAATCTTAGTAGGCACAAGGTTCGTTAATGTTTTTGCTTCACAAAATACTTCAGTGAATGGTATATAGATGACTTAAAATTTATGTGATGTTATTGAATTTTTTGTATCTCATTGATTGATCACAGAGTCACTGGTGTAGCGGGTCACATACAAAATTTGAGCTTTCTAGATCAAACGACCTTATCAAACGATTAAGAAAGTAGTCTCCCTGTAAAAATTGTCCGATCAGCTTGATTTTTAAACTGTAGGCTCGTTGTGCAATGAATATTCGAACACTGATTTTAGATTTTTATTCTAACTAGTCGTTCCAAATTTTATTCTTTGACTACTGTGCATAAGTTAAATCAACAAGTTCCCGGTCACGGTCCTCCTCCCCTGCGCACCGCCCCGAGCGGTCGAGCAACCGCAACAATGGCAGCTCGGCTAGGTTTCCCTTTCCCATTATTTCCAAGCATCTCTCTCTCCACCGACGTAGGTCACAGATTATTTTCGACCGAGATTAGAACGCGACAAAACCGACCCGACAGCCTAGTTGGTTTGGGACGGGGGACTGGTATGCTAACCACTAGGCTGCCGGTTCGCACACATCTTGCCGATGCGAATAGGATTCCGTCTCCCTCCACCGTGGGTCGGGTAAAAAGCCGAGCGGGCTTCGGGTCCCACAGTGGCTCTCTGACCCGCCCGAATGAAAACTCTGCTCCTCGCCTCTTCTGAACTCCGGGTTGAATACGGCTCGTTTCGCACGATTTTCTCTCAAACATGCAGGCGCGGGCTGGCGTCGAATGGGTTGCCTACCAATAAGGCGCCGATTGAACAATTCACTTTTCCTTGCGTAAAATGCGAATTTCTCCCAAACCAAGAACGGTATCGTGTCCAGGTCGACTCTAGTGCACCCCCAGACCAACCCCCGAGGGTGAAATCATCCGAAAATCATCGAAAAAAAAACGATGATCGATCGAGATTCGAACACGACAAAAGCGTCCCGACAGCGTAGTTGGTTTGGGACGGGGGACGGGTATGCTAACCACTACGCTGTCGGTTCGCACACTTCTTGCCGATGCGAAAAGGATTCCGTATCTACCGGCCTGGACGGGCCCGGCGCGCGCGGAAGAGTTTTCCTTCCCGAATAGGATTCCGAATTTCTCCCTAAGCAAGAACGGTGTTGTGCTTCTGGCTACTGGTATATGTTTCGCAGTGCCTTCAGAGGATTCCCTGTGAATTTCAGCGTGATCTGAGACTTTCCATTTTTGGTCAAATTTCCAAAGCCTTTGCATTTTTAGGGATTTTGGTCCAAAAATATTTTTCCTCTAAATTGACGGGGTTTGTGCAGAGGGGCTCCAGTGCACCCAGAGACCAACCCCGGAGGGTGAAATCATCCGAAAACCGGCGGAAAAAAATTATTAGGTCGACCGAGATTCGAACACGACAAATGCGTCCCGACAGCCTAGTTGGTTTGGGACGAGGGACGAGTGTGCTAACCACTAGGCTGTCGGTTCGCATACCTCTCGGCGATGCGAATTGGGATCCCTATCTGCCGGCCTGGACGAGCTCTGCGCGGGGCAGACGAATTTTCTTTTAGCTGTCACATTTTTAGGGCCCAAAAGATGCAATCGAGGGGGTAAGCTATTTAACGCATCATACAACTCGAAGAAAATTAGGTATTCTTCTTCTCTCCCATGACCGTTGCTAAAAATACAAAATGTGAATATCGCTCGGGTTCGAACCCGAGACCTTCTGAACAGGAGCCCGCTGCTCTAACCACTAGACCACAGACTTCTGCTGTCAGCGGCACTGCAGGCACCACATAGCTTCCGAAAATTTCTTGTTACCAGGAGCCGATTTCGAGGAGGTTACCTCCTCGCCTCTTCTGAACTCCGGGTTGAATACGGCTCGTTTCGCACGATTTTCTCTCAAACATGCAGGCGCGGGCTGGCGTCGAATGGGTTGCCTACCAATAAGGCGCCGATTGAACAATTCACTTTTCCTTGCGTAAAATGCGAATTTCTCCCAAACCAAGAACGGTATCGTGTCCAGGTCGACTCTAGTGCACCCCCAGACCAACCCCTGAGGGTGAAATCATCCGAAAATCATCGAAAAAAAAACGATGATCGATCGAGATTCGAACACGACAAAAGCGTCCCGACAGCGTAGTTGGTTTGGGACGGGGGACGGGTATGCTAACCACTACGCTGTCGGTTCGCACACTTCTTGCCGATGCGAAGAGGATTCTGTATCTACCGGCCTGGACGGGCCCGGCGGGCGCGGAAGAGTTTTCCTTCCCGAAAAGGATTCCGAATTTCTCCATAACCAAGAACGGTATCGTGTTTCTGGCTCCAGATTTATGTTTCGCAGTGCCTTCAGAGGATTCCCTGTGAATTTCAGCGTGATCTGAGACTTTCCATTTTTGGTCAAATTTCCAAAGGCTATAGCCTTTGCATTTTTAGGGATTTTGGTCCAAAAATATTTTTCCTCTAAATTGACGCCTGGACGAGCTCTGCGCGGGGCAGACGAATTTTCTTTTAGCTGTCACTTTTTTAGGGCCCAAAAGATGCAATCGAGGGGGTAAGCTATTTAACGCATCATACAACTCGAAGAAAATTAGGTATTCTTCTTCTCTCCCATGACCGTTGCTAAAAATACAATGTGAATATCGCTCGGGTTCGAACCCGAGACCTTCTGAACAGGAGCCCGCTGCTCTAACCACTAGACCACAGACTTCTGCTGTCAGCGGCACTGCAGGCACCACATAGCTTCCGAAAATTTCTTGTTACCAGGAGCCGATTTCGAGGAGGTTACCTCCTCGCCTCTTCTGAACTCCGGGTTGAATACGGCTCGTTTCGCACGATTTTCTCTCAAACATGCAGGCGCGGGCTGGCGTCGAATGGGTTGCCTACCAATAAGGCGCCGATTGAACAATTCACTTTTCCTTGCGTAAAATGCGAATTTCTCCCAAACCAAGAACGGTATCGTGTCCAGGTCGACTCTAGTGCACCCCCAGACCAACCCCTGAAGGGTGAAATCATCCGAAAATCATCGAAAAAAAAACGATGATCGATCGAGATTCGAACACGACAAAAGCGTCCCGACAGCGTAGTTGGTTTGGGACGGGGGACGGGTATGCTAACCACTACGCTGTCGGTTCGCACACTTCTTGCCGATGCGAAGAGGATTCTGTATCTACCGGCCTGGACGGGCCCGGCGGACGCGGAAGAGTTTTCCTTCCCGAAAAGGATTCCGAATTTCTCCATAACCAAGAACGGTATCGTGTTTCTGGCTCCAGATTTATGTTTCGCAGTGCCTTCAGAGGATTCCCTGTGAATTTCAGCGTGATCTGAGACTTTCCATTTTTGGTCAAATTTCCAAAGGCTATAGCCTTTGCATTTTTAGGGATTTTGGTCCAAAAATATTTTTCCTCTAAATTGACGCCTGGACGAGCTCCGCGCGGGGCAGACGAATTTTCTTTTAGCTGTCACTTTTTTAGGGCCCAAAAGATGCAATCGAGGGGGTAAGCTATTTAACGCATCATACAACTCGAAGAAAATTAGGTATTCTTCTTCTCTCCCATGACCGTTGCTAAAAATACAAAAAAAAAAAAAAAAAATGTGAATATCGCTCGGGTTCGAACCCGAAATCTTCTGAGCAGGTGCCCGCTGCTCGAACCACTAGACCACAGACATCTGCTGTCAGCGGCACTGCAGGCACCACATAGCTTCCGAAAATTTCTTGTTACCAGGAGCCGATTTCGAGGAGGTTACCTCCTCGCCTCTTCTGAACTCCGGGTTGAATACGGCTCGTTTCGCACGATTTTCTCTCAAACATGCAGGCGCGGGCTGGCGTCGAATGGGTTGCCTACCAATAAGGCGCCGATTGAACAATTCACTTTTCCTTGCGTAAAATGCGAATTTCTCCCAAACCAAGAACGGTATCGTGTCCAGGTCGACTCTAGTGCACCCCCAGACCAACCCCTGAGGGTGAAATCATCCGAAAATCACGATGATCGATCGAGATTCGAACACGACAAAAGCGTCCCGACAGCGTAGTTGGTTTGGGACGGGGGACGGGTATGCTAACCACTACGCTGTCGGTTCGCACACTTCTTGCCGATGCGAAGAGGATTCTGTATCTACCGGCCTGGACGGGCCCGGCGGACGCGGAAGAGTTTTCCTTCCCGAAAAGGATTCCGAATTTCTCCATAACCAAGAACGGTATCGTGTTTCTGGCTCCAGATTTATGTTTCGCAGTGCCTTCAGAGGATTCCCTGTGAATTTCAGCGTGATCTGAGACTTTCCATTTTTGGTCAAATTTCCAAAGGCTATAGCCTTTGCATTTTTAGGGATTTTGGTCCAAAAATATTTTTCCTCTAAATTGACGCCTGGACGAGCTCTGCGCGGGGCAGACGAATTTTCTTTTAGCTGTCACTTTTTTAGGGCCCAAAAGATGCAATCGAGGGGGTAAGCTATTTAACGCATCATACAACTCGAAGAAAATTAGGTATTCTTCTTCTCTCCCATGACCGTTGCTAAAAATACAAAAAAAAAAAAAAAAAATGTGAATATCGCTCGGGTTCGAACCCGAGACCTTCTGAACAGGTGCCCGCTGCTCTAACCACTAGACCACAGACTTCTGCTGTCAGCGGCACTGCAGGCACCACATAGCTTCCGAAAATTTCTTGTTACCAGGAGCCGATTTCGAGGAGGTTACCTCCTCGCCTCTTCTGAACTCCGGGTTGAATACGGCTCGTTTCGCACGATTTTCTCTCAAACATGTAGGCGCGGGCTGGCGTCGAATGGGTTGCCTACCAATAAGGCGCCGATTGAACAATTCACTTTTCCTTGCGTAAAATGCGAATTTCTCCCAAACCAAGAACGGTATCGTGTCCAGGTCGACTCTAGTGCACCCCCAGACCAACCCCTGAGGGTGAAATCATCCGAAAATCATCGAAAAAAAAAAAACGATGATCGATCGAGATTCGAACACGACAAAAGCGTCCCGACAGCGTAGTTGGTTTGGGACGGGGGACGGGTATGCTAACCACTACGCTGTCGGTTCGCACACTTCTTGCCGATGCGAAGAGGATTCTGTATCTACCGGCCTGGACGGGCCCGGCGGACGCGGAAGAGTTTTCCTTCCCGAAAAGGATTCCGAATTTCTCCATAACCAAGAACGGTATCGTGTTTCTGGCTCCAGATTTATGTTTCGCAGTGCCTTCAGAGGATTCCCTGTGAATTTCAGCGTGATCTGAGACTTTCCATTTTTGGTCAAATTTCCAAAGGCTATAGCCTTTGCATTTTTAGGGATTTTGGTCCAAAAATATTTTTCCTCTAAATTGACGCCTGGACGAGCTCTGCGCGGGGCAGACGAATTTTCTTTTAGCTGTCACTTTTTTAGGGCCCAAAAGATGCAATCGAGGGGGTAAGCTATTTAACGCATCACACAACTCGAAGAAAATTAGGTATTCTTCTTCTCTCCCATGACCGTTGCTAAAAATACAAAAAAAAAAAAATGTGAATATCGCTCGGGTTCGAACCCGAAACCTTCTGAGCAGGTGCCCGCTGCTCTAACCACTAGACCACAGACATCTGCTGTCAGCGGCACTGCAGGCACCACATAGCTTCCAAAAATTTCTTGTTACCAGGAGCCGATTTCGAGGAGGTTACCTCCTCGCCTCTTCTGAACTCCGGGTTGAATACGGCTCGTTTCGCACGATTTTCTCTCAAACATGCAGGCGCGGGCTGGCGTCGAATGGGTTGCCTACCAATAAGGCGCCGATTGAACAATTCACTTTTCCTTGCGTAAAATGCGAATTTCTCCCAAACCAAGAACGGTATCGTGTCCAAGTCGACTCTAGTGCACCCCCAGACCAACCCCCGAGGGTGAAATCATCCGAAAATCATCGGAAAAAAAAAACGATGATCGATCGAGATTCGAACACGACAAAAGCGTCCCGACAGCGTAGTTGGTTTGGGACGGGGGACGGGTATGCTAACCACTACGCTGTCGGTTCGCACACTTCTTGCCGATGCGAAAAGGATTCCGTATCTACCGGCCTGGACGGGCCCGGCGCGCGCGGAAGAGTTTTCCTTCCCGAATAGGATTCCGAATTTCTCCCTAAGCAAGAACGGTATTGTGCTTCTGGCTACTGGTATATGTTTCGCAGTGCCTTCAGAGGATTCCCTGTGAATTTCAGCGTGATCTGAGACTTTCCATTTTTGGTCAAATTTCCAAAGGCTATAGCCTTTGCATTTTTAGGGATTTTGGTCCAAAAATATTTTTCCTCTAAATTGACGGGGTTTGTGCAGAGGGGCTCCAGTGCACCCAGAGACCAACCCCGGAGGGTGAAATCATCCGAAAACCGGCGGAAAAAAATTATTAGGTCGACCGAGATTCGAACACGACAAAAGCGTCCCGACAGCCTAGTTGGTTTGGGACGGCGGACGAGTGTGCTAACCACTAGGCTGTCGGTTCGCACACCTCTTGGCGATGCGAATTGGGATCCCTATCTGCCGGCCTGGACGAGCTCCGCGCGGCGCAGAAGAATTTTCTTTTCCCTGTCACTTTTTTAGGGCCCAAAAGATGCAATCGAGGGGGTAAGCTATTTAACGCATCATACAACTCGAAGAAAAACAGGTATTCTTCTTCTCTCCCATGACCGTTGCTAAAAATACAAAGAAAAAGATGAGATTATCGCTCGGGTTCGAACCCGAGACCTTCCGAACAGGTGCCCGCTGCTCTAACCACTAGACCACAGACTTCTGCTGTCAGTGGCACTGCAGGCACCACATAGCTTCCGAAAATTTCTTGTTACCAGGAGCCGATTTCGAGGAGGTTACCTCCTCGCCTCTTCTGAACTCCGGGTTGAATACGGCTCGTTTCGCACGATTTTCTCTCAAACATGCAGGCGCGGGCTGGCGTCGAATGGGTTGCCTACCAATAAGGCGCCGATTGAACAATTCACTTTTCCTTGCGTAAAATGCGAATTTCTCCCAAACCAAGAACGGTATCGTGTCCAGGTCGACTCTAGTGCACCCCCAGACCAACCCCCGAGGGTGAAATCATCCGAAAATCATCGAAAAAAAAAACGATGATCGATCGAGATTCGAACACGACAAAAGCGTCCCGACAGCGTAGTTGGTTTGGGACGGGGGACGGGTATGCTAACCACTACGCTGTCGGTTCGCTCACTTCTTGCCGATGCGAAAAGGATTCCGTATCTACCGGCCTGGACGGGCCCGGCGCGCGCAGAAGAGTTTTCCTTTCCGAATAGGATTCCGAATATCTCCCTAAGCAAGAACGGTATTGTGCTTCTGGCTACTGGTACTGGTATATGTTTCGCAGTGCCTTCAGAGGATTCCCTGTGAATTTCTGATCTGAGACTATCGAATTTTGTTCAAATTTCCAAAGGCTAGCCTCTTTCCTCCATCGTGGCCGTTGCCGTTGCGGTGGAGCGTCAGCGCCGTGACGGCAGGCAACCCACCCACCTCCTGAGTCGTTTTGGAAGTTCTCCACTTCAGGAGCGCGCGTGCATATGCATCCATGCGGGCGTGTTCTGAGGGTTCTCCTTCCTTTCTTGGTTTTGGGGTGATGCATTCTCCTGGTATGAGGAACTTGGCCCCGTAAGAAGAAGAAAATGAAGGTGGTGGCGCAGCCTAGCACGGTCCCACAACAAAGCGACATAATCTGATACGGGCCCCCTTCCCAATAGTTTTTTGTGGACCGATATTGGATAAATTGCTTTTTATACCCCCATTGCAATAGGCATATATAAATCTGAAGGATTTTATTTTAAACAAAAATGCTAATTTACGATGAAGCTGCTTATGAACAAAATATCAGGCTTCCGAAACTGAGGCATGGAATTTGAAAATAACAACATTTAGTTTAGAATGTTAGTGTTTTGGATTGAGTTATCTCTTTAGTATATCAGAACCTTGTCTACAATGACATTTAAAAAAGAACAAGTAGAAATGATGAAAAGATGATAAGGTGAAGATAAAAAGAATTTCAATAATAATGCTTTATGTGGAATTTTTAGTGGTAAAGAACGGGTTACGGTTTTAAGACCAAAGTATTTTGGTTTTTACTTGGCCTCTTGTTTCTACTAAGCGTATCTCTGCTCTCTCTATTGGTCGGGCCGTGATACCTCAGAGTGGTGGAGCAGCAAAAGGAGTGGGTTTTCTTTTCGAAACTATCTTGCTGACCTGTCAATATTTGCTTTAATAAAAGGCAAAAGAATCATAGAAATACATTACACTGAACGCTTTCTTTACGTTAAAGCCATCTAAAACGGTACAGATTAATTATTTTAAAATCCTCACAGAGGTGGCGATGTACTTTTAAAGTTACAACAGAAATAAATTAATAATGGTACGTGTGAGGTAGTGCGTATCTGCAGTAGTAACAGAAAAGAAAACTTGTTTGGCAAAAAAAATCATAGAAATACATTTCATTACTACATTTCTTTACATTAAAGCCATGTACAACAGTACAGATTAATTATTTTAAAATCCTCACAAAAGTGGCGATGATTTATAAAGTTACGACAGAAATAAATAAATAAATAATAGTACGTGTGAGGTAGTGCGTATCCGCAGTAGTAACAGAAAAGAAAACTTGTTTTGTCCCGTGGGTACTTTACCCTCTAAGGGACGGGCGGCCGCGGCTGCTCTGAGCGCACCTCAGCGCCAGCGCTGGGTGTCGCCCCCGCTGCATTCCACGGAGCAGCTGACGTTTTACTTGGTCCTTCCTCGCCCCGCACGAGCGTCGCTGCTCGTCCTGGTCCGAGGCTCCCCAGGCGGCCGCCTCTCGCTACTCCCCGCGCTGGTCCTGCTGGAGGTCTGGGTCGCATCCTGCGGAGCACGTAAAATTGCCAGCTGAGCACCACTCATGATGGACACGCGCTCCAATACGTTAGGTGTGTTCGACGCTTACCTCGCGGTGCGTGCGCTGAGTCGAGGCGCTGAGCGGCTGCGTCGACGACAGGCTCTCGTCCCGTGGGTCCTGCGGCGGCGGAGAGGTGAGCCTCCCTGCCGAGCTCATGTGGATCCTCTTCGGATTCATGACCTGCTCCAGCTGCCGGCGCGGTGTCTCGAACAAGTTGCGTGGCGCAGTGTCGCCCCTGTCGGGATTGTAGCGTGTTCTCGGCGGCGCGCGACCCGGCGTTCTCGTTGTCGGCGCACGGTGCCCGGCCGTCGGCGTGGGCGCGACACTCTCCTCGTCCGTGTCGTCTTCCAAGTCGTCAAAGTCGAGTTCGACGTCGCTCCCCAGGTCGAGGTCCAAGTCACTCTCGTTCTTGGAGCTTTCCTCGAGACGCCCTCGAGGAGTAAATGCTGAACTCGGAATTCTCTGGCTGGAGGGTGTGCGTGTCTCTACCGTGTCCGCGCGGTGCAATTCCGGCGTCTGCCAAGTGCTCAGGGTGTGACTCGGACGAAAACTCTCCTGGGACTGTCGGCGCCCTGGGACAGGGGTTGCGACTGTCTCGTAACGCTCTTGCCCGCTCCCCGCAGTCAAGAGTATGCTCTCTATGGACCTGGACCAGCGCGGTCCTGGAGGGCGAGGAGCGCTCTCCGCCTCTTGTCCGCCTGCCTTGTTCAACGGCAACGGTATGCTGTCGACCGTTCTGGACCAGCGCGATCCTGGAGGGCACGGCGCGCTCTCCGCCTCTTGTCCGCCTGCCTTGTTCAACGGTATGCTGTCGACCGTTCTGGACCAGCGCGGTCCTGGAGGGCGAGGAGCGCTCTCCGCCTCTTGTCCGCCTGCCTTGTTCAACGGTATGCTGTCGACCGTTCTGGACCAGCGCGGTCCTGGAGGGCGAGGAGCGCTCTCCGCCTCTTTTCCGCCTGCCTTGTTCAACGGCAACGGTATGCTGTCGACCGATCTGGACCAGCGGGGTCCTGGAGGGCGCGGCGCGCTTCCCGCCTCTTGTCCGCCTGCCTTGTTCAACGGCAACGCTATGCTGTCGAGCGTTCTGGACCAGCGGGGTCCTGGAGGGCGCGGCGCGCTTCCCGCCTCTTGTCCGCCTGCCTTGTTCAACGGTATGCTCTCGACCGATCTGGACCAGCGGGGTCCTGGCGGGCGCGGCGCAATTCCGGCGTCTGCGAAGTGCTCAGGGTGTGACACGGACGAAAACCTGGAGACGCTGCTGGCTCCCTCTGGGCCAGGCTCCGAGCTGGCAGCTTCGGACGACTGTTGTACGGACTCGGCAATGCTTTCCAGTACGGTCGAGCCCTCCGTGGTGGTCGTGGTGGTCGCCGTGGTCGAGGAAGGTGGCCGGCGCACTAGAGGAGGTGAGAACAAAGGCGTCGGGCGTCGGGCCTGGGTCTGAGGGGCCTCGTCGAGCTCAGAGGCCGTCGAGTCGTAGTATTTCTGAGGGGGTGGCGCCTCGGGGACCTGCGGCGGCTGGTACAGCCTCGTGCCGCACGGGATGGAGATGGAGGCCACGGACACGCTCCAGCGGACGCTCGAGGCGCCTCCATCGGAGGACGAGTTGTAGACGGGCGGCGTGGGCGCAATTACGGGCCGGTCACCCCTCCTGCCCGGGAGCACCCGCACGCTAACCTCGGCCTGGCTTATCTTCCTCCTGGCCGCGACAGCCGCGACAGCCGCCTCACCCTGGTGCTCGACGTGAGCCTCGCGAACCTCTCCCGGCGAGTTGCGCCGGATCAGCTCTCGG
The DNA here is from genome assembly GCA_029379305.1 of Frankliniella fusca. Classification (NCBI taxonomy): domain Eukaryota; kingdom Metazoa; phylum Arthropoda; class Insecta; order Thysanoptera; family Thripidae; genus Frankliniella; species Frankliniella fusca. The sequence goes on along the minus strand of JAHWGI010000219.1, from coordinate 1,306,589 downwards.
CTTCGGCGGCTGCGGCGCGCCCGCTCCCGCGCCCGCAGCGTCTCCTCGCTGTCGCTGTCCGAGGCCACCGCCTTAATCCTGGCCTCCTCGGCCCGGCGCCGCGGCGAGGAGAAGGACGAGCCGCGGCCCGAGCCCCGCCGGCTCGACGGCGTCCTGGACGCGGCCCCGGATGACGGCCCGGACACGACCCTGGAGGCGGCGGCGCTCCCTCTGGCGAGCAGGGCGCGCTCGGCTGCCTCCCGCAACGAAACGTGCTGCGCGGCGCCCTGCAACCCCTCCGGCGAGACACGACCGACGGACATCCTTGAAAGACCGCCGACCGACGTGCCGGCGAGGTCCTCGACGGTCGGCGTCCGGTTTGACATCTCGTCGTCCTCGCCGCGGCCGCCGTCCTGCTCCTCAGCCTCCGTGTCCCCGGCCTCGAACAGCTGGCGCGCGAGTCGCTCCCGCTCGCGCCGCTGCTGGTCGCTGAGCTGCGAGGGCCCGGTCCCGCTCGAGCTGCCCTCGCGCCGCCGGCGACCCCCGGATGGGACCGCAGGGCTCCGGCCGGCCGGGCTCGATGATCCCAGCTTGTCCAGGGGGCTGCGTTTCGTGAGCACGGCCGGGAAGTATTGAGACGGCTGAATGACGTCAGCTGCATCGCTGTCGTCCGGACGCTGAGACGCGGGTGTCGGCGACATGTGCACGAACTGGGACGGCTTGATGAAGTCAGATGAATCGCTGTCATTCGAATCGGAAGGCTCCGGACGCTGGGACGCGGGTGTCGGCGATATGTGCACGAACTCGGACGGCTTGATGAAGTCAGATGAATCGCTGTCATTCGAATCGGAAGGTTTAAGCGCAGGTGTTGTCGGCTCGTCCGCGTGCTCCAACGCCTGGATGGCTTCGGATGAATCGCTGTCATTCGGATCGAGAGGAGTTGGCACAGTTGCAGACGCGTGCACGTACTGCGAAGGCTGGATTACGTCGGATAAATCACTGTCGTTCGCATCGAGAGGCACAGGCGAAGATGTTGCAGGCGCGTGCACGTACTGTGACGGCCGGATGACGTCGGATGAATCACTGTCGTTCGCGTTGAGAGGCGCAGGCGAAGATGTTGCAGGCGCGTGCACGTACTGTGACGGCCGGATGACGTCGGATGAATCACTGTCGTTCGCGTTGAGAGGCGCAGGCGAAGATGTTGCAGGCGCGTGCACGTACTGCGACGGCCGGATGACGTCGGATGAATCACTGTCGTTCGCGTTGAGAGGCGCAGGCGAAGCTGTTGCAGGCGCGTGCACGTACTGCGACGGCCGGATGACGTCGGATGAATCACTGTCGTTCGCATCGAGAGGCGCAGGCGAAGCTATTGCAGGTGCGTGCACGTACTGCGACGGCCGGATGACGTCGGATGAATCACTGTCGTTCGCATCGAGAGGCGCAGGCGAAGATGTTGCAGGCGAGCCCTCGGCGTGCGATGCGTTCTGTGGCCGTGTAGTGATATCACGTGGTGGTCTGGCCTCGGCGTTCTGCGAGCGTCGTACTCTGATCTTCGTAGGTTTCCTGAATGATGGACGAATTATTGGCGAGCTTGTCTGCAGTGGCACTCCAGGTTGTGCTGTTCCGTGCGAAATGATGGGCGTTCGCGTGGGGCTGGGCGAGGCGGAGCGCAAGATGGTTTTGGCGGAGCAGATGTCCGGTGACCGGAGCAACGTCGGCGAGGGCCGTGCCGAGGACGGCTGCTTCTGCGACAAGACGGTGCTGCGCGGGGTGCGCGGGGTGCGAGGGGAGCGCGGGGAGCGCGGGGAGCGCGGGTCGGACAGCGCGGCCCTGCTGCGCTTGGCGGCGGTGGGGGAGTTTTCATCCGCCGCGTCCAGGGCGCCACGGGACAGTCTCTTCTTCTTGGCGAGAGAGAGGGATTTCCTTTTCATGGGTCTCTCGCGCGGCGTCGCAGGAGAAGGGCTCGGCGGCGGCCCTGCCGTCTTGCGGAAGGTCATGGTAAAATCGACAGCGTCGCACCGCTGCTGGCCCGCGGCAGGGGCAGGGGCAGAAAACTCATCCTGGAAGAGGAAAACGAGAGTTTAGCTGGCCGTCGCAACTCCGACCCAGCAAGTACACTTGCACCGTAAATGGAACTCACCTCAACATTAGCCGAGTCGCGGTAGTTCGTCTGCTGCTCCGCGAGGGGCGCGTGCTCCTGCTCGGGCTGCTCGCTCTCCGCCGGCGGCGGCGCGTCCTCCGTCTGATCCGGGCGCCGGCCGCGGTCAGGCTCTGCGGCGAGCTCCGCGGGGCGAGCCTCGTCGCCCGGGGCAGAGGTCCAGGTCCGGTCTCCTACAGGGGCGTGGGTGTCGTGCCGAGTGTTGTCGCCCTCCTCACTGGTAAAACAAATGTTTAGTTTAAAGTGTTTAAAAAATAAACATCTGCTGGTGCTGGTGTATAGTTTGAACTAAACATGATATAGGGTACTCCGGGGCTCGGCCAGCCCGGAAGTAGAAGAACAAAAATCTACGGGCGCGGGGGAAAAGCGGGGCTGGGAGGGGTGTGTCCCCACCCGTCCTCTCTCCTCCCCGTGCCCGAAGAATTTTGTTTTTCTACTTCCGGGCTGGCCGAGTCCCGGAGTACCCTACAGTGTTTAAATATTAAACATTAGCAGGTGATGTTTAGAATTAAACATTTGTTTTACGCACGGTGGAGTGGAGGTTTTACCAGTGTTGCGCTGCCAGCGCGGCGGCCTCCTCCTGCTCCACGGCAGCCCGGGCCCGGGGAGACTTGGAGCGCCCCCGCTGCAGCAACTTCTTCGTCATCTCCTGGGCCTTGGCGACCATGGCGTCGCGCGTGGTTTTGGACGGCTTCTTCTGCTTCGTCCCCAGGATGCCGAGCGTGATGGGCCTGCTGCGCGCTTGGTTCAGGTCCTCCGGGCTGCTCGGCGGCTCGAAGGCCTCCGCCAGGGGGTGTGCGCTCGCCGCTGCCCCCGCCCCGGCGCCGTCCCTGACCCTGGACTGCGCGGCTGACGATGGCGTGTCGACGGGCGTGACGCTCGGACCCTTGTCCTCCGACTCCTCGCGGAACAGCACTCGTTTGGAAGGCCGCCGACGTCCGGACACTGCAGCAGGGGGAGCTGCCGGCACCTCCTTGGAAGACTCCTCGCGCGTCGCGGTTTTCGAAGTATTGACTTTCCTGACGGTGTCCTGCGCAAAGGGCGTTTTGGTTAGTCCAACCAACGCGAAAGGTTTTTAAACACGCGTCGCCAGGTCGTATTGCTCCAGCAAGATGATTCCGAACACCGTTTTGAGGTGTTCTCTCTCTTGCTCCAAGTGGCCGAGCCCCCTTCAGTGCGACAAGGAGAGAGCGACGGAACCAGAGTGCAGTGCAGAATTGACCACCCTACAGGACGTTGCACTTACCCTAGTCTTCCCGGAGGCCGCCGACACGGGGTCCTTTCGGGCGGTGGCTGCGGCTGCGGCCGGCTGCGGCTGGCGCCTGATGAGTTTCGGACCAACATCTGCCTGCTGCTCCTCTCGCCCCCTCGGCAAACGGCTCTTGAAAAACTTTCGCGGTCTGTCATACGAGGGCACCACATACTGCAGCGCGCGTGTCGGGTTGATTTGAAAGCTAAAATTTGGCCTGCCCAAAACCATGTTGAATCAGATACACAGAATGACTCAAAGCGCTTGGGTTACCTCGCGTCATGACATGACATGCATTGTAATTGCCGACCTACCCGATACGGTTCCAATTAATCTTGCCCCCTAGGGAACTTGGTATGCCGAGGTTCGCTAAGGCTTTACCACGAAGCTGGTCGGCAGGAAGGAAATTGTACCCAACTTTGATCACTGACACCTCCTTCGTAACCGCTTCCTCTAAACGTTTCCTCAGGTCTTCTCGCCTCTTCGAGCGCCATGGCGAAGCTGCAAAGTACATAGCACTGGACCTAACCAACCACCTTAAGCCGATCCACACACAAAATCTTTGTGGAAAAACTATTTTTGAAAGCATGAATTTATGCAGTGAAGACAATAGTGCGTCCACAACGCCAGAACCAACCAACAAAAGTATTTCTGAAAATGGCAAGGGAGAAAAGAAAACTTACCAGGCATTATTATTATCTCTTAATTTTTGAAGACTTAGCCGTTTCAAATGGCCGGCGTGACGACACAACCGAACTGAAGCAACTTGAAACAAAAGCGGTTCAGGCAGAGGTTGACGACTAGTCGTTGACGCTCTCACGACAAGCGTTAGGTTAATTATATTGAAGGTTTTAGTACTTCATGTGGTAAAAATAACTTTTCTAAAAACAAACGAAAGATATTTTAGTTCTAGTCTTGCTCTGAAGACGAAGTGTTTTTGCCTTTTTGTTCCTGCAACACTTGAGTAGCCAAGCCAGGGTTGAGGCGGGAGGGGGAAGCCATACTTTGAACTTGCCTCACGGTGTACCTGACCTAGACGGCATTTGAATGGAGATTTTTTGAACTTCAAACATTTTGTAAGAAGAGAAGTTTCGTATTTTTAATCAATTTTGCCTTGTATAGCATAGCAAAATAGAAAAGTAGAGAGGGAGAGGAATGACCAAATTATTCTGTTGAAATATTACTGGATCATGATAATGATGCGGCTGGGTTGACCAGAACCTTTTGAAGTTCACAGAGGGTTGGTTACAAAACAACACGGATTAGCTCACAAGACCCTCCTTGCCAATTCCTCCAACTGCTAATGATCCTGAAGAGGGGCCAGACAGTTCATGGAGAGGTTCTGTTCTTGAAGCTTTTTCAAAGACAAAGCCAATTTGAAAGTCAAAGTACTTGCACATACTGTGTTGGGGAAAAGGGTTCAAAAATATACATGATGATTTGTAAAGTAAACTTTAATTGCTTGTAATATACATTTCCACGTACTGGTAAAGGTATCTTTTATTACCAATTCAGTCTTTTCGCTTTTAACAATATGTTGACCACTACTCACTACAACTAAGTATAATCAACACTGGAGTATACAAAAAAAAAAATAATAACAAAAATTAACATTACTTGACAAAATTCAGATATTTACAATTCAGGAATATAATTACAACAGGTTTTGTTAAAGTCATCCAATCTTATTCTGTCTAAAGCTTATATCTAAGGTAAGTTAATGATCGAATCATTAGATCATGGATTTCAAACAGAAAGATTTTCAGCTGCAACATAACATATGGCAATTTTGATAGGTATCCTTATGAAGTTTACAGTAATGGGGGTAGAGAACAGAGTGGGTGGATCACCAGTTCTGAGCACATGAGGACTAGATTTCTCCTTGTAAAACCACAACACAGAATAAAGGAAAAACAAATATTGCTGAACGGTATTGAGGACTGTGAGCTTCAAATAGAATGAAGTTATGATCCACCTTTTAAGGTAGAAAATTATTTGGACTAAAACCACTTTCTTTTGCTCTTCTTCTCCTTTGCAGCTGCAAATGCTGCAGCCTCAACTTCATCAATGTCCTTGTCTGCATCAACTTTCACATCCTTTTTCTTTTTACTGTCCTTCTCTTTCTTCTTTTTTTTTTCCTTCATAATTTTTTTGGGTGTTGTTTCTCCAGAATCCTTCCCTGATTTTGCTGAAATTATTTTAAAATTAACAAATGTCAGCATACTGGCCAAAATCTATGAAGATATTCAGATATAAAAGGAAAATGACAAATGACTCACCTGCAAACAAACCAAGACGACTGTGGATGCTTTTATCTTCTTCAGCTTCTCTCTTACGGTCCATTTCAAGGCATTCTATTATCTCATTCCTGCGCTCAACAACTTCAACCAACCTGCAACCACAAATGCACACACATAAAAATCATTTAACTGATAGCTTATACTAATTAAATTATTATTTAATGAAATATGATATATTAATCTGTATGATCCACTGACCTTTGAATAAGTTCCTCCTCTCTGGCTTTCATGATATCTGTTTTGTTACGCTCTGGTTGTTCCATTAAGCATCGTATTTCATATTCCAGCTCAGCATGCTCTTCTTCCAAACGCTGCTGCCGCCTCCTAAAATTTGGGTTTATTTCAAATCCGCAAAACAATGTTTGGTGCACTGACATCATTTATAAAGTTTAATTTAGGTCATACTTACAAGTACATAAGCTCTGCCTGCTTCCTGAAGAGTTCATTTTTTTCATTGACAAGTTCAAACAGCTGAATGACTAGATCCTCGACATCTGGAGTCATGGTGGATTCTACACCAAAAAGTTTAAAAAATATTAATAAAGAATTTATTACAAGAATAAAATTTTAGATTGAGGGAAAAATTAAATTTACTGACCATTTAATGGTGGAGCTTCATCAAACTTCAATCTGATTGTCTGTTCAAGTTTCACGCCTTGTCTTTCAAGTTCTAACTGTTTGACCTCAATATCATCCAATTCTCTCCTTAACTCTTTCAAAGGCATGGCACGCACCTTTATAATAAATTTAATACATTGAGACAAATTTCACAAAATAAGTTGTGTTGAATTTCTTTGAAAGGCAAACAACTTACCTGGCGTCTCTGAGGCATAGGTCTAGGAGGAGCTGGGCCTTTCTTCCTCTTCCACTGTCCATATGTGCTTTTGTCTCTTGGAACAGTTGATTCCTCCTTACCTAAAAAGAGAGGAAAGAATGAAAACATGACACAGTCTAATTTTATGAACCCTCACAGATTCAGATTAGGTATACGCATTACTTTCTGAATAAAACAAAACTTTTTGAAGCAAAGAAAAAATTTATGAGCACACATACCAACAGCCTGCGTGCTTCGATTGGCCTCATCTTTCTGCATTTTCTGTCCATCCAAAGAAGTAAATTTAGAGGAACTGCCATCTGACTGACAAGTGCTTTGCAATGACGGAGGCTGAGGTGCAGGTCTTGATTTCCTTTTGTGAGGGGATCGCTAAAAACAGAAAAAGAGAGACGAATAAAGGAACAGTTCAAACAATTAGCAAACAAAAAACTTCACAATTATTTTGAATGACACATACAATGCTTAGACTTGGAGATGGAGGTTGAGAAGAATTTCTAGACGGAGCTCCTGAAAGTGATGGTGGTGCTGGAGCAGGCTTTTTGCTTCTTCGGTTAGTCCCAGTGTTAGATGTCATGCTTGACAAAGATGACGAAGACCCAAACTTCCCTGTGCTATTTAACATCCGTGGATTTGGTGCCACTGTAGTTCTAGGTCTTGGGCTTGGGCTGGGTTCAGGTGTTAATCTAGAAATCAAAATTGTATGGGTCATTTAATAATAATACAGAATGTTTCAATCAAAATTGTGTTTAAATTTTAAAAAATAAAATAATTTTACCTTATGGTTCTGGGTAAAGGGACAGGGATAGAAGCACTGTCATCCTCTGGTTCTTCGCCATCACTCCAAAATGGGTTTAAATTAGCCGGCGCAGGAATGACTTTCCTCTGAGCTGGTGTTGGTGACACTGATGGTGCCTTTACAGAGCTTGGACTATCATAAAGAGGTTTGCGTACATTAGGAGGAGGTGGTCTTGGAGGTTTGTGCGTACCAGACTTCTTCCTCAGAACCACAGGTTCTTCCTCTTCTTCCTCACTTGACCCAAAAGGATTCGTACTTTCTTTCTTATTCACATTGAAACTTGAAGTTGCTGATACTGATTCTTCCTCTTGATTTTCTTCATCACCAAATGGATTTAGTTCCTGTGGATAGTCCATAGATCCTTTTCTAGTTTCTTCAACTTCAGCTGGAGCAGTAATGATTTTTCTTGGGCGCACTGAAGGTTTAGTGGTATTTGCTAAATCTGATATGTCCATTACATCATCATTTTCCTTTACAAAATCTTGGACAACAGTTTCACTTTCCATAAATACATTGCATTCAGAACTTTCATTCTTATTACTGGTTTCACAAAAACTTGCTGGCTGATCTGGATTCTTCATTTCAACATTGACATCCACTACATTACAAGGTTCCCTAAGTTTGACATTTTCAGAGACTAAATTAAAATCTTTTTGTTTCTGCAAACCTTTTTCTGTATCATCACTTTCTGCTACATAACCAGTTTTATGGCCTGTACCTGTTTCTGATTCCTTTATCTGAGAACTAATTGTATCTTTTGTTTTAGAAATACTCACTGTCATGTTAATAGTTTTCTGAGGTGTGGTACCTCCCTGTGTTGGGCTGGTGCTCTCATTTTCAAACATCATCTTTCTTATCTTTACTATAGAAGTAACTGAGGTGTCAGCACTGGAAATTTTAGAATCTTTGGTACAGTTATTCACTCCACTAAGATCAGAGCTGACACTGACACAGGATTGATTAATTCTAAATTCACTATTTTTAGAGAAATTATGTACACTATCTTCTGTATTGAATTTCTTTTCATCAATATTGTCTTCATTGCTGCCAGACATTGCCTTGAGCTCTTCCACTTTGTCAAAAGATTTTGGGTCTTCTTTGGTTGACTGACCAAGTGAAAGTTCATCATCATTTTCTAAATGCAGTGTCTGCTCAGTTGCAGCTTCACCACTATGTACATATGGAATAGGCAAAGACTTGTCTAAGTCATCAGCTTTGCTCACGAGATCATTGGACACTTGATTTTTTATGGCGAGGGGTGATTTACCAGTATGAAAACGTGCTGCTGACTTCCCTCTGTCAAAGTTCTCAATGGTTGATTCAAACAAGGCACTATAATCATCACTCACATGTGCTGCAACACCTGCTTGTTCAGGCTGAGATTCAGAACTCTTTTCATCATCACTTATAGAGAGATTGCGGAGCAAAGTCTTTTGCTCCACTTCCGCACTGCACATGGATTCACTTTTGCTATCTGAAAAATCTACTCGGTCAGTACTCAGACTGGAAGTGTCTGACTTGTCCATTTCTTCATCAGGACATGTTTCACAGCAAAACCCAGCATCTTCTGTTTCATAGCAATTTGCAAGTGTGAGCTGTGCTGAACATCGAGCACATCGGAAGCAGGTACGATGATATAGAGCTCGTTTGGATCCGACCAAGAGCCTTTCTGCGAGAAATACTGGTAATCCACAATGTGTGCACGAGTCATGTGCTGAGCGCGAGGAGGCTCCCCCATGCACACCCCTCGCCGCCACCTGAGAAAGAGCAACAAAATGTTGAATTAAAAATCTGACATCTTCATTAAGTGGCTTCAAAGACTTGGTCACATGGTCAAAGGAATGAAGACTAAAAGAGTTCTTCCTAACGCAAGCTTTAAACTTTTTTAACACAGCCATTGAATCTGGGGAGCAAAAGGCAACCTCAATAGCTAAGCTGTAACTGTACTGAGTATGAGAAAATAGTACAGTAAGCTGGCTGATATAGGCTTTGAGCTTTATCTAATCTGAGTGATACAGGGTGACACCCATTCTGTCACCCATTTCCAAGGCTATGAAAAAGCAAGGTGAAACAATGAGAATATTTTGTCATTATCAGAACAGTTAAAATAAAATATGATTATGAGGCAATTACCTTCTAGCAGAATATTTCAGGCTTATACTGTCCCATAATGTCCAAGCTTTCTTCCTGTGAGAATAGAACAAATCACAGATTTTAGCAGTGTGGGGCTAAGATGCAAATGTTGCAATACAATACAAATAAAAAATTAAAAAAACAGAATCTGCACATGAATTAAATGCACAACCCGATCCAAGAAACCTGCAACAACTCGTTTTATGTTAAGAGCATCATCACTGCATCTCATAAAAATAATGTTAAAGTTAGAGCCAAACTAGCCAATTAAATTTTAAATTTCAAATAAAAGGCATATTATAGGGTTGAAAAAGTGACTCAACAAGAATTATAGTACACAGCATGCTAACATAAAGATGTTGGCAAACAAGCTAATCTATAATTCTTGTTCATGCCATGCAAACTAATGCTAAATGTAGAATATACACTTAACATGTATTTTTACAAACGGTGGTCTACAAAATATTGTTAATATGAAAAGTGTAATAATAAAAAGTGCAACTCTTTATCTTTAAAAATGGTTGGAAGGCGAAGAAAATTGCAGAGTACGCTTTGCATGTCTAAAAGTGCATTTAAATCTCATACAGTGTCACCGTAACCAGAATACAGTCTGCATCTCATAAAGAGTTCCTTTCGAACAAGGCAACAGAGGGTCAGCGTTTTTTTGGATTATAGATATTTTCAAATGAATAAAAATTAAAACAAGGTCTCAAAATTAGTTAACAATGACAATATACTGTTTTTGTGTTGATTCCTGGCTTGAGGTCACCTCTGAACAAACTTGTTATTCAACCCACACTGCAGATTTATATTCCAAGTTGACTTTGAAAAGCTTGTACAGTATAGGATAGTATAGACATTTATCATATTTTTGATGGGGATAACTACTTACCACCCAAAAATTAAACAAAAATGGCAAAAAGCAAAATTTTGTTCTTTTGAAACAAGCCAAAATATTATATAAAAATTGTAAAAACCAAGCAAAAAAGCCAAACAGGACAACACTATACTAATGAGATGCAAACACTTACATATTGGTAGAAAAAATCAGAATAAAAAGCAAAGCACAAGAGAAGCACAGCACATGACATTCAATAGTTTTTCTTTCAGACCATTCCAGCTAAGGAGTGTCAAGGTTATAAGCAGTTTGACAAGCTATATTACATTTTGTTGGAAGATGCAGTGACTTGGATGCACATATACAAAGGAGATAGACAGGTTTGATGAACAACCCACTGGGCTGATCCATCAGATGAGGATAGGAAACAAACCTTGGACGGTGGACTGGTTGATGTGGGAGACATATTTGGTGACAAGTCTGGGGATGAAGAAAGGCTTGGTGAAACTGAGGACCTCTTCACAGGTGTCCTTGAGTTCGGAGAATGACCTGAAAAATAAAATTACATAGTTTAGTGTGAAAAATGGCAACCCAAAACTCTTAATTTTCTCAATCCAAATAGATAGCATAACAGTACCTTGTTGTCCAACAAAAGTCTGGTAAAACTGCGATAGGTATGTCAGCATAGATAATCTATCTGGCACTTCATATTCGACCATGTCTTCTGCATCAAGGAGTGCTGGAATTCCCAAATGACGCTCTGCTATTCTAAAGGCCAATTCATTGTTGCGATAAACATCTCTTTTATCAAGGCTATCAAAGTCACTGCAATGGAAATCAAGAGAGACCATTAGCTTCAATTATGAAATTTAAAATGTTGTTTCATGCTTAAATGATCCATACTTACATGAGATCTGGCCTGAAGTGGTGAATCAAAGCACAGAATGCTAGTCCATCACGCCACGATGTAGTCATGTTCTCCACCTTGACGCCAGGGTACCCTTCAGTGACCCTCCTACACCATACTTCCAAAGCTTTGGTTCCACGCTTTTCACCCATTTTTGACCTGAAAAACAAAGCAAAGCAATTGTCAAAATAATTCAGTGGCTGATAGTTCCCTCACATCATCTCTAAATCTTCCTTCAATATATAAGTGTTAATACAAAGGACATAGCAACTTCAGGAACTCTAAGACCTACCAAAAAAAAAAAGCTTGATTCCTTAAAATTAAGGTAGTCTAATCTGAAGTGATGTCATGGCCTCTACACTAATAAAATTAATAATAATTATCAGCACTAGACAGGTTATGTAGCCTCACACTCCCTCAAAATCCAATCGTTCCAGCGAAAAGACAAATTCAGGAATTAGAATGACAACTAGAAGGCCTATCCTGTGATATTCATAGAGATGTTTACGAAGCTGTTATGACCCACAACACACGGTGTCTTGCTACCGGAATAGGGTTGGTCACGGCCAGGACTCCAGCAGCAGGCCCCCTCTGCTGGACTAGAGCAAGGGATGTGGAATACACGGGGGTGGGGGGAGGCACATTCGATTTCTGGAACACAAGGCCGAGGGGGGCCGGGATTGGATGGGGTAGAAGGCCGGTGGACAGCCGACAGCTGCAGCATGATGCGGTATAGGAGAAGAAGGGAAGGCAAGGCACAGAGACCAGTAGAAAAATTTTAATGTCACGAATGGAAAAGGGCAGTTCCCCCCCCCCCCCTATTTTTAAGGTGGGTTAAGATTTGAACACTGCGGGGGCGTGCGTGCCTGTCGGGACAATTGGCTTGAAGGGAGGGGGGAGGGTTCCCTCTCCCCTCATCGTGCAGCATGGGGGACTGAGGGAGGAGGGGGGAAGGGGGGCCTCCTTTTCCGTTCACTAGGCCCACGCCGGCCCGGGGCCCGGACCATGGGCAGGGCATGCAGGGGCAGGGCAGGGGCAGGGCAGGGGCAGGGCAGGGAGCGGCAGGGCCGCAGGACCGGTTCATCTCTGGTTTCCTTCACTTTAAACCCATATGAATCAGGAGAAGAGGGGGGGGGGGGCAGGGGGAGGCGGACCCACCAGACGAGCCGCGGCGGCCGGGCCGGGTCGAGTCGGGTCGGGGCTCACACATGAGCCCTACACACGCGCGCCGCGCCGCCATCTTCGACAAATCAAAAACACGCGCGAAGGATCCGCTAGGGGAAAGGAAGCAAAAGAAAGAGCCGGAGCCGAAAGGGGGGGGGGGGGGAGGAGGAGGCAGGGCAGGGCAGGGCAGGATGAGGCGAGGTCGTGAAGGGTCGAGGTTCAGGACCTCCGCTAACAGCCAGGGGCGGGGCGGGGCGGGGAGGAAAGGTTTTGCAGCCGTACGCTTTTCTCCGCCGCCCCGCTGGCGCTGGCCCTGCGCGCCGTGCACGTCCACGCCCTCCAGCTCCTCCGAGATTGAGTGAATCGCCGCAAAGTGTGCATCAACGGCGGCGGCAGCAGCAGCAGCAGCAGCAGCAGCAGCACACCGCAAAACCAAACGCCCCTCCCGTCCTGCCCAGGGCACACAGCACAGCTGCGACCTGAAGGAGGACTCCGAACAGCGTTCTGTAGCGCCCTCTCTCGCTCACTCATTTGTGGCTGTGGCGTGGCCCACGAGTACGACAGGGAGTGAGAGAAAGAGAGACGGAGCCATTGTGTGGAATCGCCCGCCCCACCGCTGGCGGGCACCTGGGGCAGGATGGAGCTCGATAGGGAAGTGCCTTGGGCAAACCGCCGTGCCGCGGCGGCCGCTGCTGCTCCAGGACTCCGACAACACCGGGGCCAGCAAGCGAGGCAAAGCTGGCTGACCGCGGCGGGGCGGGGCGGGGCGGGGCGGGGCGGGGCGGGGCGGGGCGGGGCGGGGCGGGGCGGGGCCGGCGCCACATCGACCGCAGCGCAGCGCAGCACTCTCAAACGTTACGATCAAAAGCGAGGAAACGATGCGAATGCGCTGCTGTGCCGGTGTCTGCTGCGCCGGGCGGGGCGGGGCGGGGCTCGGGCTGGAGGTGGAACGCCTCGCCTCGTCTATGTGCTCAGTGCTCCCCTCAGCCGTCTCATTCCGAAGACCGCTCTCGCACCTCCGTCCTTGTCGCACCTATGGCGGTGCCGTATGTTGGGGATGGCAGGGCTCCATGCGTGCGAAAAGGACGGGGGCACGAGAGCTTTCTTCGGAATCAGCCTGCAGCAGCGCCGCCCCGAGCCGAACGCCCCTCGGCGGGAGCCGCGGAGCGGCAGCGGCCGCCGCAAAGGGGACCACGATGGCGGCAAAGTGGACTGACCCTTGGTTACCGACAATACATCGCGCCCCTATGGGCCCCATGGCCTGGAGCGAGCGCCGCGCCGAGCCGATCCACCGCGCCACCTCGGTGCGTGGAAGGGATCATTTCAGGGAGCGCGAGGGTCTTGGTCTTCCCTCCCGGGTCCTCCCTCCCCCGCGCGTTGCACGCTGGCGCTGCACGCACACGGCACCGCCGTGCACAGCGCACGTGCACGCGCGCATATCACAACACGGCCGGATGCTATTACCCCCCACCCTCTCACCGAGCCGGTTCTTTTTATTTTCCAGAGGGCGGTGGGCAGACAGACCCGCCCCCGCCCCGCCGCGTCCTGTACTGCGTCCTGCCCCCACCCCACCCCGCCACAGCCCGCCGTCGTCATGGATGGCCTGCTCTGGTCGTGGAAAGCGTCCGGGGAAAGCGGAGTCCAACACGGTGCCGCCGCCGCGCCGCCGGGTGTAGCAGCATGCATGCATACAGCGGAAAACAAAAAAAAAAAAAAAAAAAAAAAAAAAAAACTCTCGTTCCAAAACGCACTCGCGACGCGGTCTCTTGGTTGGTACATGAGCGACGCGCGGCTTCCCGCCTGGCTGCCTCCCCGGACTCCTCCCGGCCCCGGCCCCGGCCCCGGCCCCGGCCCCGGCCCCGGTACTATAGGCTCTCCTCTCCTGGACAAGGCGCATCAAAGGGACGTCAACTCCGATATTCATCCGTACACGAGATGATATTACCTCAAATATTACATTGACATTACCCATATTACAGGTAACATTACGTTGATATTACCCACTTTCCCAAGATTATAACGTCATTACTGTAAAATTGGTGTAATATTAATAATACCTGTAATGTTCCATATTCCTCCGTACACGATCAAGTGGAGTTGACGACCCTCCCTCTGGGGCGCATGGCATGCGAGTCGCAGGTGTTATCGCGCAGGCCAGCAGGTTGATTCCGCATCGTTCGCGAGGGGTCCTTCGCTATAAATTCAAGTGCGCACCGATTTATATGATTTTTCTAGTTTTGCGTGATTTTTCTTGATTTTTACTGATTTTTCTGGTTTTGTTTCAGGGTGCACACTAAATTTTTGTTGGAGTGAAGGACCCCTCGGTCTTCTCTCTCACACGGGGGTTGTTTCTCACCTCCTGTCCTTGTCACCCTCACGGACAGAGGAAGAGAGAGAGGGTCCCTTGCGCGCGCTGCGGAATCAGCCTGCTGGGCCCCACACCTCCCCGCCCCGCCTCTGCCCGCCGAGCCACGCGCCCATTGTAAGAGCACATTATGGTAATACCCCACTCACATGCGCGAAACAACAAGAAGTGCAGGTGTGATGTGAGGAGACGCGAGCAGCGTGATCTATACGGTGCGATACCTGAGAGCCCCACCCCACCCCACCCCACCCCACCCCACCCCACCCCACCCCACCCCACCCCACCCCACCCCACCCCACCCCACCCCACCTCACCCCACCCCGCCCCGCCCCGCCCCGGCACGCCCACGTGCCGCTCCACGTGGCGTTTGCATCGCGCCCGCCGCGCCGCGATGGTACGGCTGGCTGGTCAGCACTGCCTGGAGTCACTGCAGCAGACCACGACAGAGAAAGAGGAGGAGAGAGGTTGAGCGTATGGCGTGGAGTAAGGGGCGGAAGTGGCAGAGCAGCGCGGCAAGGCAGGGCAGGGCAGCCAGTCCGTCGAGTTGCGACGCGGTCGAGAGTTCACGAAAATGATAAGTAAATTAGGTCATAAAAAAGAACCAGCCAGGCTTCTCCACTCCCCCCCCCCCCTTCTTTTTCCGACTCTCCTCCAGCCGATCGCCCTCCTGTGTAATTGCGCCGGCGCTGGGAAAAGAAGAAAGAAAACGAAAAGTCGCCGTGTCGCCCTACTGACCTGCGCGGGTCTCGCAAAGTATTTTTTTTTTACCCGCTGGACAAGAAACGCCATGACAGTCTCTGTCCACGTCAGCGACGCCAGCCCTGCCCACGCGACGGCTCAGTCCGAGCTACCGCCCCCCCCCCTCCCCCCGGGCCCTTCCTCCCCAGCACTGATAAGAAAGAGGGGTGGGGGGGTTGTGATTAATTCAATGTCGACCGTGTTGTCGGCCGTGGCCCGACAGGCACTCTGCAGCGGTTGCCTGGCAACCCGTCGACGCCGTGGCGCAATACACAATGACAGACAGACGAACAGGCCGACATGGAGAACGAAACAACGGGCTGCTCTGCTCGCTCGCTCGCTCGGCCCTGGCTATGCTGCTCTCGTTTCGTCCATATCGCAACACCGGACAAAAAAATAACACACAGGCGGGGGCAGCTCGAGCACACGCGACACATAGGCAGCCACTCTTGAAGGAAAAAACTGGAAAAACAGACGAGGCTGAGGCCACGGCCGACGTGGAGGTCGACCCTCTCCTGAGGAGCGACTTCACCTGCCCTAGCCACTGCAGCCGTCTGATTCCGAAGATCGCTCTCGCGCATCCGTCCTTGTCGCACTCATGGGGCTCTGCCGGCCGCCCCCAACATGGGGCAACGCCACAGGTGCGCGACAAGGATGGAGATATACGAGAGCGATGTTCTGAATCAGTCGGCAGCCACCCCCGCGCACGGCACGGCCTCCTTCCTGAGCTGAGCCCGCTCCTTCCAGCAGCGGCGACCCACATCGAGGACGCCGCGGCGCGCCGCGGCGGGGCGGGGCGGGCACGGGCGGCTCCCCTCCCAGTCCTCCCAGTGCCGCTGCTACTCTTCCTGATGGACGCCTCGCGACAAGGCGTCGTGTAGTCCGCCGCGCCGCGTGGAGGCAAAGCGACGGAGGCGCGGAGCAAGTAGTTCCTCCTGGTTATAGTCGTGATTCGGACTCCTTATTGCCTTGTCCCGGCACCCGGCCCCGGCAGCCTCTCCTCTCCGACCTCCCGGTGCGCTGCGCGACCCAGCCGCCGCCGCCGCAGCGATTATCCCCATCAGCTCCGCCCCGCAGGCCCTGCAGGCCCCGCAGGCTCCAGACACCGTCGCGCGGCGCTTCCGCGGCGCGGAGGTGAGGTAGGCGAGGAGCCGCCGCCGGCGTCCCCGCCCGGCCCCGCCCCGCCCTGCCGGGCCTCGCCCCGCAAGGAACCTGTCGTAGGCGTCGGGATATAGTTCTGAGGTGCAACATTAACACGAGCGCGGGAAAACTGCTGGTGGTGGGCAGGGGCAGCCCCGTTCGCCCAACCCAACCACATGAAAATTAAAAAGAAATATAGAGAACTCCAGAGAAACGGTAAAGGAGAACAGCACGAAGAACAAGAGGGCCTGTGATTCGTCGCCAGCGTTATCCCCCTCCATCTGAGAGACGTGGAGTGGGAACGCTGGCGACGGATCACAGGCCCTCTTGTTCTTCGGGCTGTTCTTCTTTACCGTTTCTCTGGAGTTCTCTATTGTCTTTCAGCTCTACACACAAACATAAATTTTCGAGTAAAACACCTCAATAACCAAACCATTATGAAAATTGCGCACCTGATGAAACGGCAAGAACAGCCTTTCTATTTTGAAAGGAAAAGGGAACGCATGGAGAGTAACACGTTCTTCCCAACGTTTTCATGCGCGGCGCATGGAGCACCGCTTGGCGTAACCCAGCCTCAGCCTCATCTCAGCAAAACTTGATTTGAGAGAGTCACTGAACTTGTCACCCGCTCACAAACAGCCTCCTATATACCCACACGGCCGTGCGGAGCCGGTTTAATGTGTCTGGCGTGTTGATGCTCGTCTTTTTCGTTGTTATATTCATTTTATTCTCTGTCCCTCTTTATTTTTTTTGCGCAGGGTATAAAAGAGCAGAGGGCCCTTGCTGCTGGCTGGTGCATCTCAACCTTGAGCCGACGGAAGTGCCGGCCCGGCCGGCCAGGCCCGGCGGCTGCCGCGGCGCTCCACGCCACGCTCGGGTTGTATTGGGGAGGTATGGCGTGAGGGGCCCGACGCCGCGGCCCCGAGCTGGAGCAGGAGCTGGAGTAGGCGGAGCAGGAATCAGGAGCAGGAGCAGGAGCAAGGAGCAGGAGAGGAGATCAAAGAGCAGGAGAAACATCAGGAACAGGAGAAGGATCAGGACCAGGAGCAGGATCAGGAGCAGAGGCAGGATCAGTACCAGGAAAAGGATCAGGACCAGGAGAAGGATCAGGATCAGGACCAAGGATCAGAAGCAGGATCAGCACCAGGAGAAGGATCAGGAGCAGGAAAAGGATCGAGGATCAGGAGCAGGAGAAGATGCAGGAGCAAGAGCACGGCCGAGCAAGCACCCATCCGGCCATGTCTCTGGTCCCGGCCGGGGCAGGCCTCGGCCTCAGACTGCAGTGTATTGTGCTGCCGGGCAGGCTGGTGTCGGGTAGGGGTCCCGACCGGGGCCTCGGCCGGGCCGGGGCCCACTGCGCTCCAGCCCGCTGCACTACAGCGCCTGGGGCCGTAATCAGCCATCGAGGACGAGCCGCGGCGGGCGGGGCGGGGCGGGGCGGGGCGAGACACCTGCCTGACGTGATGAGGAGGTGATGGCGGTGGCTGCACGCCAACCAGCCAGAGGGTCGGGTCTGTCTGAGGTGAGGTGAGGACGGCAGCGTCGAGCTTTATGGCCGAGTCAAAGCGAAGAGCCGAAACTACTTAATTCCCTACATAGGCAAAGGAGCAGGGGGGCGGGAGATCAAAATCGCAGAGGCAATCAGAGGAGGAGCTCCTCAGCGCCGAGCCGCTCTACTCAGCCGCTGCTGCTTTGCGATTCATAGACGACGCATACCCCCTCCCACTTCTCACGGGGATAGAAACACACCCATGGTCGTCTCAATCACGAAGACGAGAGAGAAGGGGAGAGAAAAAAAAGCCTCCCGTATGATGACCGTGAAAAAAAAATCGTGTTCTTTTTCATCGATGCCTAAAGCAGGAACAGGAAGAGGAGGAGGAGGAGGAGGAGGAGGAGGGAGAGGGACCGGGCTGCAGATTACTACGGCGTGAGCGAGTGCTCCGACCCACACGGCACCCATTTACAGGCTCTATGATTAGCAACTCATTTTTCCATCGGACGTGAGACAACGGACGGGGCGGAGCGGGTCGGGCGGGGGGAAGGAACACAACGGAACCTCACACCTTGGGTCGGCGGGACGGCGAGGCTACCCCGGCTACCCCGGCTACCCCGACCTGGCCGACCCACCCCGCCCCGCCCCGCCCCGCCCCGCCCCGCCCCGCCCCGCCCCGCCCCGCCCCGGCCCACGGGCAAGGTGCGTTGTGCTCAGTACTTTGCGATCCGCCGCTCTCCTCGATCCTGCCCCTCACCATCGTGTGAGACGTTTACGCTCTTGAGTTCACGTCTAGGCCAAATCAGGGAGTTCTCTTTAGCAAGAGTATGGAAAAAAATTATTAACCGCGGTAAGGAGGAAACAAAGGACTCCTTTTTTGAAACAAATAATAATAAAAAATCTGTTAAAAGGGGACAGGTCCCCATCATTCCTATCGCGCATTGGTCAGACCCGGGCAAATGAGACGCTTTCGGACCTGATCAATTAGCCTCCGGTTGCGTGCGCGAGGGGGAAGGGGAAGGGGTAGGGGTGGGGCGAGAGAGACCTTGGGCAAACAAGGTGATGAAGCAAGGTCTGCTCGCTGGCGTGCCCGGCCGGGCCCGGGGGGCAAGCCCAGGCAAGCCTTCTGCTCCTGCTCCAGCCTGTTTGTGCCGGGCCGGTGCAGGACTGGGCTTGTTCTACCTCAGCCACCGGTAGGCGCACATCTCTTTGTAAGGTGACCGCCCCCTCCCTCCGCCTCCCCGTCCCCCCTCGCCCCCAGGCCGGCCGCCCTCCACAACAGCTTCCAGCCAGAACCTCCAGGTAACAACAAAAGAAGGACCGTACCGGGCCGGGCCAGGCCAGGCCAGGCCGGGGCTCGGGGCTGTGCACGCTGCGCTGGTCCATATCAAGCGAGAGAGATATACACGGCGTGGCGTGGCGCGGCGCGGGACGGACTGCGATGCCCCACCGGCCCGACTAAATCACAAGGCTGGTGGTGAAGTGGCCGCCGTGGGCACCGCCCGCCCGCCGGGGCCGCCGGCCCTACCCTGTTGCCGCGCCCCTACTCTCCTGCCCCCCCCCCCCCTGCCGCAGCCATCACAGCCTCTTAGGCCGTCTCCCCCGCCCACCCCGCTCAACAAAACGAGAGGAAAACGAATATAACTAACGCGCACATCGTCGGGAACGAACGAAAGGCCGACAGAATAAAAAGAAGAGGAAACAAATAGGCCGAGTACTCGAGTACTGGAGGGCGAGCGGCGGGGCGGCGGCGCCTGCTCGCCTGCTGCCGACCGACCCGGAGGCTCTGCGCTCCTCTCCTTGAATGTGTGTGTGTGTGTGTGTGTGTGTGTGTGTGTGTGTGTGTGTGTGTGTGTGTGTGTGTGTGTGTGTGTGTGTGTGGAAGCGGCCGTCACACATGTTTTCGCGTGCGACGGTCGACGCCGCGCACTCGTCACACGCATATCAAGGCAAACGTGACGCGCCCCCGTGCCGTATCATGCGCGTTTAGGAAAAGAAACGGACACATCGCATACCGACGAGGGGAGAAAATCACACGAGGAGGGGAATCGGCAGTCGAGATAGAGAGAGACAGAGAGACACGGCGACGAGAGAGAGAGAGAGAAGGGGAGAGAGAGAGAGAGAGAGAGAGAGAGAGAGAGAGAGAGAGAGAGAGAGAGAGAGAGAGAGAGAGAGAGAGAGAGAGAGAGAGAGAGAGAGAGAGAGAGAGAGAGGCCTCGCAGGATGAGGCGTCGGGACGCTCAGGCAGGAGGCGTGGGGGACGCGCAGCGACACACATTGCGATTGGTATTCAACGCATTGACACGATGCGTGACGGCGCGCGCGTCCAGCCGCGCCCCGCCCCGCCAGGACAACGAGAAGCCCCTGCTGGAGCTGGAGAAGGGGAACACGCGGCTCACATGGGCAATGAGCGTCCTGGCTACCGACTCTCGTCAGGCAGGCCGCAGGCCGCAGGTAAACTCGGGATGTGCCTGCCTGGGCGAGAGTGTATGTAGTGTACGGGCGGCTATCACCATGGCAGGCAGCTCCACGATGGAGATGTATTCAGGCCCGTGTACGTGTGTGTGTGAGAGAGAGAGAGATACACGAACAGCGAGCGATAAGAACTGCTCCGCTCCAGACCCCCTCGTGAGCCCCCTGGAGGAAGAGGCGGGTAGGTCGGCGACGACGACACCACCGACTGCTGCGACTGCTGCCCGTCTCGGCTCGGGTTTGGGAAATATGACCCGTGCTGAGTCCTCTGGACGGAGGGGGAGAGGGGGAGGGAGAACTGAGATAAGGTACTCCACCGCCACTCGACACCAGCGAGACAGTACGTGTAAGGGAGAGAGAGGGAGGGAGGGGGAAGGGGGACAGAGAGAGAGGGAGAGAGAGGGAGAGAGAGGGAGAGAGAGAGAGAGAGAGAGAGAGAGAGAGAGAGAGAGAGAGAGAGAGAGAGAGAGAGATCCTGGGAAAGGACAAGTGATACGGGTGGCTGACGTGGCTGACAGCCAGCGCGGCGGTTCTACCCTGCCCCCCGGGTGGGATGGAGAGGGGCGGGAGGCCCAAACAATGGCAGCAGTGCAGTGCCCCGCTCCGCCCCGCTCCGCCCCGCGGCGGGTGCAGACAGGGCCAGGGGGGCCAGGGCAGGCGGGCACAGGCACAAGTCGGGCCTGGGCTGGCCTGGGCTGGGCTGGCTGCGAGGCGCCGATGTTACATCGTCCTTCTGGGAATCGGACACACGTTTGCTTTTTGCCCGCTGGGCGGCTGCCCCTGCTGGGCCCTCAGGGCCGGTGCCGGTACGCTGGGCGCTGCGGGGCGCGGCGGGGCGGGGCGGGGCGGGGCGGGGTCCAAATTGCACGGCACAGCGGAAGCGCGGTGAATGGCAGGAGCCCCGCCCTGCCCAGGCGCGATTGAGGAGGGAGGGGCGATCGCCTCCCCCTCCTCCCCCTGTGGTCACTAGATAGCCGCCTGGAAAGTAGTCAAAAGAGCGACAAAACCCCTGTGTGTAGGCAACCTAAAGTACGCCGACCCCCCCCCCTCCCCTCCGGCCCAGTGCCGCCGGGTAGTCAGGCCGCCCGCACCGCACTTCACCCTTCTTCAGAGGCAGTTCTGTCAGATAAGTAGGCAAAAACTCCTTCGAATACACCTGTGTGTGGCAGACGGGTATCTCCGCCTGCGTACTAGGCAAGCTCTCTGCACATGAGATTACATGTTGCCCAGTACGCAGGCGGAGATACCCGTCTGCCACTCACAGGTGTATTCGGGGGAGCCTACTTATATGGCAGCACTGTGCAGAGGCCTACATGCAGCGGCACTGGTTCCCCCGCATCACCACCATCTCTACGTTATGACACATTCTTTCCCCTCTGCGATAATTGATTTCTTTTCTCTCCTTTTAAACCGGCGACGGCTTGTTTTGGGAAATGAGTGGACGTCTTGCTAAAACAGCCGCCAAGACGTCACGAGAAATGAAGTAAAAGTGGCGGGGCAGGGTGCGGCGTCACGCCCCGCGGTGGTGAGGCGAGGCGAGGCGCCCCGAACGCCCGTTTTCACACTCCGTGCCATGCCGGCGGCGCCGGGGGGCGGGGGGCCCGGGGGGCCGGGTAGACAGTAGGGTGATTCCGCACACTGGTTTCGTCTCCCTGTTCTTGTCGCACTCACGGGGCACTGCCATAAGGAGCGAGAGAGAGGACCCTACTAAACGCTGCAGGGCAATGGCGCCCGGACCCACCCGACCTGCTGTCCCGTCCCAGCGGCATCTGGGCTGGGCGTACCGACCTGCAACAGAGACAAGAACCGGGATAAATAAGGAGCAAAGAATTAACGACCCGGAACGGGAGGAGAAAAATGGACTAAATACGGGGGACGGGGCGGGGCGGGAGGAGGTCTTCATCTGGACGAGGTCTCAGGGGGAGGGAGCGGCAGCAGGGACCCCCGCACCGGCGGCGGCCACCCACCCGCCTCCTAGAGGTGTTCCTCCTAGAGCTAATGGAAGACCTCTGTCAGCCCCACCACCGCCCCCCGAGTGGCATCGCCACCACGAAGCAGCGGCGGTATGGAGGCTCCATTTGACAGCTCATTGGGCTCCAATAGGCCGGGACGGGACCGGCCGGACCGGGGGAGCTGAGGAGTAAAGAGGCTTACTCACTCACGCTGTCCAGCCCCGTTTAGGACAAAGTGCCCGTCAGGTCAGGTGCCGCCGGGCCCGCCAGGCCGGGCAGGGCGCGCGGGACTCACGCACTCAGGAGCCCGGCCCGGCACCGTGCCCGTGACCTCGACATCCACGGCGGTCACCGCTACGAGTATGGAGGAACCCCCCACCGCTCCCCCTCAACCCATCGGCCCCGCCCGCGCGCGGCCGCCGGGACCACAAGTCGCACACTTTGCTTTTTCTGAAGGACATATGAAAGGCCACGTCGCGACATCAGACACTTTGCGCGTCGCCGTGTGTATATACGTAGAAGGGACCGTGCGTAAAACTATACACACGGCTGTTTCTCAGAAACAGTGCAGGAAATCTTATTTTTTGGCGGGCTGCGGTTTAAAGTGAGCAGAACAACATGAAATATGAGTACCAAGTCGCTTGGTCGTTGATGGACAGAACCCGAGGCCGAGGAGTCATTCACTCAAAAAGAGTCAGTGTACACCCTTTTAAAAAAATCAGTAAAAAGTCAGGTGAAAACTCAGAAAATATATTAGGGGAAAAAAGAAAATCAAGGACAGTGTTACAAAAAACTAGAAAAATCAGAAAAATCGGTGTAGGTTTGAATTTATAGTGAAGGACCCTCCACGAACCCCCGACAGGAAATACAGCAGAAGCAGTACGGAGGACACGAAATGTTTTTGAGGACACGCTCGCTTACAAAGTGTTGAGACGAGACGAGTAGGGACGAGGCAAAGTGCGCGGGGACGACTTCTGTTTGCCCCTAAAAAATAAAAAAAGGAGAAAAAGGAGAGGGAGGAGGGGGGGGGGGATGTATGAAAGAGCGAGCGACGACGAAGTCCAACATGTGTTTAGTCATTTCCACCATCTTCAAGGTCCACGACCATCATCATTACACACGATCTCCAAACAACTCACACGGCATTCGCTTCGTTTCGGCCCCCAAAAACTCAACAATTGTGATATAAAATTAAGAAATAAAAGTAGCCTGCCTACGGCTTCCCTGAAGAAAGCAAACATCATTTTTATCCTGCAGTGCGCGTTCCGACATTTTTCTTTTTCTTCAGCAGCTCCAGCCGGGCCGGGAGCCGGGGCCCCGTGTAATTAGCCATGTCGTGGTGCCCATCCCCTCCCCTCTGCGGCCCCGCCCGGCCCCGCCCAGCCCACTCCTGCAGCACAAAGTCCAACGGGACGCAGTTGTGAAGCTGAGGCTGGGGAACGAGGCGAGGACCCCGCGTGCCGTCGCGTCGTCGACCAGCTCTTTGACGAAACACTAAAGGCTGTAAACAAGCAAATCGGAACCACTTCACCTCCACTCCTTCTCTGAGGTCAGGTGCGCGGGAGGGTCGGGCTCGTAAAAGATATGGAAGAAAGGAGGAAATGAATGGATAAGACGAGACAGGTATACAGCCATCAGAGCAACACGACGGACGGGACGGGCGGAGCGGGGCCGGGAAGGGGGAAGCCGGAGGGGGAGCCAAGCAGGGTGTTTGGGGCCCAGGCGGGCCCAGGCGACACTGCGCACCCGTGTCGGAACACGGGTATTTTCACCTCAAAACGCCGCCCGCGTCCTCACCTGTTGGATCACTGGCTGCTTTTATTTCTCATAGGCCGAGGCACGGCGCAGGACGCAGCCGCAGGGCCCTTGGGAAAGGATACCCAGATCCTTCTCTATGAATTCAAACGTTTACCGATTTTTCTGATTTTTCTGGTGATTCGTAGTTTTTCTTGATTTTTCTGTTCTTTTTAAAGAATTTTTTGTGACTTTTTTAAAAGGGTGTACATTGATTTTTTTTCTTTCTTTTCTTTTATTTTTTTTTAAAATTGAAGGGCCCCTCGAGGAGACGCGCTGCAGGCAGCAGCAGGCCAGTCGGACGACGTTTGCAGGCAGCAGCAGGCTGGCAGGCGATAGCGAGCCCAGGGCCCAGGGCGTGGTCGCGGGGAGGGACATTTCCCCGCTGAACTAGTGGGCGAGGTACACGTTTGATCCTATAAAAATCGCGCATTTTGTGAAAGAAGCGTGAAAATTTGCAGAGGCGTTCTTAAAGGCATAAGGAACGATTCTGTCCGAAGTCTTTTGAAATTTTTCGAACCGTTCACCCACAATCGTTCAATTTGTACAAGTTGAACAAAATGACAGCAGCGGCCATGGACCTGCCCAAAGTTCAGCTAAATAATCGAGATCAGGGTCGATCCCACACAATTTTGTGGCGCTGAACACGAATTCAACATCTAAAACACGATTTGAACACTTTTGAACGCCATTTTTGAACATTTTCGTACAGTGTCTAATTATTCCTTCCACATCCTTTCTAACGGTGTACACGAGGTATTTAACATCGGTCATTAAGTTAGGTGAGCTTCCTACACCTAAAAAGAGTTGACATCGACATTAGAAGCGCCCGTCCTTCACTGTTCCGACTACTGTTCGGAACACAAAGTTGAACACTTGGCACTATTCTACAAAACAGGGGTGTCAGACACGTTGTTTCTGTGTGTAACTAGCAAGCTGGTGACGAATATGGACTCCAAAACGGCGTTCCATCACTCCAGAACGCACCAACCTCCTCTGAACACTGTTCGGAACACAGAGTTGAACAAAACATATTTTTTTAGAAGCCAGGCGCCACGCACGTCGATTTGGTGTGAAACCAGCGAGCTGATAACGAATCTCGACTCTGAAATTGTGTTGCACCACTCTGGAACGCGAAGCTGACTGATATGAACAAATAGTGCCTTCTAGACGTCGATTACTCCGTGCTAGGCGCTACAACTCGATTCGTTTTCGAGACTTCTTCGCGCGCGGCGGGGCGGGGCCGCGGCGGGGCCGGCGGGGCGCGCCCATTTCTCCCCATTGTCAATGTTCCCTTCTGAGTTTTGAAAAAAGGCTGTGTTGAGACGCGCTGCCCTTCCCTTTCTCGAGCCTCCTTCTAAGCGCCTCGTTGGTCTTCCCCGCCTGGCCTTCCCTCTGCTCGGCCGTCCCTGTCCGGCTAGGTCCGGCTGCCGTTCGATTGTTCTAAACAAACCAAGTGCAGTAGCGTCTGCTTAGCGGCGCCCCGGTCAATTTGGCTTGGTTTTGAGTGCTTTCACGTGTCTGGTACGTAATTATTATATTCTTTGTCGTTGGTAGGCAATAAGTACAAACGTCTCATATCGTGTCTGTATGACTGCAGATTGAGAAGACGGTCATGGGAAGTAAAGGGCGCGGAAGGCACAGGCTCTCACTGGCGGGTCCTGTTTCACTCTCAGAGGAAACGCTAGAGAAGACTGGGCAAAATGTATTGTTTGCCAAAGTGACAGCGCCGAAAAATTAGAGTGCCCTGCCGACAACCCTATTGTGTCTAGGAGAAGTACTGGGTACATGACATTTGCCGCGAAATTGAACACTTTGCATAATTTTAACTACCTAATGCCATCCAAGTTACGGGTTCAAAAACTGGACAATGGGACTGGATATGAGAATACGTTAAGTTCTAACAATGCAAAGTGGCATAAATCATGCATCTCGGCGTACCGAGATGTCCCTAGATTCCAGGCTCTCCTTAGACGACTTCAAGAAGAACAAGAAAAAGTTGCTGACGCCACCGACGAACCCCTACCTGCAGAGCCAAGAACCGAGAGCATCCGACACCGACAGACGAGATCAGCAGGCGTTGGTCCTCTGCACTTAAAATCAAACATTTGCTTTCTGTGCAAGTCTGCTGACACTGCGGACAACTTGCATTTGTGCTCTACAAAAGAGGTTCATGAAAATATAAGAGAAAGCGCCAAACAGGTTGGTGATACAGATTTACTCGCTATCCTTGCGACAGCTGATGTAATAGCGCTTGAGGCAAAATACCACCTTAAGTGCCTCACAAAGCTCTACAACAAGGCAAGGAGAATGAGTAAGAAAGGTCATGGACCTAACATTGATGTGATGTGCGAGGGTATCGCGTTTTCTGACTTGGCAGCCTACATTCACAGTAAGTGTAATTAATATATTTATAACGTAAACCTAAGTTTGTGAATGTCACGCACTTATAGCTGTTTAAATTTCCATTCGTACCGGATGTTTCTTTGTATGCGTAACACTGATGCGGGATTGCATACTCGCAAGCGCTGCAGGGGCCACGGCGCCTTACAGGCGAATGGGGTAGGCAAACCCGCAACACTGTTACGCGTTCTAAGAAACACTCGGTACACTGAAATCTCTGCACTGAGTACAATTTTTTTTTAGGAAAAGCAGAGGAAGGGAAGGTGATGAAACTCGCGCAATTGGTCACTATGTACCAGGAGCGCCTTGCGCAGCTGTTGGGCGTTAAGGTCGAGGAACTTCCCTACGTCCACAGCACGCGTTTCAAGGAAAGGATTCAGTCGCAGTTTCCGAGCATTCGCGCAGACAAGGAGGGGAGGGATATCGTCCTGCGGCACGTGTCAACAAGTGTGCTGCACAACATCCATGATGAGGACCAAGACGAGGATGCGCTCGCCGTTCAGCGGTTCAAAGTTGACTGCCGCTGCAAAGGAAACTGCGTCGACACATCCACCAGGTACATAAATTTAAAAAATATATATATATATATATATATATATATATATATATATATATATATATATATATATATATATATATATAGTGGCACGGTAAAAAAGAAACCACTAACTTCCTTATTTTATTTTTGCAGCCAGCTAGAAGAACAAGAAGTCGACGACCCTTTGGATGAAAACGGCTTCCCTCAGTAGCTGTTGACATTCATAATAAAATGCAATTCCATACCTCCCCCACATCGCCGAAAAACAAGTATTTGCGTACAAAATAATACTCATTTGTTTATTCGGTTTAGGATGTGAGTTCCAGAGTGGTGCAACACAATTTCAGAGTCGAGATTCGTTATCAGCTCGCTGGTTTCACACCGAATCGACGTGCGTGGCGCCTGGCTTCTAAAAAAATATGTTTTGTTCAACTCTGTGTTCCGAACAGTGTTCAGAGGAGGTTGGTGCGTTCTGGAGTGATGGAACGCCGTTTTGGAGTCCATATTCGTCACCAGCTTGCTAGTTACACACAGAAACAACGTGTCTGACACCCCTGTTTTGTAGAATAGTGCCAAGTGTTCAACTTTGTGTTCCGAACAGTAGTCGGAACAGTGAAGGACGGGCGCTTCTAATGTCGATGTCAACTCTTTTTAGGTGTAGGAAGCTCACCTAACTTAATGACCGATGTTAAATACCTCGTGTACACCGTTAGAAAGGATGTGGAAGGAATAATTAGACACTGTACGATAATGTTCAAAAATGGCGTTCAAAAGTGTTCAAATCGTGTTTTAGATGTTGAATTCGTGTTCAGCGCCACAAAATTGTGTGGGATCGACCCTGATCTCGATTATTTAGCTGAACTTTGGGCAGGTCCATGGCCGCTGCTGTCATTCTGTTCAACTTGTACAAATTGAACGATTGTGGGTGATCGGTTCGAAAAATTTCAAAAGACTTCGGACAGAATCGTTCCTTATGCCTTTAAGAACGCCTCTGCAAATTTTCACGCTTCTTTCACAAAATGCGCGATTTCTATGCGTACCTCGCCCACTAGAACACATTGTGTGCTCACCGGGCCGGGCGGGGCGCGTCCGGCCGGGCCGCAGCGCAGACGACCTCTATTCCGAAGAGCGCTCTCCTCGCTCTGTCTCTGTCGCACCCGCACGGCGAGGCCCATGAGTGCGAGAGAGACAGGACGAAGAAAGCGCTCTTCGGCATAAGTCGGCAGGCAGTGCGGCTGAGCTCGGCCTGCTGCGGGTAAACTCCGCGCATGCAAACAGCAGCACCACCGCGGCCCGGCCCAGCGGCGTCGCTCCAGACTAACCAAACAGAAAAGGGGTGGACCACACAGAAGAAAAACAAATTCTATAGCGCCGCCCATGCCGGGAAAGAAAAGAAAGAAAAAAAACTTGCATGACAGTGTGCGGGTGAGCTGACTCGCTCCAGCCGTCAAGGCAGACCTTCAACTTCATGGTAGATAACACCGCCCAGAACGCGTGCGCGAGGCTTGCCTACCCGAACGGCGCGTACCCGAGCGCCCTTGTGAGCGGCGATAGGCAGGCCCGCCCGCAGGCGCGCACCAGCGGTACAGCCTATCCCTCAGGGACTCATCAGTGGCGGACCACCGCGCCTCCGCTGGCCATGGACACAGGGAAAGCTTACTACTCGCGCCTGGACAAAACGGAAACGCTGCAATGTTGCAAAGTGCGAGGAGGGGGAAATAACTCTCACATTTTATACACCTTGTAATCCAGAAAAATTCAGGAAAATTCAAAGAAATTCAGAAAAATTCAGAGAACATCAGGAAAATTCAAAAAATCCACAAAAAATTAGGTAAAGTTCAAGCAAAATTAAAAAAAAAAAAAAAAAACGAAAAATTTACGAATATTCACACAATTTGTACCCGAAAGTTCTGAGTTGTTACCCCTCGAAAGTGTCATCATCCGGCGTGATCTGTTTCGCGCAACACAACGTCAAACTGGGAGGGCCATGGGCGATGGCCCCGCGGCCCCCGGCCCCGCGGGCCCGGCCCTGCCCTACGGCCCTCCGGGACCCTCCTCACCTCAGCCTCCCCCTGAGCCGCGGCGCGGCAGGGCGAAGGGCTCACATCCGGAGTAAACGACTTTCTATCGTGACTCACCGGCCCGCCCCGCGCCGCCGTGCAGCGCGCTCTGCCCATTCATGAACGCGTCCATGAATAGGAGAGCAGAGCGCGGCCCAAAACACCCACTCGGGTTATCTATCGGTTAATGACGCCGGGACGGGGCGAGTACCCCAGGGGTACCGATCGAGGCCGGCCCGGTTCGGCCCGGCCCAGCCCCCCAGCCCATGAGTTATAATCCTTTTTCTATTTTTCCTGTCTGGCGTGTTTTTTTATTTATTTTCCTACCCCCCCCCCCCCCTCCCCGCTCTCCCACTGCATGTGTTGTTTTTTACGTGTTTTCCCCCTTCTCTTCTGGGCGCCGTCCAGCTCAAGCAGGCCCTGCAGCGCAACGCTGCGCTGCCCTGCCCTGCACCGTGTGAAGCTCTCGAACCGTGTCTTGCCGCCGCGGGCGGGGGCGGGCGCGGGCGGGCGGTAAGGAGGGGGGAGGCGGCACCTCATTCAGGACACAGCAACCAGCGCGATAGACGCCGAGTTTTTCCTCCTCGATTCCACGCCAACCCGCCGCGAGCTGCAGCCAAGCTGCAGCTGCGAGGCCGCCGAACACCAACAACTGTAACTCTGCACACACCACAGGGCCGCAAACCTCCCGCACCCACACCGCGCGCATTAAGGCGATGATGGTCGTGTCGGAGGCAGTGCGCGGGGAGGTTATTCGCAGCGCGATAACGAGGAGCTCACACACAGCAGCAGGGCCGGTCTAATCACTGATACTGCGAGTCGATTAAATACACGCGCAGCCTAGTACATGGTATAGGTAGTCCCGCGCGCGGGAGACTGGCCCGGCCGCAGCCCCGGCGCCCCGGCTGCAGTGTGCGAACGGTCGACACTTCCCGCTTCAAATAGGCCATCCAGCGGAATGACCTCCTCCTCCTCCTCCTCCTAGCCCGCACCGCCCCGCACCGCCCCGCACCGCCCCGCGGCCGCGGCCTGCGCGCTGCGCCGCCTCTCACCTGCTGCAACGGGGCGGAGAGGGGCGGGGCGGGGCGGGGCGGGGCGCGGCTACCTGCTTCGCACGACACGGGCATCGTCACTCTTTCACCTGCGCTCGCGCGTCCCGCCGTCTCGCAGCGTGTTCGTTCGTCCCGCGAGCGGCAGCAGAAGGTAGCCCAGCCCTAATGGCGCCCCGCCCCGCCCCGCCCCGCCCCGCCCCGCATGTGCCTTGCGCAATGGCCGAGGCGCGGGATGACCTTTCTCCGGGAGGCCCCGTCCCGTCCCGTCGCGGCCCGTCCCGTCCCGCGGGCCTATAGCTTGCCCGCCCGGGCCTCCCCTCCGCGAGACACACATGACCCGCCCTACTGTGCGCCAGCACGCTCTCCGCCGCCGGAAGCAGTAGCGAGCGACACACGGCTCTCTCTCTCTCTCTCTCTCTCTCTCTCTCTCTCTCTCTCTCTCTCTCTCTCTCTCTCTCTCTCTCTCTCTCTCTCCTACTCACACATGCCACGGCTCTACGCATGGAGAGAGACAGAGAGAGTCGGCGGGAGGAGGGGCCAGCCCTGCCCTGCTCTGCCCCGCGCTGCCTGGCCCGTAGCCCGTCTCTGCTCAAGCTGAAGCAGGTTACATGAGGTTGAGCTCAAAGTGACTCAGTTCCTCCATCCATCAGGCGCGGGCCTGGCCTGGGCTGGGCTGGCCTGGGCTGGGCTGGGCTGGCCAGTGACCTCGGGGCGGAGCAGTCAGAGCACCGCGCAGCGCTGATAAAGCTGGGAATAATAATGAGGCAGGAGGGAGGGAGGGAGGGAGGGAGGGAGGGAGGGAGGGAGGGAGGGAGGGAGGGAGGGAGGGAGGGAGGGAGACGAAATGAATGAGCACGCTGAGCAGGGCGTTGTCATTACACAGCGAGGCAGGCGTGCCAACGCGGCGCCGCGCGTGTAACGTCGTATACATCACTCAAAACTGAATGCGATGGTGCATCGTACATTACATGTATCTGCACGGATTCGCTTACGGACGCAACGCCGCGCTGGACACTCGGCGAGTGTGTGGGAAAAAAAGGAAAAAAAAAGTCAGTTCAAAATAGGGGGAAATATTCGAAAGATATTAGGAAATGTTGAACCTTCTTGGTTTCGGAGGTCCGTCTTGTCCGCGGCGCAGCCTCGGTCTGGGCCGCCCAGAGCTGGTCCTCTTCGCCTCGAGGAAGGCCCTGGTCCCGGTCCCGGTGCTGGTCATGGCGGCCGGGGCGGGGCGGGGCGTGGTGGGGCGGGGCGGGGCGGGGCACGGCGGGGCCCCGCGGTAGGGTATCCACTTTGTAATGCAGGGGCTAATGATAGGATGGGCAGGACCGGGCCGGACGGCAGCGGCGCGCTGCCCGCCTAGGCCCCGGGAGGGGCGAGAGAAAGAGAGAGACGGAGGGAGAGAGAGAGAGAGGGGGGATAGCGGTTCTGGACGGGACGAGAAGAGACGGGCGAGGCGGCCAGCGGGGCAGCTGCAGGTGCAAACACTCGGCTGCTGTCACACGTCCTGCAGTGCGTCCGCCCGGCGTCCGCCCCCCCACGCAGCTGCACTGAGGACCCGCCCCGCCCCGCCCCGCCCCGCCCCGCCCCGCCCCGCCCCGCCCCGCCCCGGTCACAGTTTCTGATTTAAATCGACGTCCGTCGCTACTTTCTCCCCCGCCCGCGCGCCCGCGCTGAGCCCCACTGCCGGTCGCCATCGCCGTCGTCCACTGAAGGGCGGCGGTGCGGCGGGGGTGCGGCAAGTGGCAGCTATCAGGGCTGCGCCCGCCCCGCCCCGCCCCGCGTAGTTTCACCTACTTTCGCCCCAACGTCGCCCGCGGTCTGCCGGACACTGCCCTGGCGCACCGCGAGCGCTGCTGCCGCGGCACTGCATGTGCGGGTGTGGGGAAAACCACTTCGAAAAATCAGTGTACGGCCCAAATAAACTCATTTTTAAAAAATCGAAAAAAGAAATCAAAAAATAAAAATAAAAATCAAGAAGACAAAAATACAGATATATACAGAGAAACCGAAAAATCGAGAACGAATGAACAAATGAAAAAACTGAGAAAAATTTAAAAAAGGAAGAAAAACGAGGAAAAAGATCAAAATTTATCAAAAAGTGGCAGAAATTTTCTTCGAAAATCAGAAGAGAAATAAAAAGAAAATTCAACAAAAAATTGACAAAAAAAACTTGTAAAAAAATATTATGGCACACTGGCTGCTTG
Organism: Frankliniella fusca; assembly: GCA_029379305.1. Classification (NCBI taxonomy): domain Eukaryota; kingdom Metazoa; phylum Arthropoda; class Insecta; order Thysanoptera; family Thripidae; genus Frankliniella; species Frankliniella fusca. Next base: position 1,274,020 of record JAHWGI010000219.1, on the reverse strand, counting down.
CTCTGCTGGTTGCTCTCTGCTGGCTGCGCTGCTCTCTGCAGGCTTGCTCGCTGTATGACAGTACACGCAAGCTGATACATTCGTATCATCTGCTAAATATCTATAGATTTTATAAAGTTAAAATAAAATAAAAAATCACTGTACACATTTTGTACGAGTGATCGCCCCCTCGAGAATAACTGCGGCGAACACGCCTCTGCGAAAACACACCTACCTAAGCCAAGGGAAGGGTGCGGAAAATGTTGCGCCCGATTCCGGGCCGAGTGTCGGCAACCCTCGCGCGCCCGCGCGTTGCGATACGTGACGGAGGGCAGGAGTGCGGGTGAGATGAGTCACGACCATCTAGCTGGACCCAATGCAATATACTCGTCCGAGTAAACTCGTCGACGGTCATGGACGTGGGCGACAGGCGGGGCGGCGCGGGGAGAGAGAGGGTCGAGAGGGTGGGCGGCGGACGACGCGCGGGGCTTGCATAACAACAGTTAAGAGACACCCGCCGCCCCGTCCCGCCCCGGGCCGACCCGGCCGACCGGCAGACCGGGGCGGGGCTCGGGGGCTTCCAGGCCGACTCTGCTGCAACCGCAGCAATTCCAAGTTTCGGAGAAACATTGGCAAAGCGCAGCGCCGAGCGGGGAGAGGAAGGGAAATGTGCCGCTGCCGCCAGTGCAGCCGGGGCGGGGCGGGGCGGGGCGGGGCGGGGCGCGGCGTGGCGCAGCGTAGGCAATGCAGCCGCCAGCAGCAGCGGCTGCGGCGTAGACAATGTGGCTGCTACCAGGGCGGCGTTAGGCAACCCGGCGTGACAATTGGATACGCCAACTCGAGTCCCACGCAGCAGGGAGGGCTTTTATCGGGCCAATCAACAGCACTGCGAGTGCGCCGCGGCGCGGTGGTCGCGCCAAGGGGGAAAGATGTGGCAATGGCTGCGCGAGGTGAACTCGTTATTCCTGCCGGCCCCGGCCGGGCAGGGCCGGGCAGGGCCGGGCCGGGGTGAGCGATCGAAACAGCAGCGCGAGACGTGCGGGGCGCCTCCGCCTCGAAAATTACATTATTTCCGTAATGAGAAGCAGACAGAAGAGGGGAGAAAGTCGCGCCAGGAACTCCGCGGCGCGGCATAGGCGAACGGCTCTGTCGGTGCGAAACCGATGCGGTGGTTTACAGTCGGGCCGCGCCCGATTTAAAACCAGCGCCAAACTTGCGTCGCGCGAGCGTACGCTATATTCGACTCAGGGGCGGCGCGCGGGGCATAAAATCAAGCGTTCACCGATTTTTCAAATTTATCCGTTTTTTTCGTAGTTTTACTTGATTTTTAAAGGGGTTTCTTTTTGAATTTTTCTTGTTTTTTTTTCCTGTTTTTTTTTCTTCTTCTTTTTTACTGATTTTGTGGTACACTAATTTTTTTTGAGTGAAGGACCCCTCGGGCAACGGTCAGCGCAGCGGCCGCCGCGGGCCCCGCCCTAGCCCACTTCAGGGTGACACCGGCAGAGACGTTTCCTCGGGGCGACGGGAAAATTTTCCATGAGAAAAATTTTGTAAACGAAAGCATATTGTGTAACTATAGATAATTCTTTGTGACGTTTGCTACTTTGTAGCACAAACACAAATGGATTTCCCTAAATTTACGATTACTGATCTAAAACTACGAAAAGTTTAGATGTTGTTTTGCAGTGGAGGGGGACAGAGACGGGTGGTGGCGGCTAGGGCCGAGAGGGGCCGAGCAGAGCTTGCTGCGAAAACGCAAAAACCACCGCATGGTAAGGCGATTAACCAACGAACGCCCCCTCGCCTCTGGTCCGCCCCACCTTATCTGGTCACAGCCCCTTCCCTCCAACGCCTCGCCACCCAAGGGTCGACATACTGTAGGTGCCGCGAAAAGAAAATCTGGCTTCGTGAGAAAAAAAGATAAGACGAATTCAAACAGTGCGCTGATTTCGCACTCAGAATACAAGAAAAGGGAGCTGTTCGAGGTCGAAGAGTGCTACCCTCGCGCCCTGGCCAGCGGCGGCTCATATTGCCTCCACTTTCCTGTGCACCCCCCCCCCCCCTTAAATCCCGGGCCGGTCTGTGGAAAGATAAACGCAATAAGGTGGGAGCGGCGGCGGCTTGCGGTGGAAACACTGTGAAAAATATTCGAGAGGGTTACGGTAAAATTTTCCATGATAAATGTCGTAAAGTTACAACTTCCAGTTGTGTTGTTACCGAGGTTGTTACGATAATTTTTTCACACCATGTGTCGACCTAGTTTTCCTTGACGAGTAAGAATTTGCTGTCGTAAATTAACGACTGCGCTCGTAAATTTACAACTCCGTGTCGTAATCACAAATTACGGAAAAAGTCGTAAATTTACGAATATTTTTTTCACAGTGAAGGCTCTGTGTTATTCGCGGAGCAGGGCGTTCCGAGCGCGCGCTGGGCGTTCCGGCAAAGGGCGTTCCCCCGCTCGGGTCGGGTCGGGTCGGCTGGTGGAACACGTTCAGTCGTTACCATTCGAACGCACAGCGAGTAGGGCGTCGCGTCACGTGCCGTCTTACTGCCCATTGTTCCGAAAGTGGGCGTGGCGGGGCGTGGCGGGGCGGGGCGGGCGGGCTGCATGGCTGCATGGTGCATGAGGGAGAGGGCAGCCACCCATTGACCTCTCGGCGGGCTGCACGCCATGGGGCACCGAAGCACTTTCATATGACATGACTTGGGCGCCTATGGGGCTTTAGCGGGACGGACAGAGACACCGCGCGGCAGCAGCAGCGGTCTATGACACTGACATGAGCCCCCCCCCCCCCCCCCCCCCCCTCTCCACTCCCCCAAGCGTCCTGCCATTCTCGTGCAAAAGTCCGCCACTGTCCGACAGTCGTAAGCCCGCGTAAGCCCCTCTACATAGACACACACGCACACACACACACACGTACGGCAGAACACAAACAGTAGAGCCCCTCCGAGGGGCCCATTGCATCGTATGGCCAGTGACCAACTCACTTTCCCCGTATCCAACGGGATCCATTACGCCCCGCCACGCCCTGCCCCATGTGCTACGCGCCGCCACGCGGCCGCTGAGCGTCCCACCGCGCCCCGCCCCGCCCCGCCCCGCCCCGCCCCGCCCCGCCCCACCCCGCCCCGCCCCGTCGCGTCGGCCGCTTGCAAGAAAGTGGTCGTCGGGTCGGACCGCAGGCTGGTCGGCAGGGCCACGGCAGGGCGGTGCGGAGCGGAGCGCGGCACTGCACGACCCGCGTAACGCCGCTGGATTCACATTGGAGTTGCGATAGGCTACCGCCAGTGTGTGCGGGGGCGCGCCGCCACGCCACGCCACGCCACTCCACGCCCGGCGTCGAGGACGGCGAGGGAAGTTGTCACTTCTATTTTATCCGCGGCGCTGCCAGCCTATTTCATTATAATTTTTTTTCTGCGCCCGGCAACCCGTTCCGTCCACGCCTGTCGTGCCGAAGAACCACTCACTACTTCGCAGCAGCCGCCGCCACCAAACAGACTGTTGTTTACTGTTATTATTATTATCATCGCGGTGCCTCACCCTCCCCATACCCGTCGAGTTGTCCAGATTATAATTCTATTTCGAAGCCAAGAATATAATTTTCATAAATTTGATCGCGCCCCTTTTTTTCCTCAATAAACTAAGAATATAGGAAACCTTATACAAGAACCGAAGCTTCGCCGATGACAACGGCCCATCCGCACCGACACAACTCACGATAGCGCGAAGAAAGCTCGATTAATTTTTACTGCTCTACGAAAATTTATTGCAGGTACATTTTTTTTTTTGGCAATTCAACAGTTTCGTATATAAGCGAACAAGGGCAGGGGAAGCGGTACCGCGACGTCAAGCACATAATCCGAGGGGAAAACAACTCGGAAATTTTTGTACACCTTGTAATTTAGGAAAATTCAAAAAAATAATAGAGGAAAACTAGAATACTTCAAGAAAATTTACAAAAATTTAGGTAAAATTCAAGTGAAAATTCACACATTCTATAAAATTTCACGAAACTTCATGAAAATTAACAAAATGTGTACATTAAAATTCAAAACTGATTCCCCCTCGGAATCATCGTGGTCGAGGTTTAGGCCGCCAGGCACACACACACACACACACACACACACACACACACACACAAACGTACACGAATGTATTGTGCCACGTTCGTGGAAAAGGCACCATGCCCCGCAAACGTCTGATCCGGGCGAGTATGTGTGAGTGCGTGAGCTTGATTAGGAGGGGGAAGCACGGGGAAGTTAGGTTAGGTCGACCTGAGCGGGAGACTCGCGGCGGGCGGGCTGCCTGCCTGCCTGCCTGCCTGCCTGCCTGCCTGCCTGCGGCCTTTGGACGCAACACAACGAGTTTCGGCCAGAGTTTGGGAGGCAGGGGGGGGGGGGATATCCACGATATGTGGCACAATGAGACAAGGACGTTCGGCAGGATGCCCCCTCCCCTCCCCTCCCCCCGCACCCTATAGCCGTGCTGGAGCCCCCACACACAGACAGTCACGACTCGATACCCCCTCCCGGTGCACAGCAGCCGACTCATTCCGAAGAGCGCTCTCCTCGCTCGGTCTCTCTCGCACTCGTGGAGTACGCCGTGCAGGTGCGAGGGAGACAGAGCGAGGAGAACGCTCTTCGGAATAAGTCGGCAGCTGGGCTGCAGGCGCTGCAGGAGAGGAGGAGGAGGGCATGGAAATTAGGTTATATTGGGCCCGGACTCACACACAGCAGGACACACACACACACACACACACACACACACACACACACACATTCCGGTCCCGGAGCCGGGCCGGGCCGGGTCCAGTCGCACCGGCAGGGGCGCAAACACAACTCACACTCGCCTAGCTCTATCTCCCCATTCATCTATCCGCCCGTATTCATATGTATTGGGGAAAAGCATGAGGAGGAGGAGGAGGAGAAGTAGTGAGGGTCGAAAAGAAGATGGCTCATTGGAATAGAAAGTGATGGAGCCTCTAGAGAGACAGAGGAAGAGGCGCGGGCGCGCGGGCGTGCGGGGCCGGCAGCGCAGGTGGCGTAGGCGGCAAAATGATAATAATTTGAATTCGACGCGAAAGTGCGTCCCAAGTGTCACCACCACCGACACGGCCGTACGCGGGAGGAAGCAGAGACGATTCTCAAGGCAGACACTTGCGGACTGCGGCCTCCTGCGGCTTTCCCTCCGAAATAATAATAATAAGTTGACAGCGAGGGCAGGTCTAACGAGAGGGGCGAGCGTAGCGCAGCGTGCGGTGCGATGCGCCGCGTCCGGCTCGCGTGGGAAGCATAACCGCCGGGTAGCGCCACGTTGCAGTTTTTCAGACCTAAACTGCAGCCCTTTCTCACATTCTTCTGCCAGCAGAGTGTGCGACCCGGCCGGGCCGGGCCGGGCCGGGCCAGGAACCCGTCCGGTGATTGATAGAGGGATTTCTATCATCTCGGCAATACTTAAAGTTCGTATTTCTCGGGTCTTTCTGCAGATACCGGCTATCTCACAGACGCGTATCGATATAGGGGGAAAAATAAGTATATTAATACAATTCTGAGCGATAACACTAAGAGGTTTCCCCACCAAAAGGCTTTATCCGAGGGGGGAAACAACTCTACATTTTGCTATGGACGTTTAGTGAATTGTTCAGAATTTTCGCGTAATTTTACCTATTTTTTTTTTTTTTTTGTAATTTTTCAGTATTTTCCTGAAGTTTTCTAAATTGTTGTGAAGTTTTCTAATTTTTTTTTCCTTTCTGAATTTTCTAGAATTACGAAGTGTACAGAAATTTCAGAGTTGCTTCCCCCTCGCGGTTTCACCGAATCTTTGTCAAAGATACACAGAGCAGTACGAGTGCGTCTGTAGCACCAAAACATTTGAGGGACGAGTTGAGGTGCTTGTAACGAGCGACGGCCAAAGCCCCCGGCCCAGCGCAGCCCGGCCCGGCCCGGCCCGGCCCAGCCCAGCCCAGGCCCCTCCGGAACCAGCTGGAGGCACGACCCACATACGTGCGGGGCCCGGCGCGGCTGAGGTGGGGGCCCGGAGCCCGCCATGGGACGGGACGGGGGACGGGTACCACCGGCCGTAAACTGTATTGACCAAAGTCTTTTACAGTAAGGCTCTAGAGAGGCTCTCCCCGCCCCAACCAACACCACCATCTCTGTGCACACTGGCCCGCCCCGCCCAGGCACTATACCAATAATAAAAGAAGCCGAGTGTATTTGTGTGTGTTTGCACAGGACAGCAGAGGAGCGGCGCAGGGGGGGGGGGGATGAAATAGAGAAAGAAAAAGAGAAAGAACCAGAAAAAGAGTGCTCAAAAATATTTCCGAAGCATTTCCGAACTTTCGAGTAAAACTCTGCTTCTTAAGATACATCCAAATTCACGCCGACGCATGTCTCCTCCCAAACCTGACAGCATCCGAGGCCTATATGCTCCACACAGGCGTCACCTTCTCACCTGTGAACAGAAAATAAAACATGGGAAAGATTAGAAAAGTGAAGGCTGTCAAAAGTTTTAGACATCATCTTTTCCGAAACCTTGCAAATCATCCAATTACGGACAGGTTCCTCGCAGAAGCTCAACTCTCACGAAGGAGGAACACAGACACACACACACACACTAACACACTCGCGCGTCAGTTTCTCTATTTTAGCTTTAACGGTGTCCGCGGCGCGCGGCGCTGGCCTGTCCTGGCTTACTTGTCCTCAGATCCATGGCGATACACTAAGCCGTGTCTTTTCTCGCCGCCACGCCACGCCACGCCACACCACGCCACACGCCTCAGTCCGCGCCAGTGTAGTGGTGTGCTTGCGTGTGATCGCGCGGGCCTAGGAGTTCCGGTTGACTTTAATTATGCAAATCTCTCCCCCTCTCTCTTTCTCGCTCTGTCTTTCTGGACGCGACCCCTATTCCCTTACCTATAACCGTTCGATTCCGCGCCTTCCTCACGCAAAAAGATGAACAGCAGGATACGATTCATTAGGGACTTCCCCTCGCTGAGTGCCCCGCGCTCCGTTCACCCCACTTTTCCTAGGCTCATTTTCTCGCGCCTCTCGCCTCGCCATCTCCGCACCGGATGGCAACAAACTGCAACATCCCTCTGCTGTAGTTGATCAGGTCCGCTCGGCAAAATACTCTCCTTCTCGCCCCACGGAACTTAAAACTGCGTTCAGTCTACGCGAAACGCTACCGTCGCGCTTGCGGACTGTCCCACCCACCTAGCGCAGAGGACCACAACGTTCCAGCAGGCTCAGATCTGTAACTGACTTTTCACTGTAATTTGTAAGGACAATGAAATTTGTCTACAGATCAGTTTTTTTTTTTGCATACAGACCCAATAATTTAGAAATTTAAATTACGTAATGTATGAACAAAAAGTATTTATTTGAGGGTGGTACAGTTTTCTTGTTTCAACATTAAGAAAATGGTACTACCATAGAATAAACATTTTTGTCCATTCAAATGAAATTTTTCTATATAGCTCGGACATTTTTCTCACTACTACCTTATGAACTCTGTACGCAAAACAAAAAATTCAGTTCAGTGTTTTTCGACCTAACTGGACTTATATTTAGCACCCGAGCTAAATACTTGGCTGGAGGAACATAAAAAATTTGCAGTACAACTAACGAAGTGAGATTATTTGTTCAGATAAAACTTAGCACTAGAACTAAAAATTTGTACTGGTGCTAAATAAATTGGCGAGTCTATTTAGTTTTGCTCGAGAGCTAAAATCTTTGCTGGGAGGCTAACTTTTTTTTTTTGGAGTGCCAACAAAAACATTGACTTTGCAGACAAATTTCATCATACACACGGATGCCACTTTATATTGAAAATCGCCCAATTCAAGTCTGACAGTAGTGAAAATTTTCGCTACAATATATACTAGTGGAAACATTTTCCAAGAGCACGAAAAATATCCCCGAAACACACCAGGGAGCCGAACTGCGCCCGGTCGGTCGGTCCGTTCGTGAGTCAGCGAGAGGCGGGCCCGCGGGCCGGGTAGGGCGGCGAGCACGCAAGGCTCTCTGACACTGCTTCTCCTACCGGCGCTGCCCATTTTAACGGTTGCACGGACATCGGCAGCGGCGGCGCTAGCGTGCGCGGCCCGCGGCGCTGCAGGGCCGGGCAGGGCCGGGCCGGGCGGGCTGCGGACCCGGTCGGTCCCCAGCCGGACCCGCGGGGGGCCACAACGGCGTGCAATCAAGAGGAAAGAAAATCCCAACGCATTATACGCGGGGTCGCAGCAGCCAGAGTGTCTGCGAGGGTGTAACAACTCTGAAATTTGGTGTTCACAAAAATTCAGAAAAAAATTACGCAAATTCACAAGAATTCCCAAAATGTGAATTTTTTACTTTAATTTTTCCTTCAATTTAGTGAATTTCCCTGAATCTTCCTAAATCCTTCTGAATTTTTCCTACATTGTTCAATAAATTTTTTAAGGCTTTTCCTGAATTTTTCTGACTTTTCCTGAAGTACGTGGTGTACAAAAATATCAGAGCTGTTTCCCTCTCGAGTGTCTGTCAAATCACGTGCCCCTGCGCTGGAGCGACTGGAGAGAGGGTTACTACTGGTGCGGAGCCGTGGAGGTAGGCAACCCGGCCGCAGGCGCGCGTGCGGGACAGTATGCGCAGCGGCGCGGGGAGCGACCACTGCTGCATGCGTTTCTGTTGCAGAAGAGGACTGTACTCTGCAGTGCGCGCGCCACGTGGACTCCGTGCCTATCAGTGGTCGCCCCCGCGCCGTGCTCTATCAGGACAGAGACCGGTGCGCGATAGACGCGGGTGCGCCCAATTGGTACCCGTATGGTTCGCTGACCCTATACGTACACACACACACACACACACACACACACAAGCACTCACATACGCGCGCGTACGCACACGTACGCACACGCGCGGTAAGCAGTTCTTGGCCCCCAGCACGGTGGTACTTCACTCCCCGTACCCACCCTCCCCCTCGTCCTCACCGGACAATGACAGGGATTCACTTTGTATGTATAGGATGCACCGGCGCAGGGCAGGGCAGCGCAGGGCAGCGCAGGGCCGCGCAGGGCCGCGAGGATGCGGGCGCCGGGGAGAGGAGGAGGTGGGCTATCGGCGCGCGGTGAGTGTGCATGAGCGTGCTCGGCCACCGTGTGTGTGTGTGTGTGTGTGTGTGTGTGTGTGTGTGTGTCTGTGACTTGGTAGGTGTGCCGGAGCCCTATGCGTTGCATGACGAGCAAGAAACCTTTTCCAAGTCTCTTCGTCTCTCTCTCCGTCACTCACACATATACACACACACTCTCTCTCTCTCTCTCTCTCTCTCTCTCTCTCTCTCTCTCTCTCTCTCTCTCTCTCTCTCTCTCTCTCTCCTCTCTCACACACACACACACACACACACGCCGAGTGCCAAACTACCGGTCGTACGGCGGGGCTGAGACGGTACCATCGGGGGGCTTCCATTTGTTTAATGATGCGGTGACGTGAGTGTGGTAACTGTGCGCGGAGGAAAAAAAATAATACTCATCGCGGACTGTGTAGTTGCGGGGGGACTGGGAAATAAAATTTTTGACGCGATATTTGCGGTTTTATAGAGTTCGCGCTCGCAAATAAACAAAAATACAGCAAAATTTAAAAACACCAATTTGCTTGGAGAAATTGGTGTTGAAAATAAATATTTTACATTGTTTCCCCATGAATAACAGAGTAGCGACGGCGGCGTCGCGAGAGACGACGGCGGTGGCGGCGGCGGCTGGCAGGCCTGGCAGGGCAGAGCAGGTAGTCTCGCCGGCAGTTCCAAATACGGGCATACAGGAATCGCCATCTCGGCCCCGCCCCGCCCCGCCCCGCCCCGCCCCGCCCCGCCCCGCCCCGCCCCGCCCCGCCCCGCCCCACCGCTACGCAGCCTGCTGGTCCTGCCGCCGGGATATTCGCGCGCTGAAGATCAGCATCTACGAATGACTCGCCGAAATCAACGGCTCACTCGGGTCGGGGTGAGTCGCCCGCGCCCTGCGGTTGTCGAGCGTCCATCGTCGACCTCGTCTTGTCGACATTTCTGCCGACTGATTCGGAACACACGGCTCTCATGCCGCTGTCCTTGTCGCACTCATGGAGCAGCCTCATCCCCTAGATAAAACACCTTCGTGAGCACGGCAAAGACAGGAGGCATGGGAGAGACGTTCTGAATCAGGCGGCGGATCCTGTTCCTCTGACCGGCAGCCCACCCTGGCCGCAGGGCGGCCCGTGGAGACCCCCGACGGAGACCTTTCAGATAATTGCGGTGAATTTCACTGCAAGCTTCGGAGGAAGCAGGAAATTCGCATTGGCAGGCGATTGAAAAAAGAAAATCTAAAAAAAAAGAATAAATCCAAGTTGGCCCTTTCCTTATAGTGATGCATCAGGAGAGGACGACGCCCAAGACCTCCAGGTCCTCTGTGCTCGCCCCGGGCCCCCCAGCGGGCTGAGATGGGGGCGTCACAGTGTCGGCGAGGAGGCGGAGCAGGGGCCCCTCCACCCGGGCCCGGGCCCCGGGCAGACAGGCGGGCAGGTCGCCGTCGCCCTGGTTGATGCTCCGATGCACCCGCCCGCCGGTGCTGCAAGGAGGTTAGGCCCTAGGAGAGACCATCACGTGCGAGGCACTCACTTAATTCGCACACGCACAAGCACGCACGCACGCACGCAAGTAAAACGACCTGGTAAAGAGGAGACCGACAACAAAAAAATAAAAAAAAATAATACGCAGTCTGAAAGAAACCTGTAAGGGGGCCCGGGCGCGCAAAAGGCTTCGGTAGACAGTTCCCCCCGCCCCCTAGGGTCCCCTGAGAAGCACGGGCGCTCCGCATCGCCCCGCCCTGCCCTGCCCTGCCTTTCCTCCCCTGCAAATCGCAGTGTGATGTTTCCTTCCAGGAGGGCAGCCTTGCCTTAAACTTCACCTCTTTCCCTCATGCGAACTGTCCATTAAAAAGCTCTACAAACAAGATACGACAGAACGAAATAAAACGGCTTGGCGGTGTTTGCTCACCTCACCTCGTCTCCGCCGCTCTGCCCTGCTCAGGGCAATCAGCCCGTCCCGTTATGGGGGGGGGGATGCTGGCGTCAGACAAAGTAGAGAGGCACATGTGAGTATCGCGTAGTACTAGCGGACAGTGAATAGTAGTTATTGTTGTTGTTGTTGTTGTGCAGAGCTACAAAGTTGAGGTTCTCTGCTGCGTCTTGATCACTCTACGTACCCCCCTCCCCGAGCAAGCCTCTCACTCTCCCCCGACCCCCACCTCCCTCTCTCTTTCCCTCTCTAACTGAAACAAGGATTAAAAGGACTAAAGGTTACCCTTTTGAAAATCAACGATCCAACGATTTCATAAAACAGAAAAATACCAGCACTTTTCTGCAAATATCTCGGCGATATGGGAAGGAGAAACAAAAAAAAAGAAAAAAAGAAAAACCGCTTCCCATCACGTCCGCTGCTCGTGTTTCCTGCAGACCGCGACGTAATGTGATCCACAGCCGATCGATTTCTCATGAGGAGCAGGAGGAGGAAAGGTCGTTCATCTGGGGACGAGACAGGACAGAGACCTCCACGGCCCGCGCGGCCCGGCGCGTCTGCTGGCCGCGGATACGCGCGCAAAATAGAATACAACATCAGCACCTGTCATATTGTGTGACCAAAGTTGGTGGGCTCTTTTTTTTGGCCTCTTTGGGACCCCACCGGCATCCTCTATTTTTCGTGGCCCCTATCTCTCTCTCCCTCTCTTTCTCTCTCTCATCTCCACTTTCGTCATTGTCCAAGAGGCACCTGCGATGATGGAGGCGCCAAAGTGCAAAGACGCCCTCTCCAAAATACACTTTTTTCGCCCCCACTGGAGCGAGCACCTTGTCCAGCAGCGAGGCCTAACTGGCGAGAGGGACCGCGAGAGAGCCCCAGAGCGCAACACAACGGTGGACAATTTCTTTTTCTTTTTCGCACCTTCCGTTTCGCTTTTATCGTGCTTTTCGGGTTTTCTCCTCACCCGCTGCCAATATTTTCTTCTATTTTTTTCCCCTCCTCCTCTTTTGACTCCGGCTGGGCTGGGCGGCGCTGCGCTGGCTTTACTCTATAATATATTATTTCGGTGGCCACGGTCCGGTCGGTCCGGTCGGGTTATTGACACAGCCCCGCGGCGGGCACGCGAGCCGCCCCCTCAGCTCTGGCCCCGCCCTGCCCCGCCCCGCCCCGCCCCGCCCCGCCCCGCCCCGCCCCGCCCCGCCCCGCCCCGAGCACAGCGCCCCAATCTCTCTATTACTCGCTGCCCAGCACAGCCCAGCGCAGCCCGTGGTTAAATTATCCGGTTACCTCTCCTGCCAAGAGCACTGGCGTGGCGGACCCCCGCCCCCCCTACCCCCTCCCTAATCCCCTTCACCAGCAGAGTCGTCAGTCCACGAGACTCGTGCCAAGTATTTCTCTTTCTCTGTCCCTCATCCGTGAGTGTGCGTGTGCATGTGTTCTCGCTCACACACAAGACCGGGAAATTGAAATCGTTCAGAAGCGACTGACGGCAATGAGTTGCTGCGACCAAAACACTTTTTAAAAAAATGACAGTAAGCTCATACCTGGCCTAATACGCTCCTGTGATTGTAATAAGCCGAAGCTTGGCCCACGCAGTCCAGACGCCTTTTTTTCCCATCAATGTCAATTAATTCTTTAAAAAATTGACGTTTCGATACGGTTAAAAATGTAAAATATAAAAAAAATAAAATAAAAAAATCAACGTCGATGAGGTCTGCCTAGATGGCCGACTTGTAACTATGCAGCGGGTGAGGGCGGGGGTGCGCGGTGCGCGTCGGCGCCGCGGTGCGACTCAAAGGGCGGCGGCGGCGAGTTTAAAAGGGTTAAAAAGGCGGCCGTGGGGAAAGGAGCGGCTAGGGGAGCAAGCAGGGCGGGGCGATAACCAATCTATCTTCGATCACCGTCGTCATCGTCATGGCCTTCATTATCATCGTCATAAGTAAGGGAGTGATAATGGGGGCGGTGCGGGTCGAATCGGGAGAGGAGCAAAGGAGGTAGGGCTCCCTCCAGGAGGCGGTCGGCAGGCTACCCTAACAACTAACAAGGCGGTTATAAAGTATGTCTGCAGGTGTGTGTGTGTGTGTGTGTGCGTGCGCGCGCGTGTGTGTGTTTTTGTGTGTGTGTGTGTGTGTGTGTGTGTGTGTGTGTGTGTACGAGCGCACGCCTGAGCGTGTGTTTTCGAACAGCATCGATACGCACGATATTTTCACACCCCTCCAAGATGACGGATGCTGTTTTAGGCAGAAGCGCCACTTCAAACTTGGCGAGCAGGTGTTTCCCTTTCGTGCATCTCCCTCTCTCCCTATCTCTCTCTCTCTCTCTCTCTCTCTCTCTCTCTCTCTCTCTCTCTCTCTCTCTCTCTCTCTCTCTCTCTCTCTCTCTCTCTCTCTCAGGACACCGGGCCTAGAGTGGCAAGATGTGATGATGCAGCAAAGAGGTACGATGCGGAGCGAGCACATGGGTGGCCCCGAACTAGGACACACACACACACACACACACACACACGCACGCACGCACACCCAATATAACATGACGAGTAAACGAGGAATTAATATTTGCCCTGGAGCTAATCTGTTGCCGAGGCTCATCGAATTGGTGTTGTTGTTGTTGGAGGCGGAGTTGTTGTTGTTGTTGCTACTGCGCCCTATTGAGTGAGAGGAGATCGAGGCGGCAGCATCAGCAGGAGCGTCCAGGCTCGTGTAATTACTTGATTGGAAGCACTGTACGGAGGAGGCGAGGAGAGGAGCGAGGGAGATGAAACACCAGGAGAAGAAGAGACGGCCAATGACAGGCTGTGGGAGTGAGTTCGCGACACGAGGTGCGTCGTGTGCTTTCCCACACGGGAGCGCGCCGCCGAGAGGTGCCGTGTGGGAAGCGAGGGAAGGACAGAGGCGGCGGGGCGCGAGACGGGACGGGACGGGCGCGTCTATTTGAAATCTGACAGTTTTTCTTCTGATTTGAGGCACGTGCGCGCGCGTCTTTCCCAACAGTTAGGGGGGAGGTACCCCCGCGCGTGCGTACCTGAGTGCGGGAGACGCAAGGGGAAGACAACTCTGTATTTTAGAGCACACATTTTGTAAAGTTTTGCTTTGTGATATTTTTTTTCTTGAATTCTGTGCAATTCACAGAATTTTTGAGAACTGTCCCGATTTTATCTGAATTTTTTTGAAATTTTCTGATTTTTCCTTAATTTTTCTGAATTTCTCTGAATTACGCGGTTTTCATAAATTCCAGGATTGTTTCCAACACTTACACACGCGAGTTTATCATCCCTGCCTGCACACACCGCGGCAGCGTACATACTGTCCTCTCCTGCGGTATGGATGCACACGCTGCACCCAGTCTGACATTAACACACGCAAGCATCGACCTTTTTGCGCGCGGTGTACGTGTACGTCCGTACACCCCAGCCAGCAGCCTGGCCGCACGAGAGGGAGTAGGGAGTATGATGATGATGTGAGGCAATGCACAAAAGCAGCCGGCAGGCAATGTCGCGTTTTCAGCGGCTCGCTTGTGTACTGGACGATGTTAAAAATAAATTATACTTGCAGTCGGTGAGGCCGGCCGGCCGGCCGGCAACGCCCGCGGGGACCAGCAGCGGGTACCCAGGTACCGCAGGTACCCACCACAGCGCCGCCAGGACCCACCACCGCGCCGCACACACACACACACACACACACTGATAACGTATCACGCACACCCTGGCGTAACCCGACCACGAGAGTATTTCCCTCCCCGATGCAAGAGCTTTTGAACGGGCGCTTATACAACGGTCCGTAAATGGATAAAACCATTGACAAAACCCACCCTAAAACAAAATCAGTAAAAAATCAGAGAAACATCGAGAACAAATCCGAAAAAAAAAAAGTCTAGAAAAATTTCAGAAAAGAATCAATAAAAAAGCAGAAAAAAATCAAGGGAAAAAAATCAGGAAAATATTAGTACAGAACAAAGAGAATCACGAAAATCCAGAAAAATCGGTGCACTCTTAAATTAATAGATAAGGACCCCTCGCCTGAACCTCCCGCTGCGGTTCAGCAGCTTTCTGACGCACACGCATGACGTCGCGGACGCCTTGACGCCCGACATGATCCCGACGACGCGACGCTCTCGTTAAGCGCGCGCGTTAAGCTGCGTTAAGCAGGCGGGGCGACGTCCGCGTGGGTGGCGCCGCCCGGGGGCCCAGGCTCGGGCCCAGGACGACTCATCCTGAAGATCGCGCTCTCGTCCCTCCGTCCTTGTCGCACCTACGGCGCTTACCTATGTTGGAGTTAGCAGGGCCACATGAGTGCGACAAGGACCGAGGCGCGAGAGGGCGATGTTCGGGCTCAGACGGCGCAGGACGTGCTCGGCGCGCGCCCGGTGACGTCAGGGGAGGTGGCCGTCGACGCGATAGCCCAGCTCAGTGGAGCCCGCGGGTCGCGCCCGCGGCGCGCGCCTCGACCACCTCGGCACACTGTCACCACGATCCCACACACTTGTCGCCGATCCGACCTTTTCCGCAGAAAAAATAAAACATTAAGAAAAAAATGTTCCTTCCGCAGCAGATTTTTGTCATTTTTTTATCTTTACGAGACTGTCTAGCGCGCGGCTCCCACGTGCAAAGACGAACCACCCCGCGCGCCCTCTGAGCCTTCTCGGGTTACGTTACGCCGCCTTGGCGACGTGACCACAGGAGAGAGAGAGAGAGAGAGAGAGAGAGAGAGAGAGAGAGAGAGAGAGAGAGAGAGAGAGAGAGAGAGAGAGAGAGAGAGAGACGCAGGCTGCACTGCAGTGGGTGGTCAGGTCCGAGCCCCGAGGAGGAGGTCCACGTGGTGCGGCCAGCTCCGCCCCGCCTCGCCCCGCCCCGCCCCGCCCCGCCCCGCCCCTCGCGCCCCACCTCACCCACCAAGCCACGCGTGAGCGAGTTGACATAGTGATTCCGCCGGAAACAGGGATTCGGGCTGCTGTACAGTATGGCGTGGCGTGGCGAGGCGGCAGATTCCGCGTCCCCCTCCACCTCCTCTCCCATGTCAGTCTCTCCCTCCTCCACTCAGCCTCCTTTGCCGCTTTCAGGCACTACAAGATCCTCACGGTCAAGACGCTCGCGGGCGGGCGGGCGGGCTAGCCGCGGAGGCCCACCGCGCCGCTCAGCATATGCGGCGCAAGGCCAATTTGTAATAGGTGTAATGGCACCTGAGTGGTGGCCGCGCCGAGTAGGGCGAGGCGCCACCTCCACACCGCGCAGAGAGGGAGAGGGAGAGGGAGAGGGAGAGGGAGAGGGAGAGGGAGAGAGAGAGAGAGAGAGAGAGAGAGGGAGAGGGAGAGGGAGAGAGAGAGAGATGCTCCCCCGATCTCATTCAATGCAAATGGACGAGGCGTTCAGCTCGCGCACGCGGGCCAAAGCCAACAGGCACCAATTCTTCGGCCATTATTGCTTCTCCACCGCTTCTGTTTTGTTTGTTGCATCAGCGCGCCGCATAGCAGGGACCAGCTGCTGCGAGGTCTATCTGTATGCATTCGTTAGATCGGAGGAGGCGATAGTCCCTTGAAACGATAAATGGATGGAAGCTCTGCCTTGTGGTTATGACAGATTTAAGACTGACAAGTCCTGTGTAAGAAAAGAAAACAGAAAGAAGAAATAAAGGTTCAAGAGTGTCTGTTGTCCGTCTTTCTCTCGGCAGTTTTTTATTTCAATCTTTTTGCTCCCTCTGTATATCTCTCTCTCTCTCCAGACGAGCTGCTGAGTAAGCGCTGACGCTGACAGAAATAGAGTAATCAGCAAGCAGGTTTGAGTGCTCCTCCTCCTTTAGTACACTGCTAAACGTCAAACGAAGAGACACATCGTCGCATTGGCCACACTGAGTTGTTTTCCACTGCAATGCAGGTTGTCCATGGACAACGCCTCCCATTATTACGTTCGTTTCTCAAGTTAGACACCGTGTGTGGAAAAAGAGAAGCAGGCCGCGCACACACAAGGGATTTCTTTCCTTCTTATATTTTTTACAGACACTCACACACAAACACTCATAGCTGTGGAAACGCCTGGGCGAGAGAGGGTGTTTCACAGGCCGTACAGTAAAAACGTTATCAACGTGACGTGACGCACGCGGCGCGACAGACGCGACGTTCTGTCCTCCTGGCGCGTGAGTTTAGGAGAGCCGCGCGGGCAGAGCGACGTCGCCGCCGCGAAATGTTTCACAGAGAGATAATAAAAACATTGAAAAAGACAAGTTATTTCCCTCCCCTCTGCTCGGAGCCGGTGGTGCCCGGCTGGTACCCGCTGGTACGTACCCGGCCCTGCTGGCTGGTGAACCTGACCCGGCCCGGCCAGCCCGGCCCAGCGCGGCGCGCACGGCCGGGGCTGAGGCTCAGGAGGCAGGCGCCCGTAGAAATACATAATTAATTCCACCGACCCGTTACTCTGTGAGCTTTCACGCAGCCGGTTCTAATCCGCGGCGCTGCAGGACGAGGACGAGGCGTCGGAGCGAAAATGACGATAAAAACAAGAATAATCGCAGAGATAGGGTTTGCTGGCCGGCGCGGCCGCGACCTGCCCCAACCCCGCGGCAGGCTGCTGCTGCTGCTGCTGCTGCTCCACTTGTCGCCGATTACCCACCTGTCTTGAGCGATGTACAAGGAGCGCACGGTCAGCTGGCGCGCTGACACACAGACACCGTCGTACGTAGGCGGAGCAGCCTTCACACGACCACAGTCACACTGCAGCGAGCTATCTCGATGGGGCACTACTTCACTGTGGAGCGGCACATGCGGCGGGGCGTGCTTGCGCGCGCGCGCGGGCTGAGGCACGGCTCGGTTGGCAGGACGGGCGGCAGCGATACCGACCGAGAGCAGCAACACCTCGACACACACTGAATGTGAATCGCGCGCTTCGAGCTTCGAGTCCGTCCGAGCGACTGGGCCCCCCGAGCCGAGCCGAGCCGAACCGAGCCGAACGGAGCTTCGGGCCGCAGCGAGCCGCGCTGCTCCGGCAGGCCGGAGGAGGGGGGAGGACGGTCCTGCTGCTTAGCTGCTGCGCGACCAGCGCGACCAGCCCGTCCGGCAGCAGGATGTGTCCTGCTGAAGCACCTGTTGCACCGAGCGGCCGAGATCTGCCCTTGAACTGATGTTCGGCGCGGCCCCTCCGGGCCCCGCGGGTCCTCTTCCTCCTCCTCCTCCTCCTCCTCCTCCTCCTCCTCCTCCCACTACTTATGACCACCGAGGTGGTTCCCGGGATCCTGACTGGCCGATCCGACTCGTCAGCTGGAACCGTCGGGGCGTGGCGTGGCGGGGCGTGGCGGGGCGTGGCGGCCTCCTGCCCCCGTCATGGCCTTCCAGAGCCTTCAAGGCCTTCGTTACCCGCCGACTGTTTTCCTTCTGAATCGAATAGCGGCGCGAGCGGCCCCGCCCCGCCCCACCCCGCCCGGGGATGCGCTGCGAGCCGCGCCGCCGTGGGAACACCCGCGGAGTAACGCCCCGACCGGACCCGGCCCAGGCCCGCCCGGCCCCGTAGGGCGTGGCGGACAGGGAACGCGTGGGAGGAACACGTCATCCGTTTAACTCTCGTGCGGCCAGGTCTTTAAAACGCGAGCGAGTTAGCGCGATTGAATCATCCTCGCCGCGCATGGGAAACTATAGAGGGATACCGCACGTACGGCGAAATCTATGCAGAAACCAGGCATTTTTTCGAATGGACATGAAGACTGTGGGCGTTGCATTCCCTCACCCTCCCCCCTCTCCCAAATTTTTTAAAAGGGGCAGGAGTAATATTTCATAGTGCGGCGCGTGGGATGCGGCTAAACAATAACAACAGAACAACACCGCATTCGACGTGTGGGGTATACACGTTAATAATAATATGTACAGCGACTGATACGCTCACGATTTGCCTTTCGGGCATTTAAGGTTAGAGCGGGAAAGAGAGGGAGAGGGAGAGGGAGAGGGAGAGAGAGAGAGAGAGAGAGAGAGAGAGAGAGAGAGAGAGAGAGAGAGAGAGAGAGAGAGAGAGAGAGAGAGAGAGAGAGAGAGAGGTGGCACAATGTAGCCCCCGGAGTGTTTCGCTGCTGCTGCTGCTGCTGGGAGAAGGGCAAGACGAGTGTGTTGTTTCGCCTTGAGGTATCGAAGGCGTACGCTGCTCTCACTTCACCCCGTTCACCGGGCTCGACCGTGCCGCGCCACGCCGCTGCTGCTGCAGCTCGCGAGCAGGCCGTGCCACGCTCATCAAGGACATCAACTTCTCCAGGTCTGCCGCGGCCCCATACGTATACATCACTAAGCCGGCAATAATAGCCAGCGTATGCAGCGGCCGGGCGCGGGTCGCCCGCCGCGCCTATGGGCGCAAAGCTCTGCGCCGCCAAATGCTATGGGAACGTTCATAAACCTATCATATAATTTTTTGTGAGCGAGTGCGTGTGAGAAAGCGGGGACTTCTTTGGAGATGTTTATGACTTTTCTCTTAGCCATAAAAAAAATCTTCCTTGCGGACGCAGAGGAAAATCTTTAGCTGGAATCTAAAATGGCTTACTTCTTGATAATTTAAATGATTAATTCGATTCCGCCAGGCTGAAAAGCACCAGATATTTACTCTGCCCCCCCCCCTCCTCTCCCTCGATTGGGACCAGATGTTTGCATTTGTTCAAGAACCGCTGTAACGGTAAACCGCCGGTGCTCAGGTGGAAATCCAAGTCAAGCAACAAACACCTGCTTACTCTCAACTGCCTAGTTATCGCCTTAAAACTCTCGCCTGGGTACCGCCATGCACTGCTCGTTCGCGCTGCGCTCGGATAGTGTCACCCGCGTTACTGCGGAGCTCGAGCGTTGCGTTACCCTCCCGCCCGGCGTCACGTTACACCTTTGTGGACACGTGATACGACGGGACGAAAATAAAACCTGAGCGGACGGTGGTGTGCGCTTAATTGCGGCAGGTGGAGCGCGTTTGTCGCGACGACGCAGTTTAAAAGAAGTGCAAATAAGAAAAGAACGACGAGAGAACGCCTTTGATCACATAATTGCAGTATCCTGATTACGAAGCTTTTTTGACGAGGGAGGAGGATAAAAGATCGTTTGAGGTATGATGTGCGATGGCAACTTTTGACAAAGGTATGTCGACGATTTCTTAAGTTTTTTTTTCCTTGCGCGTTTTTTAAATTGTAAAAAGTTTTGCTCTTACTTCCTACCTCGCAGCTGGCCCGTCGCTTTTGGCGCTATCCGCGGGCAGACGGCCTGTGACGGACGGACGTTACATAAAGTCACATGACCAGTCACATGACCGCTGCTGTCCTAAAGAGAAGAGCTGCATCTTTATGTCTCTAGCAGACAGACAGACGGACGTGCGGGCCGGGCCTCCTAGAGGCCTTGGCTGAGTAGGAGTGTCGAGGCGGGGCGGGGCGGGGCGGGGCGGGGCGGGGCGGGGCGGGGCGGCAGCCGCGTCCATTTATAATTCTCCACACGGGAAGGGGTTGGGGGGGGGAGGCGGTGACCGGGCGCAGAGTGTGAACTAGCCGACCTACCAGTACGAGTACAACACGTGCGGTGGGTGTACGGCCCCGCCCCGCCCCGCCCTACCCCGCCCCGCCCTGCCCCGCCCCGCCCCGCCCCGCCCCGCCCCGCCCCGCCCCGCCCCGCCCCGCCCCGCCCCGCCCCGCCCCGCCCCGCCGCACCCCTCCACGCCACAACGATTTAGGGAAAGGCTTTTGGGCCGTCCTGCTCACGGCGCGGCGCTCACCATTCATACTCACGCGCGCATATGTGTATGATTGGAAGGCGTCAACTACACCGGAAAGAACACTGTCGGTTATGTCCTCGGAAATTAACGAACAAAAGCCTGTTCAATTTTAGGCACGAAATACTATTCTATGTTGGTTAGAAAACAGATACTCGTTATTTGACGAACAGTTCGTAACTTCCTCGATTTGTAAATTATTCATGTAACTGTGGACACCTTTAAGTAGGTGTCCGCTTGTACTTTCACGGACAGTTTGCTTTTTTCCTACGAAACGAACAGTTCTTATTTCTGGATTTGACAGACACAGTTCGTCAAAATGCAGACAACGAAATGTTCGTGAGCAATTGGCCACGAAAACGGGAGAATCCTCTGTGTAACTATAAATATTATTTGTAACCAGTTAAGTCCGCGGCTAGGAAAATTTTAGTAGTTTGAATCCTCTGCGTCAGCGTATGACGGGTTCTGTGAACGAATTCGTTGTCACGGAATACGGGTGGGTTTGCTTCTTTAAAAATAAAAGTGTCTCGGCTGACCGGAGAAGGGGCATCGTCGATCACATCAGGTCGAGTGAAGGGTTCCCTTGGAAGAAGAGCGCAGTCTGGGTGTGATAACAGAGGCGGACCAAGGTTTGGTATGCTTGAGAAGATTTCGTCGTCAGAAATACGATAGCAATAATAATTTACGTGACGCACCACATCAGGAAAAAAAAGATATCTGTGTTAACATAGATTACGTGTAGGCTGATATCGTGACCAATAGCTGATAAGATTCTGTGGTTCTGTGGCAAAAAAAAGTCGGCACTGTTGATCAAATATAAACTATGCGACTAATGCCTAGCTGCTGGTTTTGTCAAAAGGTGTGAGTTGGGACAGACCACACCTCCATTTGCTCTTAGAGCTGATGTGTGACAACCACAACAAACTTTTCGATCCAGAACCCTAAAATGTCGTTTGTCGTGGTACTAGACGATACGTAACCGAGCATCTCACATCAGGTTTTCAGGGCTTATCTTTTTTTTTTCCCCGTGCATCATATCGTGGTTTTTTGTGTTTTCTTTTTTTCGGTCATTTCCGACGTCAAGTGAGCGGGATTCGTGGCGAGTTGCGTTGGTCTCTCTCTCTCTCTCTCTCTCTCTCTCTCTCTCTCTCTCTCTCTCTCTCTCTCTCTCTCTGAGACACACAGACGCACACAGAGAGCGGTGGCGCCGGCCGGACAGAGGCCGTACTCATGCGAGACGTGCAAACATGCACAACATCCGTATATATGCTAGATAAGCCCATAGCCGGGCAAGGGGGACCCCACCCCACCCCGCCCCGCCCCGCCGGCCCCGCCCTTCCCTTGGACGCGCGGAGGCGTGCGAAAAGGCATACCGTGGCGGGGCGGCGGCGAGCAGGTCGGGCCTTGGAGGCGTCGCGCTGCCGTGCCGCGCGCGCGCACACGCAACTCGAACGCAGCCTCGGAACGCGCGAATGTTGGTCAGTGGTGCCGAGCTGCAGGCCGGCGGGGCGGCGGGGCGGCGGGGTGGCGGGCCGCACCCAGCAGGCGTGCAAACACAGCACACCAACCTATCCATATGCATCCCAGAGTTACGTATAGCGGGGGAGCGGGGTGCGTACGGTTTTGCTAGGGCGCCGGGCGCGCATCCTCCGGCCGCCGCGCCGGGGCAGCCAGAGCGTCGTTCCTCAACATCAACAAAAAGTAGGACACCGCGCGCTCATGAATAAATGCAGTGCAACAGTTGGGGCGCATGACCCGGCCGATACAAGGGGCGCGGGGGAAAGCCTGCCGCGCGCCTTACAGTGCTGCTGCGACATTGGCTCGGATATTTTGATGACGAGAGAAAAAAAATAATCCTAATATAGTATGATGTGTAAGATAACAAAATTAACAGGAACTTTGCTTTGTGTGGTGAGAGACACGTTCGTTTTGAGCGTCACTGTCACTGTTGCCGTTTCACAGCGCAGCCAATACTGTCGCGGCGACGATGTGCCAGTTTTCAGTTCGCACACGGTGTCTTACTGATATGTTTCTGAGGCGCCAGGGCGCCGCCCGTGCCTAGTGCCAGTGCCTCAGAGTGGCCGCACGCACAGACGCACGCACGCACGCACACACACACACACTCACACACACAAACACACACGCACACGCGCGCGCGCGCAAGCAAAATCAGTAAATAATCAGAAAAATCAAGAAGAATTAAGAGAAAAATAAAGATAAAGTCAGAGAAAAGTAGGGGAAAAAAAAATCAGAAACAAATAAGTCAAAATCAGACTAAATCAAGGAAAATTACAAAAAATTAGAAAAATCGGTGTTCGCTTGAAATGATAGTGAAGGAGCCCTTAAGTGATGGGCTGGAGATAACTGGGGTGACTGGCCGTGAGAGCCTCGGCCGGGTCCCGAGCGGAGCGGCTGTTGCGGTGGCTGCTGCTGAGTGATTCAAAGTGATTGGGAACCTCCAGGGAGGCGCGCAGGCGCGGGCGCAGGCACCGCTCGGCTCGACTACTGCGTACAGGCATCGCTGCTTGTTCGACCTTCGTGAATCTGATTTACGGCACATTAGCAAGTATCGTGTGTTTTCATCAGTGTGCCCGTCACACGTATGCGCGTGTGTGTGTGTGGCGAGCAGGTTTCGTATACGCAATGCCACTGCACTTACGTACACTGCGAAAGAATATATGATGCGAGGATCTCGAGTCGGTTGTGAGCAGTTAAATTACCCCGAAACATAAAGAACACCCCCTTCAGGAAGCACAGAGATCGTTAAGTGTGTTTCTCGTGCTACTCGTTCCTCGGTGCATCTCGAAAGGGTGGAGGGTGGCCAATTTGGACCCGAAGGGTCCTTCACTATAAATTCAAGAGTACAGCAATGTTTTTAACTTTGCTAATTTTTCGCAATTTTTTTTTTTACTGATTTTTTTACTGATTTTTAGGCACGAAGTAGCCTTATGGTTTTGTGTCAGGATGCAATTTTTTTTATTAGCAAGGCCCCTTACCTAAATCTAGATTTTTCTATACGATTTTTATAAGACTTGTTTTGTTTTAGGATGTACATTGATTTTTCGTTTTGCTAAGTGGAGGCCCCTCGTTTAATGATTCTGTTTTAAGGTGTACACTGTTTTTTTAATATATTTTTTTTAAAGTGAAGGATCCTCTGGGTATGCCACTCTGTTCGGCGCGTCCTGGAGGAGAGTAAAAGGCGGTCGCGACGGAGAGGCCCCCGTCTGCAGGCCTGTTGCAGGCAGGCACGTCCTGCTGGCCCCTGATGCCGCAGGAACACACAAGGGTGTGGGCGTGAGTCCACGGCAGCAGGCCGGGCCGTGAGGGGCCACGGGGGCCACGGGGGCCACGGGGCCTATTAGCGCAGCCAACCAATCGGGGGCAATAACGTACGACCCAGTCTGGCCACGCCTCGCACGCCTCGCCACGCCGAGGCACAGTAGGTCAGTTTTTCCTGTTTTCGGAGCCAGTGTATCGTGTGGTGCCAGAAAGAAACCTGTCCCGTCTCGCAGGCGGACACCCCACCCGCTCGCCCGCCCGCCCGACCGCTCGCCAAAATGGAAATTAAAAAATTGTTTTCAGAAAAGGAAAAAAAAACAACCCCTTACCGTGGCAGGCGGTGGCAGTGGCGGTAACAGCCGTAAAGTATAGACTTTGTCAGCACCTCATCAGCGCAGCTAGATCGATGTGGCGAGGGAAAGGAACCCAGCTGAAAAAAACAAACAAAACATGTTGAACAGCTTTTGGACAAGAAATAATTCAGTTACACGAATAGCTCGAGGAAAAAAAATCCGGGCTGTTCAAAAGTAAAATACAGTGATAAAAATAAAATAAAAACAAAAACGAAATATTGAAGTGAAGAATTATTTTCCTCGTCAATTAAAGTATTTTCATATACTACACGAAAGGAAGATTTTTCAATCCAAAAAGCACTCGAGAGGTCAAACGATCGAGAAAAAGACGAATCTCGCTTGGACACACACACACACACACATCACCTAGTAGATGTCGATTTGAGCTCCCCCATACCCCCCCTCCCCTTCCCCCCGAGGCTGTGGTGGGCGAGGGCGACAACCTGTTGCTGGAGGAGGAAGGGGAGGGGGGAGGGGAGTGCGGTGGTCGGTCTAGAAACGTCATCGCGCCGCTGATGGCTGCGCGCGGTGTCACCAAGTGCACCACACTACACCGGCGAGGCGCCGCCCGGCCGGAGGGGCGTGGCGTGGCGGGGCGGGGCAGGGCGGGGCGGCAGCGGAGCGGTCAGAGACCCGCAGGCCCGCCCGGCCCCCGGCCCCCAGCCCCCGGCCCCCGACCCACACCTCTCCATACCAAATGTCCACCGGTGGCAGCTTACAGCGAGGGGTCAACAACTAGGCATAGTGTACAGACCTGCGGTTATCAGTTCAATATTCAGACATAATCACCCATTTTCAGCAATATTTCACACTGATCTAAAAATATTCTAGCCATTTTCTAATTTTTCACCCATATCTAGACAAGCTTAACGTAAATTTACAAATATTTCACAGATATTCATCAATATTCAACCAAATGCAAGTATTCGGTGTACAGGAAATTCCGAAGTTAGTGACCCCTCGGCTTACAGCAGGTGGTGCATTTGCAGGCCTATGTACAATAATTATGAAAAGTGATAGAATAGGCGGTTTTTAAAAATAATCGAAAAAGGTATACGATTCGGTTATATCGAGAACAAAACAAATCGAAAACAATAAAAAGTCAAATCAAATAAATATAAACAAAATTAAAAATTGAAAAAAATATTGCGCATCAAAAAATTCAAAAAGCGGTAAAATCGAAAACAACACCATCGATGACAACAGACCAAAGAGCGGAAAGGGGTTCAAAATTTGTCGAGGACCACCAAAGTCCACCGTTAAAAACCGAAAAATCAGCAGTTAATCGATATTGACTGTCCAATTTTAAAGTTCTATAGTCGGAAATCGGGAGGGGAGGGGGCAGGGGGGAAGCTGAAATACGTGCAAAACAACAACAATAAAACTCGCCAATCAAAATCGGTTATTAAAATCAATTTGTCAAAAAAGACGTCGATTGCCAAAGTCATCAAATCGAGTTGTCAAAAACTTTTTGATCGATCGAAAAATCGCACGCACACCGAAGTCTGTGAGTGATTTTATTCTTCTCGTTTTATTTAATACTCCCACTCACCACGAGCGGTCAGCGAAACGAAATGTATATATGAGCAGCACGCTGCCGTGAATATACAAGCTCACATGCAGCGGATAACAATAACGCGAGACCGCCTGCGGGGGTAGGCAGTCCCGTCGAACAGGGGTGCTGTACGGGCCTGCCTACCCAGCAGGGGCTCTGCGGGCAGGAGCTGAGCTGAGCTGAGCGGCAGCGCCAGCAGAGCAGCGGCGGGCGACATTACGCAATGAACCGTAAGGCAGGCCAGTATCCTGCCTGGCTAATCCACTCCGATGACGGACCGCCTCGCCTCGCCCCGCCCCGCGCTGCTCCACGCAGGTTCTTGATTTCGAACGGCGATCATAGAACTAATAAACACAAGCCGCTCGCGGCCCCGAGCTGCCCCGCCCGGCCTGGCCCCTCACCTCCCCGGCCCTGCCGAGCGAGCGCTCTATTCTCGAGCTCATTAATTCGCAGCGGTCTATTTGTGGCCGCGACTACTACTTTGGGACTGTATAGTAGACTGCGATATAGGTGAGGCTGCAGCGCGCGGCGCGGCAGCACCTGAGCACGGGCCGGCCAGGAGAACGGCACGGGGAGTTTCGCAAGACAGAAGGCAGCAACGCAGAGAGAGAGAGAGAGAGAGAGAGAGAGAGAGAGAGAGAGAGAGAGAGAGAGAGAGAGAGAGAGAGAGAGAGAGAGAGAGAGAGAAATGTGCGCATGGGGGTGGGGGTATGTGGTGTACGAGTATAGTAGTAATGGCAGCTATGGGTAGCGAGTGGCAGCGCGGGACAGTGCGGGGCCGAGGCACAGGTGACGGCGGGCAAAGTCGCGATCACATCGGGGCCGTGCTGTGTGCAAGGGAAAGGGATACTGTGAAAGGAGAGAGAGAGAGAGAGAGAGAGAGAGAGAGAGAGAGACGGAGGGAATGCACTCCGACCTACATACAGCAACGCATCAATGGGCCTAAGGGCGAGGGTATGGGCGCCTCGTAGTGCCTCTGTCTCCCTCCCTTGGTCTCCCCCCCCCTCTCTCTCTCTCTCTCCCCCTCTCTCTCCCCCCCCCTCTCTCTCTCTCTCTCTCTCTCTCTCTCTCTCTCTCTCTCTCTCTCTCTCTCTCTCTCTCTCTCTCTCTCTACCCGTCCCTCTCTCACTGTCCGCCGTGTTACTACTGCTGTCGCTCTCGCTCGCTCTCACACTACTCTCGCCCGCCCGCCTCTTGTTCTTGCCGCCGCCGCAGCGCCGCTCGGGCACAAAATTTTCACCGATAAACTTCGAGATGGTCTCACAGAGGCAATAATACGGGCACGGGGGGAGCCGGTCGGGAGGCAGGAGAAGGAGGGAGGAGGGAGGGAGTAAAGTGAGGGGGAAGATAAAACAAGGTGATAGTGAAAGCAAGTGGTGGACAGTCCGGGCCGGGCCGGCGGCGGCCTCTACCTCCTTGTCTCTGTTTTTACTCTCTATCTCTCTCTCGCTATCTCCCTCTCTCCTTCTCTCTCTCTCTCTCTCTCTCTCTCTCTCTCTCTCTCTCCCTCTCTCTCTTTCCCTCTCCCCGCTGTCCACCGCGCTGGACGGTCCTAATCGTGGCGTCACCATCACACGGCGCCGTACCGCACAGCGCTATGCTCACGTGAGCCCACAGCGGGGCGCCCATTGTGAAAGCGATAGTGTAGCGTTGCCCGCGCTGCTTTATAATATTCCTGTCCTTGCGCCGTGGAAGTGGAGGAAGAAGAAGAAGAAGAAGAAGAAGAAGAAGAAGAAGAAGAAGAAGAAGAAGAAGAAAAGCGACGGGGGGCTAGAGCACTCATGGAGCTAGAGCAGGAGAGACCAACGGAGACGGCGGGCGGCAGGAAACTGGAGCTCCCCGCCGCACTCTGCCTTCTACTTCACCACCCCACCCCACCCCACCCCGATTCACTGTGCCGCCGCCTGCAATTCGCTTAACACACCCTGCAGCAGCTCTCATCAGAAAGCTCTTTACACCTGTTCACCAGCCGAACCGGAAGGTAAAGACAGGCCTGCGAGGAGAAAAGGAGAGAGAGGGAGAGAAAAAGAGAGAGAAAGAGAGAGAGAGAGAGAGAGAGAGAGAGAGAGAGAGAGAGAGAGAGAGAGAGAGAGAGAGAGAGAGAGAGAGAGAGAGAGAGAGAGAGAGAGAGTAGCGATCTTCGCCTACGACGTTCAACACATACACACGTACAACCGCACACACATACACACACACACACGCACACACGCAAGCGAACACGCCGGCCGATTTGATGCAATTTAGTTCCGATCGATTTCTCGTCGTGATGATACGGTGTGAGTGATTACAGAGTTAGGCCCTTGGAGTGAGCTGCACAGAGCGCTCCGTCTGTTGCGTCTGCGAGCGGAGCCGAAACAAACCAGCCGCAGCCACCAGTGCGCTCTCTGTTTTTCAAAGGAAAGTCAGAGCAGCGTCGAAAATTTGCATAACCACGATATCATTCCGTTTACGATAATCGCCGGCTAATGTCATACAATGGCAGCTGTCCAAAACGGCCGCCGTTTCCCCACCTGCGCGCGAGGGACCTTTCGAGAGGACGCCGCGCAGGCCCGCAGACGGCGGGAAATAATTCGCTCGCGACGTGTTTAAGACGGCGACGACTTCATGCGATGAAGCAAATTAAAATCCCTTTACAGAGATCCATGCCAGGCAGCAGGCAGCATGCTAGCAGCAGGCCGCCTCGTTCAAAGCGGTAAATGCTTAGACGTCTCCCTCTCTCGCAAATGCGACCACAAACACACACACACACACACAAACAAACAAACAAACAAACAAACAAACAAACAAACAAAGCAACAAACAAACAAAGCAACAAACAAAGCAACAAACGCCAGCTGAAAAAGCAGAAGCAGCAGATGCAGCAGGGAGACGAGAATACGTTGCAAACAACATTGAACCCAATCCGTTTGGTATGGATTGCAGGGAACCGCGCTTTATAACTCGCGGCCCCCGAAGCGCCGCCAGTCGCGCCCCCTTCCTGCTGCCCTGCGGGTCGTTTATGATGCGGCGGCGCCGAGCCGCTCCACTTCCACTGCGGATAACGTTAGTTTGCATGGGGCTGCCGATCGCTGTTCAAAGTGGAAAGTCGTGCGAAAAGAGTGTGTGTGCCTGCCCTGCCTGCCTGATCCAGCGTATGTTGGTGTGGTGTGTGTGTCTGAGAGAGAGAGAGAGAGAGAGAGAGAGAGAGAGAGAGAGAGAGAGAGAGAGAGAGAGAGAGAGAGAGAGAGAGAGAGAGAGAGAGAGAGAGAGAGAGGGGGGGCTGCTGGCTCGGCTAGAGACCCACAGGACCCGCGGGGGCCCCCCCTTCTACCGCCGCTCCCGCTCCACCAACAAAACCATTACAGCTATCGTATCCTCAGCGGCGCGCGCCGCCCTTCAATCAGGGCGTGCTAACTCAACCAAAATGTTTTTTTTTGTGTTTTTTGGACGGTAGGACATATGAGCGTAAACGAGTGATCATTAGAAAGGCAAAAGTACACTGAATTTTCGTTAGCCTGTCATCGGAAGTGCTCAAACCACTCCTTCTGTCACAAAATAATTTTTGATTAAAAAAAAAAACTTTAACGCAAAACTACGGTAGTTTTCTAGACAAAAAGAAAACAAAATACACTCCTATCGGTAGGTGTTTGCGCGGTGCCGCCGCTAACAGGGAAGGCCTGGGCAGGGCGCCTAGGCGGCCGCGCTGCTGCGGTTCCAAACCGTTACAGATCCGAGTTACTGCGATGGGCCGGACATTTGAGCAGATTACGCTTCGCGAAAGGCGCTCTTCGAAAGCCATTACGAATTAAAACACAAAAGCCGCAGCACTAAGCAGCAATGCCTCCAAGAGAGCTAGAGAGCGGAAGAGGGAGAGAGGGAGAGAGGGAGAGAGAAAGAGAGAGAGGGAGAGGGAGAGAGAGAGAGAGAGAGAGAGAGAGAGAGAGAGAGAGAGAGAGAGAGAGAGAGAGAGAGAGGGGGAGAGGGGGAGTACTCTCTGGAAGGGGGCCACAAGAGGGCAAAGGAGCCATCAACAATGTTATGTTGCGGTATCGCATGCCATGCCATGCACACCGCCGTGTGTGGGACCAGTGCGGCACTCGTATTACTTCAAGACCAATTTATGTTTTTCATTATTTTTTTCCCCATATTATTATTATTATCATCATCATGAGAAATAGATACGTTGTTACAAAACCGTGTCGCATTGCGTCCTGCCGTGGCTGGGCTTGAGGCCTCCGCACCGCAGGGCGACGCCCGCCCCGCGACCGCGCTGTCGAAAGAGGAGCTGGAGTGGCGCCGTGCTGCGGGGCGGGGCGGGGCGGGGCGAGGCGGGGCGGGGCGAGGCGGGGCCCACCTCCGCTCAACATCGTGTCTCGTGCATCGTGCGCCGCATGACGGGAAGCCACAAAACGCAGTGGAGAAGGGGGAGGGCGAGGGGAGGTTTCATGGGTAAGGGAGGGGGGGGAGGGGGTGAATCCTCCTCGGGGGCGTACGACAATGCGATACACCCTATCTAAATCCGCTCACCACCTCCGCGGCTGGGGACAATCGCTCAACTCACTCCCGCCTGCGGACAACCGCTTACCTCGGTTGGCGCTCCGGACAACCGCTCAGCTCTCTGAAATACGGCAGGAGGTTCCTGATTTTGAGTAGGCGTTTTCAGGTAAGAAATTTGCATTATGGCATAACATTAGGAAGAATATTGTTCACCTTGTTCATGAACAATACTCTCGACCAACATCTGCTATAAGATCCCTCCATACAGGCTCAATATTAGTATAAATATGAGGGCAACATAACCTAACCAGCGCCGCGGCCGAGATCAGTTGAGCGGTTGTCGGGAGCGCCAACCGAGGTAAGCGGTTGTCCGCAGGCGGGAGTGAGTTGAGCGATTGTCCCCAGCCGCGGAGGTGGTGAGCGGATTTAGATAGGGTGTATCGAATGCTTGTGTTGTTCCTCCGTCACTTTGCTGTACCGTTAGCGATTCGGGCTCGAGCCGAGAGCACCGCCGGGCCGGGGCCGACTGTGC
Organism: Frankliniella fusca; assembly: GCA_029379305.1. Classification (NCBI taxonomy): domain Eukaryota; kingdom Metazoa; phylum Arthropoda; class Insecta; order Thysanoptera; family Thripidae; genus Frankliniella; species Frankliniella fusca. The sequence continues at coordinate 1,243,129 of JAHWGI010000219.1, read as the reverse complement.
TGCTTCCTCGCGCCGGCCCGGCCCCGGTGCAGCAGTAGCGGGGCGGGGCGGGGCGGGGCGGGGCGGGGCGGGGCCCGGCGGGGCGCATGGGGAGCAGCGAGTCCGCCCTCCGTACAGCTAAACGACCACATTTCCGCTTCATCACTGTCCTCCTTCTAGCGAAAGCAATTTGCCCTACCGCGATGCACACTAGAGCCCCTGGAACGGGAGGGCAGGTGGGGCCCCACCGTGGGGATGGATGGATAGATGGATGGATGGATGGAAGGATGGATGGATGGATGGATGGATGGATGGATGGATGGATGGATGGATGGATGGATGGATGGATGGATGGATGGATGGATGGATAGGAATGAAAGTAAAGCGAACGAGTTTGCGACACGAGGTGGTTCTGGTCATACAAAATGTGTACGTACACAAAAAATAGACTGCTATTGTACGTATAAAAGGCGTCTTTCCTTAGATGTAGAAGAGTTTGCGACGTATAGAAGACGTCTTTTTATATACATCTACTAGATGTATACTCATAGACATAAATTAACACCAGGAAAATATAAATATTAGGGAGGTGAACCCAGCATCTTGTCAGTTCTCTGTCGCTCTATCCACTACGCTAAGAGTCAGTTGACGACACTGCCCGTGACGACTGTGTTGTTGGTTTACAACAGCATTTGTTGCATTGGTGTCACTGAGCAAAGACGCTCTAACGCTTCCTATTTCAATCGTAATGGCCCATTCCCATTACGGAACAAGTAACAATCAACTTGTTGTAACTCTACAACAGATTCGTAGTTAAGTTTGTTTGCAACACATGTCGTTTCAATACAACCACATTGTTGGGTTGTGTGTGAACACACACTTTTTCCAAGTGCAAAATATTTTTCATGAAATTTTATGAACATTGTTAAATTACAACATGTTCGTAAAATTACGACATCTGTCGCTAACAAACTTAACTACGAATATGTTGTAAATTTAAGACATATTTTTTAACAGTGTGGAAGAGTGACCTGTTATATCTGCCAAGCTTGGTCTAACTGTTATCTAAATTATGTCTACATCTATAGGCATCTATCATTCTGTCTCCGCACAGACTGGGCTGATTTTTTCATCTATATATGTCTACTAATAGAAGTAGACAAGATAGACATTTCGTAGATTATCTATAGATGTCTACTTTTGGCCAATACGTAGACGTCTCTTCATGGTTAAATTTTAGACTCCATGAACTAATTTTAGATATCTAAATTACGTCTCCTTGTGGATATAGACTTGCTGGACACAAGTTAGACCATCTATAGACAACTATAGACGTCTATCGACGTTTGTATGGTAGATCGACCATAGACGGTCTACCGCGATCTATAGACGTCTAATACAAAGGATTTCTTTGCCTTTTGAGTTTTGTTTATTTTTTGTTTTGATTTATCCTTTGATTGTTCAAGGAAAATTTCTGTCACTCCTTTATAAATTTTGATCTTTTCCCCGTATAGCTGCCTTTTTTTAATTTTTTCATTTTTTTAAAGGTTTAAGTTTTTCTTTGTATTTTCTCCTTAATTTATTTTCTTTTTTCTTTTTATTTTGAAATGATTTTTCGGGGGCTGTACAATGATTTTTCGAAGTCAATCCCCTATCGAACACACCAGCAGCGGGCGTGGCCTGGCTCTGATGGTTGAGGTCCGTCCAGCATATTTCTGAACTTTTAGCATAGAAAGTCCATTTCCGCGTTAACGTCGAACTTTGCTCGACCCGCATCCGAGCTGCAGCGGAAACCGTGTAGAGAGCTGCGCTGTCTTGCCTAGCTCCTCCGAAGCACTTTTTTTTATTTTTTCCTTCTTCCCCGTTTACAGCCGTCACAAAAGGTGCGGGCACCAAAAGCAAAACAATAACCTTTCGAGCGTGTCACACGGCGACGTTTTCTACGTCTGCTGCACTGCAGAGGAGAGCTTTCCCCCCGGGACATATGGTACTCGTGGTGAGGCGTGCCCGGAGCACCGTAGTGCCCAAGCTGGTATTTAACCGCGATCACTGCTGCCGGCCAGTAACAGTAAAGCCCTTCTGCCAGCTGACGGCCCGCGCTACTTGCCCTGGCGGGTACAGGGCGGGTACTGCGCGGGGTACCGGGCGAGTACCGGGCGGGTACCGGGTGGGGTATTGGGCGAGATACTGGCGAGGAGAACCCCACCTCGATAGTGGGTGTACTCTGAGTAAAAAGTCCATTGTCTAGAATTGATTTGCTGACTAAAACTAAGTTTTGACTTTTTCTTCCAAAAGAAGTGACTAAAAACAACGAAATCTGGGCTGTTTCGTCGCCGGTGCGATCCTCTATGAGATTGTAGATGACTAATCAAGATTGAAAGTAACTAAATTCTGATTATAGAAGTGACTTAAAAAAAAGGGTGTGACTAATACCTTTAAAATACCTTGATGATCATCTTTGTGTCACAGATAAGTATAAGAAATTCACACAATGGACGTAAAATGCTCAATATTTACAGGCTTTTTGTGACTTATTGACTGAATGACTCAAGTGACTAGAGGTGACTAAATTGGCTAACCGTGACTAAAACGTAACTAAAATGTGACTTTTTTCGCCCTGTGCACTGACTTATCCGACGGGATGCACCCCTCGGGTACCGGGCGGGGTACCGGGCGGGGTACCGGGCGGGGTACCGGGCGGGGTACCGGGCGGGTTGTGCGGAAAAGGTTGTGCAGCGCGCGACCGGTAGTCGCGCGGCGGCGCGCCATCGTGGAGAGAACGGCTGACGAGCGACTCTGCGAATAAAATGGAGCGTATACTTTCTTAAAATAAAGAATCTCACCGATAAACAATCACAAATATTTGGACAATAATAAATGACAACGTATAGCTTGATGGTATAGGGGCTACCTACCACACTTATTAGGCGTAGTCACTTTCGTCGTCGGGATTTTTAACTTTTCGACTCCGTAGCGGTGATTATCAAAATCATATTGCTCGTCTATACATGTGTCACCCCTTTCCTCTTTGCGCTCAGCCCCGCCCGGCCCCACGGCCCCACCTCTCTCTCTCTCTCTCTCTCTCTCTCTCTCTCTCTCTCTCTCTCTCTCTCTCTCTCTCTCTCTCTCTCTCTCTCTCTGTGTTCGGCATTGTCCTGGAGCAGTCAGCATTCTGTCCCACAGGCGTAACGGTGCGTCGGACGGGCTCGGCGCGGCTCGGCTCGGCTCGGCGCGGCTCGGCTCGGCTCGGCTCGGCTCGGCTCGGCTCGGCTCGGCTCGGCTCGGCTCGGCGCGGCTCGGCTCGGCTCGGCTCGGCTCGGCTCGGCTCGGTCCGGCCCTAGGTCTCGTGCAGCGCCAGCCCGCCAAGCCACCCGTTAAAACATGAATCCACTTTGTGATTCAAATGTGCGAATGTTGTGCGTGAGTCGTCGCCATCGCCGTCTTGGCCGTCATCTCGGTCATCTCCGCGCGACAATCAGCCGCGCCGCGCGCGGGCGGGGTGAGGTGGGGCGGGGCGGGGCGGGGCGGGGCGGGGAGGAGGGGCTTACGGTCCCGGCACCGGCGGGGCCGCGCCCCGCACACGACACGACCACGGACAATACGTGTTAAATTTCAATGTCATGCATTGAGCGGTGTGAAAGCTGCGTCTCAAGAATTTGGACGACACGGGCGACGGACGGGGCGGGTGCGGCGGGATGACGAGCACGCAGGCCCAAAACGGCGTGCACGATCATGGGGATCAGGAAATAAAAGCGAGTGGAGCAAGGGAAGTTTTATAGAGGATAAAACTACCAAAGAAAAGAGACTCAGCGTGAATGGACTATATACCGAGACATGTTTTAATGGAGAGGTGTGCGGAATGAGACGAAAAACCGCCGGTTCTCCAAGTGAGTTGGCAGCTGTCCGGGCCCCTGCGTGGGTAGGCTCCTGTCACACAGGGTTGTGGGCGAGTTGCCTACCCCACAGGCTGTCGCCCAGGAACAGGGATATGGCTCGCCAGTCTCGCTTCCCTCCCTCCCTCCCTCCCTCCCTCCCTCCCTCCCTCCCTCCCTCCCTCCCTCCCTCCCTACCTCCCTCCCTCCCTCCCTCCCTCCCTCTCTCTCTCTCTCTCTCTCACACACTGACAATCCAAGTGTTCAACCCTTCAACACTTTAAAGTGTTCAAATAGCATTTAAACAAATGAAAGTGTTCAACAGAGTTGTTCTGCACTTGCAAGTGTTCAACTCCCCAGTTGCACACTTCCCTAATACATTGCGTCCAAGCTAAGGAAGTGTGCAACTGGGGAGTTGAACACTTACAAGTGCACAACTTCTGAGTTGAACACTTGCAAGTGCAGAACAACTCTGTTGAACACTTTCATTTGTTTAAAGGGTATTTGAACCGAGGGGGCCTCAACTCCTGAAATCATGTGTACACAATCGCTGATATCTTCGAAATCATTGTCAAAAAATGTGGATCTATTGCCGAAAATAATTGATTTGAGTGCTAATTTTGGGCTCATAAAGCTCAAAATACGCTTGTATTTACTTTACGAATTATTTATTTCTATTATAAGAGGTGTAATCATGTGAAATCATGTGAAATCTTGAAATCATGTGTACAAATTGTGGGTGAGTTGAGGCCCCCTCGATTTGAACACTTTAAAGTGTTGAAGGGTTGAACACTTGGATTATCAGTGCACTCTCTCTCTCTCTCGTATTCTCTCTCCGATGAGTGTTGAGGTGGGAACTGTCAGGTAGAACTCCCCTCTATGCCCTTTTAAACTGTTGCGCGGCAGACGGAGAGATAAAATGCGCTTGAGTTGGAAGGAGGGACTGTGAAAGACAACATTAGCGGCTAAAAAAGCAACAAACAACTACAACAGCAACAAGAAACCGCAACAAAATTATGCATTGTGGCGGAACAGTTTCTCCCTCATACTACAGCGACACTCGACCGGTCAGACCACGACCCGGGCGATATGCGCATGTGCACATTGTGTCTTGATGATGTGAACCGTTATGCGACACAAACAATCATCCATTTCTTCTTCTTTCTCCGCCGCTGTCCTCCTTTATTACTTATTTTACCCCCCTCTCTCGCAGTGGCCGCCCGCCGCCCCTTCATTGTAACGGCGAGTGCGAAAGGCCACGCCACGCCACGCCACGCCACGCCACGCCAGGCGGCGCGCCGAACTGCTGCCAGAGAAAAATGTCGCTCAGCGCATCCACTCTCTTCGGCCCGGCCTGGGCCTGGGGCCTGGGGCGTGCCCTCCACCTCCGTCTCTCTCGCAACCACATGGCGGGCCAGAAACGTGTCGGAAGCTACAACAATTTGATGTCAATATGAGCAAAAGGCTGTTGCGCTCGACGGAGGAACTTCTATGTGCAACCCGTCCGACCCGACGCACGTCCCGCGCCGTCCGTCCCGTACACGTGCCCTGCTGCACCTCTCTCCCCCGCCCCTGCAATGATATGTATGGCGAATCACTACACTGTAAGCCTACACATTTAGATAAAAACACCTGCACACTGCGGCACTACTGCAAACCCTCCAATTCAATTTCTCACCCAAAGTGGGAGAGGATACTTTCATTCAATGCTTAATTGGGGTGATAATTTTTACCCTCACTCTAAGCGAGATACTCTATTTAAATAAAGATTTTTTTAGCCTCGCTTTATTTGAGCACGATTTCTCGCATTATTCGGGCAGCGAGGCTGCAAAATTCTTTCTCTAATAGAGCGAGGAAAAAAAAATACGATTTCACGAAATCCTGGTAGACAACGGAGTTTCTATAACTAAAATAAAATATTGTGAGTGTTGAATAAGACTGTAAGAAGACCGACTGGTTTTGTTTAGTTTACGATAGTCAAGATAGTTGCTAAATAATTCTAAGTTTGAATTGACAAGGCGGGTTTCAAGTAATGAATATAATCCGACAGTTCGGCCGACATTTAATCGACAGGGGCAGGAGAAGGGGAAGCTCTCCTTCTGACGGCAAAAATTGGACGGCGAGGTCACGGCCGGAAGAGAACGTCAACAATAACCTCCCCTCCACCGGGCACACGGAAGGGGCGAACCGGGGCCCTACCTAATACCGCTGGTACGCGAAGGACCAGCGGGCAAGCGCGCCGCGGCCGCGACGGGGGTGCGCTCTATTGGGAAAACGCGGAGTTAAGGCGTTGTTTACACAAAATGGTACACGTAAATGTACATCATTTCAAGAATTCTGCTCACCAGATCGAAGTCAAACTTACCAAACCGTTTTCCGCAGGTATAAAACTACTATTTACGCATTCAGTTCGCCTTGTCAACGTTTCGATAACTTTAAAAAATGATTTAAAGTCGCGAGGTGGGCACATCAGCCACCGGCAATGGCGGACATGCTTGGCCTGCTTTCGCGTTGTTGACACAACATGCCAACCAAATAAAATGAAAAAAATCACTGCTCTCATAACGTTACGATTGGAACTCATTCTTTGAGGCACACATTTAGTTGGCAGAACCGGGGCAAGTTTCAGTAAAACTGAAGTAGTTTTAAAGAAGGCAGTACGGTGGTCACGTGCGAATTTCAGTAGTGTTATCTCATTCTTGCGCTCGAAACTAAAGGCTGGCTTTGTTTGAACGCAGACTTTAGAGGTTTCTCTTTCGCTCCGTGTTGGCTCGCCTCGGCCTACCCCCTCCACGAAAAAATATCCCCTTCCCCTGTTCATTTTGCCTGACGAGTCGAGCATTACCATAGAAACTCGAATTTCAATTCAAATTTACAAAATTTCTGCAATACAGATTTCAACTAGACTTCAGAATCGAATGTACTAGATTACATTCTAAATGTATGCTTAATATCATCGAATTCCCTTCAGCAGATTTTTTTCTGTCGTAAGGGGCCATATGAAACAAAACACGCACGTTTTCCAGCGATTTTAGAAGGCAACTCCGTTGCCTAAAAATCTCACTCACTGTAAACTGGTTGGCGTCGAAAGACGCCAAATTTCTGGCGTTCATGAAAAACGCCAAATACTGGCGTCGTTCGATGCCAGAAATTGGCATTTATCGGCTCAAAACCCCAAAATTTGGCGTCGACCGACGCTAGTATTTGGCGTCGACCGACGCCAGTATTTGACGTTTTTCATGAACGCCAGAAATTTGGCGTCGTTCAACGCCAACCAGTTAACAGTGCTCTCCAGAGAAATAAAATTGCCCTCAAATCCTCGCCCGTATATAGGAGCGAGCATTATGACTCGTAGATTTTCAGCGAGTAAGACAAACTTCTGAAAAACCAAAATTATTGTCAGGCAAAAGTGGAAGTATCTTTTATTATTTTTATTATTATTATTATTATTATTATTATTATTATTATTATTATTATTATTATTATTATTATTATTATTATTATTATTATTATCTTCAATGCGTGGAATATTTGACGTTTGTCTGGCGCGTCGCGCGGCGTGCGGTACTGTAGCCCGGCCACACGCCGTGCACGTGTGCATGCAGCGGGACGTGCAGTGGACGTGCACCGTGCACGTGCCTACAGGTGCGTTGGCAGGAGAGCCCGGCCCGGCCCACTGCAGCAGTCATCAACCGGAACCAAACTGTGCCGCGCTGCGCTCGGCCGGCTCGTGCTCGGTGTGTCGAGTAGAGGAGAACAGGAAAAAAGAAATATTTCAAAGCTTCTCTCACCCTCCGACCCTCCGGGGAGGGGGGGGGGGGGGTGTAAATATCTACTTTCATGCAAAACCGCAACACGGTAAAAGTCCGGCGTTTTGGTTTCCCCGAAAGGTTTCGAAACCAAGAAGAATGATTGCTTGAAAGCGAAAACTCAGCAATTTCCCCCCGTTTTCAGCGACTTGTGTGAACATTAGGACGCCCAGTTTTAACGTTAAAAACTACCACCATGCCCGACCATGCCACCAAATACAAAAGTAAAAAGGAAAATGATAAAGCTTCAGTTAATTATCTACGTCAATTGTAATTAGAATTGATTTGCGTGGAGCCGCCAACTTCTTCCTTGTGTTCCGCCGAACCAAACTCATTCCTGAACTTTTAACTTCCGATGCGATGTGGTAGAGGATGCGGGCCCCGCCCCGGGCCTCCTCCTGCTGCCCTGCCCTGCCCTGCCCTGCCCTGCCCTGCCCTGCCCCGCCCCGCCCCGTCCCGCCCCGCCCCGCCCCGCCCCGCCCCGCCCCGCCCCGCCCCGCCCACCTCTCCGTCACTGTTTTTGGGTGCTTTTCCCTTATCGTCGCGCCGCCCCGCCTCTATCGTTTCCCTCTGCACGTTTCCCCAGGACGCTCCGCTCGTCTCGATCCGCCTCAAACTTTAACGGAACACCTCGCCCGCCCGTCCCGGCCGAACAGACTTTGTTTGTTTATGCGTTTTCGTCAAGTTGGTCGTCGGCTCTGGGCCCCCTTCCATCCTCCTCCTCCTCACCTACATTAGATAACGCGCCCGGGTTTTGTGAGAGAGGTTCGGCAGTGCCCTGCTGCTAGCTGCCTCCAAAACAACGCAAGGATAGAAGGTAGAGGGGAAAAAAATAACACTAAAAGTTAACGACACTCCTGACTTACTTAACCACTCGGTGACACGCACGAAAAGATCAGGATTTTCTTCCTTGTTTTTTCTTTTTACGATTGCAGTTGCCATCAGCCCTACAGTCACCATTCGCTCATTAATAAAGTCAATATTAGCATCCCAAAAATTAACTGCTTCAAGTTATTTAATTAAAAGAAAATATATAGTCAATTATTTTACAAAATCAACAAGATAATTTTTTTTTGGGGGGGGGGAGATTTGACAGAAAAGGTCTGGGCATGGTTTGGTTATAGTGCCAATACATTATTGTTTTTTTTAAAAAATGCACACGTATTTGGAAAAAAAGTAAAAATAAAAATTCTCACATGAGTGCGAGCACTCCAGTCCCGGTGCCGTTCTATCGCATAGACAGCGCGGCAGTCTCTCTCGCGAGGAAGCGACCATCTCGCGGTAGAACGCGGTGCCTTGCCTCGCCGCGCCCCGTGCAGCCGGCCGGCCGGCAGGCGCTTTTACAGCCCATCCTAATGGTGCGTTTCGGCATAACATAGTGCAGTGCGGCAAACCGTTACAACCCCTCCGCCACGGGCGACCCAACCCGCTACCGCCAAGCCTGCCCGGCCCCGGCCCCTGCCCCTGCCCGCCGAGTACTGCCAAGTAAAAGGCTGTAGGCTGACCACAGGTTTGGCTCGTCACAGCGAGCATGTCCGCCCCGCCGCCGGGGCCGCGCCGGGCCGGGCGACACTGCCCCCCCCCCCCCCATAAACTAGCGCATCGACAACAAGTATACGCTCCCCGCAGGCAGGGCGGCCAGGCCGCTGCTACCGCACCAAAATTTATCTTAAACGAGGGGGCAGCCAGCCTAATACCTATTACCTCTATTGCACATGGCTATTACGGAGACATTCGAGGGATTTTACGAACAATTTACACCTGTAGCATGATCTTTACATAGGGTATATTTAGTATTAAATTCGGCGTTGTACGGCAAATACCGCATAGTACTTGTTTTTCATGGTCAGCACAGTTGTTAATATAGATGAACAAGTGACCCGATTAATACATGAATGGAAGTCCCTTCGTCGTCGCGCGTCTTCCGAGGGTTGCCCGGGGGGAGGAGGGGGGGGGAGAGACTGTTGCTGAGATATTTCAAAACCAGTTCGAGGATCTCGAAAAAGTACCAATAGTACATGTTATTTCCCTTATTCCCCCCCCCCTCCCCCTTGGCCAGGAATTCTTTAGTTCCGAAAAGAAAAACCATCAGGGAGACTCAGAGTTTTCTAATATTTAACAAAACGTTAGCTAGTTTTAGCTCGGTGAAAATTTTGTTCCGGCAAATGTATGGTTTTCTAAGTGCGAAACCAATGAAAATATAGGAGTCATGATTCTTGCAGTCTTTTACCAGCGAGGATATGAGGGACTTTGAAGAATTTTGTGATCCAGCCCGAAAACAAAGTGAGGGTTCTTGCTCAAACAAAAGTGAGGCTCAAAGATCCTTACTCGAATAGAGCGAGGCTAAGTTACTCCACGCTCAAACAGAGCGAGGCTGAAAATTTTCAAGCAAGCATGGAAAAGTGAACTCTTCCAGTTTGGGTGAGGATTTGGAATCGAGGTTTTGCAGTGGCGGGGCGGGGCGGGGCACGCACACCTCTCTATACTCCTGGAGCGGCGCGCAGCGCGGCCGATGACGTGCCGACAAGCGAATGAATTAAATATAACAGGACGCAGGGCGGTGCAGGGCGGGGCGGCGCGGGGCGGGGCGGGGCGGGCCATACAAGGCGGCACCCACCGGGACCCACACACAGGCACGCACACGCCCGTGCCCCGCTGCCCTGTGTTGGCACTGATACATGTATTCTTGTGCTCACGGCCACAAATGCGCGCCTTTCTTTCTCCGCGTGGCGTAGGCAACCCCCTCCCCTCCCTCACTCCGCCCCACCTCGCCCATCCTCCACACACGTTCTCTTTCGTTACCTGCCCCCCCCCCCCCCCCCATCTCTCTCGCTCACACTGCCCACGCTGCCTTTTCGAGATTTATTATACAACATAGAACCTTCTGTGTAAATAGCGAAACGACAAAATCGCCATGTACCAAATTTATCTCCACCTACGAGATTAATTAACTTGGGAACATGGTCGAAAGACTTCTTCTGATTTGAATGTAAGTGCGTGTGTGTGTGTGTGTGTGTGTGTGTGTGTGTGTGTGTGTGTGTTGCGTGTGCGTGTGTGTGCGCGTGCGCGCTCGTGTATTCTCCACAATGCACGTTCCCAGCCAGAGCACGCGTGCCCTCCCCAGTGCGTGTCGCATGTGTAGAGGAATCCAGTCAGGCTCATGCATAGGTTCAGCTACAAGTGCGGGCCGTTGTGACCGCGCGCGCATGTGTGTGTGTGTGTTTGTGTGTGAGAGCGCCCCGCTCTGCTGTAGTGGCGCTACGCATGGAATATATGTCCGTCACACTGTTGCGTTAATACATGCTTAACTTTCACTGTTCACCAACAATGTTTAAGGTTGCCACAAATTTTAAATTCCCTAAGTTTTCCCTGATTTCCAGGCTCACTATATTTTACAACTTCCCTGACTTTACAGTATTGCATCTCGATTGCTTCAATGTAACGCGAGAAGAAATCTTTTGAACAAGGTTGCAAAAACTTACGCATATTTTCGAGAAACTTCTGACTGTTGTCACGCAGATTTGCAGATTGTTTGTTAACATTAGACAAAACCATAGATTAAGTCAAATTTGTAATTTTTCCCATTACCTTTCTTCGCATTTTCTCTGAGTTTTCAAAGTCGCTGAGTTTTCCACGTTTTCAACGTTTTCCAGTTTTTCCAGAGTTGTGGCAACCCTGTTTTCGGCCACCTTGAAAAACATATATGAGTATAAAAGAACATCCCGATTTTCTTCAGAAGGGGGGATTAACCGAACCGTACGCCCAATTAAAAAATAAATAAATAAAACAAGGGCCAAATAGAACACAAAATGAATTTTGTGATAAGTATGGAACTCGTTCTTTACATAATTATGTGCTACAGAGGTAGGAGTGTAAAACGTTATGTGAGTCGATTGAAGACATTTTCATCTCAGATTTCATCACCGTTCGTGGTTCGTGTGTGCAGGGGAAGTTTTTCCCGGGACACTCGCCCTTGCTCGTCTCAGGGTGCTCGGGCCTTCTTCGGCCCTCCCGCTCGGGTCCGATTGTTGGGGCGCATAAAGGAGCGCGAGCTGGCGCGAGCCGACTCGGTCTACGACTAGACTCGGGGACTTAGAATGAAAACTCGCACAAAATTTGTTAAGAGTTCTCAAAATAATACTATTAAACGTTAAAAAAGGTTCATTGCTGCAATGCAGAGGAAGGCTTCTAGCTGAGATCAGCGCAAGTTTCATGTCTGTGGGTATTGTACTTGCTGAGATTGAAAACTCCACTTATAAGTTGGGTTATGGACTTAGAATGAAAACATCCAAAATTTGTTAAGTGTTCTCAAAATAATACTATTAAACTTGAAAAATAGTTCATTGTTGGAATAAAGACCAGCATTTCCAGTTTCGAATGGTATAACTATTATGCCTGTAGGTATTGTGAGATCTGAGATGAAAGTGTGGACAGTTAAGGGTAACACTCGACTGAGAACAATACTCGTTCTTTTCACCACTCAGGAGAGAGGTGGTGGTAAAGAACGAGTAAAAATAACAAAAATGTCTGCCGCTGAAAGCCAGCTGCTGCTCGCAGTGTACCGCAACACAGAGAGGGTACCAATCGGCTATTGGCCGGCCGGAGAGGGGTCTCCTTGACTGCTGGCGAATAAAAGGATCGGCTTCCATGATTCACAAACGCGGTTCACCGCAGCATCACTTGTAGCCAAGTCGTGCGCGCGCGCGCGCCAGGTGCTTGCATCTCGCGAGCGAGCCGTGGCGCGGCGTGGCGCGGCGTGGCGCGGCGTGGCGCGGCGTGGCGTGCTGCGCTCAGCGCCACACTGACCATATCAAAGAATGATTACGTCTTATGCTTCGAGAGATGGGCATGGGCCGGGCCGGACCTGGCAAGGTTCGGGGAGAGAATGAGCGAGAGAGCGAGAGAGAGAGAGAGAGAGAGAGAGAGAGAGAGAGAGAGAGAGAGAGAGAGAGAGAGAGAGAGAGAGAGAGAGAGAGAGAGAGAGAGAGAGAGAGAGAAAGGGAGAAAAGAGAAAAGGAGCGCACGGAATGGTGAATACGGAAAGAGAAAAAAAAGTGCGGACATGACGTGGTATACGGCGGAGCGACATTAAGACGTCGTCATCAGTCATAGTGGTCGGTACCTCAAGGGTGGTTGCATAACAAAAGGGTTGATGGCTGCAGGAGGGAGCCCGGCGCGCAGGGGACCCGCGGGGGGTGATTTAGCACGCGAGGGGGTTACCGCACGGCGCGGCGCGGCGCGCGGGGGGAGAGTGGAAAGGGCACACACTCACTCCTCTCCCCGACACGACGACATGCGCGCACGGTGCCCGCCCCGCCTCGCCCCGCCCCGCCGGCTGAAGGACTGCGCGCACGTGTATCCAAAGGGTTCCCGCACAAAACGATCAGCAAAGGGAACATAGTAAATTATCATCGCTCCTCGGGGCACAGAGCACGGCGAGCAGCGAGGGGGAAACACAAGGAAACAACGCTGAAACTTTTGTACACCTCTCCTACCTCCTTATTCAAAAAGTCAGAAAAATTAAGAAAACTTCACAAAAATTCAGGAAAGTTCGGGAAAATTTAAGAAAAAATTGGGAAAATTCACAGGAAAAATTAGATAAAATTCGAGCGAAAATCCACAAAAGTTCTCTTTAAAACAATCAGGAAAATTCACAAAAATTTACTAAATGTGTGACTAAAATTCAGAGTTGATTCCCCCTCGGCAAGCAGCCATCTGAGGGAAAGAAAGACAAAGGTGGTTTGTCGGCGCGGTGCGATGCGAGGATGGCCGTGACGTCAGCTCGCGCGTCCCAGACGCCACCTTCAGGACGTCCGAAAGCCGAGCCGACGCCAGGAGGAGTGAGCACACGACGTGTAAGCGCCAGCTGTACCAGATGTCCGAGACACGTATGTATCGATCCGGCGATCGCGCCATATTCGCTGCGGTCATCTCCATCGGGAATCTGCTCACGACCATGACGGTCCCATAACCAGGAGGGAGGGAAGAGGAGGGTGGACGATCGTGGAGGATGGAGAAGGATAGAGGAGGGAGGAGAGGGATGGAGCAGGAGGAAGAAGAAAAGAAGAGTAGGAAGACCAGGAGAGGGGGAGGAAGAGAGACGTGGGAGGAGGAATAAAACGAGGAAAAAGAAGAAGACAACGGACGAGCGCCAAGATCAAGGTCGGAGCGTTTGGAGCACGCGTGGGTGCGCGGGGCTCGGCTGGGCTCGGCTGCTCGGCTCGTCAGCGTCAGGTGCAGAGCTCTGCCCGCCTGCTCCAGGGCTCCAGCGCGGCGCTCCGCCCCACAGGGCACTCGGGACTCGGGAGGCCGCTCCAACCAAAAGCGAACGGCACTGTAAAACATAATGGTGGCAAGAAACCGCTAATTTGTAGTTAAGTTTTCTTTTTCACTGACTAGTGTCAATAAAGACTTGTGGTTCGACAACTGTCGTTTGACAGCGAACGTAAGCTGAACAACAACAACAACAACAACAACAACAACAACAACAACAACAACAACAACAACAACATCAACAACAACAACAACAACAACAACAACAACAAACGTTTTCTAGTTACACCATAAGTTGTGTCCGATGACTAAAAGAGGTGTCATGAAATTGTTGTTTTAACATGGCAACAACCATATTGCTGTGTTTCAACAACTTCGGTTTTTTACTCGTTCTTTACCTTTTCCACATCTCACTTAACATAGAGGTGAAAGAACGAGTATTGTTCTCAGTGCGGTGTAAGTTAGACCCCATTTTCAGCGAAGAAATGGTAATACTTACGGTTATGTCTGTGTAAGCAAATCGTAGCTTTTTACCCAGTAATGAGTCAATAATAGAGGTTTTTTTCGAGTTACTAAGCAAAATTTTAAGAAATTAAGAATCTAAATTTCGAACAGAGACGTTCGACTGCTCGCTGCGGGACCACTTTTATCCCGTACGCATTACGACTTAATTTCGGACGAACATACAACCAAATTACACTATTTGCCACATAAAGTTATCACGAAACGTATCAACAATTTTCAACATTCTGCAGTTTCTAATTAAAAAGTAAACATTACATTCATTTGTGTTTATCAACATTGAGAGTATCAATATCAACACCACCGATAGGGGTTGTGCGCATGCGCGAGTAGAGCAACGCCATCTATTGAGATATTCTGTAATCATTTAAAGTTTGTCTCAAAAAGAAAACAAATGCCGCGAAAGGTTTGAACGTGGAAAGCCGTGACTGACAACAATGTGTCGTGTGTTATGGACTCACTATCCTGCTGTTGACTTACCATTTCTAGTTGAAAGCTAACATTACTAACGTAAAGGGTAAAGAGGTAAAGAACGAGGTTTTTCTTTTTGTATCAAACGTGTTTGATGCGCTTACAATCTACTTGTTTTTTAAAGCATCGCTGTTTCTCAATATCGAAAGGGTTGATTTTCAAGGGGGATTATTTAAGGTGCACGGGCCCGCATAGGCGCCACCGTGTGGGTCGCAGCCGCCCGACTCAACCCCGCTCCAGAATGAACATAGCTTTGAGGCGCGGACAGCAGATCCCTCGGTGCCTCCTCACCACAGGCAGGTCAGAGAGGAACAGGAGCTGATGGAGAGTACGGAATACAAATAACGAGTACGGTTTCGGATCTGACAACTATACTCAAATACATAAAAAGAGAACTCCATATTCCTTTAAATTCAGTCATCGTAATTTTTCTTCCGCAGATATCTCCGTTCGTCTCCATAGCCACATAGCCATATCCACCCGACGCCACTGGACCATAATGAAGTAAGAAAAATGTTGGAGAGAGAGAGAGAGAGAGAGAGAGAGAGAGAGAGAGAGAGAGAGAGAGAGAGAGAGAATTAACAGCAGGATACCAGCTGTAGCTCCCCGCTCGCGCCGCGCCTAGAGAGCACTGCGCTGTGCACGTCAGGTCCCCCGGGCCCGGGCCGGGCCGGCGGGGGGAGGAGATGGGACACCTTACCGTTTTATGGCTGTTACACAAGCGGCGCATCCAGCAATCGATTTTTGCTTTCTCTCTGGTTACTGCCGCCGGCCTAACACGGCACGGCACACGGCCTGATCCTTACGGGCTGAGGACACGACAGCGACGTGTCACACACGACGCGCTCATTGTGGGAGTGAAGGGGGAAAAACAGAGAGAAAAAAGGGCGAGTTAAATACTTGCGTCAATAACTCGGACGATTTATACTCATACCGCCTCGTCTAATAAATGAGTTGCATTTAAATGAAACGAAAAGAAACCTATTTCTTTAAAGAGGGAAGCCGCGCGGACGCGCGCGTACCCCGTGACCTTTCTCTTACCTCCTCGCCTCTACATCTCCATCCTCTGTCTCTCTCCCTCCCCCTCTCTCGGTGCGCTCTCTTAATCAGGCTGCCCTCTCTCAGACCACCGCCCATTAAGGATGAGCGGCCTCCTCTCGCTATGTGTTCGAGGTAATCTTACAAAAGTCCCACTGCTGCCGGCAGGCCTACCGACCCGGCCCCGGCAGGGCCCCGGCAGGGCCCCGGTAGGGCAGGGGAGTTTATCTGTGTGATCCCCGCCCCGCCTTCCCCGGGGAAATATATCAGCCGCGGCCCCTCCAGCCCAGACCGCGACGGTGCCCCGCGGCGGCCCCCTTTGGTCCGACCAGAGAATTTAGTCAACAATTTATGATTCACAGAGGTCACCGCGGCAAGTCGCGTCGCCGTCGGTCTTCTCGAAACACACAAAGATCTTAACTCACCGACCGCGCGGGGCGACCCGGGGCCCGCGGGGCAGGGCAGGGCCCTGTCACAACTGTCCACTCCTCCTTCTTTCCGAGGGGGAAACTTGGGAAAAACAACTCTTAACTTTGGTGTATACATTATGTGAATTTTTGTAGATTTTCATACAATTGGTGAGAATTTTCTCTTGAATTTTACGTGAATTTTTGTGATTTATCCGCTGAATTTTTGCTGAATTTTTCGATTTTTTTTCTGGAATTTCCCGATTTTTTCTAAACTTGTCCGAATCACGAGGTGTTTAAAAATTTCAGAGTTGTTTTCCCCTAGCCTCTTTCTCATCCCAAGCCGCCGCATTGGGTTCTACTGCCTCGCGCACCGCGCGCGGTCCAACGTATATGAACTCGCGAGCTGATTATTGAGCTGATCCCGCGGTCCAGCCCAGCCCCGCCCCGCCCCGCCGGCCCCGCGGCCGACAGCAACCTTCTACCAGCTGGCAAACAAATGACAAGCTGTTCTCCTCTCCGCTCCGCCATTGATAGCGCGCCTCTCGTGTCGTTGGTCACATTCAATTATAACAAAGGGGTGGGGCGGGGCGGGGGGCAGCGAGCATGAAAGGGCAAGGTTACAACTACTCTGCTCCCCGGCGCAGCGAGGCGCGAGGGACTGCCTGTCATCGCGCACTTACGCCTGCCGGTCCAAATTGGTCTACCCAAGGGCACTACGAGTGTTTCCTAACCCATTCAGACCGATGAAAAATGTTTTTATTTTTTTTCCTCACTAGTCTTTTCCTTGCGCGACCTGCTATGACATATCTCTTTCCCCTCTCCATTTGTACGTATTTCACTGCTTTTTTTTTTTATTCTTCTTCTAGAGACGCCCTTCCTTCGGGAGCGATCGGCGGCGACACCGCATCCTTCAGGCTCCTCCTGCGGTTGACGGATAGGACACATTTTCAAGTCGACAGCGCCAGGGATTTTGCCATAACTCGATGTAACCGCGACAAGAAGAATGAGGAAACCCCCAAATCATCCGGCGGCGTGCTAGAGTGCGGGAGAGGTGCGCGGGGCAGGACGGGATGAAGGCAATGAAGGGAAGGCCACCGCGGCCAAGCGCGAGGTAAGGATCAGTCGAGGGGGAAACAACTCCAAATTTTTTTTTGTACACATCGTAATTCAAAAAAAAAATCAGAAAAACATTAGGAAAACTCAGAGCAATTCGAAGAAAATTAAAAAAAAAATCAGAGAGATTCGGGAAAATAAAGAAAAGTTTATAAAAGTTAACAAAAAAAGACAAGTAGCCAATTAATACAACATTCTGTAGTATTAAAAGTGACTCGTTCTTTACACTGAAATGAATGTGTAAAATAATGCAAGTATCATGTTTGCTGCAGAATAGTAATTCATTCATTGGAGAAAACAGAGAACATATAAAGGGTTGAAGTATGTTTTCCATATCACTATATGTTTCATGGACATGTCAAAATTATAGATATTTCTGAAATTTCCTAGAAAACATTGCTTCACAAGATAACTTTCTGGAAATAATGCCTGATTTTTCAAAAAGTTTGGAGCTCTATGTATCGTTTTATATTTGATTTTTAATGATTTAGGTATGCTCTTAAAACACGTTACGTTGCGTCCTGAAAGAAAAATGGGTTGGAGGCTCACGGTTATCTTCACGTTACGTAACTTCCTGAAAGGAAAAGGGTTGGAAGTTCATGGTTATTTTCACGTTACGTTACATCCTGAAAGGAAAAGGGTTGGAATATCATGGTTAATTTTACGTTACGTTACAACCTGAAACGTGTACTAACGAAGCGGAGCACATAACACTGCTTACTGGTGAAAAGTTATGCTCCCGGTGAAATGTGAGATGTTGACAGGACCCGCAAAGCCACAACTGGCCAATGAATATAACGATGTGTTTCGCATCAGAGTTTTTGCGTCTTCTTACGTGTACTAACGAAGCAGATCGCATATCACTCATCACTGGTGAAAACTTATGCTCCGGGTGAAATGCGAGATTGTGGCAGGACCCGCAGAGACATTACGGACCAATATGGGTCTTTTCATTTCTTTTTCGATCCCCAGTATGCTGTTTACTAACATCTACAAACGAAACCCAGCCATGTGATATGCTAGTTTTGGTGGTACCGACAGTAGAAATAAGAGTGGGTCCTGCTAACTTCTAGGTACATTTGGCAGGACCCATCGATGGTTCAGAAAATGGGTTCTGCTGATTGTTTGTTAGGCGTGGGGTGCCACAGAATAAAGTCTCGAGTGATTGGGCTCCAGTCGTATAATTTCCGAAAGATATATCACAGTGACGCGCAAAGTACAAAGGCAGGCAGACTTGTCCACGGCTAGCTCTGACCTGACTCACTCCCTAGGCCTGGCGCTCGCCCAGCTGGGCTCGGGCGCAGTTGCCCTACATGCCACCAGATGGCAGCCCCTACACATCCCCCTTTCTTTATTTTTTAACATCTTTTAGCAATGAAAGGGTGTGTCCTATGACGAGTTTACATATTAAATTGACGCGAGCTAATCTACTAATCTAAAATGGTTATTTATTAAAAGAAAGCCCTGCACCTTCCCCTTTCTTTAGTGAACATCATTTAGCTATGAAAGGGTGTGTCCTATAGCGGAATTGCATGAAATTCGCGAACTAAGCTAATATTTATAAAAGAATCAATTAGAGCCTGGACAAGATAAAATAAATTAAAATGAGATAAAAATAGGCATGGCAGTACAACTCATAAAGGAAAATTTACATGAGATCATTTACTGACGAAATCCTTCAAGAATTCTGGAGCTTTTACAGTTCTCGTCGAGACTCTTGATGCCACTCCTTGGCCTCGTGGGTTAGCTGCTCCTTTCCCTCGTTTTGGAATCACCACCTGAGTGCGGTTGGACTGCGTGACCCGCCCCTCGGGCTGCACTCTCCTCCCCTGCTCGGGCTGCTCAATCATCCCCTCCGGCTGCAGGTGTGGGGGTCCCGGAGACGTCGGCTCCTGCTCGGCCGTTCGCTCTGGCGTGCGAGTCCTCTCGTACAGAGCCGACTAGTGGTGCCATCCAGGTCTCTCCAGGTTCGCTGCTGTTGGGGCCCAAATCAATGCTGACCTGTTCCTTCTGTAACGTCGGCCAGAAACTGACACCCAGTAGCTCCTGGGCTCGTCCGCCTCCCCTGAAATCACACCACATGTGGCTAAGTCTGTCACAAATACCCTGTTACCTTGACTCAGGGGCATAAGCAGCTTGGCCCTGGTTACTAGATCGTGGTGTTCCTTCGCTCTTCTGGCTACTTCTAACTGGCGTTGCCTCAGCTCCGGTAAGTTGGGCCACTGAGGTTGCAGCTGTTCGGGCAACTTGGGCAGCATACCTCTTACTTGTCTGCCCAGAAATAGTTGGGCTGGAGAGTATCCGCAGTGCAGCTTTGCTTCTCTGTAAGCTAACAAACCTTTTAATATTTCAGAGGAGGTGCTACATTTACTAATGATACTCTTGACAATCTTGACTCCTGCTTCAGCTTTCCCGTTACTTCTAGGGTATCGGGGGCTGCTAGTTATCAAAGTAACTCCCCACATTTTACAGAATGACACAAATTCCCAACTATTGAAAGGAGGTCCATTATCCGATCCAATAATCTCTGGGGCTCCGTAGATAGAAAACAGGGACTCTAACTCCTTTATCACTGCAGTTCCGGTTTTCCTGGGAAATGCAAGTGGGAGTTGTTTGACATTATTTATGAGCTGGAAAAGGACAGTGTGTCCACCAAGCCGAAAATCACAGTGTCAGCCGGG
Source organism: Frankliniella fusca (assembly GCA_029379305.1). Taxonomy (NCBI): domain Eukaryota; kingdom Metazoa; phylum Arthropoda; class Insecta; order Thysanoptera; family Thripidae; genus Frankliniella; species Frankliniella fusca. The sequence continues at coordinate 1,222,961 of JAHWGI010000219.1, read as the reverse complement.
GCTAAGAACTGTAGGACAAGGCAAAGGAATGTGTTGAGAGTCTAGTAGCAGGTAGGAAGAGGGCTCATAATGCCACCAGACAAAAAAGGGTCAACAAACTAATGGGCAGGGATGAGCAGGGTCCCTCAGAACCCTTAGGACAGAAAAATAGAGCACTGATGTTAGCAGAAAGAAAACTTGAAATGGAAATGGAGTATCTTGAGGAGTTTAGGGGATTCCGGAGGGATGCCAATGCTAGATCACAGAACTTCCGTGACGCCCTGAAATTGCTGAGAGAACTAAAAAGCTCAAACAAAGATCAGAATAATAATGAGGTATTTTCCGAATTAGAAGAAGAGGAGGAATATCGTCTGCTCCCGGACCATCACAAGGTCTCGACCAATCAGAGACGGGCTCTCTGGACAGGGCCACGAGAGAAGCCCTCTCTGATTGGTCGAGGCTTTGTGATGGTCCTGGAGCAGACGATATTCCTCCTCTTCTTCTAATTCGGAAAATACCTCATTAAATAAGTACCTGAGTCTCTAGAATTTTTTACCTGATTTCTAGTTTTAGTTATACTTTGAGCTCTATAATGTCTAATCTTATGAGTCTCTGGATTTTGTTACCTGATTTCTAGTTCTAGTAATAAGATTTAATTTGACATGTGCCATTTTAGTTTTTTATTTTTTCTTTATTATTTAAAGATCTCAAAAGGTTTTAAGTACCTGTATTATCCACAGTATTTGATTTGTTAAAATGACTGATGAATAATAAAATATAGATTTGTGTTGATCCTTAACATTTATTTCTTTTAAATTTGATTACACACGCAACAAACTTCCTTGCTTTAGATTAGCCTTCTCCATACAGACGATTTAATTCCAACACCAGGTCAAGTCTCTTTCCCACTCCACGTAATTTTGCTGCTGCAACCAATTGATTGAACCCTGCATCCATGCCATCATTATTATTATCATCTTCATCTTCATCATTCTCCATAAAGTTGGATCATTTTCAGTCAAATCCTGGAAAAAGCGAATGACTGAACAGCTCTCTCTCACTGTCCCTAACAAATGGGTGCATGCAATCTGTGTACCTCAACCTACCAATAGCTTTTCACCGTTCAATATCATGAAATTGTGTAGGACAAAACAGGAAACAATATGGTCTACAGCAATATCCAAATTGGCAGTGTGAAGCATTTTCATTCTCCTCCATTGGCCAAAAGCTTTGCCAAATGCATGTTCAACTCGACATCTTGATTTGCACAAGGAGTAATTATATAACCTCTGCTCTTCTGTGAGGTTGCCCACATTTCTTAAAGGCACCATTACCTGTGTAATTGCAAGAAGTTTTTAATTCACTGAAAGAACTTCACTCCTTGGTAAAATAAACTAATTAATTTTGACACATGACAGTTTTGGAAACACTCACGCAGTCCATTAGGGCATAAGCCTTATCACCAATAATGTGTTGGCCAACATCTAGCATCTCATCATTTTCATTCTCAATCAGCTTGCGGTATAATGGAGAACGCCTAAATACTCTGCTATCATGGAGACTGCCAACTTCTCCCACATGCAGGTCAAGGATCAGTAAGTTGTGATCACAGACAGCCTGAGTATTTAAACTATGTGTGTGATGTCTGTTTCTATATTTCTCTTTCTGCTCAGCTGGTGCAGTGATGAGATTGTGGCTTCCATCTATCACACCAACAATGCCTGGGAAGCCAGTGTACCCTTCAAAAGCAGCACTTATTTCTCTCCGTCTGGCAGCATCTGGCCATTTAATGTACATAGAACGCATTTCACTAAAGCAGGCAGTCAATGCTGAGTAATGGTCATGAAGACTCCCAGGCAATACTCCAAAATGTAGGGCGACACTACGAAATGTGTCAGGGTTTGCTAGCAGCCAAAGGACCATTAAAAGTGGAATATCAAGACGTTTCCGTACTCTTAGGATTTTGCCATTATCCATCATCCAATTAGCTAGGGTTTCCAACAGTATCTGAAATAAAAATTGGTAGAATAATACAACACCTAGTTTGAAGAAAGGAAAAAAAAAAACAATAGTATATTAAAAGATGATAATTACCTCAAAAGTTGGTTTGGAAATCCTAAAATGACGAGCGAAAGAGGGATCTCCCATGTTTCGGATCCCCTCCAAATCTACATTTATTTTAACCCAGTGTTCATTATCAGCTTCACCTGGAAATTTAAAATTATTGTCACAGCAATTTACACACACCACAGGTATAAGAAGGTATTATTTATTACTAACCTAGTAGATCTACATCGTCTTCCATCCAGGCCATAATCCGAGCACCCATTCTGCCGATTAATTCAGCTGCCACTGCCTCATCTTCTTCCTCGTGCAGCAATGCCTCTTCGAGCATCAAAATCGCAGTTTCGTTTAGGTCAATGTCCCCCATTATTTCTTCTTCTACTCTAAATTCAAACACGAATACGCACAACCACCTTGCTAACAACCAAAGTAAGCAACTAGCAGACGGCACACATTCGCGCCCAATTTTACACGGCCTTCTCGCCTCGCCTCGCCTCTCCTCGACACCACTCGACACCCGAACTCGCCGTACTTCCCGCTCCCGTTCCCGCTGTCTCCCCCCTGCCGCGTTGATCGGTCATCGCAATTCCATATTAATGATAATTTACCTTTATTTATGGTCATTTGTTAATAATTTAGCCATTTAAAAAAAACATTTTAGTGTAAATAGCAGGGACACGCGGTAACTGTTAAGATGTTAACATGTTAAGATGTTAAGATCCTTAAGCTGATAAGGCCTAAAATTGTGAATAATAAAGTAACATTTGATGACTCGATTAACAAAGGAAGGAAAAGTAATGGATAATGCACTACACCCAGTAAAAGAACTTTGGCAGATTCGAGGCTGTCACAATTGCAGATGGTACCTCAGTGTTTTTCTCTCTGAAAACAGTCTGTTCTTGACTGAGATAGATATTCTGGTTACGAATTGACAAATTTTTAATATCACACACCCTTCGGGTGATGAATTCATTGACAAACTGCATCAGGAAGAATAATGATACAAACTCAGCAAAAAACTTCAACACAGTAAAATATAGTTCACATGAAAATACCTCAATTTCAAACCCTTTCCGATGTGGCTCGTCATCAATGTAAGATACGTTAATTACTGCAACATCTGGCTCCAAGAGGATGCTGAAATCCCATGCTGCTCCATTTAAAGACTCTTCTACTTCAACCTGGAAATTAATGTATCGTTTAAATTTTAGAATTGTACAAGTATGTCACAAACTCAGACCATCCACATGAAGACACTTACAGATGTGACATTATCAAAAAGATCACCAAAGAATGCCCTATTAAGACGTTGCTTCACAAGTGGCCCCATTTCCTCCAACTCTGAGTCCTCTGAGTAGAGGTGAATTTGCATACAAATGGGAATTAAAACCCCATAAACTCCTATACTAACACAATTGAAGTATATAAATACTTGGCGTCTAAATACACACCTTCAGGTAATAGTGAAATAGAAGGCGGTTCAATGTCTCTTCCACCGAAACAGACATCTAAAGACCTCTTAGATGCTGACTTTACGGGGGACTCACTAGCAGCCACTGCTGCAGAAGATGGTGACACTAAAAGAGTAATTAGTTGTTATCCGTTAAATTAAATAAGAAAAATTAGACAAATAACTTTATTTTGAGTAGAAGCATGTTGCCCTTACAGACAAGTTTCTTTGCAGATGGCGATGCATTCGGAGATTCATTGTGAATCGGGGTAGATCCATCTGGGAGTTTCAATACCTGAAAGACAAACAATATTGAGTGATGTTCCATACTGCCTTTAGCTATGAAGTATAAGTAATAACAGAAGACATACCTTGATCATTATCTGCATCAATACTAAACATTAGCGAAGACTGCTGCTGAGCAGGCACCTCATACTCTTCCAAAAACTGCCTAATGGCACCCGTGATTGTTAACATGGTTTCATTCACTGACAAAGAGAGAAATCAAATGAACCATTGATAAAATATTTACCAATAACAAGCAAATGCTAATCGGCTATGAGCTGCTTACCTTTCATATGGGGTGCAGCTGCAATGCTCACAAGACATCTGTACTTTTCACCACTTTTGCATTTTAAATAGGCAGTTTTCGACATAAAGGCTGTATCAAGTTAAGGAGATCAACAGATCAACACATCAACAGATCAACACATCAACAGATGAATATTTTGGTTTTAGGAATTGATTCATGCGATCTGTGATCGTTCACGGGAGCAAGACTCGGTTTATTGCGAAATGTGTCGAAATAAATTCCAGAAAAGCCCAGAAACAATTCTAAAATGAATCTATAGCTCTGTTGATCTGTTCTGTTGATCTCCTTAACCTTACACAGCGAGATTCGTTTCAGGATTGTATTTACGCTTTTCTGGAATTTATTTCGACACATTTCGCAATAAACCAAGTCTTGCTCCCGGGTGAACGATCACAGATCGCATGAATCAATTCCTAAAACCAAAATATGCATCTGTTGATGTGTTGATCTGTTGATCTGTTGATCTCCTTATCTTGATACAGCCAAAGACACCGGTCGAAAGCACAACAATACTATAACACTTCTTTTTTAGCCAGTAGCTCAGCGAAAATCACTACCTCGGCACATTTGACTGTTGTGGACTGATTTGAAGGATGTTTTGTTACTCTTTCTTTTCTACCTTCTCTAAACGTTCTTCTTTTGTCGAATTTGAACACGAATATGAATTTCATTATGCACAACTAAGCTGACTCGCGCACCGCCTGCCAGTCTGACTCGATCGGACTCGCACTTCATCGGACTCCGACTTGCTCGGAGACCCCAACTACACACACATAGGGCGGTCGAGGATATCACCTCCCCCGGGAGGGAGGGGAAGGAGGGGAGAGGGAGGGGATCGCCTCCCCCGGGAGGGGATGGCGGTTGGCGGTTTTCCGTCGATATGCCATAAATGCTGTTTAATAAAATATTTTGATTCTTAGTTTTGAATTTTATCGAGATTTTATGCTTAAATACGGCGTTTCGTTAGCGGACTACTTTTTGCCGCTGTCAGCCAATCCCAGGCCGCACAGAGAAACAACAAACAATCTCAAGTCGCAGCTGTAACGGTAACGGTCGGTTGGACCGGTTGGACGAAGAACGAAGTGTTTCACAGTTTGACGTTTGGTTTGCGATCGCGAAAAGCCAACATACGAGGTAACATTTATTTTTGGATAAATTCAGACTCAATCACAGTAAATGCGCACCATATTGCATTCTTGTCCTTCCAAAAGGAAGCGACCAAACGGTATCAACAAGTGTAACCTAGACGAGTGTTAATACTTTTCAAACTCAAGTACTGAAAATCTAGTTTTGAAAGTGATTCTCTGTCAAGAGAGGTTTTCGAATTCCTACTTATTTTATTCTTTTACTATTATGTAAGCCTGCTAATCAGAATCTTGCTTACTTTTAGTCATAGGGTTAGGTTGCCAGAGACTTCACAAGAATTGATGTCTGTGTCTCTACTATAAGCCGGAAGATCTAAACCGTAAGGCGAATTGAAAGCTGTTTTAGCGCGATGCGCTAGTATCATCATCTTATCCTATGGCTCAACGCTCGTCTTACAGCTCTGAACGAACGTGCGGTACGAAAGTCACTTCAGAATCAGACTGCTTCGCCCTAACCGAAAATAGAAAAAAATTGTAACGTCACGTCAGGACTTGACCTCTGGCTTATTGTAGACGGGCTTTTAATCTTTGGCCACATTCAGTTTCCAATTACTTCAATGGTGGTTAGATCCATTATCAATTATGGAGAGAAATCAATCCAAAATCTTGGAGTAATTTAAGTTTCCCCTAACACATTTGTGATGAACTATCTTTCTGTGACATGCGATGCGTACCGTGTTTCAGTGTGGGGTCACCTTACATATCAACATATCAATGTGTTGTCTAAAATATTGGGAATTTTGTGTTATCAGGATTGTGGTCATTCCCTCTGTGTGTTGTTTCAGGTCTTACAAAATGGGCACTCTAACAAAAGCTAGGGCCACGGTTGCCCGCCAATGACCACTAGAAAAGGTATTTGATTGATTTCATGGAGAGTAACCCCCATTTCGCACAAAATGAGTGGAATTCTGGCATGGGGAAGGACGTAGAAGCACGCTGGAATGAGTTGACCCGAGAACTCAACAGACGTGGCCCAGCCAAAGATGTCAATAAATGGAAACAAGTAAGTACTTCAGCCATCAGCTTCTTTGTGAGTAACCTCTCTGTGCAAGAATGTCACTGCAATGTTATCTAGCCCTATGAAGCCCTATGAAGGAACTGTCAGAAACGGACCAAAGGATCTGTCACATTATGGGAGGCTGGCGCAGGGTGGTTGGGCATGATACTGTAATTGATGCTATTGAGGTACTTACTTCGCTATTCACAGCTGAGCCTTTTGCACTACTATCACAAACGCTGATATTTTACACATGTACCCTCTCCTTTGCAGGATGAGGAGGATTATCTTAATCATCATGAAAGGACTGACACATCTGGTTGGTTCACTTCTCCTGGTTTTTTAAACGCAGTTCAGCATTATCTTTGTTTTACGTATTGAGTCCTGGTGCTAATTCAGTTGGTGTTAACTCTTGTGCCACAGCTTCTCCATCGCGCAGTTGGAGTAGAGGTGCTCCTAGAGAGAGTGATTCATATTCCCAGCGTGTAAGAGAACGAGAGCAAGGAAGAGAGAGATCCCGTAAGTTTTGTCTTTGCTCTTCAAATGTTGTGCTGGTACACTTCTGTTAAACAAACAGATTTCCCTTTGAACGTATTAAGTTCTTACAGCCTAGTTGATGATACTTCTTCTACCTCAGGTTCTCCACCTTGCAGTCAGGGAAGAGCAGCTCCAACCACTGATTATGATTCCTATTACCAGCATCAAAGAAGAGAGCGAAGAAGAGTGAGATCAGGTAGGTTTGTTCTATCTAATGGTGAGTTAAAATAGCATTGTTGAAGGGGTCCAGTGGAGTGTTTGGATGATGGTATCATTACTTTTTCAGTGCTGTTGAGTCTTCTTAACAAGCTGACTCCCCTTCGCACCAATGTTGAACTCATCCTGTTCGCTTTCTCTCCTCTGCCTTAGCTTCTCCGGCTGAACAGGGGAGACCTTCACCCTGGCATAATGGCACTGACTCCTCTCAGACTAGACGACGCCCTTATCAGACTTCACCAGTCCACCAAAGTTCAGACTGAAGAAGAAAGAGATTAGGTACTTTTAAGTTTGCTTTTCAATTTCTGCCCTTGGACTTACATTGTTCTAAACCAGTTGGTGTAACCTCTTCTGCCCTATAGTTACTCCATCTAACCGAAGAAGATCTCCACCAACTGATTTCTATTACCAGCCTCACAAAAGAGAGCGATCAGGTAAGTTTTTACTCGTTCTTTACCACCCACCTTCACCTTATAGGTGGTAGTAGAACGAGTATTGTTCTCAGTGCAGTGTAACCCCTAAACATGATTCCATTATCACCTCAGAACACAGAATACCTACAGACATAACACTTATACCATTTGAAACTGGAAATGCTGGTGTTGTTACCAACTATGAACTTTTTTTTGAGTTCCATAGTATTATTTTGAGAACACTTAACAAATCTCGTCGATTTTTCATTCTAAGTCCCTAACCCTCACTAGTACATAAACATTTCAATCTCATAAAATAAAACAGCTGTAAACTTGGAAGTAATGCTACTGTAATCTAGAAATACTGTCGTGAATCATACCAATCTATCTTTCACACTTTTAATAGTATATTTTAGAGAACTCTTAACAAAATTCTGAGGAGTTTTCATTCTAAGTCCTGTAGGGCTGTCGGGGAACAGATCTGGCGAACGAACGGAGCGGCGAACCGAGCAGCGAACGAACCGGGCGAGCGAACGGACGCGCGAACGAACGAAGTGGCGAACGAACCGAGTGGCGAGCGAACGGAGCGGCGAACGCGGCTGGCGAACTGACCGGCGAACGCGGCTGGCGAACGGACCGGCGAACGAATATATCTGAACGCGCGCTCGAACAAGGTAATTATAAATGGAATGTGTACTTTGTGAACATCCGCTCGCAATTAAACAACAAAAAAAAGTGTACTTTTTAAACATTTTTTGAACATAATTTAACATAAACAGTATACTTTGTAAACGTTTATTGTGTACACAATTAAACTCTAATAGTGTCGACGCTCCCTACGTACAAGCGGCTATCTTTCTAAGCGATGTAGACACTAAGCTATCTTCTCAGGGCTGGTAGACAGATGGCTATCTTCCCGAGCGCGGTAGACACTAGGCTATCTGTATATATGATATATATTTTTTTTTTTTTAAATATAATTTTCAGTGGTGATCATCATGGGTCCTCTAATGAAGAGCAAACCCAAACCAAAGCGCGGCAACACTTCTGAAGCTGAAGGGCAAGTTTCAAAGAGAAGCAAACTCGCCCCACCTACGTCTGAGCAGAAGGAGGCAATGCTGTCGTATATGGAGAGGCACAGGAACTATGCTGTTGGCCGTGTGGAAGGAAAAAATGCAGCAATTATCAAACAAAAGCTGGACCAACGCTTGGCTGATATTTTGAATGCTCTACCGGGATCGACAAGGCCAGCCAAAAAGTGGTGGAAGGTAAAACAGATTTGTGAAGCAGTGAAGTGTAGGTTTAGATTTTGTGAAAAGTGTTAATTAATTGCTTCTCCTAGAGCTGGACTGACTTGAGGGGACACTGCAAGGTGCTTGCCGCAACCCACGTGAAGAAGGACACCAGAACAGGTGGGGGAGGGCCTGATGATTCCATCAGCTCCACCGTCAGTGATGATGACGTAAGTATTACTAGTAGACTGGAATGCATTTCAGGATGAGTGTGTTTAATTGTTTGGTAGAGGCTTTCCTATAATTTTTCTTCCTTGATTGCCAATACAATACAGTAATATCACCTCCCTCCCCACTATCCTCTGCTGCTGAATGGCTTGACGGTGATCTGTTGGATTGAGATTTCTTTCTTTGAACCACACATCAGAGTGATTTATTATCATATTCAATATTTCTGGAACCTTGTATGGTAGGATAAAAGTGTAAATATGGGAAGAACAAGGATTCTTCCTGAAGAAATTGAGCCACAAAAAATATCAGTTTTATATTCTTATACCCAGCCACTGCTTTTTATTAAAAAATACTTTTATTCCTGCCCTCTTGGGTTCCACATATATTTAGGGAGAAGGCGGTTAAAGTGTGAAGAAATGAACTAACTGCATTTACTCACTCTAAGTTAGGCTGTGAAGCGGAAGAAGGGGATAAGTTCAAAACCCATACTTTTTTGACGGATTAAGAATTTGGAGTCAAGTCATTGGAAAATGAACAAAATGAGTTAAGTTGCCTTAACTATGCATTACTTGCATAAAGAGATAAGTCATATCAATTATTTAAAACTTTAACATAAAATGGGACTATATATAGTTATATATATAGTTAAATTCGCTTCGTGCGCTAGTGGCGCCATCTCTCGGTAGTGGACGCGAGTTAAGTTGCGAGGAGGACGCGTGAGCGAGCCGCCAGTGTTGCCAGAAAAGTAGGCAAAACCCACCCAACACACAGCTGTGTGGAGCGGGCGGTATTTGCGCCTGCCTACTAGGCAACATCTACACACGTGTGCAGGGGAATGGCAATGTTCGAATGCCCATTGCACGACGAGCCTACAGTTCAAAACTCAAGCTGATCGGAAAATTTTTACTGAAAGACTAGACTAACTTCTAAATCGTTTATGCTAGAAATCTAAAATTTGGCATGTGACTCGCTGTACTAGTGACTCTGAGATAAAGCAAATTCAATAACATGGTTCATAAGGCAAGAAATTTTCAATTAAATTTCTACATAAACCATCATGCACCGAAGTATTTTGTGAAACAAAAGCATAAACGAACTTCGTGCCTACCAGGATTTCATGAAATCGTATTTTTTGTTATTAATTCTGTTTTTTTGAAGTGCTGCTTTCCTTCAAACTTAATATTGTTCTTTTTGCCTGACAGATTTACGAAATTTTACTTAAGTGTACAACGTTATTCTTTCGTAAAATAAGTTTTTACTCAAACTTTGGAGGTTTAGTGGAGTTTTCGTCCGTTACGTCACTTTTTGGAGTTCGTATGGTGGCTACAGTTCATGTCTATGTGAGGGCGCGCGCGATGCAAGGCTCGAACTCTTGACTACTGTGGACACCAGTGTGGCTTAGCTCGTTCAGCCATGGCTCTGATGTATGAGAACCAAGAATTTAAGTCGTATTCAGAGTTTGAGAAAGTGCTTCAAGAATATCAAGACTCGAATTACGTGCTGTTTTTCAAGGGTAACGGTGGGACAGTCAAAAATGCAAACAAGGATCTGCCTGTAAATGATCCACGGAGGTACCCAGAATGTCTAGTGTACACAAATATAGTGTTCACATGCAAATTTGGTGGAAAAAGGCGTACCGTAACAGGGAATGGGAGACGCCCTATGCAGTGGTAAGTACTTTCTTCTCTGTGCTTGGGTTACCATTGGTCTAACTCAGCTATTAGGCCTTTGTTAGTATCACAGGTTCATATTTTTCACAGTACTTACAAGGTGGGCTGCAAGGCAAAGCTGCAGTTAATGGCATTAAGAAGTGGCATCTTAAGAGTTAAAGGTTTCATGACGAACATGAAAACCATGAGATTTCAAAGGCAATCTATGATTCCTTACCAGAGAATAGAAAGCTGTTTTAGCGCGATGCGCTAGTATCATAACCTTATACTATGGCTCAACGCTCGTCTTACAGCTCTGAACGAACATGCGGACCGAAAGTCACTTCAGAATCAGACTGCTTCGCCCTAACCGAAAATAATAAAAAAATTGTAACGTCACGTCAGGACTTGACCTCTGGCTTATTGTAGACGGGCTTTTAATCTTTGGCCACATTCAGTTTCCAATTACTTCAATGGTGGTTAGATCCATTATCAATTATGGAGAGAAATCAATCCAAAATCTTGGAGTAATTTAAGTTTCCCCTAACAAATTTGTGATGAACTATCTTTCTGTGACATGCGATGCGTACTGTGTTTCAGTGTGGGGTCACCTTACATATCAACATATCAATGTGTTGTCTAAAATATTGGGAATTTTGTGTTATTAGGATTGTGGTCATTCCCTCTGTGTGTTGTTTCAGGTCTTACAATATGGGCACTCTAACCAAAGCTAGAGCGCCACGGTTGCCTGCCAATGACAACCAGAAAAGGTTTCTGATTTACTTCATGGTGAGTAACCCCCATTTCGCACAAAATGAGTGGAATTCAGGAATGGGGAAGGAGGACGTTGATGCCCGTTGGAATGAGTTGACCCGAGAACTTAACAGACGTGGCCCAGCCAAAGATGTGAATAAATGGAAACAAGCAAGTACTTCAGCCATCAGCTTCTTTGTGAGTAACCTCCCTGTGCAAGAATGTCACTGCAATGTTATCTTTCTTTTTCAATAGTATTGGAAAGACCAAAAGAAGGCCACTAAAGACAGGGCAGTAACATTGGCTACCTTCCGAAAACGTGGGACGGGAGGTGGCAGCCCTCTGAAGGAACTGTCAGAAACGGATCAACGTATCTGTCACATTATGGGGGGCTGGCGCAGGGTGGTTGGGCATGATACTGTAATTGATGCTATTGAGGTACTTACTTCGCTATTCACAGTTGAGCCTTTTGCACTACAATCACAAACGCTGATATTTTACACATGTACCCTCTCCTTTGCAGGATGAGGAGGATTATCTTAACAATCATCATCATCATGAAAGGACTGACACATCTAGTTGGTTCACTTCTCCTGTTTTTTAAACGCAGTTCAGCATTATCTTTGTTTCTAGCATTGAGTCCTGGTGCTACTAACCTCGTTTTAGGTGGACCATCAAATCAAAACTATATTTCTGCCAATGTGCCTTCAAATGATGTTGGCATTGGCATCCAACCAAACAATTTATTTCCTCAGTCTAGACCAGTAAACACTGATGGTGGAATACATTCCTCAGGTGAAAGAAACTGTGGTGTGTAGGGAACCAAGATTACCACTCAGCAGACGCAAGGCATTGGAATCTTGTATTAAAGAAATGCAAAAAGATGATGTAGTGGAAGTTGCGACAGGCCCTACAACTTGGGTTAGTAGGCCTCACCTTGTTCCTAAAAAGAAATCTGGTTGGAGAATGGTGGTGGATATGAGAAATGTTAATGCAGCATTACTGAGGGAGAGATACCCTATTCTCACTAGAGAATAAATGCTATGCAAGATTTCAGGTAGCAAGTGGTTCTCATCATTAGATTTGAAATGGTGTTACCTACAGTTTGAATTGAAAGAAAATGTTTGAAATTTAACAACATTTATCACACATTTTGGCATGCTTAGGTTCAAAAGGATGGCTTTTGGATTGAGTATTGCTGCCGAGGTATGCCAGCGAGCAATGGAAGATCTGAAGAAAGAAGCGTTGAGAAACATCCCACCAGAAGTAAAAGAAGAATTAAAGAATGTGTTGGAGAAAAATAACATGTGTATGGAAGACTGCGTTATTATTTTTATTGATGATTGGCTTGTTCATGCCCCCACTGCTTGCTCGCACAATAGACTATTACATGCTGTGATTAAAACCATCCAGAACGGGGGGATGACATTGAATCATGATCATTCCTTTTCTGCTACTCTTAGGTGACTTGGGATTTTAAATGCGATTCATAGTTTGAAGTTATTTGATATGCTTCTCTGGTTGGAGACGGAGAGGAACTGGAGGTGGGCTAGGTGCTCACTTAGCCATCTTACTTTGAGGGGCATCACTATCTTCTGATTCAGAACCCCAGCCAAAAATGAACAGTCGATATGGCGTCGATTCGATGTTGATATCCTCGGAAAATTGATATTGATAAAAAAATGATATAGCTGAACATTTTTTGAAAGCCAGCCCACAGCATTGAAATAGTATTCTAAACACACAAAAAAAATCTCTTCTTAAACTTTAGCGCAACGTGAATTTTAGTATCACTTTCTGTCACAAAATTACATACCACAATTCAGTAGGGCTCACTGCATCCTGATGACTGAGCTCAGAGAACACCTCTTTCACTGACAAAGACATACTTATTACGTGCCTCCGCCGTAGGGCAGTGAGGCACTTCACGACAAGCTCGTCATTTTTAAAGAAGTCTTGCAAGTGACAACTAGAGAAACAACACTGCAATGTTGCATTTATATAGCAGGTCTGATCGAGGTTATCGAGGCCCCGACAATCCTACACCGTTAACGACCTAATAGGAAAGACACACGGATTAAATGACGTAATGAGCCCTCAGAAATTTGTTGTTATTCATTACAAAACTTCTCACCTCGTCAAAGATAAACGACGATACTTGTCTATGACTATGGACATGAATAATAAGTCAGGTGCCGGCCTGAGTCGGCGGGTCTGCTCCTCCGAGCTCCAGATTTAAGATTTCGGCGACAAGGAGTTGAAAAATCGCGATAAAAACGTGCTCATTCGACTCAGCGGGTCTGGCAACGTGGAGGCAGGTCTGTGACCCGTTCAAAAACTCGCTAAAATAACGGAGAACTCAGATCCATGCTTCCGCCGCAGCTTTCCGCAGCGCAGGCGTCTGCTATGTTTTGGTTTCCCCCACCCGTGCGCCCGGGCACTCTCCCCACCCCAGCCGCTACGCTCCGCCTCTCTGCGCAAGTTCCTCATAGCTGCGTCAGCTGTTCTTCACAATTTCATTCTTCTACGGGGGGAGGATCTGGTAATTTCATTTCTTAGCCTATATAGAAGCAAATTCTTTATCTGTCAAAATATTTGTGTATAGGATGGAATCACTATAGAGGGTGAAGTTCCATATGTCAATGTTAAAGAGGCAATGGGATCTGCTCGGGATGCAGGGTTTGAGAAGCGCATGAACATCAGGCTACAGCTGCAAGAGGAATTAGAGGATCTCCAAGAGGTGTGATTGTGAAAATGAGAATTCAAGGAAAATAGATTCTGATTATAACGTTGTCATAATACCTTTTCATATCAAAATCATTCCATGCGCAGTGTAAAATTTCCTTTTCTATGAGTGTGGTGTGAAGAATATATTGAATTGCCTTCCTTTTTGTGATTTTTGGAGAAAATATTGTTAGGAATGTTTGTTTTACAAAATAGGCAATTTTTAATATCATAACTTAACTTTTAGAATATTTTGAGCATTTTGTCAGATGTGACACCGACCATGACATTCATTCACTCCTATTTGCCCTTGTACCATTTCTCATAGGAATCATAACCTTTTTTTTCACAATTTCAGATTCAGAGTAAGTCAGAATAAGTAAGTGTGAACTTTTCAAGTGTCTATTCAGTATTGTGTCATGCAGTTGTTCAATGAATGAGAATGATGAGTACTTAACAATACGTTTGCGCAATCCAGCTCCATAATTCTTATTTGCAATATAATTGTTTGGATGACACATTTCTTTGAAGAAGCAGCAGTGCAAAAACATGGACAAATTCCATTTTAAATGTGAAATAGCTACTTAATTTGGACCACTTGAACTAAGCTGAATGCCTTCGTAATTCCCCTATGAGGGCATAATGTCTTGAACAGGAGCTGATATCTGTTAATCAAAGGGCAAAACAATTTTTATACTTTAAAGATAGGTATGTCAAATATGCGTCACGTCCGTGGTCAAGTAACATCGGACATACTGAGAACTCTTGGCTTAAATACAGACCCTCTTCTTACAACATTAAATTTTTCAGATCACATATCCGTGTGGCCACTAATTCGGCCATGAACTGCCCGAAGGAAAGATTAGAAAACTTTAGAGTTGGGCTCTGTAAACTATATGTTCACTAAATCAATATGTAATATATACATCAGTACCTCCACTTTATATTCTTCAAAGACGGAGTCTCCATCAACATCACATCTGCAACTGCCTTGTCAGGCTTTGGAAGGATGTCATTCATCCATGCGATTTTATTCAGGGCTTCCTCAAGTTCTCTCTGAAAATTAAAACAGAAGGCCATACTTCATACATTTAAATGAAACACCATTACCCAAATTCACATTAATGTAAACATAAAGGGTCACATTACCGCCATAGTGCTCAAGGAGCGCTGTCTTCAGTTTCTCCTTGATGATGGGGCTTCAGACATCATCCGGCTTTTCCATTACAGTTTCGTGATACATCTGCAGTACAGAAAATAACACATTCATATAGCAGCAGTCAAAACAATCAGAAGTTTACAGAGTTTCTTCTCAAATGCAGGGGGCAGAGGAAAAGCAAAAGATAGTAAATCACCTGGCGATAATGATGAATTTGACTCGGGCATGTCCAGAGCCTTCTTAATTTTCAGTGAAGAATGTTCTCGACTAACATCTGCTGCTGGGGCTGTTGCCGCAGCAGATGGTGTCACTGCATTGACAGAATTTAGTACATGTGGTCACAGTTCCAATAAAATCCATTACAAAAACGGAAAGAGGCTTACATTGATTTTTTTTCCCCGCTGGTGATACAATTGGTGAAACAACTATATTATTGAGTTCCATAATATCAAGAAAAGTGAGATTGGTGTTTCTTGATAACAGATTCATTACTTAATAATTGTGTGTTGAATTGTCCCTTTCTCTCTAGACTTCAAGGAGATCTGATGAAAACTATGACAGGTTTACCTACCCTCAATGTTGGCCTCAATGGTGTTCACCAGAGATGACCGCTTCTCAGTTGGTACATTATTTTCTAGTATGAACTGTTCAATTGCAGCAGTTATATTATTAACATTTGATTCATCTAAAAACGGGACAACGTCAATTATCAGCATGAAATCCGTTAGCGTAACCTGCTCGCCCGTAAGCCTTCGTCGATTGATCACCTTTTATTAACGCCTTAGCGTTAGCATGAATATTACATATGTAAACGACCCCGTCATTTTGCTTCAAACGGGCCGTTCTCCACATTTTTATCTATTTCTTTCTCACCTTTACTTCCCACGCTTAACACACTTGAACACATTCGCAAGACGCACAGACAGAACGACAATCCCAGTCGAATCAGTCAAATCCTGTGATGTAGTAGGTATATACTCGATTCTACTTCCCACGTCAAATCCGGCGGCAATATGAAATACGTTTTTCGTTTGTTCTCTTAGAGCTTCGGGGCGATTCAAAAATTACGAATCTGAATTGGAATGTGAATCAATCGAATTGCCGAACCCGACTCACAACTCGCAGCTTTGCAGCTCGCAACTCCTAGTTCCTTAATTACATATCCTCCTAGATGATCAAATCTGTCGAATTTCGCGGTAGGATTGCAGTCAGCAAAGCGCCGGTTCCCATAGAACACCGAAGCAGTTGGCTGCCACAGGGGGTTAAAGCCCTGTGCCTGGCGGGAACTGCAACCTCCTTTGGAAGGTTTACTGCCGCAAAAAATTTCCATGTTTTCTCACCATCCTTTTCAGTGCAGAGCAAAATAAAATGATTGATTGAATCTTTGATGTATTGTTTGTGACCCTTTTTATTGGTGTGAGTCCATATTTTATCGGTTTGATCACGGTGTAGGATGTAGAATCTACTCGACCCACTGTCATGGAGGGCTGTTGATGAACTATTGCATTCTGTTTAATTTGATGTACTTGGTGAAGAGGAGAGCTTTATTTAATTAGGAGAGCAAATTGCTGAAAGCGAATCGCGAAAGCCCCAAGCTAAGCCGAAAGCGAAGAGTCTGCGAGGTTCGTGAAGGTTCGGGTGTGGTCGAGCGCGCCGGGCACACCCGAACACCAACAATCTCTCTCAGATTTTTAGCTCTCGGCCTCGCTTTGAGCTCTCGCGTTTCGCTCTCGCAATCCGCTTTCCTAACTAAATAAAGCTGAGATTTCCACATTTTTCCGAAGTTCAACTAATTTTTATTAGATGAGATTTGCGTAGACGAATATACTGCTCAACATGTGCGAGAACTCACAGTAGATGAGAAAACTCACCTATGCTATGTGTAGAACAAAATTTCACACTTGCTGAAAACTCGTCGAAACCACTGTGTCGGGATGTCTTAGAAGAAGGAGAGTTATTCGGTTGCCTCGTTGTTTATTCGGTAACGGCTCGCAGCAGAGTGACAACATGAACATCAGCTGACCTGACCGAGCAAACCTTTCACTTACCGCGCCCTAGCGGCCGGCCTATTAACTTCGTGCACGGAACCATTAGCGGGGCTGCCTACTCCCGGGAACATTTCAAATACGGTTCTCGCACATCCCCCCTTCTTTAAAGTAAGCTATAATTCACATCGAGATAATTTGTAAAATCCCATAAAAAGCTCGTCGGTCAAAAGGGAGATAAATAACAGCAATAGATAACAAAAAAGCTGATAACAAAAAAGCTGCAAAAATATCACAGGGCCTAGTAGCAATAAATAGAAAATTGCAATGGCAATAAAATACAAATTGTAACACCCAAGAACATCAATATCACAGTAAGAGACGATGAAACAAAAAACAGATGATAACAACAGGACAAACGTGCTGGTTACTTAAAGTTTACACATACACTACAAAAAACACTGTAGAAATAGAAACATAGTAACACATTTCGAGCACCGAAAAGTCACCGATAGGGCGGGTCACCAATGACCGATACCGCCCCAACTAGCGTCTTGGTAGCGCACGGGTGGCTTGATCTCGCGGGTGCGCGTGTGTTGTCCTGATCCTGCCGCGCTCCCGCCTGGGCGAGTAGGAGAAAGGGATGTCCGCCCTTGGCCCTTGCCTTTCTTGGGTTCTTTGTCCTTAGGCTTCGACTTTGACGACGGAGGAGGTCGCGTCGGGGTCGGGGTCGGCGTCCTTGACGGAGGAGGTCCTTTGTCCTCAGTCGAGTCCTCGGGGACCAGACTGTCCTGGAGTATGGAGAGGTACTGGAAAATTCCCAGCTGCTGTTGCTCCGACTCATCTGGACCGACAGGGATTAGTTCCTTCCGGTTCCTTCTCAGCATTGCTCCTTGGCTAGTTTGAACCCAATAACTTCGAGGAGTGTCGGCCTGGCCTGAAACTGAAGCAAAGGATTTGTAGTCGCTTATCCACACCCGCTCACCTTCTGATAGCTCTGGGAGAGAGAGCGAGCTTTGTGGCGTGCATTAAAATTTGCTTGTTGCTTAGCCTATTTCTCCTGGCGTTTCTTCCTGAAGTCCTCCAGATATGACCAGTTGGGTACTAGTTTCCCTTCCAGTTGGGGGAGTGTGGTGCGCAAACTGCGTCCCATCAGGAGCAGGCTCGGGCTGAGTCCTTCCTCCATAGGTGCATTTCTCAGCGCTAGCAGACCGAGGTGTAGCAGGGGCTCTTTCTTCAGAATTTTCTTGAACTCCTTTACGGCTGCCTCTGCCTTGCCGTTGCTCCATGGTGCATTGGGACTGCTAGTGATATGCTGGAAACCACATGAGGAGGAAAAATTACTAAATGCATGAGAATTAAATGGCGGACCGTTGTCTGACCTGACTGTATTTGGAATTCCATGTCTTCCGAAAATCTCAAACAGTTTTGGGATGACTGCTGCTGCGGAAGTGGATCCAACTTCTGCTACTTCAATGAAGGTGGAGAAATAGTCCACGACCACAATGAACTTCCGCTTCCCTCTTTCAGCAAAATCCATTCCTACATTATGCCATGGGCGTTCTGGTGTGTCCATGGTCAGCACTGGTTCCGGATTGTTCTTCCTGTTTATCTTGCAGACTAAACATTTGGAGATGAAATCTGCGACCTGCTCGGTGATTCCAGGCCACCAGACTGTATCTTGGGCACGACCTCTGCACTTTGTAGTGCCTAGGTGTCCTTGGTGTAGTTTGGTCAGAATGGAGCTTCTCATTTGATCTGGAATGTAAACCCGTTTGGCATACATTAGAACACCTTGCAAAACGTTCAGCATACCTCTGTGTTCGTGGAATGGCTTCAGTTCCTGGGGTAGCTCCTTTGGATTTCCTGGCCATCCCTCTAACACGGCATCTCGGAGTAGCTTGCTTGTGGAGTCTTTCTCTTGGGCTTCCTTGACAGCTTTCCAGATGACGGGTGACATGGGCACTTCTATCTCCAGGATTCTCACTTCTGAGATGACGTCAGGTTCGCCTGTGTTCTTCTCAGATGGCATTCTGGATAGAGTGTCGGCTGCATGCATAGATTTTCCAGGTACATGATTAATACTGTAGCGAAAAGGAGTTAATCTCATTCTAAACCTTTGGAGGCGGGTGGACAACTCACTGATGGGCTTGTCACCAAGAATCGAAATCAGTGGCTTGTGGTCTGTACACAGTTCAAATTTGGGAAGGCCGATTAAATATGCCCCCAGCTTTTCGCATGCCCAGGTGGCTGCTAGAGCTTCCTTCTCAATTTGAGCATATCTTGTCTCAGTGTCTGAGAGGACCCTCGATGCAAAGTGAACAGGTTTCCACTCACCCATTTTTTGTTGTTGTTCCAGAACCGCTCCTAGTCCATACCCTGATGCATCTGCTGTCAGGCGTTGTTTATTCGGTAACGGATCGCAGCAGAGTGACAACATGAACATCAGCTGACCTGACCGAGCAAACCTATCACTTACCGCGCCCTAGCGGCCGGCCTATTAACTTCGTGCACGGAACCATTAGCGGGGCTGCCTACTCCCGGGAACATTTCAAATACGGTTCTCGCACAACCACTATAGATGAAAATATTGTAGGTGTGTCGGACCGCTCCCCCTCATAGTAATTTTACCCCATTTAAAAAACAAGTACTTTAAGACATGCTCAGCAACTGTTAAGAATTCTAAAGGATGATAGTGAATGCTCACAGCAGAAATAAATCAGAAGCTTAAATATACTTTACAGTAATTATTAAAAAAATCACAAAACTGTAGAATAGAATGTAATTTAAGACAAATTCAAAAATACTGATAATATCTTATCATCAAAGTGGGTAAAAACTATTAAGAATTCAAAAAGATGATTGTGAATGCTATCACAGCAGAAATAAATCAGTTGCTTAAATCTACTTTACAATAATTATAGGAAATCACAAAACTGTAGAACAGAATGTAATTTAAGACAAATTCAAAAATACTGATAATATCTTATCATCAACGTGGGTAAAAAACTGTTGGGAATTCAGAAGGATGATTACTCAAAGCTATCACAGCAGAAATAAATCAGTTGCTGAAAAATACCTTACAGTAATTACAAAAAAAAATCACAAAACTGTTAAACAGAATGTAATTTGAGACATATTCAACAATACTGCGGATAATTTAAGTGGGTAAAAAGTGTGAATTTATTACTAATCAATGCAGGAACAAGTTAGTGAAATGGTGTTCTCAGGTCCGTTTGATGACTAGTACATATCTTTGAAGCTTAAAACTCACTGAACATACTATTTGCTTTTCTCCTCCGCTTACTGTCACTGATTTTGTCTGCAATTGGAAAAGGAATAATCTTTCAAATCTCACAATGAGTAATAAAATAAGGGAATGATATGTACAGAGACTGCTTATATTAGATTACCTGATCCATTATTATTATTATGAATAGGGCACAAGTAGAATGATTTTTTTTTCTGCAGATAGGTATAAGTAAATGAAGATTTAAGACAATTCATAGTCAGTGAACATGACAAACCGCATCAGCAAACATACCTGATCCACTCGTATCATAGATGCATTCCATGTGGTACCATTCACGACACAACTCACAATGGATCATCTGAAGGTGTTCGTAGCGCTAGTTTATACAGCCATATAGCGCTCCACATTTGGTTCTGGTTGCAATGCTAAGTTCTGCCCGCCCGGAAAGATGCCAAATAATCTAATGCATCCCTGTGGTCTACTGTACCTCTAGTAATTTTAATTGCACTGAATTTTCTGTCTTCCCACGGTATTTCAATTTCTATGTCACCTGCTGTACGTTTTTGGTCAAAGTCCTTGTACAAGTCTTTCACACAATCTTTTTCTATGGCATTAAAGGTCATAATTGCAAAGACCAACAAACTATTTAACACACAGCAAACAAAATAAGAAACAACATGAGCAGAGAAACATATGTGTGATAAGAAGGGAAAGCATTCTTTTACCAAATCTGGTCTTTAAAAAAAAATAATAATTTAAAACTGTTTGTGTCTCAGAATTTTTTGTAAGTGTATGAAATAGGTGGTATTTTCTGTACGTCTCTCAGGAAGAATCATTTCTGAATTCAGCAGAAGGTAGAAGTCTGGTTATGTATTCTGAGATGTTAATGGAATCACGTACAGTGTTAAACTGACTAACGTAGGATCTATCCTAACATTTTTCATAATTATTTGAGTTAAGTAGTTTCCTGTATCCGGTCTACCTGTTGCAGTTGGAGGAAAGAGGAGCTGAGTAGTTGTATTAAGAAGTGTGAAGTTGTTTGTATTGTTTTAAGTGTTCAAATAAATATAAGTATAAATAAAAGAAATCTCATTTCTCAACCCATACCTAATCAATATTGAGAACAATATTCGGAATTTTTATCTCAAGGGAGATGTGAGTGATATGGCAAAGAACAACTAAAATAATTTAAAAGTGGTAAAGAGTTTCATATTACCTTATTTCTGGTGACTGAGACAGATTGTCCAACAACATAGTGGCAATCCAATTCCTCAGCCTGCTTAGAGTCCTGTATAGCAGGACTCTAAGCCTGCTGACGGATTCCAGATCAGGACTCTTTTTTAGAAATGTGCCCCCTACACAAAAAGAATCTGCCAACATACATACAAAATCACAACAGTCTGTCACATTCTTCTGCTGAATGACATCCATGGGTGCATGGATTGACCACTCTTTTAAATTAAGGTCATGACCAAAACACTGCGAAATAAAGTACAGAACCATCTGTGCCAGATAGTGTGTGTGGGCGAGGGTGACAGACGACGAAACGATTAAGGTATTTATTGCTACGCTGCTCAGCTAC
Source organism: Frankliniella fusca (assembly GCA_029379305.1). Lineage (NCBI taxonomy): Eukaryota > Metazoa > Arthropoda > Insecta > Thysanoptera > Thripidae > Frankliniella > Frankliniella fusca. The sequence continues at coordinate 1,201,000 of JAHWGI010000219.1, read as the reverse complement.
AAGTGACAGTATCAATCAGCTGCATCGCGCAGGAAAACACTGCCGTGTACAGTGGCGCCATCAGTGTGGGTACCGCTACGCTAACTAGGAGAGTATAGTGCGTTGGCTGATAGATAGATCAGAAATTACAATCATGAAAATCCTCAGTTAACCAAATTACTCAGTCAATAAATAATGCATGAAGTATAGAGCAATGCTTACTTTGACACTCTCGACAGTTGCTTTGCTCACATTCCTGTTGAGTGAATCTAGAATGATAATGACTTTCTTCCTCATGAGGACTACTATGAGCACAAAGTGGTTCCTCTCCACTTGCGTAGGAACAAGCCAGGCGTCATAGAACAGTTTATTCTGGCTTAGCCTTTCCTTGTAGGGAAGACCCATAGATACATTATGAAGAAGGGACACCTCAAAACTTAAAACTTTTGCAGCATCAAATGATTTCTTTTCCACCACCCTTTCTGCCTCAGCAATTAAAATTGAAATGAACCTATCGATGACTGTGTCTGTCAATTCACTTCCTGGTCTGTGTCATAAAGAGGAAGTTTTTCCTTAAAGTACCCAACGTATTTCTCAGGAATTCTGGGGAACACGAAGGGTACGTCAGAGGTGAGGTAAACTTCCATTGTTGTCCTGAAATCAATTACATTCAAAATTAATGAAGCCTGCGGTTTAAAAAAAAAAATACGATTTCACGAAATCCTGGTAGACAACGGAGTTTCTATAACTAAAATAAAATATTGTGAGTGTATAATAAGACTGTAAGAAAACCGACTGGTTTTGTTTAGTTTACGATAGTCAAGATAGTGGCTAGATAATTCTAAGTTCGAATTGATAAGGCAGGTTTCAAGTAATGAATATTCTCCGACAGTTCGGCCGACATTTAATCGACAGGAGCAGGAGAGAAGAGAGCTCTCCTTCTGACGGCAAAAAATGGGCGGCGAGGTCACGGCCGAAGGGGAACGTCAACAATAACGTTCCCTCCACCGGGCGCACGGAAGGGGCGAACCGGGGCCCTAACTAATACCGCTGGTACGCCCAGGACATCGCGGGCAAGCGCGCCGCAGCCGCGACGTTTTCAAGAATTCTGCTCACCAGATCGAAGTCAAACTTACCAAACCGTTTTCCGCAGGTATAAAACTACTATTTACGTATTCAGTCCGCCTTGTCAACGTTTCGATAACTTTAAAAAATGATTTAAAGTCGCGAGGTGGGCACATCAGCCGCCGCCAATGGCGGACATGCTTGGCCTGCTTTCGCGTTGTTGACACAACGCCAACCAAATAAAATGAAAACAAGTAGATTGTAAGCGCATCAAACACGTTTGATACAAAAAGAAAAACCTCGTTCTTTACCTCTCTACCCTTAACTTTAATAATGTTAGCTTTCAGCTAGAAATGGTAAGTCAACAGCAGGATAGTGAGTCCATAACACACGACACTTTGTTGTCAGTCACGGCTTTCCACTTTCCACGTTCAAACCTTTCGCGGCATTTGTTTTCTTTTTGAGACAAACTTTAAATGATTACAGAATATCTCAATAGAAGGCGTTGCTCTACTCGCGCATGCGCACAACCCATATCGGTTGTGTTGATATTGATACTCTCAATGTTGATAAACACAAATGAATGTAATGTTTACTTTTTAATAAGAAACTGCAGAATGTTGAAAATTGTTGATACGTTTCGTGATAACTTTATTTGGCAAATAGTGTAGTTTGGTTGTATGTCCGTCCGTAATTAAGTCGTAATGCGTACGGGATAAAAGTGGTCTCGCGGCGAGCAGTCGGACGTCTCTGTTCGAAATTTAGATTCTTAATTTCTTAAAATTTTGCTTAGGAACTCAAAAAAACCTCTATTATTGACTCATTACTGGGTAAAAAGCTACAATTTGCTTACACAGACATAACCGTAAGTATTACCAGTTCTTCGCTGAAAATGGGGTCTAACTTACACCGCACTGAACACAATACTCGTTCTTTCACCTCTATGTTAAGGGAGATGTGGAAAAGGTAAAGAACGAGTAAAAATCACTGCTCTCATAACGTTACGATTGGAACTCATTCTTTGAGGCACACATTTAGTTGGCAGAACCGGGGCAACTTTCAGTAAAACTGAAGTAGTTTTTGTTAGTATTGTAATTTACAGCCTTTAAATTTTTTTTTTTTCCTTCTTGTGGCTAACCTGTTTTTATTCTTCTTTTCATTGTAATCAGCACTTTCATTTGTTTTAGTCTATATAAGTTTTGTCAAATGCGATTAAAGTCATTCTTCGGTATATTCCTACTACAAGCTTTGAGTTTCTCTTCAGTCAACCCTCGCCATCAAGTATTAACAGGTTATGGGCACCAGACCACGTTGCTGCTGACTTGAAGAGACCTCGTGTGTTATCCGAAGATTCACATTCACCAGAATTCTAACCTTTGAAGAACACGTGGAGCTGAGGAATTTTCGCCCACGATGCCTGACCAGGAGCCACCCCAGAATCCGCCAGGAGCTACCAGGTGTGTCATTGCTAGTGCTTTCAACTTGAACGAGAAGCAGAAGTTAACCGGTAGTGAGAATTTTGCTAGCTGGAAGTTTTTAATGAAAGGGGCTCTGGTCAGTGAAGGTTTATGGAAGACTGTTCTGGGGGAAGAGCAAGATGCGGACAAGAACGATAAAGCATTTTATAAGTTGGTTTTTAACATTGACAGTTCTTTGCATCCACTGCTCATCAATAAGGAAAGCGCGAATGAAGCGTGGAAGTTGCTTGAGAAGAATTTTGGTAACAGTAACTCCAAGTGCAGAATGGAATATTACCAGAGACTTTTCACAGCTAAGCTTGACAGATACAACAGTATCACTGATTATCTGAACGATATTACTGCACTTCAAGAGAAGCTAGTTGCACAGCAGAAGGGTTTAGACGATGAAGTCATTGCCTATATTATGTTGTTTGGTTTGCCTCCAGAGTATGAGCCACTGAGAATAACCTTGTCATCAGTTAGTGACTGTATCACCACAGACATAGTAAGGCAGAGGTTGTCAAATTGTAAGTTATCTGTTGACTCAAGTGATTCTGCTTTGTTGACCAGGCAGCAGCAAGCAAGTACCAGCAACAAGAAGCCGCCACAGAAGTCGCAGTATGCTTGTCATTTCTGCAAAGAAGTTGGACACTTCAAGAATGACTGCAAGAAGTTCAAGGCGTGGAGGAAGAAGAGAGAACTTTTGAACACTGGAAATCAGAAAGGTAAAACTGAACCTCCCGCCAAAGCTAATCTTGTTGAAACTTCTGCTCCAGAGCCGGAACGCTGTATGATGGCTATCACAGGCGGTGAGCCTGAGCGTGCGACTACTGAGATGGCATTATCGGCAGAAGCTCAGAAGGAAGATTGGTATGTTGACTCCGGTGCGACGAAGACTATGTGCACCGACAGAAACAAGTTTGTCTCTCTGGAAGATTACAGTCAAGATGTAATTGTGGCCAACAAGCAAAGGATTCCCTGCATCGGGAAAGGAACGGTAAAGGTGAATTTTGGTAACGGAAATGTTCAAATTCAGGATACCTTGTATGTTCCAGGACTGTCAGCAAACCTTATATCTGTATCAGCCATAACCAAACGAGGAATGATGGTTATGTTCGATGAGGGTTGTTGTCAGATTGTCAACAAGCGCACTAAAGAAGAGTGGATTCGTGCTAGGGAGCGGAATGGCTTGTTTGTAGCACGAGTTGTTGAGCATGAGCAAAGTCCTGCTGAGTTCACCGCTCTACTTGTCACTCAAGATATTTGGCACAAAAGGCTCGGACATGTTGGTCTTGATGGCATGAAGCAGCTCAAGGACAAGATTGGTGGACTGGAAGACTTGGCCATAGCAGACTGTGAGGTGTGCATTCAAGGAAAGATGGTCAGAGCTCCTTTTCCCACAAGTGAGTCTGAGAGAGCAGCACAACCATTGGCGTTAGTTCATGCTGATGTGGTTGGACCAGCTGATGTGTCAACATTTGGAGGTGCGTTGTATGTCATTAATTTTGTAGATGATTTTAGTCGAAAGACTTTTTCCTATTTGGTTCCCCGCAAGTCTGATACCTTTGCAAGATTCAAGGATTTTAAAGAGTTTGCAGAGAACCAGTCAGGTCACAAGATTAAAGTCCTGAGGACGGACAATGGAGGAGAATTCACTAGCAAGGAATTTGAATCATTCCTGAAAGGGAATGGAATTTTGCATCAAACTTCCTGTTCATATACTCCTCAACAGAATGGCAGAGCTGAGAGGTGCAATAGGTCCATTATATCAATGGCAAGATGCTTACTCTTGGACTCAGGTTTGGATCGAAAGTTTTGGGGCGAGGCTGTTGTGACTGCCTGCTATTTGAAGAATAGATGTCCATCAGCTCCTCTAAATGGGAAATGTCCTGAAGAAGTGTGGCTTGGGAAGAGTATTAATCTTGATCATCTCAGAGTTTTTGGCAGCATGGCGTACATTCTCATTCCAAAGGAGAAAAGGAAGAGTAAATTTGAAGCCATTGGAAAGAAGATGCTATTCATCGGCTACTCAACTACTCAAAAGGCATGGCGATTTATGGACCCTGAGGACAAGTCAAGAGTCATTGTTTCAAGAGATGCGAAATTTCTTGAAACCAGTCGTCACCAAGAAACAGTTCCAAGTAAGAATGACGATTTTCCAATAATTTGCATTGAAATTGATTCCAGTGCCGAGCAAGATGGAGAGCAAATTGTAAACCAGCAGCAGCCTGAAGGGGACGTGGAACAAAGACTTCAAGTTATTCCTGACCCTCCTGTCCGTAGATCAGAAAGAATCAAGAAGTTGAACCAAGACGACATTTATGAGTACAACTTCTTCACTGAAGCCAGGTCAGTTAGTGATCCGGTAACTCTTACTGAAGCTCTGAGCAGGTCCGATTCATCATTTTGGCGTAATGCTTGTAAAGAAGAGATTGAATGTCTGAACAAGAATGAAACATGGACATTGGTTGATAGGCCAGTGGACAAGAAGACAATTTCAACAAAATGGGTATTTAAGCTAAAGCATGACGCTGCTGGAAAACCTGTCAGGTACAAAGCTCGCTTAGTGGCACGAGGATTCGATCAAAGGTATGGTGTCGATTACTATGATACTTATTCACCTACAGTTAATCAGACCAGTGTGAAGCTTTTGTTTGCCTTGGCCGCTGAACATAGTTGGGATGTTCAACATGTGGACATTACTGCTGCATTTATTCAAGGAAAGCTGGAAGAGGAGATTTATATTGAGCAGCCGGAAGGTTTTGAAGATAAAACAAATAGAGTATGCCTCCTCTCCAGATCCATTTATGGCTTGAAGCAAGCAGCAAGAACTTGGCACAAAACCTTGAGTAATGTGCTGTTGGAATGTGGCTTCCAGAAGTCAGAAGTTGATCATTGCATTTATTTCAAAGACAAAGGTGATGAACTTATTGTGCTGGCAATTTATGTTGATGACATATTGATTTTCTCCAGGTCTCAAGCAGCCATTGCTGAACTGAAGGCACAGTTGTCTGGAAGATTTGACATTTGGGACCTTGGACCAATCCAAAGCTATCTTGGCATCAGAGTGAACCAGGATAAGGAAAAGGGAACGATCACCCTTGATCAAGAGGCTTACATCAAGGAAACTTTGGAGATTTTTGGGATGGCCGACTGCAACTCACAAGTCACGCCACTTTGCACGTCTCAGCGGCTGCAGAAACCTGAAAAACCTCTACCTGAAAACAGTAAGCCATATCGCCAATTATTGGGTCGTCTGATGTATGTTGCAGTCTCCACTCGGCCTGACATCGTTCATGCCTGCTCCGTGATGAGTCAATTCAGCAAGAGTTATGCTGAGGAACACTGGACAGCCCTGAGGCGGATCCTACGCTATCTCAAAGGCACCAGCAGCTGGAAACTCCAATACTCAAAGTCAGGTGGGAAACTTGAATTCTATTGTGACTCTGATTGGGGAAATTGCCTCGTTGACAGGAGATCATACACTGGATACGTCGTAACCATTGGAGGCAGCGCCATCAGCTGGGAATCAAAGAAGCAGCGGAGTGTGTCGCTGAGCACCACCCAGGCCGAACTGATTTCAATGACCGAAGTTGGGAAGGAAGCAATCTTCGTGACATCTCTCATCAAAGAATTCCTCCCTTCCATGGCAGCACCCGCCCAGTTGTTTTGCGATAACAAAGGGGCACTTGGATGTGTGGGCAAGGATGCTCTCAACCGTCGAATGAGGTTTGTGGACATCAAGTACCATTTTCTTCGAGAACTTGAGGAAGAGCAAGTCATTTGTATTGAGCACATCAACACTTTGGACAATGTTTCTGATGTATTCACTAAAAGTTTGCCTGGACCCAGACATTTGGAACTCTGTTCTAAAATTGGATTGTTAGTGTAATGACAATTATTTCTGTGATCACTTGAGACTGAGTATTTATTTTCTCTCTTGTTAGTTATTAGTTTTTTTTGTGTGTAACTTTAGCTAGTCACGTTTTTTTTTAAATTTGTTTCTTTTAAGTCATGTAATTTATGTACGCTTACTCTTGATATATATTTTTTGTGAGTGCAAATGTTTTGTATACTAATCATTGTGCTGATTTTCTTTGTATGCTATCAATGTATGCAACTTTTCATTGTGTTTTAATGTGTAAAGTCTGTATATTATGAAGGGGTGTTAGTATTGTAATTTACAGCCTTTAAATTTTTTTTTTTTCCTTCTTGTGGCTAACCTGTTTTTATTCTTCTTTTCATTGTAATCAGCACTTTCATTTGTTTTAGTCTATATAAGTTTTGTCAAATGCGATTAAAGTCATTCTTCGGTATATTCCTACTACAAGCTTTGAGTTTCTCTTCAGTCAACCCTCGCCATCAAGTATTAACAGTTTTAAAGAAGGCAGTACGGTGGTCACGTGCGAATTTCAGTGGTGTTATCTCATTCTTGCGCTCGAAACTAAAGGCTGGCTTTGTTTGAACGCAGACTTTAGAGGTTTCTCTTTCGCTCCGTGTTGGCTCGCCTCGGCCTACCCTACCCCCTCCACGAAAAAATATCCCCTTCCCCTGTTCATTTTGCCTGACGAGTCGAGCATTACCATAGAAACTCGAATTTCAATTCAAATTTACAAAATTTCTGCAATACAGATTTCAACTAGACTTCAGAATCGAATGTACTAGATTACATTCTAAATGTATGCTTAATATTATCGAATTCCCTTCAGCAGATTTTTTTCTGTCGTAAGGGGCCATATGAAACAAAACACGCACGTTTTCCAGCGATTTTAGAAGGCAACTCCGTTGCCTAAAAAAAACGAAACTGACATGAAAATTGTTAGTCATCTAAAAATCTATAAGCATAAAAACAATGCAGCCCACAGTTAGAGGTTCTTAACTTTTGAAATCACAACTCACTCAACATTTGGTACAGAAAGTTCACTTGTAACATTACCAGCCACTTCCACTTCCTCAGGCTGGGGCACAAGAACTAGGTAAATTTCTGGAATTAAATAAAAGTTATTTCATTCTGCTTAGTCTAGTCCAACTGTATTGACATAAAAGTTATAGCAATTCATCCACTTACAGAATGGTTGAACCATCATTTATGAGAGTGTGGAGGTCCTTGTAAACATAATAGTTTTCTCGAATATTATGGACGAAGGTAGGTAGAGCCATCAATATTGTCCCACAAACTGACCGATGAGGCTCCGTCTTGACTTTCATGCACTTTAAGAGTCAGAGGGATGTTACCCACTTGATGGCCAAACTCAGAATTAAGTCCACTACATTAAAAACAAGAAGGAAAGACATCAATAAATTGATATCAAAGGGAACAGACTCGTTCTTTACCAATCACAGGCATATAAATGTGTTTTGGAAAGTAATGCTTTAAGTGGTTGTCAAATGCACAAATCTACACAAAATTTGTTCAACGAAGTCCTGAGCTGTTTACCCCTTTACCCACCAGTCCCTGGTGACGATGCCGCCCCAGCAGACTGATTCAGAACAGCGCTCTTCTCGCTGTCTCTCGCGCACTCATGGGCTGCGAGAGAGACAGAGCGAGGGGAGCGGCGGCGCTCCTCTGTCTGCTTGCGCGGGGAACAACCTGTCGTCTCGCCAGGTCCCCCGCACATAGCGCAGCGCACGCGGCCGCGCTATGAGAAATCCTTCGATACAGCTTTCGCCCCGTCCGGCCCCGGCCCCGGCCCTGTGCGGTGGCTGAACCCGGCTGACAACTAGTTGCCGAGCCGAGCCTTTCGCAGGCTCGCGGCGCACAGCCTTACTCACTTCCTGGCCGCTACCCTCCGTACATGGGCATAGCCTGCGGGCGAGCCAAGCCGAGTGTCAGCACCGCGGCGCGGCAGCGAGCAGCGGGGCAGCGGGGTGAAACCGGACGGCCGGGCTGGGCCAGGGAGGGCTGAGCGTCGTACGCAGCAGGCCTGCGGCAGGAGCTCCAGCAGGGCTACGCCCGAGGGGTCCTTCACTCAATAAAATCAGTCGACACCCAAAACAAAACACTAAAAAATCAGAAACAAAAATCGGAAAACTTGAAGGAAGAGTCAGGGAAAAAATCAGGACAAAATCAGAAAAAAAAATCAGTAAAAATCAAGGAAAATCACGAAACACCAGAAAAATCAGCAAAAATCAGTGTACCCTTGAATTTATAGAGAAGGGCCCCTCGGCTTCGGCTCCGTCAGGTCCCTGGGGGATGGGATGGCCCCCGGGGAGTCAGGCCAGCTTGGCGGGATGTCCGCCCGCGAGCCGAACGACTGGAACAGCGAACAACTCGCGCTGCGGAGTGGAGTGCGGTTATTCGGTTGGCAGCGGCAGTGGCATGTCCGATGCAGCCAATGGCCCGGAAAATGCTGTCCGGGAACACACTTCTGAGTCAGTCACGGATGGGATACGCTGCTAGTGCTCGGCGCCCCTCTGCGAACACCTGCCCGCCCCAATCCCCACCCCGCCCCGCCCCGCCCCGCCGCCGAACATAACCCGATCCGTTGAGTTGGATGGAGTCCGGGCCGGGAGCATCTCCGTCTTGTCGGAGCCCCCGCGCCGCGCCGCGCCGCTGGCTGCCGCATTTCTCTTTCCCGCCGACATCGCCGCCGCAGTTCGAGTTCGACACATCTCGAATCGGAATATATCGGCGGCGGCGGGGCGGCGGGTACCAGCTGAGCCTCGCTGAGCCCCGCCCGACCCGACATGACGCCGCGGCGCGCACAGCGCGCAGCTTCCTCGTCGCCCCCATGCATCACCTCGCTCCGGCCGCGGCCGCTTCCTGGGCCCTTCTCCCCCCTCCCTCTCTCTCTCTCTCTCTCTCTCTCTCTCTCTCTCTCTCTCTCTCTCTCTCTCTCTCTCTCTGCTCGGCTCGGCACCCCTTCACTCATTTCAACACATTCCCTCTCCCTCCGAGCGCAAATGCACTCGGGCCCGGATGCGTCCGCGAAGGCCAGCGGCTTGCAGCCTGCAGGACGACTGATAATAACAATAATGAGAATTGTCCGGTCCGGTGGCGCTGCAGGGCGCTGCCGCAGAGCCACGCTCCACCGCGCGCCGCAGAGCGAGAGAGGAGGGGGGGGGGACAGGTGGATGAGAGAGAGAGAGAGAGAGAGAGAGAGAGAGAGAGAGAGAGAGAGAGAGAGAGAGAGAGAGAAAGGGAGGGAAGCGGGAGCGCCGGGCCGCGGAGCCGGGGGTCGAGCGGAGATACAGAGAGAGAGGGAAGCAGGCGTGGAAGGTTGCGGACGAAGTCGAGCAGGCAAATTAAATATGCGGTTCGCTGGAGGGAAGTGCCGCGCTGGTCGTGATTTTCAAGAAGTGGGATATGCCGCTGCCGGGTCGGGGCGGAGCGGAGCGGGGCGGAGCGGGGCGCGGGCTGGGTCAGCCGCGGCTGCATGGGGCTCCGTGACGCAACCAGAGCTTGACGTGCGCGTAACCCCGCACCACCTCGGGCCGCAGGGCACCGTCCCGCCCCGCCCTACGAGGGCCTGAGGATTTAAGCCCACCACATTCGCGAGGAGGACAACATACGCGCGCTGGAGTCTACAAAGTCCTTTTGGAGGAGGAATCACTTCGAAAAATCATTGTACGGGCAAAAAAAAAAATAATCATTACAATTTTTTTTTAAATACGATAGATACAGAAAATCCCAAAAATCGAGATCAAACAACTAAAAAACCGGAAAAAATGCCAAAGAGGCAGAAATAGGAGGAACTGATCAAAATTTATCAAAAAGTGACAGAAATTTCCCTTGAAAAATCAAAAGAAACATCAAGACAAAAAAAAATTAAGTTTCAAAATTTAAAGTCAAAAAGATCAGTGTACACATTTTGTATTAAGTGATTTCACCCGGGTCCTTCTATCACTACCGAGGTGGAGTACACACCGCCAAGGCGAGTCTGGTGCACTCCTCCCGCATGTACACCGCCCCCGCCATACCGAACAATTTTAGTATATAGTAGCGAGCGAACAGCACGATAGGCGTGGCGTTTCGTGCGGCAGGGTAGGTCGGGTCGGGTCGGGGGCCAATTGGTTCAAACGCGAGCGGCAAGCATTAGACTTTCAAAGTGTCTCCCTCGGGCCGCACTGCGCTCCACCTCCCCCCTGCACGTGTCCCCCCTGACCCCGCCCCGCTCGCGCGGCCCGGAGCGGAGCGGGACCCCCGCGGCACCACGCGGCCCGCACCGCGCGCGCACGGACAGATTCACTCCCAGATCTCCAAGATGTAGACCTCAACCCGGACCGAATACACAGTTTCGACTAACAGGAACACGGAAAAAAAAATATATTAGCTGCACTGCCAATCTTGGACATAGCTCCTCGTGTACGGAGAGCGAACTACGGTGTCACCGTACCACCGAGAAGATCAGGTTTTCCACGTTACAGTCTAAGAATACGGCTCCACCGTACCCTGTTTTAAACACTGTTTCCTCTGCGGTGGTCCCGTACATTGCGATCTGTCATAGATATGCACGGAAAAAAATACATAAGTTGCCGTAGCTAATATGTTAGCTGATATCGTGTCAAGCAACTTATAAGCTACCATAGCTAAAAATTGTCTCTGGTAGGCAAAAATTAGCTACTACAACTAACGCTTAGCTGGATTTAGCAAAGGCTTAGTTAGGGTAGAGAACATCCCATTCACTGAATCAAACATTGCGTTTTCTCCTGCAGATGACGCATTAGCTCTCATAGCTGCCGTGTCGCTATGGCAGCAAACATATCGCTGCGGTAGCTAAAAAACTTGCTTGTCACGATATCAGCAAACATATTAGCTATGACAGCTAACATTTAGTTAACACAGCTTAACTTTTTTTTTCCGTGTGTGACATTAAAGGTACGGCATTGCCGTCTTATCTTAGGACGGGCGCTGCCGGAAAATAATTGGCGGTTGATACCGTCACTTTGGCCGTCATTATTTTTTGCAGTGTGTCAGGACTAATAAGTTAGGTAATTTTGGGATAGACAAGAAATTTGCAGTGGCAGCTACGAGTTGGCTGCCACTGTCAAGATTTAGTTGCCACAGCAAAGCTGTAGCTGAAGGAGCCCACCGGTCTGTCCTGGCAGCGAAACACCCAATTAGTTGTCAGAGCAAACGGTTGGCTCCTGCAGCGACAGCTTCGCTGTGGCAACTAACTCTTGACTGAGGCAGCCAACTCATAGCTGCTACAGCAAATTCTGGATTATCTATCCCCAAATTAGCTAATTTGTTAGTTCCGAGGACTAATTTTTTTCCGTGAAGAAACATATAGCGGATAGAACAAAAGCGTCGTGATTGGCTGAGCGCTTCGCAACACGTGAGCGTGAGCGCGGTAGTGATGGTGGGGGTGTGGGTACCCGTTTAGAAATGAAAAGCTCCAAACTTGTTCCCATTCTGTTCCGAAACAGCCCGGCCGGCTCGGACAAGTCCGTGGTTGGTCCGTGTGCCCTACGGACCTGGTCCGGCTTCTGCCCTTCGTCGGACTGCCTGGCGGCGGACTTGTCCGAACCGAGTTCCAGGACCGCAGCCTTCATCGGACTTAGTCCGTTGGAAGTTCCGGACCGGGCAGGAGTCCGATTTGTGTACCACCAAAGTACACAGCCAGATATCACAAATGCTTTCTTTAGAGAAAAAAATTTAACGAATGCGAGGTGGGGGCGAACTATGTACTCTAGCACTGCAACGCAGACGCGACATACCGAAATTCGCGGGGAGGTAATACGAGGCGGGTAAGTGTGGTAGGGGATAGAAGCCGACGCGCACCTCGAGGATCTCATCATCAGAAGCTTGTCAAAGTCGTCACGCTTCAAAAACAGCTGAAAATTTTATGGCATCGTTACGCTTTTCGATAAGTGTCTAATATGTTTATCGCGCAGTGTGTAGTGTGTCACTCACACCACAGGGTGTCGGTTGCTGACACTGCTGCCCAAAACCGCATTCGTGTACGTCGCTTCGTTCGTCTGCTACAGAGCATGACGATTCGACGCTGGGGGTGAGTCGATAAAGAGGCGATCCGAAAGCTTGTTCTCCATCAAGTCAGCGTAGCTCAGTTGGTTAGAGCGTCAGCCAGAAAGGGACAAGTCCGAGGGGTAGGGGATCGAATACTAGCATCTTTTGCCTTTTTCTCGGGCTTCCCTGTAGTGCTAGTCCGAAACAAGTCCGACGAGGCACCCTTGAAGGGCTTCGGACATGGTCCGAAAACTTGCTGATTTTACGTCATTTCGGTACAGTTTCGGACGAGTCCGAAGTCTCAGTTTCGGACTGAGCCCGGCAACGGACGAATTCCGGAACTTCACATTTCTAAACGGGTATGAGAAATTTAGGATGCACTCTGCCTATCGGGACGCTTTTCTTCGTCCTCGGTTGGTCGAGATACACAATAGCCAGCAGGGGCCCAGCTGACATGAGGGAAACAAAATTGTCTACTACGGAGCCATAAGATATATATTCCAAGAAGAGTCGAAAAAAAGTAGTGTACACCTCAAAAAAAAAAAAAACAGTAAAAATGAGCAAAAAGAAAATGAGAAAAAAAATCAAGGAAAATAACGAAAAACCAGAAAAACCAGAAAATATCGATGAACGGGTATATTTATAGGGAAGGACGTAGAGCAGGGAAACGAGCGAGCGCAGAAAGCTCGTATGCGTCCGAAAACGACAGGTGACAGTGAGACATTCGAACTACAACTTCGCTTCCTCTCACTCTCATCTCTCGTTTTCGGACCTCTGCGCTCGCTCGTTTCCCTGCTCTAAAAGGAGCCCTCGGGTTTCCCTCCATCTCTTCTATACGGACAGCACTTCCACCGAGGACACACATGACGAGTTGGTCGAGAAAGCAGCAGCTGCAGTGTCGCGAGAAATGTCACACAGGAAAGAAAAGCCTTGCGGCCTGCGGCGTGTGGGGGACTTGGACGCGGGCGTCAGCCCAGCCTCCCCGCGGAGACAGCAGGAAGTCACCGCGCTGCGCGAGAGCAGGAAAAAAAAAAGCTTTGGCGCGAATTTAGAGTGAAAGGAAGGCTGTGCGAAGCTGCCCACAGCTTCCTCTCTCTCTCCCCCTCTCCCACTGCTCGCCCCGACTTGTCAACATATCCGCGAGCGTTACTTTGTAACGCAACACCCCGGCCCGGCAGACCAGACCGCGCGGCGTAGGGCTCCGCTCCGCGCCCGCCGCCCAGAGAGGAGATTTTTATCGGGCGTGTGTCCCACTTTTTCGCCTCAGCCGGCGTTTATTTCCACACACTCTCACACACACACACACACACACACACACATCCATCCGAGTCCATCAAGTGCGGAGTGGTCGAGTGGCGGGGCGGGGCGGAGGCTGGCCGGTCGCGCCCGGAGCCGGGCGGCAGGCCGCGGCAAGCCGTGTGTGTCTGCTTCCTCCGGAAACAATCTAGCGGCATGGCAGCCATGACGGCGCGTCCCGCCCCAGCCCGGTCCATAAGGTAACCCGTTCGCCTGGCAGCCCCCCTCCCGACCCCCCTGCAGAACCGGCCGCTGCGTCGCCGTCCTCCTCGTGCGGGCAAACCCTGCAACTCGCGCCCCGCCCCGCCCCGCCCCGCGCTAGCGCATATTGCGTCACGGAAGGGCCGCGGTACCGCGATATACACACGGGGCTGGGCTCGGCTCGCCTCGGCTAGACGTACGCATCTAGCAGAAATCCGCAGCGCGCGCGCGCACGCTCCCGGCCCTGCCTGCACGGAACTCACGCCGCGCTATACCTGCGCCAGATGCACCATCTGAACCAGCTGTGCGCACTGCTGCCGCCACCTGCAGCTGCAACACTGCACCGCACCACCCGCGCGCACCCGGGAGATACGCCAACTGGTTTAGTGTACGGTCCGGAGCAATTCGGAATTTTGGTGTATATACAGGTTTTATGAATTTTTGTGAATTTTCGTGATTTTTTGTGAATTTTTATAAAACGTTTGTGATTTTTTGCTTGACTGTTACATAAATTATCGGGTAAATTAGTGTAAATTTTTGTGAATTTTCCTGAAAGTCACTGAATTTTTGCAAATTTTCCTGAAAGTCGCTGAATTTTGGTGATTTTTTCTATAAGACGAGGTGTTCAAAAATTTTAGAGCTGTTATTTCTCCCTCGTTACCTACTATCTCATTTCAGGCAAAGGAACTACTTTACGACACTTCAGTCGCATAACTGGAACTACACTAGATTGCTTTAAGATGAGGCTGTTCGCGGCGACGGTGGCGCCACGAAATAAACGCTTTGTGTTTTAACAGGGTATCATATGATTTGTATCGGGCTGAAAATCTCGTTGATTTGCATCGCTCGTCGCTCGTTCACTCTCTCTACTTATAAATTTTACAAACTGCCCTTCGATGTTTTTGAATATGTTTAAACGTGAAACTCGTGGGCAAGTGTCTTCCCTTCGTCGTTCCTCATGCAATTCTGGCCTAGCTGTCTCACTCCCGCGAAAGACAAGCCTATGTGTTTTGGTGGGGTGAACTTATCACGCGGGTGTAACTCATGGTGTAACTATAACGGGGGCGTTACAGGATCCGTACGACATCCTAAAAGACCTTTAGTGAGAGTAAGAGACGTTTCTTACGTTGTGGCGTCTCGCAAAGTCGCAAATACATGACTACCACTATTAATATATCGTTTACGCTCTAGTATATTATACCATAAAAATAGTTGTAATAAAGCCGCTTCTCGAAACGGGTGTAGGGAGACTTAACGAGGATCGAGGCGGCGTGTATACCTCATGTACCCTGGACACCCCGCCGGGCAACATCGACCCCGCCGGCAAGTACGTACACCGGCCGCAGACAATAAAGCGAACAGCCCGCCCAAAGAGACCCCCTTCCCGTCAGACGGGCGGGGCGGGGCGGGGCGGAGAGGGACGGGGCGGGACGCGCCCGACACACCTTGTAATCACTGTCCCTCAACGCATCGTGCGGTTGGGCCCTTGCGGGTAGGGTCGGGGCCCGGGCTGGACGGCCGCTGCATGGCCGGGGCCGGGGCCGCAGGGGTGCTGCGGGTGGTCCGGGACGACTCCGGCATTTTACATGCGCCGGCGGATTGAGCCTTCATCGCCAGGATCATGCGACATGGGCGACGGCGTGTGGGCTCGGCCGGCACATCCCCTCCTCCCCCCCTCCCCCCCATAGGGAAGCCCGAAGCCCTTGGTGCTAGAATAAGGCGACGGCGGTAGCAACAGCAACAAGAACAAAGCCCTACCCTAGTGTTTCCAATCGGTCGGGTTCTGGCTTTACCCGACTGTCTTCCGTCTCTCTCACTCTCATGCGTGTCAAGTGAGAGGGAGAGAGACGGAAGACAGTCGGGTACAGCCAGAATCCGACGGATTGGAAACACTACCCTACCCCGGGCGCGAGTCGATGTCTACTTGACGGCCGAAAGCATAGCACGAGGAAGTGAGCCGCTCGCTCTAGAACAGTCCGGAAAATAGCCCCCTCTCACTACCGCTCGTTTTCGGACGCGAATGGGCATCCGATGCCCGCCTGGTTCAGAGCTCTGGGCAGCACAGCACAGCCCCGCTCCCGCTCTCGAAGTGAACACATCCTTGGCGGTGTCAGGAGTGGGGCGCGAACGAACAAGAGGTCAGACTAGTCCGGGTTATGCTGCCTTATGGAACATGGATCCATATTTCTCTCTCTCTCTCTCTCTTGCTATTATGAGGCGGCGTTAGTACGAGAAGGAAAGCGAAACAACCCGCGCTATAGCGAAGTTGGCATGCACCCCGCGCCCGGTCCAGAGCCGGCGGCGGCGCGGCGGCGCGGCGGCCAGCGTGACCCGCGAGTGTTCCGATCCGATCGGCGCTCAGAGCTCAGTTCTGAGCAGCGAGCGGCGACAACATACATCACACATGACCCGACCCACATGACCGGCTCACCTCGCCACGCCCAGCGGGCTGATTCCGAACGGCGTATAGTATAGTCCTCTCTCTCGCTCCGGAACTCCCGCACCCCATAAGTGAGACAAGGACAGAGCGACACAACCACTGTGCGGAATTACCCTTCAGGCGGGCGGGCGAGTGTCCTTACCTCACCTCGCAACGCCTTGTCGTGTCCTCAGGGCACGCCGCCGGCGACAGCCGCCGAGCAGACCACTTCGACTTTTAGGTGTACACGGAATATACTCCAATCCATTCCATTAATATATTTGGAATTAATTCTGGAGTATATAGAACATTTGAAATTTGTTCTGGAATATATTTTTAAAAAGAATGAAGCGTAGAATGGCATAGGATTGGTTTTAAGTCAACAATATTCCATGTATTCTAAATATTTCATAAACACCAACACACTAAATGAGAAAATACAATTTGGTCCCAAAAAATGTTGAGATTTTGTGCACATCACATGATTGGGACAAGATGTACACATTTAAGGCTACACGTATCTAAACTGGGACAAGTTGTCTCAGAAAATTTGACAAATTTGTCCCAAGCGTGTGATGTGCACAAAATCTCAAGATTTTTGGAGTCAAAATAATTGTCCTTCCCTATTTAGGGTGAAGATATCATACTCTGCGCACCGAATTTTAGCACACTTTTTCAGGAATTTTGAAGCCTGGCGAACAGCATGCCAGAATTTCGCGAAATGTTTTTCGAGGTCCGGTCGAGGTGCACGGTGCACGCAGTGGTTGGGACTTACAGAAGTAAGACTTCACACGGCCCCCGGAATATTTCTAAAGTTTCGACCCACCTTGCGCCGGCTCCGGCAGCACTTTTGAGGTTATGTGACATTCACCTACCAGCACTCTTGTCTTCCGCGTGCACTGCAGAGGGGGATGGAGGAAAGCCGCGAGGGTCGCGCAGCGCGCTGCCGAGTACTCGAAAACAACACAGCAGTGAAGAGCGGGGTCATAACAACGCAAAGCAGAAACCGGCCCGAGCCCCGAAAAACTGTCGCACTAGTCGCACGCACCTGTCAACAAACACAACGGGTGGCGTGGCGTGGCGTGGCGCGTGAGCGCGTGAGTCAGCGATGCGCCGCTAGGTGGCCTGCTGATCGGGGCAGCGGGAGCGGGCGGCGCCGGCCGGAGAGCGTGGAGCGTACGAGATACACAAGAGTGGCCGAGGGGGAATCAACTCTGAAATTTATCTATACACCTCGTGATTCAGAAAATTTTTACAAAATTCAAAGAAATTTAGAAAAATTCAAAAACAGTTTAGGACAGTCCAGAAAAATTCAGGAAAATTCACAACGCAAAAAATATTTTTTTTAAAAAAAATCAAGCAAACATTAAAGTTGACAAAAATGCACAAAAATTTCCGAAAATTTGCGAAATTTGTCCACCAAAATTCATAGTTGTTTCCCCCTCGGAAGTGGAAGAGAGGCGGGTAGAGTGGTAGAGAAGCGAAAAGGGGGAGGGGAGCGGGTCAGCGCAGCCAGTGCAGCGCATCACTTCGGCCGGCAGCGCCCGGGAGGTAGGCAGCTCAACTAACGCGCGGGAGCCGCGGGCGTGCTCGCGACCCGGGCGGCCGCTGCTGCTGCACCATGTCGCATGGCGTCGCGTCGTGCGGGGGGCCAGGGCGACGTCCGCAGCCACGGCAGACCGCGACGCGGCTCCGTCTGGTTGCCCTGATTGTTTTGTTTAGAGTCGTCTTTGCGGTGGGAGGGAGATGGAGAGAGGGGCCAGGCCGCGGAGCCACCAGCGGTCCAAGAGAGACGGCCGGCGCGCAGCGCGCGCGCACGTACAGCCCTCGATACCATCGGTCTCCTCTCCGCTCTTACTGCGGCGCCGGGCATCGCCGTCGGCGGCGGCGGCCGGGCGGCGCTGAGCAGTCATGACCAGGGCGACGCGATGAGCGTGCCGCGGGAGGACGCCGAGAGGCGGCTGCCGGACCTCACGGAGGTGATCGTGGTGCTGGAGGAGGACCGCATCGTGACCAAGGCCACGGGCGGAGGGGGCGGAGCGGGCGGTCTGCTGGCGCCGCCGTCCCTGTCCGGGTCGCTGTCCGGGTCGCGGTCCATGCTGGCTGGCCCCGGCCCCGGGCCCAGCAAGCTCGTGCACGACTTCACCATCACGAGCGGCGAGCCGGCCCCGCCGCGAGCGCACTGCCACCGCCACATCGACACCGCCTTCGTCGTCGTGGTCCTGCTCGCCATGCTCGTGCTCGTCATCGCCGAGTGCATCTCCATGAAGCGGTTCTGAGTGAACTGCTGCTGCGGTGAGTAGCGGCGCGATACAGCAGCGCCGAGGGGTCCTCCACTCAAAAAAAAAAATCAGTGTACACCCTCAAACAAAATCATTTAAAAAAATAGAACAACTCAGAAAAAAAATCGAGAAGAAATGAGAAAAATCAAGAAAAATCAGAAGAAATATCAGTAAAATCAAGGACAATCAGGAAAAACTAGAAAAAGCAGAAAGATCAGTGTACGCTTGAGTTGATAGTGGAGGATCCCTCGTACAGCGCGCCGCAGCGGCTTGCTAGCTCCCCTGATACCTTCCGCCGTGTGCGAGAGAGAACCAAGGAAGCGTCTTTTTCTGCTCTTCCAGAACACCGCGACTTCGAATCGTGGGGTCAGGACGTCAGTCTGAGATCTGGACCGATGCTGCTGCTGGAGACGCGGGGCCCGGCCCCGGCCCGCTCAAGTGCGTCGTCTAGGACCTGGACCTGGCCGTCACGCGCGCGGCGACGTCGGTCAACTCGAAGCTGAGCACCGGGCTGTGTCTTACGGCAAACGTGTTCGGACGAAGTTTCAACGCGGGCCGCTCGCAGACATTTGTTAGAATAATTGTGCGCGTCGCAAGCAATACGTCGGAGGGGGTGATGTATATGGTGGACGCATTACCGCAGAAAGGCGATTCCGCATGGCGGCGTCTTCGTCTCTCTATGCTTGTCGCACTCACAGGGCAG
Source organism: Frankliniella fusca (assembly GCA_029379305.1). Taxonomy (NCBI): domain Eukaryota; kingdom Metazoa; phylum Arthropoda; class Insecta; order Thysanoptera; family Thripidae; genus Frankliniella; species Frankliniella fusca. The sequence continues at coordinate 1,181,685 of JAHWGI010000219.1, read as the reverse complement.
GCTCATGAGGAGCGAGAGAGAAGACATTACTGAACGGTACCCTGCATCCGCCGGCGCGCCGGGCCGGACGGCTCGTTTGAGTGCTTTGGAGATGTCAATAGAACGGCGCAAGGACAACCGCAGCGGAGCAAGTGGAACGCGGGGCGGCGAGCGGCGAGAGGGAAGGGGAGGGGAGGGGCAGCGCCTTCGAGCTTATACTCAAATCAATTCTCAGCGAACCAGCGCTGCGCGTGCGCAGCGTGCGCTCGGGCTGGTGATGGAGCCTCGAGGGAGCGAAAGGGTGGAGATCTGGTATTTTTATATTAAAATATAATAATTATAATAATTACAATACAAACTGGCGAGAGTGAGGTTGCGCGCTGGCGCATTACACTCCTAAAACAGTAAAATTATCACATGAATAAAATAAAAAATAAATCGAATATGCTAAAGCTATGCACTTATTTTTTTCCAGGAATAGTGTTTATGGACTAATGAGTCTAAACTGTCGACTGTGAAAAAAAAAAAAAGAAAAAAAACGTACAGAAACAATAGTTTTACAATTCTACATGTTTCTACTTATTTTTCAAAGGATACTCCAAGACAGATATATGACGCTAAGAGTTCAGTGCATTGGCGTATACAACATGAATTTTGTGCTTCGATGGCAAATTTTCGATCAACTCTAGACTCTATAAAAAGATTCCTACTTTACTGACTGTGTTGTTGGGATCCACTTGTCATCCTCCCATAAAGACTAGCATAGCAGTTTCACTTTGTAGAAAGACAGAACACACACTACTCACATACGTACATTCACACGAAACTCATTCAAATTCTTCAGCAACAACATAACACTGCTCATCTCCCGTTCCCACGACGGGAACAACAATGGGCATCTGGTCCTTTAACGTCGTCGTCAAGCACTTTGAATGGTACCGCTGCCAACCCCACACCGTTATGAGACGCGTGCCCTCCGGCTAAACTTACAGCGAGCGGTACCAACCGCGGAAAAATAAACCTGACAGCAGAGTGTGGGCCGACATCGTCTGTTGCTGCAGGTCAGTGGCTGTTGGTGATGACGCACAGGAACACGTACCAGCCGACGAGACCGACGATCACAGACAGCGCTATCCTGACGGGCCCGGAGGCCAGCCCTGTCGCCGGGGGCGGGGCCGGGGCCGCCGCGGGTCCCTGGGGGGCGGCCGGGGGCGGCTGCTGCTCGGCCGGGGGCGGCGCCGCCGCCAGGGTCCCCGCCGTGCTGCGGATGGGCGTGGGCTCGAGGTCCGGGATGTCGTCGTCGTCCTCGTCACCCTCGCCGTACGGTCTGGCGGGGTCGCCGGCGAGGAGGCCGCGGACGCGGGACCACGTGCCGTTGTGCGGGTGCGCGGGGATGCGCAGCAGGTGGCACAGCACCTGGTACTCGTCCACCAGGTCGATGGGGTCGACCGTCACGCCTCGCTTGAAATCTGCACAGCGCCAAAATTTCAATTTCTGTTGTCGGCTCTTCATATATTTTCACCCACGGACTTTGTAGCTTCCCGCACTTCAAATAAATACCTGGCCCGACGGCGTAGAAGATGGTTCTCATCTCCTCAATGTCCGGCTGGTAGCCGTGGATGCCGTGCGGTCGCGGCGCCGTCTCCTCTTTGACGTGCAGGCCGTGGATCAGGTATCCTGCGAAACGTGTTTAGATGAGCGAGCGGCCGAGATATTGAGTTTGTGCTGATGAGTGCCATTCCATTCATTTACGTTACATCTTCTGTTTAAATAATATTCTCATTTCGATGTCCGTGCAATATACTTGCTTTACTAACACTAAAAAAAAATCTTGAATTATGTAACTCTTTGAACGGATACTCTGACATTTATGTCGAAGAATTTCACTAGGGTAATTCAACACAGGCGGACTGTTAGGATTATATAAAATTTGCAACGCTAGGGTTAGATTTTTTCGCGAAGCCACGATGTGAGTGTAACAACACAACTGCGATGGGACGTTTACCTGGGCTATCGTCGGCATCGAAGTAGAATCCTGTAGACCCGCAGGGCGTGCAACAGACATGTGGTCAAAAGGTTTGATGAAAATATGAGTCAGCGTGAGAAAGAGGTGAGGCTACAGGGGAGGGGCGGGATGGGGACACGCTAACGGGACGTACCTCAACGCCGAGCCAGAATCTAGTCGCAGGCCACACTCTTGGAGAGAGATTCAGATAAAAGTATTCATCTTCACTTATGGCGTGCAACAAATATAATTGCAAAGGGGGGCTACACTGTTGGAATTTACAATTTTGCGACGCAAAATTTATTCTAAGAGTTGGCAAATGTAAAAGAAAAGTGTTTGGTTTGGCACGGAAACAGAATTCTGCAGTGATTGAGAATATTCCAACCGTGTAGAATGAGTGGCAAGCAGAGTCCAAGTGCCAGGAGAAAAAATTTAGGAATCGTTTGAAATAAGCCTCGGGGTATGACAGCAACAAGGGAAGTACGTGAGGTTTCGTGCAAATATTTCTCCTCATGCAGATCCAGAGACAACATTTTTCGTCGGCGCTATAAGCATTAAAATCTTAATGGGTAATAACACTAGGGTACAAACTTTGTTCACAACACTGACCGATTACTTTTTAAAAGAGAAAATATTAAACGTACTGAAGGAGAAAGCGCCAGACACAACAAAAGCATCGTCACTGGAGACGTATAAAAAGCTGAAAGATGAAGATGGACATTATTTTTCCCAGCTTCCTCCTCCTCCTCCTCCCTTGGCGGCGGCGACGCGGCGTTAGCGACGCATACGACAATGGACTTAAATACAATGAGGGTTACGTCTTGTTACACCGTTACTCCGTTACTGGATGGGGGTTGCAGACTAAGAGTCTACCAGGCCTAGGCCCCCTGTGCAGCTGGCCCGGGCCCGGGCCCGCCCCCGCCCCCGCCGCACTCACCCTTGCTGGCCGAGACGATGAGGTCGGGCAGGGCCGGGTTCCGGTTGTAGTGCAGCTCCCGGGGGACTTCCCCTCGCCGCCAGACGGTCAGGCCGCGCACGCTCGCCAGCTTGTTGTGGATCTGTACCCCGCACCCGACCCGGCAAGAACCTCATGAGAAATTGCAAAGTGCGCTCGGGCTGGGCCAACAACACATGCGACCGCGAGTCTTCGTGGCGCCAGGGGGCGCCACCGACCCGCGCTGGCACACCGCGGCCGCGAGAGTCTCGGGAGGCGCGGGGTAGGTCCGACCAGTCCGACCCCGCGACCGCGAAGGAGCGAAAGGCGACTTACATACTCCACGCGGCCCGGCTTGGCGTAGATCGAGACGAAGGCGCCCTGGCCCAGGGCCTGCTCCACGTCGTCGTCCGGCGACAGGTGCTCGCGCAGCCTGATGGGCTCGCCGGGGTCCACCGTCACCATGCCGTGGTCGCCGATCAGGATCACGTTGGTCTGCGACAGATGAGCAATATCGGCAATACAGCACGAGGGGTCGGGGATGGCCCGATCCCTCTACTGGAAACACCTCTAATTTTGATTAGAGGTAAATTTACCTCTACGGCAATATACCTCTAATAATATTGCTGCGAAAATACCTCTACAAGATTTACCTCTACGGTTAGGAGTAAAACACAGAGTTGGGAATTTACGTCTAAAAAGTTTTAGGAGTAAAACCTCTCCTACTGCGTTTTACACGTAAACCTTGACGCGGCGTAGTCACGTCTACGTCAGTTACCTCTCTACACCTTAGATGAAAATTGCGCAGTTCGGGAAAGGCGTGCAACGGTCACCCGGCGAGAGCCGCAGGTGTCGAAAAAGGAATAGGTATCATGGTCGGAGCACACCTCAAATTCATTTTTATTTTTTATTTTTTAAAGAGCTATTTAAAAAAATTAAAAATTGGTAGGCCCCTACCTAACTCGCAACCTGCGAGCCCCGCCTGCTTAACTTCGGAGTTCTGATGGGATCCGGTGTGTTCCAGGCGACCGCCACCCCGCGGGCACGAGAAGTCCTCTCCACTTCGGGGAGAGTCCCCGCTTAAGGCTGGCGGCCTGTCAGGCCCGCCGTACTACCCTATTTAAACAGCGCCTTGAAGCCGTAGGTAGCATTTCAGACCAACGACTGGGCACCACCGGACCGCATGACCGGTCAGTGGGAGGTAGAGGCAAGGAAGGACGATAGAGGGGGAGAAAAGCAGAAAGAGAAGTTTTTGCGGAAGAGTAAGCGTACGGTTGGTTAGACCTGTACTGACCCGCTCCCGCACAGGTCATGGAAAAGCTGTTTACTAAGGAGCCAGATTCATAGGCCTTACTTCCCCACGAGGGACCACCCCCCGTGGCATGGGACGGAACTTCCTGACAACTCGCTTTCGCTGCCAGTGAAGAACCTACCTGGGAATTGAACCCAGGCCCCAAGTGCCGAGTCTCATGACACCCCGCGGCTTTCGTGGCACTAAGACCACTAGACCGTCGGCGATTCCACGAGGGAGCTTCGTTGAAATGGGGGGTTTGAATCCCACGCCAAGCTGCTGTCCTCGGAAAAATTTATATTTTATAGCAAGATTTGAACCCGGGTTCTGTGGCCCCCGGATCATCACTATGCCGGCACGGCTACGACGCCATGGTACAAGTCGGCTTTCCACTAGGGTTTACGCTGCGAAGAGCCGTAGTCGCCGACGAACCTGTACCGGTGGCGTCATCAGTACGCCTGCTCTCCTTGCTGACGCAGCCCAGCCGCGTGGCGACTTTGGTATCCACATCTGCACCGTAAGGAGTACTGGGTGGGCACAGGTTCGAATACCGATCACAATATTTTTTTTTCGAAGTAGCTTTGTCTCTTTTAGTTGCCCGAGGCATAAGGACAGTGGATAAAAAGGATTAAGTAGGTAAAAAATAAATCAAAACAAATCGTTCTTCTTCTTTTTTAAGTTGAAAGCTTTCCTACGCTGTAAATTTTTTCTTAAAAAAAAAAAAAAAAAAAAAAAAACGTCTTTTTTAATGCATCGGGCAACTGCAAATAGGCAAAACTACGTACTGGTAAAAAGAAATAAAAAGAAGAAAAAACAGAGTGGTATTAGAACCTCTGTCCAACTCGTGCTTTCACCGGCGACGACATCAATGTCAAGTGCGGATTTGTTTTGATTTATTTTTTACCTACTTAATCCTTTTTATCCACTGTCCTTATGCCTCGGGCAACTAAAAGAGACAAAGCTACTTCGAAAAAAAAATATTGTGATCGGTATTCGAACCTGTGCCCACCCAGTACTCCTTACGGTGCAGATGTGGATACCAAAGTCGCCACGCGGCTGGGCTGCGTCAGCAAGGAGAGCAGGCGTACTGATGACGCCACCGGTACAGGTTCGTCGGCGACTACGGCTCTTCGCAGCGTAAACCCTAGTGGAAAGCCGACTTGTACCATGGCGTCGTAGCCGTGCCGGCATAGTGATGATCCGGGGGCCACAGAACCCGGGTTCAAATCTTGCTATAAAATATAAATTTTTCCGAGGACAGCAGCTTGGCGTGGGATTCAAACCCCCCATTTCAACGAAGCTCCCTCGTGGAATCGCCGACGGTCTAGTGGTCTTAGTGCCACGAAAGCCGCGGGGTGTCATGAGACTCGGCACTTGGGGCCTGGGTTCAATTCCCAGGTAGGTTCTTCACTGGCAGCGAAAGCGAGTTGTCAGGAAGTTCCGTCCCATGCCACGGGGGGTGGTCCCTCGTGGGGAAGTAAGGCCTATGAATCTGGCTCCTTAGTAAACAGCTTTTCCATGACCTGTGCGGGAGCGGGTCAGTACAGGTCTAACCAACCGTACGCTTACTCTTCCGCAAAAACTTCTCTTTCTGCTTTTCTCCCCCTCTATCGTCCTTCCTTGCCTCTACCTCCCACTGACCGGTCATGCGGTCCGGTGGTGCCCAGTCGTTGGTCTGAAATGCTACCTACGGCTTCAAGGCGCTGTTTAAATAGGGTAGTACGGCGGGCCTGACAGGCCGCCAGCCTTAAGCGGGGACTCTCCCCGAAGTGGAGAGGACTTCTCGTGCCCGCGGGGTGGCGGTCGCCTGGAACACACCGGATCCCATCAGAACTCCGAAGTTAAGCAGGCGGGGCTCGCAGGTTGCGAGTTAGGTAGGGGCCTACCAATTTTTAATTTTTTTAAATAGCTCTTTAAAAAATAAAAAATAAAAATGAATTTGAGGTGTGCTCCGACCATGATACCTATTCCTTTTTCGACACCTGCGGCTCTCGCCGGGTGACCGTTGCACGCCTTTCCCGAACTGCGCAATTTTCATCTAAGGTGTAGAGAGGTAACTGACGTAGACGTGACTACGCCGCGTCAAGGTTTACGTGTAAAACGCAGTAGGAGAGGTTTTACTCCTAAAACTTTTTAGACGTAAATTCCCAACTCTGTGTTTTACTCCTAACCGTAGAGGTAAATCTTGTAGAGGTATTTTCGCAGCAATATTATTAGAGGTATATTGCCGTAGAGGTAAATTTACCTCTAATCAAAATTAGAGGTGTTTCCAGTGGAGGTACTAGAGGCGACCCGAGGGGTCATTAACTTTAAACTTTTTAACTTTTACTCTCCTGTACACCGAATACTTGAATATTATGGTTGAATGTTGGTGAATATCGGTGAAATGTTCGTAATTTCAAGTTGAGCTTCTCTAAATTTGGGTGAAATACGTATTAGTAAGTGAGGCTAAAATATTGTTATTTGTGTGAAATACTGCTGAAAATGGGTGAATATGGTTGAATATTGAACTGATTACCGCAAGCCTGTACACTGAATATGCAAAGTTGTTGACCCCTCGATACAGCATACAGCACCGGACACGGATCCGGTCCAGGCCGTCGTTGGACGTGGTAAAAAATTAACCAACACCTTCTTCTCCTGCGGGCAGGAGAGCCCACCTCACCTCACCCGCCTAGCTAGAGAGACTCCGAGTCTCTCTACACCCGCCCCGCGCGAGGCGCTCGCCGCGGCTCACCTTATCCTTGAGGTTGCGCGTCTCCAGAGAGCGGAACATGCCCGTCAGCAGCTTGCCCACGTCGCCGATGGTGTACTTCATCTCGAGCGAGTCCGGGCCGTAGCTGTGGCCGACGTCGTCCACCAGCTCCGAGTACGTCATGACCAGGTCGAAGCCGCGCTGCAGGTACTCCAGGCTGCGCTCGATCGAGTCGCGGAGCACGCCGAGCGCGTCCTTGTTGTACGCGTAACCCTGCAAAGGTAAGGGTATTTAGGATTTCCGATGTCAGACCTCGTGTCGACGCCGCCCTGCCCAGGGCATACTCTCATGCCAGGGCGCTCGTAGCGCTAATGACAGCGGCGCACATCAGCATACACCTCTGTCATTTTTGGATTCATCGAAAACTAAAATCGTTCATCTTGGTAATGGACAATTATTGTGACTGGTCGATTTCGATTATTATTATTATTATTATTATCAAAAAATAATTCATCAGATCAAATTAAAATGATCGACTTTTACTCTCCTGTCCATTGTCGAAAAGAATTGACTTTTAAATTTTCGATTTCCTCCGATTATCTCTGTTTTCAATTATTGTTTTGTTCAATATCCATTTATTTTATTTTTTTAAATTAAATCGTTAATTTTGTTTTTAAAGTCATCGATTGCGATTACTTTTCACAACTGCACAGACCTACCTCAGCCTGCTCGGGGCGCAAGCCGTGCACCGGCACGTCGCTGCGGGACCATAGGACGGTGGCCACGCGCAGGCCCTGCTTGGCCGCCGTGGTCCACACGGGCTCGGGGCTCTGCCACCAGAAGGCCTTCCTCGTCGTGGCCGTGTCGTTGAGCATGAAGGCCTGCTGCCGCTGCCGGTTGTAGAAGAAGTTGGCCAGGATGCCGTGCGTCTCCGGGTACACGCCCGTGCTGATGGTCGTCCACGCCGGGAACGACAGCGACGGGAAGATGGTGTTGACGTATTCGGCCGACACGCCGTTCTTGAGGAACTCCTTGAAGCCAGACGTGTCCCCGGCGAGGTGCTTGATGTAGTCCCAGCGGAACCTGGCGTCAGAGAGGTGGACATGGTCAGCGAAAGACAAGGGGAAACAACTTTGGAATTTTTGTGCACGAAGTAATAACGAAAAATTCAGAAAAAAACAGAAACATAAGTAAAATTCAAGCAAAAATTCAGAAAAATTCAAAAAATTCTCTAAACTCAGAAAAATCTCCCAAAATTCACAAAAATTCACAACATTTACAAAATTTAGACAGAGTTGTTTCCCCTTTGGCTACATATCGGTTGAACATTGTCTTCATTGCCGAGTGCGTGTCGTGGTTCGGCAGAGGCCCGCCCCTGCAGCAGAGTCGGGCGCAGGCCATCCGCTCTGCAGCGGTGTCCCGCGCGGTGTCCCGCGGGCGGCGAGCCGTCCCGTCGCTCCTGCTCCTGCTCTTACCCGTCGAGGAGCAGGACGAGCGTGCGCCGCTTGTCGGTGAGAGGTTCGGCGGCCGGATCATCCTCCGCGGGCGCGCCGCTGGCCAGGGCGACGGCGGCCAGCAGGACCAGGAGGCCGGCGCGCAGTTTGGGTCTCATGGCTGGCCTGGAGGCGGACGGGGGCAACACAAAAGAGATTAGGTCAAGCTTTCAAGTCACACAACTTTTCTTCTTCGCTCTGCTTGTTCGCGACGCGGCCGAAGAAGCTCGTCGAGGAGACCGACGAAGGCGACGGCCATACGGAGGGCCTCTGACGCGGAAGGTATTTGGGTCGCAGCGGGCGGCGTGGTGTTTGGGCGCTCGGAGTGTTTGTACACGCCCTACGAGTGTATATTTTTCGTGCGTTTTTCTACACCTCAGGACGAATGGTGTGGCAGGGCGGGCTGGCCGTTTAACGGCGCGAATAATGCAGGCAAAAGAAAGTTTAGTTTTTTCTCGGGTGTTCCACGCCTCTGCGAGAAGCAGGCGAGATCGCCGCCGCAGGAGCAGCCAGCTCGGTCTCAGGAGGGCGTTACCGAGCTGATTCGAGTCAGTCTTCGACAGTAATAGAATTCAACTCTTTACACGACAGGACCACCGCCGTAGTGATTTCCATCGAACAAAACGTTTTCGGCTGCTAATGTGTCGGCTGCTGCCCCCCAGCAGGCCCAGGGCCATTAGGGGCTGCATATTCATCACCGAGCGCAATCCCCTGCGACAGGCAATCGAATATCGAAGTGTGTCCGAGATGGCGATCGAGCAGGGTCCCTTGGCCTCCCGCGGCGGCGGCACCAGCGGCCCAGCTGCGCACGGGTGTCCTTGGCCCTGGTGGCGAGCCCCGGCCCCCGGCCCCCCCGGCCCTGCGCGCCGCGGCGCTGGCACCCTTCGACTTGGTGATCTGCCAGGGGTTACAGCACTGCATCCGACTCGAGGAGGAAAGGATTTTCTAACACAAACTCTGTTGTTCGCGTGGCGCTGCGGCCGGCCCGGCCCGCGGCCCGCCGCTGCCTGCCTGCCTGCTGTGTTTAGACGACCTCCTCGCGATCGTGAGAGGCTGTTGTGTTGGCGGCAGCGCGCCTTAACGACTCCATTCTGATGATCGCCCGCCTGTGCTCGCCCAGAAGCACCCCGACACCTCCCCCCCTCCCCCCTCCCCACACACACAGACACTTTTTTTTCCAAGTTCGCTCTCGTTTCGCTCGCACGGGCGCTCGTGGTCCGCGCGTTGCGCCGCACTCACCGGGAGGAGGCCGTCAGCGGCGTAAGCGCGCCCCGCCGCGGTCCACACCTGAGAGCTCAGCGCGCCAAGCAGCCCCGCCCCGCCTCGCCTCGCCCAACCCCACCCCGCCCCACCCCGCCCCGCCCAGCCCTGCCTGGCCGGCACGCTCCTGCCAGGCTGCCAACATAGCCGCGTCAAATTTATACCACACGTCTGATTATTATTGTCACAAGTTATTTCACTTCCCTGTTCATTAAAGGAGCCTGCTGTGGACGCGAGCGGCGGACTTTGGGGAGATCTTTATTCGCGATGAAAAGAATAAAAATGACCCCAAATATTTCCGGTTTCCTTTCTGAGGAGCGCAATGCCATTTTGTTTTAAAGCGCCGGCACATTCCTTGGGCACTAATAAGTGGGCGTGGGCGGGCGCGGGGCGGGGCGGTCAGCAACAACAGCGCGGGCTGTCGCGTCCTGACGGACAAGGTCGAGGGAGGGAAAGAGGAAGAGGAGGATGGGGCTGTCCGTCCACCAACAACCGGTTTGCGAGAGAAACGGAGGCAGTCGTGCATTGCATACAGTCCAAATTAATCGAGACTCATACCGATCCTCTTGACCAAGCAGAGAGACTGCTGATGCTCAAGCGTATGATTGTGCTCACAACGCTGGTTATTAATGGGGGAAGGCCGTTGGAAAGTATTTTAATTTTACACCCCTCATGCAAAACAACTCACAAAATTGCAAGCGGCAAGGAGCGTTAGCTAAAGGCTCGGCTAGGATCGCGATTCCGTATTGCATTCGCACGTTGGAGGGACGCGCGGGCGGGCAGCCGCGGCCTGCGCTCGCGCCCGGGGCTTGGCTCATTCACTGGCGCACTGCCACGCATTTTAAAAGCCCCATCCCTTTTCCACACATACATACACAGACGCAGACATACACAGAAACAGAAGCATCACGTCGGTGTGCGCGTCTCTATTGAAGACAAGAAGTCTGTCGTCACGGTGACGCCACACAGAGGCCAAAAACGTGTACAATATTTTTTTTGCCTCTTAATTTTTCTGATTTTTAAAATGTTATTATTTGTTCTTAGTTTTGATTTTTTAAGAAAAAATTTTATCACCTTTTTATTGATTTTGATATTTTACCCCCGTTTCTGATTTTCTTTTTTCAATTTTGGTCTCTTTGATTTTTTATATGATTGTTTCGGGGCCGCACAATGATTTTCCAAGTGATCCCCCCCCCCCCCCCTCGGACGGGGCGGGGGGCGGCGCGCCGCGCTGGTGCAAGTGCCACGCGGAGCGGGGGGCGCCCGACCGGCCGCGGGTAGGCATTCCCGTCGAGAGGCGTGTCAGCCGGACTGCCTACCAACACGGCGCTCTCCGCCCCGCCCCGCCCCGCCCCGCCCCGCCCCGCCCCGCCCCGCCCCGCCCCGCCCCGCCCTGACCCACACCACGCCAAGCCATATGCCGCGCCACACACAGGCAGGCACCCAGTGCCATGGAGGGCGCGGTGCAGTAGTAAGGCTGCGTTTTCTAGGTTAGGAGCCGTGCGTGTGTGTCCCGCCGCGGCCCACCGCGCGGGCGCGCGCGCCGGGATGCATTCAGAACGCGCCGCACCGAGCACCTCCAGCGATACTCCACACCTCCACACAGCAGACTCGAGCACGCCTTTTTGGCCACACCTCGCACATAATCGCATCACATCGTATCGCAGGCGTGTTGGCGAGGCGGGGCGTGGCGCGGCGGGGCGGGGCGGGGCGGGGCGGGGCGGGGCGGGGCGGGGCGCGGGCGGGGCGGGGCGGGGCGGGGCGGGGCGGAACGTGGTAGAGATGGCGAGGCGTAGCGGGGAAGGCTTCGATCAACAGCAGCTGGCCGCAGCGTGCATAGTTTTCGCGGCGCACGACGGTCGATTCGCGAACGCCGACGAGAAACAAAGAGGCAGCCGTTCTGTGGCCCCGCCCCGCCCCACCCCGCCCCGCCCCGCCCCGCCAGGCCCACGCCAAGCAAGCGCGCGCACAACACGGAAGCTGGTTTGGCGTGGACCACACGTGCTCCGCTCCGCGCGGTGGAATGAAGGGGTGGAAAATAGAAAAGCGGGGAGCCGGCGGGTCTGAGGCGGGACAGCTCGGAATGCTGGTGTTCAATGCAAACCCGCCCGGGGCAACCTGGTCCCCCTGATGATAAACAAGGATCATTTGTCGGTGGACCGCTTGAGCCTGGCGGCCACTGCGGTGACCGGCGGCCGCGCGCCCCTCCGCGCCCCGCCTCGTGGGCCCCGGGCCCCGGGGGCACGGCTCTCCTGCCACATTAGCGCTGAGGTTGCGTGATGACAAAACAGCTGGTCGCTTTCACGAAAACTTGCGACACCGCGCGTGGAGACCGAGCAGGCGCGGCAGCCTATGTGTTTGATCCCAAGGGAAAAGGGATTTTAAGGGCCAAGAAAAATATCAACCTCTTCTCCCACCTCCCCGTCCGCCGTCACAAGCGGGAACAGTCACGTCATACGTCATTTGGCAGAGATCGGCGGGAAAGCGACTGCGGGCTGCGGGGTGTTTGACAATGGAGGACGGGGCTGGGCGGTGGAGCGGGTGGAGCACTGATAGGATCACCGGCGCGCCTAGCATGGGAGTGCCATGCCAGCCGACTAATTCCGAAGTGCGCTCTCCTCGCTCGGTCTCTCTCGCACCTACACGGCGAAGCCCATGAGTGCGAGAGAGACAGGGCGAGGAAAGCGCTCTTTCGGAATAAGTCGGAAGGGTGCCGCTGTGCTAGGACATCACGGCGTTGGGTCGCGGCTAGTCGCGGGCCAGGTCGAGATGCGGGGTGGGGCGGGGCGGGGCAGGGCGGGGCGGTGACAGGAAAAGGTCGTTTACAGTCCGTTATGGGCGTCGTGTAGTGCCGTCAGACAGGCATACGCATTCAGTGACACGTGCCACCTCCATCAGGCTAAGTTTACGCGACCTGCAATAAATTATTATTGAACAGCGTGCTCACCGATGGAACTATGATCATGAGGTCGAGCGTGCATGCGTGCATCCCTCCCTGCTGCCTTCCTCCCTTCTCAAAGCAGTAGCAGGCGCGAACGCAAAAATAAGTGCGAAAGGCCACGAGGCGGTCGCTATGCGCATGCGCCAGCGTTCCCTGCTCGACTCCACTCCCCTCCCCTCCCCTGGCCGGCGTCGGCACGGCAGCTCGGTGCGCGCGCAGCGCGAGAATTGACCCAGAGCCGCTTCCCCCTCCACCACCCGGTTCCGTGGTGTAGTGGTTATCACATCTGCTTTACACGCAGATGGTCGCCGGTTCGAACCCGGCCGGAATCAAGGGTACATTTTACCACCACTTGAAGTGACCTGTAATGTTCTCAGATGCACCGTGACAGGTACATCCTGACAAAAAGTGTCGACAGTGAGCAGTATGAACGGTTCCGTGGTGTAGTGGTTATCACATCTGCTTTACACGCAGATGGTCGCCGGTTCGAACCCGGCCGGAATCAAGGGAACATTTTACTACCACTTGAAGTGACCTGTAATGTTCTCAGATGTACCGTGACAGGTACATCCAGACAAAAAGTGTCGACAGTGAGCAGTATGAACGGTTCCGTGGTGTAGTGGTTATCACATCTGCTTTACACGCAGATGGTCGCCGGTTCGATCCCGGCCGGAATCAGAAGAACTATTTTGACACATTACATGTCCGTTTAAAACTGTGTAACGGTATTATTGTAGTTCAAGTCGTGGGGGGAGGAGGGGGAAAATCACTTCGAAGCGTCAGTCTGCGGACCGCCCCCCCCCCCCCAACACACACTCACACACAAACAAAAAAAACAAGAAGAAAGATACAGGAAAATCGAAAACAAGAAACTTCAATAAAAATTGAAAAGAGATGAAAATTGATCAAACAGTGACATTCTCCTTGAAAACTTAAAAGAAAATTAATAACGGAACAAGAGATTTTAAATAAAATCAAGTGTCTAAAAAAATTAAACATTTTGTATCGGTTTAAGTGATCGCGTTTGATTGTTTTGCTATCAACTTAGCATTTTGCTCGTCACTTTGTCAAAGCCCCAACACGCGGGATGGGTTGGGATGGTGCGGGCAGGGCGAGGCGGGGCGGGGTGCGGCGGGGCGGGGTGCGGCGGGCGGGGTGCGGTGGGGCGGGGTGCGGCGGGGCGGGGCGGGGTGGGGCGGGCGCGGCGGCACAAAGGGGCACGTCTTGCGCGCCCCACACACCGGCCGAGCCGCGGCCGCACATCTGCATGATAACGAAGGGGCGCGACTCATCGCGGTGCCGTGCACGCCCGCGTGGAGGGCCATCCGCAATAAAAAAAGAAATATTTAGCGCCAAAGAGGACCGAAAGCAGACACCAAACCGGACACGAAGGCCATTACGCCGCCGCGCGCTTGTATGGGAGGTGACATTTTTTTTTGGCGACCAAGTCCCGTTTAAGTTTTCTAGAAGATTACATACATCTAACAACATTTTTGTACCATAAAATTTGCAAACTATTCCTTAAAATTAGAAGACAATTAGGGACGATATTTTTAAAGTTAATATTGTTTGTCTAGTGCTAGATTTTTATGTGATTTTCCCCCGTGTATAATGTCACCGCAAAATGTCAAGAGCGGGATACAGGCTTATGGGAGGCAACGGTGGCACGTGCAACCCCTCCCAAGGTCCCTCCCCCGCCAAAGATCTGAAAATAATACAAGTCTTGTACCTTATTAAAGTTCTCTCAAGACAATCGCACGGAGAGGGTGAGGCAGGCAGGGAAGCAAAGCAGGCAAGGGGCTGCGGTGGGACGCCAAATGATTCGCCAATAATCTGACGCAAAGCCCCAACGCAACAGACGACGCGCAGGATGGGCGGGACCTATACAACGGGACGCCCCGGGAGGTGTGCAGCCGGACGTGGCGGTGGGAGGGGGGGGGAGGGCATCGCCGGGGGTTGGAAATTGGGACAGGGTGGCCCGCGGAAGGAAGGGGTGGGGCAGCAGATAGAAATGTCACGGAGCGATATCGGGGCGGGGACGTCCAGGTGACCCACATACCTCCGCGGTGGGCCCAGCCGGCCCAGCCGGCCCAGCCGGCCCAGCCCCTAACCTTGCCCAGAGCACGCCGGGGAAGGCCTCTGCCGTCACGGGGTGTTGCGGCCAAATCTCTCTGTTGCCGGACATGATACTTTCCACTCACTAGAACTCGTCGCAGTGTCGTGAACTGAAACGTTTTTCGATTGTTGAGCAGAGGACTCGGGCGTGCGGCCACGCATAATTCTCACAACTCGTATATTCATCAAACTGTTAGGAAAATGAAAATTTTGAAGCAAATTTCTTTGGCCCCTCGATGGTCGCGGCTTGATCGCGGTCAGTCAACCTCGCCGTTGTTTCGGCCGGCCCGCCGGATTTAGATCCCCTGAGGCACGCCGGGCCGGGTCGGGCCGAACCGGCGCGGTGCTATCGCCGCCGCGTGCGTAACCGCGTGTGCCAGTTGTGTTACCGCCCTCTATTTTTAAGCGGCGCGTTTTCTATTCTGCAACCTCCACCTCCCCCACTCCACCCCCTCATCCGCCCCCTTATTTCCTCAATACATATATATTTTTTTTTTTTTTTAAGAATCATACAAATCCAAAAAGTTTTTGTCGTTAATTCTCAGCCCCGGTACACCAGACTGTTTCGCTACCTGAGCGCGTGAGCGCAACTTATGTCGCGGGAGCATGGCGGCAATCATACACTGATAATAAAAGTGTTAAACTGGCGTTCGCATTGAGGTGTTTAACACAACGTTGCATACTTTCATGTGTTGACTGGAAATTTGCATACATAATAGTGTTGAACAGTAAATTTGAACACTTTAATGGTGTCCAAACCGGTCCAAACCTACACCCATTCAACCCTCAAGTTAAACACTACTTACTTTTAAGTGTTCAAATTTACTGTTAAACCAGTTAAACACTTTTTAGTATGCAAATTTCAAGTCAAACAGCTAAAAGTGTGCAACGTAGTGTTCAACACTTTAATGATGCCAGTTGAACTCTTTTTTATCAGTGCAGTTCACGCGGGGAAAAATTCAACAACTCGAACTTTTGCCGCTGCTTTCAAGCGCGACCTTATACGTGTACTCCGCGTACCGCGTGCCGCTCGCGTTAAAGCAGCAGGGCGCGGATCCCCCGGTCCAGACGCTATTTCGGAGAGTGCTCTCGCAGGTGGCTCTCCTCCACCTCCACTCGCTTACCGCATAATTACCAGTAGCATGGACAAGGGACTGTCCCAGAGGGACAAAACTTTTTGTACACCTCGTAATTCAGAAAATTTAAGAGAAAATAAAGAGGAAAAATTCACCAAAAAAATACTAAACTTCAGGAGAATTTAGGAAAAATTCAGGAAAATTCACAAACATCTATAGGCAAATTTCAAGAAAAAAATTGCGGAAATTCACATAAAATTACAAAAAATAACGAAAATTTACAAAAATTCACAAAATGTGTACACCAAAACTCAGAGGTGTTTCCCGCTCGAGCCTGTCGCTGGCCCTGTCACCTGGCCTGGTGCCGGCCGCGGGGTCCTATTGTGCATACTACATTGTACTGCAGCGCCCAGCCCGGCCCGCGCCCGCGCCGCGCCGACGGTACTATTCACACTGGGTCAGGATGATCTCATTGCCACCGCTCACCGCACTACTGCGCCACGCGCTGCGTGCGCTACGCTATTTCGAGAAGGGCATATAAGCCCGAGGACCTGCATCAAGTGCATGGTGCAGCTTACGCGCCTGCTACTGAGCGAATAAGTGTCATACGACCACGGGGGCAAGCGAGGGGGGGATCACACATATAAAACTTGTACAATGATTTTTTTTTATTTTTGATTTTTTATTTTATTTTTCTTCTGATTTTTCCTGAGATAAAAAAGAAACAATATGTTACTTTTTAAAAAAAATTGTGTTTTTTCTTGTTTTGTTCCCATCTTTCTCAGTTTTGGGTTCATTTGTTCTCAATTTTTCGGATTTTTATGCAACTTTCTACTTGATTTTATTTTGATTTTTTTTTTGATTTTTTGAATGATTTTTTGGGGGCTGTACAATGATTTTTTCGAAGTGAACCCCCCCCCCCCCCCCTCGGGGGCAAGCACGCGGGCTGCAGAGTTGCATTAGTTTCAATGTACCGGGTGTCCCAGCCCAGACAGGACGTCAGTTGGGTTGCCTGAGCGCTGGCCGCAGGGGCTATGGGCGAGAGGGGAGCGGGGGAGGTCTACCTCCCGCCACCGCCACACCTCCCCTCTCGCCCATAGCCCCTGCGGCAAGCGCTCAGGCAACCCAACTGACTGTCCTGTCTGGGCTGGGACACCCGGTATATCTTTTATTTTTTAATGTCGGTATTTTATGATAAGACATTTAGAGAGTTTGGATTGAAATACGACGCGGGAAGAATAGTTCTGGCCGAGGTTCTGGCTCAACAATGATTAGGACACCGAAACCACAACTCCATTTACACGAGATGTCACAGTGCGACGCGTAATGAAGGCTGATGAGCCCCTCTCTCGAAATGAGGGAGGACTGGGTCTCAGCTTTTTATGATATGGGCGGGCGAGTCAGCTGAACTTTAAAACACCGCCGGCCGTCAAGCCCGACAAGGGAGGCGAGCAGGCGCGGCGCGGGCAGGCATCCATACCCCCCTGTCTGCACAACGGCCGAGCTGAGCTGAGCGGCCACCGATGGAAAATTTATTGTTTCACGAAGCTTTTAATGAATTCAGCGCGCGGCACTCTTTGAACAGTTTGTGTTTGCGCGCGCAGAGGTTGGAGGTTAGACCTAGTGTCAGCTGATTTGCCCCCCGTACTGCCCGGCCCTGCCCGGCCCGGCGGCCCTGCCCCCCCCCCTCCCCCTCCCCCTCCCCCTCCCGAGGTCCGGCCCCTCGCGGTCCAAAATGAAAACGAAAACAGAGCTAAGATAAACGCGGCGGGGACGGGCTGCAGCCTGCAGCGAGCGCCGTGCAGATCTAGAACCTCGCAAGTCTTCTTTTCGCGCGGAGCAGGCGACAAGCGCTGCTGCTGCTCGGCCGGACTCGCGCTCTCACCACCGCTCGGCAAGGATCAATCAAGCGCAGCGGCGGGAACAAGTAGTGACAAACGCAGCAGAAATGTGGCAATGAATGAGAGCACTAGCGTGCACTCGCACTTGCTCCGGGCTGCGTGAGCAGGCAGGGGAAAAAAACAGGATACGTGTAAAAAAATAAAAACTTAGAGATACTTGTGCTATAGGGGCTCGTCTCGGAAATAGTCTGGACAGTAGAGAGCAGAGCCGGCCCGGCTCGGCTCGGCTCGGCAGATGTTAAGAGGTACTGTACGCCCAATTACACATACTACTACCAGTGCGGCTCAAGCGTGAGGCTTTTTCATGAATGGACCCGGGAGCAGAGCAGAGCAGAGGAGAGCGCGCGGCGAACAGCTGACGGGCTGCGGCTCAACAGGCCGCGTGTTTCTGAGGAGTACTACTCGCGGGCGCGGCTACTCGCGCTCGTGCCGAAACACGCGTGCAAAGCCGTATCAGAATAAACAGAGAGGCTCAAGTCGCGCTGCAGTGAGGCTGCCCCCGGCCGCAGCCCGGCCCAGGCACGGCCAGCCAGGATCAGGTCGTTGTCTCTCCCCCGTGCTCTGCCATCCGGTGGTTCGCCGGCTGCAGGGGGGAGAGAGGGAGAGGGAGCGAGCGAGATGGACAGAGCAGGAGAGAGAGAGAGTGACAGAGTGAGAGAGAGAGAGAGAGAGAGAGAGAGAGAGAGAGAGAGAGAGAGAGAGAGAGAGAGAGAGAGAGAGAGAGCCGAGGGCAGAGGGATCGCGCTGTGATTCCATTTAAGCTGGGGAGGAGGGGTGAAGGGGCGCGTAGGGAATCTGCAGGACCGGACGGCGGCGGCGCGGCGGGTGAAGAAGAACAGACGGTCGCATCGCCAGTCCCACGGGCGCAGGGGGCGTACTCGCCGTCTTACGGGACGGAAAGTCAAAATAACTCAAATCGAAATCCGTGTTTGTTTGTTTGTTTTGTTTTTTTTTCTTTTCTTTTTTTCAAATTTAATGCTGATGCTGATACCAGGAGTAAAGTTACAAGTTACTCCCGGACGATCGGCGTGCTACTCACTGTCTTGGCTGCAGCTCGCACTCGTCACGCGCGTGGGGTAGGGGGTGGGTATGGGTATCCCGTCACCCGACCGTCTTTCTCTGTCACTGTCGGGCTGCTTCACTGGTCGCCGTCACCTTCGCGTCACCATCTCCCGGCGCGGTAGCGGCTCATGATATCACTGCACTGGTTCGGCCCGACCCGTCACCCCAGCCTCTGGCTCCCGTAACGCGCGGATGAGAGGAGATGAGAGCTCCGCCCGGCCGAAGCGCTCGCTGCTCATGTAATGGACTAAAGCCCGCGCCCGCGCTCCGCAGCGACGCCCCACCGCGGCCTCGCGGGGGGGCCCGGGGGGGCCGGGGGGGCCCGGGGGCTCCAATGCATCGCCTGGTGGGGGGCGCCCGCCGCGCCGCCGCCGCGCCCCACCCAGGGCCCAGGTCCCCCCCTGTCCTAGGAGCCCTGCCAAATAATATGAGGGCTGGGCGCAGTGACCTATACCTTTACCTTCGCCTTGTCCGCGAGCGTCACGCGGCGGGGCGGGGCGGGGCGGGGCGGGGTGGTATGGGGCGACCCACACCAGCTGGACGATCCCCCCCTCCCCCCGGTCAAATCCCGAAGGGGGGGGGGGGGAATCACTCATGCGTGTACAATGATTTATAAAGCACTTATTTAAAAAAAAATCTTTCGATTTTTCTTTTTTAAGAAAAATTTCACACTCTGATAAACTTTGATATCCCCCCCCCCTATCTCTAACTTTTTCAATATTTAATTTACCTTTTTGTTCATTTGTTCCCGATTTTACGGATTATTTCTGTATCTTTCTTCTGTTTGGAAGGTCTTTTCTCTGGGGGGCGGGGTGTACGCAATGATTTTTCGAAGTGAGCTCCCCCTCGCCCTATCCCTCTCCGTGCTACACAGCAGCGGGGGTGGGGAGAGGGCGATAGGGGCGTATGATCCAGCCAGGCATGACGAGACGGTTTGAATATATCGCAACGGCGTGATCACCTGAGCCGCATGATAACCAAACAAGACAGCAGCAACCTGGCAGCTTTGGCTGTAGGCACTGCAAGCGAACTGAATAACCATTTGAACGCAGAAATCAGGTCAAGCCGTTGTCACAGAGCGACGCCGAACCACTAACGATGATTCAGTAACGCAACAAAACTACCCCTTCCACGAAACGACGCAGTGGTTTCCCTTAAACGGCGCCGCGGCCGCGGCCCGTCATCTAGGCGCCAATACCGCATCAGTGCACCCATAACCTGCGCCCCGCCCGGCCCCGCCCCGCCCCGCCCGGCCCGGCCCGGCCAGGGTGGCCGCCCTTGAACTTCCGCCGGAAGCACTATTGGCACTAAACGGCGGCGGGCGGCTGCTGCCGCTTTTAACAGCGAGGCGTAAGTGCGGCTTCCCCTGGCTGTCATTTCCTTTGCAGTCAGTCAGGCGGGCTGGTCCCAGCCCCAGCGCGGCCCCGCCCTGCACGGGCACGGGGCCCGGGCCCCGCTGCTGCAGCTGACCTTGGCCTCGGCCTCCGCGATGGGCGAGGCCGGCGCGAGGCTCCTGCGGGGCCTGGGCCGGCCTGCAGGCCTGCATGCGCCCCTGGGAGGTGTAAGGGCGAGGCCAGGCCAGGCCGCGGCCGCAGGGCAGGGCAGGGCCGGGCGAGGCCAAGGTGTCGGGTCGGGCCCGCAGGACGGTCAGTCAGTCAGTCAGCTGATCATGCCGCAGAGGGACAATTTTGTCCCCACGCTGTCTCCTGTCTGCGAATAATCGATAGGGAGGGGATACAGGCGATCCCAAGGCTGCAGTAGGCGCGATGAGGATGAGGCGGACCCCGCCCCGCCCCGCCCCGCCCCGCCTCCGCTCATCCTGGACGACCACTGACTGCTGCTGCTGCTGCCGCTGCATGGTGCGACCGAGAACGCGGACACGCCCCACCGCGCGTCGGCACTTCGTCGCACCAAATGCCAATTAGGAGAGGGAGTCTCTCCCATCACGCTACACTACGACCTCCGAGTCTATGTCTCCGCCCTGTCTCTGTCTCTCTTGCACACGCTTACTATTGCCCTTTCTCTCATCTCTCTCTCTTTCTCCACACTGACCTACATCAAGATGTGTGCGTCTCGCGTCTCCCCTTCCTGCTGCCGCCGCGCCGCCGCGCTCCTCGTCAAGGAGACAAACGCTCACTTCCATCCTCCTGCTGCGCGCTGCGCGCTGCGCGCTGCGCCCCTCCCTGGAGACGCCTATCGTCCCCACGCCCGGGCGCGCCCCCCGGGCCGCGTCCGCTGGGCTGCAGGACGCTCCCCGCCAGCACGTGCACCTGCAGGCGCGCGGCGGGGCGGGGCGCGGGCGTCCCCACCGTGTTTTGTTTCGATTTTTTTGTTTTGATTTCTCTCACTTTTTGATAAGTTTTGATCTAATTTCTTTCTATTTTAAAAAGTCAGAATTCTGACTTTTTACCATTTTTTCCCCCAGTTCCTTTTTGTTTCTCGACGCGTCCTAAGAACAAAGTCCGATCTGTATGCGCGACGCTCAACAAGGTCCGATCTGTTTGCGCGACGTTCAACAAAGTCCGATCTGTTTGCGTGCGTTTCAACAAAGTCCGATCTGCTTTCAGCCGCGCTCTGCAGCGCTGGCTTATTTTATTTATATGTTCGTTAATATTAGCAGAAGAGAAAAAGTAATGGATGCTACGTGATCCTAAAAGATGAAAGAAAAGCTGATACAAAAAATGATAGGCAAAGATACAGTAACAGAATTGTCACAGAGATCTTAATATCCACCACCCGAGCGCGGCCGAAAGCAGATCGGACTTTGTTGAAACGCACGCAAACAGATCGGACTTTGTTGAACGTCGCGCAAACAGATCGGACCTTGTTGAGCGTCGCGCATACAGATCGGACTTTGTTCTTAGGACACGTCGTTCTGTTCTTGGTTTTTCGGATTTTTATGTATCTTACTCCGTTATTTTTATTTATTTTATTATCGATTTTTTGGGGCAGCCGTACAATGAATTTTCAAAGTGACCCCCACTCCCCACGGCCGCAGGTTCTTGTTTTATTCCTGCGGCATAGACGCTAGTCGTATCGCACGCACCGCTGCAGCTGCGTCGCCTTCACCGTACTCGGACGCGGACGCTAGGCGTTTAGCCTCCCTCCCCAATCGACGCGATGAGAAACGATCAGGATTGGCATTGGCACTCTGCCTGCGTCAAACGCGCGCCAAACGAGGGGCGTGTGTCTAATCCCCGGAGAAATGCAGTCGTGACAACGGCGGACTGCACTTCAGTGCATTGCGGAGCTCCGACTCGTTTAGCGCGAATTGGACTCCCCCCCCCCCCCCCTTCCCCTTCCCCCCGACCCTTACCTCGCGGGCCCCGCCCTTCTGAACACACAATCCATTGGGACTTAATGCTCGGGCAGGGCCGGGCAGGGCCGGGCAGGGCCGGGCAGGGCGGGGCGGCAGCAAAACGAATGGGGATGATAACGATACGGAACGGGGTAAGCAACCGCCTCTGCGCATGCACCGCACTGCACCGCGGGGAGAGGGAGGGAATCTCCCCCGACGACAAGCAGTGCGTCACGTCACCAGATGAATCGTTGCCGGCACGCCCACGTCAATGCTGTTTCATTTCCTCAGAATGCTGATCAAGGTCGCATTTGAAGTTAGTCGGCCACGATCTTTGAAGCAATACATTAATATTTTTGATCTTATTATCGACGGCGTTAGACAAAATTCGTTCAAATTTTCAAGGCAAGCCGTTGCCTCAAGAAAATGTGGGAGGAGGAAGCGCCTGCCAGACCGCACCCAATAAGCCTACCCCCCGCTGTCTCCGCCCCGCCCCCCACCCCCACCCTGGTCCCCAACCGCAGCGGAATCATTTCCGAGGGTGTCAATCGTACAGCTGGGGGTGCGGCGCTGGTTTCGGCGAGGCGTTGAAAGCGAACACCTGGACGAGTGGAGTGATTGGTGTTTCCCGCTGACCCACTGACCCTACCCCGCCCGCCCCAACCCGCGGGACGCCACCACCCGGTCGGGGCAGAGCGGAACAGGCGCGAAGGTTAGTGAGGGACAGGGCAGGGCACAGCAAGGCGATTCCGAACACCGTTTTGTAGTGCCCTCTCTCTTGCACCTTATGGCCGTGCCCCATGAGTGCGACAAGGAGAGAGCGACGAAACCAGGGTGCGGAATCACCCTGCAGGGCACCCGCACAGGGTGGAGGGGGAGGGAAGTACAGCCGGGGAAGCGCCCCACCCGGGACCAGGTCCGAACAGCGTTCAGCAGCGTCCTCTCTCGCTCCTTATGGCCGCACTGCACGAGTGCGACAAGGACAGAGAGACGAGACCACCGTGCGGTGCGGAATCACCCTACCGGCCCGACCCGGCCCGGGCCTTATCTGCCACCGACTGCCAATCTCTTGCATTTGCTGCAGCGGCAGCCGCGTTCGTTAGGCGCTCTGCTGCGCTGCCGCGCCGCTCAGCGACAGCAAGGACGTCCTCGAGTCCCGGGGAAGAGGCGTGAGCTATTTCAGCGCCGTGCAAATCACTGAGCGCGATCAGCTCCTGAAAGAGACAAATAACTCATATGGGGGAGAGATGCATCTTCTTCACGAGCTGTTTTCTGCGTTGCCGTCGCAGAATTGTTGTTCTCGAGATCCTAGAGTAGTAGGGCCCTACGGAGGGGCACGTGGGGTCGGTCAGTCGTCAGGGAAATCAGAGCGGAAACTTGCCGAGAAGCAGATGTCGTGGGTCGTGGGGCGCGCGGCGCGGCGCGCGGGTTAAGCCCTGGCCGCATGGCGCTTCCTTGCTCGTGCCTGGGTGCGGCCCGGCCCGGCCCGGCCCAGCACGTGGAGAGGACTCCGGGATCAAATCCACCCGCCAGTGCGCCGCAGTGAGCGCAGCTGCCACCAGGGGGCGCAGCGTGACGCCTGCAAACCTGAGCGAGCAGGGGCAGGACGGCCCCGTGCTGAGCGGACATACTCCCCGCAGGACGAGTCTGCGAGTGGCGTGGAGTACCTCCGCTACCGCCATCGCGCGGACTGGACTAGGGTATCGCCAGGAAGAGTAGTTGGGGGGAGGGGGGAAGGCCAACCGACCACGTAATTTTAAAAGTGATACGCATGAAAATTACGGCGTTGAAATAAAAAAAATATCAATCAAGATTGATATTGAAAGCAGATGATATAAAAACATTGAAAAACAAAGACGCGATCCGCATACAATTCGCAAAACGCGGCCCAAGCCAACCAGCGCGGCGGCACTGCTGCGCACTGCGCAGTCGGGCCGAGGCCCTTCTTTCCTTCCTTCCTCACGTCCTGGAGCTCTGGAGAAACGACTGGAGTCACGTGCTGCCTGGAGCCCTGGAGCGGGCCCGCTCCGCTCGCGCTGCGCCGCCGCGACTGCGCACGCACGCAACGTGGCGGGGCGTGGCATCGCTCAGGTCCAGGTCCGGAGCCGCAAGGTCGTCTGGTACGGTCTGGAGCAGCCTGGAGCCTGCTGGAGCCTCCAGAGGACGCACCGCCGCTGGTCGGGCCGGCGGCCTGGCCAGGCAACTGTTGTGTCGCCTCGACTCCGACCGGCACCTCCCCTCCCCTTCCCTCCCCTCCCGGCCCGGGTCTCGATTGACCAAACGACCCAACGACCGGGACCTGCTTTCACTGCGAGCGCCCCTTGCCGCCCAGCCTGGCCCCGCCGGCCCCGCCACGCCAACCTGCTCCACTCCTAACTTTTCTGAAGGGAGGTTTGGGGATTGACAAAGTGGGATGAGTTAGATGACTGGTGATTCGACAACTGGTTGCTGGGTAATTCCACAAAAGGTGGGGAGAGAGAAAAAAAAAGAAATAAATCCCGACAAACAAAATTATTAGGGGATGTGGTCTCAAATAGAAATGATAAATACTCAAGTAAAATAAACAATTTATTTCAGTAATTCACTAGAAACTGCCTTACCAAGGCAAACAGCAGCACAATTAAGTTTTATGTGCACAGAGTTGCAACTGGGAAAACAATGACAATGATTTTAAAGCATGGAGAAGAACCTTGCAAAATCACTTTACAATAGTAGATGACACAGCTCCAGGAAAGCTTTATCATATGGTCTTTTTTAAATTGAAGATTACCAAAATGACCAAGATAATTATTGCATCCCTTCACAAAATGCTCAATAATAGAATAATCTAAACGGCTTGTGCTTGTTAGTAACAAGCAATCAGCTAACTTAGCAAAAAATTTATCACAAAAAGGACTGGAATGAGCTCAAAGCATCTTTCAGCAAAAGCAATGAAACAAGAAAATTGAAGAATCGTTAATATCCGTTTACCATTCAAATGAAACCCATGAGGAAGGCCTATTTACAAACAGTCTTAAAAACTAATGAGGTTTGGCACTTCATGTGCTAAACCGCTCCTCAGTCCGAGCTTCCAGGGCGGTAGCTTTCAGGCACTTATGCAAGACTGTGATGTCTCATTCCCTTAAATATGAAATCTTAATATTAAAAACAAAAACAATACTACCAAGCGATGTAGACGACCAGTCAAGAGCTGGTCTTCACACGCAATAGTACGCAATACTGACTCGACAAAAGGACTCTTTCACGCAAAGGAAAGACACTAATTTTAAACCACACACAAAAAAATTACAACCTGACTTGTGAAGCGAGCACATAAGTGCTAAATACTACGCCTCTGGTAAAATGTACTGAAGTATTTAAGATAAATAAACAGACATGATTCTGTGTGCCATAGGCACAACAAAAAATAACAAAATATTCAGGCCGTCTTTCAATGCAAAAGATTACCACTATCTGCACTACTTTCCACTAATTTTGAGCCTAACACAATAATAATGGAAGGAGTCCGTATTATGCCAGAAATTAACATACATTGGAGGAAACATTTACAGGGGTCTCTCCACACTAGTGGGAACTAAAGCTCCAACACACAAACAAAAGAAAAAGAGAGAAAAAGAAAGAAAGAAAACGGGGAAAACGAAATGCTGATGATTAATACTGCGGATTCTGGAGAAGCTTCTCGGTCGTGGGTGGACGGACGGTGAGCGGACGGGAGGGGGGGGGGGGGGGGACGGAGCCTACAGCTTCTGGATGATGTCGGCCTTCTGCTTGAAGTCGACGGACTCCTTCTTCACCTCGTACTTGCTGCTCTTGCGCGAGGCGAGCTGCGCCCGGAACTCGGCGGCCGACATGTTGAGGTTGAGGGCGTTGTTCTGCCGCTCCAGGGTGCCGTTGGCCGAGCTGCGGCCGCTGTCGCCCTGCAGACACGACACAATGACAATGCGTTAGTGCGGGGACGGGTGGCACGCAGTGCAGGTCGCGGAACACTTCGATGAGGCCATGGATGCGATGGGAACCTGCTCTGCTTCTTCTTCTTCTCCACCTCGAACCGCCCGCGCCCTCGCCCGGCCCGGCCGCCCGTCCACGCCCCGCAACGGCGAGCCGAGCCGGGCCGGGCCGGGCGCTCTGGCACGCGGCGGGGAAGTCCACCTCCAGCGGGACCGGACCGGAAGTGATCGCATGCCGGACCACCAGGAACTTGGGGAACGATAAGGAACCCTCCCTCACGCGTATGCGAGATAGTATGGCCGCACTCCGCACTCTCCTCACCTCTCCGCTCTACATTACCGGGGCCGGGGCGCGCACGTACTGAACCACGCCAGCAGCCCCCCCGACGCGAAGGTGATGGAGAGGCACCACGCCAGGCGGGCGACTTGCGGATATGAACGTCCAAACGGGCCCAGCAACGTTAAAGCGAGAAGACACGCGGGGCTTTCAACGTGTCTGGGAAGCAGCAGCAGTGCGGGCCCAGGGCGGGGCGGGGCCGTGCGCGTGGGTGGCGAGGCAGACGTCGATGCAGATGCCGCGACTCGAGGACAAGGAAGACGACGGCGCGTTTAGATATTCCACGCCATACCAGAGGCGCCTGTAGCAGCCACAAGGTCTGCCCCGCGGACCCGCCCCGCCCCGCCGCCCCGCCGCACGCAACACCTTTTCTCGGGAAAATGCACACCGGCAGCCAGGAGGCAGGCGCGCGTCGGCGTCGGGTCGGACGCCACATCGCCACCACAACTATGCGTCGCCTCGCCTCGCCTCGTCCCGCCCCGCCCCGCCCCGCCCCGCCCCGCCCCGCCCCGCCCCGCCCCGCCCCCCGCCCCGCCCCGCGCGACAGGCGGTAGCAGCAGCAGAAGCAGGCAGACGGGACGGAGGACGCTGTCGTTCGGCGCGCTGCATGCAAGTGCAGGACTCGTCGGTGACGCAAGGCGCTGAGCATGCGCCACTCAGACGGCCGGCGCGCTTTCAGCCTCACATTGTTTGACACCTTGACCGCCATCGTCCCTTTTTCTGAGGGGTCCCCCTGGTCCCCCACGAAATAAACTCGTTGAGCAAGAGGAAAACTGCTCAAAAGATACTCGGAAAAACTTGCAAAATGATTTTTAAAAAAAATGATCAAATATCACTCGCCAGCACCCACGAAACTCATTCTGTACACCCACTAGTAGATTGGGGGCACTGTCACCTTTTATCCTTAAATTACCCCCCTCCTCCACTAGATCCTACCCTACCATCACATCTCGTCTTGCCTTTCCAGGTACGTAATAAAACAACAATAAAAGGACCAGCCTCTCCTTACCTGCGATCCCTGCTGGTCGGGCTCGGGACTCGACTCGGAACTTCTCAGACTGTTTTTTCGCTCGCTGGAGGGAGATTTCGTCTGCAACACACAATGGGGGAGTCCATTAGAAGAGTGCGCATCTCCACTGATTAAACACAAATGGGTTAAAATGGTCAGCTGCCGTCCAAAACGACCTGTGGGGTGTGCTTGACAAGCCAGCCACCAGCAACAAAATCCCACTTTTTGACGAAAGTTTTCCAGCGCCAACATAACACTCCATTTTTAAAAATAAAATAAAATAAATTAAACGGCATAATTTCAAAACTTCCGGGTCATTTCCAGACCGCCGAGCAGAGACTAGGTTTCCAGATTCGCAAGTCGTGTCTAGAACCAGTGATTCATTCATAGATACGTAGCCGACCGAGGCGTTAGTCAGCGGTCTAAAAGTCGTTCCTCCTCATCCTCGCCCGCAGCATCCGTCACGCGGGCTGCCCGGCGCGGTGGTTCGCAGACAGAAAAGCAGACGAGCTTCATCCGATGCGCAGCCGAGAGCACTTCAGAGGGGGTCGAGAGGTTTTCCGCAACGACGCATTGCCTCATCGATCACTCATACAAAATATTAAATATATTTTTCTCGATTTTTTTGATTTTTCTGAATCTTTTTGCCAAAACTAATTTAGATTTTCTAGATTTTTATTTTTTAATGATGTTTTGGGGATCGAACTATGATTTTTCGAAGTGACTCCCCCCTTGGCCTGCGTTGCCTTTAACAAACAGCCCTTGCAGAGTCGACGCTTGCGGCTGCCCGCTCTGCAACCCTGCCTAATATTGCCTGCTCAACACGGCCACGGCGAGCAGCAGCCGCGCTCCGCTTCCAAGTGGAAAAAATTTGCGTTGATGAGACGAAAGTAGTTGATGTAGGCGGGGCTCAGCTGATGAGGTGACGGTCGCTTACACGGCTACACGTCAGTGACGCTATAGTCGGGCCAGGGCAGGCCACCGAGGGCGTGCTCGAAGGTGGGGGATCACTAATACAATATGTGTTCGATGATTTTTTTTTTAAACTGTCGATTTTTATATTAATATTTTTGTTCTGATTTTTCTTAAGATTTTTTCAATGAAAATTTGTTACTTTTCGATAAATTCTGATCTTTTCCCCTCTATTTCAGCTCTTTGTTCATTTGTTTTCGATTATCAGGATTTTTTGTATCTTTCTTCTTCATTTAATTTTTTTTTCTATAAACGATATTTTAGGGGCCGTACAAATGATTTTTCGAAGTGACTCCCCCCTCGAGCGTGCTGCACGCTGCGACGCCGCGCGCCGCGCCACTGTTTGCAGCGGGGGCCCCAGCCAGTCCAGTCAGTCAGTCACCGAGAGAGTCAGTTTGTACAGCCAGTCACGTCACGTCACGACAGCCCGGCCTGGCCTAGCCCTCGCCTCACGAGCGCAGCGCACCAGGGCAGGCAGGCGGGCCGGCCGGCACCACGCCGAGCACCGCGGCGGCGGCGCGCTCGCCTGCTCGCCCACAATCAGCTTTGATAACCACGCGCGGCGCGGCGGGCCGGGCCGCCGAACTCGCCCCGCACCCAACACCATACACACACACACACACCCGTTCCGCATTCGGGAATCACCCCTCCAAAATTCTCATACCAGACCAAGCGCGCGGCGCGGCCCGCGGCGGCCGTCAATTATACCAAAACGAAAACTGGGCGCATCCTCCCGAGCCCAAACGCTTTTACCCGCGCGAGAAGCGGCAGAGGAGCTCGGCAGGGAGGCGCCCCGCCCCGCCCCGCCCCGCTGGTGCGCACGCGTTAGAAAGCATGACATGCCGCGGCCGCCACACCCCGCCCCGTAATGTCACGTGACCAGAGGAGGTGCAGACCTCGATGAGCAAGCACAGAGGCACAGCGGCGCACGGGTCAATGCCAAGAAAATCACCCTAGGTAATTACTCACGACGTAAAATAAAGAAAAAAACGGGTAGTGCAGTGTGACATAACAATAACGCGGCGGGCGCTCTCATTTCCATGTCACTTTGGGTTCACAGTAAAACTTGACCAAAACGCAGCTTTGATCGCCGCGCCCTCTCGTCACGCCGAGGTACAGTGTTTGTCTTTTTCTTCTTCAAACAAGTCTCACAGACTAGCGGGACGACTCATGGCTGGTCCAAGCGTCGTCGTCGCGAGGACATACTTTCCAAAAAAGAGAACGCCCGCCGCCGGCCGGGGCGGGGCGTGGCATGGCGGGGAGGGGAGGGGCGCGGCGGGAAAACGAACGCCTGCGAGAGTGGACACACACACCTTCTTCGTGAACTGTACATGTTGGAGGGACTAATGGGCTCTGACAGAGGCGGGGCGTGGCGGGGCGCGGGGCGCGGCTCCCGTATCTCCAGAGCAGTGGGCCGGGCGGGGCACTACTGGCACACGCCGACGCGGAGGTGAAGGGGAGACCCGGCAGGCGCGCCATGGCGGTCCCAGAAGGAGATGATGAACTCTATCGAGGACAAGGCCGCCCTGGCGGCGGTGCACTCACTCCAGGGCGGGCGGTGCATACACTAGCACGGGCCGTGGCGGGGCGTGGCGAGCTCGGGTCGCGGCCGTCACCGGTGCTGTACGGGCCACGCCACTCCGCTACAAGCTCGGGAGAAAAGCCTACGGGCAGAGGGCGGGCGCGCTGCTCTCACGCCCCATAAGGTGCCGCGCACACACCGCTGACCTCTGCGCCCCGCCCCGCCACGACCTGCCCCGCGCCCCTGGGACAGCTCTGACTGAAGTTTTAGTACACCTCGTAGTAAAGAAAAATAAGGAAAATCAGAAAAAAAATTAAAAAAAAAGAAAAAGAAAAAAATCAGAAAAAATCAGGAAAATTCAGAAAAAAACAGGAAAATTTGAAAATCCTTAAATTTTACAGAATGCTAGAAAAGATCAAACAAAAATTAACAAAATTTGCACACCAGAATTCAGAGTTGTTTTCCCCTCGATTCCGCCCCCCACCCCGCGTGCACCCCGTGGACTACCCTGGCCCCAGTCCTACCTCGGGTGCGGGTGCGGGGCGGGAGGGGCCCTCCGCCTCCACCTCGGGGTTGCTGGTGGAGCTCATGGCACTGGCCGGCGCGGCGCTGTGCTGTTGTGCTGTTCCGGACACTGAGCGCGCCGAGCCGAGCAGAGCCGAGGCGGCCGCGCACAAGCGCTTGCTTATCGAATTCCACAAAGTGTTTTATGGAGGACACGATAAGGTACGTGCGTACCACACACACACACACACTTCACACATACACAGAGCGAGAAGATAGCAATGCACCCTCGGCAAACAGCCTCACACGGCGAGGCAGAGTATCTTTTGCCCTTAGCAACCGCAGCGCCGGTCCCGGTCCCGCCCCACCCCGGCCGGCTGGGTCACCACAGGTGCAGCCGCTGCATGTGCATTCATACGTACGGCGCGCAGAGAAAGCCGCCCCCTGCACCGCGCAGGCCGGTTCAAGATAACTTGGAGCGGTCCGAGCCGAACGCCGTCACCGCGCGGCGCGGACCAAAACTACATTCATCCCCTCCAGTAGGCGCGTAGCTTAACACTACCGCTGCTTGTGGATTCCGCGCGGCAGCGACGAATGCGACTGCTTATGAGCAGGTTTCCAGCGTCATGGCACAACATCCCCTTCACCACCAGCCCGCCGAAACCAACCAAGCAGGCAATACCCGGCGCGAGGCCGGGCCGGGCCGGCCCAGGGCGAGGTGCGACCCACCCGGGCCGGAATGTGTGACGACCCGACCCGGTAACGTCTCCTCCAGCCAATCCAAGAGCACAGCAAAGGGCACGGGGTCACACACACCGCCGCGGGCCGTGACGTCACCGTCGTGCGCACCACGCCGCGGCGGCGCGCGGGCGGCGCAGCGCAGAGGTGGCCGTGTTGTCAAACGTCGTAACAGCGCCATCAAGCGAGCCCACGATGACGGACGGCTCACGGCGAATGACCGACCAGCCGCCAGGGAGAGAAAGGTGGAGGGAGAGAGAGAGAGCAAATCTTTTACGCCTCTCAGCTTCAAATAAAGCAGTCGCCCATTCCTGGAGTGAGCGCCCGCGCGCTCGCGCCCGCACCGAGAGCTATACGAGCCGAGCGGTGTAAAGAGCTTCGCCATTGTTGTTGACGGCCCGGGTGCGTTGTACTGCGCGGCCCGGTCCGGCCCGGTCCGGCCCGGCCCGGCAGGCTGTCCCCGCAGCGCAGCGCCAAGGTCCTTCCTCTAGGATTGCAAGCACCACCGCTGCCAATATTGTTTCATCATTATAGTGGCGACGAGGCACATCCTAGGCGCGCCGAGCCTTGGAGGGGCGCTCGCCCGCCCGCCCGGCCCCTCCGGCTCCGGGTGAGTCGTGAGAGGAGGGAAGGGGAAGGACACGGGTTCACTCTGGAAGAGCGGGCGCGGAATTCCCTCAGCGCTGCCAGAGGCCGCGAGGAAGCGGAGAGTAGGACACGCGGACGCGCGCCGCGACAACGACACGGCGCCGAGGAGGGTGAGGAGACAAGAAGAGGCCGATAGCGCGGCGCCGGCAGGCGGCGGCAGTGCGCTCTAATCAGAGCGCTGCGCTACTGCGCTATTTTCTGCCGCCCGGCCCTTAGCCCGGCCCCCAGCCAGCAGCAGCCTGATTCCGAAGAGCACTCTCCTCGCCCTGTCTCTCTCGTACTCATATGGGCTTCGCTGTAGAGGTGCGAGAGAGACAGAGCGAGAAGAGCGCTCTTCGGAATCAGTGGGCAGAAGTGCAGCGCGGAGCGGTGGTTCCAAACTCTGATACGCCCGAGTGGCTCACACGCATACACACGCAGACCGGCCCGGCCCCAGCACGTGAGCCCCGTGAGCCCCCAGCCCAGCCCGCGCGGCCCCCAGGAAAAAGCATATAAAGCTTCGCGATGGCGGCCAAGGATTCTCCGACCGACCGACCGACCTGACTGACTCCCACGACTACCAGAACCAGCGCCCGGGACACGCGTGTATGAGCGAGCAGGAGGCGGGGCCAGCCACCGTGAGGGTCACAGGGGTCATGGGGCTGAGCGGGGCCAGCCAGCAAGCCAGAGGCCCATAAGCCAGAGGCGCATCCGAGGCCCATCCCAGGTCCCCCCGGACCCTGCGGCAGTGGCTGAGGAGACAACTCTCAATTTTTAGCACGCCTCGTCATTATCACAAAGATTCAGAAGAATTCGGAATAATATAGAAAAATTCCGGAAAATTTAGAAAAACTCACAAAAATGCACAAATATTCAGGAAAAATTAAGCAAAGTTCTGAAAAAAAATAGGTAAAATTCAAGCTAAAATTCAGGAAGGCAAAATTAAGAGCTGTTTCCCCCGCGGGCCAGGCCCGGCCCAGGCGTCTGCTGCTGCTTCTGCTCTGGCGAGGCGGGATGGGCTAGGACCGAGGCTAGGTGAGCACTGCCCTTGAGGACACGGTGGGGCGCGAGCGGGCGCGAGTCGTGATCAGGCCATTCATTCCGGGAGATGGCGACGGCTCGATACGGCCGGCAGGGTGATTCCGCACACCATTGGGCAGTGTCCTCTCTCCCTTCCTCCTGCGATGGCCGTGCCCCATGAGTGCGACAAGGACACGCAGAGACGAACTCGCCGAGTGCGGAATCACCTGACAGCGGCTGAGGCGCTGGGGCGGGGCGGGGCCGCGCGTCACACCAGCTCTGGAGGAGGCAGAGGTGAGGTGCCAGCTGGTGACGCCTTGGATTTTAAGGGCCGCGGCGCCGGGGAGGGCACCGGAGGGAAAGGAACGATCGAGGTACGAGCCCCCGGCCCAGTCCCGGCCTAGCGCAGCGCTCGGTAGCGGCGGCGCGGCATTCCAGAACGTTGGCGCCGCGCGGAGCAGCGCAGAGCAGAGCAGCGCCGCGTGTACAGTAGTACAGTAGTACACGTCGGCGCCAGTGGTAAAATGACGTAATTTCGCTGCCGTCTCGCTTCATAAGCGCCCCGGCCCGGCCCGGCCGCTCGCTTGCTTGCTCACCACGAGGACGGGGCGTTCCGCACTCAAATACACATCGGGTAGGGAACGGCACGACCGCCGCCCCGCCCCGCCCCACCCCGCCCCGGGGTACACGGAGTAATCTCGTTTTACTATGGTTTCCCCAGCAGCAGGGCAACGCGGTGGAGCAGCGTTCGTCGTCTCATCCGGGAAAATCAGAATACGTATTCACACGTCATTGGAAATCTGCGGCGCTCCGACGCACAGCAGGAATGGCCGCGCTGACCGGATACTCTCCCCTCCCCCCCCCACCTCCTTCCCTCCCTGCCGTTCAACCCCCTGACGTCGTACACGACGAGCCTCTGATTGTGTCACACTCGCGCACACACACACACGCACCTGCACGCAGGAGGTGAGATCAGATGTCGCCAGGCAGGCTGCGAGGCGAGGCCAGGCCGGCGACAACATCGCCACACACACACCACGCGCCAAGCACTAAGACGCGCCAACACACGCCAATCTTTACACGGCTAAGCGCCGCAGATTAAAAGCACGCTCGTATAAATAGTGCCATACATCCATTTCCATTCATCGGATCGGCGGCGGCTGCTGCTGCTCGCGGCGCGCGCGACTGTTGCGCCGTGGCGTGGCGTGGCGTGGCGCGGGAGAAGGGCAGTCTGGGGCTGAGGCAGTCAAGGCCAGCCGCGCGGCGGGAGGGGGGAGGGGAGCGGAGGGGGCGTACCTAAGCGGTGTGCCGGAAGCGAGCTGTCAAAACGCCACCTCCACGCCCGCCCCGCCCCGCCCCGCCCCGCCCCGCCCGCCCGCGCTGGGCTCCAGGTCTCTAGGTCCGGTCATGTGACCCGCACTGTGGCCAACCGAATGATGGCGCCGCGGTCGCAGAGAGAGATGGACGGACGAGGACGGACGGGAGAGGGAGAGAGAGAGATGTACGACGGCAGCGGTAAGTACAGCCCTGGAATGAATCACTGGCAAACACGCAGGCCGAGCCAAAGTATTGTCCTCGACCGTCAGCAGCGGAGCAAACAAGCATCATGTAGAGGGAAAACCGCGGGGAGATAAAGTAAAACGCCGTCGTGAATGACTAAAAGATGCAGGCTCAAGCACAACCACCGTACCACCACCAGACAAGTGTTTTTTTTTTCCCCCTTCCATACAGAAAAGTAAGGCAGAAGTGATTCGTGCAGGTGCTCCTAGCTCCCGTTTTCGGGTAAGTCACGTAGAGCTGCTAATGGGCAGGTGAGGTGAGAAGTCCATGAGGGGAGGGGAGGGGAGGGGAGGGGGGAGTGGCCTGCTTGCGCCGATACGCCGTCCTCTCAAGATAACAGCTGGGCAGCCGTGCAGGCGGTCACACAAGTCACAATATTCACCTGCAGTAAGATAGCTAACCCACGGTTCAGATTCAGACAAATGCATTGATACTGCAGTAGGACCACAATCAATAAATTAATTCTTAATTAATTTTCAGAATTTTGTTTGAATGGGATGAGATTGAATCTTGATGCAAATCAGATATTTCGTACAAGTTTTTGGGATATAGATTGCCAAATAGAAAAGTAAGAACGAACAACATTTGACCTTCAGAAACTCAGTTTTACAAATGCGTTTCAGGATACAGAGGATACTGATTAATTAAAATAGATTGCAATTTTATATAAAAGATTAACTTGTTTACTGCTCCTCACACAGTCAAAACGGTCAAAACCAACTGGTAGTTAAACATCGCAGTAGCAAGGACCACAAGACGCTCAAGAACATTGCGAACCAAAAGAATAGCATAGATATTGTGTTAAGTGGTTCAAAAAGCCAAAGATTTTCTGAAATAAGGTGTGTCTAAGAGAATCGTGAAAAGAAAATGTAAATATACCGAAGGCAAAGAAAATAAATGAAACAACAACCATCAAAAAAGTGACAGGTGATGTCAGGCACCAAAGTTTGTCAACTACTTAAATGAAGCCTATTTGCTTCATACAAAGAAATGTAAAGAAAAGGTAAAAACACACAGACGGCAGGTCTACAATCAACGGCTCCACTTTCACTCGACACACCCCGCCCCGCAGCCGAGCCGCGTCCAAGCTCTCAGGCACGTAAACAGAGCAGGGGCGCCCATAACCTCAACGAGCGCACAGCGCAGCACAGCGCAGCACACAGCCTACACTCACCTGTCCGTTGACGGCGGGCGAGGAGGGCGCGGGTGAGGCCGCCGGCGACGGCGGCGTCTTGAGGTTCACCACGTTCGGGAGGCTACTCTTAATCACCACGTCGTGCGTCTTAAAGTACTTGTCCGCCTCCTCGTCCACCACCAGCAGCTTGGTCTCGTCGTCGACCTGCTTGATGCGCTGCACCACCTGCTTGTGGTTTTCGTTGGCAATGTTGACGCCGTTCACCTCCACGATGCGGTCGCCCTCGCGCAGTCCCGCGGCCTCGGCGGGCGAGCCCTCGTCCACCTTCCCGATGAACTGGCCCGGCTTGCCCTTCTCGGCGTGCAGGTTGAAGCCGTAGCCGTCGAAGTGCGCCCACTTGACGATGTGGCAGAGGCGCGCGACGGGGGCGCCCGGCGCCTCCAGGGCGGCGTCGGACTCCATGCCGTGGCCGTTGGTGGCGGGGGCGGGGGAGGTGTCCGACATGACGGCCTAGTCGGCCTTAGGCGCAGCGGAGCGGACTCGGGGCGCTCCGGCGGCACCACGGCGGAGCTGCAGCAACGGGCAACAGGTTCGGCTCAACTGGCGGGGCGGGCGGGCGGGGCGGGAGCGTCAGGCGGCAAACACACTCACACACACACACACACACGCACGCACACATGCACACTCGCCCCTCCACCTCTCCCCTCCCCCTCTCAGCGCAGCATGGCGGGGGACCCTAGTGCGGTGCGAACCAGGAGCCAAACCGGGCTGGGCCGGTGTGCCGGAGCATCACATGACATAAGCCCGGCAGGGGACGGGGCGGGACACAGGCACAAACAAGATGGCCAACTCTCGCCAACACCCGAGTACCTCCAGGGTACAGGGTACCTTCGGACACCGACCGGACCAACAGGACTTGCAGCCGTAGCCGTCCGAACGCTACGCAACGCCACGCTCAGACTAAAAAGCCGAGCGGAAAAAGCAGTCCCGAGCCGAGCCGAGCCGAGCCGAGCCGAGCCGAGCCGAGCCGAGCCGAGCCGAGCCGAGCCGAGCCGAGCCAAGCCGAGCCGAGCCGAGCCGAGCCGAGCCGAGCCGAGCCGAGCCGAGCCGAGCCAAACCGAGCCGAGCCGAGGTGCGCCCGACCGAGCGGGGCGCTCCGAAGAACCGAGCCGAAGCAGAGGCGCGCGAAGCGCTCGTCGGTTTGGAGTAGAACGGCTTACGGCTGGGCCTGGCAGAGAACGGCTCGCCGCCACGACTAGCCAGGCTGTCAAGGCCGTAGTGGCAGGGACACACTGACAAGGGCCCGTTCCCAAATCACCAGCCTTTTGTATTGGGGGAGGGGGAGATTGGGGAATTGGGACATACTTTTCAAGACATGTAAGAAAAATTTGTGGAGAAAGCTTTTGTGAGACCACGCACGCATTACGAATTCCTCGCGGATGAACACGTTAAGTGCGCGTGCACATTGATGCATGCTCTGATTTTATAGCGAGGGTCTTCAAAGCAAGCAGCTGTCATTCTCAACCAGACATTATTTTACGTTGTTTGTGGGCGGTCCTCAGAGCCCGTGGTCGGTGCAGGTACGGGTCCGACCGGGAGGTACGCTGGAGTATCCGGGGCGCCGTAGCCATAAGTACTCGGAGCAGCGCCCACCTGACAGCCTCGAGACGATGGCCCTTCCCTTTCCGCAATGCAGATTGCGGAGTGGTTTGGCAGGCTACGCTCGAGACCTGCAGCAGCTTCAGAGTTCAGGAACTGCTATCTGAACCGTAGCTAAAAGTTGTGATATTATTTTTTTTTTTTAAACGAGTACAGGAAGAGAAACAGAATCAGTGAGTCCGGGCGTTGGCGAAGTACTGAAAGGGCTTTTTTACTTGAGAAACGCCGTCAGCGGCCGATCAGATAGAGGTGCAGAGCGCGCGGGAAGGGACCGTGGACCCTGGCCGGGGCCGCAGCCGCACCAGATCCCAGGAAGCAGATCACAAACGGCTGTCGTGATCCACTCAAGGCGCTGTCCGCCTATCAGTTGGCGGTTTTAGAAGTGTCCGGGCCACCGACTCGCGGGGAGCCCCGACACGAGGCCCGGCGGCCTGGCCTGAGCCAAAGTGGAGGAAGCACAGCAGCTGGGCTGAGCTCGGGCCGCGCCTGCGCGCCGCGGCGGTAGGCAGCCCAAGGGACACCGCAGCCAGTTGGACTGCAGCCGCGGCGGCAGAGCGGGGCGGAGCGCCGGGCCGGCTGGCCGCGGCATGTAAACTGTCGGTCGTATCTCACGGCCACCCTGGGGCACTAATCCGACCTGGCATCAGGTTTTTGATCTGACGTGCGTGGCGCAGTGTTTAAGTCTACCAAGGTCCTGCGAGCGTCGTCGATGTGGGTTTCGGCAGCAGACTCTTGGCGGGCCATCGCCTTAAATTGAAGCGTACACCGATTTTTCTAGCTTTTCTTTTTAAGCGGTCTCAGCACCGCTTCTAGCGCTACGTCGGCTGGGGCGGGGAGCGTGTCGTCGTGGTCGTCGTGGTCGTCGTTCGGGAATGGTCGTCACTGTGACGTCACGCCTCCCCCCTCCACGCTCTGTCCCCACTCGTCTAGTCTGTTCGTGTGTCGTGTTCGTTGCTCGGCCCGGCTCGGCCCGACCCGGCTCCCCCCGGCCCGGCTTGGCTCCGGGTAAAAAAATGTCAGGAACCACAAAATACTAGGCAGAGCTAACGCTCAAGGCTGAGCTTCAGATTCCCGGGTCTTTTACTACTTGGGTGGGATAGTTTGACACGGGTTTTACAAGGTTGCTTTGGTAATGTTTAAGGTGGATTTGAGTGGCGGCCAGTTGTATTGGGTAAAAAGATTTTATCAAAGTAGAAAGAAAGATTTCTGTCCCACGGGTTGTTGTTTTACAGCAAACAAGCAGAACGGGTTGCAGTTGAGGCGCCGTTTTCTGCCTTGAGAGCCCTAAATCATGGAAACTCGATGTGTGGGCCAATACCAACCCAATTAGATAAACCGATGTCAGTGAATAACTGAATGCATTAATGGGTATGCGGTGTTTTAGGTGTCGGCAGAGGGATTATGTTTGAAGATGTATTGTTAAGATTGTCAGTCTTTCCTACCGCCTACTCTCTCCGTTCTCCTTAATTCCTCCTCGCAGCTCGCAGCCTTCGTTCGTTCTTACAGTTTTCGTTACGCACCGTGCTCGTATCTATGTTTTTACGGATTCCACCTGACATTTATCTTCAGAGGTTGGTTGGCCAACATAACAACACAAATTTTAAATTATTTAAACAGTTTTTAAATTTCAGTTGTTGACCAATAAATTTAGTGTAGCAGACCCATGTTGCTATGAAGTTTGTGTTAATTAAGTATTACTAACTTGATGGGTATTTTTTTCGGATTACAAACCACGTGAAAGCTCTGTTTAATTTTTCAATGTTGCCCCCACCGTCATGTCAAGTCGCGGTCTCATGCTCGTCTGTGCGGTGTCGAAATGGAGGCTTCGCAAGTAAAGTTTGAGAACTAACTAGGCGGGTTTGAAAAACCCTGGCTTCGCCTTTTTTTCAATTTGTTCTGTTAGCCAGTTTTCGAAGTGAGTGTTTGGTAATGTGCGAATGATGTATGTGAAAAGAGATGAAGTAGGTGAAATTGTGAGAAAAATGTCAAAATTAAATTATTTATTAAGATAGTCATTGAAATGTGTTTCAAAAGACACAATTTTGTTTTCAGTCTCAGCTTAAGAACATTATTTAAAAGTAAACTAAAATTTGTGAAACATCAAATGACACATAATGCTAGAACCTTATATGATCACAGATCGAGATGATGTAAGGGAAGGTGGGGTACGTTGGGACGGATTTTTTGTTTTTGCTCTAGATCCGAAACCGTCAGACTTAGAATGACCGGAGCTGGCCCAAATCGTACATTGGAGTGTTGTCTTTGGTACACCAAAGCCCTCAAATATCTTGTCACTAAGTCTTTGCTAGCAGAAAGGTTTTCCTAAAATTTGTGCCTTGTCCCAATGTGCCCCGGTACGGGGCAGTTTGGGACGCCATAAGACAACATGGGATGGGGCACATTGGGACATTTAAATTAATTTAACGCGTTTTCCAGTGAAATGTGCAGAATGCACACCGCCTTGCGATCTGGAAGTCGATAGAAGTCATTATGTTCGAAATGAGACGGTTTTGGAATTTTTTGAAAAGTCGCATTAGCCAATTAAGGCGTACTGTCCCAATGTGTACCTGATCACCTCGATCTTGATTTAGTTATCTTTTTTCATTATTTTTGGATTCAATTCAAAACCTTTACCTGCTAAATGTGTCGTAAGAAACAACCTATAGACCAGCCACCCGACCGATTTGCTATCGCAACTAAGTTTGCTTTAAAACGGGAAAATTCAAATGGGACGTCACCTTACTTTTAACGTCTTTTTGTGCCAATTTTCATTTAGTATTTTCTGTACAGCACACATGTTTTGTAATCTTCCAATTACTGGTGCCATCACGAAGAATGCGCCTATGCTCATTGTGTCAATTTTTGGTAGCATCTGAATCCAGTTTGAAATAGATGAAATAGCCACTGTCCCACTGTACCCCATGTCCCAATGTACCCCACCTTCCCTTAATGACACCTGATCAAGATTGCCAAATTACTAAGAATGAAACGTAAGTTAAACTTGAGATCAAAGGTCACTTCAACACTTAAATCGAATTAAGAAAATAGAAGTTAGATTGTTGACTTTAAGGTACTAAGGTTGACAAGAAATCACTCAGTTTGATCAGAACTGATGATTTTAAATCACAAAACAAAATACTATCGTCTCATCACAGCTCAAGACATGGCAGTACATTGGCGTGATCAGTATTGTCATTGAAATCAATAATTCTGAACAATATGTTGATTTAATGACACCTGATCAAGATAGCCAAATTACTAAGAATGAAACATAAGTTAAACTTGAGATCAAAGGTCACTTAAACACTTAAATCGAATAAAGAAAATAGAAGTTAGATTGTTGACTTTAAGGTACGAAGGTTGACAAGAAATCACTCAGTTTGATCAGAACTGATGATTTTAAATCACAAAACAAAATACTATCGTCTCATCACAGCTCAAGACATGGCAGTACATTGGCGTGATCAGTATTGTCATTGAAATCATTATTTTTGAACAATATGTTGATTTAATAACACCTGATCAAGATAGCCATATTACTAAGAATGAAACTTAAATTTACACTTCAGATCTAAATTGACTTAAACACTTAAATTGGATTAACAAAATAGAAGTTAGACTGTTGACTTTGAGGTACTAAGGTTGACAACGAATCACTCAGTTTGATCAGAACTGATGATTTTCAATCACAAAACAAAATAATATTATCTCATCACAGTTCAAGACATGGCAGTACATTGGCGTGATCAGTATTGTCATTGAAATCATTATTTCTTCCATAATGGAAGAGTATTCTACGTCAGATATATTACCATGGTCTTCCCATGATGAACCAACATGTACTTCAACAACTGAGGAGTACTCAAACGCAGATATATTTCCACCTTCAGCGCATAAATCTTCAATATTCAAGCACCGATTGTCTTCATTTATAGAAGTGATAGCAGCTCCATTTTCCACAACACACAATTCTTCAATCGTGTCTGAAATACACCTGTCCAAGTGTTCATTCTCTTGGAAAGGATTAGTCGGGAAAGCTCCTTTTTTCAATTTTCTTAATCCTTTGACTTCCTTAGCAAAATGATCACTGCATACCCACGTAATGCTATGTTTTATGTCCTTAATATTACATTTGTTTTCATTAGCTATGAAGTTCAACCATTTGGATAGCAAATCAGGATCCCGAGGCAATCTTATTATATTTTTAAGAAAGAAAATAAACATTATTATGTATGAAGAACATAACCTTGTAATATGCTTACCCATGAAAGCGCAAATGATCATTTGGAGCAACGTTCTTATTTTTACATGAGTTTATGACACAATTTCTTTTTCGAGATGCCATTATGATAATACGTATTGATGTTGAGATTTAGAGAGATACGTCTTGCCGTGTATTTGCGCATTGTTGCTCTCAGCTGTCGCAGCTGACCGCCTCTCGCGGTTTAAACATCAGAGACAAACAAACATTTGAGCAACATGTAATAAAAACCATACAACTTGCTCAGCTCAAAAATGTTGTTTTCAAAACTGTAAAATATCATAACTACTTATTTACTAAAGTTTTATCAATATTTCTTTTATTTTAAAGCTAATTTTAAGTAAAACCTTCTATAATATGACACTTTTATTGTTGCTGTATTTGGGGATGGCAATGTTGGCGGAACCGGGGTGGACCGAGATCACAGCTCGGGTTCTCTCACCCACCGCCGCACGATCGCACGGCCTCGCCTAAAAATTTATTTTCTTTATTTCTTCTTCGCTTTTCTTTATCGGAGGCTCAGCCAAAGAAGATCAAGAACAAGAACAAGTTTTAGATCCTAAGTTATAGTTAAAAGATCGCTCAGCCAATCAGGTCTGATATGTAGGTTTTGAAGTTGTATCGAGATTATGTGACGCATAAACTAATGTGGTCTGTCCGATGTCAGCTAGTTTTTGTACAATGAGGACCTTGCCCCGAATGGCGGAGCGTAGTGGGAACCATAACAAAGCACCATAACCCATAATGTAAACTAGTTTAAATCTAGTTTTATATTCAATTCTAGCATAACTCTGTTAAAAAAATGGTGTGTATTAGGGCTGCACATACATTCGGATCATTTTAAATTACAAAATATCAGGTCTGATATGTAGGTTTTGAAGTTGTATTGAGATTATGTGAAGCATAAACTAATGTGGTCTGTCCGATGTCAGCTAGTTTTTGTACAATACTGGGCCCATCACTATCACTCATTTGTAGTAATTTTATTTCATCTCCCTATCTCTTAAATAATAAAGAACCTTGTTTAGAATACACAAGTTTGGGTGCAGGCAGCAGAATTAGTGAAACTGATATCATTTGATAGGTATCATTTATTATACACTTGGTGACGGCAAACCGTGGATTTAATATATATCATATACTCTTACCGAAACTATTAATGCTGCTGTACTCAGATGTTTTATAAATCCTAAGGGTAATATAGAGAACTATTTTAATTTCTTCTCCGTATTCTAAATAAAAAAGTACCTTCGTTTTAAACACAGAAGTTTGGGTGCAAGCTGCAAATTGATATCATTTGATAGGTATTACTTATTATACACTTGGTGACGGCAAACCGTGGATTTAATATATATCATATATTCTCACCGAAACTATTGATGCTGCTGTACTCAGATGTTTTATAAATCCTGAGGGTAATATAGAGAACCATTTTTAGCAATATTAAAGGACTGAAAGATTCAAATTGAAATTTCATTCAGATCATGTGAAGCGTAGAATACAGTGTTCGGTCGAATGTCAGCTAGTGTGTTTTGTATAATATTGGTCCGAATACTGATTTGATGCAAATTTATTTCTTCTCTGTATTCTAAATAATGAAGTACCTTTGTTTTAAATACACAAATTTGGGTGCAAGCTGCAGAATTATTTAAATTGATATCATTTGATAGGTATTATTTATTATACACTTGGTGACGGCAAACCGTGGATTTAATATTTCTTCTCTGTATTCTAAATAATAAAGTACCTTTGTTTTAAATACACAAATTTGGGTGCATGCTGCAGAATTACTTAAATTGATATCATTTGTTAGGTATTATTTATTATACACATGGTGACGGCAAACCGTGGATTTAATATATATCATATATTCTCACTGAAACTATTGATGCTGCTGTACTGAGATGTTTTATAAATCCTAGGAGTAATATAGAGAACCTTTTTTAGCAAAATATTATATACTCTTGCCTATTTCAGTCTAGCATTTGAGGCCTATTAATCAGCTTTAGACATTTTAGTCTACATATTTAGCAAGTATACATATACCAGACAAATTTTAGATTTTCCATGAAAAATCTATTCAAGTCGTTTGTATCTTAGAATTTTGTTATCATCTGGCCTATTTTTTTAGCGCTCCCTTCTGGTTTGGAAAAGCTTGAGAGCGGGCTTTGGTGTCTGTTTGTTTGTTTGTCTGTATGTTTGTTCCACTCCAAGGAGTTGCTGTAGAGAGTCGAAATTTTTGGGGGTATTTTAAGGGTCACTCCTGGACACCGAAAGGCCTGTTTCAAATCCTGCCAACCCTCATTAAGGCACTGAAAAAAAAAAAATTAAAGTTCTACAGTAATGGGAAAAAAATTTATCGGGAAAATTTCATGAGCTCGTAACGGGTATGTCGACGAGTTAGGTTTCTCTAGGTCAAAATTTTGCCCGTTTTGCTGTATCTTCTACCGTTTTGGGTCGGCTCAGCCACCCACCGTTTTTGCGATTAAGGGCGTAACTGGCCGGTACAGTGTAATAAATAGGCGAAAACGGTCCAATTCTAATTTTGTCTAACCCAGCTGACCCGCACATCGCCAGAACCGTCTCGACGGTGGCTCATTGATGCCGCCCAACGTTTTCAGCGATTTCCCAAAATATCTCTGGGAGCTGAGTTACGCCCCTCCGGAAAGGGCCTAAATCACGATATTGGCGTAATTTTAGTTTTGGAGACGCCCCCATCTTCCCGCACCTCTCAGGAATCGTCTGGACGCGGCCAGAATAATGGCGCACACCATTTTTGTTCCAGGGGCCCAACTGGCCGGTACACTGTAAAAAGGGGGAAATTGGTGCGATTTTCAAGTTTCTCTAACCCCATCGATCCGCCCGGAACCGGATTTTCAAGTGCAGTTCAATGACGCAGACCATTTCCCTCGGAAAAGGGCCTAAACCACAAGTACACTATAAAAACCGACCAATATTGGTCCAGTTTTCAACGTTATTCGACCATATCGACCCGCACCTCTCCGGAACCGCCTTTTCGACTCCAGGTCAATGCTGCGAACCGTTGTCCTTGAAAACAGGCTTAACTCGCTAGTACACTGTAAAATCCGACCGAAATTGGTCCACTTTTCCACTATATCCATCCTCATCGATCCGCACCACTCCGGAACCGTCTTTTTAAGTGCAATTACTCGAAACGGACAATTTTCCAAAAAAAATTACGTCTGCTAAATGGGGAAAACTTTTTACATAATTAGAATTTGTAACGTTGTACAACCTACTTTGACTGACGTTAGTTTAGCTGTTTAACTAAACTTTGGCAGTCTCAAGTATCGAACCACAATTTACACCCACTAGAATAACGTATGTGAATATATTTGTCGTAAACCTTTTCGTTGGTTCATTTTAAGGATTCTGAGACCGCTTCGATACATTTTGATGTATAGGAATGTTTTTTTTATTGATTTTCCTTAAACATGTTTTCTGATTTTCTCTTCATTGTTTTATGATTTTTTATTCTTGAGTTTTTCTTATTTTTCTTGTGTTTT
This sequence comes from Frankliniella fusca, assembly GCA_029379305.1. NCBI lineage: Eukaryota > Metazoa > Arthropoda > Insecta > Thysanoptera > Thripidae > Frankliniella > Frankliniella fusca. The sequence continues at coordinate 1,136,817 of JAHWGI010000219.1, read as the reverse complement.
TTTCCTTCTGATTTTTTACTGATTTTTTTCCTGATTTTATGTTAGGGTGTACACCTTTATTTTTCTTTTTTTTTTGAATGAAGGACCGTTCGGACCGCAACCCGCTCCACCCCGCCCGTGGGGCGTGGCCTACATTCCCATCCCAGGCGCAGACGACCCCCGCGGGGCGGGGCACCCCTACTCGCCGCGCCCCGATGTCAAGAGCAGGCGGAATGGCAGCCGAGTCTTGTCACATAATTGCTGCAGAGGCAGCAGTCTTGTAGTTTGCACTACGCTTTTCCCCGTTCACAAAACAAGAGCGAGGACCTTTCCCCATGCATCTGTTTGGGCAACAGCCTTGACATCCGATGACTGGATCGCTGCTTAGTTAATTTCTGCGTAGATTATGAAACAGAAACAAGGCGAAAAAGTCAATACGGCTCAAGGCGAGAAAAACACTCACACCACGGTGCTCACACATCACGCACACCTAGTGCTGGCCCCCTATTTATTTTTTTTATTGTCGGTCCGTATTCGAAGTCGCATCCTATCTCGTTTCTTTTTCGTCGCCTTTTGGAACGAGAACTAGATCTAGAATGCGACAAAGGTCACTAGAATTCTTTCTCCACGGGGCTGGTGGACTTTTCCCCTGGAAAGCAACAAGTCAAAGTCGTGTGTAGAAGATATCAGCAAGGCGCTGCTGCGGCCGCCAGGAGGGTCATTAGGGAGCTCCCCGCGATAGTATCGAATAGGCGACTTCCGGGTCGATCGTTCGACTCTCGTGGCCCATACACGAGATTACTGTGACTGGAGGAACGGACCGGGACCGACGAGCGGCTTGAAGGTAAGATATTTTCTCTCTTTGATAATTCAATAACATAGTGTCAACTCCAATTGCTAGTTTCTAGGGTCGAATTATTGGCATGTGTAAAGTTCACGGGTTTTCAAAAGCCAACATTTTTTTTTTTAAACATGTAAAGTGGATCCGACTAACCTAACCCTATACTGACAGAAAACAGTCTCCCTTGTTATTATTATAATTATTATTATTATTATAATTATTATTATTATCATTATTATTATTATTATTATTATTATCATTATTATTATCATTATTAACATTAGTGCCAGTGCTGAAAAATTATTAGTTTAGACGGGACAGATCCACAACGCCGTTGTTACATTGATCTGATCACTGCTACCTTTTTGCAAATCTGCAAAGTGTTTGACAGCCTTGCAATTTCAAACAAAAAACTTTCTTTGTCAAACAGTTTTCTGCAGTCTTGATTGTGATTGGTGACTGTTTGGTTTGTTAGCTATTGAGGCTCCGGTTTTATCTGAGCAAATGTGACTGAGCATCATACCTAGTTTCAGGGAATTATGGCTGAGGCTCAAAGGCAGCACAGGCAGCAGCTCATCTCCATGGCCATTTTTAGGCGAAGGCGCATTAGGGACATGAGTGATCCCTTCAATATTACGAAAGAGGCCTTCGTTGCAACATATCGCCTAACCCAAGAGCTCGCCAGGTCAGTGATACGGCTCATTAGGCCTTTCATGCCGAATCCGGTAAGTGCCTTGGCACTTCCTTTGGAACGCAAGGTGAGTCTTCTTCTTTTCATTTAGGTTGCAAATTTTGAATTGTTAACTCAGTCTGAATTGTACGTACATACTGAAGGTGGAACTCCAATGGGGGACAATCCATCAACCCATCATCCCAGCCCTTCAGATTTTGTTTTTTCCAGCACGCTAATAATTCCTTCTCAGCAATGCAATCATTATATTTTTATCAAAGGCAAAGATGATTTCGGCCCTCTACATGGCGCTATGAGGAACCCTTCCGTACCCATCATATTTCAGTTCATTCCCCTAGAGACACCAAAATTGAATGCTGGCAAAAAAAAAGTATTTTTTGCATTGCTGAGAAACCAAGGCTACATTAGCTGGTCTGTGCTGGAGAATGCAAAATTTGAAATGATGGGTTGATGGGCTGTGCCCTAGGCTGTGCCCCATTGGAGTTCCACCTTATGAGCCATGCTTCTTCCAGAGGAATAATTTGTTGATTGATTTTTCACTCTTGGGCATTGTTTTAACACTTGTAAACACATCTAAACTGTTTAAATGAAGTTCTTTTCAGCATCCAATAAAAATATAGAAGAAAAATCATTTGGAAGGTGTATGTTGTAAATGACTGAGCTCAATTGTACCTCACACACAATTTCAATATTTTTCTTTTCTTTTTTTCTTTTTACTGTCATATGTACCGCTTAGGCCGTATTTTTGTATCTGCTGGTTATGGTTTTGTTGTTTCTCTGGTTCTTGTATTATTTTTGTAGATATTAAGTGAAGTTCTTTTCAGCATCCAATAAAAATGTAGAAGAAAAATCATTTGGAAGGTGTATGTTTTGAATGACTGATCTCAATTGTACCTCACACCCAATTTCAATTTTTTTTTCTTTTGTTTTTTTCTTTTCACTGTCATATGTACCGCTTAGGCCGTATTTTTTGTATCTGCTGGTTATGGTTCTGTCGTTTCTATGGTTCTTGTATTATTTTTGTAGATGTCTTGGTTTAAGTTGAAGTTATTGCAGTTTTTAATTCTTTACCTATGGAGTGGCTGATGCAGCTTTGGATTATTTTATGATGTCTTGTACCTTGTTTATATTGGTCTATCTAAGCACTTGTTCTGAACTGTTTAGGTTTTCATATCCAAATAGCGATTTTATTGCTCTTTTTTAAGGGTTTTTAGGGGATGAATTTTTGATGTAGTCGTCAACTCCCAAATTGAAGCCATTTATGTCAGCTTTGATTGTATTTTGCCATAGATTCCTAAGCTTAATCAAGACTTTTTTTTTGTATGTCTTTCTGTACTGATTTAAATGTCTTTTTATGGTCTCATTCACCCTTCTCTTGACAATAAACTTTTGCAAATAGAAATGTTGTCTTTCTTTTTTTTTTACCGTTCCAAACTGTTTTGAATTTTTCGACTCATTCTTTACAGAAGGATAGAAAGAAAGAGGATTCATGGAAAGAGGACAACTCAATTTAGTGTTGTCCCTCAGTTACCCAAGCAATTCTTACTGTTCCGATTTTACTGTGAATTGAAAACAGCTTGTCTCTAATTCTGATAGTGATTATTTCTAGTTTTTATGTGTGCTGCATTTCTATGCCAATGGGAGCTACCAGATGCACTAATATAAATGATGATAACAAGGGAGACTGTTTTCTGTCAGTATAGGGTTAGGTTAGTCGGATCCACTTTACATGTTTAAAAAAAAATGTTGGCTTTTGAAAACCCGTGAACTTTACACATGCCAATAATTCGACCCTAGAAACTAGCAATTGGAGTTGACACTATGTTATTGAATTATCAAAGAGAGAAAATATCTTACCTTCAAGCCGCTCGTCGGTCCGTTCCTCCAGTCACAGTAATCTCGTGTATGGGCCACGAGAGTCGAACGATCGACCCGGAAGTCGCCTATTCGATACTATCGCGGGGAGCTCCCTAATGACCCTCCAGGGCAGGGCCGCGGTCCGGGGGTAAGGGCGCGGAGAGGTTAGGGCCCGGCCCGACCCGGCCGGGATGCGACCGACATGGCCTCCTCTCAGAGACACAGTAGTTCCGCCCAGGGCAGCGAACGTGGTCTTCTGCTGGGCCGCCTAAAAGAATGGGTATTTCCTACAGACCAATATGAAGGCGATAGGCAAGCTGCCGAGCACCGACAACTGGCAGCCCGGGGGAACGAGACCACTTGAGACAGAAATCGTGGTATATTTCACCTTGATTTCACCAGCCTCGTGTCGAGTGCGAGTGTTCTGGTTATCGGGGCTGGTGGGTGTCGGCAGGGCAGGCCGCGCAGGGTGCAGAATGATGAAGTCAGTGCCTTCTAATGAGAGCCGTGATCGAAAGGTCAGAGGCGGTCAGAAATTTGTGCTCCGCGCGGTCAAAGGTTCGTTAGCAGCAGCAAGCGGAATGAAGCGATTAAGGCGCGAGGCGGGAGGAGACCGGACCAGCCGGACATGCTCTGGTATGCGCGCGGTGCGGGCGATATCTGCAATCTGTGCACCCATGCAAATGAAGCAAGGACCGGGTGAGGAGACAATGCCTTTTCAGCATTGTGCACGACTGAGTCGGGCAGCTGAGGGGTCATTCACTATAAATTCTAGCGTACACCGATTTTTCAGATTTTTTCCTACTTTTTCTGACTTTTTCTTGATTTTCCCCCCTGATTTTTGACTGATTTAGTTTGAGGGTGTACACTGATTTTTTTTTCTTGAGTGAAGGACCCCTCGCGGGCTGCACGGCGTAATGGCTGATGGAAGCGACCTGCTCCGTCCGGTTGGGACTCTTGGTTTTGTAAGGAGTGAAGCGAAGTGACAGCCTACTCGATCAGCTGTAGTCCACTCTGTTCACCCGGAAGGCCACGCCCGCGCTTACCCGACCCCACAGAGCAGCGGAACGCCCGGATCGACGATCGACGGGTGTGGGAGGTAGGAGAGGCGCTGGGGGCAGTCAGCAAGGGGTCCCTCACTACGATTTTTGTTGTACAGTGACTAAAGATGAACAATGACGAAATGATAGAAAATGACTGACAGCACTGGAAAAACAAAGGTAGGACTTAATGCCTTTCTAGGGGTGTGAACTTTTAATGCCTTTGCAAAGGCACGAAATTGTCCAAAGGCATTAAAATTTAACACCTTTGGGCAGTTTTAATGCCTTTGCAGGGGTGCTAATTTTTAATGCCTTGGTAAAGGCATTAAAACCCTTCTTGTCCTACCTTTGTTTTTCTAGTGAGGTGACTAAAAATGATGAAATGATTAAAATTGAAAAAAAAAATGAAAAAAGTAAAACTTTATAAAAAATAATGAGATGTGATTAAAAGTGATTAAAGGTGACGAAAATTGATTTAAAATGATTAAAAATGATGAAAATTGATTATAAATGATGAAAATTGATTAAAAACTACTAAATTTGATTAAAATTGAGTAAAAAAGGTAAAAATCGATGAGTAAATCCAGTGGCTCCAATCACGAACGTCGTTCGGGTGCGAGTTCATGATCCGATTACATGGCGCGTACCGGTATTACGAAAGTACGAAAGCAGCTCACCAGTTCCATGACCATGCCGTCATCTTTTCATCTCGTGAAAATGAAGCAACAATTTCGCACGATATTGAGACGATTTGACGGCAAATAACAATTGACTACGAGCGACGAAATATGATGAAAAGTGACTGAAAGTGACTGAAAATGACTAAAAATGACTAGAAAGTACGAAAAATGACGAAAAATGATTACAAATGCATAAATTTTGACGGAAAACGACTAAATGAATGAAATTTGACGAAATGATTAAAAAATGATGAAATGACTAGAAATGATTAAAATTGATTGAAAATGACGAAAACAGTGATGAAATTTGCATGTGTACACTGCAGGGGCGTATTAAGGTCCGACCGACAGGGGGGGGGGGCGGTGCCCTTCACCGACAGGGGGGGCGGTGCCCTTCAGGTTGCCTACATACAGGAGTTTTGTATAGCAATTTGCCTACCTTTCAGGCGGCTATCTAGAAGCCACAGCGATCGCCCCCCCCCCTCCCGCCCCACCCCCCCTTAATACGCGCCTGGTACAGTGACTAACTCGAGTGAAGGACCCCTCGGCAGTCAGAGGGTTTCGGATGAAAACTGTATTCTGAAGAAATTTTAATGTTATCTTTTCCGCAGTGGCTTGTTTTCTCTAGCCACGCCGCAGTGGTGGTGGTGTTGTTTGAGTAGCGGAGTTTCTGTTGCCATTTGGATACAATTTTTGCCGTATTAATACCGCGCAGTTAGTTCTTGTTGATGCGTGCAGTCGGATCGCAAGGAATCGCTGTGAGACGGCTATCGTTGATCTGGGGTCGGGTCGAATGGGCGCTTCAACCCCATTAACAGCTCCCGGCGAATGCCTGGCATAACATTCAATATTGGAAAGACAGAGTAGCATGCTCGATTATTTATTTGATGAAATTTTCACTTCAACACTGAGAGAAGACATTGAAATAAATTTAACTCCCTCTTGCTGTACGAGCCAGAATTTGAGGGCAATTTTATTACTCTCTGGAAAGTGAGAATTCTTTTCATCGCTCTATTTGAGTAAGAATTTTGTGAACTCTCCCGAATAAAGTAAGGGCTGGTGATTAAATAAGGTGGGGCTAAAAAAAAAAAAGCTTTCTGAAATAGAGCAGGGCGCACATCTCCGAGCGTTACCTCACAGAAGCCCGGTGAACGGATCGGCCCCGGTCCTGCGGGTAGCCTGTCGGGTGAATCAGGACAATGGTTTCGTCCCCCCCTCTCTGTCATTTTCGCACTCATGGGGCACGCTGAGAAGGAGTGAGAGAGAGGACTCTCCTAAACGCTGCTGGCGGACTCACCCCGCTGGAGCAGCCCGAGGCGGGGCGGGCGCAGCAGGGCGATTCCGCACGGCCACTTCGTCTCTCTGTCCTTGTCGCACTCACGGGACAGGGCCATTAGGAGTGAGAGAAAGAGGACATTACAGAACGATACCCTGAATCCGCCTGCAGGCCGCGGGGGGCGCGGCGCTCTCTCCTCGGCCGTATGCGGGTTCGATGCACGCTTCATTGTCTCGGAATGGCCATACCCTCCCCGTCCCGCGGCATGAGTAATAATTGTTTGCAAACAAAAACATCAGTGATAGTGTACCGCGGGTCTCCCAAAACAACAGGAGCAGAGGTGGCAGGGCAGGCCGCGCCCGCTTAGGTCAGCCTGGTCGGCCTCTATTGCCGAGCCGGGGCGAGCTCCGCGACCGCGAGCCAGTGCGGGTGCGGGCCGGGCCCCTAGCACCACCAGATCACACTCCCCAGGGCCAGGAGTGCGCCCGCTCCGAGGGCAAAGGGTCGTCAACAACTCCGCTTGACCGTGTATGGAGGAATATGGAATATTACATGTATTACTGGTAATATTACACCAATTTTACAGCACTGCTGACGTCATAGTTGTGGAAAAATGGGTAATATTAACGTAATATTACCGGTAAAATGGGTAATATCAATGTAATATTTGAGGTAATATCATCTCGTGTACGGAGAAATATCGGAGTTGACGACCCTTTGTCCGAGGGGCAACGAGCACCGAGGGGACCTTCACTAGAAATTTCAAGCGTTCACAGATTTTTCTGGTGTTTCGTAATTAACTTGATTTTTACAGATTTTTTCTGAGATTTTTACAGATTTTTCTTGTTTTTCTTAAATTTTCTTATTTCACTGGAAAAACAAAGGTGCTATTTATTGCCGTTTTAGAGGCGTTCGTGAAACAGTGCCTTTACAAAGGCGCTACTGGCTTCTAAAGGTACTGTTTTCGCCCGTTTTAATGCTTTTTCAAAGGCGCTATTGCAGTAGGGCATTTGAAAGGCATTATGTAGCACCTTTGTTTTTCCAGTGTTGTTCTGATTTTTTCTGATTTCTTAAAGATTATATAGGGTGTACACTATATTTTTATTTTATTTTTTTTGATTGAAGGAGCCCACGACAGCACTCCCGCTTGTCTGAAGTAATACTCCACATACTTCACACAGTCATAAAATTCTATAGGTGAGCATATTACGTACAAGGCCTCCAAATATCCGACAGAGAATGAAGTACGACATTTGGTCTGATTGATTTCTAATCACAGCGGTGGAGGTTCTGCATAATTATATGAACTGATAAAGGAAGAACACATTCGATAACTCCACTGGCGTTGCGTCGCACGACGCGGTAAACTGTCAGCCGAACTGTCAAAAATTACACCGGGAATTTTGACGGGATGGCCCGGAAATTTGTTAGTCGGTACGAGACGACCGTACCATAAAAATACGGACCTTCCCGTACTTTAGAATTACGGACCGTCCCGCGTGCACCAAAATCCCTTATTTTGTGTTTAAGGATCCCCGGAGCACCTTTGACCCTTTGCATTTAAGTATAGGTACGGAAATGCCCGTAGCTTTCCACTTCGGACTTCTCCCGTATTTTAGAAATACAGGCGGCCGTAAAAAAAAACACGATGCGTCCCGTAGCACTTCCGTAATATGTTACGGGATTTTTAACAGTGCGTCGCATGTATCTGTGAAATATTCCGTCGGAATGATCGACACGCACGGTGGCCGCTAAAAATATGAGGGCGATTTACGATAACCGCGCAAAATGTACCGGTCCCTTGACCCCGTACATATTTTTCGAAGCTCCCCCTCTCCCCGTCCCCGCCTGCTCGCTCATTTACGTCACGAAAAGCACGAGAACGGCACGTTTTTACGTCGAGATGAGATTGTATTGGCGACCGGAAGTGAAGTAGTGCAGGGCGGCACTTCCGCCCCCGGCCCACCCCGTGTCTCCACGTCAGGGCGGGCCCCCGCTCCCTGCTCGGCCGGGAGAAAGATAGACTCATTATGCGCACGTGCTGGCCACGTGGTAACGGCGCCAAAGCCGGGGCGCTAATTTTTTTGAAACCCTCCTGGATGCTTCTCTCTGGTCGCGGGGTCGGGAAGTCAAGGTAGGCAATAGTCAAACACTGTCAGAAATTTCCACGGTAATTAGTACGGTTTTCCCCCGTTAATTTTTTACCTGGTACGGACCGTTTTTATTGGGTACTACCGTACTACCTTTGACCGTATATTTCACATGGTCCTATATTTCAACTTTTTTGGAAGTTTCAAGAAACTGAAACTACGGTATTGGTCACGGGAAACACCGTAATTTTTCAGATACGGTCGTCCCGTCACCAAACAAAACGGTTTTACCGTAGTATCTGGGGCATGGGGATACGGAATTTTTAACAGTGAACAGAAATTTCGGCTAGGTTATGACTCTTACCCATCGCTGCTCCGGATTACGCGGATTAGCTTGTACAGTGGGGATTCAACGAATATCGTCGGATTTCCGAAGTTAAGCCCGTGGGGTCCTTAGGAATGGGTAAACTCCAAGAATACTTTTTTTTTCAATGATGATGCAATATTTTCTACGATTTGCGTACAATGTAGCCAAAGGAATTCCCGTCTGAATAGGTTATCGTCACACTGCCCAGTCTTTGACAAAATGATTCCGTGTGGACTTAGCTGCATAGGTACGCGGACACCACAAAGGGGCCCGCGACTAGGAAACCCGTTTAAAGCGTGCCCGAAGAAACGCGCTGCGTGTGATGACACATTTGAGCGGTTAGCCGGCCCGGCCCAGCGCGGCAACGGGCTCCCTCCTATACTCCCCTTCACCCCAGTCTTACTAATATAGCGCCGAAAGCGCGAAATTTGAATGGAACTCGTCGCGAGGATGAGCGATCAGGCAAGGTCACCACGCGCGGAAAATCTCCTCACGCAAAAGAAAAGAAAACTGTGTGTCTAGAGAAAGTGAATGTCATGGCGGGGGAAAAAAAGGAGAGGGAAAAAACGATTAGGACGTTTCGCCGGGAAATGGCGGTGATGTGGTGGTGCGCAGTATCGATGAGGTGGAGGGAGCGGGAAGAGGGAGGGGATACGCTACTGCTGCCGTTATGTAAAAAGGCTCACACGCGCCGCTCTCCCCCTTTCCCCCCCGCGCGAAAGGATCTGTAGTTGGGACTCGTCTTTTCAACCAAAGTTTAACTTCATTCATATCTGCAGTTATAATGTATTACATGTGAAGTTCAGAAGCGCTTTAATTGCAGACAGAAGTATATTTCGAAGAGTAGTCCGGTGTCTAATAAATATTCAGTTTAAGTGTAGTTCACCAACTACAGTTCAAGTCGAGTTTTTCTGAGTTTTCTATAGTTAAACTGTAGTCTAACTGCAGAAAACTGTACAAAAACTGTACCTAAACTGTAGTTTTTCTACATCAATTTCGCAGGTTCACAGTTGAAACTATAGTTTTGCACAGTTTGGCGGAGTTCACCTCGGAGTTCACTACTACAGTCCGAGCTACAGTTGTAAAGTACAATTTAAGTGTAGTTTCTAAGGGTAGAAAAAATTCAAAATTCTAATTTATTTTATTCACCCATCCCTCTTCCTCTTTACCATTCTATATACCTTTGTAATGAACATTGTATTCGATGGAAGTTACCTTACGAAACGTTGACTTTACCTTGGATGCTGAATGGAGTTGAACCTCGGACCTCGGAGTTGGGAGCCCGTGACGTTGACCACTGAGCCACTGCGACACCATGGCTCCAGGTCTGCAGTAACCTAGTGTGATGCCCAAGGTTCCAAACTGGCGGCTGACGAGTCCCACTACAGTTTGAATACAGTTGAACTACAGTTTCAATTCAGTTTCACTGTAGATCCCCTGTTTTCTAACTGTTTGCTCTTCCCAACGTCGATAGCCATTCAACTCTCCAGTGCTATGTGAAAGTACTCAATTTATGTTGTCCTTTTCGAAAACGCTCAACAGTACGGTTGTTCTCAGAATGAAATCAAGGCGTTTTTATTGTATTTGGGGATTTTAAGATTATTTGATAGAGATTTTGATTTCACGGTGAACGAGTGTTTCACGAAGCGCAAAGACGCTGAGTACTTCTAAACAAATTTCGTTACGCGATTCCTGACGACATATAATCAATCTCTGATATCCTGGAGTATTTTCTTCGTCACCAGAATGCCCAGGAAGTGTTCCAGAAATTGCAGTTTCTTTCAAGCGTGACTGCAGTTATAAATGAAGATGTAACCCTTCATATCATAAAAGAAACAGTTATAGTGTATTTCATATTTTTGGCTAATTTATTTTTAGTGTTCACGTAGTGTGTACTGTACTACAAGACCATACCGGACTTGTGGTTCCTGATAGACAATTGGACACACTTTAATTACAGTAACAGTATAAGATCAACTCAGTTAAAAAGTACAAATTTTACTGAAGTCTTCGACTGCAGTAAATCTTCATCTAAACTAAATCTCCAACTAGAGTTCAAACAGTCCACAAAAAGTACGCTTTGAAAACACAGTCCAACTACAGTTTCAGCAACAGTCTAGGACGCAGTTTAGAGTGCACTATGGTTTGCACTTTTAAATCGCTTTTATGTACTCTTCCAATGCATTTCGGAGTGCAGTTTTAAAATGCAGTTCAACCTGTACAGTTTCAACTATAGTTTAAGTACAGATCCTTTCGCGCGGGCCCACCATATCGAAACGTGTGGGCGCCCCCGTAGCCCCCCTTGGCCCAAACTCTTCGACACTCCCCCATTTTATTTTGCACGTCATGCCTCACCGGAGAAAGAGAGAGAGAAAGAGATATGCTCCAGGATTCCGTCATCCCCGAGAATAAACTGTGGTGGCTCGCCTAGCACCCGGGGACGGGGACGGGCTGGGAGCGGTGCGGAGTGGCGGGGGCTCTGTTTCGGTTCGCAGATCATTCTCATCATGGCAATGTGTCGTCAGACTCGAGCAAGCGCTGGGGTCCCGCGGAGTGAGAGAGAGGGGGGAGGAGGGGGGGGGGGGTTAAAAGGGGGAAGACGATCCCTACCACGGGCGCTACTCGTGATACATGTTCGCTGGGCCCGGCCGGGCCGGGCTGGCCGGCCGCGAGTGCGCTCCCTGTACTGGCCTTGACACCGTCAGATCAGAGGCCGGCCCCGCCCCGCCCCGCCCCGCCCCGCCCCGCCCCGCCCCGCCCCGCCCCACCCTGCCCGGCCCCGCACTACGCGACACAATGTTGGTTCGTGCTCGCGCCGGGCGCGGGGCGCGCGCATCGTGGTCCCCCTCTCCCTCACCGTTCGCTTCCGTATGTGAGGATGATCGTCGTGGGCGCGGGGCGGCGCGGGGCGCGGGGCGCGGGGCACAGCGGCTGGGCGGGGAGGATAGGGTAGGGGCGCTGTACCGAGAATCAAAAGAACGCAACAACAACGTGAACGCGCGCGGTACCAATAACATCGCGGAGTGGACCGGACCGCTGGCCCCGCCCTGCGTTCACCCTTACCCCACACTACCCCACCGTACTCCACCACCCCGCACAGTAGTCCCGCGCGTTCGCTCAGAAGTGAACAGAACCTTCCTTATCGCGATCGCACGTGCCCGACGCACGGGACGCGTCCCGCCCCCGCACCGCGCGGCCGCACCACCCTGAGGGCACACGCCCCTAGCCTAGCGGCGGGGCGGGGCAGCAGGGAGGCGGAAAAATAAAATCAGTGTAGTACACCCCAAAACAAAATCAGGAAAAAATCAGAAAAATCGGGAAAAATCAGAAAAATAATCAGAAAAAAATTAATGAAAACATCGGGAAGAACTACGTATAAATAAAGAAAAATTAGAAAGAATGAGAAAAAAATCAGAACAACACAGAAATAATCAGAAATAAGCAAGGAAAATCACGAAAAAACAGAAAAATTAGAAATAATGGCGCACGAAACTGAAGGACCCCTCGCGCGGCGAGGTGCGCGGTGGTAAAGTAGGCACCGCCACGTGTCGAGTCGAGCGCTAAACGAGCCGCGCGTGTCTCGTACACGGGTCACCTCGTCAAGTGCGCGCATGTACTCGAGTGAGTTTGGTCAGGTTTGGTCAGGTTTGGTGGCGTCATGAACATGAACCTAGGCGAGTCGCCGCCGTCCCAGATGCTGACGTCACACGGTGCGGCCTGGAGCCCTATTCCCTATCTTGAGACCAAGTTACCGCTCGGTTCGGTTAGCCGAGCTGCCGCGCGGTAGAGTTACCGAAACCGAGCGAAGAAGTGATTCCGTATGCCGTTCGGTAACGATTCGGTTCAGCACGGTTGTCACCGAGGCGACGTCGGGTGACTTCGGGCAACGTTGCCGATGCTCGCGCAGCCCAGCCAATCAGAACGAAGATACCACTTCTCTGACACTGACTTCCAGCACGTAATCTATAAATGTTGATGTCTAGGCTGCCATAAAGTGCCGGGAATTACGAGAGGAGTGAATGTTACCAGGATTAGTTCTATTACCTCATTGACCCAAGATTTCGGGTCTGGTTTTGGATTTATTTTTTACTCTCAAAAATTGAATGTATTCATGAAATATGAACCGATATGAACTCACTCCCAATCCGGGCTCTGTAGCCAAAACGGTTTAGGAGACATGAATTCTTAAAATTATAAGGCCAAAATTGGGGCTTTAAATGGTGGTATAGGTATTACTCTATGAATATGTCCTAGTGAGGTAAAATATGACTTCACCATTTCAAAGAGGATAAAAAACTGATTTGAAAAAACAAATGTCAGTTGGATTTTTGTTTTTTACCCTCCGATCAAAGATATCAACAAAATTTAGCAGTTTAGCGTAACTCTCATAGCAAAAATAGATGGTCTCCTATTGTCACCAAATTAAGTTTACAGTTTCTTATAAGTTCCCTCATTTTTTGGAGAGGGTAATATTCATAATTTTTTGAACTGATTTTTAAAAGTTTTATCTACATGTTTGCGCAAATATCACCAAAGATGTTATTCTGGAGGAAAAAGGGAAAAAAACAATGTTTTGTTTTGGAATCAATAAATATTTTTTCCATAAATATGAAGTAAAAGAATGAAAAAACACAACTGCTGTCAGACTGAATTTGATTTCTTACACCTTTCCAGAATAACATCTCTGGTGACATTAGCGCAAACATACACATAAAACTTAAACAAATAAATACAATAAATGGTGAATATTACCCTCCCAAAAAATGAGAGAATGTTAAGGGAACTTATAAGAAGCTGTAAACCAAATTTGGTGACAATAGGAGACCATCTATTTTTGCTATGAGAGTTACGCTAAACTGCTAAATTTTTTGGTATCTTTGATCGGAGGGTAAAAAACAAAAATCCAACTGACATTTGTTTTTTCAAATCAGTTTTTTATCCTCTTTGAAATGGTGAAGTCATATTTTACCTCACTAGGACATATTCATAGAGTAATACCTATACCACCATTTAAAGCCCCAATTTTGGCCTTATAATTTAAAGAATTATAAGAATTTTTGATAAAAGAGTTACGCTAAACTGCTAAATTTTGTTGGTGTCTTTGATCGGAGAGTAGAAAACAAAAATCCTACTTTTTAACATTAGTGTTTTTGAATCAGTTTTTTTATCCTCTTTCAAATGGTGTAGTCATATTTTACCTCACCGGAACATATTCATAGAGTAATACCTATACCTCCATTTAACACTGCAATTTTGGCCTCAAAACTCCAACATTTAAAGGTACTCTGATCTTCGGTAAGTCCTTACCGACACCTCAGACCCTCTCGGTAGGATTGTCGACGATTCGGTGGACAAACCGATCGGTAACTGCCTTCGGAAGCTTACGGAATAGCAACTTCGGCTACCGAACCGAATGTGACGTCACTACCGAGGAAATCCTACCGAACCGAACGGTAGCGGGGATAGGGAATAGGGCTCCTGGTCCGGACCTGCTGCTGCACCTGCTGAGCAGCGCCTGCACTGGCAATGTTCTTCTTCTTACATATAAAATGTAATTTATAAACATGCAGATTTGTGTAAAAAAAATCGTGCTGAATTATGTAAAATATTGTTCATAAATCTGTTTAATTTTGTGCATTTTTTTCTGCATGTAATAATTTATGCAGATCTATGCACAATATTCGGCACAATGTTGTTCATAAGTAGTCTGCACGTTTATATAGTTACATTTCAGATGTACGAAAAGGGACATTGCCAGTTAGAGTGCGACGCTAGCCGTTAGCAGCGATGGCGAGCTCGTACAAAGGACGTGCAAGCCGTCGCAGCACCGCTCCCCCGCCCCGCGAGTACACCGACCTGTACTCTCACTACACGGAGCACATCCCATGTGCCGTGCGTGTGCACCGGCCGACCTGCGCACCGACCTGTTCGCCGCCCCCTGCAGCGCAGCCTCGCTGAGTGCAGCTCTCGCTTTATCTTCAACCTTTGGCTGTGCCCTGAGCCTGGTCTGGTTCACACCTGGCGCCCCTCGAAGCGAATCGGTACACTTTTGGACTCGGTACACTGGCTCAGCCCTACAGCAAAGGGGGTCGGCGGGGAGGAACTTCGACCCGCGCTTTCACGCCTCGTTATTGAGTTCCTCTCCCACGCTCTGCGCTCTGGTGCACTGCTTGCAGTGCTTGAGGAAGGCTTTTAGGAACTGCCGTCCTGAACTTTTATAAAATTGTTGCGAAATTTCACTTCAATTTCACATTTTTGTAAATTTTCCGGAGTTTTTCAGAATTTTCCTTAGTTTTTCTTGAATTCTTTTGAATTGTTGTGGATTTGTCTTAACTATTTTGAAAATTTCTGAATCTTTCTGAATTTTTCTGATTTTTTCTTAAAGTTTTGTAATTTTTTTGTGAATATTTCTAAACTTTTTAGATTTTTTTCTGAATTACGAGGTGTACAAAAATTTCAGAGTTGTTTTCCCCTCGGGAAGGGTTCAGTGAAGTCGCGTGCCAGCCCCGCGCGTTGCCGCTGGCGCCGCCGTGGACTATAGGCACTACGCAGTCACGAGTGTGCTGGGCTTGCGTGCTTGCCTACCACCACGTGCACCGGGCATCCTAGTGCTGCGCCATACCGATGGCTTTGTTATGAAGTCGTGGGGAAATTAGATCCACCGACCTTGCTTTGAAATGCAAAGTTGATTTTGCAGGTCATGGTAATGTGTGTAGGGTTACACGCGATCTATTAGAAAGTTTCTTCTTTGGCGGAAAAGAAAAGGAAGTATTCGGTTGTGGTAACGTTTATGCCACGTGAGCACCTGGTCGCGTGGAGCTCGCACCCTCCCGCTCCTGACCTACCCGAATACGACTGAGGGGAGGGGTGGCGGTGGGGGGTCGAAGAGAGGGAGAGAAACGGAAGCTCGAGCAGAATGGGAGGGGAGGGGACGCCTGTGTTAAGGCAAAACACACACACACACACACACACGCAAGACACACTGTTACAATCAGACACACAGGCACACACGTGCACAGATACAAGACGCCGTGGAAGGGGCAGAGAGTATCCCATCTCCCGTCAGCCCCCGCCCCGCCCCGCCCTGCCCCACCAGGACCCCCCCCCGAGGCGCCCGCCGGGCCCGTCAGCGCGGCCCACCACGCCGGCCGGCCGGCGGTGCGGTGCGGGGCGTGGCGCTGCCGGGTGGGGCGGGGTGGGGCGCGGTGGGGCGGGGCGGGGAGGGGCGGGGCGGTCCCACGCGGTGGGTGCTCCGTGCCCCCGTACATCCCCAGCCGGGCCGCGCGCCGGTCCCCCAGAGCGCTGCCGAGCGTACACCCTGGTGCACACGCCGACCCGACCCGACGCCCCACTCCCCGGCCCCGGCTCGGACCCCCCAAATGCCTACTTACCCGCGACGGGAGCCGAGTTGACATCAGAGTCACACCGCCGTCATGCAGCTCCCCATCGTCACGCGCACCCTCCTCGTGGCCCTCGTGGTCGGCCTCGTGGCCACGACGGCACCCCCCGCCGAGCCCTCCCCGCCGGATCCCGCCGCCGCCGCCGCCCTGCCCGCCTCCGACCACCGCCACCTGTCCGCCGCCTGGAGCACACTGTTCAGCGGGGAGGGGAGTCCGGTGCACCGGCGCCGCCACCACCACCACCGCGGCCACCACCAGCACGGCTCCGCTGGCTCCGCCGCCGAGGAAGCCGCCGCCCCCGACGCCGCCCCCCGCGCCGCCAAGGCGTCCTGCCCCAGCTGCGGCCTGCGCCGGGAGCTGCTCGAGGAGAGCCTCGCCTCCCACGACGATCTGACGGCCCTCCGCATCGAGTTCGTCAAGCAGCAGATCCTGAAGAAGCTCGGCCTGAAGGAGCCGCCGAAGGTGAACAAGCCGGCCTCGACCATGCCGAAGCCCCTGGCCCTCGCGGGGCTGGCGCTCCCCGCGGCCCAGCCGCAGCGCAGCCGCGAGGACAACGCCGAGGATTTCTACGGCCGCACCGATCAAGTCATCCTCTTCCCGACCGAGCAAGGTGAGTGTCGGCACCAAGCGCCAGTTTATCATGAGATTAAGGAGCTATGCAATTCAATTTAACTGTGGTTATGGACAGGAAATTACGCGTATTACAAGTATTTTTAGTATAGTCCCTTTTTTAAATTCCTTTCTTCTTCTTTTTTTTTTCGCTTAAAAAAAATCTGAAGTTGCCGATCCAGTTTTCAAACCTTCTTATCTTGGAAGAGAACCGAAACTGCGCGTTCTGCGAAGCTACAGGCTGAATAACTGACGGATTTACTTTGTTGTGCAGACCACTTTGAGTGTTTATAAAGAAGGGAAGGGGCGAGATAACGCATCCTGATTGTGAATTTACAGAATGCGATCTGTCAAATAGTATATGAAGAGAAGTCAGTCTAGGTATCGCGGAAATCATTTAGTTATTGGTCTGTGGTTCGTCAGTGACCTCCGCGCAAAGTCGTCAAATTCCAGTGTTTATCTGGAATGTCGACACGTCGCACTTCATTCTATGAACAATGACTTGGGAATATTTGGATTAAGAGCCTGTGAGTCGTAGAGAGGCTCGTTCAAGCTCGCCGCAACTTCCTTGCCAAAACGAGATGCTTTTCTTTCCCTCATTTATTTTCTCCCTTTCTGCACTCTTGCATGCAACTTAAGTATTCTATAATAATCTCCACTCCACCGACTTCTGCGAACCGATTTGCTGTAAGTTGCTGTAAGCTGAAACTTTCCGAAAGACTGTCTCTCTAGCTATTTCTTTGCTCTGCCCTGCCAAACAGGAAGGTCAAAGCGGCCATTTCACCCCGCGGACAAGAATTTGGCGTCAGAGCAATCAGAGAGAAAGTCGATAACATATTAGTTCTCATTTTTCCCCAGATTTGCCTGCTTTGCCAAAAGTCACTTTTGCATTGCAAAGTTAGTTTCGGCAGCGGCCCCCTCTGACCACCCACATCTCAGATCTTCAATCTCCTTTTTTTCCCCCTTGTTTCTGACATCGAAGCCGCACACTCGACAGCTTTCACGTGATCCGATAAGGATCCCTCATGATGATTGACGCCTTTGCATGAGAGAAACTCTCTTTCCTTGCCAAACTCGCATCGTAGAGTAGCGACCTAAACTTTGGCCCTTGACCCCGCTTCCGAAAACTAGCGATCGCTTCCACCACATCGTCTGGAACGTATAGTTTTTCACAGGATAGTCGTCCGGCGGATGGATAGGTCGTGGTCCAACTAAACTTTGGCCACGAGGCTGAGGGGTAGCGCGTGGGAGATATGGATACCGGATACGGGTTCCGCCTGCCGCCGGCGGGACGGGCCGAGACCCTCTGCTTCACCTCTCGCACCCGGTCCATTGGGACTGGTTGACCGGCGGCGCGCGCTGCGCAAGGGCCGGGTGGGCCGGGCCGGGGCAATGGGCAGCGCATTCAGGTCACTATCGCGCCCAGCCGGACCGGACCGCACTGGTCGGCCAAGGCTGCGCCTAAGTTTTCAGCTAACCAGCCAATAACTGCTAATTATTGCAAAGCTTAACCCGGCCTTTTGCGCTCTATGGACTCGTCGTAATCTCTGCGTCCTGGCGCTGCGCTGCAGACGAGCGATTCAGGAGATCGTTCAAGAGAGGCTCTCCTATACCTACCGCATACCTCCGTCCTTGTTTCACTCATGGGGCAGGTATAGGAGAGCCTCTCTTGAACGATCTCCTGAATCGCTTGGCTGGAGGCGGTGCGCGGGCTGGAGCACGTGGCGCTCGGCGCGGCCGCAGCAGGCAGCCCTTACAGCGGGGTCGGGGTCCATGACTGCGGCTAGAGGAGCCAAAGACAGCTGACCCTATTCGCTGGACCAGACCGGGCCGGGCCGGGCCGGGCCGCATGGCGTCCTCATGCTGCGCTCATGGGCGCTGCCGGCGCTGCCCGCCCCGCCGCTCGCCTCCCTCCAGTCACGTAGGGCGCTTGTGCGTGGGGAGGGTGGCGGACACGCGCTCGGCCTGCAGGTCTCCAGGGCGCGCGCGGGGGGCGGGGGGCGGTGATCACG
This sequence comes from Frankliniella fusca, assembly GCA_029379305.1. Taxonomy (NCBI): domain Eukaryota; kingdom Metazoa; phylum Arthropoda; class Insecta; order Thysanoptera; family Thripidae; genus Frankliniella; species Frankliniella fusca. Next base: position 1,117,975 of record JAHWGI010000219.1, on the reverse strand, counting down.
TGACCACGGCGTGCCCGGGCACGCAGGCCGCGTGGCGCCTCATGGCATCTTATGGCGACCGGGCCGGGCCGGGCCATGCTGGCGCATCCAGCAGCAATTGGACGAGACGGGCAGAGCCGGGCCGGGCCGGGCCGGGCCGGGGACCGGCAGGGCAAGACGTCCAGAGAGCGACGTCCCGACCAGAGGGCGCCCGGCACAGAGTAGGAGGGGCGTGTGACAGGTAACGAAGGTCGCGGAGCCGGGAGAGCCATAATCTGTGAAATAAATGTTGTAGTGGCCAGCATTGATGATCATGCGCTCAGGTTTTTTTCTTCTCCCTCTTTGAACGAAAGGTTTTTTTTCTTCTTCTCTTCGACACTTGGTTAGGCGGCGTCATGGGTTTTGCAACAGTATATCACGAGAAATCTGCAAATCATTAATCATCATGTATCGTCTGTTCAGGTGTACAGCAGACTTTAGAAATTTTTTATGCTTCATTTTATCACAACGCCATTTGATTGTACGAAGTGCAGAAAAAAGTGGTGCTTGCGATCAAATTTAAGACTAAATAGGTGAAGACGTCACTCGAGTGACTTCTATTGAATGTGTTATCTCGATTCGCATTGGAAAAAATAGATAACTTTAAAAAGGAGTGCTCTATCTTGCCCGTAATAGCTTCTTGACAGGACGGTACTCATAGGTCGCCGTGCGCCCTGTGCCCCACGAGGTGCGTCCGAATCGCCCTCCTCACGATCATGATTCTCGTGTTGCAGATGGAGTCGCGCTCGGGCGGTGTCCCGGTGACGGCGCCCGCTCCTCGTCCTGCTTCGTCTTCAAGCTCCCGGTCGACATCCAGGCAGTGGAGGTGACCAGCGCTGACCTCTGGCTGTACCGGCGGCCCCTCGGCGCCGACGCGCGCCCCGAGAACGTCACCCTGGCCGTGTCGGAAGTCGCCAACTGGGACCTCGACGAGAGCTTCCAGCGCCGAAGCGTCCTCGTTTCGGAGCCCGTCACTGACGGAGGTGGGTGTCATCAGCTGGCCAAGCTCGTCGCGCAGCGTCGGGCTTCGGGAACCGAACCCGCCCAACCCCGCCCCGCCCCGCCCCGCCCCGCCCCGCCCCGCCCCGCCCCGCCCCGCCCCGCCCCGCCCCGCCCCGCCCCGCCCCGCCCCGCCCCGCCCCGCCCCGCCCTGCCCCGCTGTCACTGACCTGGACTTTGATACATTCCACGGCGATACAGCGAGGCTCGGGTCATCATTCCTCTCCCGGATCGTCTTCGGGTCGGGATGGGTTTACCCTCCACCCGACGCTTTTTCGGTTGCGTTTTCTTTTTATTATTCGTATTATTTGTTTCTGGCATCCCCCTCTCCTCTCCTTCGGGTCGGCTGCTGTGCCGCGTAGCCACTACAGCCAGGCCGTGGGGACCGTGGGGTGAAGCCCTTTGGCCGAACCTGATTCACAGGCCGAGGGAAAAAAATACCGTCGGCCGAGTAGCTGTTTACTCTTCGGGAGCGGGCCGTAGAACACGCGTAGTAAACATAAGAAAAATAAACGATTAATATCGCTCGGATCTCGCTTGCGCGGGCGGCTGCTGGAGGGCAGGACGGCGGATCCCGCGGGGTTGACGTTGACGGCTAGCCTCAAAATTTCCAAGAAGAAGAGATCGGCCTGTCAGTTAGCTGCCGTCAGCCAGCCGCGCGCCCCGCGCCCCGCGCCCCGCGCCCCGCGCAGCCGCCGGCTTTTGGACCCGGCGTGGGGAGGGGAAGAGGGGGGAGTGGCACAAGTGACCCGCGAGGCGCCAAAGTCCGACCAAACGCGCTCGCAAGCGGCTCTAGCAGGCTTGGGTTCAGCCCGTTATTGACCACGAAGGGACCAAGGTGGAACCAGTTATAGCCACTTTTAGGATTAAATGGAGAGGGTCGTATTTTTATTAATTTCTTTTTTTTTTTTTTTCATCTTTTGTTTTATTTTTGAGAGGGGAAGGGGGAAATGGCACGTGTCTGCTAGGCAACTTTTCCCATGACACGTGTGACTCATGGCCCGTAGGGTACCAAGTCCATCTCGTCACGCGCTGTAGTATTGCGATGCGATGTCGCCGGCAAATTGATTCCAACCCGTTCAGGCGGCCTCCGATAACGCAGCGGGAGCGCCCTGTACCCCGCCCCGCCCCGCCCCGCCCCGCCCCGCCCCGCCCCGCCCCGCCCCGCCCCGCCCCGCCCCGCCCTCCACCTCACAATGGCAGCCGAGGCTAAAGTCCATGCCGTCTCTTTTTTCCTGTATTTCAGAGGGCTGGGTGAAGCTGGACTTGGCGCGCACGGTCAAGTACTGGTTCGAGTACAACGAGCTGCTGAAGATGATCCAGGCCGACGGCGTGCTTGTGGAAGCTGACGGGCCCTACAAGCCATTCCTGGTCATCGCCACGAGCCCCGTCAACAAGGTAAGCAGCACCGGCACAGCGGTCGAATTTGACTTCCGCCTCCAGCCGCAAGGAAACCGTCTCTCTGACACATCCGCTCCCGATTCCGCAGGTTCGGAGGACAAAAAGGAACGCCAAGTGCGTCCCGGGGATGGCCGAGTGCTGCAGGGATAACCTGTACGTGTCCTTCAAGGACATCGGCTGGGACGACTGGATCCTGCAGCCGCTCGGCTACGAGGCGTACTTCTGCCGGGGGTCCTGCACCACGGCGGCGTCCCTAACCATCACGGGCTCCCACCACAACGCCATAATAAGGGTGAGTTGAGCTATGGTAAACAAGCCACTGGGGAGGGGAGGGGAGGGGGTCGGGGAGAGTTCGGTCGAAACATTGGACCGTAAACGCGCTGCGCAGTTTCTTATGAACATTTTCTATCTGATGCAGAGACTGATGCAGACGGGGAAGAAGGTGGATCTAGTCCCGTGCTGCACGCCCACCAAATACTCGGAGATCTCCCTGCTGTACATCAACAACAACAACACGTACATCCAGAAGACTTTGCCAAACATGGTGGTGGAGGCCTGCGGCTGCAACTGACCCGATGCCTCCGTCAAGTAGTGCGTGTGCGTGGTGTGCGTGTACGTGGTTTTTGTGCAGATGTATTATGGCGAAACTTTGTGATATTTTTTCTTTTTATTTTGCCACTCCGTGCAGCAATAGACCAATGTTATTGTAGAAGGCGGTTGGCGCCGCCGATTGCCAAACAGTATTGTTTTGTTGTTGAGTGGTGGAGCGACCCAGAGTGACTGCGTAGGTTTAAGTTCTGTGCGCCAGCACGCTCTTGTGATCAAGCTGTAGACATAGATTAAGTTTGGCTCGTACAAAGGAGGACACTAGCAAAAAACGCCTGACTAACGCGTGAAAATTTTCTACCTGACTGCCGGCTTGCAAAATCTATTGTTTTAAGAAAATTGAAAACCAGAAAACACTCTCAGAACAGTGTTCCTCAGAATAAAACCACAACCTTTTATGACAGCAAAGGTATTACAGGATTAGATTAGAAATGTTACAAAGGTGAGAGGCGACAATCGTGGTTTCCGACTTTCTCAGTATCCTGAACACATAGCGATGGCCTTGCAGTTATAGCTGTAAGATCATCAAATATTGTGATTTTAGCTCTAGTATTGTGATTTAGTTGAGTAGGGTTGGTTGTGTGTGTGTGTGTGTGTGTGTGTGAGAGAGAGAGAGAGAGAGAGAGAGAGAGAGAGAGAGAGAGAGAGAGAGAGAGAGAGTGTGAGAGTGAGTGAGTGAGTGAGAGAGAGAGAGAGAGAGAGAGAGAGAGAGAGAGAGAGAGAGAGAGAGAGAGAGAGAGAGAGAGAGAGAGAGAGAGAGAGAGAGAGAGAGTGTATCTGTGTGTGTGATGTGAATGAAAAAGGTGTCTGTCAAGGGCAATCCAGTCAAACAAAAGATATTACGTTTGAGCGACGCCAGTGGTATTTGAGTGATTTTGTATTCTATGTGTGTCATTTGTGTTGTCTTCTATGTTTTGTGTGTTTAATTTATTTATTACATAATTAAGAGCAAATAGACGAGGAAATTTCGTAATAAAATTTCAAAAGAATTCCAAAACCTACGAAATTATTCACCGGCAAAGTAACACGACACTGTAGAGAGAATAGTTCAAAACTAAAATCACAATAATTACAATCTCAATATGTCAGTCTGTAAAAACGAAGAGCCGGCCGGCACTCGCTCCCGGGTCCCAGGGCGCCTCAAGGCGGCACCGCTCGGTCGCGCGTCACGTTGCGGATGAACATGGCGGACAGCTTGGGGGTCCGCAGCCTGTCCGGATGGTCGAAGTCCACGCGGTACAGGCCGAACCGCATCGAGTAGCCGAACGTCCACTCGAAGTTGTCCATCAGGCTCCACGCGGTGTACCCGAACACGCGGCAGCCGTCCCGCACGGCCAGCAGCATCTCGCGGAGGTAGCGCTGCCGAACAAATCGGTCACTTTCGGAGGCGGCAGCAGGCCGGCAGACTGCCTCAGAAGAGCGCTCTCCCCGCTCTGTCTCTCTCGCACCCAGACGTGTCGCACCCCAGGAGTGCGAGAGGGACAGTGCGAGGAGAGCAGCAGCGCTCTTCTGCATCAGTCTACAGGGAGCGCCTGACACCGGCGGGGCTGGGCCGCCCGGTACGCAGGCGTGGCCGGCGGGCCGGCCTAGCCTCCAGGCGCTCCAGCGCTCCACCCACCAGCCTGCCCGACCGCCGCCGCCGCCGCCGCGCCAGGCTTGTGCGGGGTGATTTCCGCTAGGCCGGGCGGACGCCCGCCGCTCGGCCTCGCGCCCCGCTCCCTTCCATTCCTCGCCAACACACACGGCCGTGACGTACAGACAGGGCCATATTTTAATGAACGCAAAGAGATAACACGCGTAATCTTTCTCTGTGCTCCTCCCCTCGCCCGCACTGAGAGAGCCTGCCAGGCTCGGACCGAGGGGTACGTCGCCTTCTCCAATCAGAGTACACCCTGAGCTCCAATCATTTTCCAATCACTATCCAGCCACATAATTTTGCGACAAAAATCTAATTTAAGCACCTTAAGATTGCAAAATATCGAATTTGGTGCCAACAATTTTTTGCTTGCATTGAATTTTGGTCAAATTTTCCTTCCAATCACAATACAACCCTCCTATCTGTGTTCACTAATTTCGAGAGTGAGGTATCCCTCGGCTCGGCCCATCACTATAAATTCAAGTGTACATCGAGTTTTTCTGATTTTGTTATGGTGATTTTCCTTAATTTTTAACTGATTTTTTTATGATTTCTTCTGAATTTTTCTTGATTTATTCTGATTTTTCTGATTTATTCTTAATTCTTCTTGATTTATTCTGATTTTTTCTTGAATTTTCATGATTACCTTACTGATATTTTTTGAGGGTGTACACTGATGTTTTTGAGTGAAGGACCCCTCGCGCGCTCGCCCGGCCCTGACGTCCGGACGAGCGCCCTCCTGGACTTGCCCTGGGCTATGGGAGCCATACTACATCGCCCGGTGTGAAGCTCACCTTGAAGTAGGCCGTGCGGTCCTTGTCGTCCGCCGTCGACCCGTCGTCCCCGTAGCCGTTCTCCGTGACGAGGACGGGCGGGTTGCCGTAGTGGTCGCGCACCCAGCGCAGGAGCTTGCCGAAGCCCCACGGCGTGTCCTGCGGGGCCGAGGACGAGGACAGCGTCAGCGCCTGCCGTCTGAAACCGCTCTCGTACCTCCACCCTTGTCGCACCTGTGGCGGTGCCCTGCGTGTCGGGGTAGGCAGGGCCCCTTGAGTGCGAGAAGGACGTTGGCCCGAGAGCGATTTTCGGAATCAGAAGACGGCAGGGGGGACTATCGTCGGCGCGGCGGAGGTGCGCGGGCAGCGCGCCGGACTCACCTTGATCCAGTGACCGCGCCAGGACGGGTGCGTGGACATGGTGAGCTTGGCGTCGCGGAACACGGACGGCCCGGGCACCGAGTCGTTGTGGGCCGCGAGCATCGACATGTAGTGGTTGAGGCCGAGGAAGTCAGCCGTGCCTGCGGGCGCCGAAGGGACAGGGTCTTAAGTCCGGTAATTTTAGATGTAAAATTACTGGTAATTATGGGCAAAATAGCGGTTATTTATATTTGTTTTACTTACAGCGGTTTAATTCAAATTTATTGGTATATCCCAAGCAAAACGCAACGCATATCATTTGTACAATGCGTCAAAATTAATACCTATTTCCACTTAAATAGAACACTAGTAAAACAAGTGTTTAATATTGCACGTCAATTGACGTTTAAGTTCAAGTGTGTATTTTCTCAACACATTGTGACGTTTAACTAGGTTCAACGTCAATTGGTGTTTAAATTTTAAACGCTTCCGAAAAGTTCCCATATGGTTTCTATTGATAAAATAGAACTGTGTGCGTCCAAGTGTTCAGAATTTAAACGTTGAGCAAACGTTTAAAATGTGAACATCATGTAATGTGCAGCATCATAACTTGCACACGTTAGTGTTTAAATTATCCACACTTGTTTTACCAGTGAACTCTACTAAGAGTGCCATTGTTTTGCAAGATTGTCTCCAGTTTTCCGCGCGGCGCGGTGGCAACCAGCCCCTGGCTCGGCTGTCTCCGGGCCGGGCCGGGCCGGGCCGGGCTGCAGGGTGCAGGGGCAGGGCCAAGCCTGATGACAAGCACGCGGCACGCGGCCACGCCGTGATCTTGCGCTTCTCCTCCTCGTCTCTCTCGTTTCTCCCCCCCCCTCTCTCTCTCTCTCTCTCTCTCTCTCTCTCTCTCTCTCTCTCTCTCTCTCTCTCTCTCTCTCTCTCTCTGCATAGGCCCCAATAAAACAATTTCAAGTTAAATTCTCTCTCTCTCTCTCTCTCTCTCTCGCTCTCTCTCTCTCTCTCTCTCTCTCTCTCTCTCTCTCTCTCTCTCTCTCTCTCTGCATAGGCCCCAATAAAACAATTTCAAGTTAAATTCTCTCTCTCTCTCTCTCTCTCTCTCTCTCTCTCTCTCTCTCTCTCTCTCTCTCTCTCGCGCGCGCGCGCGCGCGCGCGCGCGCGCGCGCTTTCTCAGTCCCCCTCCAACATCACTTTCTATTCCTCTCCCATCATCACCATCACCACTCGGCAACCACATTCGCTCATTATAGAGAGAAAATGAAGTGGCTTGTCAAAAAGACAAAAAAGAAGAAGCCGTGCAGTAATGGCAATTTCCACCGTTTTAGCGAGGCCACCCCCCTCTCTCTCTCTCTCTCTCTCTCTCTCTCTCTCTCTCTCTCTCTCTCTCTCTCTCTCTCTCTCTCTCTCTCTCTCTCTCTCTCTCTCTCTCTCTGATATCCCAAATACATTGCTGATGACCAGCAGCCACCCACGGCGCGCATCGAGCTTTCCCGCGCGCCCAGCTCCCGACTCTCCCCGGCACGTGCCGTGAAAGTGATCATGTTCCTATTGAAATGCAAGATACTGCTGAAAACACGCCCATCGGATTTATGCATTTATGGGATGGTTACGGTACTGTTTCTATCTAAAGGCAAGAGTGGTTTTCGTCGGTTCCCCGAAGGCGGTCAGGTTGCGCGGGCAATTATTGCGCGTCTGTCTACCTCGCCCGAGCCGCCCCTGCCCTGCCCGGGCCCTGCGCCTGCCCTCTGCGCCTGCGCCCTGTCGGCCTCACCTTTGATCTCGGCCACCTGCTCGCGGGTGAAGGTCGGCAGCCTGGAGCGGAGCAGCCCCTCGTCCGCGCTGGCCCGGTCCACCATGCGCCGCATGACGGGTGGGTAGTCGCCGTGGTACACGGGGTGCGCCGACCAGCCCAACTGTCAACGCACCAGGGGTCGTTTATCGTCGGCGTGCCACGGTTGTGCCCGAGGGGGTGATCACTCATTCAAAATCTGTACATTGATTTTTTTTTACTTTTGATTTTTTGTATTTTTTTTTAAAATTTTTTACTAATATTTCTTTTGATTTTTCTATTGCTGATAAATTTTGATCTGTACCCCCACTTTTTCTGACGTTTCAATTTTTTGTTTTCAGTCTTTTGTCCATTTATTTTTCCTCCTGCCTCCCTTGCTGCGGTACTCACCACCCACTGCATGCCTCGCTCGGCCGCCTCGAGGTCCTGCTTGTCGCCCGGGTTGGCCGGCTCGAACCAGTACGCGTGGATTGACAACCCCATGCGACCTGCGCGCGGTTCAGCGACATTATCTCTTACGTCAAAATAGGTCAGTAGTAGCAGTAATCAGAATACAGACGACGAGACGGTGTGGTCCGCACCTTTCTGGCCGGCAAAGTCGCGCTTGTACATGCGGTAGACACGCGCGTGCGCCAGCAGCATGTAGTGGTTGCAGAGGTACCCGCCGACTCCCGACAAGTTGTAGAAGGGCGCCATGATGACGTCCGAGTAGCCAAACTCGCACACCTGCCACGGCTCGTTGACCGTCACCCACAGCTTGACCTGGGGGCGGGCACAGTGTGACCAGTGTGACGGGGAGCCCAGCCCGGGGCGTGTGACCACGTGTGACAACCCCCGCGCGGCTGCTGCTGCTGCCGGCGGTGGCGGCCACGAGGAATTTGAAGGACAGATATACAGGGGACTGGGTCTGCAGGCGTGTATCTTAAATCGCCCACGGCACGGCACGGGTCAAGGAGCTCGCCGAAAGATTATAACACACACGGTACACCAGTAGCAATGGCGTTGGTGGCCGCGAGGCTTATAGAGACCGGCATGTATTTACGCCATCGAGTCAATTGACGATAAAAGGGGGCGTGAAGTTCTCGTACGTCGCAGAGCTGGATGTATAGGGCGATGTACACTTTTGAGAAAGAAAGAAAAAAGTGCGGACAACTGACTCTGCAATGAGCTCCACGACAGGTGGTTCTATTTCCGTACGTACTCTGTCGCCGAACGCAGCTATGGCGAAGCGGGCGTAGTCCTCGAAGTAGTCGACTATCGCGGGGTTGGTCCAGCCGCCCAGATGCTGCAGCGTGAGGGGCAGGTCCCAGTGGAACAGCGTCACCTGCAGGAGAACCGCGCCAGTGTTGCCCGGCGTTCAAGACACCGTCTCAGTGCCTCACCTCCAGGTTAGTTGTTCCCCAGGGGCTCCAGGCTCTAGCACCCGTACCCTGGCCTGCACTACGGCCGGTGTACCGCGGGTTACTCACGCTCGTGGGCTGCGCCCAGTGCGTTCTACCAGCCTGGAATCGATCTCATAACGTTAAAAAAAAATCGCATTAACACAACGTACAATTGGCTGTATTCCGTGCGCGAGCATCTCGTCGATCAAGACGTTGTAGTAGTTGACGCCCGCTTTGTTGACCTTGAGCAGCGTGCCGTCCGGGAGTATCCGCGGCCAGGACAGCGACACGCGGTACGTCTGGAGCTGCGTGCGTATGAAATGCGATCGCTTTTACTCGTAGCTCTTAAGTGAAGGATACCTGACGCGCCGATAACCCTGATCGCTCACCCCAAGCTCCTTGACGAGCTGCACGTCCCTGCGGTACAGGCGCAGCGAGTCGCAGGCCACGTCGCCGTTGGTCTTGTCCGACACGCGCCACGGCTCGCGGTGCAGCGAGTCGTCCCACACGCTGGGCCCCTTCCCTGTCAACGCCACGACGTCAAGACCGGAGGGGGTTGATACCCCCATCACCCCCGGTACAAATCTCCTGGGACATCTGTGCCCCTTACCCGACCACGGGGATATTTATATCCCAGGGGTTTAATTACACCCCCTACCCCTGGTGTTAATAGCCGAGGAGTTTGTTTTTTTTTTGGAGGGGGGGGGAGTACAACCAGTGGTGTTTTCCCAAAATAATTATAGGCCATACGGTGTTGGGGGTTGCCTACTCTCCAGGCGCTAAGTAGCTGTTGCGGAATAAAACAAAGAGAGACATTTGTACAGTTTATTTTTTAAAGCCACTTTTGGAACAAAGTAAGTGTGTCTTTCTTGACCTCTCGTTTTTTGGTTTGTGTTTCATTAGATGAGCAATGCGAATTTAACCACAATTTAGCATAAGGCTTTTCATCGAAATTCCAGAGTTCGGGTCCATTAATATTAAAAACGGGGACTGGGCTGGGCCCGCGCCGGAGGATTTGGGGATTTTTTAGGCGTATGGCCACGTATGGGACCGTATGGCCTGAAAATTTTTATAGGCCATACGGTCCCTCTTATTTCAATTATAGGCCATACGGCGTATGGCCCCGTATGGCCCGGAAAACACCACTGAGTACAACACCCCCCAGAATTAATCGGCTCGGGGTCTAGTACTCCCCACCGGCCCATGGGGGGGGGGGGTTAATCCCCTGGTCGATGAATACCCCCCGGTATTAACCTCCTAGGCGTCTTGTAACACCCCTCCCCTCGGCAGAGGGGGTTATTAATCCCCTAGGCGATTAATACCGGAGGGAGGGGGGATAAATCCCCTGGGATATTTATACCCCCGGGGTCGAGTTGGGGGTATTGATAGAGGGGTACATCATTCTTTAAATGGGTGTACACTGATTGGAGGGTCGTGTTGTGATTGGAAGGAAAATTTGACCAAGCTTTAAAGAAATCAACTTTTTTTTTGGGGGGGGGGGGGCACCAGTTCAATATTTTGCAATTTGAAGGTGCTTAAAATAAATATTTGTTGAAAAATTATGTGACTGGATAGTGATTGGAAAATGATTGGAGCTCAGGGTGCACACTGATTGGAGAAGGTGAGGTACCCCTCGGTATTGATGTCCCAGGGAACCAGGAGGCGGGACCGACTGTAAAGAAGAGAGAGGGTGTCGTTGTCGTCCTCGTCTTACCGGAAGCGTTCCAGCCGCCCTCGATCTGGAACGCCGAGGTGGCCGTGCCCATGAGGAAGCCGGCGGGGAGAGGCAGCGGCACCCCGAGCGTGTCGGCGGCGGCCTCCCGGCCCGAGTCCCACGGCCCAGGGGCAGTGTCGGAGCCAGTGGCGGCGTCCACCAGCACCAGCCCGGCCAGCGCCACCAGCGTCACCAGCAGCGGCGGATGCATGGTCGGATGGTCGGGGTCGGGGCTGCGGGCAAAAGAGAGAGCTGGGGTGGAAACGGAGAGGGAGCGAGAGAGAAGGGCGCCTGATTCACCTTGCCTCGCGCACCCGCCAGGCAGGGCTGCCGGATGGGTTGACTACCTTCCGGGCGTCCCCGGCACGGACAAAGAGCAGTGCGCACAGACATTTGATAAGCGGATGCTGGGCACTTTCTCTGCTGGCTCTCAGCACGGGCAGAAATGCTTTCGAATTCCCGTGGGATGACGCACCACATCCCCAAGACTCATTTACGAGAAATTTCCTTATTCGAATATGCGAAAGTTAAACGTGGAAGGCTAGCTTACTTTACACCTGTCGCACACATTCGAGAGAACATGACAGGAGGTCGTGGGGATACAGACGGCCGCATATGCCGATGATTGCGATGATTTGACTTTGGAAACGGGCCAAAACCTAATAATCGCAATAACTCTGGCAGCTGCTACGGTCCCCACTGTACTTACAGATGCCAATCGATCCGACGAGGGGAGGGCAAGTGGAGGGCTGGGCTGGGCGTGGGGTCTTTCAGTATAAGTTCAAGCGTGCACCGATTTGTCTAATTATTCTAATTTTTCGTGATTTTCCTTGATTTTTTCTAATTGTTTCTGTTTTTTGTTCTAGATTTCTTCTTGACCTTTTCTTATTTTTTTCCTGATTTTTAAATTATATTTCTAATCCTTCACTTATTTTATTTTAGGGTGTACACTGATTTTTTGAGTGAAGGACCCCTCGGGACCGGGCTGGCCGGGAGTTTCCTCCCCCACCACCGATTCCTGTCTCCAGCGAGGGGGCCTCAACTCCTCTGAAATCATGTGTACACAATCGCTGATATCTTCGAAATCATTGTCAACAAATGTGGATCTGTTGCCCTCAAAAATGATTTGAGTACGTATTTTGGGCTCACAAAGCTCAAAATACGCTTGTATTTACTTGACGAATTATTTCTTTCAATTATAAGAGGTGTAATCATGTGAAATCATGTGAAATCATGTTTACAAATTTTGGGTGAGTTGAGGCCCCCTCGGTCTCCAGTTTTGTCCCTCTTCCTACGCTCTCTAGAAATGCTTTGAGGAGAAGCTGAGCTCTGGCTGCTGAAGGAAAAGAGGAAGAAACGTCACACGTCACAGGCAGGATGGCCGCCGGGGCTGCGGCGTGCTGCGGCACTGGCACTCCTGCCTCCTGTCCAGGCGGCCGTCTCGCTTCCACCATCTCTCCCTGCTATCTTCTCCTTCTTCTTGAGCAGCCACGAGCCAACTCATCCTCTATCTTATGGTGCCCACAGGTGTCTGAAGCTGCTGAAGCGAAGCTAAAGCCGCTGTGGGGAAAACAACTCTGAATCTTATGGATGTACACATTTTGTGAATTTTTGTGACAAAATTCTTGTGAATTTTCACTTATATTTTCCAAAATATTTAAAAATCTCCTTAATTTTCCTGAATTTTGGTGATTTTTTTTCTGAATTTTCCTGAATCAAGAGATGGACAAAAATTTCAGAGTTGTTTCCCTCTCGAAAGCCGCACATGCACCCGCTGCGGCGCTGGCGTCATGCACAGTAAAGGCCCGCGCTTCTCCGTTTGATCCCGCGCGCAGGGTGGGCCGGGGGGCGGGGGGGCGGGTGCAGGGGGGGGGGTGCAGGGGGGCGGGGCGGAGGGGTACGCATAGATAGGCCCAGGCTTCCTCCTAGCAGCCTCTGAGCGGACTTGATAACGGCGCGGCGCCAACCAGTTTCCCCCTTTTGCTCTCAGACGAGGCACCGCGGAGCGGAGTGTGTTGTGTCCGTAGTAAGCGCCGCTCACTGTGCTTTGGCGGCGCGATGCCGGCGGGCCGTGGCCGTACTGGTACTGGTTGCAGGTCTCGGTGGTCTCGGTGGGTCACAACACCAACAATAATAATAAGAAGAAAAACAACAAGAAGAAGAACAACAACAACGCGTACTGATGCGGTGGGTGGGTGGTCGTCCCGTCCGGCCGCCTCGCGTCGCTTCGCACTGCCGCGCTCGCCTCGCGCTGCCTCGGCACTGACCAGACCGGACCCAACGCGAAGCCGTCGACAAGATCGCACCAGCTCAGCTCAGCTCACCAGCTGGACGCGCGAACCGTACCGTGCGCCTCGGGCCTCGGGCTGCCAGAGGAAATAAAAATGTCGCTCCGCCCGGCCCTCCCCCTCCTCCCCCTCCCCCTCCCCCCCTCCCCCTCCGCCCGCACCCCCTCATCTCCTCTGCCCAGCCTGCAAGGCCTCGCTCATTATTCGCGCACGTGTGCTGCGGTGCGTATTGTAGGGCGAGGCGAGAGGATTAGGACGTCCCGGCCCGGCCCGCCGGCCCGGGGCTGCTCATCTGCCGTCTGATTCAGAAGATCTCTCTCGCCCCTCACTTCTTCTGGCACCTACATCGGAGCCCTGTGCTGGCCGTGGTAGTGCCCCATGAGCGCGACGAGGACAGATGTATGAAAGCGATCTGTGGAATCGGTCGTCTGAGCGCGCACAGAGGTGTCCTATAAAGACCGTCGCCGTGGAAGCCGAGGACTAGGGGAGAGGGGGGGGGGGGGGTGGCATGGCGCACAAAATTTCGGAAATCTACTCGGTAAAAACGGTTCCGTGGTGTCCAAGGGCCGTTGGACCGATTCAAGGACGGCCGCATAAAAATTATTCCTATCTCCGTCCTTGAATCGGTCTGATGGTCCTTCGTCGGACACCAAAAGAACCGTTTTAACCGTGTAAGTGAGTGTTGTGTCACTTTGAGCTGCCGCGGCACCTGGTTATTGTGACGTGTGAGTCCGTGAGTCATTGTGAGCAGCGATTTTCCTCTCGCGTCGCGCGAGCGAGTCGGACTGTGTCCTCGCAGTGCCGGAAGTCCTCAGCAGCCCCCGCCGCCCCCGCCGCCCCCGCCGCCCCCGCTCCACCCTGACTGCTCCAAAATCCCGGCAACGATAAAACCTGGCGGCGTGGTCGCTGGTCGCTCCCCGCAGACAGCTGAAATGGTGCGGTCCGAGGTGGCGTGATAAGGGAACACAGAAAATGCCGTTCACCGGAAGGCTCAATTTGCATTTTCCCTTCTATATTACAGTTTTTTGAAAATAAATAAAAGAATAAATTAAGAATAAATAAATAAATAATTAATAAATAGTCGCTCGGGGATCAGGCGTCGCACTCGTACACACGGCAGTCCTCGTTGTCAATGGCGGACCGGCGCATACCCTTCACGACACCCCTCCACTGCGGAGGGCTCATACGCTCCATCATCCTGATGACACAGCGGGAAAAAAAAGTTCGTTATCACCAATCGTCTAGCGTGAAATAGAGATGATACTATCTCATAAGGGCGACAGATGCAACTACACAATGACTGATCATTAAAAAAAAAAAAAAAAAAAAAAAAAAAAAAAGTAAATAGAAAAAGGATAGTTGCTGATAAAGAAGCAAAGAGTTGAAATCCGAAAGTAAGGTCGGGGTGTCGGGGGGCAACAAGTGCAACTTACATGAAGATGAACTCCTTCTCGTGCAGGCCGCGCAGGAGGCGGCCGGCCTGGCAGGCGGTGGTCCTCCAGCACTGCTCGTCACCGGCGGCGGCGCCCAGGATGGCCCTGGCGACGCGGGGAGGGTCGTGGCGCTGCAGGCCGAGGAGCCCGCGCACCCAGGACACCACCAAGTCCCACACGGAGGTCACTGCGGGGCGGACAGACAGTAGTTTTATTTTCAAGGCGTTCCGAAAGAACACTGCTGAAGAATATCTTCGTAAGATGACAACTATTTTTTTTTCGTTATTTGTGACTGACAAATGATGCTGTAACTTTATGATTGGTAACGAGTTCTCGAAAATTTGTCCTTCTTTCAGACTGACAAGTCAACGCCAAGAATAAACTCAATTTTGTAATTTTACAATACGATATCGCGACTTTTTGACATTTCTCACGAAAACTTATTTTTCCCGTAATCCCCAGAAGCATTTCGCACAGTGAAAGGAGTGGAATGAGGCAGAAGGCCCGGTGTACTCCGTGTACTCACTGATGCCGCTGAGGGAGATGGGCGCGGGCGCCTGCTGGGGGGCGGTGGCGATCTCGGCGCCGGCCTGCTCGCCCTGGGTCACGCCCTGATGCAGCTGCAGGTCGGACGGCGCCTCGGCGGCCTCGTAGTACACCTGCTTGAGGGCGTTGTCGTCGGCGTCCTGGACCACGCTGCTCGACTGGATGTAGCGCGGGCTCGCCTTGACGGGGGCGACGTCGGCGGCGGCCGCGGCCGACTCCTGCTCGGCGGTGGAGGGGGCGGGGACGGCGAGCGCGGGGGCGGGGACGGCAGCGTAGGCGAGCGCCGCCACCAGCAACACGGCGGTGAGGGACTGCATGTCGGGGCTGCAACCGGGAGAGCGGGCGCCGTGAGTGTGGACACGGGGCGGAGCGGGGCGGGGGCGGGAGGGGGGAGGGGTGGGGCGGGGACGGAGGTGGAGCGGGTTGGGGGCGGGGTGTGGGAGGGATGGTGGCGGAGGGACAACGGTACACGCGCACTTACCTCTCTGGAGAAGACCTCGGGGATGAATGTCGGTCGCCCCTAAGGGCGCGCCCTTATGTAGCCTCCAGCAGGCAGCCTCCCCCACCACCACCTCCACCACCTCCGCCTCACCAGCACCAGCGCACCGGGCCGGGGCCGGAACGGGGCGGACCCGCACCAAGTGAAACCCGCCCTGCAGCCCTACAGCCCCGAACGAGTGCGTCACAAAGTACTGAGCATGCGTCAATCCAAATCCGGAACACGATATCGAAATAGTGATGACGGGAGCGCAAAATGCGGTCTCGTGGCGACATCGTTTTGACATCATTGTTTCAGTTATCACCTCGCGTCAGGCAAGGAGAGCGTTGCGAGAGAAAATTGCCAGCGCCACGGAAGGAAAAGAGTGGGCTGTTTCAGAATTTAGAACTCAATGCTTCCGTTTATAATTTTTTTTAGTTTAAAAAAATTTAAAACAGCAAATGGCGAAAGCTGTCTTTATCCGCGTGAGGCGCGTTGTAAGGTCTTGTGGACAGGGGAGAGGTGCACTGTGGGTTGCTCACATACAGGGGTTTTGTAGCTCAAGTAGCTGTTGCCCACCTTTCAGACGGTTTACAGCAGCCCGAAGGGAGGAGGGGGGGGGGGATCTCCCCTTATAATGCGCCTGATCCGCGTGAAATTGAGCTGACTGCAGAGTGAAGCTAAATCAAGGTGATGTTGCAACTTCAACTTTTTCATTCAGAGTACATATCGTATCCTGCAAGTCAGCCCCAAATTTTGACCCGATCTCGATTTGTTTTGTTTTGAATTCCATGGTTTTTGGCCGCCAACGTGCGGCAGATACGATCGAGAGACGCCAGGTGGCCTCTCTTCTTCCCCTAAGGCTGCTGAACACGCCACCGGCCGCCGGGCCGCCGGGCCGCCGGGCCGGGCTGGTGACAATGGGCCGCCCTGCGCTGACACAAAGCTCGCCCTGTCCAGTGCGGGCCTGGGCCTTGGGCCTGCCTGGACCACACGTAGATCACACCAAGCCAAACACACGGAGCGGACACAAATTCGCATTTGTCTTGGCTGAATGAGCGGGGGTGTTTCTCTGCGGTAGAGAAAGTACTAACTTTAATCCTCGAGCTCTTCCATTCGACGGACGGCACCGACGGCACTCGGCTCGAGCTCTCGAAGGTCGAGCGGCTTCACTACCTCAATGGTTTTTCACTTAAACACACACACACAGACCCACACACACAGACACACACTCACACACACACACGCACGCACACGCCGCACGCCGCCGCCCTGGCTAATGTCCTCCATGCGGTCGTTCACACATACCCGGGAACCAATAAATTGAGAAGGAAACCTAGAGGAAAACTATTAGCACCCAAAAAAGCGTATTCTTGATTTTGCTGTGTTCTTGGTTCACACGAGAACGTTTGTGCTTGTAGTGAGAAAGGAATACTTGTAACAAATACTATTACACTTTTTACAAGCATAATGTTTCTCGAGTAAACCAAGAACACAGTAAAATCAAGAACACGCTTCTCTGGGGGCGAAGTTTAGGTATTGCACTTATTACGACAAACAGAAAGTGAAATCGCTGGCATAACGCTGCCCGCGGAAAGCCTTGCCTACCCCTCCGCGCCGTGCATCCCTCTCCTGGCCTGCACCACGCCCTACGCCCTACCCGGCCGGCCCCGCCCTGCTGCTGCCGCTGACTCAACATACCAGCAGGTGGAACTATCCGACTGACCCATAATCCCTCGGACAGCGATGGTCGCCCAGTGAAAGGTGACGCCTGTCCCGGCCCGCGCCCCCGTGGCTCCGCCCTGCCCGCCACCCGCCCCCGCCGACGGGGTAACTTGGCCTACTTTCGCCTGACAACGGTAGTCAATAGCGAGCAGACCATCATCTAATCAGCACGGTGTATTCGACGCCCGTTTGAACACAGCTCCGCCTTCAAATACCGGCAACTGTGCAAAATTGCCGTGATTTTTCTGCCCAGCCTCAGAATGCAGGCAGGTGGAGGGTTTCGAGCTCGGAGTGCATAGCGAGACCACCGCGACGGCGAGGGGATGAGGCAGGGACCGAGGACCGGAGGACAGGGATGGAGCAGAAAGCTGCTCGCTGATCTCAAGACAAAAGGCAAATCCCTGCGTGCGGAGCCGGCGCGGCGCAGGGCCATCGGAGGGGGCGGGGGGGGGGGGGCACACACCTACACACACTCACACACATTCCTAATGAGCCGCTGTACTCTAATCCCCGCGCACTGCGCACGGCATACAACGGGCCGTGGAGAGCGCCGCGCCCTTCACTGCAAGTGTGGCGACTGTCCCAGCCCGGTGGCGCGGCCCTCAACGATGACAAGTACGTATGGAAAATGGTTTTTATGAAGTGCAAAATGAGAAACCCACGGGTTGAAAATGGGTCCCGAGTCGGGGTGGGGGAAGTTTCGCTTGTCGTTTTGCCCAGTTCTGACTATGAGACCCGCACACGTACCCGAACCGAGGGGTGCCTCCGGGTACCTCGCCCTCTCCAATCGGTGTGCACCCTGAGCTCCAATCATAGTCCAATCACTATCCAGTCAAATAATTTTTCGACAAAAATTTCTTTTCAGCACCTTCAAATTGCAAAATATTGAATTGGTACCCCCCAAAAATTTGATTTCTTTAAAGTTTGGTCAAATTTTCCTTCCAATCACAACACAACCCTTCCGATCAGTGTACACCCATTTAAAGAGTGATGTACCCCTCGACCCGTACACGGTGGACCCGTAGATGGTTTACGGGTGAAAATTGGGGCGGACGGGCGGGCATGGCTTTCGTTCCGGCCGGAGCGAGCCGGCCGTGCCCGCCGCGGCGCACGCGCCCGCCGCGCCCCTCACAGCAGCCGCCATGAGCGGCTGGGAATTCCCTGCAGCAGCAGATGCAGTCCAGCGGCAGAGCAAAGGCGGGCTGCTGGGCTGGGGGACCTGCCCTGCCCTGCCCTGCCCCGGGCTGGCGTGGGTCGGGGGCCTGAGCTGAGCCCGCGAGTCTCAGAGGGTCTCTGGAGCAGAGCGGATGGGGCTGAGAGAGGCGACCAGACCAGCCCCGCGGGACACGCTCGCAGCCGTCGCCGCAGGTGAGAGACACTGGCTCACCCCCGAGCCCTGGCAAGCCCTGGTTCTCATATCCCGACGAAGAACTCGGCGCACTCGTGTGCACCACAAGAGCAGAAATGGGGCCCAATAAGGTTAACCCTCACGCACCGATAGAAAGGGACATTCATTTCTTTCTTTTCTTTTTTTCCCTCTTATTTTTCTTCTCTAAATATTTTGTAAATGATGATGCCCCGGGACGGTAAAACTCTTAGAGCGGGCTCGAAGAATATTTCAACAAAATCCAACATTATGGGGTTACCGACGCTATAACTTGGTGCATACTCGGAGGGCCTAGAGCCCTATCTAGGAGGGCCCAGCCTGGCCCGCCCACCTCGACCGGCTCACTGCCGCCTGCCGCCGCGCGGCCCCGCCCTCCGCCCCTCCAAAGAGGCGGGACGGGGGACGCCGGGCGGGGCGGGACGGGGCGGGGCGGGCCAGGGTGGACAGCTATAAAGGTGGGGGTGGCAGCGCACGACAGCCATTGCCAGACCAGCCCCTCAGAGGAGCGGACCCCGTGTGTGTGTGTGTGTGAGAGGTGTGAGTGTGTGCATCAGCGCGAACAGGATTACCATTACCAGGTGAGTCGAGTCAGTGGAGTCGCGATGGACTTGGCGGTCCGATCCGATAGTGCGTCAAGAAAAGTGCGAAATAGCAGCAAACTCCATTGGAATCCGCGCGTGCCTGCTAGGCGACGTGCACGCACCAGTGCTAGAGGGTTGCCTACCCTGCGGTTCACCTCACGCCAGTGTGATTTTGGCAACTCATTGCTTCCTTTCCTGACAAATCTGCCCCGGGCAGAAGGGGCGCGCGATCCCTCGCCTCGTCCGTCTCTCACCCACATGCCGTTCTTCTTGTCCTCCCGCAGGATGCTCCCGCTCCTCGTCGCCGTCCTGGCGCTGGCCGCGGCGCCCGGCGCCGTGCTCTCCCAGCAGGCCGAGCAGGTCCCCGCCGAGGTCTACGGCCCCCCACAGGCGTACTCCGCGCCGGCGCCCGCCGCCGCCGGGCCCGAGCTGACCGCCCTGACGGCGGACAACGCCGCGTACACGCCCTACGCCTACAGCTACTCGGAGCCCGGCTTCAGCGTGCAGACGGGCTACGAAGGCTACCTCGTGCCGTACCAGGGCCACTCCGTGCCCAGCCCGGGCGCCCTGGGGCTGCTCGCCGCGCTCCTGCCGCTGCCCAAGCTCGGCCTCAAGCTGTTCCCCAAGGTCGGCCTGTTCCTGCTCGGCTTCCTGTTCCTGCTCCTCATCGGCGGCGCCTTCACCACGGCCGTGTGCGCCTTCACGCCCTTCTGCACCATCTCCTTCCTGGGCCTGGGTCTGACCAGGAACACCATGCGCTCCTACCTCACTCCGGACCGGCTGACCCAGACCACCGCCTTCGTGCTGGACGCCATCGACAAGTACAAGGATTTCTCGAAGAAGGTGAGCAAGGAGGCCAAGGAGGCCCGCAGCAAAGACAGCAAGAGGAGGCGCAGGTGAGGCGCTCGCCGTCTCCTCTAGCTGCCGCAGACTGGCGCCACCTGCTGAGAGCATTGGTCGATTCAGGACGTGCAGCATCACCCTCCACATGACGTCCCGACTTGGCATGCTAACAGGGGGTGTGGTGATACTTCCATAGCTCACGATGTGGCATGTTCCTTAGAAGCTAGTCAAAAGTCCTGGAGCGGTAGGAGGAGAAGACTCCAGGGCAAGTGTACGTTCTCTCAAAGTGGATGAGGGCAGTAAGCCGCAACCTTTCAGGAAATCGAATTCCATTGAACAGTGTGTATTTATACCAAGGAAGTGCCTGGTACAGCTTATCAATGTTTGAAGCTTATTTAATTATTTATTTATTTATTAAACAATTTATTTATTTATTTATTTTGTGACTGACTACCAAAAGTTGATGTATTGAAGGAGCTGACTTAGACATTTTAAAATTGGACTGAAATAAATACAATTGACTTGAATTAAGGGCTTCCAAGTTTCCTTATATATTTGTTTTTATTTCCAAACTAACACTTTCTCAGAAGCGGAATGGTATTTTAACATATTTGTTCAAATTTGTCAAAAATAGAGTATGCAACAACTATTTTCCTATTTAAGTCAACAGAGCAACCATAAATCACACAAACCCACTTCATCCAAATTATAACTTTAGAGGACTTGATGCTGTATTTAGTGCTATGCAGAGGATTTTTAGGAAAAGGTATCAACACTCAGAGTATGTTGACTGCATCAAGCTAAAGCTGCTAGACTTACTTCAGCAAAAATGTACTATTCTTCAAATTTACTACTTTTCAGTCATTGGCATGATGAAAATTGCCTGTTTTGAGAATGTACAATAGCCTTTGATAAAAACTGACAGACTTTTAAAAGAAAACTCATTTATTGATTAAAATATTTTTATCTTCAATAAGAATACTGATCGACAAGAAGGTACCTGCCCCAGGTTCCTGGTGTCTCACATTAAAAATTATAGTTGGATGTAAGTGAAGACGGAACAAAATAACATTTCATTAAATTACACAACAATATACTTCTGCCTTAATTACAGCAGCACATAATTCCCATCAGCAACAAGAGGAATTCGAACAAGAAGTTCAGTCAAGTGGCCATGAAAATTCACAAAATCACAAATAGCAGCTAATTAGTTCTCAGCTGGTAGTCTCCATTTTGAGTTATATATCTCACCCATGGCAAGGCTTGATAACCACTCTTCTCAATAATCTTTAAGTACCTAACCTATGGAAACAATAAAATGGTAATTTAAACTTTGAGTTATAAAATTATACAAAATAAAATAAAAATTAAAATAAAATTAACACACAAAAAAAAAAAGAAACTAAACAAGAGTAACAGTACCTGAATGCCAGAGGTTGTGAAGTATGGAATTTCAAACTTCACCTGAATGGGAGGCTTCCCTTCTGTATCTTCACATACCACACTAGGCAAACCAAAGTGAGCACGCATAAGGTACTCTTTTCCACCCTACAAGTTGGAATATCATAAGATACCATTGATGCAGTACAGTCAAAAAATCCCTGAAAATAATAGGGATGTACACTCACCGGGAATGATTTGATTGTCCATGTGATAGCATTTTGCTCTGGAGCATACTTCACGCTGCCAATGGTTGTCTTAAACTTGGGTGAATCAGCATCAGCAGGCACTGGTATTACAATCTCTACATTGTTAGCTGTTGATCGACGCTTAAATTGTGATTTGGCTTTGATCATATACTCTACACGGCTGTGTGCATGTCTCTCAATAACTGATTCGATCCATATAAGAGGTTTCACATGAGTATTGAGCCGATAGGACATTAGTTCAAACTCTCCATCAGGAGGAATGAAAGAGATGGTTCTATCGTTTTCAAACCTATAACAAAAATTATTATAAAAAATGTGAACATTTTAAATTTTGGATTAATGTTCATCAACAGATTCATGGCAATACTTTACCTGGACAAGCGGACACATTGATGAAATTTCACATCCTCCAGTTCAACAGATTTAGATTTTCCTCGGCCAGTACTCTCAAATAACACCTTGTCATTTAAGCCCAACCTCAATTCTGGCATACCAGAAAGATAAACTCTCATTTTGATTGCACCAACAATTTCACTTCTTAACACATTTCCGTTGGCATTAGCCTAGTCCAGACAATATTGGTCATTTTAATAAGTTCTCTTAACATTATGCAAGATCCAATTCTGTCAAATACTTACCAACAAGTTGACTGACTCAATAACATCAAGAAAGACTTCATTTTTGCGATATTTAATTCCTTCAGATCGCCATGAAACAGCATTTGTCACAGCTGGTGGTGGCCTAGGTTGAATTTCAAGTTTGTGACCCTCCTGAGTGATATACCTAAAGGGATAAAACAAAGGTCATTTCAGCCCAACAATTAAGTCTTTCTATTTCTTTTGAGATGCATTTTAACACTTACTCCTGAAGAATTTTGCTGTCTGTGGTCTGTGGATACCCAAAGTCAAGCAGCTCATCTAGTAATTCGTATATCACCACAAAATTATCACGGATACTTTCTTCTTCAAGTTCCTTGAAGTATTCTATCATGACCTAAGATTTGTGCAATAACAATTTTTAACAGATTAACAAATATCCTAAGTTATACAGTAGACTACATATAAGGCTGGATCTCCTGATTGGCATCATGCAAGTGGTTAACTGACTTCACTTTACCTGAACAATTTTGTGTAAAAGGGTGAATACTAAAGCAATATTAGCGTTCTTCTTGGTTGTTGATACAATATACAAGTTGTTATATTTGATGTAAGCAAAAGTGCAGTCATTAGTTTGAAGTATAGGTGTCAGTAGCCCTTCCTCTTCTTTCTCCATAAGCAAAGGCATGAACTTTTCTATCACACCCATATCAATGTCTCCTCGATAATTCCGAGAGATTAAAACCTGTCCAATGTAACAATTTTAAAGAGACAAGCAAAACATAATAGTGCCATGGGAGCTAAGCATTAAAAATATTTCACAAAAGTAAATTTGAGAGAGAGTTTAATAAAATTAATATATTTCGATGGTGTTTGAAGAAAACCTCACCTTTCCCTTCACATCCAGCAAGTACACAGCTGATGAAGACATTTTGACTGATTTTATATCTCCCGTGGAATTAAATCAACGGAGACCTGCAAATTCAAAACCAATAGAGAGTTAGATATTACATACGAACTAATCAAGACCATTCAACGAGAAACATCATGACAAGTAGTAGTTAAATTCAATGTTTGTTTAATATTTATTCACCTAACCTCAATGACAAGACAGCATCAGCGTTTCTTGTGATTTTTATAAGATACTCAAAGTAACGAGTGTGGATTCTTAATGAAGAATATCTCTCAACATGCATGATTTTCAATGTTTAATGAAGTAATTGTTTGTTAATTTTTGCTAAATACCGATTTGGTTACCTGATGGGTGTGGAGGTATACCTACAAATGTATTGACAAACGTACCTTTGAGTTGTCTACGGGCGCGCAGGAATTCAGAAACAGTATTTAATCAACGAATCATATTCTGAAATCATTGTGGTAAGAGTACTGGCAGAAATTCTGGCTTTCCATTAAAACAAATTGTAGCTTTCTGATCATTTCTTGAATGCCATGACGGCAGGTGTTTTGTCATCACGCTGCAAAGGTGTACAACATTCATACGAAAAATCAGCAAAATGACAAATGCGTTTTGTAGCCAGATAAGTAGCTTCTGAAAACGAAACTTTTCGCCCTTTAAATTTTAAACACTTGAACTTCGACAAGCAGTCGACATAGAATAGTCAAGTAACCTTCTTCGTGAGAATTACAGATAGTTTTAATTGGAAAGAGTTGGCAAACAGTTTCTTCAAAGATGAGCAATTTACGGATGCAGTAACTACTGTAGTTTTTCGTTTGACTGATGAGAAATTGAGACAAGTTGTGTAAACATCACGGACAACATGATAGACGTCGCGGAAGCTGAAAATACACCCAATACTACTAAAAGGTTCATTGTTATGTAAATTTTTAACATTTTTTGGAATAACTGTTTGTAATATGTGGTTTCAAACTATATTCCAGACTCGGGCCGTGTGAAGTTTGTGCGACCAGTGAGGCAAAATACACGTGTCCGAAATGTGAGGTTAAGACTTGCTGTTTAGCCTGTGTGAATATTCACAAAAAAGAGCTGGAATGTGATGGATCGAGAAACAAAATATTATATAAACCACTGTCTAAGTTTCAAAACTTAGACCTTTTAAATGGTAGCTTTCATTTCGTATCATTAGCAGTGCCACATGCCATGAATATATGTGACAACATATGCCTTTTTTTGCTCTTCAGATTACCGTCTCTTAGAAGATTTTACTCGCTCAATACAAAAAATCCAAAAGGATCCCCTTAAGAGAGTTTCAAGATTCCTCCCTGGGGTATGATCAGTAAGCTGCTAAAATTAATGTTTGAAGTTCTTGAAGAGATCTAACAATTTTGCCCTTCATTATCCCTCAGTACCTACATGTATTAGGCAAGGCTTCGAGAGATAGAGGTATGCGCCTTCACTTCTTACCCAGAAATTTCAAGAGAGCAAAGGAAAACACTTCAAGAGTTATCCCTGGCACTCCTACTCGGACTGTGTTCTGGTGCATTGAGTGGCTATTTCCCCAGGCAGGAGTACGCATTGTTAGTGAAAAGTTAGTTTCCCTTGATTTTGCACAGTAGTCAGCGTTTTATAATCTTAATCTGAATTGCCTGCATATTTTTCCCCATAGCGTCAATTGTGAGGAATAGTATCTATTCTTAACTTTTCTTGTTTATAGGGTTGCAGAAACATGCCGTTTGGCTGAGGCAATAGCACCTCTGCTGAGCCCAGAAAGTGAACTGGTGAAAGGTCATCAAGAAGAGCTTCAGTACTACTTTGCTGCTGGTCTTAGTGGTGTTCATGCTTTGTTGAGGGTTGGAGAAATGGAAAGAAATAGGTAACCATCCCTGTACCTTTTGCAATTATTGACATTATTGCAAATGGATTTGTAAATCATCCAGCCTTATCTATGTTCTAGGTACCATATACTTGATCTAGATATGTCTATCAGAGGAAATTTGACAAAGAAGAGCATTGTAGAATTCCCAACTATTTTAATTGTCTTGAAGGACCACAAGTATTCTTATGATATATATGATTCAGGTAAGGAAAATTTTTTCTATCTCCCTCTAGTCCAAGTAACTACAATTATCCTTTAATTTTTTTGTCATTGCCCTTTTTACGTACTTTCCAGATGAAGAAACAGAGCAGTGGAAAGGAAATTGGGAAACAACTACCACTTCCAATCCGAACGCACCAGGTTCCAGTTCCAGCTCTCTTGCTAAACAACAACCAAAAAAGGCCAACTCAACTAACTTTCTCTTTGGTAATAGTGACGGTTCCTCTGATGAAGAAAACTGAGGAAAGAGCAGTGATTGTTGTGTAAATCAATTCTAATTGAGACGAAGCATTATTAGCATACGTCATTTATGTCTTTGTAAAAACAAATCCAGATTGTTTATTCCTATTAGCTTGTAATAAATATTTGCACCACTGAGGGTTATCTTCTTTTAATTCATTTGCATCTCAAAATATCATGGTCTATGGGTGTAAGGTGTCTCTCAGAAGACGGGGGAAGTCCGTGCAAAGGATGAATGCGAGTGGCAACACTGTCATACTTGGTTCAAATTCTCATATCTTGACTTTACATTCACATTGCACTCATCGCGCTTATCTGAACTGCAATGTCGTTGCGGTGCGACGTACAATTTCTACGACGTTTTTTTTGGGCAAGAATTTGTCGAAAATATTAAAAAAAACATTGTGCTTTTCTTGTGTTTTGGTTGCTGCTTTCTTTGTTTTATGTGTTAATTAGCATTTTGCACTCATTGCATTTTGAAGTAATTGCAATTTGCCCCTGATTTACTTCGAAATGATACATGATGTAGCTACTGCTTTTTGACAGCTGGCATTGTTGTTATTGTTAAGATGGAAGGAGTTCTGTGGAAATGGACAAATTATTGGAGTGGTAAGTGAATGTTCTTTTATAACTAGTGAGTAGTAAATACCTAGTGATTGTGATTTTTTCTTCTTCTAAAGTTCACGCCTAATAACAGAAATCAAAGGAGAGGAAACAAAATTCAGACTTTCTTCCTTCGTAATTTTTCAATAACAAAAAAATTATTCAGCATGTAAATTTTTTACAATTTCTTCTACTCCTCACCTTTTGCCCCTATTTATTTTTATTTTTATCATATTTTGTATTTTGTGATCACAGGGTGGCAGACCAGATGGTTTATTTTAGAAAATGGTGTACTATCATATTATAATTCACAAGATGAAGTAAACCAAGGCTGTAAAGGTTCTATGAAAGTTTCTGCTCTTGAAATTAATGGTATGTGTTGGAGGTGGTTGATTTTGAATTGCTATATTCTTACAGCCTAATGTCATAACATTAAACTTGTCTCTGTAGTGAATCCGGTCGACAGTACTCGTATGGATCTTGTTATACCAGGAGAACAGCATATTTATTTAAGAGCAGCAAATGCTCAAGAACGCCAGCAATGGCTTGTAGCTTTAGGAAGTACAAAAGCTTGTGTCACTACAAGGAGTAGGAAAGATTCTGGTAAAATTAAAATTTATGTATGCTTCTCTTTAGTGCATTGTCAGCACTATGTCTTGGGCTGACTCAGTTTTATTATTTTTCCAGGAGATCCCAACCCTGACATATTGAAAGTAAAAAAATCAGAATTGCGACTGTATTGTGATTTATTGATGCAGCAAGTACACACTGTAAAGACTGAAGCAACTCGGGAAGGTGGTCCAGAAATCAAAGTAATTTAAAAAGATATGATATATGTTGTTCTATGCCGCATAATTGCTGAATCAAATGTCTTTTAACTCATGCATTTTTCTGTTCTGCAGACCCTTGATGAAGCAACCAATCTCTTAGGGGCTACTTGTGACACTTTCATCAAAACCTTAGAAGAATGTATAAGGATTGTAAATACCAACTTAAATGATGTTCCTGTTGCAGCTGACTCCTCTGCTCCACCATTACCTCACAATCAGTCTAAAAGTAGGGTGAGTAAATATTTATTTCTGTCAAGTAAATATTTGTTTCTGTCATATGCCTCAGATTTAGTTGCAATTCTTAACCTTTGTCTCTTACAGGCAACGAAAAGTGTTTCACATATTGTTAGAAGCACATCTTTTGATAAGTAAGTTAATTTGGTCTACATTGGCAGTGTGCCGAACAGTTTCTTTAATTTTTATGTTTTGCGCTCTGTACAGAAAGCTGTAGAGGAGAAAAATGAACACCATGCGAACAAATTTATTACAGTAAGGAAACCAGCTGGTAGACTATGTGCCAACTACAAGAAAGGGAAGGAAATAGTGGATTAGGAGCCATTTTTCTGATGCTGATTGGTGTTCTAATGCAACATTACCAGTAGATAATAATTCAAATGCTGACTATTGCATCACAGTATGAAAACAATGCTACTTTCATCTCAGTATTATAAGCTAAAAACGTTTCTCAAAATACCCCCCCCCCCCCGCCCCCTATTTTTTATTTGTAAGGCTGGTCTAATGATCTGAAATGATGGCAATTAGCCTCTCTGTGATTGTATTTTTAAACCAAAGCAGTTCGTTTTGTTGTGCAAGTGTATTAGTGTATTAAAACTTGTTAAGAAATCAAGTGTTTTCTGGTTCCTACCCAAGAAAAATTTCATTTGTAATCGTACATCATTTATTAACAAGAATAATTTAAATTACAACAATACTTGACTGGTTTTAAGATAAATACTATGAATAACTCTAATACTTAACAATTCAACAATTCATGAAACCACACAAAATAGACTAGCAAACAACATCAACAAACTTACAAAAATATGTCAAATAGAAACAGTTCAAATATAATTTTGCAAAGACTTGACAAAAAGTACCTTTTCAATTAGAAAGCGGCGAGGAGAACAAGAAGAGCTAGAAGGGCGACCGCCGGAGGCTGGCGCGTGCAGGAGGCTGCCGAAGGATGGTATCCCTCGGGGTCCTGGTCTCCCTTGCCCAGGTGGCGAGTGAAGGCCAGGTTCCGCACTCTGAGCAGCGCCGCCTGCTGGTTGGACGTCATGTCCTGCTGCTGCAGCGGGGTGACGGCCGCGGCCGCCACGGGCGACAGCACGCCGACGTGGTCCCCAAGTGCCTGGAGAGGAGAGAGCGTCAAATAAAGCGCCTGACGAGTGCAGGATAGGCCGCCCGCTCAACAGCGGTGCTCGACGGGACTGCCTGCCTGTCGTCTCACAGGGGCCCCGGCCGGGCCGGGCCGGGCCGGGCCGGGCTGGGCTACTCACCACCAGCTGCTCGGGGGACATGCAGGACACGGCGCTCGCCGTCAAGCCCGACAGGGGCTGTTCTACCTCGGCCAGGGGTCGCTGCAGCTGCGACAGCTGATCCGAGTTCAGACCTGCGAACAAGGGTGCGTCGTGAGCGGAGAGGAAATGGAATCGGCTGACAGTGACGACTCAAACGCCATACCGACACTCCAGCAGAGCTGTACTTACAAGACGCTCGACTAGCAACTTAAGAGTTTGTTTCGATTTATTTCTGTATCAGAAATTGAATAAACCGAATTCGCGACGGCATTACTGAATATATCCCAATGTCAAATCGTTGAAATAACCCATCGATTAAGAAGAACGCACCTTAGAAGTTGTAAGAGAGCTTTTTCAAAATGGACAAATTTCTTTTGTTCTGAAGCAATTATAAAATTGGCCGTTTGATCGGATAGTGAAAGTTCCGAAGACAGAAAAAAATAATCAGGTCACCAAAGATTGAGAGTTGCTGAGTATTACTACTTACCGGCCGCAATGACTCCAATGTCCGTGACGTCCTCCGCCGTCCACTGGGCGGGCGCGCCGAGGACGGCGTCCGAGACAGCGGCTCTTGCCAGCTCCCCGAGGCAGGTGCTGTTGCAGCGCGGCGCGACGCCCTGCAGTGAGTGCGCCGCGTGCAGCAGGGCGCCCCGTCGTCCCAGGAGGAGGCGCTGTAGGTCAAGCCGAAGGTGGCAGGCGATCGGCCCCAGGGCCACCAGCAGGCTGTCGGGCTCGACCGCGATCGTATCGCGCCTGGACCCGGCCGGGCTGGCCGAGCCCGCCAAGGCACGAAGCCCGGGGTTCTGAAGCTCCAAGCGGACGGCCACCGCGTCCAGGACCGCAGGGTCAGACACGTGCTCGCCGAGAACGCTCAGGGTGTCCAGCGCGCGCTCGTGGGACAGGCTGAGGTTGAGCTGGCTGACCTCGTCCACGCTCACGGCAGAGACGAGCCGGCCCAGGTCGCCCACAAGATCCGCGCGCTCAAGCTGCAACGGAGGAGCGACGTGAGAGACCGACCGATGAGGATGAGGATCAGGCTCAGGAGCACTCAGCTCAGCCTAGGGGCGGGCCCCGGGCCCACGCCGCGCCTCGCCTTGCCTACGTACGTACCGGGGGTATCTTGTCCCACAGGGTGCGGGTGAGCCCCGGGGCCAGGTGCAGCCGCGACAGGTCCTCCACGCATTCCTCGACTTCCGTCTCCAGCATGCCTTTTCCGTCGCCGGCGTCCCCGTGCACCAAGGCCAGCTCGGCCGCGCCGCCCAGCGCGCGCACCGCGTCGCACGTCACCTGCGGAGCAGGAGGGCGTTATGAGGAGGAGGAGGAAGCCAAGCCGCAAGCACCACGTCAACCAGAGACGCAAACGCACCTGCAGAGGGACGTCGCGCTCGACCTGCCGTTCGTTCTCCGCTTCAACTTGGTCGTAGTCGGCCGAACGCCGACGGCGGTCGCGCTTTACCTCCGAGTTTGGATCCACTGTCACCGTAGCATCGGTTGAAACTGGAACATCTTTAAAGTGACACATAAATTAAAAGGGGAAAAAAGGATGATATACCTTATCCATGACAGACTTACCAGTTTTGCTGTTTTTGGGCGCGTCGGTCTCGGTGCTGTACTTGGTGGTGGTCGTGCTGAGGTTCACCTGGTGCCCGGGCGCTCCGCGGCTCTGGTTCGGGTAGGTTGCCGCTGACGGGTACAGGTGCGGGAGATCGAGAGCGGAGGGAAGGTCGGCCTTGTCGTCGGACCGCGCCGTCGCCAGGGTGGTTTCATCGGTTGACGAGGAGGTCGGCACGGAGGTGATCGAAGTCGTCTCCGGCCAGCGCTCGTACATACCCTCGTCCACGGGGACGCTGACCGTGGTTGTCGGATCCGATGCGGTGGATGCCACTGACGAGCCCTCCGCGGGGTAATCGGTCACCGTGCTGATGTTCACAGAGGTTGTCGTGGTGGTTGTGGAGGGTTCGGTCGTGGTGCTGGTGGAGAGCGACGTCTCGTCGTCGACAACCATCACGGTGTCGGGCGGCTCTGCTGCGTTCCGCATCCAATCGGGATCACGCCCGAGGTACTCGTCGAAGTCGCCAAACGGGTCCTCGGTGGTCGTGGTGGTTGTTGTGGTCGTCGAGGCCGGCGTGGTTTCCGCCTCGGGGGTGGTGGGGGCGGTAGTGGTGGTAGTGATGGTGGTTTGCGCGACCTTGGTGGAGGTCGAGGAGGAGGCGGTCGCATGCCGGTAATGGCTCTCAAACTGACTGCGGAAACTTCGCGCCTAAACAATGTGCATGTAAAAAGACTTATTCATAAACGGAGCTTCTAGAGGCAAATTACTTGAACGTGTTTCAAATTCCGGCCAACCTGCAGACGGCGGACAAGGCTGTCCGCGGGAGTCACGGTGTTCAAGAGGTCCTGCGCGGCCCGCAGGTAGTGGCGGGCGGTGCGACGCACGCTCCAGTAGTAGGCCGAGCGCTCCTCGGCGGGCAGCAGCGACCGGCACACGTCGACGAAGGGCCGCGGGCGGCCGCTGCCCGGCTCCGGCGCGCCGCAGGGCAGGTGGTACAGCATGCGCGCCGCCAGCGTGTCCGCGGCGTCCCTCCAGCTCGTCTGGCGCACGGAGGCCAGCACGTCGGCGGGCATCGAGGCCAGGGTGTCGCCCAGCGCCGCCACCACGCCGGCGGACCACTGCGACGGCGAGCTGCTCCGGGGGGGAAGGAGCGCCTGGTGTTAGCGTGGAGCTCATTGCGATGGTTGAACAGTGCAAACGCAAGTCCGTAACTTACCCGAAGGTCCGCAGCGCCAGCCGGTGCCAGGCGTCCCTCTGCTCGCTGCCGGCGCACGTCGCCAGGGACAGGGGCCGCCCCGCCGACGCCTCCACGTACAGCCTCCAGGCGTCCGGCATGATGGACGAGACGACGTCGGCGGGCAGAAACATGTGCAGGTTGCCGAGCGCGAACAGGCAGCGGGCGCCGACTCCTCGCCGCTGCGGACAGAGAGAGCGTGCCGCCGCGGCCATCGTCAGCACCCGAGGGGGTGTTGTCTTCGAAAATCATTGTACAAGGCCAAAAAATTCACGACAAAAATCAAAACAGTCAAAATTACAATCAAAATATCAATAAATCAAAAATCACAAGCTCTCAAAAATCATAAAAGAATCAATGCAAAATCAATTTGAAAAATCCCTCAAAATCAGAGAAAGTCCAAAAAATCAATGAAAAATCAAAAGAAAATCAAAAACCAAAATGAAAATCAATGCAATCAACAAAATCAAAAATCAAGGTGTTTTCAAAAAATAAACAAATATCAGATAGTAATCAAAGTAAAAGTTCAAAAAAAAAATCAAAAAAATTAAGAACAATCAAGAAAAAACATCAAAAGATCAATGAAAGTTCAGAAAAAAAAATTAAAAATCAATAGAAAAATCAAAAGGTCAGTTAGAAAAAAAAATCAATCCAAAATTTAAAAAAAAAATCAATCCAGAACCAAAAAATCAATCCAAAATCATAACAAATATTTAAAATGAAAAAAAAATCATTTGATTTTCTTTGACTGGCAATCAATGCACAACTGCTACTTGAGACAGCACCCCCTCGTCAGCACCCGGACCGAGAACCGAGAACCACGAGCGGCGCGCCCGAGCCCGAGGGCGGGAAGACACTCACCGCCTGGAAGATGTCCACGACGTGGAGAGCGAGCTCGCGGAGCCGCTCCAGGCTGGGCATGGCCGAGAGCAGCTCCTGGGGCGTGAGCGCGCCGATGGACGAGAGGATTTGCACGGCGTGCTTGGAGTAGTGGATGTGCGCCGGCCGCAGCGTGGCCAGCAGGTAGCCGCCGACGGCCTGGATGTCGCTGGGCTCGAGCACCGCGACCAGCGGCACGCGCTCGTCAAAGCGTCGGATCCTCCGGCGCATCACCATGTACTCCTCGAGCGCGAGCTGCAGGCAGTGCTGCAGGCGCTTGGGGAAGGGCTGCAAGTAGGAGACCAGGCGTCAGTTATTCGCCGCCAAAGTGTCGGGCGCCGCACCGGCCGCGCGTTTACTCACCAGACCGGCCTCGCGGGTGCGCTGGTTGAACTCAGCCATTATGATGGGGAAGTCGACCAGGTCCATGGCCATCACGTCAGCGCACGTGAGTCCGAGCAGCGCGCCGCGCACCAGGGGCCTCCTCGGCGACAACAAGGTGTCAGTCGACCAGACCACGCGCTGTGGTCCCGACGGCGTCTGAGCGAGCTCGCGCCGGGCCGAACCAAGCACGGCAGACAGCTGGGGAGGGAAAATAAGAGGATGAGTGAAGGGCGGAGGGCCGGGCCAGGCCAGCACAGCCAATTGTACGGCCCCCGAAAACAGCATTTAAAAAACAAGAGGAAACATACAGAAAAGTACAAGCAAAATAGTAAAAAAATGGCAAAAATTCAGGAATGGGGGTGAGAGAACAAAATTTAGCAAAAGGTGACAGAAATTTTCCTTCAAAAATCAGAAGAAAAATTAATCATTGTACACATTTTGTATGAGAGATCACCCACTCAAGCACATCCACCTGAGAAGCAGCGTCCCTACCTTCTCAGTCGGTACAAGAGGCAGGTGCTTCTCAATGCTGTCCCTGGGGTTGAGCGTGATCGTCGATTCGAACCAGTCGCCGAAGGATGCCGGCTTGCGCATCGACGGAGACTTGAGCTGGTTGTACGACTGCTCTAGGGCGGTGCGCTCCGCGGCCAGTTCGCGAGAGGAGACGAGTGACCAGTACTGGGCGGGCTCAGGGTTGCGGAGCATGGCTTCCAGGACCTTGGGCTCGGCTGTGGGAGAGAGAGAGGCCGTATTACACAACGTCGAGTACTAAGGTAGCTTTTGAGTTCAATATCACTAATGTTACATTGAGAACGAGAAAAAACTAAACAACTAACAGTCGTAAAAATACAGGGCTGTAAAATAATCCTCACCCATCGACTGGCGCAATTTGTTGAACAACGAAGCGGAGCGACCGGAATGCGTAGCGGGGATGGACTCCAGGAAGTGTATGATCTTTTCGTTGCTCACGGAGTTAGTCTTAAGTGCCGCTAGTTTGGCCGTCGGCATGGCCCTGGTCAGGCCGTGGTACGCCTCCAGCTCCCTGAGCGGTTTGCGGAGGTCCAGGAACTCGCCCTTGTTGGTGAGGTAGCGTGCTTGCATGGCGGAGAGCTTGTAGGTGTCCACGGCGGCGAGCACGTCCGGGTCCAAGCGGTGCGTGGGCAGGCTGTAGTTGGCCAAGGTGGCGGCTTGGATGAGGTACGTGAGCCGGCCGACGTCCTTAAGGTAGCGGCCCCAGGTCCCCGGGTGGTCGGGGATCTCGATTCGGCCCTGGAACAAGCTCGACGCTACGACCTGCTCCAGCACCTAGAGGCGGAAACGCAGCGCTTCAGTCAGGGAAGTCCACTCCAGCCGGAGTATACTTCGTCACATAAATTGACCCTAATTTTCAGATTTTCAGACAAAACAATGATGACAAGAAAAGTTAATTTAAAGGAAAAAAATAAAAAATCTTGCCTGCTTGAGTGTGGGCACGGAGGCGCGACTGGTGTCGGCGGCAGGCAGGCTGGTGAAGTCCGTGTCGTTGGCGAGGAAGCGCTGCAGCCCGGCGGGCGCCAGGTCCAGCATCCACTTGAAGAGCTCGTTCATTTCGGCGGAGGACAAGGCCTTCTTCGTGTAGAGTTTGTCCACAAACGCGCGCACCTGCAGCTTGCTGAGGCCCGATAGCGCAGTCAGCGTCGCACGGTCTTCCTCGTGGAACTGCAGGTCAGCAATTTCGTCCGGAGTCGCACCAGCCCACAACATTTTCAGACTAAACAGAGTTGGAAAACATGAAAATTAATTTCATAGAATCGCTTTTGAGATAAACTAAAATGTTGATGCAAAATGAGTGTTTTACCCGTCAGTCGCCGAGTTCACCAGCTGCCCTTTCCCGGAGTCAGCGTCCCTTTTGAACATATCCATCCACACCCTCTTTGTCTCTGTCGGCTGCTCTGACCATTTGGGATCGTTACGTTCGTTCCAGTGGTGGTTTCGGAGACGCATCAACCTAAATGACACAGTACATTTTTCCTTCTTTCACGGAAAATGGTGCGACAGGAACCGAAAAGTACGATAAATCAAGTTGAAACGATAAACCCACATAGTGGCAACTTCCTGCGGCTGCAGCTCGGCCAGGTACCCGGGCGGCAGGGCAGCCAGAAGGGGCGTCCCCGCCGCGGCGAGGTCGAGGGAGAACTCGGTCATGTCGTGCGCCCACCAGCGCACCGCCGCCTCGCCGATGGCGCCCTGCACCTCGGCGCTCAGCCCGGAGCTGACCCCCAACTGCAATCGACAAGAAGCAAGCTGAAGTGCGGGGGAGGGCGCGTCTGCACGGTAAAAATAGTTTCTTGTATTTCAAGATTTTTCTTGGATCTTATGGAGAATACCAATGGACATCCAGGACAAATCTTGAAATACAAGAAACTATTTTTACCTTGTGGAGGAGGGGTCGTGGGAGCCCGACGGCGAACTTCCTACTCACCTCTCTGATGAAGCGAACCCTTTTCTCATTGTCGACAAAGTCGAGCGCAGACAGGACGGTCCTCGCCAGTACGGGATCCTTGGGGCGGTTCCGGATGACAGCGCTGAGTGCTGGCGCCGAGCACGTAGACAGAAAATAGGGCTGCGAATAGAAGCTCCGCGGTAACAAAAGTAATTTGGCATCACCAAAGTGTAGCGAGGTTTTACTCACCGAAAGGTGGTACAGAACAAGGACGGGTATGTTAGCTAATACAGTCGGCTCAATGGCACTAAAGTTACTAGTTTTGGCCGCTGTTCGAAACTGATCAGGAACATCCGGGCCGTCAACCAAAGCCACTAGCCGGTCAGGTAGAGAATCTGAAATCAGAAACGGTTTGCGGATCTGTTGTCAAGTCTGCCCCTCTTCTCACGTTTAGCGAGAGTGAAATGAAAGGAGAAGCGTGGGGGGTGGGGACGTCGAGAAGAACCAAAGTTAAGAACGATAAAGATTTTTTAAAAAATGCCAAAAATTGTGACAAAATGAGAAAATTTTCAATTCTAATTTTGAAAAGAAGCTGCAGGGGGGCAAGGCAAGGGGGCGCAATATACACGACTCACCACCGCACTGCTGGTCCTGACCCCCATGCTGCAGCCCGCAGACCAGGGTGTCCGTCTGGGTCGGCGCCGCAGCTGGAGCCGCGGGGGCAACCGCCTCTTCTACGAACAAACCACCAAGCTCAAGCACAGCGAAAACCATCCCGCTGGCCATCAGGAAGCCCAGCAGGCCGCGGACACTGTCCTCGTCGCCCGGGCGCCCGCGCCCGCGCCCCCGGCCGGCCGCTGCGACTCCTGTGGGCCGGGCACAGGCGGGCAAGCGTGCACTGACATGCGGCACATGCGGGCAGCCCCGAGACAGACCAAGGGGCGGCTGGGGAGGTTTATCCCTCACAACCCCCATTGTCACCGATATGGTTCCGTCGCGCTCCCGCACACTTTCCCCATACACACGACACACTGCTATTCAATGTTGTTTTCCCCATAATGATGATGACAGTTTGCGACGGACGTCAGCTTTACATCCTCTACGTCTACGCTGGCAGAGCATGCCGCACCAGAATTTACTCAGATGACGTGTATCGAAACGGCGAAATCGCCTCGCCTGCCTCGCCTCTCCTTCCTTTCGATTCCGCGACCCTCACGTGGCGCAGGCCGCGCTGTCGGGGCGGCGCGGGGCGAGAGCACCTGTTGTTTACTCCACACTGCTCCACACTTACCCGTGTCCGAGATGAGGTACGAGGCCAGCACGAGAAGGGTCAGCAGCGAAGCTTTCTTCCTGGGCCTCATGTTGCTGACGCGATCCTGGTGCGTCTTTCCTGTCGGGTCGTGACGGTCGGGATGAGCCGTCGCGGGCGACGGACGGATCTCAACTGGCGGCGAGGCGAGGGGCCGGGCTGGGCCGGACCTGAGACCTGACCTGCGCGGCGGCAGCACTGCTGCAGCACTGGCCTGGCCGCCCGGTGGGGCTACGTCCGGAATCGGCGACGTCGCCCACCCCCCGCTTCCCCCGGCGGCCTGGGCAGCCCTCGGACGCAGCCCAGGTTAATCGGATGCGGAGCGAGGAAACCCCCGCCGAATTAGCAATGGCGCCAGTGTGTGCGTACGGCAGGCATTGGGCTGGCAGTGCGGCTCCTTGCGGCTTGCGGCACGGCCACCGCCAAGGCCTGCCAAGGCCTACTGCCCAAGGTACCTTATTGCTGGTGGAGTGGAGAGGGGGCGGACAACGTGCTGTCTATCTCGTGCGGGCCGGGAACCAGCTGGGAGAGGGCGTGATTGTAGTCGTCCGAACTGTTCAACTGTTCACACCTTGATACCCCCCCCCCCCTCCCCCCGGTATGCCCACCCGTAGTCACACGGTGTGCAAGAAAGGAAACAAATGTGGAAGTCAAAGGAGCGCCGCGCCGGGTAGGCAAACCCTTCAGCGCCTGAGCACCGGCTTTCACTGGTTTGCCTCTGGCCGCAGGCGTTTCATTGTGAATCGGTGTCGCCGGCGAAATGACGAGTTGGCGATGATTTAATTTTATCTCTGATAATTTCAATCCTCTTTTTTATTGTGTTTACAATACACTCTACAAGGAAAAACAACTTTAAAAGAGGCATCTCTACTGAAACACCAAATTTTAACAAAAAGAAAAGATAACTAACATTTTAATGTTTGAAGTTTCTGAAGAAGCAGCCCAGGATATGATTTCTATTTAATACAATTTTATAAGATCAGCCAAGAATTTGACAAAAACAAGAGTATTTGCCATAAATGCACTGCATCGTTAAGACTTTTAGACATGACATACACTAGAATTTTTTAACTATTTTTTGGCAAAATAGTGTTCTCTTAATCATAATACACTCTACTAAATCATTAACTATAACAATAAACATTTACTTAATATTAAAATATGACATCATTGTGTCTCAGGAAGCTCTTCTTTTAATAGAGACCTTTCCTCTCACGAGATAGACCAGAGGTATTCTCACTTTTGTGTTGTCAAGTTTCTTGACATATATCTGGGGGGGAAAAAAAGAAAAAGAAAGAAAAAAACCACATTACATTTCAGGATGGCTAATAATAGAACTAGACAGAATCATTTAGTGTGGTCAGAATAAATAGAACTTACAACATCATTTCCAATTCCAGAGATGTTTCCTGCAAACCGAGGCATGTCTTTTCCTTCAGCATATACAGGTTGTCCTCGATGAAACCTGCAGACACAGAAACAGTGCAGTAGTTAGAAAAACAAGCACGCAAAAGTGCTTGAAGAACTTATTTTGTCAAGTTACCATCTTCGCTCATAAACTAGTTTGCCATCCTCAATTCTCGTATCCTGATTTGAGCTATCTGTTAGAGGTGACGGAGGTCGATTTACAGAAGGGCTTGGAAAAATGTCTAAAAGAAAAAAGGGCAAATATCATTTCACAAATTTAAAGAATTTTTCTTAGGATTTAAGAAAAATATGGTTTAACATATTTTTAATTATTAATCTGAAAAATAATTCAGCTTGGCCATACTTGGTTTACGAATATTACTGTTTTGAGGCATCTTGCCTCTAGTAATAGCCTTTAAGTCTGATTCAATTTCTTTGTCTTCCAGTGTATAATTAACTTGAGCTGGAGGGGGTTTCCTCCTTTTATTTTCAGGAACAGGTACTGGGTCATTAGGTCTGCGACGTAACTTTCTTGTCATGGCAGGCTTAATCTGAAATATATGAAAACATTCTCAAACTTGCTTAAAAAATAAACAAAAAAAAAAAAACAGTTGCTTCTTTCACTGAACAAAGATTTTTATGGGTAATGTAGATGATAACACTAGACGCAAAATTAAATTAATTGAAGGAACACAACTCACTACCTCCATTGGATCGCCTGTCAGTTCCATTGTGTGCCTCTCAGCCTCAACCTGCTTCCTTCTTTCCTCTAGATCAGAAATTAAGTTTTCTCGTAACTCGTGTTTTTTCTCTTCAAATTCATTAGCAGCTCCCCTCTTCTCCACAACATAATCCTTATCAATACATTCTATAGCATAGTCTCGAGAGATAACATTCAAACGTAATCTGTTTAAATTAAATAAAATTAAATTAAATTATACAATAACTAAGCATAAGATGCATAGATTACACAAACTTGTCATAAATGATACAATACCTTTCCCTGTAATTTGCCTCAAGTTTTTTCAACTTCCGATTGTATTCAGGATGAGAACCATCTTTCAACTGCTGAAGCTGCTTTTTGAAACTTGCTAGTTTATCACGATACATTCTAAAACAAATGTCAGTGTTAATTCAAAAGGTAACAAGTCATGCATTTAGTTTATTTTTTGAATATTGGGCCTAGTCTTACTGTTCTTTAATTTCTGTTCTGTATTCTTCAGGTTTTCCCATTTCTGATTCACTGGCCTCCTCAGTGTCTGTCAAAAAGAATATCCATTAAAAATGTTAACTAGATGGAAAAGTTTTATAGATGTGAGATAAATAAGAAACATTGATTTGGTAAGATATGTGATACCTTCATCACTTTCATCCTGATCATCATTTTCACGGTCCTCCTCCAGGTCATCATTGTCATCATCGAAGTCATACTCATCTCGCAAGAAGACTGAGCTTGACGTGTAGACATTATCATGAGTAGAAAATGAGCTCATTTTGGAATTTATAGCAGCATTCTTTGCAAATAATACGTAATCTAAGGATAAAAAGACAAATCTTAGGTTAAGTTCAAATTACATCAAACCACCCTAATAAAGTTTTGCGAATCAGCGGAGAAAAATCAATGAAATGTTTAATGCAAAAAATGGACACTCGAATATTATGAGGGAAAATAACGATTTCTTTCATGAAAAGCATAATTTCAAAGGCAGACAAGAGGGTTGCGGTATGCTAGTTACAAAACAAGAGGTTCCAGTACAGTCCGGCAGTGAAATTCTTAGAAGTACCTCAGTTTACAATAGTACTATCTCGATGCAGTGTATATTCAGAGGTCCAGTCAGTAAATCTTTCGTTAAGAGGAAAGATATACCTCCAAAAGCAGATGTTTTGAGAAAGTTTGGCTTGTTGACGGTTCGGTTGTTGTTGACGGGTACGTTCAGCTGTACTCTGGATTCTTCAACGGTAGTGGTCATTGTTTTGTTTGATTGGTGTTTCAGGGGGAGGGGCAAGTCGGGCGGTTTGGGGTGGCTGAGGGGGGAAGAAGAGAGGAGGAGGGGGGTCTCTTCAGAGGGGAAGAAAAATACTATCGCCGTTTGTTCGGCCGCAGTCCCACCTTTGTGAATGAAGTGGGATCCTCAGAGTCGTCGAAATGGAGGCTCTTATACCAGTGATCAACAAATTGCAAGATGTGTTTAATACAGTTGGAGCGGATGCCATTCAACTCCCGCAAATTGTTGTCGTGGGTACACAGGTAATGGAACGAGGTTATGTGCATTTGAATTTGTCTAGATCTATCATACTCCCTAACTTTTAAATTGCTCCTCCGTGTTCGTTTTTGCTTGGTCCTCAAGTAATAAAATTTTAAGAATATAATATAAGTGTAGTCAAGGTTATACCAAGTCAAAGTTGATCTCACCTGTGATTTCCTATGTGATAGGTAGATACTGTGCCTGATATGTGAACATAAAAGCATGATTCATTGGTATCTTTTCCTCTCTATATTGTCCCCCTTTGTCTTTCCTTTTTATTCATGTCTTATTCAATTATATATGTTTACATTTTGGTCTTAGTAGTTCTTTATTATTCTTAATTACAGAGTTCTGGAAAAAGTTCTGTGATTGAGTCTCTGGTGGGTCGTTCTTTTCTTCCTCGTGGAATTGGCATCGTCACACGACGTCCCCTTGTTCTGCAGCTGATTTACTGTCCTAAAGATGACCAAAGACGTTCTGCTGAAGAAGGTTACTAAACATTTTTAATTTAACTCTTATTTTGCATTGTTGTCATTGTCTAAGAGTTCTGTGCTTTTTTTGCCCTGTTGTAAAGGCACTCTCAATTTGGAAGAATGGGGACGTTTTCTTCACAATAAGAATAAAGTGTATAGAGATTTTGATGAGATCCGACAGGAGATTGAGTCTGAGACTGAAAGAATGGCTGGTTCCAACAAAGGTATTTGTCCAGAGCCCATCAACCTCAAAATATTTTCCACAAGTGTTGTGAATCTTACCCTTGTAGATCTGCCTGGTATTACAAAGGTAATTATTTTTTTACTTTTCAAACTTTTGGTTATTTTTTATTCCCCAAGTGTTTTCATTGCATATCTATTTCAAGGTACCAATTGGAGATCAACCAGAGGATATAGAGCAACAGATCCACTCCCTTGTGGTCCAATATACTGGAAATCCTAACAGTATCATTTTAGCTGTTGTTACTGCTAACACCGATATGGCCACTGCAGAGAGCCTTAAGCTTGCCAAAGAAGTAGATCCAGATGGACGCCGCACACTTGCTGTGGTCACAAAACTTGATCTTATGGATGCAGGTACTTTGCCTTTTTAATATTTTGGGACATTGAAAGACTTTTAATCCTTGGAAGTTTTGCTTGATTTTTTTTTTCTGAAGTGGTCTGCCTTTTGTAAGCTAAGGACTTCAGGGGTTAGTCAAAACCATCTCAATGTAATAATTACCTAGAAACTTTCTTGGAGCATCAGGGGCTGGATTGTCTTTTCATTTCTGGTTAACTCAATTGCAAATATTCAAAGGTGACAGTTGTCATTAAATTTTCATATTCCTCCCTTTATTTCTTGTAGTTTCTTTTCCCACTAAGAATAAGAGGAATGTTCCTATGAGAGACCTTCACTATAGCTGTGAGTTGAATGTGTGTGCAGCAATTGTACAAATATCAACTCGTAAAGCATATCTGACAGCAAGCTGGGTGTTTACCTCTAATTTGTTTTTCCTCTTAAAGGCTAATTGTTGTTTTCCATGCATTGAGGTTTTGCATGTATTTTATGCAATAGCTTTTGCATCATGGTATAAGAATGATTTGGTAATTCTGCATTTTGCTATCAATAAATTAATTTGAAAAGAAATTTGTAGCAGCTGAAGACATGAACACAATTTTCATAACATTTATTATCCTGAAATGCCATTATTTGTTTTTTGTTTCAGGGACTGATGCTATTGACATTTTGTGCGGTCGCGTTATTCCTGTTAAGCTAGGAATTATTGGTGTGGTCAATCGATCTCAAAAAGATATCATGGACAACAAGGTATGTACTGATTTTCTATATCCTAACATCATAAGCCTTTCAAAAACTTTTTGTATCAAATTGTCATCAAATTACAATTTCAGAGCATCAAAGATTCATTAAAGGATGAAGCAGCGTTTTTACAAAGAAAATACCCAACTCTTGCAACACGTAATGGCACTCCGTATTTGGCTAAAACTCTGAATCGGCTTCTGATGCATCACATTCGTGACTGTTTGCCAGATCTGAAGGTAAGAAATTCTCAACCTCTTCCCCCCCTCCCTCTTTATTTTTTTCTTCCTTACAGTAAGCTATTTATGACATGTGAAGGGAAATGAT
The DNA here is from genome assembly GCA_029379305.1 of Frankliniella fusca. Lineage (NCBI taxonomy): Eukaryota > Metazoa > Arthropoda > Insecta > Thysanoptera > Thripidae > Frankliniella > Frankliniella fusca. The sequence continues at coordinate 1,075,998 of JAHWGI010000219.1, read as the reverse complement.
GTAGTTTGAACGGATATTTGATTAATGGTTTGAGGTACTACCAACCATTGGTAGTGTAACCTTGCTGTTATGATAATTATTACTTCCTGATCCCTGTACTGTTTTTCAGTGAATAAATGAGAGGTACATGATGTCTTTTGAACGGATATTTGATAAATGATTTGAGGTACTGCCTCTTGCAGTGTAACCTTGTTATTATGATAAGAAATACTTTCTGATCCTCTTTCCTCTCGTCTCATTATTAATATAATCATTTTATGTTTGTCTAATCCATGCTGTTATTGATAATTTCAGACGCGAGTCAATGTGATGATGTCACAGTTCCAGTCCCTTCTTAATTCATATGGGGAGGATGTTTCAGATAAGAGCCAGACTCTTCTCCAAATTATTACTAAGTTTGCCTCTGCTTATTGTTCAACCATTGAAGGAACTTCTCGAAATATTGAGACAACCGAGCTGTTAGTATTTGAGCCTTTTATTGTTGAATTTTCATTCTGGGGCTTCATTAAAAGGTTTAGAGAACCATGATCACTTTTTCATGTTTTTCTTGCAGATGTGGAGGTGCAAGAATTTGTTACATCTTCCATGAAACATTTGGACGCACTCTTGATTCTATACATCCTCTTGCGGGCTTGACTAAAATGGATATTCTGACGGCCATCCGCAATGCCACTGGACCTCGTCCTGCTCTCTTCGTCCCTGAGGTGTCATTTGAACTCCTTGTGAAACGCCAGATTCGTCGCTTGGAAGAGCCTTCATTGCGTTGTGTTGAACTTGTTCATGAAGAAATGCAGCGGATCATTCAACACTGTGGCACTGAAGTACAACAAGAACTGCTCCGTTTTCCACGTTTGCATGAAAAAATTGTTGATGTTGTCACTCACTTGTTAAGGAGAAGATTACCAACAACTAATTGTATGGTAAGAATTCATACTGTAAAATCCATATCTATAAAATTATGTTTACTTCAGGCAAGTTCTACATTCCCTTTCAAATTTCTGTTTTCTTCAGGTAGAAAACTTGGTAGCCATTGAGCTGGCTTACATAAACACCAAGCATCCCGACTTTCACAAGGATGCAGCTTTGGTTTCCTCTTTACTAAAGTCAGTGGAGGATGAACATCAACAATCCAGACCAACAAACAAACGCCCCCACACAATGCATTTTGTTGATAATATTGATAATGGTCTAAAGGTAATTTCTGTGAAGTTCAGAGAGTGCTTCCATAATCATCATCAGTTTTTCTTTGATTGTTTGTTTTTGCTTTCTAAATAAATACAGGGTTCAGTTCATCGAAGTACTAGTGAAGCAAGTAACTCAGCAGGTTGGCTTGCTTCCATCATGCCTAAACCAGATAATAAAGATAGTAAAGATACTTCTATTGAAAATACTCCGACTGCTAGTCCTACCCGGTCTGATCCCTCTAATACTGTCAATGGTCCTATGAATGGCCCATCTAAAGGTGTTCCAGCTGCCCCCGGTTCAGGTGCTCTAAGTCCTCAAAAACCAGTCAATTTGTTACCAGAGGTGCCCTCACAGCAGAGCAGAAAGCTGTCTGACAGAGAAAAGCGGGACTGTGATGTTATTGGTAAGCTTAGTTTTGCACCTAAAAAAAGAAGTTTTATCATTTCTGTTCCTGAATTCCTTAAAATTGTGATCCAATTTATTTTTCAGAGCGATTGATCAATTCTTACTTCTATATTGTCCGCAAATCAATTCAAGACTCTGTGCCCAAAGCAGTCATGCATTTTCTGGTGAACTATGTAAAAGACAACCTTCAGAGCGAATTAGTTACACATCTTTACAAGTCAGATCAAGCAGAAGAAATGTTGAGCGAAAGTGAGCATGTCGCTCAACGCCGTAAGGAGGCTGCAGATATGCTAAAGGTCAGTGCATTTTCTTTATTGCTTGCTCTTTCAAAGACTATGTGGTATCACCCCTTCTCCTTTTCCCTGTGCCTTATTTAAGCACAGGATGAGACCCAGTTTCTTGCCATTTCAACCCATACCCCTGATTAACAGTAAAGCTTCTCCCCCTTTGTGCTTGTTAAGGTAACATGAGGTATTTGACCTTGTGTTCCTAGGCACCTGCATTAATATTAATAAATTTTCTTTATTTTTCAGGCTCTTCAGCGAGCTAACCACATTATCAGTGAGATTCGAGAAACACATATGTGGTGAAATGCATACATTTAGAATTCCCATCCAGGACTGTTCTAATTAAATTTTACTGTACATACTTTCTTGAATTTTTTTTTACTCACTCATGATTTTCAGTACTGTGCCATATGAAACACTTCAGAACTTAAGTTCTTAATGCCTTTATGATGCCTTTAGAGATCTCTAGTTTTGGAACAGTTTGGCTTACCTGGATGGAAACTGAATGAAACAGATAGTCCAGATTTATTTGCCTGATAGGATAATTGCAGTAATTTTTTCCCCCTAGTTATCTCAAATAGTTCCCTATGTTCAGTCATTGAAGGACATGAATCCAAGTTTTGAACCCAGTAGACGTGATGCTTTTGTAGATTTTGTCCTGTTGGTTTAAGAGCTGTGTTAGTTCCAGGCTGCATATTTAAGGCCTGGAACCTCGTATCTTTAAGTTTTCATGCGCTGTTTTACCGAAGTCTCAATGTTTACCTTCACTTTTGACATGTGTAGCTTGCTGAGGTTTTGTGTGATTATATTCCCTTACTTTTTAATTTATTTTAATTTTTTAAGTTTAGAGACTTGTACTGTAGTATAATGGCTATTTCAGAATAAATTTCACTGTATGGATGCTCACTTTTAAATAACCTGGTTTCTTTCACTGATGGTTATGTTAGCAATGCCAATTTTATCATAAAGAGGGAGGAAATGGAGATTTTTATTCTCTCGCCCGATCTTAAAGAATTTCTTGTAATTTTATCTGAACTTTTCACTCTAATACCCATCTGAAGATACCATTTCTTCTTTTCCTCCCTATGTTTAGCTAATATCCCTCACCCAGACTAAATTATGGCAAATTGGAAATTTTCTTCACTTATTAATTCAAACAAAAGTAAGCCCATCAAGCCATGCCACAATTTGAATACATACAGTTCACTTTCATCACAGTCAGTGCAAAGAATTCCACAACAAGCTGCTTTAAACCAGAAGAACTGAGCAGAACCACAACTGAATTAGCATCAACAGCAGAGTGACCTTCCAATCCAGAGAGCAATTACAGATGCAAAAAATTATAGTCCAGGGGACCTTTGGGCTAGAGAAAAGACAAGGATTGACCCACCCAGTCTCCTGACATCTCCGGCCCTTCTAGCTCACTGGCTTGCACTGAGGTTCTCTATTATCAACTATTAAAAGTCAGTACTCTACTGGCAACACATGCTACAGACCAGACACCTCAGCAGCCACCCCTGGAAAGCTGCTGACAGTTGCCACAGGGAAATTGCAGGATAAATGAACAGACACATTCCAAAATTTGAGAAAAATTTAAATATAAATCTTAATGCTACATTCTTACAAATAAATGAAATGAAATAAGAAAAATAATAAACAAGCATTTCATTAGAGAACATTCATCTCATCTGGAAACATTGTTCCAAGCCAAGAAGGCAAGTATGAAACAAACCATCCCTGGTCACAAAATACTGCTGAAGTTAAGAACATTGTAACCAGAATAGTGAAATAAAAGTGCTTCATGTTAAAACAGCAGGTCACTTATCGACAAATAAGATATGTGGACAATGTCCAAATAACCACATGTTTGCCTTAAAAGCAAATATGTATTCAGTCACGGATGAAAGATAGTCAGATGATTTATTCTTGTGAGGCCATTGCCCTTGCTTGAGCTCGTACTCTCTTTTCATACTCCAATCGGTTTTGGCTGTAAAAACAAATTTGTTTATTTACTGTAAACCTCGATGCCCTTGAGATATCGCTATTACTCTTTCATAATACACACCAATAAATAGTGTAGGCTTCTGCCTGGGCGGGATCCTTGATGTTAGGCTCATTAAGAAGATCTTGGATTCCCAATAAGATCTGCTTGATAGTGATGGCTGACCTCCAGTCCTTTTCTTCATCTAAGAGTGACAAGCACACAGTTCCTGTTCAACAATATTTAAAATTAAAAGATAAATCTCTTATTTCAATTCAATATAGATAGCATAAGGAGCATTGTGAGGGAACCATGCCTGATGGATAAACATTAGGGTGGAAAAGAGGTGGCTCAAATTTGCACTTGGGTGGAGTAGATGGGTAATCTTCCTTGAATATCATACGCAACTTGTATTGCCCGCCTTCCCAGGGAGTCTGCAATTAAGTATAAACTTAAGAAAATACAGCTCAAAACCACCCACGAACATATGAGGTGGTTTGTCGGCTGACAACTTGAATTTCTCTGTCACATTCCTCTTACCCCTTTCTTTCCTGGGATCGCACATTCCCAAATCATAAGGTTGAGCGATTGGTCTGGATTCTTTGCAGGACGTGCAACAAATCCCTAATGGTGAAAGTAACAGGCTAGTTAAATGCATATTATTAAAAAACATTTGAGTTGTCATGTAGGCTACTTACAAAAGGGTGGTCTTTGCGCCATGCTTTTCTTTCCTCTGCAAGTCTAGCAATGGCAATTCCAGACATTGTTCAGAGCTGTAAGCAGGAAGAATGGCGAAATGAGTATAAGGAAACGAAACATTCAAGAAGCCATGTTAGAATAGAGGTTGGAGTTGAAAGCTAGCTCAAAATAATGAGAATCTTTTTGACAATGGTAAATTCTCAGACTGCTGTTGAGCACCACTGCCACAGTAAACATTCAACAATTTGAACTGTATTTGAAATTAAAAGGGTCTAACTGAACTCCTAAGTCAACGCAAGTGTTATCCGCGCTAGAAGCCTACTGGGTCGGGTCGGCACTAGCCTGCGCTGAACGGGCCACACCAGAATAACAATGACTGATCAACGAAAGTACGAACGTCGAGTTAACCTCGATCCAGAAGTGATGAAAGCATTTACGGAAGTTGACGGAGAAACTTCAATAGACCAAGTAATGAAGCCAAAGGTATCTCTCCAGAAAACCAACCAAACTGTATACACACATACGGATCTTCACTCATCTCCACAACTCTGAACTGAACTTTTGGCAGGGACCAAAACATACAAACATCGCAGGAAAACTATCTATACTTTAAGCTCATATCAATTATCACGTTTTCATTTGAAGAGGATAACTTACATGAATAATAATTTTAGAGTTAATTGGAATGAAATAAAAAATTATTAACGACCGCCTACAAAGCACCAACTTTTGGAAGTCGAACCTGAACCGCAGCGAAAGGTCTGGTAAAAGTACGTTCTACATTATGAAAGAAGCAGCAATATATCTCGTATTGAACGAGGCTCCCTATTAAAGAAGGAATAACAAATAAATATGCGATGAAGCAGAAGAGCTTTACAACTAATCTAAAAGGATACCGCAAGATATCAACGTGCCCGATAAAATATTACAATAAAATATGACCACAGTGACCAGCGAATGGGTGGTGAGTGGTGATCTGGTGAGCTCGCTTTGGTGGAGTGCGGTGAGCGGTGATGAGATGGAGGGAATGATGGGAATGATGGTGAAATGGTGAATGGCGAGTCTCAAGAGGGTGGACAGTTCCGTTTCCGCTCGCTTTCAGGAGCGCGCTTCTTAAAAGCACGTTTGCAGCGACGAAATTCGACGGTGAAGTCATCATCACCCAGGGGATAATAATAAATAATAATTTTAAAAAATAATAATAATTAATAAATAAAGCTGCTCTATATTTTTTTGAGTAAAGCAAGTTATTGGACTGCACGGGCGGGGGCGGGGGTGGGGTGGGGGGGTAAGTGTCCACGCTGGTCCAGGCCAATATATAATGTATGTAGCCTGAGATGAGGACCTATTTCTTTTATTTTATGATGGAAAGACTTAATCAGAGTTTGATCTTGGGGTCAGGTGTAGACGCACAGCAATTTTTATGTCCTGGAGGGAAAACGAGATTATGTTTTCATCTCCATCTGAGAGAGAGACCTAAGTGTTGCAGGCAGTGTTCGTAAGCATTGCTTTTATTTCAATACAATAAATAAGAAAGATAGGGAAGAAATTGAGATTATATGAAAACATCTATTTATTTAAAATATATTGACAAACTTCTTTGGTCCCATCCTGACAAGGGCAATCAAATCACACAACATTGAAAATACTCATACTTGAGAGCTCTGACATTCAACATCACACTATTAGAAAACATATATTTTGAAATCTACATATCAATAACTTGTGTATTATTTACAGTTGCCCAAAATACTATGGACAATGGACTACTCTCTCATGACTAAAACACAATTCATAAGTTCACTTAAAAGAACAACATTTTTATGATCTTCATTTTTTGCTGACCACTATGACAGAGTGAAACCAGAAAACTAAACCAAGAATATCGCAGAGAACCTTTAAAATACATACACATGAATGTGTATCTTGAGAAAATTTTTACAACTAATGATAAAGATGAAATTTTGTCCAAAAATAAGAAATGAAGTTAGGAGGAATAAACATCCATCCAAAACAATGAGAAAATATTACATCAGAGATTACACCGCTGTCTCATTTCTTATACTAACTCACTGGGTAACTAATAAAACCAGCAAGGATATATTTCTTTAAATCAATCAATATCACAATGATATTTTATAATAATAATAATCACAAATTGCATTCTCAACCCTTGCCTCTCACACATTCTAACACACCATATTAGACTGGTTCTGAAAAGTTCCAGGTCACTTCAGAGACTTAAATTTTAACGGGCAAGACCATGGCAGGGATCAAGACAGAACGATGACACAGAAATTGAGGATAAGTTTACAAAGCCTCTGCTTGCTACAGCTATGAAATTAGAAAGATTTACCAGAACATTTAAGATAAGATATGATATAAACTAAATCTTAACAGAAAGTAAATTTGAATATCTTTAAGAAGTACAATAAACCATAAACCTTGACATCAGCAGATAAAAGAAGTCCTAGAATTTGTGGTTAATATAAAAGTTTAAAAAGGAAGTGACCACATAGCCACATTTTTCTTTCCCCTTGCGAACATTTGAAATCAAGGATGAGCAGTAAAACTAATTAATTAAAAGTACACTTTTACACACAAGGAGAACAGAAATCTATGGCACACCATGCTTAAACAATACTGTAGTTCTAAAAAAATTTCTATAGAGAATTGACAGAACTTTGATGAGATTAGAAAAACAAGGACAACATGTGCAGGTGACTAATCAAGCCTTAATTTTGTCAATGTGACATTACAAAGTCTATGTAGTACAAGTGATTTAATATTAAGAGTCAGTAAAGGTGGTGAAAATTAAAAATCTGCAGCAATAGATCCACTATTACAAACCATTTGAATCTTCCCTGACTGTTATACTTGTTGCGGTTGCCTTGAGCGTGAAAGGATTTCCATTCTAGTAGCAAACACAGGAACTGCAGATAGGGGATGTTTCGTCATTATTTTCTTTACGCATTTTCTTGAGACTGTAAAAGAAAATAAAAACAAATGTAAGGCTGGTGTAAGACTTGCCTGCATTAGAGATTGTATCAAGCTGACACATCAGTAGCTAACTTTCTATACCTCAAGCCATTGTAAGATCATCCATTATAAATTAATTGGCATTGTAAAAACTTCCCTCAACTTTATTTTACTTTGATAAAGTAGCATGGTAAATTGCTGATAACTACCAAAAGTATAATTCGTTTTAGAGAAACTAAAAATTCTAAATTACATTGGAGTATTTATGAAGTACCTCTGTTTCCCTTCTAAAGTGTAAGATCACAAGTTAAGGCCACAAGGCTTGCTGTATAATAAATGATGGAACTGTCTACCTTCTGTGACAGGATTGAGTTAAGGATATTCAGAAAGAGAAAAAGTTTAAAGATGTTTCAAATTTATTACGGTTCTAACACATTTACAGACACGAGTCTAAAGCAATACTGGTAAAAATCCACAACTCATTGGCCTAAAAATAAGATGAGGAGTGGAATAAAAATACTGATCTAACATAAATATACGAAATCTCACTTTCAAATGCACAAGCTATAAAGGCAATATACCCTCCCCTTTTCATTATTTAAAAGAGTAAATGTCATTATGACTTACGCCTTTTCATTTCAAATCCATGAAATTAGATGATAATAATAAGATTTTTATAAAATACTGATAATTTCAACATTAAGATTAGCTGCTGAACAACTGTTAGCGATGGCGTACCTTCTGAAGGGCATTAATGCCCCACATAGCCAGCATTCCCAGACCAAAAATTGCACCATACTGGAGGAATGACAAAGAAATTCCACGTCGTTTCTTCATCAAGGTCTTCAAAAAAGTCAATCCTTTCTCTGAGTAGGGTGGATAGCGCGCCCTGGAAGTTTAAGGAATTGCAAAGATCTTATTGACACTTGACCTATGAGCAGATCTGAGAAGACAGACAGAAGACAGGAAACTTACGCAGCGAGTGATTCACCAATTACATTGAAGTCCTTGACCAGAGTTCCTTTGTGGTGGGTGAATGTGTCAAAAGTATATTTACCGTGGTAGGCACCCATACCACTGCACCCTACACCACCAAACGGAAGGCCCTCAGCTGGTAGTATAAATAAGAAAAAACATTCATCACAACTTGTAAGTATGATAAGTAAATAGTGCTAAATTTAGAAAATTCTCTAATCTAAATTTTACATAGCACAACCATTTATAAGCAGCATGCCTTAACAACTATCATTTCTCCTTTTCTGTTAAAGATCGTGTTTATAACTACATGCAACTACAAACCTGCAGCATGGAAGATAACCTCATTGATGCAAACACCACCACTGCTTGTGTTCTTCAGGAATAGGTCTCTCTCCGATTTGTTTTCAGAGAATATGTACAGTGCCAAAGGTTTTTCCCTGCACCAGCAGTATTAAATAATGAAAACCATCACCAAAAAATATTTACAGCCCAAGGTTAAAACATGTACAAATGAACAAAACAAATGCTTGACTCTCATCTAAATGGAAATTATTATCATATATCATCATAAAAGGATCAAAGCCAATGCATACTGTTGGGGAAGAAAATGAGAAACGACAAGGATCTGGATGCAACCATTTACCACAAACTACATATCCAGGAAAGGGCACATAGATAAATATGCTGGTGACAAAATTTGTGTTCAATGATACAGTTTCAAGAGCTAATTCCAGACCAGGCAAACTAACGTGGATACACATGTGACCACCACCATCACTACAGTTCCCAAAACACAGGCAAACCTAAAGGTATCTTGCAATAATTTGAGTCAAGACACCACAGCCTTGGGTGTCACTCACCAGCAAAGTGCATTAAAGTATCATTCACAGCAACACCTCCACTTGAAGTTTGCTTCAGTAGTAAGTCCTTCACTTTCTTGTCAGATGTAAACACATAAAATGCCAATGGCTTTTCTCTAAATTAACAGGTAGTTTGGGGGAAAAGAGATTTAGGAATGAGAAAAAGTATATAGGGAGACTTTGCATTTACAGGTCTGGAACTGAGCTGCTAATAACTTTCTTTCAAGTTTCAACCAAGATGTAGGAGAGAACAACAAAACAGACTGCTTCTTCAAAAAGCAATGTTTTGACAGGTATAGGCAACATATTTCAAGGTACTTACCGGCTGTTGATAAACTTGATAGCTTCGTAGGCATTTTCAACATTGACAATAGGCAAAATAGGACCAAAAATTTCATCCTGCATGACTTTGTCTGTGGGCTTTACATCAACAAGCACAGTTGGTGCAATGTAGCGCTCAGATGCATCTACTTCTCCACCAATAGCGACTTTACCGCACTTTAAATATTCTTGAAGTCTCCTAAAATATTTAAAAATGGATTAATGAAGACAGTGCATATTGAAAGAGAACAAAATTTTCAGTCCATTTTAACTCTCACAGAGAAAAAGAACATACTGAAACTGCCGGTCTGATACAATTCGGCACATATCAGGAGAAGTCTTGGGGTTTGAACCATAGAACTCTTGAAGAACCTCTTTCGCCTTGGCCAAAAACTTTTCTTGAGTTTCACGAGTACATAACAAATAGTCAGGTGCAATACATGTTTGACCTGCATTCACCACTTTTCCCCACATGATGCGCTTGACAGCAACTGACATGTTGACGGTGTTATCCAGATAGACAGGGCTAAAATTTAATTTAAATTATAGAAGTGAGGAAAACATAGCCTTTTAAAATAATGTAATGTAATGTAATAAAATAATGTATAAATTTTCTTTGTATGCACCTTTTTCCTCCAAGTTCCAATGTGACAGGAGTGAGGTGTTCATTTGCAGCTGCTCTTACTATTTTGCCGACAGTAGTCGAGCCTGTGTAAAAAATGTAATCAAACTTCTGTTTTAAAAGTTCGGTTGTTTCTGGGATCCCACCAAGCACAACTTGATAACACTCCTAAACACAAAGGAGAATCATGAAATATACAAATTAAGAAATACAGAAAAAACAGAAATACGGATAATTAATTTTACACATACTTGGTCCAAGTATTTAGGGACAAGATCAGCAATAAGCTTTGCTGATGCTGTTGCTATTTCAGAAGGCTTGATGATGACACAGTTGCCTGCAGCAATGGCACCAATTACAGGAACCAGAGTCAGCTGAACTGGGTAGTTCCATGCCCCCATTACAAGTACAACACCATACGGATCTTTATATATGGCACATTCATCCAGCATATTAACAAATGTCTTTCCTGGCTGTGAAAGTAGGAGAGACAATAAAATTAAATTGTTTCCTCAACAATAAGAGAGTTTTAAGGCTTAGACCACAGTATAATATACCTTTGTGGGCTTCATCCATTCTTTTAACTCTATCAGTGTATGCCTAATCTCATTTTTAGAAATTTCAAGTTCCATGACACAAGATTCCATCTTACTCTGTAAGTCAAGGCATAAAGTTGATTTTCAAGGGACACTCTACTAAACTGTAATTAAAATCCAGGCATCAAAACCTCACCTTTCGCAGGTCAGCTTCCAGAGCACTAATCAGATCAGTTTCATTTTCCTCAAAGAGACGAAGCATATTCTTCAGCTGCTTAACACGGAACTCATAATCCAGAGTGCGTCCTGTGTAGAAGGCATCGCGTGACTTCTGCACAATCTGGTAATGGGAAAATGGATGACTTATTAAAAAAAAGATAATAGTTAAGATATTTTAAAAATTTACATCGAAAAAACAAAGAAACTGAGAAAATCTTGAGAAGAAGAAAGATGTCAACCACTTTGTTCAGAGCTCCCTAACAGGCATAAAGGGAGACAAATTTTGCATCACTGAAGAGAGCACTAAACAGAGCCAGATACCAAATCAGAGGACAATATGTGTCAAGCTGCAAGAGTTTTACGTAGCTGGTCCATGACAGAAACAAGTAGATTTCTGGTAGAGTTTGAAAAGGAAAGCAGAAAACTTACCGCTGCATAGTTCGCCATGTCGATAGATTGAAAGTCCTCTCCGTCAAATCCTGCAAAAAAAGAAAACACCTCTGTTTAACACTCGCAAGCCGAGAGGACAGCGATTCACTCACAGAGGTGACAGTCACTGGACACCCCGCCCCGCCACTCCAAAAACACACCACATTCACCGTCACAAGTTGCTAATCTCAACAATCCTGCTGCACTACATTGAGGTTATGTTTACGTCCTGGAGGAGGAACAGCAGCAGGTAGCTGCAGGGCGCTTATTGCGCAACTACCCCCCCCCCTTTTCCTTTTCCCCCTGGCCCCCGCTGCCTCTCCTCCTTCGTGATTTTGACGTAACGCCAAACGCGCGCGCCCGGCGCGGCCCGCCCCGCCGCTCACTTACACAGAAACACGCAAAGGTGGTCGCCCAGTCAACCGGAAGGCTCCCGAGAGACTGACTGACGAGACGAGACGACGGGAGCGGGGAGTGGAGCAGTGAGCGAGTCGCGGCCGCCCCCTGCCCTGCCCCTCCTACCCCTCCGTGCCCCTGCCCCTCCTGCCCGTCTATCTCCTGGTGTCCGTCAGTCTACCCTCTCATCTGAGAGGCCCCCTCCGCGCTCCGCGTCGCCGCCGCCGCGCTGCAGGAGCCAGCCTGGTCAAGGCCGCGCCCCCCGCGGCCTACCGCGGCCCCCCGAGAGCGAAGAGCGAAAGATGGCGAGAGCAAAACCAGTGCCATCCGGGCCGGGGAGCGAGCGAGACCGAACTCTCGCAAGGATATCCCGACCGCAGCGACCTGGATTGCGAACAGCGTTCCGCCCGCAGCAGGCCGATCCGGCGGCCACAGCGCGGGATCTCTCTCTCTCTCTCTCTCTCTCTCTCTCTCTCTCTCTCTCTCTCTCTCTCTCTCTCTCTCTCTCTCTCTCTCTCTCTCTCTCTCTCTCTCTCTCTCTCTCTCTCTCTCTCTCTCTCTCTCGTACCTTATGGCCGTGAGTGCAACAAGGGCAGAGAGTAGAAACCAGTGTGCCTGTACCGCCCGAGTAAGGACTTCCCTCCCGCCTGCTGCTCCCACCGCCCAGGACGGGGCAGAGCTGAGCGCCGGGCGCCCGGGAGGCAGGCAACCGCGCGGCACCCGTGTCGGCGTGTGGCCTACCCCCTGGAGTTGTCAGCCGCCCCGCGCCGCTGCCGCTCCACGCCAGAGTCCTACGAGAGGCTTATAGGACTCCACTCCACGCCGGCCGCAGCAGATGAATTCTTCCGAAGAGCGTTCTTCTCGCTCTGTCTCCCTCTCACCTGTGCTTCATACTCCATGAGTGCGAGAGAGAGACAATGCGAGGAGAGGAGCGCTCTTCGGAATGAGTCGGCTGGGGAGAAGGCTGAGAGAGGCGCTACAGCCGACTGATTCAGAGGATCGCTCTCGTACCCCCGTCCTTCTCGCACTCATGAGTCCATGCCACCCCCAACATGGGGCACCGCCATGAGTGCAACGAGGACTGGGGGAAGAGAGCGATTTTCTGAATCAGTCGGCAGGGCTCGCGGGCTCGGGGCGCGCTCCTGACAGATAAGACTCGACTTGAGACTGCCCGCCCCGCCGGGCCGCACATGACCTACGGCCCTCGCCTCGAGTCGACTCACGTGAGCCTCGCTACCCTTTCAGATAAGGGCCGCGCGCGGAAGTCGGGTCGAGTCGCGGGGAGGGTCACCGAAAGAAAGGGAGAGCGTGCACGCGCACGCACGCACGACCCGCGCTTACTATTTTCGTCTTTGGTTCTGCGCATCGCTTTTGGAAGCCGTCTGCGGGTGGCGAGGAGGTTGGGAGGAGGGGCGGGGCGGGGTGGCGTCGCGTCAGCAGAAACTGCTGATCCGACTGCGAGGCGCGTGTGAGTGTGAGGCAGTCTGCGTGCGCAGAGAACGCATTCCCGCCGCCTGCAGACCAGCACTCCTCCAGTAACAATATTAACCTGCTAAAAAAACATCCCCTCATTTCTTTTTAGCGGCGGGGAAAAACCTGGCGTGCCGTGCGCGTATTACTGCATATCAGGTCGCGGACCGCGGGCGGGTGTGGCGCCCCGGAGGGTAGGGGCGGGGGAGGGGGGAGGGGTCGGGGCAGTACACCAGCTGAGGCGATCGGCAGAGTACTCGAAATGAAACCAGCTTATCGCCTCTGTGACTGACAACCCATGGTAAAGCCCCGAGAGAGTTGTGTACTGTACCGCACCTTTGACTCTCCATACCGGCGAGAAATAACGCCCGTCTTCGAGGTGTTCTTTATTGCAACAGTTTGTATTATTATTATTGATGAAATTGCAGTAAGTATAAAAATTTCGTGCTCGGAAATGCATCAGGAGAAGCTGCAGCTGCTTGCGTGCCACGCTGCTTAGTGTATGCAGGAGATCTAGGTAGTGCGGTCGGGCTGCGGCGCCTCTGTTGCGGGTCTGGGAGAAAGGTACAGTATTGTGAGGTCGGAGGCGGAGCCCTGCTTGGCGGCGCCCTGCTTGGCGGCGCCTGCTCGCTGCTCTGCAAGGCTGGAAGATCTCTAACCGACAAGGTGAAGCGGAACATTTTTTATTTAGCGGTCTAGGGAGAAAGGGAGAGCCCGCCCGCAAAGCGGGAACTCAAAAATCCGAATCACAAAAATCATGAAACTGTGTGGACGAGTGCACGTGTGTGGGAACGTAACGCAGGGCCGGTGACTGCGGCGGGCGCGCTGCCGGGCGGCCGGGCGTGGCCACGGCCAGTAGCCTGATGCAGAAGAGCGCTCCCCTCACTCTGTTTCTCTCGCACCTGAGCGGCGCAGCCAATGAGTAAGAGGGATTGAGAGAGAGACAGGGCGACGAGGGGGAAACAACTCTGAAATCTTTGTACACCTCGCAATTCAGAAAAATTCAGAAATATTTAGAATAAATCACAAAAATTCTAAAAAAAAAAAAAAAAAAAAAAAAAAAAAAAATCAGAAAAATTCATGAAAATTTAGGAAAATCCATAAAAAAAGGTACAATTACAGTGAAAATTCACAAAAATTCTTTTAAAAATTCACAACAGTTTACGAAAATTCAAGAAAATTAACAAAATGTGTGTACACAAAAATTCAGAGTTGTCTCCCCCGTCGCAGAGCGAGGAAAGCGCTCTTCTGCATCAGTCTGGTGGCCGGGCGGGGCGCGCGGGGCGGGGCACCCCTTGGGGCACCCCATTCGGACCGAGACCGCACCTGGCCGGGAACCGCATGGCCCTCCTGACAAACACTCCTCTCCTGGTATCGCGCCGCGGCCATAGGCTGTTTCGGGCTGCTCGCTTGATACTGTCACCATCCGTATCGCTTCGAGAGGATCGACCACAAAAGTGGACTGCTGCAGCTGCGAGCTGTGCGTGTCGGGAGGCCTCTGGTCACATATACATGACGGTGGTGGCCAGCTGGAGCCGGGCCGGTAGTCATCCATCGGCTCTCGTGCAAGTCATAGCGATCACACACACACATACACACACGCGCGCGCGCGCGTCCGGCATGGCAGCGGTGGACCCGCACCGCAATAACCGGGGTATGGAGAGGTTACACCAGCTATCTTCATCCCTCTGCAAGCACACTACTACTGTTTAAAAGTCGATCGAAAATTGAAAATAAAGAATCCCCATGTCCACGGATACATTCAAATCGGGTGCGACTCTAGAGTTGGAAGCATACCCTTTCGACGTCAAGGGGAGGTGCGCTTATCTGTCGGAGTTTTCAATTCTGTCGGAAAGGTATACAGACTACAGACTGGAACGCACAGAATCGCTCCATGCTCTGTACTATATCATTCCCCCCTCCCCCTTCTCCCCGGAGATCTCGTGCGGCACGGCGACAATCGTCATCGTGCTGAGCTGCGGCGCGGCGCTCGCCGTGTGGTGCCTGCCTGCCGTCTGATTCCGAAGATCGCTCTCGCGCCCTCCACATAGGGCACGGTCCGGCACTGCCACAGGAGCGACAAGGACGGAGGTGCGAGAGCCATCCTCTGAATCAGAAGGCTGTCACTGTCACACACCTGGCCCGGGCCGCGCGATAAGGTGTGAATGGAGCGCGTCGCGGTGTCCACAGTAATACAGTAGGAAGGAGGCGAGGCATACCCGGCCCGGCTAATAAGGGGGGGCAATGATACCCTGCCTGCAGATCACCCCGCAGGCCGCGGCAGGGATTGTGTTTTAAAAGAGAAGGAAAAAAAAAGGGGGAAAAACCTGTACTCGCGCTTCGATGTTTGAGGACAGGAGAATAACTTTGTCACTCTTCGCGAGTGCGCGAGTTGGTGCGCCCCAAACTCATTGCCACTGACTGCGTCTACAGAAAAACCTTAACTCAGACCACTGAAACCCATCGCAAGAATGAGTTCCCCTCCTAAAAAAAGGCTGCAGTTTTCAGAATCAGTCTTTGTCGCGGCGAAGACAGACAGACGACACCAGACCGAGGTCCGAGTCGTGACTTGGGGACTTGGAGAACACGTTGATCCCTACGAGACGCGAGATGGAAGAAAATTCCATCGATTCCTGTTTTCTATTTTTGGATTGTGCTTTCTCCTCCATGATTGAAAATTTGAGCCCGGATCGTTATGCGGAATCGTCGCATGCGCCAGATAATCATTTATTCACCAAACGCATCAAGGGCCCCCTCTTTGACCTCAAAACTCAAAAGAGACTAAATCCAATATTGAATGGACGACATTCACCGAATAAAATCAGAGTAATGGTTTTCTGTAGTAGGGTACTTTCTGTTCAAAATCTCCCACCCTGATCACTGCTGTCATAAAAAAAAAGTTTTAATATTTAAAATTTCAAAAAAAAAGGGGGGGGGGCTGTAACTTGCAGTGTTGCCCAAGAGTTTTCTGTTAAACCAGATTGTCCAGTGTGAGGCGGCAACGCTGTTTTACGGACAGTAGTCCTGCTCGGCTCACCGGTGGACTCTGTGGCATCGCCAATGAAGGTCGTGAGCACCACCGACCAGTCTGGGCGTGTGATTGTGTGTGTGTGTGTGTGTGTTTATGTCTGCGTTTTTCTTACGTCGCCCACCAGGCAGACTTGTTCGCGGAAGGCTTTGCGAGCGCGTCCAGCAGGCTGCCTACCTCTCCATGACCTTGACACAGCCGTGAGCCGTGAGCGCGGAACGCCCACACCCAGGCCAGGTTATAGTGCGATGCTAAGTGGCCACGCGACCCAAGTGGACTTGTTCATGTTTATGTCCATCCCCTTGGCCCTGCGGGGGGAGGTCGTAGGTCGCTGCCCTCGTCGAGTCGTGCAGGCCCAGGCCGAGCGCGAGGTCCGAGGTCCCTACTGGCAGCTTTCCAATATTCGCTAACCTCGGAGCGATTCCTTGAGGTCCCTAAAGGGAAATAAGAGGGTGGGGGGCGGGGGAGCGATTCTCCCAAAGCACTTTGAAGTCGCAGAGGGGGGTAAAATATTTTTGTCGCGCTTCTCGACGCTGGGACTTCAGCTCTTTTCCCTCGAAACGCACAAAACGTTATTTTAAGCTTGCCTGACGTTGCCGAAGCCACTCCCCGCAGCTAGCCGGGCTGTTTTCTAATAGCTCTATATTTGTTTTTCTACAGACGGAAAACTGTCTGCCGCAAACCGATAACCGATAGTTGTGTGAGAGAGAGAGAGAGAGAGAGAGAGAGAGAGAGAGAGAGAGAGAGAGAGAGAGAGAGAGAGAGAGAGAGAGAGAGAGAGAGAGAGAGAGAGAGAGAGAGAGAGAGAGAGAGAGAGAGAGAGAGAGAGAGAGAGAGAGAGAGAGGTTAGCGCTCGGAGCGGTCAGTCGGTGGCTAGCGGCTACAGGAACAATCTAAACGAAACCACAGGTCGCAGGTCGCCATAGGAAGGGTCGTGCGTTCTAAAGACAAGTAGTCAGCACAGGAAATTTGACGGAGGCGAGTTCAAATTTCAGGCGCAGTCCTGGAAGAAGAAAAATAAAAAAAAAAACAACCAAAAAAAAACAAACAAAAAAAACAGCGGACTCTGGCTCTGGCTGGCAATATACTGGGAAAAGGGAGGTGGGGCGGGGAGGGCCGGCGACGGCTGAGGCACTTTGCCGGCGGGCGCGCTGTTTTATCTCCGCCCCAGTTCGTGTGCTCTTGTCTGTCCAAGCGCATCGCCCTATTAGAAACGAAGTCTGCTGGGCGGCGTATTTGTTCCCAGCATGCAGACGGCTCGGCTAGCAGGGCAGAGCACAGCCCGGGTCAAGGGGTACTATACTGAATACAAATCTCTGTACACCCTCCAAAAATTCAGGAAAAAAAATAAAAACTTTAAAAAACCCAGAAAAAAATAAGAAACAATTAGAAAAATCAAGAAAAATAAGAACACAGCATGAAAATCGGCGTATAATGTCCGAATTTGTAGTGAAATACGTCTTGGCCGAGCGCTACCCCGCTGTTGGGACGGAACGTTTCAAAAGCAACACTCGCGCCGTGGAGCGGGATAAATAGCGGCGGGCTCATGACGCCACCGCCACAGTGTTGCCACATTCATCTAACAGTACACTAACACCAGCAGCAGCAAGGTGCAGCACGGTGCGCTCACACTTTTTATGTGATCCGCCGAACGTGTTTTGAACGCGAGCTCTCTTTGAATCACACAGGCCGGGCGCAAGAAGAGATGATGAGACCATGCGACTTCTACCGTGTGTATGGGGTGGGCTGCACGGAACCCTTTTTGCCACATTACAGGTGTGCTGTGCCTTCAGCATCCTGGCGCCGCCTCGGCACCCCTCCTCCTGGACTCATGCAAAGCAGTGCAGCAAAACAGCGCAAAAGCGGAATTTTCACAA
This sequence comes from Frankliniella fusca, assembly GCA_029379305.1. Taxonomy (NCBI): domain Eukaryota; kingdom Metazoa; phylum Arthropoda; class Insecta; order Thysanoptera; family Thripidae; genus Frankliniella; species Frankliniella fusca. The sequence goes on along the minus strand of JAHWGI010000219.1, from coordinate 1,057,726 downwards.
ATGGTTCGTCACCGTCTGCCAATAAATCATTCGAAAAAAAAATTAAGAATCATTTGTAAAATTTGACACGAATAACTTGTAACAATACCTTTACAAAACATCCGTCGAAAATTTCTTTGTGAATTTACAACGAGTTTTGACAGAGGCTGCTTGTCGTTGTAACACAACTTTAGCGATTAAAAAAAAAACAAAAAAAAAACAAACAGTAAAACTACTTTAACATGGCAGAAAGAAAGCTAACTACAGTACTGCGGGGTCTCGCATCGCGCCGGGAGCTCGGCCCGCGCAGCGTGCACGCCGAAGGTGTTGCCTACCCAGCACGGCGCCAGACTCACCGGCGGTCTTGTGGGCGGCGCACGCGGCGCACGACCCCCGGGAGCCGTCCTTGGCGCAGGCCGCGCAGGCCGCGCAGGCCGGCACCGCACCGCCGTCCTCATCATCGATGCCCTCCACCAGCACCCGCACCGCGTCGTCCACCGACTGCGCACCGCCATCCAAGCGGCCACGAGAAAATCATGAAAATTACCCGATCCCAACTGTTAGGTAGTGGCTTTTTAGGTTTTAATAATTTAAAGAAAAAAACACAAAAAAAATACAAAATAATATTTTAGAATAAATTTAAAAAAAAAAGTTTTGAGACTGAATAACGAAAAGCAGGTCGCCAAAATTTTTTGCGTCGTCAGGGGGGTGGAGTGAAACTTGAGAAAGAAAATAAGGTATTCTTTTTCAAGATTGCCTTCTCTCAGTAATAATTTTGGCCCGCAAAAAGTACGGCCGTCCGGACTAGACGCCACAATGAAGGCTTCAGGAAGAAATTACCGTCGACGTCAACGTCGATGAGTGGGAGGAGTGTGTGCCGGCGATGCGCGGATTGTCGGCTGAAAGACGACTGCTGGTGCGCCGACACGAAGGATGGGATGACCACGTTATGCTGTCGCAAGCGGCACAAGTTCCCACGGGGAAATATATTTTTTACGCGACTCATGACTTTGCGGTATGGGCCACACGAGCGGTGCATAGTCCCAAATGCGAAAAAAAAGTTTCTTTGAAAAATAAATATACACGCTCTCGTTTTAATAGAAACCGTATCAGCGAACAATAAAGGAGCCCATGAGGAATTCGCCCAGTTCGGGTCCAGGAGCCATAAAACATGTGAGTCAGTTCTGTGATATCGGTGACCCGCGTTTCAACAGACCACTTTTCTTTGAGGGTGAGTATCATCGACATGCGAGACGCATGACGCCTATGGTATGTACAGTTAGCATGTTAGCTGATCCAACGCGGCTGATTGACGATGCGTCGATGCAACAAGAAATATTCCTCTCATTCTCTCAGCAGAGATCCGTGCCATTAGTATCCTTACGGATCGTTCGTACACTGCGTGCCCTAGAGAGAGAAGGGATACAAATTTCACGGGCCCTAATTATTTTTAGGACCTGCCTACTAGTGCATGGTCATGCATGATGTTTACACACCCCTGCGTTCAAATTCTGTGGGATCTGTATACATCTGGGAAGTGGTGCACTGCGTCGCACTGCGACCAAAGAGCACGGCCCAACCACATTTGTACTTCCCCTCTCTCCAGGACAGGTGATCGACCCTTCCACAAACCCCCGACCCCCGTCCTAGACTACGTACTCCTGGAGGGCTGGTGGTGCGGCTGGCGGGGCTGCCAGACAGGACCGACCCGGCCGACCCTCGGGCCGACCCCAGCGGGGTGAAGCGCCCGTCCGCGTCCAGGTCCTCCTTCCCCATGGCCGATCAGAGAGGCACTGCTGCCCCTGCGGCCCCGACCAGAGCGCGGGGGACCGGCGGCGCGCCCCTGCAAGGGGCCCCTGGGGGCGGGAGGGGCGGGTGGGGGAACCAGTCCGAGAAGGTGGTGTGCTCAGGGTTCAATAAGGAGTCGCCGGCTTGATCTACTCTACTGTAAAACATAGTCGCAAATTTGCGACATTCTCGAGAAAAATAATAATTCGTCTTCAACGAAGAATGAATCGCTAATATTTTTACAGCGAAACAGTTCATTTTAAAACGAATAAAGTCGTAAATTTCTGGCGCGGGATGTCAAACAGTTAAAACTTCATTCGTAATTATACGACTTCAGTCGTGAATTAACAACTTCGGTCGTAAATGTATGACTTGTATCGTTGTGCTGTATATTGCCTGGTCACAATTGACCTACGGCATTTCGCGTCGACTCACGTGAGCCTCGCTACTTGCCTGGTCCCGTCCTCAAACATGAATTTAGGGTACGATTTTGATCGTGCCGTTACGACACAAATTGTAAGTTAACGACAAAAATTGTCATGTTTTGCGAACTTTTTAAACCTTCAGTTTTACGACCATGTCGTAGAGGGGTGCGAAGGACTGTTACATTTTAAAGCAGATCCTACACGGACAAAAGGAATTTGTTAATATATAGCCTAAACATATTTTTTTTGTTCCAGCAACTAAAAATCTGTTGGCAGAGCAAAGAATCTGTTACTACAACAGAAATTTTGTGGGGGTACTGTTGTAGTAACAGATTTTTAGTTGCTGGAACAAAAAAAAATTTCAATCAAGATTGTAAATGAAAGCAGATGATACTAAAATCTAATTTTTATTTTTGGATTTTATTTTTTTTGCTGTGTTGCGCCTCGCGGACTGCGAGCCATTGAGCCATTCATCAGTCCCCCCTAGGTACAATATACCCAGGGTACGCGCTTGGTTTTTGAACTTGGGAGTAAGAGCTTGCTGACACCTTATTATGTCTTGCACTTTTGTGTATTAAGGCGACGTTACGAAAATGTGCGTACGAATAATTTTATTTCAGCGCCTTCTGCACTTACGGGGTTTGGGTAGTCAGCCACCGTTACACATGTGTTTGGCGGGTCGACCCACCCAGGGTCTGGCACATACTGCTATAAACGTGTTACACTCCGGAGAGCCGCGAGCGTGGCGCCGCCGGGCCGCCGGGCGCCGCAAGGCAACAATACCATGGGTTGGAGCCTCGCCTGGTCCCTGCCTCGGCCCCGCTGGCCCCGCCTCCCCCTCCCGACCCCCTCGCCTGGCCCGCCTGGTTTCCCCCTCTCCAGGCCTGCACACGCGCCGCACTGTGACAACCCGGCCCGCTCTATACTATTGCGAGAGTACAAGCCGATGAAACATCAATTCTCTTTAGTTTCTTTTTATTTTATTTTTGCTAAGATGTATCATCTGCTAAAAAATATTGTTAAGGCCATATTAACAAATTGTTTGTTTTGGGAACTAAATCCTTTTCTCCGTGTATTACATTGACGAGGCTGATGATCTGTTTGCAGAAGGCAGCTGAAACTCCCCATCCAGCGGCGAAGCGCCGCCCCGCCGCCCCTCACTCGGCCTGGGCGGCCTGGGCAGGGCCGGCGGGACCGTACTACCCTACTAGCGTGGCGACGCGTGTGTGAGTGAGTGGCGAGGGATGTAGCGTGACCAGCGACCACCAGAAACGTAAAACGTTCCCCCACCCCTAATACACACTTCTACCCTGCTCGCGGTGATGACCGTGGGTGAATGAAAGAATTCTAAGGGAGGAGCGAAACCAAACTTCTGCCATTCCTCATACTTTCTCATCGAAACTTTTAAACGCTTTCAAAGATCTTCACAATGTTACATTTACTTTTTGGGAGAGACCTAGGACCAAAATGGAGCAAAGCCATGTCAGCTCTGCCTCACCTCGCTCGCTATATTTTTTCCGTTCGCGGCAGGCGATAAAAATTAATGTGGCCAGGCACGCAGCCGTCTGAGTCCGAAAATCGCTTTTATGCCTACATCCTTGTCGCACCTATGGCGGTGCCGTATGTTGGGGGTGGCGGTGCCCCATGAGTGTGACAAGGACGGAGGCGCGGGAGCGATCTTCGGATTCAAACGGCATAGGCCGGCTCGCGGGGCGGCGGCCACTCAGCTCCGTGACACTCGTCACATGTCCGTCGAATGGGTAGCCTACCCAGCCGGCGTCCGGCAACGCGGCGCATTTGCGTCGCACGCTACATCGTGACCGCTGCTGTCGAAATTTCAGAACCACCAGGGAAGTGACAGATCACGCACATTCCGGTGCACATGTAAAAGTAGCTTTGTAAACGGGAGGGGGGGGGGGGGGTTAGAACCACAACCCCAAAACTAAAGAACCTTTTTGGTTTTATAAATATTTTTTTTTTTAATTTTACGAATATTGGCGGCGCAGCAGGTAATACAGATTTGCACAGATTTACAGAAAATGAGGCAAAGGCACATTGATCGGTCCGCACGTGAGCTCCCACAGCCTTCAAGACTCCCCCGACCTGATCTCCTTGAGAGGCGCCCGCCCGACCTGCACACCGCCCGGCCCGGGCGCCGCCCTCTTGGACGTTAATGAAAAAAGACCATACCTTTGTCTGGTTTCCGTATACTAAACACAGTCCATAACATAATTCCGCCGTAAAATTATTTCAGCGAAACAATCTAACGACTTGGGATGCGAGCGAAGGGCTGCCTCCTCAAAGGACCAGACAAAGAAAAAGAGAGAGAGAGAAAACCTATGAAAACACAACAACTCTTTTTAGTGAGCAAATACAAGGGACACAAGTGCGCCCTGCTTTAGACTAATGCTTTGGTCAAACTGGACGGCCGGACGAGAGTGAGTGCACGCGTCAGCGGCGCAATTATTGTAATTAAGTCTCTGTGAGGCGCACCTGGGCCGCCCGCCTAATGTCCAGTGCGAGAGAGGAGTGTAGAGAGGTGTGGAGTAAGGAACACGCGCGCTCCTCCCCGAACAACTCAGTTAGACTGCGCCAATTATTTCTAGTACAATAAAACTTGTTTTTAAGTTTTTCCCAAGTTCTTTTCCAAAGTATTTTTCCTCTCCCCCCCCCCTCCCCCTCAAATGGATCTGAGTAAGTCGATGCGGTGACTTTCGAATGTCAATGAGTCATTTTTCTTTTAGTACCACAGGTCGTACACAGTGGAGTACGATGCAGTGTGCTGCCGTTTTCTGAGTGAGTAGGCCTATAGACTGTGGACCGGACGGTTACTAAAACGACTGGTGCCGGCTGGCCGGGTCAGCTTCAGCATCGTGCCGCTATGAACAGCTGTCCGAGCAGAGCAGCTTGTCCAGCCGCCCCAGCCCCGCCCCGCCCCGCCCCGCCCCGCCCCGCCCCGCCCCGCCCCGCCCCGCCCCGCGCCGCGTCCTTGGCGGCTTCGCATTGCGGTTCTACCGCGGCGCACACACGTTATTGCGGTTCGCGATCTCCGGACGTCCGAGCAAGGTAAAAGAAGATCACAAAGATGGCTTTCCCCGCTTTAAGATACCTTTTAAACCTACGCGTACAAGAAGGGGGGAAAATGAGAAGAGGCACCTTTTTAAAGAGAATGCCTCTAGCTGTTCGGGACCAGGCTCACGACGAGGCTGCTCAATTTTTCCACCGCTGCTTGCACTCCAGAATTGCTACGTGCCGGTGCGGCGGGAGCGAACAGGGGTAATCAAGGACCACAGGGTTGGGCGGGCAGCCTCGATCATCGCAAAGCTCCGCCCCACGGGTATGAGCAGGGCATGGCAGGGCAGGCCCGTCATGAGCGTACGAACAAAAGTGCCACATGGTCACTAGCAATGCATTTTTCAAGGAGGCCCGAGCGCCGGGCGCTGCGCGCAGGTCTCTTATGACTAAAACAAATGCCCGGCGATGTGACGACGTGGCTGCTCATCGACTGGGTTGCACCTCGTGACCCCTTCCGTGTAGTGACCTTAACGACCGAGAGGGGCGGAACAACCCCCCCCCCCCCCCCCCCCCCCCCCCTCCTGCCCTGGGGCGGGGCGGGGCGACCTAATGGCGGTCTGGAAAAATGGGAATGTTTCAGTGAAAACGCTTAGCGACGTGATCGCGATCCCTGCTGCGCCGAACCCAGCTTGATACATTCTTAATGCCCCAGGACAAGACAAGAAAACGAAAGTATGGGGACTCCTTGAAAAAGAGAAATCTATGAGGAAAACGAGAAACAGGTGGCCTCTCTTTTGAAGGGAATTCCTTTTCGATGCCGGCTCGGTCCGGCTCGGCCGGCTGTGTTGCCCCTCTTACTGCTTTAGTTTGCGGCCGCCGATGACATTGTAGACATCATTTTTGAAAAGTTACTCTTTTTGAGTGTAGTTTGGATCGAGCAATAAGACAGGCAGTCACGGGAACGTTTTCGACCACTCTCATGAATAATTACGCATGTCGGCTCTTTCTCACGTGTTTGCGCTCAGTCCCATGACCACCATGACCTTCACGGTCACGATCATCGCTATTTATTTTCGCGTGAGCAAAGATTCCATCCGACAAACTCGAACCGGAAACCATTGAAGCGAAATACGAGGCGAAATCACTCCGACGAAACTTGATATGGGACAATAAGAAGGTATAGCAAAGACGGGTCGATTTACGTGCATCATCAGTGAACTATTTCTAGGCGGGTCTATCTTTTCGTCTCTCACTCGAGCACCGACTGATTCCTTACTCCTGACTGGCTCCCTCTCGCTCTCCGAGCGGCGCGCTTACCGGACAGCTTGGTGACGCCCGGCGGGTCCTCGTCGATGATCAGGCTGACGTGCTCGACGGCGGCGGCGGCGGGGTGCTCGAGTCCGTTGGTGTAAACCGAGTGGCCGTTGCCGACCGCTACGACAAGCGTGTGTCCGTTGGTCGCACTGACGTCGATCACGTGTCCGCTGGCAGCACTGCCCAGCGACAGGTCACCGTCCGACCCGCCGAGCGCGGCGCCGACCTGCTGGACGTGGCCGTCGGCGATCCCGTCCTGCTGCAGGGCCTCCACGTCCACACTCACTTCCAGGGTGGGCGCGTCCGTGCCTGCCGTCTGCTTCATCCCGATTATTCAACCTGACGGCAGAGGGGGTGAGGCAGGTGTCAGTCTGTGCAGGTTGGCAGCACTTGCGCTTGACTCGGACAGTAGAGCAGTCGGGCCGCACCTCCCCTCCTTCCCACAGGACGAACGCCCGCATTTTCAATTCAAATTTGCCCGTCTGCGCCCCAAGCAGCGCTTACTGATCACACTAACAAAAACACACACACACTAACAAACACAGACACGCGCACGCACGCACGCACGCGCGCGCACACACACACACACACACACACACACCACAAATGGCAGTTGCGGGCATTCTCCTGGTATTACCTTCCTGAAAAATGCTTGTAAAAGATCTTTTCCAAGCCAAAATATTAGCCTGCCTGTGCTTTTGCAGCGCCTGCAGGTCCTGCCTGCACCCCTTTTCAGTGCGACAGCCGTGTTGTGTTGAATTCGTGTACGAGGAGCAGTCTACAACCGCTGACACGGTTCTTCGTGAGGAGAGCCTATCGTAGCTGTTTGTTTCAATTTTTATTTTTTATTTTTTTTTTTTAATTTAGTTTTAATTTTTCATTTTTTTCATTTTATTTTAAATTTTTTCTAATTTTAATTTTATAGGAAGAGCTTGTGCAGCAAAGTACTGACGGCTGAACTCGCATTTGACGAACACAACAAACCTCGTTTTCAAACCGCGACTTGCACGGGGTGGGGCCTCTTGTTCGAGCTCTTCTTGTTCGACCATGAGATAATTCGACTCATCCCACCTATGGCGGTACATCTCGGGCGGCCGCGCCGGGCTCCTCATTACAGTGTGCGACACACATATGTCGTTCACAATCGCAAACTACATAGTTTTACATTCCGCAGGCGTGGCGTGGCGCGGCGGGTCATTCCCTCCGCGCGGAGCGCGTACCGCTGGGCGGGCGGCGGCGATTGGGCGCGCCGCGCTGCGCTGCGCTATCTGCGGGCGGGGTGATTCCGAACAGCGTTTAGTCGTGTCCTCTCGCTCGCTCCTTGGTGCTGTGCCCCATGAGTGCGACAAGGACAGCGAGACGAAACCACTGCGCGGAATCACCCTGCTGCTGTGGCGCTGCTCTCGCGACAGTGCGGGGCGGACTGAGCCGGGCCGGGCCGGGACCGGGGTCCACCGGGGGGCACCACCGCCTCACAAATAGGGTGAGTCCGCACAGTGGCTTCTTCTCTCTATCCTTGTCGCGCTCGTGGGGCACGATCGTAAAGAGCGAGAGAGAGAGGACTATACAACACGCTGTTCGGAATCACCTCGCAGCAGCACCACAGCCCACAGCCCGCCCTGGGGGGCTCCGCGCGGCGCCAGAGAAACAGAGCGGCCGCGGGTGGGCACCACATTTGAATCGGTTCGCGCCAAAACAGTTGGCAGCGATACCCGCGGGCACTCGTCACCCCCAATCATTCCCACAAATCATTTCAAAATACTCGTAAAAAGTTTTTGTAATTTCAAATTTTAAAATAAAAATGAGAAAGTTCTTATTTCCGGTATACCAGTAATAACAACTTTCTCGTTTTTATTTAAAATTTTGATATTTTTAAAAAGTATACTATTGTACAGTGAGAAATGCACACAGGAAAATCCCTGTGATTATTCATTACGAGCAATGGTAAACGTCAAGCAACTCCTACCGAAACATAAACGAACGGGTTGAGTTCGAGTTCCTCCAGACGCGAGCAGTGCGTTGCTTAAACGTATTCGCTCCTTGCACATGTAAAAGTTTTTACCGCCCGCTTGCGGCGCCCTGGAAATACATTAAGACTGAAAAGGGTGCTACAGTAACCGAACCAGACTGGATTCCGATAAGATATCAAAAATGTTGAGACCTTTAATTTACCTGAAGAGAAAAACTCCAAAATACTGTTGACGTGATTTTATTTTAATTTATTTTTTTAAACCCGGCCCCGCCCCTTTAATACTACGGGCCAGATATGTGTGCCGCGGCAACTTCCACTCTCGGATCGGGTCTAAGCGATTGGCCTCACTCCAATCTGACTGACCGGACCAGCCGGCAAGAGGGACGGAGAGGGGGGAATGATTGCACCTGCATGCTCTTACGATACATTTTTCATCGTTTTACATGTACATTTCAAAGTCAGAAACACTCACTCAACTCACACACACTCACATACTCTACAGCCATGCTAGAGCGCGCACACATGCACACATCATCTCACGCCAACATGTAACAATACATTCGCGTATATTGAGTAGACACTTTGAAGTGGCATTCTAATTATATATATATATATTTTTTTTTAGAGATATGTTCAATTGGGCGAAATTTACTGTCGGAAATCCACGGCAGTGTGATGCTCAATGCTCAGCTCTCGCGCCACACCTGTGGAGCAGCCCCCCCCCCCCCTCCCCTCCTCCCCCCGACATCATAGCAAAGGACTCGAGGGGTGCCTCACTCTTTAAATGGGTGTACACTGATTAGAGGGTTGTATTGTGATTGGCAGGAAAATTTGATCAAACTTTAAAGAAATCAAAGATTTTTTTTTGGCACCAATTCTATATTTTGCAATAATTTCTAGGTGCTTGAAATAGATTTTTGTCGAAAATTTCTGTGACTGAATAGTGATTAAAAACTGACTGGAGCTCAGGGTGTACACTGATTGGAGAATAAGGTGAGGCACCCCTCGAAAGGACCTCCAATAAACAATAATTGTCGCAACCCCAATAATATCCTGACGACGTAGCCTCAATCCTCTCCCCCCTCGGGCTGTCTCCATATCCATTATGCGGTGCGCTCACTCTGCGGGTGTGCGGTGCTCCTCACTGCCATAATCCACTGGGGCGCTGGGGGCGCAGGGGGCGCTGCGGGCGCCGGGGCTCCAGGGCGGAGGCTGAGGCGGGGAGCAGGGCGAGCGCGCGCACACACACACACACTCACACACGGGATCACCACGCGACGGCAGCGACACTGACACCGGCCCCGGCCGTGCAAGCTCTCATGATCCGAACAAGGGAGATGCAGGACTGACCGGTACGACCGCGTCAAAGCAAGGCGAGGCAAGGTTTCCTCTCCCGGCTCCCGGCTCGGCCCCCGCCCCGCCGGCTGCTCAAGCTCGGCTCGACCGGCTGCCGCCCCGCCCCGCCCCGCCCCGCCCCGCCCCGCCCCGCCCCGCCCCGCCCCGCCCCGCCCCGCCCCGCCCCGCCCCGCCCCGCCCCGCCCCGCCCCGCCCCGCCCCGCCCCGCCCCGCCCCGCCCCGCCCCGCCCCGCCCCGCCCCGCCCCGCCCCGCCGCACCGCGCACCGCGCCACGCTCCGGCGTTCCGACCGGCGGGCGGGGCGGGGCGGGGCCTGTTCTCGAGCGAACGCAGCTCATCAACAGACTGGAACCAGTGGGCGGGCTGAATCAGGTATGGGTTGTAGCGGCGACTGACCCATATCTACGGAATTGTAACAAACAGAAAGAAAATAGAGGGGAAGAAAAAAGGAAAAGAAAAGCACCTAAGCACCTGTTGATGTGCTCCCTGGTGAGGACGAATTACAATCACCAACGGGATTTCTTTTCTAGGTTTAAACAAAAAGTTCGGAAATGTATTCACAGCAAAGAAACAACTCGCTTCAACGGGTCAGAGGAAACAAACCATAACGCACTTCCACTTCCACCGCGAAGGTCATGGCCAGCAACAAGAAGCTCAGCTGCGGAGCAGGGCGGTGCGCTGGCTGTGCAAGTGCTAAAAGTGTGAAGAGGGATCGGGTTATCATGCTTCCTGCCTTGAAAATAATATAATGATGATTTTGTCGGGACCCCGCACCCACAGACCCACCTGCCTAGACTGGGTCGGGGAACTTGTTAGGGCGCTACGCGCCAAGGGCACGGCGTCCGAATATGCTTCTGCTCCCGTATCGCGTCCCCTATCAAATCGCACCGCGATTAAGCTCAGAGCGGCTTCGATAGAATCGGGTCGACAGTGCTGGGAACCTCCCTCCTATCGAAAGTGTGCCGAACAAGTAGCACCGCCGTTTTTCCCAGCGGGGAAATGCCCATGGCAAAGAAAATAATTAAAAAAACAATATTTTTTTAAAAAATACGGGGACCTTAAAAAAAAAACAGACGTATTACTTTATTCAGAACCACCCCTAGGTTTCTATATATATATACCTCGTGGTAATGTTGTAGACATTGCTGTTCCTACTGCTCTGCGACACACCACTTGGACTTGGACTACACTCAGCAGAAAGCTCTTCTCTGCGGGAAGAATGTTGTTTTGTTTTGCAGAACGCACGCGTCGGGAAGTGCACTCGCGCACCAGCAAGGTGATTCCGAATACCATTTTGTAGTGTGGCCTCTCTCTTGCTCCTTATGGCCGTGCCCCATGAGTGCGACTAGGAAAGAGCGACGGAACCAGTGTGCGGGCGCGGCACGCGCCTCGGCCAGAGAGAATAGAGCCGCGAGTGCATCGCGTCCACCGGGCGGCGTCTGTCTGCTTCTCGCTCTTGTGCGCGCGATGCTCACCGGTTAGTACGAACACGAGAAAAAGATCGACCAGGTAGAAGAAAAACAAATCTGGGAGTGAGCCATCGAGCCGCGGGCCTACTGAGTCAAGAGCCCAACTGTACTACTGGTTTGTTGTTGACTCCACTGGAAAAAGAAAGGGGCGACATAATGCCTTTCAAATGCGCCACTGCAAATAGCGCCTTTGGAAAGGCACTAAAACAGCCGAAAATAGCACCTTTAGAGGCCAGTAGCGTCTTTGTAAGGGCACTGTTTCACTAATGCCTAAAAAGGCATTAGGTAGCACCTTTGTTATTCCAGTGTCGGCTTCGGAAAATTTCCTTGTGTATAAGGTAAAAGACAATGTAACAGTTTTGAGAATAAGGGGAAAAAAAAAAGGGAAAACTTTGAGAAACTCTCTGATTTCCATGAAAACTCAAATTTTAAGAAAAACATCCTCCTAAAGGCTATTTCCAAAAAAACTGAGGGGAATTCCCTCAATTATTAAGGGCCTTCCTCAAAATCTGAGGAATCTTTCTCAAAATCACGGAGTTCCTCAAAGTTTTCACTTTTTTTTCTTCAAAAATTGAGACTTTTTTTACCGTGATAATGCACGCATTGTGCTCGAGAGTTCAACGTGGTCGTGCAGCGATACAGTCTCTGCACAATGTGCGCACGACCATTAAAGCGCTGCACATTGGACGAGAAAATTAATTTACGGTGTGTCTCGTAGAGGCAGCTCGAAAGGAGACCGAGGAGAACTTGGAGGCCGCGCCCGGGCCCGCGCCCGGGCCGCCGGTCGTGGGTAGGCTGTACGGCATGCATGTGTGCGGAGTGGTTGCCTGACACCCAGGGGCTACACTGAACGTGGTCATTGCGGGGCGTCGTGGAATGTCGCTTTCAAATCAGTGTCATGTCATTCGTGATCTTCATTTAAATTAGTTTTCTATTGTCTGTCCCCCGGGTAGGAAATCGGAGGAAGAAACTCGCTGACATGTGAGTTTTCTCCACTTCTTAGCGTTCCTTCCGTGCCGCAACATTGTAAAAAATAACTACAGCAAATCCAGTTAATTCTGATGACAGTCTTCACTGTACTTTATTCTACTGGATTTATTGTACTTTTTAACAGGATTCGCTGTACTTCTAGATATAGTGTACGGTAAACGCTGTACACTGCCTCGGAAAGTACAGCAAATCTTGTCAGGAAATACAGTAAATCCAGTAACAAAAACTGCAGTAAAGGCTGGCATAAAAATTAACTAGATTTGCTGTAGTTTTTTTCTACAGTGAAGTAGTGAGCTGGCACGGCCCGTTCTGGGCCGTATAGGAAAGGGTGTCACCCGCGTCACCGTCTCGTCGTCCATCGATTGTCGATGATGGTAGATGGCAGCCGCCCGTGGTCGAGAGGCAAACATGCCTCAATATTCTAGCAGCTCCGCGGCGTCGTCGAGTTTTTCCCTCCGTGACAAGGAAAGGCCGGCGCGGAAAATGTAGTCCAGGCCTCCGAGGACTGCAGGAGTCGATAATTATAGGGGTCTGGCGGCCCCTCTCGGCGACGGCCGAAAACGCGCACATCGCCGCGCCTATCAAAACTTAAGAAACAGCGCGAAAAAATTTATTTGTGGGTCTTTAGGAAAATACGGATTAGAAATGCGTTGAAGAATGATAGAAAACGCAGCAAACAAGAGACCTGAAAAATATAAGAAAAATCAATGATAGGTGTTTAATTGTTTCTAGCAACGGGGGCCGCTGATGTGGTGCAGCACTTCCTCTCTGAGCACCCAGAAAAAGAAATAAAAATAAAATAAGGACCAGCGGAAACAATTCGTGAGTCCTCTTACCGGTTTGCTCGTTGCTTCTCAAGGACGAGGTGAACATCCGCGCCTAAGAACAACAAGGGTATAAATATTGGCGCACGACATCCCTGCCCCGTCGGTGCACTGGCGCGGCGACGGGTCAATAACGGGCGGCAATAAAAACTAGGATTTAGCGGATGCAATTATTTTCAACATGTTTGACTACTCTATGAATCCATCTGGGAAAGGTGACGCGGGTACGTTGGACAAACATGACAAAGAACTTCCCTCTAGATTTAGTCAACTTTGGTTTACCCGGTTTTCCCCGCTTTTCAAATCGGTCTGTCAGGTGCGAATCGCCACCCGAGCTATGACAGCTTGCATAGGATATCCCGATAGTTGATACTACTACTGGAACTTGTGAGGAAAATCAAGCCCGCCGCCTCTGCTTCGTCCTGGCTGACTAATCAGAGTACAGGAGGAGACAGAACCGGCGGTCGTGCTCACCTTCTTTAAGGTTCCTATTTCACTCTAGCGGAATACCCTTTTTTGCCCGTTGTCAATAATACTCCTGCACAAAGTTTCCTGATTAAACTATCATCTCAGTATCTTTAAAGAAGGTCGTGGGCATCCGGTGGCCACAACCCTCCTTCTCAAACACGTCGGAAACGGAAGGAGAGCGGTGTGAGCAGGGTCTGGTTTTGCATCTCACGATCGTGGCACGCCTCCAAGCTCCAAGGGCAGTGGCAGGGGCGCCCGGCCCGGCCCCGGCAGCAGCACCAGCGGGGTGATTCCGAACACGTAGTGTCCTCTCTCTTGCTCCCTATGGCCGTGCCCCATGAGTGCGACGAGGACAGAGAGATGAAACCACTGTGCGGTATCACCCTACAGCATAGCGCCGTGCCGTAGGTCATGCGCGCCGCTCGGCTCAGACTAGACATTACGTCTGGCGTGTACTGCTGAGCCGAGGTGTCTCCGCCCCGCCCCGCCCCGCCCCGCCCGCGGGGGTGCGATGCCTTGCGCGATGCTCCAGCCCGCCAGTCTCCCGCACAGCCACGTGACCCGGGGCCCGTGGCAATACGCGTCACGAGTCCAACCTGCTCCGCCATGAAATGGAGCAGACCAGCCGACTTATTCCGAAGAGCGCACTCCTCGTCCTGTCTCTCTCGCACTCATGGGCTTCGCCGTAAAGGCGTAAGAGAGAGAGAGAGAGAGAGAGAGAGAGAGAGAGAGAGAGAGAGAGAGAGAGAGAGAGAGAGAGAGAGAGAGAGAGAGAGAGAGAGAGAGAGAGAGAGAGAGAGAGAGAGAGGAGAGCGCTCTTCGGAATAAGTCGGCTGACAACGAGTGCGAGTGCGAGGAGGGGCGCGGTCACGTCACGTGTCTCGCAGTCTGGTCCGCGCGCCTGTGTGAGGTGAGGAGCGCACGGCCCCAGCACGCTGATTCAGCAAGGCGGTTTCGTCTCCCTGTCCTCGTCACACTCATGGGGCAGGGCCTTCAGGAGCAAGAGAGAGGACACTGCCGACCGCTTTGCAGAATCAGTCCGCTGGGCCCCCGTGCCCGTGCCCGTGCCCCGGCCACGCCCGGTCGGTGGCCGGTGACTCCCCGCTCCGCTCCGCTCCAGACCGTGTCTTGATGACCTCCCCCCGCTCGACCCAGTCAACCTGCTCGGTGATTCCGCACAGTGGTTTCGTTTCTCTTTCCTTGTCGTGCTCGTGGGGCACGTCCATAAGGAGCAAGAGAGAGGACAGTGCTGGAATCGGCCTGCTGTAGACTGATTCAGCTACGCGCTCTCCTCGCACCTGTACAGACAGCGCACCCCATGACCGCGAGAGAGACAGAGCGAGGAGGAGGCCGCTCTTCTGAATCAGTCTGCTGGGGCAGAGGCTGCGCGCTGCGTGCCGCGCCGGAGAGAGAGAGAGAGAGAGAGAGAGAGAGAGAGAGAGAGAGAGAGAGAGAGAGAGAGAGAGAGAGAGAGAGAGAGAGAGAGAGAGAGAGAGAGAGAGAGAGAGAGAGAGAGAGAGAGAGAGAGAGAGAGAGAGAGAGAGAGAGAGAGAGAGAGAGAGAGAGCGAGGAGGAGGCCGCTCTTCAGAATTAGTCTGCTGGGGCAGAGGCTGCGCACTGCGTGCCGCGCCGGTCTAGGCCGCCGCAGCGCAGCGCCACGCACCTCTCAGCCCCAGCCTGCAAGCGCACACGGCGTGAGCAGGGAATGCCCCGCCCCCCTACTGCCACAGCGCCAAGCGCGTAGGCAACCAATTCGACTCGCAAGGCGAACAGGAAAAGGGAGCAGGCGACTGTCAGGCGGCGGCGGCGGCGCTGTGATGTGCTGCACAAAGACGAGAAGAAATCTTAGAGCCACACGACGGGGTTATATGTTCCCAAGAAGAAAGAAAATGCGAATGGTGGTGCATTGTTTTATTACTTTGTAAAATATGCCCAATTTCATCTATAACAATCAACCACAAAAAATAAAAAATAAATAAAAGAAAAATAATAAAAAAAGGAGTTGTGTGGGTTTTAGTCTTGAAAGGACTCAAACATCAAATATTTCTAAGTCAATGAAAGCTAAGGCGCACGAACTGCACAACCAACACAACCAACGTTCACAAAAAATGATATGCAAGTAATTGTACTCTTAAAAGGCACATAGGAAATACATCTTGACTAATAATATCATCAAATTCCTCATCACTAAAATAATAATACATTTAAAAGAATCAATGGAAGACTTTAGAGGCACAAATTCCACTTCAGAAAGAAGATCGTCATGATGAGGCTACGCATCTAATAAAAATATGTAACAACACGATAGTAAAAAATTTATTGTGCCACTTTGGCAAGATAATAAATTTATAAAACAATTGGAATGGCGCAAAAATGCTCTATGCTAAAAACTCGGATGGGGAAAAAAAACGGCAGTGGTCCACATTCGTATGGAAGACAAGAGCAAGGGTACGATATGCGTGTGCAACTCTCGGCTCCGTCGTCCACGCCGGCGGCCTAGTGGTCCCCGGACGGCGAGGTGACCGGCGAGGCCGCCGCCGAGCTTACGCCGCTCGAGGCCGCCGATGTGCCCGACGAGTCGCCGCGGCCACCAGCAGCGGCGCCCTGGTCCCGGCCCCGGGCGCCGTCGGCGGGCACGTTCGCGGGGCCGGCGGCCGCCGCGGGGCCGTCGTCGGGCGCGTACCAGTCCAGGAAGCGTCCGACAGCGCGCTCCCACAGGGCGAGAAACGCGTCCCGGTCGGTGGTTGGCGAGAAGACGCGCTCCACGCGGGCGTCGCGGAGGGCCGCCACCTCCCCCTTGTCGCGCCACACGCCCGCCGCCAGCCCCGCCAGGTAGGCCGCGCCCATGGCGGACATCTCCGAGCTGGTGCACCGCTCCACGGGCATCCGCGACAGGTCGGCCAGCAGCTGGCACACGAAGTCGTTGCGCGACACGCCGCCGTCAACCCTGCAGGAGGCAGTCAAACAAATGATTCAGCGCTTCGAGTTCGAGACCATCCGGACGCTCTTGTTTCATCTGCTATCCTTGATCCTCTGTAAGTCGAAGCCGAGGGGGAAACAACTCTGAAATTTTTGTACACCTCACAATTCAGAAAAAAACATCAGAAAGAAGATAGAAAAATATAGGAAAATTCAGGAAAAATTGGGGAAATTCAGGAAAATTCACAAAGTAATTAGATAACATTTTGGTGTAAATTCGCAAACCTTCTATAAAAATTCTATAAAAATACATGATAATTCACGAAAATTCACAAAAAATTAAAAAAAAAATGTGTACACCGAAGCACACTTACCAATCGACACATTTTCGATAGAGACGCTAAAATATCGAATTAGTGTATGATTACTTTAAGAAGTCGATTAACGCCAGAGGTTCCAGCTTCAAACCAGCCGCTAAAAAAATTGTCACAAATGACCCCGACGTGATTTGAACACGCAACCTTCTGATCTGGAGTCAGACGCGCTACCGTTGCGCCACGGAGTCGTGATGTGAGTGGAACTCCGAGCTCGGCAACACAACAGGCTTTCCCCACAGCCGGCGGGCGCGGCAGATCGATCACGAGGGAGGGGGAACCGCCAGGCCGAGCCGGGTTCGGCCCCGTTCGGGGTGTGGCGCTCGGCTCGGCTTCGGCTCGGCGCGAAGATCAAACTGGCGCGCGGAAGTGGAAATGGTATGCGAGCGCCCCGCCGCCAGAGGGCGCCACTGGTCGGGGACTGACCGGACGGGAGGTTGCGTGTCGGGCTCGGTGTGTTACATGACGGTTGCTACGGCGTGAACCCGACACGCGAGTTTAGGACGGACGAATCGGAAACCTGTATCTCGCCGGCGTCTCTCTCTGAGCTCGGATGGATGCGGCCCGGACCCGCTACACCCGGCTCAAATCGAGATGAAAAGTTATGTTCAAAGGACAAGGCCTGGGCGGCCGGGCCTGCGAATACGAGGGGCTTACCTGATGCGCGTATACGTGCAGGAGGTCTCCTCGTCCACGGCGCGGAGCAGCTGCGCCACCCTGAAGGCGAGGCTCTCGAGCATGGCGCGAACCATGTGCTCCTTGCGCGCCGTCGGCTTGATGCCCAGGAAGCCCGCGGCGGCCTGCAATTACGGGGACGGTCAGAAACTCGTCATCACGCTAAGCTCGCGCGGAGACACGCGCCGCACAGCGCCGCGCTCTCTCCCACCTGAAAGTCGTTGACGGGCGCCTGCAGACCGCTGAAGGCCGGGATGAACAGGACGCCGTCCGAGTCCCCGACGGCCTCGGCCATGGCGGAGGACTGCGCCGGGTCGGCGTACAGCCCGACGCTCTGCCCCCAGTTGACGATGTTGGCCGTGTCGCTGGAGGCGCCCTCCACCAGGTACACGAGGTCGCCCCCAACGCGCCACCCGACCACCGGGTACAGGCCCTTGACGGACGCGTGCGGCTTCCCGGCCGTGTTGATGTTGACGAAGGTGCCGGTGCCCATTGTCACCTTGATGAGCTCGGGCTTGAAGCAGCACGCGCCGAACACTGCCGCGGACTGGTCGGCGATCTGCGCGCGTTAACCAGGGGGGGGGGGGGTCACGGTCACATCCGAGTGCGGCACTTACTCGTACGAGCGCCCTCTGCTCGGACTCACCAGGCTCCTGATGGGGATGGGGGCGCCCCACACGCCCGCGTCGCTCTCGCCCAGCGGCCCGGCCGAGTCGCCCACGGCGGGCAGCGCGTGCTCGGGGATGCCGAACAGCCCCAGCGCCCACGTCGCCCAGGACATGGTGAAAGGGTCGAAGAACCCCGTGGCCGAGGCCGCGGAGACGTCAGTCACGTGGCAGCGCCCGGCCGTCATCTGTCGCAAGGAGGTGTATACACACGTCCCGTCAGAGAGTCACCTCCGCGCCGCAGACTGATTCAGAAGATCACCCTAGCACCCCCGTCCTTGTCGCACCCATGGCAGAGCCCCATGTGACCGACAAGGGCGGTAACGCGTAAGGGCGATCCTCGGGGTTCGTCTGCTGGCGCGCTGCGCACTGCTCTCCAGCCCGGCTCCCGGCCCCGGCGGGATAGGCTGTACCGCAGCGCAGCCGCGCGGGCGGGATGCCTACCCGCACGGGGCCCGCCGCCTGGCGGCCGGGCCGGGCAGGGCCGGCGGAGGCCACAGTCCTCCTCACCTTGTACATGAGCCAGGTGTCCACGGTGCCGAAGGCGGCGCGGCGTTGCGCCACCGCCTCGCGCAGCGCCGGCACGTGGTTGAGCGCCCAGTTGAAGCGGCAGGTGACCTGCGTATTCATGAGGCGCAGCACGCTGCCCGCCAGGAAGCGCTTGCTGCCCGTCACGGCGTGCAGACAGCGCGCACCCAGCCGCATGGCCTGTCCAGCAACACACAAAATTTCTGCACCCAACTGCAAAAGCTGCTTTACTGCCTTTCCGAATCAAGTACTAACTGTAAACCACGCGACGATGAGGGGTCGACAACTCGTTTACCGCTTTCTTCAAGGTCAGACTGTTCTCCACGTGTCTTTTTTTTCTTCTTTCAGGAACACAACAGTCCCCCCGACGCCCCCTCCCGCCGCCACAGTACTTTAGAGTTGTCGGCGACCCCTCGACCCCGACAAGGATGTGCGACAGCACTGCGGACTGCGCAGTGTCTCCGTATTCAATGGCGAGTAAGGGGCTTACCCTCCATGTCAGCGAGCTGTTCCACTGCCTGACAATGCTGTCGGCCCGGACGTCCTTCCAGGTGATGAAGTTGTGGAAGGGCTTGCCCGTGACGCGGTCCCATGTCACGAAGGTGCTCCGTTGCGTAGACACCCCCAGGGCAGTGACCTGCTCCGGCCGCAGGCCGGCCGCTAGAGAGTAGAAAAACCTCCCGAGAGTGAAACGAGTAAGACATGGACAAATCCAACAGTTGTAAAAAATCGAACCTGCGATGCTTACCGCGAATCGCATCTTCGACGACTTTTTTAGATGACTCCCAGAGCACTTCCGGGTCTATCTCTACGTAACCTCGTTTCGGGTACAGTAGTTTGACCTGCGCGCGGTTGAAAAAAGGGGGGAAACATGAATACAAATGCAGGAATATGTTATTGCCATTTTGCACTCGAGACCCTCCGGACTTTAGCACCGGCAATTGGGCTGGGTGTTAAAGGACATTACACCGCTATCATCATAAGAGGGCACCCCCTCACACTCGACACCGGCAAGTTGCCCGATGGGTCCTTCCCCGCGGCCGCCGCTGTGGCGAGTCCCACGCGGGCCGCCGCGTCCAGAGATAGCGCCACCGCGATAGCAAGCTCGACTGACCACCGCCAAGGGTCGAGTCGGCACACTATCTCTCCTCTCGCTCGCAAAGAAACGACCAGGTCACCTGTGCGTTTCCCGCCCCTAAAAGCAGGTCCACACGGGGCCACGGGGCTCCCGCCCGCGCTGCTGGAGCGAGAGGCTCGGGGCGCGTAAAGGCTGACGACCGAGTATTCCATCGTAGAGGGGTGCAAAACGGGATTCAGCCAGCGTGCGGATCCCTTAAATCTGCTAAAGTCTCCGGAGTCTCACGTTTGAGAAACCTAAAGCAGTCAGCATTGGCAGCCCTGAGTGGAGGGCTCGGAGGCTCGGCATGCGCAGAGTGCCCACCGCACCGCAGCGCGCAGATCTGATCTGTCTCCGCCTGCCTGACAGGAGCGGGAGAGGTTAGGTTCCAGCGGCCTACCGAGTCCGTGGCGGTCGCGACGACGTCCCCGGACGCGTCGATGATGTGGCAGCGTATCGACGTCGTCCCGACGTCCAGGGCCGCGATAAAGGCGGGTGTCGGCGTCGCGCCCCCCATGGCAAGCTGGCGGAAAGGCCCCGGCCCACGGCAGTCATCTGCCCGACATTTACGGCGGACTGCGACCAAAGCTCGAGAAGGGACGCGAGAGCGGGAAGTAGCAGAGCGGGTGGGTGGAAAAGGGGGGAGGGGAGAGGAGGAAGAAGGGGGGGATGCAGGTTTAATATTTATTTGTTTATCGGTATCCAAGGCTCGTCGAACCTAATTTGATAAAGAAAGAAGCAACGAGAAACAAATTCTATGAAAGTATCGCATTAAAAGTTCTGTAATCGAAATTCATTCTGTTCCGCCCATGTTCTCAGCTTCACCTTGGCTTCACTGTTTTTGAGAGTTGTGCACAGGTTGGCAGCCCCTAATGCTCGAACAATGTCAGCAACATTACAGAAGTAACTGCAATATTTTCTTTTAAAAATGGGTAAGAAAATGAGGCCTGGGGCGACAGACACAATAAATCAGGAATTAATTATTTAATCGTTTAATAATTTAAGATCTTTTTTCTCAGTTTCCTAAATGTCACAATGATGGAGCTAACTTGTGGAAATGGCACTCCCCGTGCGAAGATCAGCTGGTTGGAAAATGGCGACATTCATCAAGAAGTCGTGTGTTTTTACTAAAACCTTGGTTATTCGGAAATTTGTGACAGTGACAAGTGAATCAACGTCTCATATTTTAAATCTTAGACTCTCAAGTTCACGTCCATCTCTCGGAAATCGTGTCCGAGCCGTGCGTTATGTGCGTGTTTCTAACTCTAACCTATGTCACTCAACGAAAGCCGACGTATCCGACAACGAAATCAAGAAAGAACACGTCAACATTGGCACTATAGGACATGTCGACCACGGGAAGACAACACTTACTGCAGCTATTACAAAATATCTATCACGCAATGGATCAGCTGTCTTCAGGTCATATGATGATATTGATAAAGCTGAAGAGGAGCGGGCTAGAGGAATTACCATCAACGCCTCCCATGTAGAATATGCAACAGAAAACCGACATTATGCTCATACAGATTGTCCAGGACATAGAGACTTTTTAAAAAACATGATTTGTGGTGCATCACAAATGGATGGAGCTATACTTGTTGTTGATTGTAATGATGGGCCAATGCCCCAAACAACAGAACATTTGCTTCTCGCTAAGCAGATAGGTGTTAAAAATATTGTTGTTTTTGTTAACAAAGTAGATTTAGCTTCTGAAGAACTGAGAGAATTAGTTGAACTTGAAGTTCGAGATATGCTAACTCACTTTGGGTGGGATGGTGATGCAGTTCCTTTCATTCATGGTTCAGCTCTTTATGCATTGGAGGGAAAGGAGTCTGAGCTAGGAGAGCCGGCCATTAAAAAATTGCTAGATGCCCTTGACAAACATGTCCCTGCACCAAAGAGGGATTACACCTCTCCTTTCATCATGCCAATTGATAGCGTAGTCGGTGTTCCCAGGGGCACTGTTGTGATTGGCACTGTAAAGCAAGGCACCTTTAAGAAAGATGACAAGGCTGAGGTACTGGGATTTGGTGCTACTTTCCCAACTTCAATTAGCACTATTGAAGTATTTCGCAGTCCTGTTTTGTCTGCTCGAGCTGGAGATCACGTTGGAGTCCTCTTGAGACAGATGAAAACCAGCTACATTCAAAGAGGAATGCTCCTTGCGGCAAAAGGTGCTTTAAAAATGAGCAATCAATACAAAGGGACAGTATACTTCCTTGACAAATCTGAGGGAGGTCGAGTCAAACCAGTAACTCGAGGATACATTCAGGTACTATTTTCTGAGACATGGCAAGTAACTGCCAGGTTTGATTTTGAGGAAGATATGATAATGCCAGGTGAAAGTTGTGCTGTCACTGTGACTCTTCTCAAAGAAATGGTTATACTACCAGGACAAGCATTTTCAGTGAGAGAAGGTATGAAAACTGTAGCTTCTGGAATCATTCATGAGTCTTGTGCAGCTGTTTTTATCCCTGATAGAAAGTTATTCAAATATGAGTGGAAGCCAAAAATTAAATCTTAAGCTGAAATTTGTATAAAATACTGTAATTTTACGTTTATGAATGGTCAATACTCCTTCGTATTTTGTCTACCATTTCAACATGCTTTCTTGTAAATATAAGTAAGTAAAATGAAATTTGAATTAAAATAATTTCATGATTTTTCCTTAGACTAATATTTTATTCACATTATGAGGTAAAATTATCATTTCATGAAGTACACTTGAGCATTACTTCATAAAGTTATCAGAAATATTTCTCAATACAGTACACTGACATACTAGTCAACAGAGCTGAGTAGCAACATGTACAAAAGCACAAAAAAAAAAAAAAATAAACAAAAGGAGATACAGCTTGGAGAGAATGGAAAATGTAACAAAGTTAAAACATTAAGAGAAGTATGTGCTGTGAACAGAAACAAATAATATCTAAAATCAATGCATTTTAACTAAACCATGAGTAGGGATGTTAAAACATAAAAGCAACTCAAAGAGAATCCTTGTCCAAAATGTCATTTTAAATGCCTGATGCTCTGTCATTATTCTGTCCAACACATTACGCAGTTACATGGAGTGGACTTTGTTGTCTTAGAGGGCCCTTTTGACACAGTACTTACTAGCACATTTCTCATATTCTCATTAGCCAATGAACTAGTCTGTATTGGCATCTTTTGAGAAAAATTTCTCACATTTGCCTTTAGAGTAGTTTGCACTAGAGCTTTTTGTGCGCCACTCCTCACATTGGCTTGTGCTGGCACCTTTTCTGCCACATTTATTGCATTAGATTGAAGAGCCTGCACTGGCACTTTTTGAGCAACCTTGACTTTAATGAAAGACTGTTTAGACAAATTTTCAACCAAGTCCTTCGGGTTAACTTTCACAAGAGAGTGCACAGGAACAGGAACCTTCTGAGATGAGTTATCTACCTTCATCTTTAGAGGACTTCGGCCTGGCTCTTTACGAGCTAAAATGAAAGACTTCAACTGCAACTGTTTCAGGACTCCACTTGACACATTCAGTTTCAGAGGACTTCGCCCAGGCTCCTTTCGAGCAAAACTCAGTGAGCTACCTTTGATGGGAGATTTATACTTCACAGCTGCTTGGGATGTGGTTGAAATTGGTTTGTTGATGGATGGACAGAGATTCCTGGCAACACTGTTGGAGCTATCCTGTTTGGGGTCCAGGACACTTTTACTCATGGGAAGATTTTTAGATATTGCTTGTTTAGAAGGAGATGCATATTTAGGGTTCCAAGATACCTTACTGCCTTTGTAAGGTGAAACCAGGGATTTTTTCTGTAAGTTCAAAAAAAAATATGTATTAGGAGAGATGGTGTTTAAATGAACAAGAAATTTTAATAGTCACATGTCAAATACCTGCATTGAAGAAATGTTACTAGGAGAATTTTTCTTTGGGGATTTGAATTCATTGGTTACAATTTGGGGTTTTGAGGTTTTCACTACCTGTAAAATTATGAGTTAAATAGGTTCAGCAAGTGAATACACTGCACAGCAATTGAAGTTCCTGCGGTAGCACCCACCTGCTGCGATGTACGATCACTAGATGAGGAAGGTTTATATTTACTTGTCTCATTTTTTGGTGTAGAGGTCATTACAGCCTGTAACATTTTAATTTTAATGACAAGTAGTGGCAAAAGGGGAAGTCCTTCATAAATTTGTAATTAATGCCATTTAATTTACGAGAGGAATCAAATTACCAATACGCTTAATTCACAAGATCACCTTACCTCAGACTTGTTATTTTGAGACTCCTCAAAATCATCATAGCATGCCTGAGGCAAGAAACAAGGAGAAATGGTTTCCTCCCTCCAATTCTTTGAGGTAGCAACAACATGTCCTTTTGTCTTGCTAGCAGTTGATTTTAATGGTTTCCATTTTTTGGTGGGTTGCTCAGGGCTAGAACCATCAAAACAATACTCAGATTTCTCTAGTCTACTTTTCTCAGTCTCTTCAAACAACTGTATCTTCCTTTGAAGAGCAAGTTTCACAGAAAAAGAGTTCATCAGGCTCTTAGGAATACGTTCTAGTGATGCTAGAATAAATTTTTCCAAAGAACGCAATTGTTCTAAATTGATAGCTGAAGAGAAAAACCGGAACTTACAAACTTGACACAACTTCAATAGTAGCAAAAAGTATAACAAGCCTTACCATTGCTCTTCAGTTTCTCCAATAAAATTCTTAAGTCTTCATCAATCATCTCAATATGGAATCTCTTTCGAGAATCCTTGCACTTTTCATACAAGGGAAAGAAATTGCCCTCTTGACAGCAGCAGGTCAAAAAATCTAGTACAGCTGCGTAAGTCAACAACTCTTCCTTGCGATTGAGAAGCTCGTTTACCCCACGTGATCTTCGTAGTGATCTCTGTAAGAAACAGTAAATTTATCGATTGAAAATGGTAATTAACTGAGGGTGAATAGAATAGAAGAACAATACTGACAAGAGCATTGGTAACTTGATTCTGATTGCAGTTTCTCAAACTATTAAAAACCGGGATATCAATATTGTTTGCGACCATGTTTAAAGCCACATCTCCAGCAAGCTTGCAATCCTCAAAGTAGGTGTCGCTCTCCGGGTAAGTGAGTATCTCCTGACAAGATCTCTCAGGGCCACCGAACAATAATGCATCCCAGTCAGGCGGTCTAACAGACTTGTTTTGATTGCTGTTCCCTTCCAACGGGAAGCTTGACTTGCTTGAGCTACCACTCTCCACATCAGCTGAAAGCTTCTCAGCTGAAACAAAAATATATTTGATGAATTGGGAACTAGAACACGAACTGACAAAACTAATGAAAACTAATTGCTGCAATCTACTACACACACCTCCCACTTGAGTGAGATTGAAGGCAGGCTTAGCATTTCCACTCGACACATAATTTGTTGGTTTCACATGCGACGGGCTGCCGGGTCCTACGGAGCTGGCGCTGGTGCTCGTCGTGCCGCTGGTGCTGGTGGTGCCCAGGTCGCTCAGGCGGGACACCCAGCCGGACCTCAACATGCACGGCAGCTTAGGGGCCGGGAGGCAATCCTCCCCATGACCGCTGTCGTTTTCCGAATCCGAGTCAGAGGACATGGATTCCGAGTCCCAATTATGCCGACGCTTTCGGCGGACATAGAAGGAGGTGGGGAAAGGCATGGCTGACACCAAAGGTCCTCGAGCTGCGAACACCAGAGAGAGACCGTCACTATCTTCAAGGGATGAGGGATGAGCGCCGGGGCTCGCACTGACACTACACGGACACGGCACACACGACGGAGCTGACCTCTCACTTACCGGCCAACAATAACTATTCCAAGCGCGATGACAAGTTTGGAAGATGGAGGGTCTTGTTGTCAGGTGCAACGCGCGCCAGAGACGTTGCCCCGAGGACGCACACGCCCGCTCCAAGGAAACACTCGGTGGCAACTGAAGCTGAGGCGGGCGGGGCGGGCCGGGGCCGGGGGCGGAGCCGAGAGGCGGGCGGCAGCAGGCTGATTCCGCAAGGCGGTTTCGTCGCTCTGTCCTTGTCACACTGATCGGGCGACACCATAGGGAGCAAGAGAGAGAGGACACTCTAACCGCTTTGCGGAATCAGTCTACAGGGGCGGCGTGGAACAACAGCAGCGCAGCGGCGGCGGCGGCGCGGAGGAGGAGGAAGCCGAGCCGGGAGAGGAGAAAGGAGAGGGGTGAGGCGGGGAGCGGCTGCGGCGGCTGACTGTGGTGTTGTGTTGTGTCTACCGTAACCGAACCCAGAAGCCGCGTTGCAGGCTGATATTGTCACCAAACCTCAACGTAAAAGGTGAGTAAACCTCGTGGGACGAGTTACTTCTCTGTCTGCGATTCCTCAGAAAGAACTCTGCTTGCAAACGAGCCACTGAACACCCTTACCTGACCCTTACCAACCCCCGCCCCACCCCGCCACCCGCCTCGCTCTACCCCTCCGGCCCCAGTGTGCCTCGGCCTCACCAAGCAAGAGATTGTTCTGTCAGCCCTTTGGTCTTAGCATTTCGGGAATGGTGCAGTTGGCGTGATCTTAGGCTGCGGACTTTTTTTTTTCTGTTAAATGTGAGGGGGTGGGGGTTAAAGGTGGCCTTACACTCAGCGTTTTCGTCATGTCCGTCTGTGTCCGTTTTGCATTTTTTGACAATTTTGTAGTCACTCAAGTCCCAAAGGTTTTGTTGAAGTGTACAACAGTACATGTTCCCTACACTATCAGACAAAATACAACGAAAATCGACATACAGGCGGATGCATCAAAAATGTTGAGTGTAAGGCCACCTGAAAATGGATGCGACGGAGTGAGTGGACACCGATTGTTATCGCTACTGGATCACTTTACTGCTGAAGGAGCACGACAGGCGCACCCTGTTGTATGACATGGTGCCCCGGAAGCCTTTCCTCCTCCACCGCAGAGTACCCGGCTCGCCATGCCCGCCATGCCCCTGGTCGTCGCCCAGGCTGCCGAACGTTATGTCCAGGGTTTTGAGCTGCTCGGGCACCTTGCCGTCCGCCACCAGGGCCATCTTGAGCAGGCTGCCGAACAGCGCGGCCGCCTGTTCCACGTTAACGGAGACCTGAAGGGGGTAACGAATCTCATCTGAGAAACCTGGAAAAATGACTCGAGGTTTAGAGTCGCCTCTCCTGCTCCCCCCCCCCTCCCCGACGTACGGTGCACTCGTGCATCCTGCTGGTGATGTTGGCCAGAAGGTCGACGAGCTGGTTGCTCACGGGCGTGTCCAGGACGGTGACGGAGCGCGGGGAGAAGGTGCCGCAGTGCAGCACGGCGCCGGGGCCGTGGCAGCGCTTCAGGCTCAGGTGCGCCAGCCGCGGGCAGCGACGCAGGACCTGAGGGCGCGAGCGGGCGGGTTCATGTCGAGGGGCTAGTAAAAAAAAGTCCTGATAACCAGGCATAGGCGGTAAAGTAACGCGTCACCGATTTTCGAGTAAAGTAACGGAAAGTAACGAGCCGGTACTTATTTTCCCCGTTTGGAGACTAGAGAAAGTTCACGAAAAATGGATTGGCGACCGTGGCCTTGCCCCAGCCTCGCCTGCTGCAGCTTCATTGTTTCCCGGAGGTCCGGGCTTCGGGGATGGCCACGGCAGCCGGGGGAAAAGCTGGTGCACGGCAGAGGCACGCGGAGAGGGCACATGTGTTGCTGTTGTTGTGCAGGTCCACGCAGGTCCGCATTCCCGTTACCGGCCCCGCCGCGGCTGCCGAAGGGCGCGCTATGAATGACCCGCAATAAACATGTCCTCCCCGCCCCCGCCCCCTCTCCCCAGGAAGGAACCAGACCATCATGCGGCCATCGACATGGTGGCGGTGTCTTTGCCGCCGTGCACATTCTCTTCGGGCTGGAGGGGAGTGGCGGTAGCGGCGGCCTCAGACTCAGAAAGGACTAGAGAGAGAACAATTCGCAAAGTTTGTGTTGATTTGCCGATGACAAGTTAGGGGCTGCGTTCGCGCGGGGGCCTCATCTGCCTCCTTCGCACTCAAGGAGTGCAGCGGATCGCCTCGTTGCTCACGTGCATTCGTATTAGGTGGGAATGAAGGCTCCTCGGACACAGCTTTTAAGGCCCTGACTTACTGTAAAGTAACGTCGCTACTGTTGAAAGTACCGGTAAAGTACCGCGTTACCGATTTCTAAAAACTGCTGAAAAATGCTGATAACGCTTTCATTCAAAGAAAAATTAAAAGCCTAATGTGGAGCGTCAGCCAGCCGAGCCGGCACCCACCACGTCCAGGATGTGGTTCACGTCCCTGCGGTCCGCGATGCTGAGCCGCTCCAGGTCGGGCGCGAACTCCAGGCGCCGGCAGAGGGCGTCCCGCGAGCCTCGGGGGCCGAAGTCTACGGCGCGCCACAGCTCGGCGCGCAGCCCCAGGTCCACCCAGCGGCGGCACACGGGCAGCGCGCGCTCCCGGGCGCCCAGGTGCGCGAACACCCGCAGCAGCACCTGCCCGGGCAGCTGCAGCAGGGCCGAGCCGGGGCGCGCCTGCAGCTGCGCATGCGCGGGCCGCCCCGGCCCCGGGGGCGGCTGCTTCACGAAGGTGGCCTGTGCGGAGCGGGGCGGGCGGGACGGAGAGAGGAGGGTTGCAGATGGACGGCGAGCTCCCGGTCCCGGAGCGGTTCGGTCACCGGCGCGCCGGCGCTCACCTGTGACGGCACGCCCGAGGCCACGCTCCGTGTCCGCTGCCCCACGCCGAGGGCGGGCCGCCCCCCCGTGGCGGGCCGCGGGATGAGCTTGAGCGAGGGACGCGGAGTCGGCCGCGGGGTCAGCCACGGCCCTGCTCCCACCGGCCGATTGGCCGTCGGCCTCGACCTCCTCGGCAAGGGCGCTGCTACCCCTCGAGTAGGTGGTGGTGGTTTCCGCGCCGCGGTTTGGAGTGCTGGTGCCGACTTGCCGGCCGGTGCGGGTGCCGGCGGCGTTTTCGTATTGGAGACTGTCGTCCGGGTCGACCTCGGTTGAGGCGGCCTGACGGTAGCGGTCCGCAGCGGCGCGCCGCCCGCACTGCCGCCGCCGCGCGCCGGTCTCCCGGTGCTCAGGGTGATGGTGCCCGAGCGGGTCACGACGCACGGCGTCGCGGCCTCGTCCCTCCCGAGGGTCTCGAAGGAGAGTTCCTTAGGGCTCCCGGGCCCGCCCCCACGCGGTAACAAGTGGCCGTCAGACACCGCGGGGCCCGGCGGCGGCGGCGTATCCGGCGGCTTCTCTGGCCGCTTACGACCGCCGATGCTGCTGTCCGACGCGATGTCGCCGAGGTCTTTCGGTTTCCTGGCCGGTGATCTCGGCTTCGTCGGCTCTGACTTGCCTCGCGAATCTCCCGCTACATGTGAAAGTCGTGTGGGGCGAAAACTAACACAGAGAAAAATAAAACGCATGCTTGTAGGTATAGGCGGTTTCTTACCGGCGGCTGGCGCGTCCCCGCCGCACAGGTCCGCTATCTGGTGCGTCGCCCTGGCGAGCGCCACCAGGAGGCTCTGGGGGACCTCTCGCCCCTGCGCCGCCTGCGCCGCCTGCGCCGCCGTGGTGGGCGCCCGCGGGCCCCGCGGGGCCTGGTGTCTTGGCTTCTGCAGGTACTGTTGCGACTGCCTATCCATCTGGCGCTTCAGCTCGCCGATCGTCTCTGCGAACTCCGAGTCCGACAGCGCCTGCAGCAGCCGCTGCGCCAGCCCCGGCGCCACGCCCCGCACCGCGGGGGTGGTGGCGGCCGCGACCTCCTGCTGCTGCACGGGGTGCATGCTGGTGTCGTACTCGGCGGCTTACTGCAATAACGGTGGCAGGTGGCAGAAACGCTCGTCTCCAGTATGCTCAGTTTTTGGTTTTATTCCTGTTTCACTCGTGTTATTACATAAACGCTAGGTCGGTGATTGTAAAGTAAACTTTGCCATCATATCCTTCCTTGCCTTTACATGAACACGTGCAGGCAACGCGCAGGCACAGTAGACTTTTCAGTGTTGGCCAGCTTGGTTGACATGGTTCCCCTACAACAGTCAGTATCGTTGAGTCCCCGCGGCCGCGGACCCGGCCCGGCCCGCCTACCAAAACTGCGCGGCACCTCACCGTGTGACTTTTTATTTTCTTATAGCTCGTCGTTAAGCTCTCCGCAGCGTCCAACTTTCTGCCCGCCAGGATCCCCTCTGCTCAACTTAACCGACCAAACGCACGCCTGCTCACCGCCCACCACCGGAGCACCGGGCAGGTCCAGGTAACAGTGCGTGGCGGGGGCGGTGGACCTCGGTCAGAGGAACTGTTTTTCGATACATTCTTAAGTGGATACTCCTAATTTTAAAAGTGAGAGTCCAGCGGATTGTCGTTGATCTCCCCTGCGGTTGACTTATGTGGTGTCCCTTAACTTAGCCCGTAACCAGGGTTGCCAGCGACTCACTTTTTTCCACTATTTGTCACTATTTTTGAGTTGCACTCACTTTACTATTTCTGTAAAAGTGTCACTATTGTCACTTTTTTGAGCTAAGGAAGGGTAACCGTCCCATTATATCGCGTTTCGTATCGTATTTTGGAGTATAACTTTGAAGCTATCTTTGAAACTCCCTCAAAAACCACAAGAATAGGCCGAGAACGGGCGAAAGCTAGAAACGCATAGTGCAAAGCATTAAATAACCAGTATACTCTGATCTGTCTAAAATATAATTTTATGAATCGGCCTTTCTTTGCCAGAAAATTTTATTTTGTCTGATAACAGTTTGACTCTTTTCCGTTGGCTGTTTGTGCTTTCCCTCCCTCCCAAACTTCTTAACACTAATCCTAATTTTTTTTTCTTTCAAAATATAAGTAATACGCGGGCAAAATTGGTTTATTCTATTTTGAAAACGTCACTATTTTGTCACTTTTCGGCCTAGAACTCACTTTTTTGTCACTTTTTTTCCCGAGTAAAAAGTCACTTTCTCACTTCTTTGAACCCCTTAGAGCGCTGGCAACCCTGCCCGTACCTAATAAAACTCTTGTGTGTGTTCAGCCCAATCATGGCGGGGGCCGGAGCGGGCCACAACAACCCCGCCTGCCACCAGCACCACGGCAACTCGCACGACCGCATCTTTGGCGTGTTCGGCGGCGGCGAGGCGCCCGCGGCAGCGCCGAACAAAGGTAAAGTCGAGGGGTAAACAACTCTGAATTTTGGTGTACAAATTTTGTGAAGTTTTGTGAATTTTGATTGAATTTTATCTGAATCTTTACATGAATTCTATCTAAATTTTTGTGAATTCTTCTAATGAGGTTTTCTCCGAATTAGAAGAACAGGGGGAATATCGTCTACTCCCGGACCATCACAAGGCCTCGACCAATCAGTGAAGGGCTCTTTGGACCGAGCCACGAGGGGTCCGGGAGCAGACGATACTCCTCCTGTTTTTCTAATTCGGAAAACAGAGTTCTGATATGGGCGGGCGGGCTCCGCCCGCTGCTCGCCGAGCTGCTCGGCCGTGAGCGCCCGGCCCGGCCCGCCTCGCCTCGGCCGGGTCGGGCGGCCGCCCGAACCGCATCTTGGTTCGGGCGGTGGGAGCGCCCGGGCGCTTGCCGGCTCGGCACGGCACGGCTCAGATGACCAGCATGCCACGCCATGCCCCGCCTGGTTACTGAGCTTGATGGCGCGCTTCGTTCAAATTTTACTTTACGATCGATAGCATGACGGCATGACGCATCACAGGGAAGGGGACGCGCAACGCACTATTAATGGTTAAAACTATTTAGCCTATCACTTTTTTTCTGTTTCATACTAGTATAAGGTCTGTGGAATGACTCGACTTTGAAAGAGAAGAGTAAAAATTTCATTTCACATAACTTTCATTTTATTTATTTTTTTAAGTTTCTAAGATAGGAGCCAAGAAATACAATTGACTCCAAGTGCCGACTCCTGCTCGAGCTGACGTAGTGGAGGAGGAGGGGGGGAGGTCGGCCACGAGGTGAGGCGAGGCGACGACAGAGGAAAGGTGGGTGTGGGAGGGGAGAGTGCTGGACCGCAGCGAGCGGAGCCAAAAACAGTCGGATGCTGCACGGGTTGAGCTTGGACCAGCGGGCGGAACCGAGCCCACGGGCGGAGCGCCGCCCGTCCGCTCGGGAAGTGTTCGGGAGAGGTTCGTGTGTTGGGCTCGGCCAGGCTGCCGGGCGACCGCTCTGGTGTCGCCGCCCGGCCATTGTCGCTCTCTCTCGCACCTCTCAGGCGGCGGGCGGAGCCCGCCCGCCCATATCAGAACTCTGTCGGAAAATACCCCATTGTTTTAAAATTTTCCTGGATTTTTCTGTTGTTTTTTTTATTATTATTATTTTTTTTTAATTTTTTAATTTTCCTGAATTTTTGGGGATGCCCCAGAAAATACACGCACATCTGATCCAAATTATTCTCTCAATTACATGATTAAATAGGATTTTTAGTAAATTGTTGTGAATTATTTCGATTTCTTCCAAATTGCAACTTGCAACTTGCAATAATGCAAAATAATCACAATTATTTCAATTCATTTAAAAAAAAATAATTCAGAAACAAATTTTGCACTGCAATTTAAAGGGTGGCGTGAAAACATAGAAAATTTTTGCGGCAGTAAACCTCCCGAAGGAGGTTGCGGTTCCCGCCAGGCACAGGGCTTTTACCCCCTGTGGCAGCCAACTGCTTCGGTGTTCCATGGGAACCGGCGCTTTGCTGACTGCGATCCTATCGCGCAATTCGACAGATTTGATCCCCGTACCACCATTGGCCTACCCCTAGAGGTACGAGCGGTGTCAAGGGCGTTATACTCGAGCAAAACCAGGAGGAGCCTTGGCTTATGGGAGCTCTCTTAACTATTGCCTCCTCCGATACCGCCGCAACATTCTGACCTGCTCGGGTCCCGACCGTCTCGTCTTTCCGCAGACCCTCCCCGGACCCTCCTCTCGAGGCGTCGTCGCTGAATGCGGAAACACTATGCCGGAACCCAAACGGACTGGTCCTTTCGAATTCAATAGTAAAATTTTGACGAAATTTAGAAATCCCGCATTATTTTTACATAGCGTTAATGATATTAGAAAAAGAAGACCTTGTGTGCAAACGGCACCTCGATCCGACAATTTTAAGATTTTACAAAATATTGCGACTTACAAGGGTCGATGACAGTGGGCTGTCTGCTTCATCTGCTAATCTGTCTATTTCTCTCGCTTTGTTACTTTCGCTCTATCACAATTCATTTTTCTCCGTCTGCCCTTCCCTTATTAAATTGTTAATTCACTGACAACAATTTGTGTACGTTATCCAAAAAAAAAATCAAACTGCTAAAAATGTTGGATGCGGGGTGGGGGAGGGGATCGGGGGTTGGGGGTAATTATGTCAGTTAAAACTGCTCGATACAAGGTGAAACTATTGAATGTTTAGATCACACAAAAATTTGCTAACCAGTTAACTCTCGGAGTGTATTTAAAAGGACGCGTGCAGGCGACTCCTCCTCCTGCGCGACACCCCCACTGAGGGTCGCCTCGACCCACACCAGCAGGTAGTACGGCTACCACCGCCGCAACACGAAAGCTCCTCCTAGTTTTGTCGGAGTATAGACTTCCTGATCCCAGTTTCAGAGGCCTTACCTCAGAGGGGTACGCGGGATTCGAATCCACAACCCCGAGTGCCGACACGTAGCCAGAACAGGAAGCGACCCAACGCCCAGAGCCACCGAGCCAACGGAGGTGAGACGTGTTTAATTTCTACTTGACCTGCCCTGGAGCAGCTGCCAAAGGAAATGCCAAGCGCGAAAAACACTTTCCCGAGAGGGAGTCGAACTTCGGAACACTCGGTGCAGTGTTGCGCGCTCTACCAACTGAGCCACGACCTCTCGATGATTGTACTGTGCGACTGGTTGGTGTCGTATTCGCCCTGTCCTCCTGGCTGGAGGTTAGGGTTAGGGCAAATACGACGAGAACCCGTCGCACTGGACAATCATCGAGACGTCGTGGCTCAGTTGGTAGAGCGCGCAACACCAAACCGAGTGGTCCGAAGTTCGGCTCCCACTCGGGAAAGTGTTTTTCGCGCGTGGCATTTCCTTTGGCAGCTGCTCCAGGTCAGGTCAAGTAGAAATTAAACACGTCTCACCTCCGTTGGCTCGGTGGCTCTGGGCGTTGGGTCGCTTCCTGTTCTGGCTACGTGTCGGCACTCGGGGTTGTGGGTTCGAATCCCGCGTACCCCTCTGAGGTAAGGCCTCTGAAACTGGGATCAGGAAGTCTAACGCCCTTGACACCGCTCGTACCTCTAGGGGTAGGCCAATGGTGGTACGGGGATCAAATCTGTCGAATTGCGCGATAGGATCGCAGTCAGCAAAGCGCCGGTTCCCATGGAACACCGAAGCCAGTTGGCTGCCACAAGGGGTTAAAGCCCTGTGCCTGGCGGGAACCGCAACCTCCTTCGGGAGGTTTACTGCCGCAAAAATTTTCTATGTTTTCACGCCACCCTTTAAATTGCAGAGCAAAATTTGTTTCTGAAATTTTTTTAAAAAATGAATTGAAATAATTGTGATTATTTTGCATTATTGCAAGTTGCAAGTTGCAATTTGGAAGAAATCGAAATAATTCACAATAATTTACTAAAAATCCTATTTAATCATGTAATTGAGAAAATAATTTGGATCAGATGTGCGTGCATTTTCTGAGGTCATCCCGAATTTTTCTTAATTACGAGGTGTGCAAAAAATTCAGAGTTGTTTCCCCACTCCACCCCTTATCCTCGCGATGGCCCTGGCCGCGCCGCCACGCCGCCTGCCAGCGCCGGGGTAGGCAACCTTCACAACGCGCGCGTTTTGCAGAGGGCGGTCCTCCCGGCGAGCCGGCCAGCAGCAGCAGCACCAGCCCGGCGGGGGCGGCACCGCGGCAGCGCCGGCGCTGGGTGCACACGCGCACGCAGCACCTCAGCCACTTCAGCCTCAACGACGATGTGAGCGGCGACTCCTTGGCGACGCCCCCGCCCCTTCCTGCAGCGGGCAGCGTCGCAACGACGGAGAACGCCTCGTACGGAGGTGAGTAGTGTACGGCAAAGTGCCATGCAGTTCCATACTTTTATTTTTACTTTTTGCTAAGCGTGGCCAACGTTTTTTGGCCGAAACTTCCGCAGCTCCGTCCATCGACTCAGCTGAGTCCGGCTCTGCATATGGCAGTCCCTCCGGGCGGTACGGCTACCGGAGACCAGGTTCGTAAAAACAAAGCTGAAGGATCACGGGAAAAAAAAACTCGGCGTCTCAGTTAATTAAAAAAAATACTGCATTATTTGCAGATGGCAATCCGGTCACGGGGGAGGGTTACGCGCGGTCAGACAGCTGTGATCTGCAGGCAGCCGCCGGCAAGAAGTGAGATGTGAACCAGAATGCGTCGAACGACCACTTGTATTTTACCGCAACATCTTTCGCAATCCATCTCCTAAGACATGTTTAGTTTAATGCGCATAGTAAATTGCTTGTTATGCTTCACAATCCCTTCATTTAGACTAAATTTGTAAACAAACAGTATCACCTTCAACTCGTTCACGACTTTTGAAATTGTAAAGGGTCTCATAAAACAGTTATCGGATTTTAACAGGGGGTCTCCTTGTAACGTTTCACTTTATTCTCCGTCACGATCGAGAAGCATCTCTTTGAGGGCGTAACACCAGGGTGCCCCCGGGGACGCGAGGCGCCCGCCGCGGCCTCCGCCCCGGTCACGCCGCCTTTGCCGCTCGCCGCCCCCGCGCCGTCGGCGTCCTTGGCGCTGCCTGAACCGGGCCTCCTTTTCCTGGTCCGCTCCCCGGCGTGGGCGTGCGCCCTGGCCGCCACCTTGTTCGCGGGCCTCTCCGCCGTGCGCTCCACCGGCGCGGACCGTTCCGCGAGCACGGGCCTCGCGGGGTGGCCGGCGTGCGCGGCCGGCCGGACGTCGTCGGCGTCCCTGAGGTCCGAGCCCAAGTACGTCTCCAGGTCGCTGGCGGGCATCGGCTCCGCGCCGTCGGCGACAGGCACAGTGGAAGGGGTGGCCGCGGCGCCGTCCGTGGACGTCGAAGAGCCGTTGCCTTCGCCGCCGTCCCTAGTCGGGTCCGTGACGGGCTGCTGCTGCTCCTCGTCGCCCGCCCCCGGCGCCTCCGTCGTGAGTGGTGGCGACGAGGTCTCGGGGGCCGTCGTCGCCTCTGTGGGGGCCTCGGTGTCGTCCTGGGATCGCTGGGTCAGCCAGTCGTGCGCGTGGTGGTGATAGTAGTTGTTGATGACGATGTGCTTGCCGGTGGCGGGCGTGTCGGTGACCCTACTTACGGGCGGGTCGAGGGGCGCCGCTGGCGCCGTCCTGACCGCCTGCCGCGACCTGTGCAGGCCGGCGGCCTGGGTCTGGGTCTGGGGCAGCCGCGCGGAGCCCGGGCCCGGGGCCGCGGCGGGCGGCGGGGCGTGCGCGGGCTGCTGCAGCAGCACGGGGGCTGACTTTTGATCGATGGACAGCCACACTTGGACGTTGAGAGGCTTGGGGGATGCGTCCTGCGCGTCCTGCGCTGTCCTGCGGACCTGCAGCTGCTCCTGCCACGGTCCCTGCGGCAGCCGCGCAGCCTGGTACGCCTCCTGCCGCGGGTCCTGCGCGTCCTGCTGCAGATCCTGCTGCCTCGGTTCCTGCCGCAGCTCCATCGAGGACTCCAGCTTCGCCGAATACAAACTTTCTAGACGGCGTTCGGCTCGTGCGCCGCCGCGGTGGTTCCAGTCCTCCGACGGATCCGCGCGATAACGCCGGTCCCACGATCTGACGCCGTAGTCCCGCCCGTCAGCCGGCCGGACGCGCGGCGGGCCCCTTGGGTCGACCTCGTCCTGGTCGTCGCCCGGGTCGGCCCGCCTTGGAGACGGCTGGCGGTACGTGTCGGCCAACGACTGCCTCCTGGGGCCGGCACCGCTTCGAGGTCGCACACCGAGGTAGGCGAGGCTGGCGTCGCCGTCGAGGGGCGCGGCAGGCGGTGCGTAGTGACGATACCGAAATGCCTCGTCCGATGACGGGCGGAGGCCGTCGCGGTGCTCTCTCCAGGGCGGGCTCAGCGGTGCGGGCGCGGCGTCGTACAGGAAGGGGTCGTCGGCCTGCTGGTCGAGGCCCCTGCGGTGGTAGCTGTAGCGGTCGAACTGCGCTCTCGGCTGGCCCGCGTCGACCGGGTCCCCATCGTCGTAGTAGCGAGCTCGTCTCGCGCTGGAGGCGCGCTCGGCGATCTGCCGGCCACCGTCGACACAATTAGGGCTCTATGCGCGAGCTCTGGTGGAGCCCAGTGCTCTCACCTCTGGGGAGCTCTTACCAGAACCAGGACGGCGATGCTGCGGGTCAGGCTGGTGGCCAGCATCTCGGGGCTCGCTGCCCTCCCCGCGCGGGGCCGGGGAAGGCGGGCGAGAAAGAGAAAGGGGGGGAGGGGGGCGTCAACGCACTCACCAACTTCGCGCCTTCGCCAGAGCGAGACTATCGGACCCACGCCGGACACAGTGGAAAAGGGGAAACACCACCAAACTGCCTCACTGCAGTAACGCCTTCACGAAATTACGGCGTAGTTTGAAGAGGGCTTGAATGAGTGAAAAAGTGTTCAAAGCTTGTTTATGTAAATTTTATTTCTATGTTAAGTATAATTTATCGACAGCAATTGACATAACACGGAATTCATGCGCGGTTCGAATTGGCGAGTATCTAAAGAAGGAATAAAGCCGAATTAATAATGACTAGATTGCAACGAAAGCGAGTGTGGTTTAAAACAGTTTCCAGAACTCACCGTGTAGGTCTAGAAGAAGTATAGTTCGTTTCGTCGCTTGTCGCAATCGACGCCGGTCCAGAGCCACTCGCACTTTTTGGTGGTCCTGGAGAACCGCTGGAGGGTGCCGCAGGAGTGCAGCGAGGCGTGTCCACTGCTGCACTTCCAGAACTTGGCGCAGTTGGTCTCGGCGGCGACCTGCGCCTGGCTGGCGGGGCAGACGGGGATGGGTGGCACTGGGGAGCGGCCCCCGGCGCCGGGCTGCTCCACACCCGCTCCCGGCAGGGCGTCGCAGTTGACCTGAGGCAGAGGGGGAAAATCGGTTGGGCTTCTGAAAGTCCTATTGGTCGAGGGGGAGGGCGGGGTCACCTCGAAAAATCATTGAACGCCCACCCCACCACCCCACCCCCAGCCTCCCCCCCCAAAAATAATTAAAAATATCAAAAAAGATCAAAATTAAACAGAAAAGGGCAGAAAATTTCAATGAAATAATAAGAGAAAATTTTCAACAATACACTTTAAAAAAAAGTTCACATTTTGTATTATGGATCCCTCCCTCGCAATAGGGAAAATTGATGAAACGATCGCTACCTTCCAGGTGAACTCGCAGGCCAGAGTCTTGCGGTTAAAACGCTGCAGTGGCAAACACTGCTCCACGGCGAGTTTGCCGTCCAAGCAATCGTAGTACTTCCAGCAGTCGTTGTGGGGCGTCCTCTTCGCGCCGGTGGCGGGACACTTAGGCGGTCTGTACCCGAACGACGGCACAGGCGGCTCGGTGTTGGGGAGGCTCGGCAGCGAGGACTTGGCGTGGCAGCTGACCTGCAGATGCACAGGGATGTAAAGACGCGGTTCAGCAAGTCAAACAGTGGAGGTAGGACACGATGTAGAAAGACCCGGTGGCGGCGCTTCGCCGCAAAAGGTGGCACCAGATCTCGTACCAATAAGTCAAGTTCCTGCTGCGACCGCGACCGCGCTGCAGTCGAGCGGTACGCACCCCCACCCTTCCCCGCCTCCTCTCCCCGCCGCCCGCCCGGCGGGGTGGGGGCTGGGGCCGTCCCCCGATTGGCGGAGAAAGGAGGCGGGGAAGGGTGGGGGTGCGTACCGCTCGACTGCAGCGCGGTCGCGGTCGCAGCAGGAACATGACTTAATGGTACGAGATCTGGTGCCACTTTTGAGGCGCTGTGGCATAGGGAGCGCCGCCACCGGGTCTTTCTACATCGTGAGGTAGGAGCTTACCTTCCACGACCAGTTGCAGCGTCCGGTACTCTTATCGAAGCTCTGGAGGGGGTAGCAGGAGACCTCAGCCAGCACGCCGTCGAGGCACTCGTAGAACCGCCAGCAGTCAGGGTGCGGGTACCGGTGCCAGCCGGTGGCTGGGCACTGCGGCGAGGTCTGGGTGGCGTTGCTGCTGTTGGGCGTGGTTGTGCCGACTTCACCGGCAGCAGTGGCTGCTTTTTCCTTAGGTGTAGGGGTTGTTGTTCCCAAGTCTGTGCTTGCAGGGGTAGTTGTGCCGACTTCACCGGCTGCAGTAGCTGCTTTTTCCTTAGGTGCAGGGGTTGTTGTTCCCCAGTCTGTGCTTGCAGGGCTAGTTGTGCCGACTTCACCGGCAGCAGTGGCTGCCTTTTCCTTTGGTGCAGGGGTTGTTGTTCCCAAGTCTGTGCTTGCAGGGGTAGTTGTGCCGACTTCACCGGCAGCAGTGGCTGCTTTTTTCTTTGGTGCAGAGGTTGTTGTTCCCAAGTCTGTGCTTGCAGGGGTAGTTGTGCCGACTTCACCGGCAGCAGTGGCTGCTTTTTCCTTAGGTGCAGGGGTTGTTGTTCCCAAGTCTGTGCTTGCAGGGGTAGTTGTGCCGACTTCACCGGCAGCAGTGGCTGCTTTTTCCTTAGGGGCAGGGGTTGTTGTTCCCAAGTCTGTGCTTGCAGGGGTAGTTGTGCCGACTTCACCGGCAGCAGTGGCTGCTTTTTCCTTAGGTGCAGGGGTTGTTGTTCCCAAGTCTGTGCTTGCAGGGGTAGTTGTGCCGACTTCACCGGCAGCAGTGGCCGCTTTTTCCTTAGGTGCAGGGGTTGTTGTTCCCAAGTCTGTGCTTGCAGGGGTAGTTGTGCCGACTTCACCGGCAGCAGTGGCTGCTTTTTCCTTTGGTGCAGGGGTTGTTGTTCCCAAGTCTGTGCTTGCAGGGGTAGTTGTGCCGACTTCACCGGCAGCAGTGGCTGCTTTTTTCTTTGGTGCAGGGGTTGTTGTTCCCAAGTCTGTGCTTGCAGGGGTAGTTGTGCCGACTTCACCGGCAGCAGTGGCTGCTTTTTTCTTTGGTGCAGGGGTTGTTGTTCCCAAGTCTGTGCTTGCAGGGGTAGTTGTGCCGACTTCACCGGCAGCAGTGGCTGCTTTTTCCTTAGGTGCAGGGGTTGTTGTTCCCAAGTCTGTGCTTGCAGGGGTAGTTGTGCCGACTTCACCGGCAGCAGTGGCTGCTTTTTCCTTAGGGGCAGGGGTTGTTGTTCCCAAGTCTGTGCTTGCAGGGGTAGTTGTGCCGACTTCACCGGAAGCAGTGGCTGCTTTTTCCTTAGGTGCAGGGGTTGTTGTTCCCAAGTCTGTGCTTGCAGGGGTAGTTGTGCCGACTTCACCGGCAGCAGTGGCCGCTTTTTCCTTAGGTGCAGGGGTTGTTGTTCCCAAGTCTGTGCTTGCAGGGGTAGTTGTGCCGACTTCACCGGCAGCAGTGGCTGCTTTTTCCTTTGGTGCAGGGGTTGTTGTTCCCAAGTCTGTGCTTGCAGGGGTAGTTGTGCCGACTTCACCGGCAGCAGTGGCTGCTTTTTTCTTTGGTGCAGGGGTTGTTGTTCCCAAGTCTGTGCTTGCAGGGGTAGTTGTGCCGACTTCACCGGCAGCAGTGGCTGCTTTTTCCTTAGGTGCAGGGGTTGTTGTTCCCAAGTCTGTGCTTGCAGGGGTAGTTGTGCCGACTTCACCGGCAGCAGTGGCTGCTTTTTCCTTAGGGGCAGGGGTTGTTGTTCCCCATTCTGTGCTTGCAGGGGTAGTTGTGCCGACTTCACCGGCAGCAGTGGCTGATTTTACCTTTGGTGCAGGGGTTGTTGTTCCCAAGTCTGTGCTTGCAGGGGTAGTTGTGCCGACTTCACCGGCAGCAGTGGCTGCTTTTTCCTTAGGTGCAGGGGTTGTTGTTCCCAAGTCTGTGCTTGCAGGGGTAGTTGTGCCGACTTCACCGGCAGCAGTGGCTGCTTTTTCCTTTGGTGCAGGGGTTGTTGTTCCCAAGTCTGTGCTTGCAGGGGTAGTTGTGCCGACTTCACCGGCAGCAGTGGCTGCTTTTTCCTTTGGTGCAGGGGTTGTTGTCCCCCATTCTGTGCTTGCAGGGGTAGTTGTGCCGACTTCACCGGCAGCAGTGGCTGCTTTTTCCTTAGGTGCAGGGGTTGTTGTTCCCAAGTCTGTGCTTGCAGGGGTAGTTGTGCCAACTTCACCGGCAGCAGTGGCTGCTTTTTCCTTAGGTGCAGGGGTTGTTGTTCCCCATTCTGTGCTTGCAGGGGTAGTTGTGCCGACTTCACCGGCAGCAGTGGCCGCTTTTTCCTTAGGTGCAGGGGTTGTTGTTCCCAAGTCTGTGCTTGCAGGGGTAGTTGTGCCGACTTCACCGGCAGCAGTGGCTGCTTTTTCCTTAGGTGCAGGGGTTGTTGTTCCCCAGTCTGTGCTTGCAGGGGTAGTTGTGCCGACTTCACCGGCAGCAGTGGCTGCTTTTTCCTTAGGTGCAGGGGTTGTTGTTCCCCA
Source organism: Frankliniella fusca (assembly GCA_029379305.1). NCBI lineage: Eukaryota > Metazoa > Arthropoda > Insecta > Thysanoptera > Thripidae > Frankliniella > Frankliniella fusca. The sequence goes on along the minus strand of JAHWGI010000219.1, from coordinate 1,016,420 downwards.
TTCTGTGCTTGCAGGGGTAGTTGTGCCGACTTCACCGGCAGCAGTGGCTGCTTTTTCCTTTGGTGCAGGGGTTGTTGTTCCCAAGTCTGTGCTTGCAGGGGTAGTTGTGCCGACTTCACCGGCAGCAGTGGCTGCTTTTTCCTTAGGGGCAGGGGTTGTTGTTCCCCATTCTGTGCTTGCAGGGGTAGTTGTGCCGACTTCACCGGCAGCAGTGGCTGCTTTTTCCTTAGGTGCAGGCGTTGTTGTTCCCCAGTCTGTGCTTGCAGGGGTAGTTGTGCCGACTTCACCGGCAGCAGTGGCTGCTTTTTTCTTTGGTGCAGGGGTTGTTGTTCCCAAGTCTGTGCTTGCAGGGGTAGTTGTGCCGACTTCACCGGCAGCAGTGGCTGCTTTTTCCTTAGGTGCAGGGGTTGTTGTTCCCCAGTCTGTGCCTGCAGGGGTAGTTGTGCCGACTTCACCGGCAGCAGTGGCTGCTTTTTCCTTAGGTGCAGGGGTTGTTGTTCCCCAGTCTGTGCTTGCAGGGCTAGTTGTGCCGACTTCACCGGCAGCAGTGGCTGCTTTTTCCTTTGGTGCAGGGGTTGTTGTTCCCAAGTCTGTGCTTGCAGGGGTAGTTGTGCCGACTTCACCGGCAGCAGTGGCTGCTTTTTCCTTAGGGGCAGGGGTTGTTGTTCCCAAGTCTGTGCTTGCAGGGGTAGTTGTGCCGACTTCACCGGCAGCAGTGGCTGCTTTTTCCTTAGGGGCAGGGGTTGTTGTTCCCCATTCTGTGCTTGCAGGGGTAGTTGTGCCGACTTCACCGGCAGCAGTGGCTGATTTTACCTTAGGTGCAGGGGTTGTTGTTCCCCATTCTGTGCTTGCAGGGGTAGTTGTGCCGACTTCACCGGCAGCAGTGGCTGCTTTTTCCTTTGGTGCAGGGGTTGTTGTTCCCAAGTCTGTGCTTGCAGGGGTAGTTGTGCCGACTTCACCGGCAGCAGTGGCTGCTTTTTCCTTAGGTGCAGGGGTTGTTGTTCCCCATTCTGTGCTTGCAGGGGTAGTTGTGCCGACTTCACCGGCAGCAGTGGCTGCTGTTTCCTTAGGTGCAGGGGTTGTTGTTCCCCATTCTGTGCCTGCAGGGGTAGTTGTGCCGACTTCACCGGCAGCAGTGGCTGCTTTTTCCTTAGGTGCAGGGGTTGTTGTTCCCCATTCTGTGCTTGCAGGGGTAGTTGTGCCGACTTCAACGGCAGCAGTGGCTGCTTTTTCCTTAGGTGCAGGGGTTGTTGTTCCCCATTCTGTGCTTGCAGGGGTAGTTGTGCCGACTTCACCGGCAGCAGTGGCTGCTTTTTCCTTAGGTGAGGGGGTTGTTGTTCCCAAGTCTGTGCTTGCAGGGGTAGTTGTGCCGACTTCACCGGCAGCAGTGGCTGCTTTTTCCTTAGGTGCAGGGGTTGTTGTTCCCCATTCTGTTCTTGCAGGGGTAGTTGTGCCGACTTCACCGGCAGCAGTGGCTGCTTTTTTCTTTGGTGCAGGGGTTGTTGTTCCCCATTCTGTGCTTTCAGTGGTAGTTGTGCCGACTTCACCGGCAGCAGTGGCTGCTTTTTTCTTTGGTGCAGGGGTTGTTGTTCCCAAGTCTGTGCTTGCAGGGGTAGTTGTGCCGACTTCACCGGCAGCAGTGGCTGCTTTTTCCTTTGGTGCAGGGGTTGTTGTTCCCAAGTCTGTGCTTGCAGGGGTAGTTGTGCCGACTTCACCGGCAGCAGTGGCTGCTTTTTCCTTAGGTGCAGGGGTTGTTGTTCCCCATTCTGTGCTTGCAGGGGTAGTTGTGCCGACTTCACCGGCAGCAGTGGCTGCTTTTTTCTTTGGTGCAGGGGTTGTTGTTCCCAAGTCTGTGCTTGCAGGGGTAGTTGTGCCGACTTCACCGGCAGCAGTGGCTGCTTTTTCCTTAGGTGCAGGGGTTGTTGTTCCCCATTCTGTGCTTGCAGGGGTAGTTGTGCCGACTTCACCGGCAGCAGTGGCTGCTTTTTCCTTAGGTGCAGGGGTTGTTGTTTCCCATTCTGTGCTTGCAGGGGTAGTTGTGCCGACTTCACCGGCAGCAGTGGCTGCTTTTTCCTTAGGTGCAGGGGTTGTTGTTCCCCATTCTGTGCTTGCAGGGGTAGTTGTGCCGACTTCACCGGCAGCAGTGGCTGCTTTTTCCTTAGGTGCAGGGGTTGTTGTTCCCCATTCTGTGCTTGCAGGGGTAGTTGTGCCGACTTCACCGGCAGCAGTGGCTGCTTTTTTCTTTGGTGCAGGGGTTGTTGTTCCCAAGTCTGTGCTTGCAGGGGTAGTTGTGCCGACTTCACCGGCAGCAGTGGCTGCTTTTTCCTTAGGTGCAGGGGTTGTTGTTCCCCATTCTGTGCTTGCAGGGGTAGTTGTGCTGACTTCACCGGCAGCAGTGGCTGCTTTTTTCTTTGGTGCAGGGGTTGTTGTTCCCCATTCTGTGCTTTCAGTGGTAGTTGTGCCGATTTCACCGGCGGCAGTGGCTGCTTTTTCCTTAGGTGCAGGGGTTGTTGTTCCCCATTCTGTGCTTGCAGGGGTAGTTGTGCCGACTTCACCGGCAGCAGTGGCTGCTTTTTCCTTAGGTGCAGGGGTTGTTGTTCCCCATTCTGTGCTTGCAGGGGTAGTTGTGCCGACTTCACCTGCAGCAGTGGCTGCTTTTTCCTTAGGTGCAGGGGTTGTTGTTCCCCAGTCTATGCTTGCAGGGGTAGTTGTGCCGACTTCACCGGCAGCAGTGGCTGCTTTTTCCTTAGGTGCAGGGGTTGTTGTTCCCCAGTCTGTGCTTGCAGGGGTAGTTGTGCCGACTTCACCGGCAGCAGTGGCTGCTTTTTCCTTAGGTGCAGGGGTTGTTGTTCCCCATTCTGTGCTTGCAGGGGTAGTTGTGCCGACTTCACCGGCAGCAGTGGCTGCTTTTTCCTTAGGTGCAGGGGTTGTTGTTCCCAAGTCTGTGCTTGCAGGGGTAGTTGTGCCGACTTCACCGGCAGCAGTGGCTGCTTTTTCCTTAGGTGCAGGGGTTGTTGTTCCCCAGTCTATGCTTGCAGGGGTAGTTGTGCCGACTTCACCGGCAGCAGTGGCTGCTTTTTCCTTAGGTGCAGGGGTTGTTGTTCCCCAGTCTATGCTTGCAGGGGTAGTTGTGCCGACTTCACCGGCAGCAGTGGCTGCTTTTTCCTTAGGTGCAGGGGTTGTTGTTTCCCATTCTGTGCTTGCAGGGGTAGTTGTGCCGACTTCACCGGCAGCAGTGGCTGCTTTTTTCTTTGGTGCAGGGGTTGTTGTTCCCAAGTCTGTGCTTGCAGGGGTAGTTGTGCCGACTTCACCGGCAGCAGTGGCTGCTTTTTCCTTAGGTGCAGGGGTTGTTGTTCCCCATTCTGTGCTTGCAGGGGTAGTTGTGCCGACTTCACCGGCAGCAGTGGCTGCTTTTTTCTTTGCTGCAGGGGTTGTTGTTCCCCATTCTGTGCTTTCAGTGGTAGTTGTGCCGATTTCACCGGCAGCAGTGGCTGCTTTTTCCTTAGGTGCAGGGGTTGTTGTTCCCCATTCTGTGCTTGCAGGGGTAGTTGTGCCGACTTCACCGGCAGCAGTGGCTGCTTTTTCCTTAGGTGCAGGGGTTGTTGTTCCCCATTCTGTGCTTGCAGGGGTAGTTGTGCCGACTTCACCTGCAGCAGTGGCTGCTTTTTCCTTAGGTGCAGGGGTTGTTGTTCCCCAGTCTATGCTTTCAGTGGTAGTTGTGCCGACTTCACCGGCAGCAGTGGCTGCTTTTTCCTTAGGTGCAGGGGTTGTTGTTCCCCAGTCTGTGCTTGCAGGGGTAGTTGTGCCGACTTCACCGGCAGCAGTGGCTGCTTTTTCCTTAGGTGCAGGGGTTGTTGTTCCCCATTCTGTGCTTGCAGGGGTAGTTGTGCCGACTTCACCGGCAGCAGTGGCTGCTTTTTCCTTAGGTGCAGGGGTTGTTGTTCCCAAGTCTGTGCTTGCAGGGGTAGTTGTGCCGACTTCACCGGCAGCAGTGGCTGCTTTTTCCTTAGGTGCAGGGGTTGTTGTTCCCCAGTCTATGCTTGCAGGGGTAGTTGTGCCGACTTCACCGGCAGCAGTGGCTGCTTTTTCCTTAGGTGCAGGGGTTGTTGTTCCCCAGTCTATGCTTGCAGGGGTAGTTGTGCCGACTTCACCGGCAGCAGTGGCTGCTTTTTCCTTAGGTGCAGGGGTTGTTGTTTCCCATTCTGTGCTTGCAGGGGTAGTTGTGCCGACTTCACCGGCAGCAGTGGCTGCTTTTTCCTTTGGTGCAGGGGTTGTTGTTCCCAAGTCTGCGCTTGCTGGGGTAGTTGAGCTCTTTTTACCTGCTGATCGGGTTGTCTGTTTCTCTGGTGCAAGGGGGGTTTCACTCTTCTTTTCGGGTGCAGGTGTAGTTGTGCTAACGTCACCTGCGGCTGGTGCTGGTTTTTTCTCAGGTGCATGCGTTGTTGCCCCTGACACTCCGCTTTCAGGGGTAGTTGCACCATTTTCGGTTGAAGCAGGGGTTGTTTGTTTCTCAGGTGCAAGGGTTGTTGTCGCCAAGTCTGCGCTTGCTGGGGTAGTTGAGCTTTTTTCACCTGTCTTGCTTGTGCTTGTACGTCCTTCAAATGTTCTCTTTATCGTCGATGGAGTTGTTGGGGTTGCCGTTGTTGCCAGCCACGCTTGGTTCGTTGTTTCTGGTGTCGGTGAGTTCAGGTCAGTCGATGGTTTTGTGGTTGTTTCGTGTTTTTTGACGTATATATTCTTGCATTTTACTTGCCACGTGTACTTACATTTTAGTGCTTTTCTGTCAAATTTTTGTAGCATTGAGCATATCCTTACTTCGACTTTTCCATCTTTGCACTGATAAAATCTCTTGCAGTTGTTGTGTGGTGCGAGCTTGTACTCTCCTCTCTTACATAATGGTGGGTTGTATCCGTCAATCTCGGGATTGTATGCGTTAGCGCCGATCACTACGGCGAGCAAGAACGGCCATAGTATGACCGTACCTGCAAGATAAAATGTTGATTATTTTTGTCATCTAAATTTTGTTGCTGATATGCCGATTGCTGAAGTTTATCGAAGTGAGTAGCACTTACCACAGGCCATAGTCGATGTGCTTACGCGAGTGCTGCTGAGTAGCAATAGGCAGAGCGCGCGCGGCCCGACACCTCAAATATACGTCGCCAGGCCGTTAAGTCGTGTTCGCCTGGTCGTGCAGGGAATGAGTACTCTGTACTAAGAAGGTGGTAGTTTTTTATTTAGATAACCTACTGGTTCGTTTGGTCCGTGTACAGAGCGCCGTTTGAGCTTCTCAAATGGAAATATACTTTTTATTTATTTATTAGATGCTGAAGATTACAGTGGTGACTTAGAAGTGCTGTCTAGAGTATTTTTGATGGAGCATCCCCTTATTTCGGCAATGCGCCGATCGCTGTAACGATTCATTCCAAATTTACCCGTGAGGATAGATTCCCAATTTACTAGGGTGGAGCCCAAAATTCTGTAAAGTGGAAAAGTTTTGTAACGCTCGTCGACTTTTGATGTTACTCAAGGAAAATTGTTTTCGTGAGCGATTGCATATCGTGATGTTGAAAACAAGGTCCGTGAAGATAAATTGTCGCATTACTCGAGTTCGTGATGTGACGTTGACTTTCACGATGTGTCGCAGCTACATCACTACTCTGCACTTGACACGTCTCCACACTCAAAGCGCCAAAGAAGGAAAAAATAATAAATTTTCACTCTTAAGGGCTGAGGGAGGTTGAGGTTGCTCCGGCAGAAGCAGTCGGGTCATATCACTTATTGCTTCTCAGAGTACAGCGATGGCTGTTTATCCAGGGAGCAACAGCCTATTTATAAAGCTGTTTACATGATTGATGTGTGTCACTGTCAGAAAAAAGCACGTTAAGGTACGATAATTTACTGGTCAAGTCCTTGCCTGCTCTGGTTGTACTTGGCTAGTACGGTCTTTTGAGGTACGGAGTACAGTAATCATAAGATAAATCTGGTATACTTCGTACCTCAAAAGACCGTGCTAGCCAAGTACACTCAGAGCAGGCACAGACTTGACCACACTGGTAAAACTAAGGCGTAACTGTACGCTTGAAAAGGGCGTACAGTTACGCTTGAAGAGGTTACGCTTGAAATAAGGCGTAGGACAGAATTTCTCCCATACATTTAGATAGGGCAAATTGGAGAGGATAGACTTATTACGGCCCTCTTTCTCAAGCGTAATCACAGTACGCTTGAGAAAGGGTGTAAGGTTACGCCTTAGTTTTACCAGTGCAGTTAGTGTACTTTGGTACGATTTTTCTGACAGTGGTCACTCTTTCTCATCCACGTTCGCTGATCTGGCCAATCGACCACATTTTGTGGGGGGTAAACACGCGTGGGAGATGTACACGTATAATCAAGCGCACACTTTTGCGGTCACGACGGTAGCAGTCACGAAGAAAAGGTTGTTGCTTCGAAGGAATGGGTACTTCGGGAGAAATCAGGCAGCCATCAGTTTGAATACGGATGATTTTACCAGTCGCATGTGCTTAAAAGTTGCCATGTTAAGGACCTTCGTGCGTGAGCGGACGCTCCACAGAACTCAATAAAAGTTACCGTGGTGAGTGGTATGATGCAATAGGGGTTTTGTAGTTTGGGGGGAAAAACGGGGGGGGGGGGGGGACGCGGCTCACAGACGAGGGAGAAGGGGGAGGGGGAAGAGAGATAAGTCTACAAGGGAAGACACGTCTGCTAATCCCCCTTTACGACCCTCTGCCGGACTTACCAATCGCGAGTGTTTTATTTCCCCTTCTCCCCTGCCCCATCCCCTTCGTCATTCTTTCACTCGCGCACACACTCACACTCTGTTCCCTTTTTTCCAGGCGACGCGCTTCCTCCTTTACGATTGTGTACCCTCTCTCTCTCTCTCTCTCTCTCTCTCTCTCTCTCTCTCTCTCTCTCTCTCTCTCTCTCTCTCTCTCTCTCTCTCTCTCTCTCTCTCTCACACACACACACACACACACACACCAACACACACACACACACACACACACACACACACACACACACTTCAACAGAAATTCATGGTCACGACTTTTAGTGCACTTGAGCCTAAAGGCGCGCCGGCGTTCGCTCCGAAAACCGGAGGGAAGGGAAGCGGAGCAGGAGGCTCCAATCCCGAAAGTAGGCGGAAGTAGGGCTGTTGCTAATCCTAATTCAGTGTCGCGTACCCGCGACCTCTTTATTACGAAGGCCTTTCGAATGGAGGCTGACATAGGGGAGAGTGAGACCGAAGAAAGAGGAATGACAGAGAGTTTAGAGAGAGAGAGAGAGAGAGAGAGAGAGAGAGAGAGAGAGAGAGAGAGAGCGCTGAAACAGGTAGCCTCCTTCCGCTGCTCCGGCTGGCAAACCTGGCGTATTTCTTTTCTTTCTTTTGTTTAACTTTTTAAGTGAGATTTACTCCGATGTAGATGTGTGTGTGGTCAGGTTATATTTAAAAATACATTATTCCATCCTCTTTAAATGCTAAGTCGTCAGTTTATTTCTTTGCTTTGCTTGGCGCGCCCCATCCTCCTCATGTTGCCCTCGATGATGGCTCGGGCCACGCCGCCGGCCGCCGGCCCCGGCTCCACCGGCCTGCGCGGGCCGGCGCCGGCCGGCTGCCCCTCGGCCTCGGCCTGCTCGTCCAGCTGCAGCGCCTGGTCCAGGAGCGCGCGGCACGGCCTGGACAGCGCCGCGGGGAAGAGGACGTCCAGCCGGAGCACCAGGTCGCCCCTGGGGCGCGGCCGGCGCTGCCCCGGCCCGCTGGGAGGCCCACCGCCGGCCCCGGCCTCGGCCCCGGCCCCGGCCCCGCACGCCGGCAGGGGCAGGCCCTCGCCGCGCAGCCGCTTCTCGTAGCCCGGCCTGCCGCGTCGCGTCACCGCGTCAAGCCAACCGGTTTCAAACTTTGCCTCCTTACCGTCTCATCCGGGCCAGGTTGGTGTCTCGTACGCGGCGGCTGCTGGGGCCTACCAGGGCCCTTCACTATAAATTCTATCGTACTCCTGATTATTTTTCTGTTTTTTTTTCCCTGATTTTTTTCTCCCTTTTTTCTGATTTTTTTCCGACTTTTTCTTGATTTTATTCCTGATTTTTTTTTCTGATATTTATTGCCGATTTTGTTTTAGGGTGTACTTATTATTTTATTTTATTTTATTTTTGTGAAGGACCCCTCGGGCCTATCCTACGCCTTACCCTCACCCTCACCTGACTATGTCGGTGATGGCCAGCCTGATGAGGCGGTCGTCCAGGGTGCGGATCTCCAGGGTGCAGCCGGCGAGCGCCTGGCGCAGCGACACGGCCCGCCTGTGCACCAGGTCGGCGCCCTCGCGCCGGAAGCGCTCGTGCTCCAGCTCTTCGAGCACCAGCTCCACGTCGCCTGCGGCACGGAGCGCCGCGCCGCGCGTGAGTAAGCATATGTGCCCGCGAGAGCGCAGGCCGGCCCCGGCCCGAGCCCGCCCCCGCTCCACTCACCCGCCGGCCTGCCCGGGTCCTGGTGACCCTGGCACCGGAACGCGTATCTGGTGCCCGAGGCCGCGCCGGGCTCCACCTCCACGGTGAAGCTCCTCTCGCGGAGGGTCGTGGCATCCCCGCCCGGGCTGGCCGGCACCCGGACGGCCGCCGTGCAGGTCTTGGTGACGCCCTCGTCGATCTAGAGAGAAGAAACGGTCTGTCTGCTTCTGTTCTTAAAAATATTTTTTTATTTAAATTATTATTATTATTTAAGTTCAGAGCCTTCGAGCACCTCCTGCAGCGAGACACGCAGGGGAAGAGTCACTGTCTCAGGGGGATCAGGCCTCTCGACGTCGAAGTTCACGCGGTCTCTGAGCTGTGCCAGGAACGGGTTGTCGGTGCCGAAAAACTTCCTGTAAACGGAAAATAAAAGTGTGTTGACAACACCATCGTGTGTGTGCGTGTGTGTGTGTGGGCGCGCGCACTTTATTCAGTGAGAGGTGTTTTGTTAAATTTTATGATGCAACTGAAGATGCCGGAGATAAGGATTACTCTATCAGGAGACACAAAGGAAAAGGAAAAGTACACCAGAAACACCGGGTGGATATTGCAGCTCGACGCTCAGCCGCTCGGCACCGTACACGTTAGGGCCGCCGGCATCGTTGACGGGTTAAACTCTGTGGACTTGATTCTTGTTATCGCTCGGTCGTCCGAGAGAGGCGAGAGAGAGGGGGAAGCGGAGTCGCTCCTCGCTCTCGGTGTAAGAGATATTTCGTAGTCACCAACCCGTCAGTGCTACCTCAGACTCTTCGGCCGGCGCGCGACTCGACACAGGACTCCACCATGGTCAGTAGTAGAAAGGGCGAGGCCGTGAGTAAAATAGTTTCATCGTCTTTGCGTTGAAGAGCCTTTAGGAACTTTGTCAATAGCTCACAGTTTGTTTCTGTTTGAAATTTTCGAGCGCACCAAGCAGTCTTTGCAATGCTATGTTCCCTAATTACTGTGTTAGGCTGGGGAAAAGCCGGTGCGAGCTCGTCCACGACCTGGCCCGTCCCCCAAGGTCATCCTGCCTATCGTGACTTACTCATCCTCTCGACCAGTTTGTTTTTCTCATGTCACACCGGCGCCCTCTGTGCCGGCCCTGTATAATGTCGACGGGGTCCTTTGACCGGCCAGTGGATCCCCCGCAGTTAGGCAATCCCTACGTCACGCGCGCAGACTGCCGTGCCTAGCGCTGGGCGCGCGGGCTGCGGTCCAGACTGAGGGGGTCTTTCACTCAAAACAAAATCAGTGTGCACCCAGAACCGAAATTAGTTTAAAAATCAGAAAAAATCCAGGGAAAATATCAAGGAAAATTCAGAACAAAAATCAAGATATATATTTTTTTTTAATCAGTAAAAATAAGTAGAAATCCAAGAAAAATCAAGAAAAACTAGAAAAAAATAGAAAAATTTGTGTACGCTTGAATTTAGAGTGAAGGATCCCTCGGTCCAGACTACGCTCCGGGCCGGGGCCGGGGTGGATGTGGATGCTGCACCGGCTGCCCCAACAGCGTGGGCGTGGAAGAGGTGGTGTCGTGCGTTCAGCCGACCTACTCCGAAGAGCGCTAACCTCGCAGTCTCCTCGCACCTCCACGGTGAAGCCAATGAGTACGAGAGAGACAGGGCGAGGAAAGCCCTCTTCGGGATAAGTCGGCTGTCGAGATGCGGGGGCTGCGGGGGCGGCGCGTCGAAGTGCGAGGAAAGTCGCGGTCAAGGGGTCAGCGCAGGTCAGGGTCGGAGAAAGCAGCCCGTTATCTCGCGCTCTCAGCTGGTTTCGTCAACATCATATGTCGTTTTATCGCGGCGCGATATTAATTCTTGACGAAGACTATATTTTGTTTTGTTCGCCCTTTTCAGAAATTGCAGTTTGAAGGCCTTATGGCCCCGGTTTTCACCGCTTTTTCCGCTGATGGGTAAGCAGATGTTTCTTATCGTGAAGTTAAAAGTTTAGTGTGTTTCGATTTGAAAAGGGAGAATTCAGGGTTGTTACAGGTCATGGAAAACCTGGAAGTCATGGAAAAGTCATGGAAAAAAATTCGAGTCATGGAAGTCATGAAAAAGTCAGGGAAATCAAGCGCCGAGTCATGGAAGTTTGTTAAATTGCAGTATCTCCCGTGTTCTCTGCCTGCCGCGCCGTAACAAAGGTTTTGCTCGAGGGGGTGCTGTCTTCTAAAATCATTGAACAAGGCCCAAAAAATCACGAAAAAAATCCAAAAAAAAATCAAAAAAATCAAAATCACAATCAAAAAAATTAAAAAATTAAAAAATTACAGGTTTTCTCAGAAATTCTCCTGGCTGGAGGCTGGGGGATAGGGCAAATACGACGCGAACCCGTCGCATTAGACAGTCATCGAAACGTCGTGGCTCAGTTGGTAGAGCGCGCAACACCGAACCGAGTGGTCCGAAGTTCGACTCCCACTCGGGAAAGTGTTTTTCGCGCTTGACATTCCCTTTGCCCGCAGCTGGATGGCAGGTCAAATAGAAGTTAAACACATCTCACCGCCGTTGGCTCGGTGGCTCTGGGCGTTGGGTCGCTTCCTGTTCTGGCTACGTGTCGGCACTCGGGGTTGTGGGTTCGAATCCCGCGTACCCCTCTGAGGTAAGGCCTCTGAAACTGGGATCAGGAAGTCTAACACCCTTGACACCGCTCGTACCTCTAGGGGTAGGCCAATGGTGGTACGGGGATCAAATCTGTCGAATTGCGCGATAGGATCGCAGTCAGCAAAGCGCCGGTTCCCATGGAACACCGAAGCAGTTGGCTGCCACAGGGGGTAAAAGCCCTGTGCCTGGCGGGAACCGCAACCTCCTTCGGGAGGTTTACTGCCGCAAAAATTTTCTATGTTTTCACGCCACCCTTTCAATTCCAGAGCAAAATTTGCTTCTGATTTTTTTTAAAATTAATTGAAATAATTGTGATTATTTTGCATTATTGCAAGTTAATTTCCAATAATTTGGAATAAATCGAAATAATTCACCGTAATTTACTAAAAATCCTATTGAATCATGTAATTGAGAGAATGATTTGGATCAGATGTGCGTGTATTTTCTGAGGTCATCCCGAACAATCAAGAAAAATATCGAAAGATCGAAAGATCAGAAAAAAGATCAAAAGTCAACAGAAAAATTAAAAAGTCATTTTGAAATCAAAAAAATCACTCCAAAATAAAAAAAAACCGTTTGATTTTTTTTTAATGTAAATCATTGAACAACTGCTACTTGAGACAGCACCCCCTCGGTTTTGCTCTTTTATTTTATGTCGAATGAGTGCCTCAGAGGGCTTTAAAATGGATAAATAAATTGTGCAAGTGCAAGTATTGCTTTACATCGTTTTCTTTTTATAAACCTAGTCCTATTTATGTCTGGGGGAAGGTCATGGAAAACCTCGAATTCAGTCATGGAAAAGTCATGGAAAAGTCAGGGAAATAAAAATTCCCGACTCTGTAACAACCCTGGAGAAGAATAGCGGATAGAACAAAAAGCGTCCTCAATGGCTGAGCCCCCCACCACCACTAGCGCGCTCACGTGGCGCGAAGCGCTCAGCCAATCAGGACGCTTTTGTTCTATCCGCTCTTCTTCTCCCTTTTCTAATCGAAACACCCAATAGCACACGCACCTAACTTGCCTTATTCCTCCCCACACAGAAAACAAGTTAATCTCGGCGTAATCAAGGACTACGCCAAGTTCTTGGCGGAGAATGGGATTCATGGCGTCCTGGGTGAGTTCTCGGGTGTGAGTGCTGTAATGACTGCACATCCACACTAAGCGAATAATGTGAACCCTTTCCCTTCAGTGAACGGCACGTCCGGGGAGGGCATGTCCATGACGCAGGCGGAGCGGAAGGCCACCACGGAGGCCTGGATTGCGGCCTCCAAGCCGACCCGTATCCACGTCCAGGTGCAGGTCGGAGGCACCAACATGCCCGACGTCCTCGACCTGGTGGGTCGTCACGCTAGAAAATGCGGCAATTGTCGTCGGAAACACGTAAAATCCAACGTGGTGGTGTTGATCGTTCGCCCTCTCCACATTCCCCGCAGGCGAAACACGCTGAGGGTGCGGGAGCCCACTCCCTCCTCTGCCTGCCGGAGCTCTTCAACAAGCCCGCCAGCGCGGCCGAGCTGATCGAGTACCTCGGCGCCGTGGCCGCCGCCGCCCCCAAGACCCCTCTGCTGTACTACCACAACCCCGGCTACACCTCCGTCAACCGTGAGTGTACCACTGGGTGCGCGGGGCGCGGGGCGGGGCTGCCCCCTGCCCTACAGGCTCCACGGTGCTGACCTGACCTGCCTCGTGTTCCCTCCCCGCAGTGGACGTGCCCTCCTTCATGTCGGCCGCGGCCCAGGCCATCCCCACGTTCGCCGGCATCAAGTTCACCGACACGAACCTCGAGATGGGCATCAAGTGCGTGCGGCAGGACGGCGGCGCGCACAGCGTGTTCCTGGGCTGCGACTACGTGCTGGCGGGGGCCTTCGCCCTGGGCTTCAGCTCGAGCATCGCGACCTGCCTGAACCTCCTGCCCAGGCTGTGCAACCGTATCCTCGACTCGGTCCAGAGGGGCAGCGTGCTGGAGGCGCGCGAGGCGCAGGACACCCTCAACAAGGCGGCGCAGGCCATCACCAAGAACGGTAAGTTTCGCTGACGGAGCCTCGAAACCTCGCGCGGCTTAATAACTGGAAAAACAAAGGTGCTATCTAATGCCTTTTAAAGGAGTTAGTGAAATAGTGCCTTTAGAAAGGCGCTATCGCCTCCAAAAGGTGCCATTTTTGGCCCTATTCGTGCCTTTACAAAGGCATTAGTGCAGTAACACCCCATAAAATTTGTTTTTTTGCATTACTATAATTTTTTATTTTTTTTTTGTATCTGCCATCATGTCACAATGTTTGTAAGCCTCCCCTAGCATGGAGCTTTAGCTATTTGGGGATTATCTCAGTCATTTTTTTTTTTTTTTTAAAAGAAAGAAATTGAATAGCACCCCAAAAAGGGTGCTATATAGCACCTTTATTTTTCCAGTGAAGTTTTCTCAAATATGAGTGGTTGACTGTATTGTTTTAACAGGCAAGTGGGTCCCTGCCATGAAGGCGGCCATGAAACTCCTGACCGGGCTCGACATGGGACCCGCAAGGGCCCCACTCCGGTCCCTCCCCGACCAGCACATCCCCACCCTCAAGAAGGACCTTATGGATCTCAAACTACTGTGATTTGGAAAGCAATCATGGAATCACAATCTCGCAGAGCGCAAAATATTATTTATCATATCTGAACGCTCCATCTGAACGCCCCACTAATCGTTAATGAATAATAAACGTTACTTACATGTTTAATATTAGTAATTTCTCTGAACCCTGTCTAAAATCGAAGTCCCAGAATTGTCCCTTGTCCCAAGTTCCATCCAAGTCCCAAGTCCCAAATCCCCGATTTGTCCCAAAACGGGTCTTTAGAGGGACTTGGGATTTGAGTTGTGCCATGCGCTAGGAGTACCTTCGAGATCCCTCTGAAGTCCCTGCAGGGCTACCGCTAAAGCTTTGCCGCAAGGCATTCTGGCGGTTCTATAGCACCATTCATGGATGTAACATACCTGAAGTATACATATATAATACACTATACTTCTGGGTGTCTAAAACCCATGGGACGTGTTAAAAATGACCTAGGATGCCTCCTTCACCAGTTTCTCGATCAGTTCAAAAAGTGAACAATAATTTTATATGTGACTTCGGAGCGAGGGGGGATCAGTCAAACGAAATGTGTACAATGATTTTTTTTATTTATTTTTAATGACTTTTGATTTTTTTTTGATTTTTGATTTGGATTTTTCTTTTGATTTTTCAAGAGAGGAAAGAAATTGTCCGTAACTTTTACAAAAAAAAAAATTGTTTTGTTTCTCAGTTTTTGGGTCATTTTTTTCTCGATTTTTTGGATTTTTCTGTAACTTTCTACTTGATTTTCTTTTGATTTTTTTGATATTTTAAATGATTTTTTGGGGGGTCTGTACAATGATTTTTCGAAGTGATCCCCCCCTCGCTTCGGAGGGACTTCGGAGGGACTTCACCGGGCAAGGACTTCAGAGGGATCTAAACAAGTGCCAAATCCCTTCCAAGTCCCTCAAAAAGCAGAGGGACAACTTTGGCACTTAAAAGGAACAAGTCTGAGTCTGGGACTCCAATTTTAGATAGGGAAACGTAGATCAACACAAATTTTGATTTCGCACCACTACACAGTACACAGTTGGGTGGCTTTTGACTGTCAAAACTGCGGGCAGGTGCCGGAAGCAGCTTATCCGCGAGGCGAGCCCTGCTGACACCTGCCGGGGTGCCGGGGGGGCGTAGCGCGCCTTTGCAAGGGCTCCGGGGAGAGCAGCCTCTAAGTGCCCCAAAGCGTTCGTGTCAGGATTTGCGACGAGTAAAGTAACACGCCTAAAACTTTTCCTCGAAGCGAGCTATAAGAACGGGGCTGACATTCCATTCCCTTAAAAGTATCTTCGAGAGCGCAACGGCAGGCGAAAGGGGTTGTCACTTCAAAATACCATTGCACGGCCCCAAAAAATCATTTAAAAAATGAAATTGATTTTAAAATAAAATGAAGTAGAAATATTTAGAACAATCTGAAAAATCAAAAACAACTTAAATGAACAAAAAAATGAAAAAAGTTAGAAATTAGAGGGAAAAGATCAAAATTTATAAAAAAAATGAATGATTTTTTTTTTCAAAAATCTACAGTACACATTTTGTACGAGTGATCCCCCCCTCGACGGCAGGTCAAGTGTACTTGGCGCATTGCGCGAGGCAGGCAGATGTGATGTGTCTCGAGTGGTGTCCGCGCCCGCCGCCCGTCTCGTCTCGGCCCGCTCCCTTCACCTGAAGGTGCGCTGCGGGTCGCCGTGGAACGGCGGCAGGGAGGCGTCGCCGTGCGCCTCGTAGAGCGCGCGGCTCCGGGGGTCGACGAGCACCTCGTAGGCGCGGGCCGCCAGCGCGAAGCGCTTCTCTTCCCCCGTGGCCTTGTCGGCCTCCTTCTGCAGGCCCTCGATGGGCGTGAGGTGCACGGGCGTGTGCAGGCGGGCGCGGTCGGGGTGCAGCCGCAGCGCTGCGCGCCGGAACCTAAACCGCGCAAGATGCACGTGGAAAAGTGATTTTATTTTTGTAACTGTGCAAAAGGCGTCGTCGCGCACACTGTTAGAGTTACGCACGCCTGCTTGACGTCCAGCTGGCTGCAGCACCTGTCCAGGCCCAGCGCTCCGAACAAGTCGACGCTCATTCCGCGGGGGATTTTCTTAGTGTACGTGTACGGGCCGCAGGAGTGGGGTCGCTCGTGCCCTCAACGCTATCGTATTTATTTTGAACTAGAGGACTGTTCAGTCAGCTGTTGCTGGGCAACCAATCACAGTGAGAGAAACAGAGAGCGAGACGAGCGGTGTCGTCGTTACCCGCGCGTACCGCACGGAGAAAAGGATTTAGTTCTCACAACAAACAATTTGTTAATATGGCCTTAACAATATTTTTTTGGGCCCAGCAACTAAAAATCTGTTACGACAACAGTACCCCCACAAAATTTCTGTTGTAGTAACATATTATTTGCTCTGCCAACAGATTTTTAGTTGATGGAACAAAATCTATTGTTAAGGCTATATTAACAAAATCCTTTTCTCCGTGCGAGCACGGCGCACACGCGCGGGTACTGCTTGTACCCCGAAGGGATTGCGGCTGCGGCGCATCGGGGCGCTGGCGCCTGGCGCTACCCGCGCGGGATACCAATGGGCGGGAGCGCAGCGCGACCGCCGTACCCCCAGACTCGCGCTGCTATTGGCTCGCGACCCCGCGCCCGCACCGCGGATAGAGAGCAAGAAAGAGCGCGCGCGCGGGCGCGAGAGAGAGACAGAGAGAGAGAGAGAGGTGGAGCTGACTCACTCCATGCTCGAAGGAGAGGGAGGAGCGGTGGTGGGGGAGGTCCTGCCTCCAGCCGCTCCGCGCTGTGCCGGGCCCGGCTCGCACGGCGCACGGCTTCGGCCCGGGCAGGCAGACGGTCCTTTGAAGCCGAGGTGTTCGGGCGCGACCTGCTTCGTGTGCTCCGCGCTCTCGCTAGCCCTCGTCACCAGCTCGTGCGTTAGTGCTCTCGCGTGCGTGCGTGTGCGTGCCGTGCCGTGCCGTGTGCGGGTCCCAGTGCGCCGGTGGATGCGCGCGGGTGGTTGATGGCTCAAGCCCATGGCTCGGCCGGCGGGATGGCGCGGCTGAGCGGTGGTTGAGCAGCAGGCTGAGGAGGAGGCCGGCTGCGACAGTGGATGTGCCCGTGAGCGTGACCGGTACCGGTGGTTGACGCGTGCCCGAGTGGTTGGTTGAGCAGCGGTTCCGCGGCTCACGCGGGCGCGCGCGGGTCGCTGTGCCAAGATGACAGCCCGCCGCGCGACCTGGGCGTGCTCCTTCGCCGTGCTGCTGCTGCTGGAGTCGACCGTCGCCAACTGGTGGTGAGTGCGCCGCTCCGCCGCCCGGGGTCCGGGTATCATCATCAAGGGTCAACCACTTTGAAAATTTGCGTACGAGGATTATAATTAGTCACGATTATGGTGATTATCAATGATTATTTAAGATTATCCTGAACATATTTACTGATTACTTGCCAATTATCACGCAACTTTTGATAAAATTTGATTATATTTGTCATAATTTTTCAAAATTTGTCAATATTTTAAAATTGTAGATGATTATGATTATGTGATTATCAATAATCATCTAGAGATGTGTACTAGGATTGTGGGGGTGGTAGACCCTTGGGTATCATGCAGGCTGATGGCACCGGAACACCCCGAGCACCTCGCAGGCCGACGAAAAGCCGGTCACCGGTCACCGACCTCTCTGATAGCAGTGCATGGTGGAAGCTAGATGTTCGAGTCGCGTCCGCCGATGCACTTGTTCAAACTGTCGCGGTAAAGGGCTACGGCCACCTCACCTGAGCTCCACGTTTGCTTATTCTGCCCTCCTCACCTTTCCCAACCGCTCCTCCGGCGACAGCGCTGGGCTGGGCTGGGCAGGAGGCTCCGGGCAGGACTCCAGACGGAACGGGCTCCAGTGCACCCTACAGGAGCCCCTGGTTGGGCGGCGCCTCCCCCGCGGGCCGGGCCGGGCCGGGCCGTGCAGGGTAGCATGCCGGGCCGGGAGCGCACATGGGCGGGCGGGGTGGCGATGGGCCTGGCAGGGCAGGGCGGGGCGGGGCTAGACCGGCACCTGCAACCCGCGTGCGCGGCCCTGCGGCCCTGCCCTGCACGGCCCATACAGCCCCCACTGCTGACTGCGCCACGCCACGCCACGCCACCGCCGCCGGCCGCTGTGATCTGCCCTGATCCCACGGGGCCGATACTTCGAGACCAATCGGGCAAAACGCATGAGGCGGGGCGGGGCGGGGGAAGAGGGAGGGCGGACGGACCGTCCCTTTTCTGTCGGTAAGCAGCCCTGAAAAAAAGAAAAGAAAAAAAGAAAAAAAAACTGAATAAAAAAAGGGGCACAGCGAGAGATGCTATGGAAAGATGCGACCTATGATGGAAAAGTTCAAATGCGCCTTTTTCTTTCTTTTTTTTCCTGCCAAGTCGAATTGTTTGCGTCATCATGGCGTTAAAGTCAATGAATATTTTGCGCAATTGTTGCGTTTTATTTGTAAATTAAGTGACGGACCCCAAAGTGCGGTGCGGCAGTGAGGAACAGGGAGCAGCGGTGGGTGCTCTGGTACAAAGGACCCTTTGTACGAACAGCCGAAGATCGTGTTCTGATATGAGAGTGCCTTGCAGCTGATAGGAACTCTCTTTCTCTCTCTCCCTCCTTCCTCCATATTTCTCTCTCTCTTTCTCTCTCTCTCTTCCCCCCCCCCCCCTCTCTCTCTCGCTCTCTTGCCTCAGCGCGCCTCAGGTGGTCGTTGGCGGCATGCTTACAAGTCATAAACCCGGCGGCGCGGGTGACATGCCTTATGCCCTTATGCCCTTCACAACCCCTACGCCCCACCCCCTATCCACCCAGTCCCCGTCCGACAACCCCCGCCCCGCACCGAGTCTCTCTTTATGCTCTGGAAATCAAAGTGTGAGCAGTCACACGTTTTGGTGAGAGGCCAAAATGGCCCTCGCCATTCAGCTCGGTTTTTGTGGTCAGATATGTTCCCGGGCGGAAATATGTTAACTCCTAAGTAATACTACATTTTTCAGCAACACAAAGGTCGATTTTAAGTTGAATAATTCATTCTTCAAAATAAGTGCACATCCCATTGAGTTGAAGTCACCATCATATTCCATATGAAGTTTACGAAAAGTGGAGAAATGTGTAAGAAGTGTTAAGTTCAAGTGAAGAAAAGTATACTCAAAGTATACAAAAAGTTTTGGAAAAGTACCACTTTATGATCATTTTGTTTGTAGAATGTAGAATGAGCTCCAGCCATGTTGTTGCCTACTTTAAAGGCATACGAAGGGGTAGGTAATTACTTCCGGCTGTAAGCAGCCTCATTCCATCTAGCTCGTTTGAAATTTTTTTCAACCAGAAAAAAAAACTGACTGGAAGAAATCAAAACACTTTTCAACCACCACAAAATTTGAGCAGAGTGCAGTGTACATGCGTTTGGCATTTTTGTTTCTAAAACTTAGACATTTATCATTCTTGTTAGTCGCCAAAATTTCTTTTTTCTCTCTTTTTCTTCTTTTTTCAAACTTTTGTCCTTCCTCTGACGGATGCCAATTTTTGGGCACTTTAAGGTTCACCCTCCTCCTGAAAGAATATGTGAAATTTTGGCATTATAAGTGGCCAAACCGCGTGGCAATCTTCAGAAGGGTGCCATGGGCTGAACAGTTTGGTGTGAAAAATTTTGGCTTTTCATCAAAAGGTGTGAGAATTTCCAGAGCCCCTGCCTCTCTTTCTGTCACTTTATCTCTCTCCCTCCTTTTTCATCACCGTGAAATTTCGTTGACCATCTGTGTTCGTGTCCAATGGATCGGTCGTCAACCCCACGCCCGCCCTCGGTCCGCCCCGCCCCGCCCTGCCCCGCCCTACCATGCCCGTCCCCGCCGCGCCCCGTCATGCGAAAGACGATATGATCGCGGTGGTTTAGTGACGCGCGGGCACGGGGTGCGGCGGGGAGCCAGGGGCGCAAGTAGGCTCAGCGGTGGGGTCCTCTTAGAGGGAGGAGAGAGGCGAGTTCTGTGGAGGACGAGAGGGAGAGGGAGAGGGTGGAGCATGAACGATCCATTGGTCAGGACCATTCTTTATACAGGAATTTTCCAGAAGGAAACCGAAAAGTTAATTGGCGCTATAGTGTGACCGCAGCCGGGTTTTCCGTACAGTCCGACAGAACGGCAGCTAGCTACTGAATCCCCCCCCCCCCTCCCCGCTATGGTGCAAAACGGTCTTGTCGTCGTGCTTTGCTTCTGAATCAGTCGAGGGAACAAACGTTTTCCGTAATGAGGTCAGCATCGACTCTGCCTCCGGTGGCCGCTGCAATATGGTACATCTGCTTTTCCAAATTTTGCTTTACAAACATCCTTCCTTCTTCCTCCTATTGCCACCACGGGCAGTAGCAGTGACGTATTTGGCGCCCTGAAAAAAAAAAGAAAGAAACACGGGAGCCCAGTGCCATATCTCTTTTGCAAGTCAAGGGGTGTAATAGTGTAAAATCGTCTGGGAGGTTCCTTTCCTTTCTGGTGCGGGCCGACCGGGTCGGCAGCCGCCCTGCCCCGCCCTGCACCCGGAGGAGCTCAATCGAGCCGCAATGAAGACGCTGCAGCCGTGGCAATGCAAACGTGGCATGAAATTGCGGGATCACTGGCGGTGCAGGGGCAGGGCCAGGGGCAGGGGGTGGTGTCCCTGGGTGTCCCCACCGGTCCCTGTCGTGTCCGTGCTGCATTGCCGCGGAGGGGTTGGCGTGGCGAAGGGGACAACGTGATCTCTTCTTTGCTTGAAATAATCGGGGGATTTCTTCATTGCGGGGACCGTCCACAAAACGTGAGATAGCAGGAAAAGTGGGTGTTCGTTGCCGTCAGTGCGTAGAAATACCATCGCATCAAACGCGTTGTTTGTTTTCCTGCATTGTAAATACGCTCCCTCTTCGCGGAACGCTCTGCGTCGATTTCGCTTGAAGTCTGCCGACGGTCTGCTCAGTGCGTCACCGACTTGTCACAATGTCATACGGACACAACAAAACAAACACATAACCACCTAAAATATACCTGCTCTCTCTCTCTCTCTCTCTCTCTCTCTCTCTCTCTCTCTCTCTCTCTCTCTCTCTCTCTCTCTCTCTCTCTCTCTCTCTCTCTCTCTCTCTCTCTCTTTGCAGTAGGCCCTGCTGCAGGCAGGGCACGGGCGAGTTCTGGCGGGCGGGCCGGCACTCGGTTCGGGGCGGTCGAGATATTTTTATGATCGGCTCAGGGTCTCTCTGGGGTGCTTGTGCCCACGGCAGAGGATCGGCTTTGGACTTGGCATTTCAACGCCTAAGTTTGCTCAAAATACCTGTGAAACAAAACTCCACACTTTTTCAGATATTCTGTGCTGCTCAACTCGTGGGCATGTCCCGACAAAATATAATTTTTACGTCACTACTGTCGCCCTCTGCATTTTTCACGTTTAACATCACGTTGGTTGGGTTGGTCGCTTTTGGTCTGAATGGACGGGGATTGATCCGTCCTGCGTCGGCTAAGTCCGCTTTGCTTGTCATCGCTCGAGGATAGGGATAAGGCGGGCCGGGAGTGTAGGGAGGCAGGGCAGGGGCGAGAATCCTCTCATCTTCGTCTTTTATAGTCGCCCCGTAAAAATAGATTCACAGTTCACGACAGACTTTAGGGCTATCAGAGCGGCCCACAGGACGACCCTCAGCCTCACCTAGCGTTTACGGCGTTTCCCATTCCTCCCCATTAATTTATACAGTGTGGAATGGGGGATAAAGGGATGGCTCTTTGACGACGACAACGTCGCTGGATAAAAATTTAGTCACTTCATTCCTTCCGCCCACCTATCGTCCTGGCTAAAAATATTTTAAAAAAGGATTCGACGCGTGAAATAAAAAATGAGGATATGCTAGAGCATTCAAAAGAGTATACAAATCTCTTACTAATTTTGGAAATTGCGACGTTTAATTATTACAGACCAAATTCGTGCTGTCTAGCCTGTAAAAACAATATTTTATCAACAAATTACGCGTGGCTGGAGTCATGATAATCAAGAACCTTTAGCGACAGTTTTGTATCGCTTCCCATCTCTTCACATCCCCCTGTCATGTATGTAGTACTCTTTCGCTTTGTTTGCGCGCTTCCCTCTCTCGATCCCATCCAGCAATTAGAGGAGGACGGCGGGAAATGACGGGGTGCGCCGGGGAGGACAGAACACCTTCTGCAGCCTCCTCTTGGGAGAGCTTTACGGGCGCCTTTTAATGACGAACGTCCGCTAGGAGCCCCACCCCCAGCCCAAAACGAGTCACCGGACTTTGCTTCTTTTTCTTTCCTTTTACTTTTGTCTTTTTGGTCATTTACTTTCGAAATGTCCCTGAACGATGCTTTATTGCGGGGCCTAGGGAGGCTGACACACATTTACACACCAATTTCAGTGAGAAAAAAAAATTAAAAATTCTATTTAAAAAATATAAATATATATTTATATTAATTTTAAAAAATAAACGCGTGTACAGTTAAGTCGACGAGGCTTATGGATCTTGGTCGCGGACGACTGGCCGATACGTGCATGCATTTAAGCAGCGCGCAGCGCTGTAAGGCTCGGCCCCGGCCGGAGCGGTATCCTAACGTGACGACCGTCTGTCCGTGATGGCTGTTCATTTTACGACCCATGCAGACGACAGTCACATCAGCGACATCAGCGCACCCCGCGGGAGCCCCGTGTCATTACTCCTCAGCCCCTTCGCCGCGCCCCTCCCCCTCCCCCTCCCCGCCCCACACTCTCCTTTTCGCGTTCGGCTGCACGGGACGGCCAGCGGGGCATGCTAATGCTGTCCGTCCTGCAGACTGATTCAGAAGAGCGCTCTCCTCGCCCTGTCTCTCTCGCACTCATGGTATGCGTCGTACAGGTGCGAAAGAGACAGAGCAAGGAGAGCACTGTTCTGAATCAGTCTGTTGCCCACGCTCTTCGCGCCCGCCGCCCGCGTATCCGTCCCGAGGGGCACTTCACTACGAATTCTAGCGTATACCAATTTTCCCAATTTTTCTATTTTTTCGCAAATTTGCTAGAATTTTACGTATTTTTTCCCCTTGATTTTTTTTTCTGACGTTTTCTTGTTGGTTTTTTTTTCCTTTTTTTATTTTTTACTGATTTTATTCTAGGATATGTACACTGATTTTTTGAGTGAAGGACCCCTTGACCCGTCCTCGCCCCTGCTGCTCCTAGAAGACCGGCAACCTGAACGCACGGTGAGCTAACGACTCATCCCTAGCGTCTCCAGACGTTAGAGGCGGTCGAGGGGTGAATGCGGGCAGACGGATGACGTCAACGGGAGAGGATCTTTCGTTTTCGTTGATCGCGCGGTGCAGAGACAGCAGGCTAAGAAAATCAGAAAACTTATCGAAGAAAGCTTCCGCCTTTGCTTCCAGCACCCTTTTCTGTAATGCCACACCACGGATTACGAAGCATACCCCGTGCCTCCTCCCAAATCCCACACGACCCCTCCCCTCCCCGCTCCGCCACCGGTCTCTACCACCGCTGTGTCGGTGGGCCCGGTGGCGGTGGGCCTCGCTTTTGTAGGATGCACCTAGTTAGCTCTTTTGGGCGAGCCTGCCGCCTGCCCTGCCGCCCTGCTGCCGTCTGATTCCGCAGGTCGCTCTCGCGCCTCCGTCCTTGTCGCACTCATGGGGCTTTGCCACCCCCGACATAGGGCGTCGCCACAGGTGCGACAAGGACGGAGGTACGAGAGCGATCCTCGGAATCGCTCGGCTGCCGCCTGTCAACAGGCTGCTTGCGGGTCCCTTGCGGCGGGTCCCTCTGCGGCGCGTCCGACCGTGTTTCGCTCATTGTGCCGCTCCGGCCCGGCGGGCCCGGCAGGGCGCGCTTGGCAGGTGCTCGCCGACACCTGGCCGCCCCAAAGGCAGCCCTGCGGGTTGGCCGGGCCGCGCCCGCTGGAGCCCGAGCCCGCCGCTGCGCTGCATGTAGCAGCGTTGCCAGGTCGTTATTGTTGTTATTAGCATCACAGTCGGTTTGTTTTCCTTTTTTTTTGGGGGGGGGGGGAATGGTTTTAAAACAAATCAAGTGGTACTTTTCTATACTTGTGTTTTGCTCACCTTCAATATCTGCTCTTCTTCGCTTTTTTTCTTTTCTTTTTTTTCCTCCACGGCCTGGCCGACGGGGAAGGATCCGAACATTATCCGTGAGTTTTGGCCAACGTTTCGACGGCCGGGCCGGGCCGGGCCGGCTCGCGCTCGCTCGCACGCGTGCCGCGCGCGCAATGTTTGCACACATACCCTCTCCTCCTGAGACGAGGCGCTCCTCCCGAAAGTCAAACAGACCTGCGCCTTATTGCTGCTGCTGCCGCGCGCGCGCGCATACCTCTGCCGCGGTCTTTTGTTCCTGGCCAATGTCCGAAGCCCGTCGAAATATGTCGACAGCTCCCTTACTGTACCGCCCTTCGCCCTCTCCTGCCCCCGACCGACCACCGAGGCCGCCCGCCCCGCCCCGCCCCGCCCCGCCCCGCCCCGCCCCGCCCCGCCCCGCCCCGCCCCGCCCCGCCCCGCCCCGCCCCGCCCCGCCCTGCCCCGCCCGGACCGCTCGGACCCTTTGTTGTGCTCGCATAATCCTGACGTGTTCCTTTACCTGCACTGCAAAAATGATCGGCGCAGAGTCAGGTCCGGCGGCTCGCCTCGTCGCCTCGGCCCCGCAGCCCGCAGCACCTCGTTCTCTTCTCGGCTGTCGCAGAGAGACTCTCTCCATCGCGATGTCACCTCTGCTTTTAGTCGTGATGTTTATTTTCAAGTAGTTGGGGTAGCTAGGGGAAAACTACTCTGAATTTTTGTGTACAAATTTCTTGAATTTATTTTGTGAATTTTCGGGAATAAGTCGGCTGGTGCTGTGCCCGGCTCCTCTCCTCGCTGCCCTCCTCCGAGGGGCCCTACAACAAAATCTGTTAAAATCAGAATAAAAAACTCCATGAAAAACAAGAGAAACAGAAAATATCAGAAAAATAAGAAGAAAAAAACTCACTAAAATCAAGAAAAATCAAGAATAATCAGAAACATCAGAAAATTTTGTGAATGCTTGAATTGATAGAGAATAAGGAGCCTTCGCCCTCCTCCCTTGCCAGCGCGCGGAGCAGGAGCGCAGGCAGCGCGGAGGGCGCGGGCGCGGGCACAGCCGGGCACAGCGGTACAGCCGGGTACAGCGCAGTGCGGTGCGCCGCGCGCCGCGCCGGTGTAATGGTGTAAACCCGGAGGCGCTCGTATCATGTTTCTCTGAGTTAGACAGGTGGGTAACCGTGGCTACGCTCCGGCTTCGTGTCTGAACTACAGAGAGAGAGAGAGAGAGAGAGAGAGAGAGAGAGAGAGAGAGAGAGAGAGAGAGAGAGAGAGAGAGAGCGGGTGAGAGGGAGAGAGAAGAGGAGGGCCGGGAAGAGAGGGGCTGCGCGGGGAGACAGGTCTGGTCCACAGTAATTGCTCTTCCTAGGAACCCCCTACCCCCTCACAGACAATGGAAGAATTCCTCCCGGCATCTCCCGCTCCCCTTTATAATAACAATCAGGCCATAATGCTCGTCAGATACCTTTCTTGTCGGTGTCGCCAATGTGTTCACAAACTTTCAAATGAAACCTGGCTGCTGCTGGCATTTCGGTTTTCTCCTGCTGGTAACTTACGCAAAAGATTTTGTTTTTACGTTATTACTGGAAAGTAAAGCGTCTTGAATCATCCCTCATAAGGCACCACGCGGTTTTCTTCGGGGCAGATGTGATGCGTCGAGGTCGACACCTCTCTAGATTTCCTAGTGCAGCTGACTCACCACCGCGGCCCCGCCAGACACAGTAATGACCCCCAGCGCGGCGCGGCCGGGCCAGGCCGTCGGGGAGCCCCCTCTCCTACAAGGTGCCACGCCTACCCGTATCGGTCATTGGGGTAAAATTACATGTCTCCAGGAGACTGACCGTTTTCATTCTCGATTGAATGAAATATTGCAGGGGGCGGGCGCCAGGGGCGTGGCGAGGCGGGGTGGGGTGGGGTGGGGTGGGGCGGGGCGGCCCGAGGCAAACATAAGGGACCTCCCAAAGTTGCGTTGGGCTTGCAGGCGTGTGCCGGGCCGGGGGACTGGCCCGCCCCGCCCCGCCCCGGCCCGCCCCGGCCCGCCCCGCCCCGGCCCGGGCCTCCCTTGTTTGATTTCTCTCCCCTCCACCCACACCCCTCGCCCCGGCGTTTTCTCCTCCTTCTCCTCCTACTCCTACCTTTACATAGGTTAAGTGATGGGCGCACCCCTTAGCAGACAACACACGATTATAGTTTGTTTTAACGCGAATGGAAAATAACGCCAGTTTATTCCGTGAAGAATGGCCCGGCGGCTGTCTCGACTATGCTTACATGTATGCGTACCTGCAGGAGTGCGCGGCTCGTTGTCACGTCATACTGAGTTTAGACTCAACTGTAAAATTACGCAATTCTTGGGTCATTTTTTTTATGGTTACACGTGCTTCACACATTGCTTATCGGATTTTAAATTTCATCTTTCAAGAATTATTTTAGAAGCCGGACCTCAAAAGAACCGCGTGCGCAGCGTATTCACTTTGGGAGCACTGACCCCAGGGTGTTTCCGGCTGCCGCTGTGTACGTTATTTCCTATCCTCGTTGCACCATTCACTCCCTCGCACCGCTAGGATGGGATTGGGAGGAGAGGGGAGAGAGTGAGAGGGAGAGGGAGGGGGAGAGAGAGAGAGAGAGAGAGAGAGAGAGAGAGAGAGAGAGAGAGAGAGAGAGAGAGAGAGAGAGAGAGAGAGAGAGAGAGAGAGAGAGCAGCCTTTGCGCGCGGCGCGGCTGCAGAGTCCGTGCGCGTCCCGTCGTAAAAGTCATGTTTAATATTTGGAAGAGATCTCTTACCACCTTTAGTAAAGTGTTTACGCTTCGGCTTAACCTCGGGGCGGAGTCGTACAGCACAATGAAAACACAAACAGGCCGGCGCGGCGGGGCAGGGCGGGGCGGGGCGGGGTGGCGGTGCCACAGCAGAGGGTGGTGCCGGTGCCACACGTGGAGGGAAGTCCGGCCCGGCCCGGTGCGGCGTGGAGGACATGAAGCGCGCCGTTACGACACGGTGGCGCCCTCGCCCTCGAATTGCGATTGTGATTGAGAGCGTATTTATAAGGTAAATGGCGAATACAATAAGTTTATGGTTTAAGCATAGCTTGTTTGCAGTCCCACATATATGGCGAAAATTAATTTTACATGGATGAAATGTGGGGATCTCTGCCGTGAAAATTGCCGAGCGACTTGAAGCCAACGCTCTTCAGGAACGGCACGCGCCAAAACAGAGCACTTGTGGCGGGGCGGTGCTCATGAGAATGGAGACCTGGCGGGCGGGGCGGGGCGGGGCGGGGCGGGGCGGGGCGGGGCGGGGCGTGGAGGGGAAGAGGAGGTGGGGAGTGTTTTTGGCCGTGGGGCACCACCAACAGAAAATTGGGTCGGAATATATGCATAAGGTGAGGGATTTAATGAGGAAACGTCGCTACTCACTCAAGAGCAGCAGAGGAGGGAGATGAGGAAAGAGAGAGAGAGAGAGCAAGAGAGACAGAGAGAAAGGGGAAGAGGGGGAGGGGAGGAGCGAGGAGAGCGAGAGAAGAGGAGGCATTTCGTTGAAATGTTTGACGCCCCCGGCGGGGCTGCTGCTGATGTGCAGCGCAGACATCATTAAAAATTCAATCGTTTCGAGTCATTAGGATATGGAGCGGCGCATAAACAAGTACACCTGTAACAACACCTGCATGGGTATCATGTTTATTTCCTGATGCCATACAAAATAATTTGACCACCGTGGGGTCCGCCTCTGCCGGGTGTCCGATTAAACTTAAACCTCAGCCAGTGAAGGTCCCGCCGTGCTGCCGCCGGTCCGGTCAGCTTTGACCCGCTCAGCCCGCCCCGTCCCGTCCTTTGTCTCTGAGAGACTGCAGACCAGGATTGTTTATCCAGACTCTTCAGAGGCTCGGGCCGCGGGCCGCGCTGCACTGGGCCGCGTCACTCCCCGACGCGAAAAGATCTGTACGCTATCAGGTGGTTTTAACTTTGTTCTGACGAACAGAGACGTACAGGTTGCGACCCTCTGCAAGTGGTTCGCTGAGGTTCGCTTCGTAGGTCACAGCATGTTCGTCAAGGTGCGTCAAAAGTGCGCAGATGTTTCACTTTGCACCCTATTCCGAACTCAGAGCGAACATAGTTCGTTTTGGCGGCAACGTACCGGGGTCGCTACTTCTTCGCCATCAGAGCGACCCATAATCTGTTTGCCTGCGGTACGCTTTCAGTTCGCCATTAGTTCGCTTGCGGTACGCTTTGAGATCGCCTGCGGTCCGCTTTCAGTTTCGGTACGCTTTCAGTTCGCCTGCTGTATGCTTTCAGTTCGCTTTTGGTTCGCTAAATGTTCGCTTTTAGTGCGCATTTGGGTACGGGAGGGGTTGCGGGTAGAAAAGCGCGTGGAAAGGAGAGGGGGGGGGGAGGGGCCCGTTTAAAAATGTGCAGCCCCGAATTCAGTCCGGTCAGCCGAGCTCTTCACGGGCTCTCGCCCAACGGCCAGCCCTCAGATGCACCCGTAATGTTACAAAAAACGCCAACCTCTGGTCTGGATGTGGCCGAAAGCACTATTCGGGCCAATGCCGGGCTTTCCACGAGCGGGTTTGCCCGAAATGAGGCCTGCCCTTCCTGGAGCACGCCGTGGAGTGCTCTGCACCAGCTCGAAACCGCTGCCGTGCACCAGAAGTCCCTCCGCCCGCCTGATGCCGTGCGAGAGAAGCCTGCACTTTCCGCGTGCTCCGTAACTTGTCCTGCCATACACAACTATACATCTCTCCATACGGGCCGCACGAGTCACTTACTGAAAAAATAAGAAACACAACAAGTACCGGGTGTTTCTTTGAATGCGTAAGAGTGTTGTGGGTTTGCCTACCCAATTCACCCGTAAAAGAAAACATCTAAGGACTCGAAGGCACCATGGCCCCTGCAGCGCTTGCGAGTATGTAATCCCGCAACCCTGTTACGTACTCAAAGAAACACCCGGTACAACCAGTGCATGTGAGCTTCAAAGCCATCACGCGCTCAGCGTAAGCGACACATCCTCACACAACGGCAGCTGGCGTCGGACTGAGGAGGAGACGGGACGGGACGGGAGATGGGACGGCGGGATGGCCCGGGGGCCCCGGGCCGGAGCAGGTAGCCGATGACACCGCCGCTGGGTTTAATCCCCGTGGCTTGTGCAGCGCACCCCTCCCCCTCCCCTCGTGAACCGATGGCGAACTCAAGTCGCTGTGTTCGCTTCCAGAGCGACTCGATGGCGAACTCAAGTCGCTGTGTTCGCCACCAGAGCGACTCGATGGCGAACTTAAGTCGCTGTGTTCGCTACTAGAGCGACTCGATGGCGTACTCAGTTCGCCTAGAGGGGGACCACTGGCGAACCTCCGACGAACCTTCGTGGCGCTCGCCCTGAAGCCTGGCGAACCTCGGCGACCCATTGGCGTACCCGGCGCGAACCTCCGCCAATCGATAGCGAACTGAAAGCGCACTAAAAGCGCACAAATCTTTTTGCGTCGGGTCATTGCGTCAGCAAAAGCATTCCACGCCGAGGAAACCCGTGCACTGGAACACACCAAGTACGATTTGCCCGCATGGAAAAAAGTACACCTTAAAGACACTTAAAAGTATACTTCCACGAAAAGTACACTTTGAAAGTATACTTTTAGTATACTTTTAACGTGTGCTTTCAATGACACTTCGGGAGAGCACTTCGGATGTGTAAATATTCTGTTATTTTCTCGTCATCTAATGTGCACATTACTAGACACAAATAATTTGTGTCAGTAAGTCTCAAAAATGTGCATATTGCGAAATACAACTCAAGACGCCCCGAGGAACACTTTTAATAGTGGCGTAGTTTTGTCATGCTGAGTGAATATTCCAAGACACTACTTTATATTTTAAGAAGTGTGAGTGAATGAGAAGATAACAAACACCAAATATTGTCTTTGTGTTGTAAATGCGCATGTGAAACGCTGCACGGTCGCTGCCGAAGTATGCAACCTAGCACACATGCATAGGTAGGCAGGGGAAGCTACTAGAAGTGGGATAAAAAAAAATATTATATTCCAAAGCAAATATTTGCTCTGATTGGGAGTTTCCGCCTGTTCAGTAAACTCTTTCCACGCCTTGAAATACGACGTGCACACACAGATACAGGGATAAAATACATTCGTGTTTACATTTTCTTCACTTTCTTTTTAATTTAACTCATCGGCTGTGCACGATAATGGCTCTGAATAATAAAAGTTCCTAAAACATAGATGGGAACAGTGCTACAGTGAACGTTTACTCCCAAGTATACTTAAGTATACTTAAGTATACTTCAAGTATTCTTTAAGTATACTTTAGCGACACTATCGCAACAGTGCATGGAGCTCAGAGCATCTACCATGTGACTGCGAGCCAACGCGGCACGGTCATAACGGCAGATTGGCTGCGTGGTCTAACGTGTGTGTTTTCAGATCGCAGGTCCGAGGTTCAACTCCCAGTGGTCGCAACTTAATTCCCGGGTCCTTCGATGTTCAGTTTCGGTACTGGCGAAGAAACCTAGGTCGTAGGTAAAAAGAAAGAAAAAAAAAAAGAGGGAAAATTTTACGAGGGTGGGGCTGAAAATAACTTTTGCAAATACAGTGTTGGGTACACCTTTTCAACACCTTAATGACACTTTTGCCAATACTTTAGTTACACTTTCGAACTCACATTTCGACGGCCAAAGTATTCCAAAAGTATATTATTCCCAATCTGCTAGAGTTAGAGTATACTTCAAGTATACTTTATGTATACCTAATTACTTTAGATATACATAATGTATACTCAACAGGACACTTTCAAGTACACATTTTCTGCTCAAAAGTCACTTTAAACTGTCATTTACTTTGACTTTCGAAGTGTCATTTCCATGGTACTTTTTTCCATGCGGGTGGTGCTCAATCCCATTCCCCAATGCAGCCTTGCGAGAAACTTGAGTTCGATTCAAGCGCCTATAGGGTCAGATTTTTGAGAACAAAGTGGGTTGATTTGAGCTCCAATATTCAAGTACCCGGGTACTCTTGATATTTTCAAATCCCCGTGCGGATGCATGCCTCAATTTACAATTATCAATTTATAACTTCAAATTCACCAGTCAAAGACTTACGACATTTCTCGTAAATTAACCACATTTCTTGTAAATTAACGACATTTCTTCTACGATATTTCCCGTAAGTTTACGACATTGCTCGTAAATTTACGGCATTTCCTCGTAACTTTATTGAAATTGTCGTATTCGTAAGGAGGTAAAGTCGTAACTTAACGATAAATTTCGTACTTTTCTGGAAAATGTCATTACTTGCAGCCAAATCTCGTAAATGGTTTCTATTTATGTGATTCGTGATTTCATGACTTTACGTTGCATTGTGGAAAATTCTTCCAACAAAAAAAAAAAAAACGTTAACGCTAACGCTAACGTGAAAGCAGATGACTTTAAACTAATACTTTAGGCTTACAACGCTTTTCTTACTACGTTTGACGCTGATTACATTAACTTTACAACGCTTTTCTGACTACGTTTGACGCTGATTACGTTAACTTTACAGCGCTTTTCTGACTACGTTTGACGCTGATTACGTTAACTTTACAACGCTTTATTTCTGACTACGATTGACGCTGATCACGCTTTCTTTACAACGCCTTACTCTACGATGCAAACTTTACTTCAGTACACGCTGCTGATACTATGTATCATCTGCTAAAAACTTCAAATAACACCGCTATGGTATAGCATTCCGTGTGGCGGGGCGGAGCGGAGCGGGTGGCGGAGCGTGGCTCGGCGTGTCGCGACGTGGCGAGGCGCGCGAGGGGGGCCCTAGCTTTATGGGTAGTAAACGGGAGCGAACCACAAGAGCTAAAAGTCACAAGCGCTAACGCCACAAGCGCTACGATTCACAAGCGCTATAGGTCACAAGCGCTACGATTCACAAGAGCTAAAAGCCACA
Source organism: Frankliniella fusca (assembly GCA_029379305.1). Classification (NCBI taxonomy): domain Eukaryota; kingdom Metazoa; phylum Arthropoda; class Insecta; order Thysanoptera; family Thripidae; genus Frankliniella; species Frankliniella fusca. The sequence goes on along the minus strand of JAHWGI010000219.1, from coordinate 984,756 downwards.
AGCGCTAAGATTCACAAGAGCTAATGTTCACAAGAGCTACAAGCCACAAGAGCTAAAAGTCACAAGCGCTACGATTCACAAGCGCTAAAAGTCACAAGCGCTACGATTCACAAGCGCTAAAAGTCACAAGAGCTACAAGGAAACCAATCGTTACCGGTAACGGACTTTACTTTCCGACACGGGTGAGAACAAGGGCGAGGATCGAGGTATCGGCTGCCGGTACTACCGCGGTGGCATAGAGTGTAACAGCGGTCCAGCTTCCGTCCAGCCTCTCCCGAACTTTGCCTACTCTGTGCCCCACTCTGTGCCCCTCGCGTGGATGGGACCGCGAGTTCGCGCAACCCCTCAGGAAAGCCGCGAAAGGGATGCATAGAGGACTCTCGAATCGCGATCCGCGGGTCGCGATTTGACGTGCTTGGTGCGGTAACAGTTCGCGTATCCTGCTGGTGTAAATTGCGGTCGCGCCTCCTGTCGCGGGTTCTCGGAGGTGATTCGTGAAGTCCACGCATCCCTTCGTGGCTGTCCGCTGAAGGGTTGCGTGGACTCGCGGTCTCATCCACGTGAGGGTCCGTGAGATCTCGATGCCGAGGGCAGTGGGGATGGTTAGGGAGAGGCTGGACGGAAGCTGGACCGCTGTTATACATTCTATGCCACCCCGGTATTACCGGCAGCCGATGCCTCGATCCTCGCCCTTGTTCTCACTCGTGTCAAAAAGTAAAGTCCGTTACCGGTAACGGTTGATTTGCTTCTAGCTCTTGTGACTTTTAGCGCTTGTGAATCGTAGCGCTTGTGACTTTTGGCGCTTGTGAATCGTAGCGCTTGTGACTTTTAGCTCTTGTGGCTTGTAGCTCCTGTAAACATTAGCTCTTGTGAATCTTAGCGCTTGTGGCTTTTAGCTCTTGTGAATCGTAGCGCTTGTGACCTTTCGCGCTTGTGAATCGTAGCGCTTGTGGCGTTAGCGCTTGTGACTTTTAGCTCTTGTGAATGCCGTCGGTAGTAAACCAGCCATTGGAGCAGGGCTATAGGGCTGCGCATGGTCTGGCTGCAGACGGCAGCCGAGTACTGTAGCGTCCATTGTTTAAATCTACGAATTGCCGATAGCCTGAATATGGACAACGCTAGTCGGAACGGGGCACGGACCACGGACCACGGGGCACGGAAAGGGCACGCTAAAGCCCGCTGCAGCCGCGCTCCTATATATACCTTTAGGAAACAACTTTAACTTTTCAACGCTTATCGCTGGACAACTTTAACTTTAACAACTGTAACTGAAGACGTTTTACTTTTGACGCTGATCATGCTAACTTTACAACGCTTTACGCTAACCACGCTAACTTTACTTCAGTACAAGCTGCTGATACTACGTATTATCTGCTAAAAAACATAAATAGAAATTACAAAATTCATTGTTAATCTACTTTTTATAATTCGTAACCTTACAAAGCAATATCGTAATCACAAATTATATAATTTGTCGCAAATCTAAGAATATTTTTTTTCACAGTGCTGACTCTGCCAGGCTCAGTCGCTCAGCCCTCAGCAGCAGTCCGAGCAGTGCAGCGGCGCAACGGCTGTCAGACGTACGTCAGCAGCGCGTCCGAGCGGGGCGTGGAGCACGCGTGCCAGTCCCGCACCTCCACGTGCATGTGGGAGAGAGATAGGAGACAGGGGGGTAGAGAGGCAGTGAAGGAAGGGGTGCAACCGGGAGGGGAATCCATTCGAACGGTACACCCACACTGATAATCCAAAGTGTTCAACCCTTCAACACTTTAAAGAGTTCAAATACCATTTAAACACATAAATGTGTTCAACAGAGTTGTTGTACACTTACAAGTGTTCAACTCAGAAGTTGTGCACTTAAAAGTGTTCAACTCCCCAGTTACACACTTCCTTAGCTTGGACGCACTGTATTAGGGAAGGGTGCAACTGGGGAATCGAACACTTACAAAGTGCACAACTTTCGAGTTGAACACTTTTAAATGCACAACAACTCTGTTGAACACTTTTATTTGTTTAAATGGTATTTGAACACTTAAAAGTGTTGAAGGGTTGAACACTTGATTTATCAGCGCATGTAAGGCACCGTAACATGCGGAATGGGCCTTACTTACTAATATCCCCGCGCATCTAGAATTTTTGGGAGAGGGCATAGGATTTTTATAATTCTTCTTTTCTTTTTCAAATTTTTAAAGACTAAACAGACGCAAGTATGAGAGTCGTTGTTCATATTATTCTACATCAGACGAATGCTAGCCGTAGCGTTCCTGGTAGTTGGCTTTATCTAGGAAGCTGCTTCTTCTCCCTCTTCTTCTCCTTCTTCCTGGCCCTGCGTCCCGCCCGCGCCTTTGCGTCGCACCGCCTGCCTCCCGCAGTAAAGAAATAGAAATTATATTGTTGCGTGTGGCTAGGGGGTGTAGGGGTTAGGAAAGAAACGCGAGAAAAACTGGGGGGGGGGGGGGAGAAAAAGAGAAAGACTGAGAGTGAAAGAATGAGGGTGCGATAAAGCGAGAGGAAACAAGGTCGAGTCGTATGTGTTGTCTACCTTGCCGGGGGTCTTGGCTGGCTCGGGGCCCGCGGCGCGCGGCGGGAGGTCCGACCAGTGACTGTACCTCCTGGCCCGGGCCGGGGTGATGCACCCGAGTGACGTCACCAGTCACCAAGCCCTTGCGCTATCACCACCTGTTCAACGACACGCTCGGGCCGAGCCGGGCCGGGGGCCGGGCGTCACGGAAGCCGGCGGCCGCGCGGCGCGCGTTACAACACACTGGAGGGGTCGATAGTATCGATGTGAAGCAAAGGAAGAAGAGGGAGTGGGACAAGGAGAGAGGAAGAAAGGAAGAGCAGCCCACCCAGCCGAGCCAGGCCCGCAAGCTAGCGCTAGCCCCCACGACGGGGAGCGCGCGACGCAAGCTATGAGCCTAATAAAGTGCAGATTATGGTTCGCTCGCCGGTCTGGTCCCCGCCACGCCACGCCACGCCACGCCACGCCACGCCACGCCACGCCACGCCACGCCACGCCACCGTGGGGTAAAAGGTATACGGGCGGGGGTTGTGTAGTGAGTAGGGGGTGGTGGAAGGTGGCGTTCGAGACCGCAGGGGGCGGGCTGCTGAAAGCATCAGGGTGATTAAACCACCGAGTGAGAGGGGGAGCGAGCGAGCGAGAGGAGGAGAGAAAGAGTACAGAGGGAGAGAGACGGCACCTTACATGATGTGGCGGTGTCGCTCACCATCTCCCCACACTTGAGCCCTCCTGCAGGGAGGCATTGGGCGAGGGGCACGACGGAGGCGGAGTGGAGCGGCCAATTTGCCCCGAATGAGCAGCAGATTTGGCGATTTGTACACTGCACCCTCTCGGCCCTGCAGCCGCCCCGCCCCGCCCCGCCCCGCCCCGCCCCGCCCCGCCCCGCCCCGCCCCGCCCCGCCCCGCCCCGCCCCGCCCCGCCCCCTACTCCAATCATGGCCCATTGCATCCTGACAATGGGGAGCCGGAGGTCGCACGGCACGAGGAGGCAGAGGAGAGAGGGGGAGCGAGAAGAGATGAAGGTAAGAGGGCTTCTCAGCCGCCGGCCGCGCTTTTCCGTGTGCTCATGCGGGGTTATATATATCGATCTGAAACTCGATGAGCTCGCGAACTTACGCAGAAAATGATTTTTAACGTTTCCTGCAGTCCGTACAGAGAGCAGGGAAGCGCACTGGCTTGGCATTCCTGATCCGCTTTCTTCCGCCCGCCCCCACCCCACCCCTTCGTTTCCCTGGTTGACAGGTTGGCAACCGTGAGCGTCTTCAGCCTTTCCACGCTTCCGCCCCCATCTTCTCCTCCACGCTGAGATTTTGACAGGGGAGGAATCCTCTTTCAGCCCTCTTCCCTGTCGGTATTGTAGGGCGGAAATATTTGTCGAAAGAGGAGCAGCAGAAGGAAAAACAAACCAAGCTGTGAATAGTTTTTACTCACAGGGCTATATTGCGTATGGTATCCTTTTTGCTCCTCAGACTCACTGTTACCCACTCTAACCTTTTTTCCCCCCACCCATACCCATCCCTATAACTTCGCGACCTTATTAAATTTGCCGTCAGGGTAAGAGTTACAACAGCGTGTTCCAGCGAGGACAGCAACTCCTGGGCGGCAGCGCGGGGCGGCAGCAGGTACCGACTGCTGCTGCCAATTGAGTTTAACGACAAGCACCGTCCGACATCGGGCGGGTGGTGTGTTGTGAGCGCGCGCCCGCGCACCCACCAGCCCCATGCTCGCACCGCCTGATGTTTTCCCGCGTAAATACCGCGGTAGAAAGCGTTGGCAACACTGCGCAGGGAAATGGATAGAAAACGGCAGAGACATAGAGAAGGAGAGGGTGAGAGAGAATCAGGGGCAAGGGAGAGCAAGAGGGAGTGAGACAGAGGGAGAGGATGGGAGGGAGGAAAGGGGGGGGGGGGGAGAGAGAGAGAGAGAGAGAGAGAGAGAGAGAGAGAGAGAGAGAGAGAGAGAGAGAGAGAGAGAGAGGGAACGAGAGAAGGGAGGGTGTGCGAGCGCGCTGCGAGCGCGTTGATTCCGTTCTTCGTAATAACCCCGAGCATCAACTTTATGAGTCTTTCCTTCATCTAATGTTTACTGTGGGATTTTATCGCTTTCCCTTAGTCAGTGAGTGCCGCGCCCTTCCCCCGCCTCTCGCCGTGGGGATGGCAGGAACAGTCGGGAAGGGTGACTTTGGGCGCCATTTCGTCCCGCAGTACTAAACGGCCCAACGGATTGCAACCGTCTTTCTCCTGACGCGAAACGCCCTGGTTTCCTCTGCTAGCTCTCAACTCTCAACAACCTTCGGCGCCCCCCGAGGCAATTATCTCAATGTCAACTGCAGCAGCAGGTTAATTGCACTCGGCCCTTGCTGGACAATTGGGACGGTTGATATTGGTCGAGTTTTCGTGCCGAATAAGCGAATTCGTTTCACCCTGCGTCGCGGGCGTGAGGGTAGTTTCGTAGCTTTGATTTTTGAGTACAAACAAAAGCCGGCTGCCTTTGATTCAAAGCGCAGACAACGCATGCGCCTTAGCCCTATAACATGACACTACACATGTCGGCTGGATACCCTATACCTCGTGGCGGGTCGAGTTAGGCCCGGTTAGGCCCGTGCTGGCTTCCCCCCTCTCCCCACTCCCCCTCTAGCCGGGGGCAAACGTGTACTCACCGCACGGCTACCAGCGGCACCAGCGCGCCCAAAACCTGCCTGCACCAGCACCAAGGAGCAGCGGCGTTAAGTTCGGGTAAAATATAATGCGTGATAGGAGTGTGCACTCTAAATGAAAAGTGACAATAATTTGTCCCAGAAAATGGTGCGTTTTTGTACACATCATTTTCGAAGGACAAAATGTCTTACCAAATTGAGACAATTTGCATTCGATATATATTACAAAACATCCCAAATTATTACACAAATTTGTCAAAAGGGATTGGTGTGCACAAATACACAACATTTCTTGGGACAAAATTGTCCCTTTCCATTTAATGTGTGAAACACTTGCGGTAACACTTGGGAGCAAAACTTAAATTTTATGGAAGAAACCACTTCAAGAGAATGCGTTGAACTACACCTCCAGATTTTTATAAATATATATTTTAAATTGTTATCTTCCCTTTAATATAACTTACGACGCGAATAAGCACAAATCAATGAGCTCGAAGTTTACACCCGTCCGAACCGTGAACGTGACCCAACCAAGGGCAATCTTTGTAACGGAGAGACACTCGAGGAGACGAACGAAGACCTTCTGAAGGCCGGGACCCGCGAAGCGCACGTGATCCCGAGTGACAGGTGGGACCGTACAGGGAAGTCCTGTGGGGGGAGGGTAGGGAGGCTCTCGTGTTGCATCGCCTGACCCGCCGGGGTAACGCCCAGTGTCATCGGTGACGTTCGGTGACCATCTCCTTGCTCCCTCCACACCAGAAACATTTTGTGTCTGCTCAACTGCTCAACCCCACAGCTGTATGCACTTGTTAGTGTTCGACTCGGCAGTTGTGCACTTGCAAGTGTTCGACTGTGCCGGAAAACACTTTCTTTGTTGAACACTTCCATTGAACACTTCCAAGTGTATAACTGTCGCGTTGAACTCTTACAAGTACAAAATTAGCGAGTTAATCATTTTCAATTGTTCAACTCTGGGTTGAACACTTGTGAAAGTAAAACTGGGAGTTGCACACTTACAAGTGTGTAGCAGTTGCACACTTCGTTTCATAGTGTGGTTCGTCAATCGGACCGACAGTGAGGGGGAAACAACTCTGAGTTTTGACGTACAAATTTTGGGAATTTTTGCGAACTTTTATTGAATTTTTCTGAATTTTTGCTTGAATTTTACCAAAATTTCAGTGAATTTCTCTTAATTTTCTCAGAATTTTTCTTAATCTTCTTGAAGTTTTCTGAATTACGAGGTGTACAAAAAATTTCAGAGTTGTTTCCCCCACGAAAACACCTCAGTGGCTGAAAAACGCGCGTGTTTCATGTCGCTTCCTCCAGCAATAATGAACGAGAAATACTGTTGACTCTTATTTCGCCGCGACGTAAGACTGTGTGCGCCGCGTGCTGCAGGTTACAAAGCCCCGCCCCGCCCCGCCCCGCCCCGCCCCGCCCCGCCCTGCAGTGCGCCGTTAGCTCGTGCTTCCCCGAAACAGGTGGTAGGGGCTATCGCGCCCCGCCCCGCCCCCACGCCACGCCACGCCACGCCACGCCACGCCACGCCACGCCACGCCACGCCACGCCACGCCACGCCACGCCACGCCACGCCACGCCACGCCACGCCACGCCACCCAGCACTTTGGCGGTCTAACGCGGAGTAAGCCTCTTATATGAAGGCGCGGGAGTCGAAGGCGCCAACGGCTTATAGTGCCATCACCAGTCCGACATCAGCTTAATATTTAATTGATAATAAACCTGTTGCTGCTGCTGGAGTAAAAGGGACGCTGCAAGGGACGCTGCCTGCCGCGGCCTGCCGTCCGTCCATTCAGGGAGCGCGGCGAGGCGCGTACACTGTGCTCAAGGAGAGCCTGAACGTCAATCCGACACGTTACGAGCGAGGTCGGTCGAAGCTCAGGCCAGAAACATGAGTAGTCGATCGCTGAATTTAACCATTTAGCGTTGCGTGCTCTCGCCTGAACGTGTTCCCCGCATTTGGCTCACATCCAGTCGGGGGTTCCTTCGCTGGCGAGTATGCAGTTTTCGTGTATACGCGCGGGTGAAGCGAGTCCAGTAAAGGGCAAGAATGCGGTACTCGTCTCCAAAACAACAAAAACAGACTAGAAAGCGGGTGACACACATATTCTATCGAATTTATGTATTAAAAAGAAAATAAACTCGACCGTTTTTTTCTTTCTTTTTTTCTCCTTTTGGGAATATTTCGACGAGCGGATGCTGGACATAATAGCCGGCTTGAGAGATGAGCGCCTCCAAACACCCATAGCCGTTCAGTGAGCCTAATACCGCGCAGGGTGGGGCGGGGCGGGCGGGGCGGGGCGGGGCGGGGCGGGGCGGGGCGGGGCGGGGCGGGGCGGGGCGGGGCGGGGCGGGGCGGGGCGGGGCGGGGCGGGACGGGCCGCGGCCCCTAAACCTAAACCTCTCTTTAAAACTGAACGGGACGGGCGCTTTTGTTCCGGGCCGAGGCGAGCCCCGAATCGATCACCGGGACCGACAAGGATTATGTTTCCAAACGATGGAGCTCGTCCCGGCCGGTGGCGGTCCGGTGGGGCGGGGCGGGGCGGGGCGGGGCGGGGCGGGGCGGGGCGGGGCGGGGCGGGGCGGGGCGGGGCGGGGCGGGGCGGGGCGGGGCGGGGCGGGGCGGGGCGGGGCGGGGCGGGGCGGGGCGGGGCGGGGCGGGGCGGGGCGGGGCGGGGCGGGGCGGGGCGGGGCGGGGCGGGGCGGGGCGGGGCGGGGGTGTGGACTGGGTGGGGAAAGGGTTGTGGGGAGGGGGGGGGGGGCATGTACCCAGCCAGCCCGTACCCACACGCGTGTAAAACGATACATTTCCCCGCTGTACTGCGGTTCCCATGGCGGGCCCGAGCCGGGCCCCGTCGCACCCAGGGCCGAGGCTGCCGCTGCCGGCCCGACCCGACCCCTCCGCTCTCCTCTCCCCGTCATAAACACGTCGATAGCCCTGGCCCTGCCCGCCACGCGCGGCGCGCAGCACAGGGCGCGGGGCGAGCTATCGGCCCCGGCGGGTAGGCAACACACACGCCACGGGTAGACCTCGGCGGGACGCATCGAAAATACAAAGATTCGGTAGGATCTTGCTTGGTGAAGGTATCGAGGAGGGGATCACTTCAAAAAATCATTGTAGTACAGCTCAAAATCAAAATAAAAGATAAAATCAAAATTAAATCAAGGAGAAAGTCACAGCAAATGCCAAAGTACAAAGTATCAAAATTTCAAGCCAAAATATCAAAAAAAATGAACAAAAAATTGAAAACAAATAAAAACGATTAGAAATAATGAAAATTTTTCAAAAATTTAAAGAAATTTTCCTTCTTTTCTTGAAAAGTCGGAAGAATAATCAAAGCAGAAAAAAAAATCCTAAGTCAAAAATCATTTGAAACGCATCTCTGCAGAAGATCGTATGTTCATGGTGTTCTTCTTCCCGATCACTGCCGGTGGAGAGGACCTGCTGGCCCTGCAGTCCCTCCTACTCCTGTTTGCCCGGCCCGGCCCGGCCCGGCGCGGCGGCCGCAGCCACGCTCAAAGCCCAAGGCGCCGCCGAGGTAGCCAACTTTCAAGCTTTTAAGCGTGAGAATGAGAAAGGGACACCACGACGTGTGTTTGCGTTGGCACGCCTTGCGTATGATTCTGTGTCCGAGAGAGATAGAGGGAGACAGGGGAGGAGGGAGGGAGGGAGGGAGGGAGGGAGGGAGGGAGGGAGGGAGGGAGGGAGGGAGGGAGGGAGGGAGGGAGGGAGGGAGGGAGGGAGGGAGGGAGGGAGGGAGGGAGGGAGGGAGGGAGGGAGGGAGGGAGGGAGGGAGGGGCCGCTCCTCTCTTCCTGTGTTGTCGCCGGGTAAATGTTTGCGCGGCGCGCTGCGCCAGGCGGCCCGCTCGGTCAAGCAGGTAATGCCCCACGCCGGCGTGCCGAGGGAGACACAGAAAGTACCGTTTTACTTTCCGGCCCTTTATGTAGTTGTCGCTTAATTTCCCATGGCACCTCCGATATATAACAAGATTTACTACACTCAAATTTCGACGAAAAATTTTCCTCACACCTCTGGTCTTTAAGGTCCTTAGGAAATTAACCTCGGGAGCAGAGGGGATCCCTCCCCACACATGCCACGGTTCCCAGCCTCCGCTCCCACCAGATGGATGAAATTTCTGTTTCGTAATTTTGTGCAAGCGCCAAGCTTTTTTATACCGCAGTCCGAAACTCCTTTTCATGGGTTCGACCCGGACCGAAGGCACGGCGGCGCCCCTAAAGAAATTATGCGCGTGAAATTCCCGATGAGTTCCGCAGTCACCTCCAGCCATCGGATTCAGAAGAGCGCTTTCGTATCTCCTTCCTTGTCACACGCATGGGTCTCGGCCAGTAGGAGTGAGTGAGAGGGCGCTACAAAACGCTCTTCTGAATCTGAGGGCAGAGGTGTCGAGCAGCGCCGGGCTGGGCCGCGCTGATGTAGCCATCATCCTCGGGACAGCAATTACCTCTCTATCTCTGGGGAGATCTTGTCGATCGTGAAGCCGCCCCGCTGCTGCCCCCACGCGTGTCGCAGCTTCGTTAGCATCCGCGCGCGCCCGGGCAGGAGAGAGACAGACAACCAAACGAACGTAAGGTGTCTGCAGCAGACGAAGCGCGGCGCTCGCAGTTTATGCCTCTTATTGGGACTTTTTCGAGGGGGAAACAACCCTGAATTTTCGTGTGCTCATTTTATTGTAAAAATGCTTGATTTTGTTTTCAATTTTTCTAGATTTAAAAAATTAAAAAAAAAATTCCTTAATTTTTCGTTAAATTTTGGGGATTTTCCTGAATTTTCCTGATTTTTTTCTGAACTACGAGGTTAGAGTTCCCACAAGTCTAAAAACCTAGAAAGGCATGAAAAAACAATTATCATGCGGAAAGTCATTGAGTCAGGGAAATTGCAAGGACGGTCATGGACAATTTCGGGTGACGGGGACTCTTTGTAGGAGAAAATTCAATTGATTCGCTGAGAAGTTTGAAAACGTTAATTTGTAGACTTTTTTTAAAAAAATTGCATCCAAAAAAGTCATGGATATTTATCTCACAAATTTGGACGGGAAAGTAATGGAAAAGTAATGTAAAGTGCCAGGGAGAACCCTGGCCTGCGATCATCTTATACCCCTCCTTCGACGGAAAATAGAATAATCGCGCGACAATCTTATCCCTTTTCGATCATCTTATCCCCCTGCGATCATCAGATACCCCAGCAATTGTCTTATCACCGTCCGCGATCACCTTATCCCTGTGCGATCATCTTATTCCCGTGCGATCAAATTACATATCCACCTGCGATCATCTTATCATCTTGCGATCATCTTATCCCTCTGCGACCAACAAGGGTCTACCACTTCCATAATCCTCCTACACCCCTCTGGATGATTATTGATAATCACATAATCATAATCATGTAAATTTTCCAAATATTGACCAATGTTGACAATTATGGAAAAATATTAGCAAATTTGACCAAAAGTTGCGTGATTGCTGGCCAATAATCAGTAAATATGTTTAAGATAAACTCCAATTATCATTGATAATCACCATTAATCGTAACTGCGGTTATAATCCTCACACGCGATTTTTCAAAGTGGTGGACCCTGGCGACTATATTATCCCCGTGCGATCATCTTACCCCTGCGATCATCTTGTAATCCCCTGTGATCATATTTACCTTTAGCTGTTTAGCTAAAACTTAGCAACACTGCTAAACACTTAGCTGTATTGTTAAGCAATTTGCTCCTTAGCTAAGTTTTTAGCAGTATTGCTAAGTTTTGGCTAAATAGCTAAACTTTTATATGTGCATATATTGCAATTATTTTAGCTGCATATGCTAATCTTTTTTCTCAGTGTGGAAATCTCAAAAGTTTGGTCGGGAAAGTCATGGAAAATGCCAGGAGCCAAATTGTGAAAACCCTGGAGGTTGTTTCCCCCTCGGACTTTTTACTCTCTTCATTGGAGTGACCAGCGACTGAGGGTTGTGGAACAGGCGCAAAGAGTGTACAGATGTTTGTCTTTAGACAAAACAGACAATACGAGATAGTTTAACAGACAATATATACACTGTTAAAAAAATTTCATTACATTTTAATAACATTTATATGAAGCTATTTTCATTACAATTTCATTACAATGTTATTAAATCTTCATTACAATTTCGTAATGAAATTTCATAACACATGTCATTAAAATAATTGCAACTTTTAAAAGGAAATTTCTTTGACTTTAACTCTTTCATATTTGACTCCTCAATGCACTCACGGATTTTTAGGACGGTAACCTTATACGTTTACCGTATTTTGCCGGGAGTTGAACCCGAACCATTGGGTTGGGAACCCCTCGCCTCAGACCACTCGGCCACGAGGACTACCTGAGAGGAGCCGAGCTGTAACGTGGTATCATGCCGCCGCTGGGGGGAGAGCGTTCCCCATTTGTTTAATAAACATGTAATGAAAATTTCATAACATGGGTTATGAAAATGGGCGTGTAATGAAATTTCAATGACGTGTAATGAAATTGCCGTTAAAGTTTATAACATTGTTCTTAAATTAAGAGTGTCATGAAATTTCATGACAACTTTATTAAAATTAATGTTGATTGCGTAATGAAATTTCAAACATTTTTAACAGTGTATCAGACATAGTTTTTACCGTGTTATTTAAAGTAATTTCCAGTCGGTGAAATGCACGCCGCTCGCCGCTCCCGTTCGCCGCGCCGCCGCCATGCCGGGCGGGGCGGGGCTTCCCCATTGGTCCAGGCTGCGCTGGCTGCGCTCCGGTTGCCGTGGCGACGGGACGCCATGGTGACACGCGGGTGACAGCGGCGTGATGGATCACGAGTGGGAGAGGGGAGGGCGGCAGGGCAGAGCTGCGCGCGCGGCCGCCCCGTCCCGCCCCGCCCCGCCCCACCGCGCCCCACCCCACCCCCGCCATTGAGAGCCACTCTAGACACAACGGCGCTCATTCATTGCCTCGCAATAAGCGATCTCAGTGTGGCACAGCGGCAATCAGCTCTTTTTTTTCTTTTTTTCTTTTTTTTTTTTGGTTTTTAGTTTTGCTGACGCGGTCGCGGACGCAGAAGAGTGTGGGACCGTCGTTTTTTTATTGATTGACTTTTTGTAAAGCAAGAACATGAGTATTATTGAGAGGATTCGGGATTCGCGCTCTAGGTTTGCTATGGTCGTCATTATTTGTGGCCTGGTTCTCTCAAGTCAAGTCAAGTCGTTGTTTGAGCGACTCATGAACGAGAACCGCCCTTTAGCAGCGCCACGTGCGCACATGCAGGTAATGATGGACGATGGCGTATCATACTACTTCTTGATGATCGCCCCGGGCGGAGGTGCGACTTAATGGAGGGACGGGTTGACCGCCGTGGTGGGCGCCGCCCTCACCGCTCCCCGCCCCGCCTCGCCCCGCCTCGCCCCGCCTCGCCCCGCCCCGCCCCGCCTCGCCCCGCCCCGCCTCGTCGCTCACACCCACACGGATCAGCCATGCTTGGACCCAGACGGATGGACGCGTCATGAGCCCCGGCGTTTGATGAAGTGTGTGGTTGTGTGTGTGTGTGTGTGTGTGTGTGTGTGTGTGTGTGAGTGTGTGTGTGTGTGTGTGTGTCTATATGGGTACGTTTCTGTGTCGACGGGGAGAAAACAGTTTTAAGCTCTATAGCTGAATTTTTCTGCAAGCTTCAGGGAACGTGCAGCACTTGAACTTGCGGTGAACACTCTTAACTTCTTTCAAAGAAAATTCCTTGTATTACAAAGAATCCTGTGCAACCGTAATACAAAGCCGATACAAAGCAAAATTTTCTTTGTAATACAAAGAAAACTCTTTTGTAATACAAAAAAATTCCTTGTAGTACAAACAAAAGAAAACTATTTGTAATACAAGGATTTTTCTCGACGAAAAATTTCTTTGTATAAAGTTTAGAGTGAATGTCACATCGGTAAATCGCGTACTGCACGGTATTAAAGCGGTATTTCACACATATGTGCACGCAGTGGTCCATCCCTCCCTCGGCGTTTTCAGTCCAGCTCACGATGAAAATTCACCGTCCACGGCATAGTGCTGTAAGTAGGCGTCACTGCACGCCGGAGGTCGGGGATCTCAGACAGCAGCAGACGCGCGCGCCGCACAGGGTCGGACCTCTCGCTCGCTCTTTACACATTCTCCAAGCCAGAGGGGTGATCCCGAACCTCTCTCTCTCTCCTCATGGCCGTGCACCATGAGTGGGACAAGGACAGAGAGACACAACCACTGTGCGGAGTCACCCTGCAGTCTGAGACCCGCTGAGACCTCTGGCTGACAGTGAAATTCATTGCGAGGTTTTATAGCAGTGAGAGAGAGAGAGCAGCCCGGGGGGCAAAGGCGGCTGTACCGCGACGCATGCGTGCCGGCGGGCTGCCTAACCTCCAGGCGTCCGCCTGGACGCGCGCCTGCAGACAGCTGCCAATAACACGTTGGAGCTTATAGCGACCCAAAAGGGCTGCGGACGACGCCAAACGCCACACGGCTCGGCACTCGGCACTGCTGAGGTTGAACATATGAGCGAAATAATGCACCTCCCGCCCTTTTGTTATGAGCACAACGACAAACAGGGAGGGGGAGGGGACGGGAGCGGACGGGACGCCGGTGGGAGCTACGGCTAATAACGCCAAGTTGGGAATATGGGGAGCAAAATCAGCTCTCATTTCATAAGGCCGACATCATATAAAAGGCCATCGTCGAGTGTGTGCACGTTTGAATGGATAATTGCCTCCAGCTGCCACTACTCCCCCCCTCCCTCCCCTCCCGGGCCAGGCCGCTCCCGCGCCCTACCGCGCTTCCATTCTGCTGCTGCTGCTGCTGCTGCTGCTGCTGCTGCTGCTGCTGCTGCTGCTGCTGCTGCTGCTGCTGCTGCTGCTGCTGCTGCTGCTGCTGCTGCTGCTGCTGCTGCTGCTGCTGCTGCTGCTGCTGCTGCTGCTGCTGCTCCACAACAGCATCGTCAGTCATTTTTCCGCATGAGCATTGAGGTAATTAGGGAACGGCTTCCCGGAGCGGACTGCTGCACCAGCAGCAGTAACCACCGGCCTCCACCTATGTACGTGTTTCCGCTTTCTTCAAAAGTGACTTTGCGCGCTAGTCCTGTAGTAGGAGTTTGTCGGTGCGAGATGTTTTCGGGCGTTTCAAAATCAAAAACCATACTGTCTACATTTTTTTTTTTTTAAATATACAAACATAACGACTAAAGGCCCCACTCCAGACTCCAGGTCGCGCACCCTGAGCCCTGAGCCCTCCCCCTCCCCCCTGTACAGCGAGTCTCATTAGACTGGACGAGGAGGAGCCCGGCCCGGCCCGGGCCGCGTGTGTTCGCCACGACGAGTAGAGCCTCTCTCCTCTCCGCTCCTCTTGTACGCCCTCCTCCTCCTCCCCAACCTCCCTCTCTGTCTCGCTTCCTTTCCCAGGCCTCAAGGCGTAAAAATGGGGGTGCTGGAGGAGAAGGCTGCTGCTGTCGGGGGCTGCTGCCGAGGCTGCTGCCGAGGCTGCTGCTGGGGGCTGCGAGGGGAGGAGAGGGGGAGGGGGGGGCGAGGGGAGGGTGGCCGGTGAGGTGAGCGGCTGACGGGAGGTGGAATCTGTTCATTCCGGCAACCCGCGCGTTTCCCTGACGTGGTGTGTATGTGGCGCGGCGTGGCGTGGCGCGGCGTGGCGCAGTGATCATATGCTGACATGCGCCTCGGGCTCTGAGCTACATAAACAGATCTGGTGGTGGCCCGCGGCCCCGCCATAATACACGCGCCGTGCCGCCCTCGCCCACATACGCTCTCTCTCTCTTTCTCTCTCTCTCTCTCTCTCTCTCTCTCTCTCTCTCTCTCTCACACACACACACTCACACTCACACTCTCTCCCTCTCTCTCTCACACACACACACATACACATACTCTCTCTCTCTCTCACTCACACTAACTCGCATGCGCTCGCGTACACTCACACACACACACACACACACACACACACACACACCGAGTCCTGCGTTTGCTGTCACAGGTGCTGCAAATGGTGCGCTAAGGGAGGTATCACACTTCACTCTCCCTCACACGCGCACGTACTTCACACAGACGCGCGCGCGCACACACACAGATGTGAGGAGGGGAGGGCATAGCGAGATGTTAACATGCAAAGGGAACTCAATGAAAAGGAGGGGGGGGGGGGGAAGTTACCGCAGGTTTGATTGTGTGGGTGCAAATATGGGGTTGCAGGATAGCAGGGTGAAATACCCAAGTTGCGCACGGCTATTTCATCTGCGTACAGGGGTATCTCTTTTTCAAAGTGTAGGTACCGAGGGGACTCGGGGAGCGGGACGAAGTCACCGAAATAAAAAGAGAGAGAGAGCGAGAATGCATAGCGGGGTAGCGCCGGGCTTGTTTTCGGCTTTGGCCGTGCGGGGTTGTTGATGGTGAGGCCGGGCGGGGCGGGGCGGGGTGCGGCGGGGCGGGGTGCGGCGGGGCGGGGTGCGGCGGGGCGGGGTGCAGCCGGGCGGGGCCGGGCAGGGCTGAGGGTGCAGCGGGGTGCAGGGTGGGGGAGGGGGTAGTTCTTACGGGGCGTGTACGCGCGTACACGTACGTGACCGGCCTGCGCGCCGCCCCCTTCCCCCTCCCCTCGCCCCTGCCCGGCCCCTGCGCCGTCAGCATGAGCATAAGAAGGGGCTGGCGCCGGGCCGGGCCGGGCCGGGGATGTCAGCTGTCCAGGCCGTAAACTCCCTGAAGGTCTCTGCCAAGTTCTAGGGGGAGAGAGCGCGGGCCAGACTAGACGCACAGCGTATGGATAGAGGTGGGGAGAAAGAGAGAGAGAGAGAGAGAGAGAGAGAGAGAGAGAGAGAGAGAGAGAGAGAGAGAGAGAGAGAGAGAGAGAGAGAGAGAGAGAATGTGTGTGTGTGTGTGTGCGTGTGTGCGTGTGCGTGTGCGTGTGTGTGTGTGTGTGTGTGTATCGCTGACATGTGTGGTCTGATGTGCCCCTGGAGAATGGTGATCCACCCTTCAGCGCGCGGGCGACACGCAGATGCGTCCACGTTCTTATCGTGTCCCACGAATCTACTTCGACTGCTTCTTCTTTTTTTCTCTCCTTTTTTTATTTTTTCCACAGGCGTTCGTTTCCTTGCTTGCGCTACGTGCTAAGATAGATTGACACGTGTCCGTGTTCCAGGATGCTGGGGATGCACGGCTCGTCCGCGGACCTGAACCCGCTGGCCAGCCACCGGGACAACTGCCTCAAGCTCAACTACCTGGCGGAGCGGCAGCAGCAGCTCTGCGGGCTCAGCGAGAACGTCCTCACGGTGAGTGTGCTGCGCGCGGCTGCAGCTGCGCACCTCCGGGGCTCCCACGCCGTCTGAATACGAACATCGCTCTCGCCTCCCCGTCCTTGTCGCACTCGTGGGGCCCTGCCATCCTCAATATAGGGCACCGCCTTAGGTGCGACAAGGACAGAGGTACGAGATCTTCGGAATCAAACGGCTGGGGGCCAAAGAGTGCGACAGGGGCAGAGAGACGAATAACCAGCCTGCACGCTGACGCCTCGAGTTGTTCCGTCCCGCCCGCAGGCCATCAGCACCGGCGCCAGGTTGAGCATCGACGAGTGTCAGCACCAGTTCAGGAACAGCCGCTGGAACTGCAGCACGTTCAGCAACGCCGGGAACGTGTTCGGGGGCGTCCTCTCCGTCCGTGAGTATACTGGAACTACCGCTTTGATTTGTTAATTTTATTTTGCAAGTAAAATTTCTGTCACTTTTTGATAAATTTTGATCTTTTCCCCCGATTTCTGACTTTTTTCTTTTTTTCCAGTTTCTTGTTTATTTTGTTCTTGATTTTTTTAACACTTTCCGTGCGACGGGTCCACACGAGTGGACCCGGCAATTTAGTCGCTTCCGTCCTATGGGTCCAACGTGGGTCCACACCCCTTCATAAATCCTTGCGCCGTCGGTTTTAAAAACTCGCTTTTACCCTCTCCCGCCTGGACAGTATGTTCCCGTGCCTGCTTTCAGCTACGAGCGCCAGTGGTTGGGGGAAAAAGCGGGTCCACGAGGGTGGACCCCCCGCCGTTGGGTCTGTTCTGTTTTAGCGGGTCAGCGGGTACACACTGTGGACATATCCAGAAAGGCGTTCTGAGGCCTGCTGATCAATCCTAAGTATAGAAATTTTAACGTAATTTTTTTTGTCTCTGTCTCCCCTTGTGCACCCCTGCGGAACTTAGCCGCTGGAGAAGTCGGTCGGATCGGACCAACATGCAAAATGAGACCTATCTAGAAATGCGTTTTGAGACCTGCTGATCAGTCCTAGGTATAGAAATTTTACCGCAATTTTTTTTCGATTTACCCCTTGTGCACCTCTGCGGGACTTCGCCGCATAGAGGTGCACAAGGAGTGCACCTCGTGCACCTCTATGCGGCTAAGTCCCGCAGGAGTGCAAAAGGCGTGAGACGAAAATATTTTCGACCGGCCTGGGCCGACTATTCCGGCCCAAACTGAGGCTCTAAAACAGACTGAGCGGCGACGGGTCCACATAGAGAGAGAGTCCACATAGTGGACCCGGTCGGTATGCCTCGGAGGGTACATGAAAGTATCACACACCAAACCTAAGACGCCTAGCGTCTCTGTAGCGACGCCAATTGAACTAAACAGTCTCCGCCTGTGAGGGCGGGCGCTAAAAAAGGGCCCCGCACGGAAAGTGTTAATAATGTATCTTTTTTTCTTGATTTTGTTTTAATTTTTTTGATTGCTATTTTTTGTGATTTGTTTTTTAATTGATTTTTGAGGGTGGGGCACTGATAAACCAATGGCCTCCTACGGAACGCCAATTTGCTGCCACTTTCAATGCCGAGAATTGGCATTCTCAGTGGAGAAGGCCAAACTTTGGCATTAAAAGTGGCCAGAAAACTGGCCTTCCTCGGAGAAGGACAAAATTTGGCATTAGATGTGGCCGTAAATTGGCATTTGAAAAAAAATTCTCAAAACTGGCCTTAAAAATGGCCGCACTGCGTTTACAGGGGGAAGGGCGGTTTACAACGATTTTTCGAAGTGACCCCCTCCCCCCCCCCACCTCGGAAAAGAATTATGGACGACGTCAAAGTCAAGGACCATTTCCATTTTGACATCGTACTGACAGTCAAGGCTCAAAATGCTCCCAGGGATGGGCAAATAAAGTGCACGCGGCGAGATATTTTGCGAACAGCGCGAGATATTTCGTCGCGAACGGACGAATGGGCGTTCGTTTTCTCGCCGGCTTCGCCTTGGCTTGCTTCGCTTCACGCTCGCTCTCCGCTCCGCCCTGCAGACAGCCGCGAGACGGCCTTCATCTACGCCATCTCCGCGGCGGGGGTGGCCTACGCCGTGACGCGGGCGTGCTCGAGGGGCGAGCTCAACGAGTGCTCGTGCGACAGCCGCGTCCGCGTGCGCAAGACCAAGAAGAAGTGGCAGTGGGGCGGCTGCTCCGAGGTGAGCACGACGACAGACCATTTCGTAATGAGTGCTGCGGGACACAAAACTCTCATCGACGGTGAAGGGGTGAAGTGCTCGGCCTGGAAGGCTTGAACGCCCCCAGCCAACCAGCGGCGCTCAGCAAGCACAAGAGGAAACATGCTTGGGGGAAATATGCATACTGCTAGAATTTCGTGGAACAACACTCGCCGAGGGTGATTTTAACTGTTTCCAACGGGGCACCCCCGCGCCCGCGCCCGCCCCCTCCCTACTCTCCTCTCTCTCTGCCGCAGGACATACGCTTCGGGGAGAAGTTCAGCAGGGATTTCGTGGACTCGAAGGAGACGGGAGACTCGCCGGGGGGGCTCATGAACCTGCATAACAACGAGGCTGGAAGACGGGTGAGTAGATGTCGACGCCGCCGCCCACGCGCACCGCCTGGCACTGATTTTAATACCGTAAGCTATGTTGAATGTCATCGTGAGCCACATAGCCATGCGCCCTGATTCACCACAGCGAACAGTGGCGAGCAGTGGCACTGACCGTACTTTACGGCGAGATTTCATCGTAAGCTACAGTGCTGAAGGGTTCACTGTAACTCACATATCGAAATTTCCCCGTTCACAGAAAAAACTTATTCGTCTTGGTTTTCAAGGAGCCTCTGAGTATTTTCCCCTTAAGAGCTGCTTGTTTTTTTCTAAAACTGCTTGGAAACCAGGACGTCGTTTTCTCTGTGTTAGGATCGTGGTAAGGATGTATCAGTGTGTACTTATTTCGCGGTACTATATACGGACAGAGTTTCATCTCTTTTAATTTAGGGCCTGAAAAGTGCTCGACCAACGAGCTCTTTTCCTTCGTCTAGGCGAGAAGTGGCAACTCCCGTACCTGCGCGTACCAAGTCGTTCTGATTTTTTTTCCCTTTCATTATTTCTGACTTTTTTTATTTGTTTTCAATTTCAGTTCATTTTTTCCCTCGATTTTTCGGATTGTTCCGCAACTTTTTTCTTGATTTTTGTTTTTAAATTGTACCAGGTGGCTGATGGACCCCGGGCCCCGGGCACTTTTTGCACTGCAACCCGCCCGCACCGCTCCATCCGGGCATACCCCCAATATCCCCCTCAGGTGCGGGGGCGGGGATCGGCTTCGAGCGCGGACGCTCCGCTCCGCCATTGTTGTTGCAGCCAACGCCCCGAAAGGGCCCTCTCGCGGTTCGCGCGCGTTGTACGGCGGGGCGTTACAGGGAGGAGGTTCGCGGTTTCGCGGGAGTAATAACCCGTGAGTCCGCGGGGAAAGCTCGCGGTCCGCGCGTCTTGCATCGCGCGAATCTCGCGTACCGCGAATTTTCTGCAGGTCCTTCGCGGACTGCGAGCTACCCGCGAGAAGGATCCGCGGACCGCGCGACCTTCCCCCGAGGAGGATCCGTGGTTCCCGAGATACCCCCGCGGCAGGACCCGTGGACCGCGAGCGCGAGCTTTCCTCGCGGACTCGAGGGTTACTCGAACCTCCCCCCTGTAACGCCCCGCCGTACACCGCGCGAACCGCGAGAGAGCCCTTTCGGGGCAACAACAGTGGCGGAGCGGAGCGTCCGCGCTTGGAGCCGGTCCCCAGCGCCTGATGGGTGTGCAGTCCCGGATGGAGCGGTGCGGGCGGGTTGCATAGTACAAAAAGTGCCCGGGGTCCATCAGCCACCTGGTATTTGATTTTGAAAATTACGTTTTTGAAGCCGTACAATGATTTATCGAGTGATCCCCCATCCCCCCACACCCCGGCCGCGCCTCTAATGCATACTCTCTCTCTCCTCTCTCTGTCTCTCTCTCTCTCTCTCTGCCCGCCGCAGTCCATCCGGTCGCGCATGGAGCGGGTGTGCAAGTGCCACGGCATGTCCGGCTCGTGCTCGGTGCGCGTCTGCTGGCGCAAGCTGCCGCCCTTCCGCGTGCTGGGCGACGCGCTGGCGCAGGCCTACGAGGGCGCGACGCAGGTGCGCCTCTCGGACAAGCGCCGGCGCCACACCAAGAGCAAGCGGCTGCGCGCCGTGTCGCGGGAGATCAAGCCGCCCAACCGGACGGACCTCGTGTACCTGGAGGAGAGCCCGGACTACTGCGAGCGCAACGACACCATGGGCATCCTGGGCACCAAGGGCCGCGTCTGCAACCGCACCTCGCCCGGCCTGGACGGCTGCCGCCTGCTGTGCTGCGGCCGCGGCCACAACACCCGCATGAAGGAGGTGGAGGAGAAGTGCCAGTGCAAGTTCGTGTGGTGCTGCAAGGTGCAGTGCCAGACGTGCCGCGTTCGCGGCGAGGAGCACACGTGCAAGTGAGCGCGTCCGCCCCCCGGCCCGGCCCGGCCCGCCCCGCCCCGCCCCGCCCCGCCCCGCCCCGCCCCGCCCCGCCCCGCCCCGCCCCGCCCCGCATTGTCAAAACAACGTTAATGTGACGGGACGGCTGCGAAAAGTACTGACTGGCATCATTGGCATCAGAGCAGGCCCCTTCCAAGATGACCACACATTGATGTCATTTTGACAAACCTTGGCTGCTGTGGGGGGGGGCGGCGATCACGAGCTCTCTTCATGCGACTGGCTACATCTCCCTTCTCCCCCCCCCCCCCCCTCTCCCTCTCCCCTTACTATTTCCCCTTTTTGTGTGGCACGGGCCCAGTTCGTAGCACGGCCAATCTCTGTCGACTAGAATAAGAGCTGCATTCTTGATCAACAATTCATCAGATTTAAAATCAACACCTCCAACAGGCCAGGTCTTTGAGTTTGAGGAAGTGATGTGTTCCAAAAGTCTGACTGCTTAGAAAAAAAATTAAAACAAAAAAAAATTAAAAATAAATAAAAAATAAAACATATTTATATTTCAGCAGCACATTATCGAAATTTTTATCTCTTTTTCAGAATATGAAATTTCTCTCTCACTTCAATTTTGTAAAGATCCATGGTAGTACATAATTTGAATGCACCAAATGTCCTCCAATGAAAAGTGGACACATTAACACTGCCAAATTGACTTCTCACCTTGTCCTATATACATTTGTAATTCACCTAACAAGCAGTACGAAAATGCTTTGCACTGTTGTACGTTATGTGTAGAAGCCAATCACCTCAACTCATATCTGATATGCATTATTTAGAAATTTCAGGAGTAAGATCAGTGTTGAAACATAATGTATTATTAGGTAGCAGGTGTAGACTTTCTTTGTTATCTTTATTTATATTTATTTTCTGTCAATGCTAATTTTTTATTTTGTTTTATTTTGTATATATGTTGTTATGTAATTTTACCTCTGTTTATGACTTGTAGAGCAGTATTAATAGTTTAATGTAAGCCACGTTCCAAAGTCACTTGTTTGTTATTTTTAAATTAAACTAATACAAAAAACTACAATGTAGAAGTTTAACACAACATCTTGGACTTTGCATGTCAGACATCTTTTATCAATATAATGGCTAGTCTTTACTTGTGTAGAATGAATTTGAATTTAGAGTGTGTGCCAAATCTATAATATAATGGGACAGTGAATGATTCAGAATAATTTGTAAATACATATTGCTGAACTCTTCAGAATTCCAGAATGTTCTTGCTTAGCTCTTTTGTTTGTAGACCTTCCATTGCTGCTTTTCAATCAATAATTCTTGAGTTAATACTCAAACTAAACCATGATCATCTATCTAGGTACTTTTCCCAACAACCAAGGCATCCTCATGCTGACCATCACAGCATTTGAATTTGTAACTTTTCAATTCTTTTGAAATAAGTAAAAAGTGTCTTTATGCGCTTTTCAAATCTGTCAAATTGTTTATGTATATGAAATCATTGGTCTCAAATAATTTAAATGAAAATTTCATCAATAGAATGTGGATATTTTCTGAGAACCTGATTTTCCAAGCAAATACTTATAGATGGGTGGAAAGAAAGGAATTGTGGTCTTGTGGCCAATGTATATGCCCTGCTAGCTTAACAGACCGCTTGTTATGGTCATATCAATGAAAACAATGAGGAAGGACCACTAAGGTATACAGATGGAACACATTAAATTTTACCATAAAATTTTATTGGGTTTGATACAGTTATCTTCACAGCATGATAAAAAGTATCTCTTGCACTCCTTCGACAGGAAATATATCTGAGACGCAAGCTTGGCGGCTACAAAAATATAATTATGTATTTCTATATCCACAAAATTCCATAATAATTAAAACAAATTTGAAAAATATAAAAGAAGTAAATGAGGCAATAAGGGTAAGCACCAACATTAAATTAACAGGCTCATGCAAAAACTCATTCCCAATTTAAAATTTCAATACCGTGTTAGTCCTCAACAAGAATTACATCTTTCAATGTTTGGCAACAAATTGAAACATTGGCAATGGAGACACAAACATTCCTGTCAAACTTTCATCACAACATACGCTTACTGTAAAGTAAACATTTTAAATCACACTTATCACATTTACACAAGAGCTTCATACTATGGAGCCTAGTTTATTTCAGACATACGCAAACATACCAAAATGGCCCATATTTGCAAGCAGACCCGCAGTATCAAATAATTCAACAATATAGACTAGTGTCATCCTTATAACAAAACTGCTCTTCATTCTTTCTCTTTTTTTCCAAATTCCATCACAGAAAATAAAAAAAAAAGAAGACAGAATCATCCTTCATAAAACACCTACACCATTCTTAAAGATAATCTTACTGTACAAAGTGACTTCTAATCTACTGCAACACATATTAAATGTCATTAATTATTATGGTATACAAGCAAATAAAAATTTCTTTCACTGAAATTAGACAAGATTTGCATAACCAGAGGCAAAAAAAGAAAAAAAAAAACCTTAAGTGGTGGGTAAATTTTTTTTTAATGATCTTCACTTCCTCCTTTCAAAGAAAATATTCCAAATTTCATTTGTGATGCACCTAGGACACTCCCATTGATTAGAATGGCGGGTTGTTTAAAATAAAATATAAACAGAATAATGGTAACCAAAAACTCACAAGGAACTTGCAAACAACAAACATATTGCCTAAAGGAATACTCATTTTTCAGGAGAAAAAGCAACAAATTTTGCCTAAACAATAATGTAGTTGTTCATAGTGTGATGTAGACTAATATGGTAGCAATAAACTGATTAGAACTGTACACATGTATTCTACATTGGTGCACAAATAAAAAAGGCCTATACCTAGACTATTCATAGTCATATCTAAAGTTGATTGCTCTAGCATCAACTTTGTTTTAAACTGCCCATTTCAAAAAAAAAAAAAAAATAAGAAAAAAAGAAAAAAATCAATATCAACACGTGAAACTTCAAAATCTCAATCACCTGTGTTTAGTAGCAATCAAAATTCTTAAAATGAGTTCAGAAATTAAAAAAAAAAACATGCATGAGTTAAACAGGTTGAAACAGTATTGCACAGCTGCTATACCTAATTTTGGAAGAATAAAGTATCCATGGCTTATGTCTATGTGTGTTTCCTTCTGAACCTCTACACAATCTACTTCCCTATCCATAACAACCAAACCACATGCCATTAATTACATTTAGAAATCAACTATAGAAATTTGAGGGTTTACCCTAAATGTATGTGAACCACTAACTTAATTGCTTGATGCAAATCAATATCACATATTTGAATGTGGCGTATTAATGAAAGCATACTTGCTTCACATTTGGAATTTTAAGTACATAGGCTGAACTTAAAATGTGGTGTGTATGCCATTACTTTTATCACTTGAAAATCATGCCACAAAAACTTATGAGACAGTATATCATACAGCTCAATTGCAATTAAACAAGCTTGGAAACAGAAGTGACTGAAACCATGTGTGATGGAAAACAATGGTTTTATGCAAGCTTTAGTTTCAAGACCTGAAATAATAAAAATTATACTGATAATTAAAAAACAAGCTTAACTGTCAAGCTACGACTAGGGTGAGCTAAATAAATTCAGAGTCTAAAAAATAGGAGACTGAGAGACCAAAAACAAATTAATAGCTATTTTTGAATTATAGGATGTAACACATGTTAACACCGTACGATAACTTGCTTACAGTCACCTATGCCATACCAGGTTAAATTATTTTCCTTTTATAGGCCCTCTTAACATAAAATGATTTTGTCTAAGAAATATCAATTGCTTCCAATCATGGATAATTTTTAATTTTTGTCTGACCCAAATTCAAACTCTGCACTGGACAGATTAGAACAGCAATATGAAATCAGCAAAACAATGCCCCCATCATCTACTGATTTACTCATTTAAGAATGTTGGACACAGGTGATTTCTTTAGTGAGTATATATATACATTAACAATGTTCCCTGAAATTCACTAAAATTGCAGACACAATGGT
Organism: Frankliniella fusca; assembly: GCA_029379305.1. NCBI lineage: Eukaryota > Metazoa > Arthropoda > Insecta > Thysanoptera > Thripidae > Frankliniella > Frankliniella fusca. The sequence continues at coordinate 959,771 of JAHWGI010000219.1, read as the reverse complement.
AAAAGAACTCACTATGTAGACAAATTGTATGACAAATTGAAATTCCAACAAATACTCCTCTCTCTTGAGAGACTAAATGTAAAAAGTTGTCAGTCATAGGTCTTTTGCTCCTTACTGTCGAACACTGATGACATTAACCAATTGGTCTTCCATAAATCAGAATTTCTGGCAGTCTCATTTTAAGAAATGTTGAGAAAATCACAACAATAACAAGAAAAACAAGAAAAAGAAAGTAACAGAGGACTGCAACTCTAGGGGTGTTACATTATAAAAATGGTTCAGACTGATAAGGGCAAGCTGACATTTGAATGACATATCACAAACTGCCATATTCACACTTCAAATGGAACAATAATCACCAACTGTTCAAACTAGTTTTGCAACAATGAAGAGGCAGATGACCAGATATAGAAGACATCCAGACTCCATTTAACTAATTTCAATTGAGTAGCCTGTATGCTATCTACAATATGTAATGTTAAATTACAGTGGTTAAAGGGATAAAATGCAAAATAAAGGCAAGATACAGAAACTAAAGGAATAGTGGTTTCCTCTTTCATAAGCCTCCGACATAATCAAGTAAGTGGTTATGAAAAAAAAGAAACAGCATAGAGCAGTCATAAAATTAAAAACAAGATAAAGAAAGCATTAAGTGGATACAGTAAAAGAAAACAAATCCCTTTCTATTCCATGCACATATACAGTAACAATTGTGATAACATACTAATGACAATATTTTAAAACAATTTCAAATTTCCTCTCCTTTCATCACAAAACATTTAAGGAAAAATGACTTCTGAGAGAAATGAATTGCATATACTGATGAAATCAGCTATTGCCAAAAGCACAATACGACTTCTAAGCATTTAAGTCAGTTGGTTTCACAGTAAAATTGTTTAACAACTATACCCCATCATAGTTAGCAAAAAACTTAAGCATAGGAAACACTTCTGTTTTCTGATAAAAAGGGGAAGTTATGCATTTAAATCCACACAATCTGACCTTGGATGCTCAGAAATTAACACAGGGATATTTAAGTCAAGGAACCATAGGAATAAACACTAAACATCACAGATTACAAAATTGCAGTATGCCACAAAACAGAAAAGACTATGATGCTGCAAGGGTCACAGTTGTTCATAAAAAATATAACTCCAACTGACAAGCTCCAATAGACCACATGTCTTCAAATCACAAGAGGCAGATCATCGTCAATACTAATTGAAGAAAACTGCCCCAGCTAAAACAGTAAATGTGATATACTTCTCAGACTTAAAGGTTTAGGTACAGAGGAAAGTCCAAATTACAAGGGATAATAACACTGGCCAATTTTAAGCGTAAAATCATTATGTTCAAGGGCTAGATAGCAACACTCACTTCCAGAAGAGTTGCGTGTCTGAAATGTAAAATAAACAAAAAGGTTACAAAGCCTGAGAGATCCCAAGTAAGAGCAGTGCATGCATGGACAGCTAATGGAGCACGGGTCGGGATATGTCCGCAGACAGAGGTCTCTGGAAACCTGTGACACCACCAGTAAGATGAGGCCCAGCAAAAGAATCACGTCTAACTAACATTGGTCTCATAACTGGTGAGCAGAGCCGCATCCACTGGCTCCATACAGGACGGACAGGTGAAGCTACGCATTAGCCAGTCATCAATACACTTCTCGTGGTAGATATGCATACAAGGAAGGTAGCGCACTGGATCACCAACCATGAATTCAATCATGCAGATGACACATTCCCTGTTCTTTTTGCAGCCATCATAGGCTCCTGAGGGTAGGTGCTGAATCAGGCCTGCTCGTTTGGCTATCTTCACCTGTTCTTCCTCGGTGAGAAAACTCACAGGTCGACACAAATTTGGCGACGGGTAATACACAGGCACTCCAGGTACATTTTCTTGATATACAGGCGGGGGACCAACAAGCCCCGCGGGTCCCAGCTGATCGCTGGAAGAGGATTCTCGAGTGCTGTCACTGCCTCGCAACAGAGAAATATCATCAGTAGTGGATCCTTTCAAGCAGTTTCCCATCTTGATATCGCTAAACTTGGAACCAGCAGCCTCAAATTGAAACCAGGGGCATAACTCTCCGGACTGTTCAAGTCATTTAACCACTCAGCCTGTTGTTGTCCACAATACAAACTTGAAGGCCACCAATGGTCACGAACGACGACAAAGCAGACTGCGAACTGCTGCGAACGAGGGCTATGGACCTTTCTTCACAGTTGTTCTTAGGAAGACGTCCGAAACCGTAGGCAACAATCTGACTCGACAGTGTATGGAAGGCTGTGGAGCACGAAAGGAAGAATATAAGAATAAAGTGCCACTTCCGGTATTATTACTCATGTGAAATGAAGTCTCTGGAGTCTATATTATTTAATCCACCTAAATCCTGAAATCTGAAGTATAATATGATCTGAAACTATAACTAAAGATCATACATGGCGCAGTCTTGGAAGAATCGTAAACTCCATTGAAACCATTGAACTAGTCAACCGGGTCATCTGCAAGTTAATTACCGGCTCTGTCTAACCTGTACTAAGTGCCTGCACGTGCGGAACAATGGCTGGCGATGCCCATCTGAAGCATCTAAAACTAAATCCGCCTCCTGTATTGAAACTAAAAGGTGATGTTCGAGCTAATTTTGAGAAATGGCAGAAACTCTATCAAAATTATGTCAAAACGGCCAAACTGAATGTTCTCCCTGATGAAGAACGTATTGACATCCTCTTTAACCTAGCAGGAGAAGATGTAATTCTAGTGCAAGATAAAATTCTAGAAGCTTTGTCTGAAAATCATCAGAAGAAATATGACAAGGTCTATAAGGAACTTGAATTCTACTGTCGTAACCTCTATGAATATAATGAGGTCTATGAAAGGTTTGCCCTTCACACTAGAACTCAGAAGCCAGGTGAACCCTTCCAAACATTTTATGAAGATCTGTGTGAAAAAGCTGCAACTTGTAACTTTGAATCTAAACTAGAAAGAGAAAAACAGATTCGTGACTGTATTGTTAAAGGTGTTACAGATGAGGAGCTGCGAACTGTCCTGCTGGAAATGAGAAACCTCACTTTGGAATTTGCAGTTCAAAAATGCAGGTCGGCTGAAAGAGTGGCTCAACAAAGTACTGCTATGCAACGAGCTCGTCCGGAAGTCATGGCTGTCAATGCCGTGGACTCTGGTACTAAAACAGCTCAATCTCCTGCTTCGAGCAATGGCAAGCAAGGAGACAAGGGATCTAAGCGGCGAACAAGTAACTTCACTCGCAAGTGTGGTAGATGTGATACCCTCCATGATTACAAGAAATGCCCTGCGTATGGTCATACTTGTGAGAAGTGCAAGTCTCGTAATCATTTGGAAGCTGTATGTCGAGCTGTGATTCCGTCTGCACCCATTAACCCCACTGCTCCGCCTTTCAAACCAGCAGTGAATGAACTCCAGGTGATAGATAATGGGTTAGAAGAAAACTTTTATGTTGACAGTGTGGCCTCCAGTGCTGGACACTCTAGATCTGGCTGGTGGGTTACACTTCCACTTCAAGATATGGAATTGGACTTCAAGTTAGATCCTGGAGCGGATGTCAACATTCTGCCTCTGAAAGCTGTACTGGACCGGGGATGTCAAGAGAAAATAAGGTCTGCTAATGTGTACCTGAAAGTGTATGACCCATTTAATAACATTCCGCCCATTAAATGTCTAGGTTATGTTACCTTGTATATAATGGTAAACAATGTCCTACATTCTATTGAATTTGTTGTATCTGAAGGTGATGCCACTCCTATTATTGGTGCCAAGTCATGTCTACAATTAGGCTTGGTGAAATTACTACATGATGTGCATATGACTGCAGTTCAGACTGAATCCTATGATATTAAGTCTAAATTTATTGCTGATAATAATGATGTCTTCTCAGGAATTGGACATTTTCCAGGTCAATACTCTTTTGTCATTGAGCCTGGGGCTAAGCTGAAAAACTCACCTCCTCATCGTATACCTTTTGCTGTCAGAGATCGCCTTAAATTACTTCTTGACAAGCATGAAGCATCAGGGATAGTGAAGAAAGTGGATGTAATATCACCTGATATGATGATCAGTAACCTAGTAATCACTGAAAAACCAAATGGTGATATCCGAGTTTGTCTCGACCCATGTGAGTTGAACAAGATTCTGAAAAGATCTTCGCATGAAATTAAAACTCTAGAAGATATACTACTGCAGATGAGTAATAAGTCATGGTTCTCTGTGCTTGATCTGAAGGATGGTTTTTACCATGTTGAACTGGATCAGGCGTCTGCTAACAAATGTTGCTTTGTGACTAGCTTTGGTGTATATCAATTTTTGCGTCTTCCGTTTGGAGTCAAAACTGCACCTGAAGAATTTCAAAAACGGAATGATCTAATATTTGGATGTATACCAGGAGTGATTGTATATTTTGATGACCTGTGTGTGGCTGCTTCCACTGAAGAAGAACACGATGCCATAATGAAGCAGGTACTAACAGCTGCTCGAGGGAACAATGTCAAATTTAACCCTTCTAAATTGCAGTACAAGCAACGTGAAATCCGGTATGTGGGTCTCCTCTTCTCTGAGGCAGGTCATATGCCTGATTCTGAAAGAGTCCGTGCCTTACTGGGAATGAAATCTCCAAACACAACTAAAGAACTGAAGAGAGCACTGGCTATGTTTGGATATCTGAGGATGTATATTCCTCATATGTCTAGTCTCATCTCTCCATTCCGTCCACTTCTGAAGGCTAAAACCCAGTGGATATGGCTTCCTGAACATGAATCTGCCTATCAACAACTGAAGAAAGCTCTAGCTGATGTCACTGTCCTAGCATGCTATGATGTCTCCAAACCGGTGTATGTTCATGCAGATGCTTGCAAGGATGGGCTGGGTGCTTGTCTGTTGCAAGATCGTCCGGTAGCCTTTGCTTCTAGAGGTATGAATTCAAGTGAAATTAATTACTCTATGTCTGAGAAGGAGTTACTAGCAGTAGTCTTTGCATTCAAAAAATTTCATAATTATGTGTATGGACGCTCTGTATTATGTCTGACTGATCACAAACCCCTTGTTGCTGTAATGTCTAAGCCTCTCTCTAGCATAGGGTCTGATAGACTGAAACGCCTGCGCCTAAAACTGCAGAAGTATGATATTGATTTAATTTATCAACCGGGTCCACTGATGTATGTTGCTGATCAACTGTCTAGGTCCTATCTGGATGAAACAGAACCTGAAGATCCCCAAATGATAGAGGTAATTCACTCTGTAACTGCTAACTGTCCAGTCACTAAAACAAACTTAGAGTGTATTAGGGAAGCTACTGCCAAAGACATTACACTAAGTTGTGTCATTAAGTATGTCCAGGATGGGTGGCCTGCTCAAATAAGTAAGATTCCTGTAGATGTCCGTCCTTATTGGTCTCATAAAGTGTCCTTACATGTAGAAAATGGAATCCTCCTATTGGATTCAAGAATTGTTGTGCCATTAGCTCTACGTTCCATTATGTTAGAGAAACTCCATGCTGGTCACTCTGGTGTACCTAAAACAGTAAGTCGTGCCCAACAATCCTTGTACTGGCCTAACTACCGTACTGATATTGCTAATTTTGTTGACTCTTGTGAAACTTGTAACAAATTTGCTAGACGTAAATCCCCAGCTGAATTACTGCAGCATGAGATTCCTAATCAGCCCTGGCAAGCTATTGGAGTTGATATAGCTGAATATGGTGGTGTGTCCTATCTTGTTGTCGCTGACTTGTTTTCCAAATGGCTTATTATTGAACCTCTAAAAGATAAGTCAACATGCTCTGTTATTGATGTGTTTTTAACTATATTTGCTGACCATGGATTTCCAGAAACTTTGTACTGTGATAACAATCCTCTTGACTCTTATGAGTTTAAAGTGTTTGCTAAAGGTAGATTTTCTGTTGTCACGTCTAGTCCAACGTATGCCAAAAGTAATGGGTTTGCAGAAAAGTATGTTGGAATTGCCAAAGATATTTTGAAGAAGAGTTGTCATCTTAATGTTAATTTTAGGATCCTGCTGAGGGAATATAGAGCAACTCCTCTGTCCAATCTCAATGTGTCCCCAGCTCAAATCCATTTATCTCGTCAGATTAAAACTGATGTACCTGTACTGCCTGAACTGTTAAAACCAAAACTTATTCATCAGGAAGTTCATGAGAAGATGATTGCATTTCAAGCTCAAGTGAAGGTGGCTCATGATAAGCGAGTCATGCGTCCTGTAAAGACTTTTCAACCAGGTGATGTTGTTAATGTACGTAGCCGTATTGATTCTACCTGGGAGCCTGGAACTGTAGTGGGAGTATGTGATAAACCCCGGTCATACTTTGTTCGCAATAATCGAGGTCGTGTAGTCCGGAGGAATGAATCTCACATGTCTCTGAAGGTGCCAAGAAATAAACCAGGGCCTATCCAAGATGTTATCACTGATTTGGTCCATGACGATGAGCCAGATGTGTCTGAGCCTCAATATGTACTCCAAATGCCGTTTGATGCGGATGATCAGGAGATTGATCCATTCGATATTCCTGCCTATATTTTTGACCTGTAATTGTCTTAAATATGTGATTTGTAATCCTTGCCAAAATATCTTAAAGACTTACTTATATATCATTATGTTTGCTATTCATTTATATTATTCATATACAATTATACTTGTTCCTTTCTATTTTTGTATTTTGTTTATTATTAGTTTCTACTGCTGTTGTTTACTCTTAATACTATAACAACATTGTAAAACTTCAAAAAAAAAAAAAAGAAAAAGAAAGGAGATGTATGGAAGGCTGTGGAGCACGAAAGGAAGAATATAAGAATAAAGTGCCACTTCCGGTATTATTACTCATGTGAAATGAAGTCTCTGGAGTCTATATTATTTAATCCACCTAAATCCTGAAATCTGAAGTATAATATGATCTGAAACTATAACTAAAGATCATACAGACAGAGATTGCTTTCTGTCTGTCCCTTTCCCCTTTAAACGAACAGCCGAACATCACGAGAGAGATGCAGAGCGTGTTGCGTTCTCTTCAGATGCCTCCTCAGACGTCGATGCTGATTCGATATCTCGGTCTCGGTAATTTTCCTTGTTTTGCACATTTGGAGAAGAAGAAAAATGTTGTGGACGATAAGTAGCAAATCATAGTGCTAGCCGAGAAATTTCGACTTTATAGAAAATCTAGACAACAAAAGAGTAATTACAGAAATCAGTATGGTCGTCCCAGCGAAAGAATGACCCTAGGCAGATAGGAAACGCGTGCAAGCCTGGGTCAAACTCTTGCTGGGAAGAGTATACAGAAACCACTAGGGTATGACAACTTCTCCGGTACACAAAACACTACCACAATTTTTTCTGCTCTTTTGTTTTTGTTGTTTTGTTTTGTTTTTATGAAGTGCAAGCGCAGTGCATGGCTGCATGGTTGTTCTCGCGCCTTGTTTGTTTGAGAGGACAGACGTTTAAAATATGTAAGTAGTTCTGCACTGTTCAATGGAAACAATTGTGCTGGTCATTGGATTCAAGAATTGACTGGGAGAAGTTATCTGAGACGTACGTGCCTATTGTCGAAATCTTTTCCTGTCACGAATACCTGGCGCTTTAAGCGAGAGAAGATACCTTTCTACACGTTCAGAACCTTAATGTGTCATTGCCATCCTGAACTATTCTGCACCCTGGTAGCTGCATGTTCGTATCATATTAAACTTGTTCGTGATCTGGATGTTTTTTTTCTTTCATTCTTTTTTTCAGGCTATTTACTTCATAACCTAAGTATCTGAAAACACAGTTCGTTCATTCACAGATTATTGTACGTTATATCCATTAATATTTTTCTTTTATTGTTTTGCAGATAATCATGATTGATGATGATGAATCGGTTGATGAAATTGACGAGCTGGAATCCTGCAACACGGGAAGTAGATTTCAGTTTCCTGATGCGCCCTCAGCTGACATGATAGAGTGGTCGTATAATATGAGAAGAAGCATGCAAGAAATTGTACCAGGGCTTTTTCTTGGCCCATACTCCGCAGCTATGCCATCAAAACTTGATAATTTATTGATAAATGGAATAACCCACATAATCTGTGTTCGTGCAACTATGGAAGCTAAGATTGTTCGTCCCAAATTCCCTGACAGATTTAGGTACCAATAATTATATTTTCACACTTGATTTTTTTTCCCCGCAAATTTAATTTTGCTTTGTAGTAATTCAATTTCTGTTATTTCAGGTACCTGGTTTTAGATATTTCTGACTGTCCCACAGAAAACATAATTCAACATTTCAGTGCTGTTCGGAACTTTATCAATGAATCTTTAGAATCAGGTGGTAAAACCTTGATTCATGGGAATGCTGGAATATCTAGGAGTGCTGCTCTTGCAATTGCTTATGTGATGGAAAAATATGGACTTAGTTACAAGTAAGTAGAGTTTTATATATTTGAAATAAATTTGAAAATCACTTTTTGTGTGAATAACATGATATCAGTTTCAATTTCCTCTTCATGCTACAGAAAAGCTTATGCTATTCTTCAAGCAAAGCGTTTTTGTGTTAATCCAAATGAAGGGTTCTCACAGCAATTAATGGCATATGAATCCATCTATTTGGCAAATCTCACATGTCCTAGAACAAGTCCTGAATGCAACTTGAAGAGACCCTTTGATGATGTAGACCGCGACAATAGAGATGCTATGGACACTGGATCATAGAAAAACAAATAATCTCTTTGACCTGCTTTGTTTTATTTGAGTATTAAGTCTGAATAGATTTTCTCCATATAATGGCAATAAACTAGTGCCCTTGTTCATATTTTCTCTTACAGTTGAATGGAGGGATATTTTTGCATTGCCTCTCAGAAAATCCTCACTTCTTAAGCTTTGTTTGTGTTATGGTGTGACTGTGATCTGAAATTCTCATGAAGGTGTTCATGTACTGGTTCCTTTTAAGTGGATCATATGTATATTCTTAAGAAAGCCGTGAATTATTAAAGCAGTTTTAGTTTTAGATTTTAAAACTAATTGGAAGACTGAATTCATAATTAAAGTATGACTCATGTTCAAAAGTTAAATATTGAAGTAACATGTATAATTAGATTTTTTTTTAATTTTTTTTTTTTTTTTAAATGAATGTGAGTAAGAAAAAATATAAACCTTGTTTTCTGCTCATGATTTTTGTGATTTCAATATGGATGTCATTCAGTGTAGTCAGTATAACTTGCTGTGAAATTGATACCAAACAAGAATATATTCTATTACAGTTTTCAGTTTCAGTGATTTGTTGTAGATTTAAGTTTAGTAGCCTCTGACACAGTTGTAATTCACTTGTTTGTAACTGAAAGTATTGCTGTGGTCAGCTCTAAGGAGAGGATTTCAGTATTGTTTGAATGATCAAATTTTTTTTTTTTTTTTTTTTTTTTTTTCTTGGAATACTTGGTAATAAACTTTTCTGTACCTCAAGTACATTAAATTTCCTTCACTAACTTCTTCAGTTCCAGGTTGGGAACAAGTCTTCTTAGAAATACATGAAAAGTGTTCGCTTTTATAAGCTTAGACAAAGCTCTTATGTGTCTAGTCCTAAATATAGTGTTTTACAGAAAAAATTACTCGTGTATTAGACCAGCTCTTTCACTGCTTGAACCTTGAAAGTTAATATTTTTTGACTCTTCATAAATTTTGTACAAACAGTGAAAATGTCAATTAAAGTCAGCAAAGTTTTGTTGAAGCATCTGTCACCTTATTTTCCTTATGATTGACCCAACTGTTAAACATATTCTTTCGAATTGTCAGATTTGACACAACAAGCAAAATAATCATTTCTCAATGCTTCTTGTTTCATTGCAATTCGAAGTTCCCTCTCGCTTGGAACTCCCGAGAAGCAAAAAGGTGCTCTCCTTAATTTTTCATATTTCTACCCGTTCTAGCGGCAACAACGCGCCAAAGAGGGGGGGGGGGGGTAGGGGTACGGGCAGTTGGGGCAGTTGAAAGCGCAAAGCCCCGCAACCCGCAAGGCTCCGGCCCCGCAGTCCACTCCCAGTCGCTGTCGAGCCGCGCTCAAAGACTTCACCATGTCTGATTGGGGTAATTCTTAAGCTGTTTTTTTTTTGTGATTACTGCAATTGCTTATCACGTAGGAGTTTGCTGATCATCACGCTTACTCTTGCTTCAGATGCTGACGACTATGTGGCGCCGGAACCCGCGACAACAGTTGTGAAAGCGGCCACCATCAACAAATGGGAGGGTGAAGACGAAGAGGAGGATGTGAAGGTAAACGACTTGTACACATATGTTTGGGGATATCCCTCGCGAGAACGAAATTCATAGTGTGCAAAGTTCTCAATTTTATGCTCTCCAAGAAGTTCTCTTATGCGATTTGACCAGCCATTGTATTTAACCGCCTAAGGTTTCTTACTGACAACACTTGAAACGCACATGTGATCTAACCTCACTGTCTTCTGTTCAGCTTGCACCCCCGTGCTCCGTTTGTGACGGATGGTATGGGGGGAGTGGGCGGTTGAACTTCCCATTTAGAAATCCCGGCTGTTCCTCTCGTTCACTTATATTCTCAGGCTGTTGAACACTGTGTTTAACTTCATTAACGATAGACTCTTTGTTTTGTTTCCTGAGAGGTCTGTCAGCATTCCACACAGTAGTGTCTCATTTGTACTTATTTTGTATACTTTGTGATGTATTACTTATTATTTCTATCTTTCACTCAGGACAACTGGGAAGATGAAGAAGAAGAGGAAAAGAAGGATTCAGAAAAGCCTCCAGAACCTGCCACATCTGCCGCCTCTAAGAAACCTAAGAATAATTTGGCCGAAAAAATCCAATTAAGAGAGGAAAAAGAGGTAAGGTGGTCTATTTGCAGATTTTTCATTAGTGGATTAGATATAAATATCCGTAGATCTGTTATATTATGATCTGCATTGTGTGCGTATCCTTTTTCAGAGGCAATTGAGGGAGGAGCGAGCAGCTGCCCAAACTCTGAAAAATTTAACACCAGCTGAACGGCAAGCAGAAAAGCTACGGCAACAGAAGTTACAAGAGGAGTCTGAACTTGAATTAGTTAAAGCCACATATGGTGAGTAAATCTACTGATTAGCTGTTTTCTGGCCTTGGGGAATTATTTTTAATATTTTTTTTTTTGTGGAGGAAAGAATAATACAAGCGGTCTCAAATGAACTAGCAGATTCAACAGAGTTCTTTTTTCTCTTTTAGGATAGAGTGTCGAACTCTAAATGCATGACCTGTATGTTCTCCATGGGGTTTGAATAACAGCATTTGTTGCCTTTTTCCACTTCACCCTATGTTCATCGTATTTCCCTCCATTATTGTAAATTTTGTAATTGTTGACAGCATGTATGGGCAAGAATATCAATTTCTTTGCCTAATTCTGTGATGCATAATTCTGTGTAACCACATGATAGTAGTTGCCAGGATTTCCCCTTTATTTTTGCAACAAGATCTCAGTTTTATCATTTTTAAAAACATTATTTTATGATAGTCTCCCCTTTTAAGAGAATCTAGCTAAAACTTAAATTTTATTTGAATACCTCAAAACATTGAATTTTAAAGTTACAAGGTTACGCTCTTAGTTTCTGTTAATTTTAAGTATTCCTGTATTGTCTGCAAAGTTTCATATTTCAAATCCCAGAGAAATGGGTCCAGTTTAAATTCCATCCCTGAACCAATTAATTCTAATATTATAAACTGCAAGCATCTAACCATCAAATTGTGATTTCGAAGACCGTTTGTAACTCTTTTGCCACCATTACTCCTAGACTTAAGCCCTAATTGAATTCCATATTTTTGGTATGATGTGTTGTTAAAAATTTTAGCTATGTACTATTTTGCACTATTTTCATGAAAAGATGGTTGTGAATATGCCATATTTATTCAATAACCAGGCTTGAGGCAGTAGATTTTGAGATCAACAAATGTGCAACCATGCCAACATTCTCTTCACAATACTTCGACTGCTGTCAATTCAATCTGTCTAGTTTCGGAAATTTTATGTTTTTGAGTTTTACTTTTGTGACTTCCAGTATTACAGCCATGGAGATCAAAATGTTAATTTATTTTTAAATGTGTGGTAGAGAACCAGAGACTGTACACATTCATTAATTACAATTACTAATCCTAGGATATGATATTGATATTGCTAAACCAACCCTTCCTGGAGTAATCTATTTTTATAGTAATCCCTGGCTTTAGGGATTTTTATCTCATTATTTAATGGCAGCCATTTATTCCAGCTGTATTATAGATGTTCTTTTGCCATACAAGCTGTATTTTCTTTGAGTTGAAATTAAAAGATCTCTCCTATCAGAACTACAAGATTTGACTCTTGTTTGTGTTTATTTCTGCTGATTTTTTCTAGCCTCCATATCACTTAAAATACAACTAAAATCTGATTTAGTATTGCACAGGAAAGTTCTACATTCATGCAACACTTAAATGACAGAATTATTTTTTAAAATTTTTTTGTTGAATTTGCCACTTTTTTTGTAGAGTTTTCTTAAAAATGGAAAAAAAAAAGTGAAAAGAAAATATTGGTTTGTTATTTTTTTGATGCTTATGAAAAACATTTAGGATTTAGATAAACTGTTTTTCATGGGTTGTTAGAGCTTTAGGATGAAGAGTGAGTGGAGACTTGCAGTGGTAGTCAATTGTTGGGACTTTATTTCCTTGAGAAGTGTAAAAAAACAATTCGCTAGTATTGATGGCATTCTCCCACTCTAAATGCATTGTATAAATAAGAGCTATAGATGTGGACTGGATGTATTTTCCGTGATTTTGCCCTGTGTGGATCCCACCCTTTGAGTGAATTTTCATCTTTGTTCTGGGTTTTTGTTACAGGTTTTGAGGAGACTACTTGTGCTGGAATTGATAGTGCCAACCCTAGCAGTAAAGAAGAATTTGATCAGCTAAGAGAAGCTATAAATAATAAGGTTCAAGAATTTTCAAAAGCAGAGCCATTTGTTGATTTTGTTACAGAACTTGTTCAAAATATGGTTGTGAATTGTGAGTAGGCGAGTCAAAAAACTGCTTTAATGCTATGTCTAGCTAGATCAAAAACCATATATTTGTTCTTTCAGTGCCCGCCACAGATTTGAAGAAAATTAGTGCAAATTTGGCCACCCTGGCTACTGAAAAGGCAAAAATGGACAAGGCTGCTGCTGGCAAAAAGAAAGCAGGCAAATTCAAGGGAGCCAAATTGAAGATGGATGACAGAGTAAGTAAATACAAGAGTAATGACCTTAAACACTAAAACACGAAACTAACTTTTATTTATTTTTCAGAATTTGACCTCTGAAATTGAATATGATGACCTTGATGATTTTATGTAAACTAGATCCATATGAGTTTGTGAAATCAGCTTTTGGATGTTGTCAGTAAGTCTATGTTTCTTGATGCTGTGTGCAGAATTCATAGCGTGTTCAATCATAAGGAGTAATACTTGGTAATGATATGCTAGTATTACTGCTATGACTTAGTTTTGTGGACTGTTGTTCTGGTGCAATAACTCAAGAAATTTGAATGAAGATTGGACATGACTGTAGCCAACCCTCAAGTGAGATGTCTTCCTGGAGAGATGTTGGCAGTGTATTTATTGTATATTTTTAACCGAGCTGGATTCGGTCTCAACTTGTGAAATGGATGCAGTGTCTCCCAGGGACTTGTCTCAAATTATCATATTTGTCTTACCTGCTCAGAAAAGGGAAAAAAAAAAAATTGCATTTCTATCATTTTAAATCAAAAACTGTTTTCATAAACTAAAAATCTTAAAAAAATAAATAAAAATAAAAGCAAGTTGTCATTTACTAAAAATTATATTTTTCTTCCATCCTAAAAACATTACTCAGCCTCAATTTTATTTTTGAATAAAATAAGTAAAGTATGAAACATCTAACAGAAGCTGGGAACAAGGGCTAAACATAATACGCATTGTCAAAACTCATCCATATCATCTGCATGTAAATCAAGAAAGTCATCTTCATATTCAGCTACATTTCTACTTGTCTGAATTTGTATGTTATGAGGAGGACTATCATTTGAGCTTTCACCCCTGTTGTCTGTTGCGGGCGAGGGTGGAGGATTGCTCACACTTCCATCACCATTCTTGCTATTAATTGCTGTTCCATGCACTACTAACTCAGCTCTGGTTAATAGCTCAGGTAGATCAGTTTTCCGAGAAATTTCTGTTGTGGAAAAGGATACTTGAATCAGTTTAAAATGTTCATGAAAACCATAGTGCATTATTTAAACCTTGATTTTTTTTTTTTTTTTTTTTTTTTTTTCCAAATTTTAACTCAAAAAATTAAGTGAGGGCTATTGCCTGTATGATAGTTGCCTAAATATAGCCTCTTTATAAAGGTAGTGCTTCAAATACAAACCATCAGCAAATTTCCTTCTTTCTTCTTCCAGTGTTTTCTGTCTTGCTGCTCTTCTTTGCTTGCGGATATCTTTCAGAGTTGCCTTACTATCTTCATCAAACATAATCCGCCTTTGGTCCTGGGAAATCTCATCATCATTCTTTACCAAAAAGAAAAACACTCCCCCAGGAGACCTTCTTCTTGAGCCATTCTGCAATGAAAGGAACCTGAGCATATTTATAAAAATAACACACAAACTTTTCACCTTTCTATACGACCTTAATACTTTACCATAATTAGCATTCCACCTTCCGATTCTATCTTCTGAGTCTTTTGATATAATGCTACAGCTTTTTCTCTCCCCACAGTATTGATAATTCGCACTGTCAGAATATGAAACACAACAATTTAGAGTTCAAAACTAGGAAACAAGATTTACCAGAAAGGAAAACATAAACCAAAGTAAATTTACAGATAAGTTCTTCTTTAGTTTCAAGTAGATTTTTGGCCATTTCATGAGCTACTTCATCAACAGATTCAGAATCTGATTTGGTTAAGTCTTTAATAAATCTCTCTTCTAAAAGTCTTTCATCTACATCAGAGGGACTTGGTCGCCTTCCAAGCCTTTGTTTAACACGACCTCTTTCCTCATACCGTCTCTTGTTACTGAGCTTTGATCTTAAATCTAAATTTGAGTCCAGAGACATCTCATCAACTGCAGCTTCGGGTTCTTGATCTTGATGACTACCCTCATGGTTGCTGCTGGCATTTTCATCATCAGACATTCTAGAAAAATTATAAGAAGTAAGATACATGCACCCAACATAAAAACAGCAAATTCTGCCAATGTTTTTTAACCTTTCTTGATTCAGTGTAAAGTCATAAGATTCTACTCCACGCTCACGTGAAAATTTTTGCAAGCCATCAATATTCTCCAAATCATTAATGATAGCCTCCTCTTGAATACTGGCTGTCCACACATTGTTTTTCCTGATTCTTGCACCACTATGCCCTGCAGGGGGGCCGTCTCGTCTAGACTGGTGAGGTGGCTTTACTCGGTGCATCTATAAAACAGGGTTTCCAATTCTGAATGAACTGACAACAGCGAAATAAACTTTAAGGAGTTAACAGAATGTCAGCAAAACAACAGGACACCTTCGGCTTTTTGGCTGAACGTGGTCCAGAGCTGGAGCTAGAGTCTGAGTCCGAACTACTATCAGTGACATCATCGGATTCACTCTCAACAATCCTTGGCCGCTGCAACTGGACTGTCGGATCTGGCCGAGAGGGCCTCTCCAATGGTCGGTAGACATCATCCTTAATATAATAAAACCAAGAAAGGAAAACAGGTCAAACATTATTTTTTAGAATGTGCACATACATAATGAAGTAGAATACAGATTATGAGGTGTTTAGGTAGAGTTTAAGAAATAATATCAATCCTTTAAAATCTGTAAACAAAACGGATAACTACTTAACCTAACATTAAGCACGAATAATAGGTGTAAAAGTACTACTCGACCTTCAGTAATTGAACTTACATCATCATCGAAGTCCAAAATTTCCCCTTCCTCACACTCGTCCATCACTCTCGAAATATATTTCAATACAACTCTTTCTTTCAAGTAATATCACGCAGCGAGTAGTTTACCCACTTAGCCTCAACACTACAACACTACTAACCAAAGAATGAATGACAACTGACCGGAGAGGAGGAAGGGAGGAAGCGGGCAGCGGGCAGAGTGTAGCGAGGGGGGGGGGGGGGGGGGTGCCGAGTGGGCTGCTGAGCCGAGTGGTGCCGAGTACCGAGGCTCGAGCGCGAGCGGCCAATCCAAACGGAGACAAAATATTCTTTAAAAAAAAAAAAATGGTCATTTCCATAAAGATTTCAGTTCTTAGTGTGTTAGCAAAATAAAGGTCTTTGTGCACGTGCGAGTTGAAACGTCCCGGCGAGATCGGACGTCGTACTTAGGAACCATCGACTTGACCAAAAAAATAAAGAACTTTGCTTAGTGCATGGATTTTTAGCAGATGATACATTTTAGACACTTCGGCATTCTAATTTCATTTAAATAAATGTGTCATCTTGCTTTTACTGTCGTGTTGAACGAGTGGAGAAGCATAATGCAGACCATTAGTTATATAGGCGGGGGCCGAAATGTGGCCCCCGGTCGTGCCCACCACCTGTTGCTGCTGCATTCCTATGCCAGTGGTGGTGGCAGTAACGTCCCTGTATGAACAGTGGCTGCTACAGACAGCATAAACTGAACCGACTACACAATGCGCCCGAACAGCTTCAATTTCAATTATACTTGTGATAGGCACATGGCGAATTAAAATGTCAATCACACAACACACATGACCGCCCACTGTGAAAAACACGCTGTTCGGGCGCATTGTATAGTCGGTTCAGTGTAAGCTGTCTGTACACTCTAAATGCGAGGGGACAATTTTGTTCTACCCGTAGACAAGTTTTTGCGCGCATCCAGAGTGGATGCAAATTTGTTTCTTAAACTAGACATATTGTCTCAAATTTGGAAGTTTTAGAAACAAATTTGTACCCACTCTGGATGAGCGCAAAAACGTTTCTATGGGGGCAACAAAATTGTCTCCTCGCATTTAGAGTGTGGCTGCCACTGTTGTAGCTACAACTGTGTAGCTACAAACAGGAACGTGTGGCAGTAGCAGTGCACTGTAAAAAATAGTTGTCTGGAGATGAGAGGTTGCGCGACGAGCACCTTGTTCTCGAACAAAGGAGTTGTTTTTAGTATTACACTTAAAAATATCCGTATGTTCTTACCACATGGCCGCATACAAGAAAGTGATGTGTATGGATCGGTATGGATGTGCTGTAACGTGACAACAAAACTGTTAACTTTTTAACTAGCACATTTTGTTGGAGAACAGTGAAGTTTGTGATTAATAACCTTTCTGCGCAGTAATAAGACAGAAACACTTTTTTTGAATGAAAGAATTTTTTTGAGCTCTTGACCTGTGACAAAAAGTTTGTTCGTAAACAACATATGTTGTTTAAAAAGTTAACAACACTTTTGCCGTTAATCAACAACAAAAAAATTTTACAGTGTGGTAGTGAGACAACAATGGTTAAAAAGTACTCCCACGACCGCGCGGGCGCGCCCATGCTCCCAGCCCAGGCTGGGCCGAATTGAGGATCAGCAGTAGAGCAGGCGGGAAGGGGACCGTCGGAGAACCGCGGATTTGACCGAAGATAGCAGAGAGAACGGAAGCGGGACCGAGATCGGGAACGCCGCAGAGCAGAAAGCTCAACCGAGGAGTGGCGAAAAAAGAAACAACTTCTATGTCATATGGCTTTCCCTTTCATACGTTCAAACACCCAAATTGTCACACAAAGCGCACCCCAGAACAACGTTTCTTGCACTATCATCTGCTGTCAATTCCAATCTTGATTGAGATTTTTAGCAGATGATACATCTTAGCAAAAAATAACAAAAAAGAAACTAAAGAGAATTGATGTTTCATCGGCTTGTACTCTCGCAATAGTATAGAGCGGGCCGGGTTGTCACAGTGCGCGGCGCGCGGCGCGCGGCGGCCGGCGGCCGGCGGCCGCGTGTGCAGGCCTGGAGAGGGGGAAGCCAGGCGGGCCAGGCGGGCCAGGAGGCCAGGGGGTCCGGTATTGTTGCCTTGCGGCGCCCGGCGGCGCCACGCTCGCGGCTCTCCCGAGTGTAACACATTTATAGTAGTATGTGCCAGACCCTGGGTGGGTCGACCCGCCAAACACATGTGTAACGGTGGCTGACTACCCAAATACCGTAAGTGCAGAAGGCGCTGAAATAAAATTATTCGTGCGCACATTTTCGTAACGTCACCTTAATACACAAAAGTGCTAGACGTAATAAGGTGTCAGCTAGCTTTTACTCCCAAGTTCAGAAACCAAGCGCGTACCCTGGGTATATTGTACCAAGGGGGGCTGATAAATGGCTCAGTGGCTCGCAGTCCGCGAGGCGCAACACAGCCAAAAAAAAAAAAAAAAAAAAAAAAAAAAAATTAAAAAAATTAAAAAAAATAATCAGATTTTAGTATCATCTGCTTTCATTTACAATCTTGATTGAAATTTTTTTTTTTTTTTTTAAAGTGCCGTCTGATTCCGGGGATTGCTCTCGTCCTCCGTCCTTATCGCAACAATGACGGTGCCCTATGTTGGGTATGGTAGGTCCCATAGGTGCGAGGGAGTCAGAGCCTATAGAGCGAGAAGAGCGCTCTTCGGAATAAAGTCGGCTGAGCAAGCTGCAGCAAGGGAGCGCCTGCGGGCCGAGGGATAGGCCGTCCCGCTCGGCACGACTGAGCGACGGGACGGCCTACCTGCAGGGAGCCTCCTCCCCCCGACCCCGCTGCAGCCAGGCTGCAGCTGTCGTCAGGTTCGGGTACGGTCCGGCTACCCTCGACACTCGCCCGAAACCGTAGGTGCGAGTGAGATGTTGTAACTTGAACGGTATCTCCCTCTCGCTCTCACCTGCGCATTCGGACACGTTCCGGGCGGGTAGCCGGTAGCCGGACCCCAACCCGTTTGAGAACCCTGCGCAGCTGCGGCTGCGCCACTTCAGCTTGGGCTACATCGGCAGTTGCGTGGCTATTCATGTCGTCAGTAAAACCGGACGGCTGATAATGCTCTCATCCCACGATGAAGGGCGGCTGTAAGTGTTGGCGCTACCATCTCAAGCCGTTGCGACAAGGGCTAGGTTCACACAAATATATGACTAAGCAGGGCGCATTTAGCTCGAATGAAAGCTTTTTATTCATTTTATTGAACTTTTCCTTTCGTAACGTTGGTTTGCGATGATAAAAAAAAAATTCCACGGACATGGAAGACTTGTACTATTATATTTGAATTATAAGTTATAGTGAAACCATCCTTACTTCCAGAGTAAAGCAATATCGACGTGTTGAACTGCCAGCAGTTTTTTGCGATTGTCTGTCTTAAAAGTAATAAATTAAGAGTTCCTCGTGAAGCGTTACTTGATTCCAGCTTTGGACTCCAGACATTTTCCACGTCACACACTTCTTTCGTCTGACGAAAGGCAAAGTAGACCCGTGTGTCCCTTTTTATTTCCCCCTGCTGCTCTGTCGGATCTCAGGGGGAGCTCTGGATCCACTGCTTCAGAAGCGGCGCGCGCCGGGCGGGGGCATGGGCGGCTCCAGCGCGTCCCTGTCCTGGCTCATGCAGCGGCCGAACAGGCGCCGCCACAGGGCCACCATGTCCTCCCGGATGGAGGCGTTCTTCCAGGCGTAAATGAAGGGGTTGAGCAGGTACCACAGCGAGGAGAACATCTCAAACATGAAGAAGTCCCAGTTCGAAAAATCCTCCCGATCGATGTTGACGAGCACCTGGAAGATCTGCGGGGGGAGAAGTGAGTCATGGATGACACGCCGTGGTAAACCCAAGGGTCTACCACTTCCATAATACTCGTACACCCCTCTAGATGATTATTAATAAATCACATAATCATTATCACGTGAAATTTCCAAATTTTGACGAATTTTGACAAATGTTAAGAAATAGTGTCAAATTTGACCAAAAGTTGCGAGATTACTGGCCAATAATCAGTAAATATGTTAAAGATAAACTCAAATAATCATTGATAATCACCATTATCGGGACTGATTGTAATCCTCGTACGCGATGTTTCAAAGTGGCAGACCCTTGGGTAAACCATATCGGAAGAGGGGGGTGAGCGTTGTGTTTGAGAAAGAAAATGCCTGAGGAAACAACTCAAAGATTTTTTTTCTCCCCACGCACCCAACCAAGAGTGTTGTGTACTTGGCGCGGCCTTACCTGCATGGGCAGGTAGCACAGGACGAAGCTGGCCACGACCAGGATGGTGATCTTGGCGGAGCGCACGGAGGCGCTGCTGCTGCCGCCCGGGCCCGGGCCCCAGGAGGCGGGGCTCCTGCGCGCCACGTGGCGCTGCGCCTCGGACCGGATCGTGATGTGCGTCACGGCCACCACGACCAGCACCAGCATGGTCATCGGAATCTGACGGACGGACGGACGGGTGTGTGCGTTATTTAATTTCATGACAAAGTACACCAAGGTGCCGAAATATACATTTTTTCTTTACCACTTGTATTTACTTATAAAACGACATCTTTATGGGAAACTATTTTTTGACTGAACAGATTCTAGAATTTTTGATGTTGTAACAATTAAAAATTTTATTTTGCAACTCTTTTCTTTTCTTTTCTTTTCTTTTCTTTTTTTTTAAATTGACAAAATTTTGCCTGCAAAAAGTATTTTGCTGTGAACGAAATATATAACGTTGGCTTCTGGTACACGATTTTCGTTCTTATGAAAAATAACATTTTTTTCGGTCAAAGAAGAGGTTTTGTGGGTGTGTCTGCCCGCCCGCCTCACCTGCACGGCGAGCACGTGCCAGAATGGGATGAGGTTCTGCTCGTCGCAGTAGCGTCCCTCCTGCCAGCTCCAGGTGGGCAGGTACAGGCCCGCGCACAGCATCGAGAACACCCAGAGCGCGGCCAGGATGAGCAGGACGCGGCGCGTGTTCATGAACTCGTAGTAGCGCAGGCTGTGCACGATGCACACGTAGCGGTCCACGGCGATGGCCGCCAGCGTCGTGGCGGACAGCGTCCACGTGAACATGGTGATGACGCACGGCACCACGCACACCCACTGCACACGGAGTACTGAGCTCTAAAGACTTGAACACGGACTTCGATTGTACGCACTCCAAGATTATGTCCTTTCCTTCGAGGCTGCTTTAGTTTTCAAACAAACACCATGGGTTCGGCGGAGGTGCAATCGCGGGGGAAACAAAACTCTGAATTTTTTGTACACATCGTAGTCGTAATTCCGAAAAATTCAGAAAAAAATTGAAAATTGCACGAGAATTCGCAAAAATTCACACTAATAAAAGCCTACGGTGAATTTCACTGTGAGCTACGGTGAACCGTGCAGCACTGTAGCTTACAGTGAATTTTCACCGTAAGCTACGGTGAATGTAACTGTAAGCTTCGGTGATGTATCCTGATTCACCGTAAGCCACGGTGCTGCAGGGTTCACAGTAGCTTAGCTTTTAAGAGTGCAGGAAAAATTCAGGAAAATTCACATAAAATTTAGGTAAAATGCACAAAAAAATGGGGGAACTTCAAGTAAAAATTCACAAACATTCTTCACAAAAATTCCATAAAAATTCAAGAAAATTCACAAAACGTGTACCCCAAAATTCAGATTTGTTTTCCCCTTAGGTGCAATTCATCCTGGATTCGTCGACCTCAACTTGAAACATGAAAACCCTAGGGAAAGCCGCCCCTTCTTGGAGGAGCTCGCGATGCCGAGCATCTGGAGTCTCACGCTCACGGATAGCCGTGTCTTACCTCACAGGTGGCGGCCATGTGGGCGAGCGTGCAGTCGGCGGAGAAGATGACGAGCAGGAGCTTGGAGGCGCCGCAGAGGACGTCGGCGAAGGCGAGGTGCAGCACGAACAGCTGCGACTGCGTGGAGCGCCGCTTGCGCCGCGGCCAGATGGCCGCGATCGTGTACACGTTGACGAGCACGATGGTGACGGCCACGATGAACTGCACGGAGAGCAGCGTGCGCAGCACGGCCGCGTCGCCCTTCATGTCGTCCTCCGCGAACAGGCACACCAGCTGAGTGTCGCTGGTCGTGGGGTTGGTGGAGCGCACCAGCGGCAGCGGCAGCATGGTTGTGAGGCTGCAGCACGGGGAGAAAAAAAAAAGACTTTGTTGTGGGGATCAATTCTCGTCGATAGGCAAAATTCGATAGCTGAAATCGAGAATCCGATGCCCACAGCCAGAAGCTGGTTGTCACGACCGGATACTTCTACGATGACAACTAAGCTGGAGTTTGTTCTATTCGTACAAGTGCCCGGTCGTGACTACCAGCTTCTGGCTGTGGGCATCGGATTCTCGATTTCAGCTATCGAATTTTGCGTATCGACGAGAATTGATCCTCACAATAAAGTCATTTTTTCCCGTGAGGTCAAGGGTCCTCGCGTCAGCCGTATCATCATCGTGAACGGGAATCGAGGGGGAAACAACTCTGAATTTCGGTGGACAAATTTTTTGAAATTTTGTGAATTTTCATGGATTTGTTGTGAATTTTTATGGAATACGACTGAATTATTTCTTGAATTTTGGCTATTTTTTTGTGAATTTTCATACATTTTCATGAATTTCTCTGATTTTTTTAACTTTTATTAATTTTCCTGAAGTTTTCTGCACTGCAAAAAAACGTAGTTCATGAATTACGAGGTGTACAAAAATTTCAAAGATGTCTCCCCTTCGACGAGAATGGCAGCGTGGCGCCCACCACCGGCAACACGACGCGCCGAGCCGAGACCCACCTGGGGGCGCGTGTCACGCGCTCCTTGTCCGTCGAACCCCTGCCCTCCCACGGGGGCAGCCACAGGCGCTCCCACAGACTCTCCCCTCAGGGGCTCCCACAAGGGCTTCCGACAGGGGCTCCCACAGGGGCTCCCACGGGGGCTCCCGCGGGGGTTCTCGAAGTCCAGACCACTCGACGCGGTATGCGACCGGCCGGCGCGGCGGTTTATCGCCGGCGCCCGAGCAGTGACAGTGACAGCGCGCCGCGGGGCGTGGCGCAGAGTTCAGCCATCCTCTCCTGCAATCAAGGAGCGCGCCGGGCCGGGCCGGGCCGGGCCGGGCGGTCATTATTGCAGGCGCAAGTCACAAGTCACGTCCGGCAGAGCGCTTATTGTGCCCGCTACCTTCTGGGCGAGAATAGCCCCCAACTGAAAGACTTGCGAGACACGGGCCGTCGGGTCGGCTCTTCTGATATGGGGTCCTTTGCCATGCCATCAACTCTCTTTTGCCACGCGATTCCATTATTTCGTAACAAAAATATCGTGGGCTTTTAGCGTAAAATCAGAATCAAAGATTGAACTGCCCGTCGGAAACAAAACGATCAAATTCGAATGTCTGCGAAGAACCAGTAGTCCCCTCCCCCCACCCCCCACAAAAAAATAAATTCAATAATTAAACACGCCATTTCCAGCCCCTCCCTTAATTAATTTGGTTGCCGCCGCGCGCCGCGCGCTCGCGGGAGGTGCCGAGTGCCGAGGTCCTCACCTGAGGCAGGTCCCTGTCACTCCGCGGCGACGCGATCCCCTCCACCCTCCGCCTCAGGACCTCGCGTTGACCACCTCTCGGCCGCGAGTCGGTGTCGAAGTTGAAACACGGACGCAGGACCCAGTCTCCTCGATATCGTTTCAACACTGTTCCAGCCACAGCAGTCACCCAGACCGCGCCGTATCCGTGACGAGCTGGCGGCGTCTGCTAGGCGACGAGCGGTGCCGGGCCGGTAGTTAATACTCCACGGCGGCTCGGCTCGGCCACCAGCAGCGCCACCACTAATCTCGATGTTTGAGACGGCGCGTCGGGTGCCGGCCAAAAGCTGATTGCGGGAGCGTGATTTGTGATAAGGATATCGGCTATCTTTGGCAGCGGTGTTTACTTACACAGGTTTATGTTAACAATACAGTGGCCCAAAATTGATCGACTAACCTCACCTCCGTCTCCCCCCTCCGAAAGGGGTGTGAATGTTTTGAGGTATAGAGACAGGCCGTGGCGGAGCCTGTGGTGCCTGCTTTCCAGATTCCGACAACCGCAGGGGCGTACCGGCCAGGTCGGTAGGTCGGGAAATCCCGACCGCCCCCCTCCCTCTTCGGGAGTACCTTTCGCGCAGGGCCCCTCCCTCTGGACCGCATGGGCCCCCGAAGGGGACCCACTTCAAGGGTTGGTGCCGCTGCCGGGCTTCGTGTCCGTGCTCCAACACCCAGCCCTTGAGCATGGCCGCGCGCCCCGCGAGGTCAATTAAGAATGCGTGATAAATAAAAATTTCAGATGCCTTGGAATATATCAAATATGCCTTTATTGGCCTTTGTGCACACTACTTAGTACAGAACTTATTTTGAATGCTATGCAGTAAAATTAGTTTATGCACCTGGAAGGTAGCCTGTATCCGCGCCTGCGCGATCTCGGGAGCGTTCGGGTTCGGGCGGGCGGCCTACTTAAGCCGACGGTCGCCGCCCGCCGCGGTTGGTTGGGGCGGCCGATTGGGCCCGACTTTGTAGTCGCGGACGGACACGGAGGTGGCGACTTCAAAGATGCTGCATCAGGTGTTAGAAGTGTTACTCCACCTCCAGCGCCGGAGTGACTCACTCGCCTCTTGACCCTGGTCTTCGCCTTCGATGCCCGCAACCCCCAACCCGACGCCTAGATAAAAATATGGGCCTCGCAGAAGGACGCCGTCCTGAAGATAGCGGCGCGTGGGCCATCGACGCGAATCTCTCTCTCTTCGGAGATAAGACGGTCGTGTCGCGTGTGGACAACGGGGTCGTCGGGGTCCGCTCCCTGTAGGGGTAGTTGGAGGGCGGAGAGAGTCGCCCCCTGCCCTCCCGTCCCGACATGCCACCCTGCTGCTGTGGATCCGTCGCGGCACGACCTCGACCTCCTCCTCCCCGGCGACATGTACGAGTGTTCCTTCTCTCCCACGGACCCTTTATCGCCACGGGTCCGGTCTGGTCCCGTATCGTGTATCTGCCGTAATCCCGCCGCGAGGGCCCGTCCCGTCACGCGTGCCAAGGTGTCCGGCCCGGCCCGGCCCGGGCCCGGCCCTGCACCTGCACGCCGCTACAGTCGAGCGCGATAAGGACGCGGCGCGGCAGGCTCACCCGCGAGGCGCAGCCTGGCGCAGCCGCAGCGCCAGCCGTAGTGGTGGTATGGTCAGGAACGGCGACGCACGTCCACACGAGGCCGAGGCCAGGGCTGCTCCCTGCTTATTGTCGTTTCACCTTTGACTCAGCGCCGCGCTCGCGCCGCGCTGCCGGCGCTCCAGCGCACCGGACCCACCGCGATCAGCTCTCGACCCGCGACAACCCCCGGCCCCCGGCCCCCGCCGCCATGGCTGCCGCGGCGCCGCCGCTGCATGCCGAGCCTCCCGACGGAGGCTACGCCTGGGTCATCCTCATCGCCCACTCCTTCAACCTCGTGAGTGCCACGACATCACGAAGGGCCCGGCCTGGCCCGGCCCGGCCCGGCCCGCGGCGTCTCGAATCATCAGGGGAGACGAAACCGCGAGAGGGGAAACGACTGTCAATTTTCGTGTCAGCCGGATTACGGATTACCCCGGATTACCTCGGATTACCTCTGGAGTGTCAGCCGGATAACAGTGCTTTTTCCTCGGATTACCCCGGATTACCCTAAAATTTTCCCGGATTACACCGGATTTCTTCGAATTTCTCCGGACTACACCCTGCCGGATTACCTAACGGCTGTCAGCCGGATTACCTTTAGTCGTTTCCCCCTCGCGAAACCGACACTCTACCGTACCTTTGACTGTCCGCTAAACTCACGAGTTAATGCGCCACGCTGGAACCGAACCTGACAGGAGGACTCCGTTTGCAGATTCTCAGCATCCAGCTGATGACCATGGTGGGGCTCGTGTTTAAGGACATGTTCAATGAGCTAGCTCTGCCCGCCACGGACATCGCCGTGATCCTGAACCTGCACGTCGGGCTCAGCCTTCTCCTTGGTAAGACAGGCACAGGGACCGCGCGAACCCTATGAAAGGTACGAGGCGTGTTGCCATTTTTGCTTGCGAAGTGCCGCCACCGGGGGGTTCAGTACATCGTGGGTGGGTAGTCTATCGAAACTGTCGCGGGCGAAGGGGGAACAGCTCTTAAATTTTTGTACACCTCGTAATTCAGAAAAATTAGGAAAACTCAGAGATATTCAGGAAAGCTCAGAAAAATTTACAATAAAATAAGTTAAATTTCATGCAAAAAGTCAGAACAAAATCATTAATAAAAATTCACAAAAAATCACAAAAATTTTAGCATTTACAAAATTTGTACTCCGAAATTCAAAGTTGTTTCCCTCTCGGTCGCGGGGCACGCTAAGAACTCTGTGTGTGTTTGTGTGTGTATTTACGAGGGTTGGACTGCTTGTGACTCTCCCGCCGCTCCACAATCCTGCCGTTTGACACGCAGGTATTTTCACGGGCGCGCTCGTGCGGAGGTTCGGGTACCGCAAGGTGGCCGCGGCGGGGTCGCTGCTGACGTGCGCGGGGCTCCTCCTCACCTCTGTGTCCACCACGTACTTCGAGTTCCTCATCAACTTCAGCATCGTCACGTGTAAGCAGCGCACGCGCGTAGCAATCCGCCCTCCTGAGGCGCCAATCCCTCGCCCGTGTCTGACCTCACTTTACGACCCGTCCGCCCCCGCGCACAGCCGCCGGCATGGGGCTGTCCACGCCCGCCTTCGCCGTGGCCTTCCACTCGTACTTTCGGCGGCGGCGCAGCCTGGCCACGGCCGTGACCGCGTCCGTCGTCGGCGTCGTGGGCATCGTCAGCCCGCAGGTGATCGAGCTGCTGCTGTGGGAGTACGGGTCCCGCGGCACGTGCGTGCTGCAGGCCGGCTACGCGCTCAACGTGCTCGTGGCCGCCTCCCTGCTGCAGCCCGTGGGCTGGCACAGCCGCTCGCGCCCCCGCGACGGAGCCGCAGGTCGGTACAGCCTCACCCCGCACCCGCCGCGCCGCGCCGGCGAGCCTGCCCATGCCGTCAATGCCGTGCACCCGCCACCTGCCAGCCCCCGAGCCTTCCACCCTCCCTGTGCCGCAGATAAGTCCGATGTAAAGGTGCTGGTGGAGGCCGCCGACGAGGAGTCGATCCCCGGCGATGACTTCGCGCTGCCGCCGCTGCCCATCGTCAAGGAGGAGACCGACGCCGAGCTGCGGCGCGAGCTGTACGGCAGCCTGGCCTCCATGCGGCGCAGAGCGTCCACCGTCTCGAGCTGTAGGTGGCCCCGGCCGGCCCCGGCCAGGCCCGGCAAGATCACAAGATCGGCCAAAAGGCCTCGAACTCGTAAGTGCTGTTTAATTTTTTTCTTCAGATCACACGGCGCGTCGTCCGAGCGAGGCCAGCAACACCCTGTGGGCGTCCGCGAGCGTGCTGGACCTGGCGGACCAGGTGTGGAGCAGCCGCCCCGCCCTGGACAAGCTCCTGGAGAAGGCGGCGGTTGACGCCACCGCGGCGCCGGGGCCGCCGGGGCCGCGCCGGCCGGAGGACACGCCGGCGCTACCGGCGGTGCCGCGGCCGCGGCCGCCCCGCTGCCTCTGCGACGACCTCCGCCGTTTCGGGAGGTTCCTGGTGAACCTCTTCGACCTCGGGCTGCTCGGGACCCCCGTCATCGCCAACGTCATGGTCGGCCTGGCACTCGCGCTCTTCGCCGAGGGCAACTTCCACCGGTTCCTGCCCCTCATCCTGGCGGAGCGCGGCCTGAGCACGCCGCGCATCGCCAACATCCTGTCCCTCATGGCCGTGGCGGACACCAGCTGCAAGCTGCTGGCGCCGCTGCTGCACGGCCTGCTGCGCCAGTCCTCGCGGACCATGTGCACGGTCGCCCTGGTGGTGCTCGTCGCGGGCAGGACGGGTACGCAGGTGGGCCCGGCCCAGAGAGTCAAGTACAACACCAGCTCCGGCCCGACCCCCACCTCCACTCTCTGCGCTCCTGTCTTGCAGTGCTGGCTCTGACGCGAGACGACGCGGTGGTGCTGGCCATGGCCGTCACCCTCGGCGGCTTCAAGGGCTTCCGCGTCGTGTTCCACGCGCAGGTGGTCCCGGACAGCGTGCCGTCCGAACGGCTGGCCGCCGCCATCGGCCTCCAGTCCGTGCTCAGCGGCATCGTGTCACTGCTCTGCGGCCCGCTCATTGGTGAGGCCTTCCCTCCCCCTCCTTCCTCTCTTACTCCCTCTCGTGTGAATATGACACTGACGAGTGCGCTGTCTCTCCCAGGGGTCATCAGAGACCAGTCGGGGAGCTACGACACGGTCATCTTCACCTGCAACGCCTTCACGCTCGTGTGCTTGAGCATGTGGGTGGTGGAGTTCGTGACGGCGGCGCTGCGGGGCCGGAGACGCGGCCGGAGCCAGAGCCAGGACAGCAGTGGCGGAGGTGCAGGACTTTGGCGGGCGGAGAAGTAAAGTGCGAAGAGAGCAACGACTCACGAACTCATTCTCCATTCGCGCATGTCAGATTCTCGACTTTTACTGTGACTGGAACCATTCTGATTAGTTTGTTTTTTTATTTTTTACTAAGTAACGATATGAGAGCTAAGACTGACACGAATGGGGCCAAGTGAAATTTTAGGTAGACTAGCCCCTCGGAAAGTGGAGTGCGAAATACTCTCTAGCAAGTGCTGGTGTTTTCTCTTTATGTGAATTGCGAAGAAAACTTTCTGTAAGGTTGGGCATATGTGCAGACCCATGTTTGCGGATTTTTGGTTTGTTTTATGTCAAGAAATAAAATAAAATGTCCAACACGCTGTGGCTATACTACTTCAATGCGAGATTTTGAGCGCTGGTCTTTAATTTTCACTTCATGGTTCTGATTATCTACACTCCATCATCTGAATTTTCAGAAAAATGTAATGTAATTTTCTATACCCCTATACTTTTTATATATTATGAGTATCAGCATCATATGAACTCTTTTCTTGACTGTATATCGTCTGAAATAAAAGGATCTTCATGAACATGAAACAAAATTAACACTAATGAAAACACATGTTCTTACAATTTTCTGCAAATTTCATTCTGACACAAGCATAGGAACATTCAGCATGAACAAACACACAATATGCTCGTTTGAATTTTCGCGCCATTCCATTATTTTGATTCCACCCACTACGCAGTTATTGTGTTCCTGAATTTGAACATAATTTAAACCAGAAAATCTGGAAAATGTCACAGGGCTTTTCTTTTTTTCTTCATTATTTTTAAATGTAAAGTACATACACAACCGGAAGTTCAGTATCGATAGAATGCAGCAGACATAGTACGTGTGAATCGAGTTTAATGGCAGGAGCACGGCCTGTTGGGACGAGATTTTTCATTTTGTCATAAAACTTAACATAGTATTTGCTTGATTGCTTCGAGACTTGATTACAAACAATGAGCATGATGTAAACGTATCATGTTATCTTATAAATTTCGAGTCATAGGTCGTTGTCCCTTTATCTGGGCATACCTTGACTTTCCATATCTTGGCGCCTCCTGTCGAGGTTATGTGTCCAAGGATATTAAGGCGGTTTTCTGACTATGTGTCTTGTTCTTAAATTTGTTTCAATTCCATTTATTGTTTAAATGAATTATTGTGCAATTGTTGTCCCTCGTTTTCGCCTTTTGTGCCATTTATCACGCGGTCTTGACCAATGGTGAGTTTAGCAATGTTAGGTTTGACAGTTTTTCTTGTTATTAATGGGCTTTGCCAAATTTTATTCATGTTTTTGGTTGCTTTGTAATGATCTTCCTGACACACTTAAATCACTCCTTAAATCAGTCTTCCCATAGTGATAAACTTCCTCTTGGACTTATGGTTGAAGACCTCTTTCATATTTAATTTTGTTTTGACAAATATTTTCAATCACTATTTACATTTTGTTGTGGAATTTCTTTTACTTTTTATAGGCAATGACTGAGTCAGAATCTGAGGCACATTTGGAAAAGATAACTGTTGAGACTCCAAATAAATTGGAGACCTTACCCTTGGAGAAGGATCACTCTACCGATCATCAATGCAAGGATGACATACTTCCAACAGACACATTTCCAATTGCTCCCGAAGATGTGTCTGTAAATGATACTGAAGCTGGGACATCTACTGTAAAAAATGACTCATCACAGTTGGTTGCCTCACAGACAACTAAAATGGACCTGCAACTCTTGCCTTCAACAAGCCACCCTGAGAGGGAAGATATGGATGTGGAATTACAAAATGAAGGTCAAGATGAAGCTTTTAGGGGATTTGAATCCATAGATGACATTGAAATTGATGCAGAACAAATGCTTCAAATTGTCAATGTAATATCACTTTGTGAGCAGGAGGGTATTATCAATGCTAATGAAAGTCAACTTGATGATATCATCAATGCTGATCAGAGTCAACTTGAGGACATAATCACTGATCAGTGTCAGCTTGATGAAATTACAATTTCCGAGGAGCAGTTTCAGCTTGATGAAAGTATGACAGAAAATAATAGCATGGAGGTGCAAGAAGATTTGCAGTGCTCGAACCTCTTAAATGATATCTCACCATTTGATCAGCAGAGGAGTAATGGCACAGAAAACCAATTCTCTGACATCTCATCCAATCTAGATCAGAAACTGAATGAAAATAATTCCACTCCAGATCTTCAATTATTTTATCAGCAAGGTCAAAGTGTCACTGAAGATCAAAGACTCATGGTAGCAGAGGCTAATTTACGATATGGCATTCCAACAGTAGAATATGAAGTTGATCATGAGGAAAGCCCAGTTGTCGAGCAGCCATATTTGTGTACGGAATGCAGGCAACGGTTTTCAGAACACGATGATCTTGAACAGCATTTGTGGGACCATATAGCTGCAATGACTGGAAAACATCCGTACAGATGTTCAAAATGCCCAGGAAGGTAAGAAAAACATAATTGCTTTCTGCCTGCATTCGTGTTGATGAATCATAAATGGCACTATCTTTTTTTCTTTTTTTAGGACATTTTCAGACATGAAGGAACATAAGCGGCACCACAGAATGGGCCTAGAATGTGATGTGTGTGGAGAGGCATTCCATGCAGCAATTATTTTAGCAGACCATAGAATGCAAGCCCATACACGCTCTAAGGTTTATACCTGCAAAATTTGCAAGATGTCTTTTACTTCTCGTGCAGAGCTCTCCCAACACAAAGAACGCCATTCTAAAATCAAATTTTTCACCTGCAAGATTTGTAGTGAGTCATTTCAAAGTGAGGTCGGCTTGAGTGTTCACATGAAGACACATTCAGGATCATCCAAAATTCGAAATTTCATACGAGAGAAAGAGTCACCAAGGTTTGATAATGCTTATCTACTTTTGGCTGAACCACAATCTCCAAGAAAAACTTTAAAACTTTTCCTCTTTTTTTTCGCAGCAACTCCTCTGCATCAAAAGCATACTCGTGTTCACAGTGTGGACAAGACTTCATCTCAATTCAAATATTAGATAGTCATTTAAAGTCAGAACACTCTAAAGTATCAGAGAGTAGTCTTTCATGTGATGTTTGTCAAAAGAGTTTTTTGAAACTTGAAGATTTAAAAATGCACAAAGCCTCACACTCTGATCTCAAACTTTACAAGTAATTATTTATTTTCAGTGTTATATTATACAATAATAAGTATAAGATTCTTGTACCTTCTACCCTCAATAATTATAAATTTCTTCTTCTCTCTAGGTGTGAGCATTGCGAAGCAAGTTTTTCACAAAAGCATGCTTTTAAAGAACACTCCCAAAAACACAGAGAAGAACGGAAATGTAAAGTCTGCGGTTATCTTTCATCGTCTTCCTCTAGATTAGTTAAGCACATGAGAAGAAATCACAGGGATAAAATTTTGGAGTGTAAATATTGCAGTAAATGGTTTACTGCAAAAGATGACCTTTCTACTCACGTTGACAAAGAACACAAAAATGTAAGTTGACACTGATGGGATTTTTTAGTTGTTTCATTCTGTGTTGGATGTCATTCTATTTGTTGTTGTTGTTGTTGTTGTTGGTTTTGCAGGCACTTAAAAGAGACAAGTCATATTCATATGATCAATCCAAACTGGAAGTGAAGGATGAAAAGCATGTGCCAGCCAAAGAAGTGGTGGACGAAGATTCTCGATGTGAGTCATCTTGTACCACTGAATTGTCAATGGATGACAATGAAGGATCAGTATCTTCAGGGCACCATACATCAGAAGACAAACTTCTTGGATCTCCAATCAGGGAACTATCTCCGATAAGTGAAAGTAGAGAAAAATTAATAGGACTTAACGAAGCCCATTCACTTGAACCATTGAAAAAGAAGCTCAAAGAAGATGCTACACCATCTCAAGTGGAATCTTCAAAGGAAATATCCAAAGAAAATCAAGCCTCTCTTCAGCATTCTCACAAAGTTTATGATGATGTGCAATCAAAATCTTCTGAATCCTCTAAAGTAAAATTGGGAGAAGATTTTAAGTCAAAGTCGTCAGATTATTCGAAGGATAGATCCAAAGGAGACAAAAGGTCTGACAAAGAGTCATCAAAGAGTAAGTCCCGACATTCTTCTAAAGATGGGTCAAAAGATGATGAGAAATCCAGTGGTACAAAAGTACAACTGAAAGGATTCAAAATTCCTAAATTGAGAAAGTCAAAAGAAATCAATATGTCGGAATCTTCAGATCAATCAACAGAAATGTCAGAAGAAAAGGGTCCCGTGCAAGATGATAATATTAAAGAGAAGTCTAGAGACGATAAAAAGTCACGGTGGGGTGAGCCCGTACCAGAAGAGAGAGGAACATTTGCTCAGGATTCAACTAAGCTTGTAGCTGAAGAGAAAAGAGCACCTATCAAGGAGTCTCCTAAGCCCTCTTCGAACAAAATGCCATTATTGGCTACGCCACCAATTAGCAAGTTACCATTATTGCCAACACCTGTCTCAAATAAGATACCACTACTGGCTACACCTCGACATATCAAAAAATCAAGATGGGGTGAGCCTGTGAAAGAAGATACAGCAACAGTGTGGTCTGGCCCTTCAAGGATGCAGTCTGTAGATACAACCCAATTTGTAACTAATGAATCTTCAGTAGATAGAACAGTGGGAGACCAAAAGGAGAGGAATGATATTGCTAGGGACAAATCGAAGCAAATCAGGAAATCAAGGTGGGGTGAACCCCTGAAAGATGGTGAACCAATTTTATCATCTTCTATAACAGAGAATTCTATGGAAGATAAGAGACTGAAAGCTAACCAACCTGTCAAGCCCGTAGAAGATAGGAAATCATTCACTGAGTCACCATCGCCTGGGCAGCTCATTGAAAATAACAAAGTTAGATTAAATCAGTCATCACCATTATTACCTTTACCAGATGGTAATGTGACTAAATCAAGTACTGTATCCTATGGACAAACAATACCTAGTAATAGATTGAAGACAAGTCAAGTGCCAACTGGAAAACCAACTGAAGATTCTAGATCGAAACCAACTCCAATGCCAGTCGGAAGACCAGCAGAAGAGGCTCGATTTAAATCAAATCCATCTTTCACTGCGAAACGTACTGAGAACAATAATTTTAAATCAAACCCATTGCCAGCTGGCAAACCGAGAGAAGATTCTAGATTTAATTCTGATGGAGCTCATTCAGGAAAGCTCACTGAAGATCCATCTAAATCAAATCCAGTGTCGACTGGAAGGCCAACTGAAGAATTCAGATTTGATCCAAGTGTGCCTCCTCCAGGAAGACCTTTAGAAGAAAGTAGATCTAAAATACATCCATTACCAGTTGGGCGACCAGTAGAAAACTCTACATTGAAGTCAAATGGAATACTTCTAGGAATGTCAGCAGAAGATGATGGATTTAAATTAAATCCAATGCCAGTAGAGAGACCTTTAGCCAACAAAATAAAATTAAATCTGTTACCAGCTGTGAGGCCAGATGATAGTCAACTGAAAACAAACTGGTCATTGGCTAAAAATCATACTGAAAAAAATAGATTCTCATCAGCCAGACCTACATCAGAAGAGCAGTTAGAGTTAGAATATAAGAAATTTGAAATGTTGCTTCAGTCTTCAACGGAGAAAACAGTTACAAATACAGAATTAGAGTATAAGAAATTTGAAATGTTGCTTCAGTCTTCATCAGAGAAAGCAAATACCAATACGGAATTAGAGTATAAGAAATTTGAAATGCTAATTCAATCTTCTAGTGGAAAAGCAGTTACTGACACTAAATCAATTCTTTATAATCCAGCAAAAGAAAAAGGAAGTCTTTCGGGAACTGATTCTTCAATGACATCATATAAATCTTTAATAGGTCCTATGAGTGATAAAAACAAATCAGTTGTACATGCACAATCCCCTGATGAGAATAGATCAATATATTCTGGGTCTCCAATGGATATGTCTATAGCAGATGATGATTCATCCAGTGACAAATCTGTTGAAATTATCAAAGAGGACCAAGATGAAGGATTGACGTGGGGTGCATCTTTCCTAGAAGAGAATAAACTAATATGGGGTAAATCTTTTCTGGAAGATCAGACCTCAATGCTTCATGAACCTCTGAAAGAAAAGGGAAAAGAAAAAGAAAAACCCAGTCTGACAAATCCATCTAAAGTTGTCACAAAACTGGATAAAGAATCGGGTAAATCTTTGAGAGAGAGTAAACCACTGTGCTCTAAGTCATTAAAAAGTAAGGTGGAGGATCAAACAAAATCTTCAAGTAAAATGCCTGTTGACATTGCTCAATCAGTTGATCATAATGCTTCACAAGAAAGCTCTGCAGATATAACACCACCAGTATGGCTTGATTCTTCAAATGTGAAACCTTTAGAAGATCCATCAATGTATTACAATCCATCTAATGATGAAGCATGGGACAGCAGTTCTCCAGAACGGGATGCCAACTCACCAACATGGGCAACTTCTTCCATGGACATGGCTGGTACGGTATATCCACCTTTGCCCCCAGCTCCTTGGGGTGAATCTTCTACAAGCCAACCCAGTGCTGCAATTTTATATGGAGAGCAACATATTCATGCTCAGATTAACTCAGCAAACTCTAAATTTTTGCAAGCAAAGTTGATGGAGCATTACTCTTCCAACTCACATTATTCACATTCTGCAGAGGAAGAGAACAAGGGGTCAAATTTATCTGAGCTTTTAGAAGAGTGGGTAAAAGGAAACAAACCAGATGACCCTGTTCAGCCACATAAACTTGAGAGACCTAAAGGTTTTGTACCACCTGGAGTAATGTCCAATGCAATGAAATGGGGTGAGTCTTTGAACCATCAACATCGTGAAGAGACCTCTGGAGAGGACAAGAAATCTAATTTGTCTGATCTTTTAGAAGAATGGTTGAAGGAACACAAAAATGGATAATTTGGAGGTACTACATATGAATATATGTAGTTTTTAAATTTCTACAAGTGTTGGCAATCTGTTTTAGTTGCTGTGCTGCATGTCTTAGAGAAATAAAATTTTTTGTCTGAAAGTCATGGAAGACCCCTTAGGCTGCAAAGAGTTTTGTGATATCACTGTGATATCATCTAATTTTTAAGTTCTACCCAGGATACTTGATTACTCTGTCTTTTATTTATTGCAATAATGCTGTGTTTTTGAGACCACTTTTATGAACTGACAGGATGTGTTTCTTGGGCAGTAGTCAATATTGTTGTCGTGATTCTTTATTGTTGTTACATTTACAAGTGTGTTTTTTGCTCACCATGGAATGGGGAAGAACACAAATCTGCATCACGGTTTTGTGCCTTATGTATGATGTGTACTGAAGAAAAAGATTAAAATATAATTTATTTTGCATCAGCTGTCCATATTTTCTAGTCATCCTTATCCTAAACTTTTGGTGTTTGAATCAATAGTGAACCACATGGGAAAACATAATCTTCTTTCTCGCAAATTTATCCTCAATGCCTACTCAGCTTCGAATATGGGAGAAAAGAAATTTTATATTCTAATGAATGGTACTGTAAAAATGCCATTTGGGAAAAAGCTTAAACACAACACAAATTGGTTTTTTCTACTATGTTTTGAATTAGTTGGGCTGAGACCAACACTAGTCCATTTAATGTGAAATGAAATAGAATATGCAAAAGAGGAATCTGGAAATGTACTATACCGGCGGCGAGCGGACGAGCTGGTCGAGAAACCGGCCGGCAGATGGCGCCATGGCGGTCTTATGGCTATGTAAAGTAACATCGACATCAGCTAAATAAATTCCCAATGTATTTAAGTTTTTGTCGCTAATGACTATGGACGCCAAGGAAATAAAACGCGTACTGAAAGAAGCGAAAGAGGCGATCAAAAATAAAGACACGAAAACAGCTATCAAGCTATGCAAGGTATAGTGGATAGAGTATTTAGACCTATAACCTACAGTCAATATTATTAACCAAGTTCATTTTAAAAAATATATAAGAATAAAAATTGACAACTTACCGTAATAAATTTAAAAGG
Organism: Frankliniella fusca; assembly: GCA_029379305.1. NCBI lineage: Eukaryota > Metazoa > Arthropoda > Insecta > Thysanoptera > Thripidae > Frankliniella > Frankliniella fusca. Next base: position 923,336 of record JAHWGI010000219.1, on the reverse strand, counting down.
CTTACAAGAAAAAAAACTCATTTTTTCTTTTAATCCTTAAATAAAAAAATAAGTGACATGTTTTCATGAGTTATTTTTTTTCTTTTTAATTTTAGTCGGTTCTGAAAGAAGATAGAAATAATTATGTGGCTTTGGTACTGTTCGGAGCTTCACTTCAGGAATCTGATCAACATGAAGAGGCTCCTAGGGCGTATAAGAAAGCCAGTGAAGTGTCACCTGACCAACCTCTTGCCTGGCAAGGTTTAGTCTCGTACTATGAGAAGCAAAAAAAGAATGTGCCTGCGGAATTAGAAGCTGATGTGTTGAATGCATATGCTTATCTCTTGCCTCAGGAAAAGTAAGTTTGTCATGAAGAAGAAAAGATGTGATCTCCACATGTATGGTGTTCACTTCTATTATTGTTATTTCAGTGACAGTACTAAAAAGCTGGAGATGGCGATGAAGCTTGGTGAGCTTGCAGTTCGATTGCAGACCTCTGAGGGTTGCCTTTCACTCCTTCAAAGACTGCAAAGTGATGTACAGCCAGTCAATGAGATTCGTAGGTGTTTGTTAAAAGCTCTTTTCCAAATCAAAGATATAAAGGAAAATGACTCATCTGTGGTGTGTGAATATTTGAGTTTTATTTAACTATCTAAAGAAGCAATTGTTGGTGTTAAATCTTTGATTCTCAATACTTATTTCACTACTTTTCAGATTGAGAAGGCCTTGGAGCAAGTTATCTTAGATTGGAGAGAGAACCAAAAGGGCAATGATTATGACATTCAAGAATTTTACCGCCAGTATCTTAAACATCTATATCGAAGTAAGGAATTTCAGAAGCTGTTTCATCAAGCTAAGTTCATGGCAGAAACATTCAGTAAAGATCCATATCCTCTGGAATGGATTTGTAAGTTGTGGGTGGAATTTGTAGCAGAGGGGAAAGACATTAGTTTTATTAAAGACACAATTGAAAAATTTGTAAGTACCTTGGAGATTATCAGTCCAGCTGCAAGTTCGATTTGTATGGCAAAAGGAGCTATACATTTCTGTCATTCAGAATTCTTAAAAGCGCGGGAAGAGCTTTCCAAAGGTTTGTCATTTGCTTTATTATACCCCAAATATATTTAGATAATTTGCTTTGCCTGTCAGTAATTTTATAATTGATGAGGATTTTTTTTTTTTTTTTTGCCTAGCTGTCTTAAGTAAGCAATCTCCATGGCATGTGTACTTACTGCTTGCTGATGTTGAGCTGAAGTTTGGATTGCCACAGGAAGCCCTTTGTGTTTTATCAGAGGCTAAAGTGAAGGTTAAGCAGTTATCAACCAGCCAGGAATATATACTGAAAAGGTGCGAGGCTGAGGCGCTTATTGGAACACTAAAACCAGAAAATTTGAATAGAGCAGCTCAGCTTTGCAAAGAGGTCAATTGATTTGTTTACATTGTTTTAGCACACTCTTTGTAAGAACTGTACCCAGAATGTACCCAATTTTTGTTTATCCCAGCTTTTAAGTGAAAAAAATACAGATGTCGCTCTTCACTTACTTTATGCAAGAGCATGTGTTCAACTGAAGAATTTTGAGGAGGCACAGAAACATATGACCGAAATAGGTGCAGCAAACACATGTGCAGCAAAAGTGACACTTCTTCAGGCTCAAATTCTTTGCCTTTCGGGACAGAGTGATAAAGCAGCTTTTGTGTTGGAGTCAGTTGCTTCTGATGCCAAAGATGCTGAAATTTGGTTAGCTCTTGCCAGACTGCATGAAAACTCTGAGAAGCAAAATAATGTGATGACAGATTTGATGGAGGTAATCAAACTTACTCCTCAAAATCTCTCCTCTCTTTTTAATGATTTTGTTTTGTTTTCCAATGTAACTGTATTCTTTATTTAAATATTTCTCTATTTTTATTTGTGTTTTGTTTTAAAGGCAGCACGTTGTGAACCGTTTTACTGGGAAACATTTATGCTCCTTGGTAATCAGTACAAAAAATTATCAAACCCTGCTGGTTTTGACAAAGCAAGAAGATGTTATCAGAAGGCATTGCAACTGAACCCAAAATCTATTGAAGTTGCTCAGTATCTCAGTGATGTCCTGCTTCACCTGCACGATGTAGTACGTAATATCATTTCAGTTGAGCGTAAATTCAATTTTGCTATTTATGGTGTTAGCTATTTTATTTTCCTTGTCCTTACTTTAATACTTTAGAGAAGTAATATTCAGTTATTGGATATGATGACTCAAACTAGTAATGCAAAATGGATTTGGCTCCGTTTGGGTCTGTTACACTCAGAGTGTGGAGAAGTTGAGAAAGCCATCAATTTCCTTTGTAATGCTGTTCGTGCTGACCCTTCAGATTGGTACATTAATCTAAACTTCCTATTACTGCAAATAATTGAATCAATTCAATCAGTGCATATGACCTTCAAGCTCTTCTCAACTTTTTCAGCCGGATTTGGGAAACTCTTGGTGATGCTTACATGTTGCGTGGTTCTTGGCACGCTGCTTTGAAGTCCTTTATGAAGGTGAAGCAACTTTCACCAGGAAATATTTACGCTTCTCTACAAATAGGGACAGTAAAGCTGGTTAGTTCATCTTTATCTGGAGCTATTTTTTGCTTTTATTCCAAAATACTCCAGCTAAAGCAGTCTTTCCTTATCTATCTATCTATCTCTAGCGTATGGAAGAATTTGAAGATGCGCTTATTGCCTTCAGACAGCTCCTAGACCTATCTGAAGACTATGTGCCAGCTTTGCAAGGACAAGGTGAGGCAGCATTTCGCTGGGCTCAAGTCTTACGTCAAGAACAGCGCATTGGCTGTGCTAAAGACCGTTGTCAGGAGGCTATTGATGCATTCACAAAGTGAGGATCCCTCTTGTATTATTAAAGCTAAATTAATTTCTTTTGACTTTTTCTCACCTAATATTTGTTCAACCAATTCCTTTTAGAGTCTTGAATAAAAGACAAGATTTGTCATGCACTTGGAAGCTTTTAGGCGACACATGTCTACTAGCCGCCAAGTTACCTCTCTTTTATGCTAGTTTCCATGTCACAGAGTGGATTGTATGTCCTAGCACAAACTCCAACAGAAAAGAAACATCATTGCAACAAAAAATGGACATGTTTTTACTGGCAGAGAGGATGTACTGTAGGGCCATGTCTATTAGTCAAGACAACAGTCTTTTATGGCATGATTTGGCTTCAACAAACTTCTGGCATGCAATGGCTGTTCAGAAGTCTAACAAACGCAACGAACTTTTACAACGTGCAATGACAGGAGCCCGACGCGCTGTAACGCTTAGTCCTAAAAATGCTATGCATTGGAATCTTCTTGGAGTTATTTCTGCAACTGATGGTAAAGACATGTATCTAGAAGTTGACCTTTCTTTTTCTTTACTCTGTCGATGGTTTAAGCAAGTATGTATAGGATTGGCATTATCTTACTTGAAACATATTTTCTTACTCTCACAGAAATTAAGAAATGGGCTCTGGCACAACATTCTTTTATTCAATCAATTCTTCTGGACAATTCTAGTCCATTGCCTTGGACAAATTTAGGTACATTATATCTAATCATTGGAGATATACAATTAGCAAACAAAGCTTTTTCAGCTGCACAGAGAGTTGATCACAGTTATACAAGATGCTGGGTCGGTCAGGTGGGTAATTATCAAATAAAAAGTATCTCTTGGGTCCATTCACTTTCAATGCTTTAATGTTATTTTATTCTTGTAGGCAATGATTGCGGAGGCCATGGATCATCATGAAACTCTAGATTTGTTCAGGCATGCTGCATCATTAGAATACCACCATGAAAGCTGTTCTGGTTATGCTAATATGGTATTGAAAACTCTTTTAAGTAATGAAAAATTATCCAAAATCAACAATGGAGAGGATGTTATGATAATCAAGGACATCAAAAGTATGTATGCTATAGAGGTGGCAGCAGATTGTATGAGATGGTATACAGGTGAGTCACCAAACAATGTTTATTTAATTTACTATTTGAACACTTCCATGGGACCACCTAGTGTGTATTTCTAAGTCTCCTCTTCATATGACACTGCTCCTCCATTTTCAGAGCGCCACACTTCTAATCCCTGTGGTTGGAATATGTTAGGGCTGTTACTTGAGAGGCTAAAATTGTTTCAAAGTGCGCAAAAAGCATTTCAGAGAGGTCTAGAAGAGGCTATTCTTCAGGGTTCGGAATCAGTCCCTATGAATGCCATTCGTTGCAATTTAGGGCGTGTTCTTGTTAATCTGAAGGACTATCAACAGGCTGTTTGTATTTTACAAGCTATTACTGTTCCTAGTTTTGCCTCGCAATCAGAGCTTGCTCTTGCTCTTTTTAAAGGTAACCTAATATAACTCACATTCAATTTATTCCCTTAAACCACCACTGCTATCACATTTATGCTCTAGCGGAAAAATTTGAGGAGGCCTATGAAGCATACAGCTCAGCACTGGAGTGGCTGGCACCTGATGAAGAAACTAAAGCTCTCATCCTCATGGCAATGGCAGCTATGCAGTACAGTTTTGGTCAACTAGAAGATTGCAAAACATTATTATTCCAAAGGTGAGACTTGCAAAGTTTGCTTGATTGCTTCCTTTTTGCCCTTAAGTACCATGTGTCCCCAACTCTTGTGGCTTTTTATTGCAGTATACAGCCAAAGCCTCTTTCTGCCCATCCCCTTTTTGCTCTGTGTGCAATTGGTCTTCTGCACCAAGACATCACTATGTCAAAAATTATGCTGAAAGAACTTGGACATTTTAAAGATGATCCAAGGTATATAGCACACATTGGACTTCTTGCCTCATATACTGCATTTATCCAGGTAATTCAGTCCACTGTTGTACTTCATTAATTGTTGACTGCAAAGTGACAAGTAATATGGTGTTTTCTGTAGGGCGATCTGACTGGAGCTCTCCGAGCGCTGAGCAAAGCTGTACACCGTCACCCAGGAGAGGGAGGATTATGGCTAGCACTTGCTCAAGTTCAGATGCATGCTTGGCCTAAGAGTAATGCAGCAGCAGTACGACGCACAGCCCAGGCTGCCATCGATTTGGGGAGAGGCAATATGGAAATAACCAAGGTAAATTATTCACAGCTTCAAAACTTGTGTCTGTTTTTGAGTTGTTTGCCATTAATGCACCATTTATTTTTGTCCCTCAGATTCAATCTATAATTAGTGTGGCACACCTACTCTCTAATGATGTGCAATCAGCTTCACGAAGTTCTCAAAAGGCTCTTCATCAGTATCCTAACATAGCTGAAAACTGGGCAACATTTGTTGCGTCAGTCCTTCCACTAGATAAAAGTCCTGCCCAGGCTGCCAAGCTTCGTGACACCATCAGTCACGTTCGCAGACGACTTCAGCCTACCGCTGGAGGATTGAAAAAGTGGCTTGGAAACTGTGAACACCACCTTGCCAGTTTAGCTACTTCATGATGAGAAAGAGACTCAATGAGATCAACTAAGACATTTTTTATCTAATTTATTTGTTTGATTTTAATGTTGTTAACAAATGCCCTCATTTTTTATATCAATTTAGGATTCATAACTAAACAACGAATGAATTGATAAATGAATTGATAAATGAATTATACAATGAATTGATAAATGAATTGTACAACTAATTGGTAAATGAATTGATAAATGAATTGTACAATGAATTGATAAATGAATTGTACAATGAATTAAAATAAATAAGTGTAAATTATTTTTCCAAAACCAGTGTTGTTCTTGACAACCTTCTGTTCGCATATGGCATTTGCAAGCAGCTGGAATAAACCACGTCAGCGGCAGTGTGAGTGACCGACGCGACGTTTGAGAGGAGGATTGCTAACACCAGCTGAGTCTAGTCTGTCTCAGTGCCTGGCTCAGCGGCCCGCGCCGCCCTCTGGTCTGCTTGCTCGCGCACGTTTGTCCGCGTGAATCGGACTGTCGCAGACGTCGGTGCGAGCGAGACGGGAGATCTATCGCATCGCGTCGAAGTGCTCGAGCGAGTGGGACAGAAGAAGAAACCCACATTACACAATGCTGCACCTTACTCATCAAGATTCTCGCCAAGGCAGGCGTTGTGCGGCGTTTGCCAAGGGGCCCGGCGCGGCGGCGCGTCCCGGGGGCATGTCAGGGCTCCGGGGCTGAGGCAGGGGGCGGGGGCGTGTGTGTGTGGGAGAGGCTGGTCAGAGAACCTCGAGGCTGAACGCGAGCGGCGGGGGCGGGGGTGGAGTGGGTCCCTCAAGATGCACTGGAGTATAATCCGAGGGGTCCTTCTTCAGAAATTCAAGCGTACACCAATTTTTCAGATATTTCTGGTTTTTGTAATTTTTCTTGATTTTTACTGATTAAAAAAAATGTTTTTTCTCATTTTTTTTTCTCTCTAATTTTTCTTTATTTCTTTCTGTTTTTTTTTTTTGTAATGTTTTACTGATTTTGCTTTGGGATGTACCATTTTTTTTCGAGTTAAGGACCCCTCGATAAAATTTCCTGTATCTCCACCGATGACCTCGGCGAAGAAAGAGACGGTCAACATCAGGCACTGGCCGGGCGTTCCCTTGCGACCGTATTAGGGAGACGCACGCCGCGCCGGGTGGCCTGTGTTGCGTCTCTGTGCCGCTCGCCCGGGTCGCCCCGGTGCACTAGGGTTGCCTACCCGTAGGGGGCAGGGGGGAGGTCCCTCTGAGGCTAGCTTTGGGTAGTTGGGTAGCGCGGTCACGCGCCTGTCGACCGGTAGACGGTGTGACGGGCAGGCGTGGGGCTGGGCATGCGGTCGACTGGTGAGGTGAGGTGGTGAGGTGACGCCTCCTGCCTGGTGGGCTCCTGGCCCGGCCCAGCCCGGCCCCGCCCGGCCCCGGCTGTACCTACAACTCCACTCCGAGTGCTGTGCTGTGCCAGCGTTTCTTAACCTTGGCCGCGGTCGTGTGGCGTGGCGTGGCGCGGCGTGGCGCGGCGCGCAGCCTGGGCCCCGGGCCCCGGGGCTCCCCTGGAGTGAGCCGGCATCTATCTGCAGGGCGATTCCGCGCGCCGACTTCGTCTCTCTGTCCTTGTTGCACTCACGGGGCTGGCCCCTTAGGAGTGAGAGAGAAGACACCACTGAACGATACCCTGAATCCGCCTGCAGCTGCAGGCCCGGGCGCTGCGCTCGGGCTGGCGCCACCGTCCTCGCGCCCGCGACCTCCTCCAGGCTCTCTGGAGGTCCTGGAAGTGCGTGTCCTGTGGGACATCGACAGCTCCGCGGGAGAGAACCTGTTTGTTGGCGGCGCGGGCGCGGTGGTGGTGGACCCGGGGAGGAGCAGGGGTCATCCCTCTCTGGAACATTCGCCCTTCTCCCCCTCGCCTCGCGTGACCGGCGGCCGCGCCGCGCCGCGCCGAGCCTGGAGCTGCCCGCTGCCGCTGGACTGGGAGAGGTGCGACGGAGATAGCGCTAGCCGTGCATAAAAAGAAGGCGGCCGCCCCGCCCCGCCCCGCCCCGCCCCGCCCCACCCCGCCCCGCCCCCGCCGGCCGCGTCGCGACGCGTCCAGGGGTGATGGGTGATCTGACGACCACGGGCGGGTGCGGGTCGAGTCGGTTCAGTCGCACGCCCGCCGCCGACACCTGCGCACGCGCACGCCTCAGTCCAGGCCCTGCCGCACCCGCGCACCCGCACACCCGCTCACGGACACGTCCAGTCAGGTGAGTCTACTTTACTCATTGTGCTCCGACGGTAGAAAAAAAAAAGTAAAACAAATCTCGTGCGAATTCGGTCCGGCCCGGCCCGACGGCGCCCGCCTCGCGCTGCCTAGCGAGCGGCGAGCCGCGGCAGCCTGCAGATAGGCAATCCCGCCACTCACGCCTGCTGCGCACGGTGGCCTACCTCCCCGTTGGAGGTTCTGCCAGCACTGCCAGCCAGGACTCCACTTCACTTCCTCCGTTCTCAGTCTGACCCGATCCCCACTGTGCAGGCCATGAACACCATCGCCGTCCTGCTGGTGGTGGCGCTGGCCGCCAGCGGCGTCCTGGCCGCCCCCAAGGATGGCCCGAAGGACGGCGGCAATAAGAAGGCCACCACCCAGTGCCCCCCGGACATCAAGCCAGCCAAGGCCGGCCCCGCCGCGCACGGCGGCACGTACACCACCAAGTACGACAACCTCAACGTGGAAATGGTCCTGCACAACGAGCGCCTGCTCAAGAACTACATTGACTGCCTGATGGACCGCAAGCCCTGCTCGAAGGAGGGACAACTCCTCAAGGGTAAGAGTTCACTTAGTCATATCCCTCCGCCCCTCTCTCTCTCTCTCTCTCTCTCTCTCTCTCTCTCTCTCTCTCTCTCTCTCTCTCTCTCTCTCTCTCTCTCTCTCTCTCTCTCTCTCTCTCTCTCTCTCTCAGACGCCCCCCTCCCCCCTTTTCTCTTACCCATACTCAGAATCCTGGTCCATTTTCTCGTCTTTACGCGATGCATTCTCGAAATATTCAAATTATTCTCGGAAAGTCTCTCTTGCTTCGGACCTCTCAGCTCGTTCTATTGTTCGGTTTCTCGTATGCCACGGCGTTGACTCTCCCGGATTTTCCGGCCTTGCACGCACGTGCCCGCCAGACCCTGTGTGCCCTCACCCGGGTAGAGAGTAATTTGTAGTTAATTAAAATAAAAATACTAAATTAAAATAATTAATGAAAAATAAAAGAAAATGACTTTTTATGCTGTCTGATACTTTTCGTCAGACGCAGGGGTAAAAAGTCCCGAAAAAAGGCGAGTAAATTGTTTCTAATTTGAATGTCGTGCTGAGGTGCCTCTCCTCGCCGCCTCTCTCTGGATGTCCGGCTTAGCTCGCAGCGCTGGTGCTGCTACCTCCTCTTTACTTGTTTTATTTCGCCTGCCAAATGTCGTCAGCTCGTGTCCTCGGGAACACAAGGCGGAAACGTTTCCACGCCTACCGGAGAGTCGACCGGGCCCGGGCCGGCCGGGGAGTTGCCAGACCGGCATCAGTAGAACAATAACTTGTGGCAGCCGCGCACTTTAAAACATTCTTAAGTGTTGATTTACGGTGACAGAAGAGTCTAGCTAAGCGGACAGCGGCGCCAGTGGCGGGTAGCTCGTTGCCGGGGGACCACTCTGGAACACTATTTGTGCATGGTCTCAGGAGGATGACGTCTCAGTGGCAAAGTTTCCTCCTTCTCAGTGCGAGACTCAAATGAATCCTCTCGTCTCGAGTGTCTCATGGAGCTTTTCTTTAAGATCGTGTCAGTCTGACTCTCTATTCCTGACACTGGCATCAGTGCTTGCGCGCGTTTAACATTAGCACAATGATGATATGCCGATGCTTTATGTTTTCTGAAGGGAGGGAAAATATCTCGATAAAGGCTGATTTATGCCCTTCTAATGGGAACACCCCGTGCCCGTGCCCACAGAGATAATCCCGGACGCACTGCAGACGGAGTGCTCGCGGTGCTCGGAGAAGCAGAAGCAGATCGCCGGCACCGTCATGTCCTACCTGCTGCAGTACAAGAAGAAATACTGGGACGAGCTGCTGTGCAAGTACGACCCCGAGGGCTCCTTCCGGGAGAAGTACGAGGTGGACGAGGACGACGAAGAGGAGGACTGAGCGACTCGGTCGTTTCGCTGCGTCCAGACTCGACTTTGACTTTGCCGCGTGAGCGATTCCCGTCAGCCTTTCGGAGCTGACAAGGCTTTCAAGGCACCTGTGATAACCTCGTCGCCGTCGTCGTTGTTGTTGTTGTTGTTGTTAAACAGTACAAACTCATTTCTTTTTGTACTAGCAGTGATTGTAAGATATGTATCATAATAATAATAAACGTATTAGTAGTGTAGGTAACGAGATCGGCGCCCTTTCCTTGATATGTCGGACATAATTCTAAATACAGCAACTGGGGGGTGGGGGTGGGGGCAAGGGGGTATGCGTGCGCATACCACATGACGCGCGAGGTGAATGAGTTGCCTACCCGCACCGGCGGCGCACAAGCAAGCCTACTCCAGACTCCAGCCGCACCGCTTGGGGAGGGGACCGGTTAGACCTGTGCGATCCATTTAATAATTAGTCCAATTCCAATTTTATTTTTTTATTATTATTCTCTTTTATAATTGACCAATAATTAATTTGGAGATCAATTATAATTGAGATACTTGATTCAGTTGATAATCGACAAAAATTTTACCAACTAAAACAATTATCAATTGTTACCAATCATCAACTGTGAGATTGTCTTGTTTGACCCATACCTTTGTTGCACGAATCCGTTTGTTAGAGCGTATAGCTACAGAACATTATTTTTTTTTGTGTGTGTGCTAAAAACCGTAAAATGAAAAATAAAACGTTTGTCTATTAGCAGGTGAAACTGGTTCATTGAATATGCAAATTCATCAAAAAGAAAAATTAAGCACGCCCATTAACCGAAAAAAATAAAATAATTATGGAGCAGGCCAATTAGTTGTTTTGTTTCGATTAACCGGGTTTGGTCAGTTGATCGAATGGGTTATCGATTGTCCATTACTAACAATTGGAATCAACTCAATTTCGATTATTTTAAGTAATTGTCAACTATCAAAGACTTTTAACAATCGCACAGGCCTACATGGGTGGCAAAGCGGTCTGAAGTACGTTGGGTGGCCTACCCTCGCCGGCGCTGTCTGCGTGAGGTGAGGGCGCGAAGAAGGGTGCCGTGCTCTGCACCTTTTGGCCTGCCCCGGGCCCAGCTGGGCGCTACGCTGTTGGCGGATGAGCTGGACGGCGACGGTGATGTGGAGGTGGGGAGGGGGGGGGGGGGGGTTGCAGAGGGCGGAGGGCGCAACCGGACCTCGCCATTTGTTTGCAGTTATTGTTGCGCGGACTGTCATTGTGGGCGTGCGGTTAATATGTGAATGCGCACCATGTGTGCTTACATGTGCGTGTGCGTGAGAGAGAGAGAGAGAGAGAGAGAGAGAGAGTGTGTGTGTGTGTGTGTGTACGTGTGCGCGAGCGCACGTCGAGGTCTATTGTGCAACGTGAGGGGCGCAGGGCAGGCAGGGGTGGGCGCCCCCAGTGCCCGCACATGCATGCGCGGTTACCTTTATTCATTGAAAGCCCAGCCGCGGCCGGAGCGGATATACCACGTATGATTATGATTGCTTCTCGGAGGGATTGCGCGCGCGGCTGCGCGTCTCGAGTTCCGCACGTGTGCGAGAGAGACAGGACTAGCAGCAGGTTGCGGAGCGGGACCCGGGCCCGGCGGGGCGGGGGCCTGCCCAGAGGAGCAGAGCTCTAATCTGGCCGCATTGTTCTCCTGGTCCGGCTCCAGCGCGCCGGACATAAGTGTTTGTTGTTCTTGTGTTGCCGCCGCCGCCGCCGCTGAGCCCGGCCTGTCGGCTCCATTCCTGACCAGCACTTGTGATGCATCTCACTTTCGATTTCTACGTCCGGGTGTAGTGGTTGGCCGGAGCCGAGGCTATGTTGCCGTGTGCGCCGGTGTCAGTCGGGGTGCTTGTGAGTAGGACAAGGTGAGGCTTCCCTTTCACAAAGCAACAGACCTTTTTATTTTCTTTTTTAACTAAATAAGTTTAAATTCTCCATGCGCGGATCCAGGGGGGGGGCGACAGGCCTTTTGCATGGCTCCTCGATAGCCGCCTGAAAGGTAGGCAAAAAGTAATACTTTGCCCCTGTAAGTAGGCAAAAAGTACTACTTTGCCCCCCCCCCCCCCCCAAAGGCTGGCTCTGGATCCGCCACTGAAATTCTCTCGATAAATCTCCCGAGGGGAGGACCATTTCGACTTTTAGGTGCACAGGAAAAATATTCCACGAGAATTGTTGAATATATTCTGCAATATATAGAATATTTGGAAGATGTTTTGGAATATATTTTAAAAAAGAAAAAAAAAAAGCTATTCTAGAATGGCATAGGAGCCCTATTTCTTCCTTGGAGTGCGGCCGAATGTTTTTGAATAGTTAAAATGGTTATCATATTATTTTGTTAGATAAAGTATTTTTGGAGTAGATGGTATATTTGAAATATTTGAAATATATGAAATATCCAATGTGTACATGAAATAGTGGCAGTGGTCTACCTACCTCTCGTGCTCTTCACCACGATGTATAAGTCTATCCATAAATTCTACTTTACAGTACATTACACTCCAGTTTCCCATGTATTATTCGCGTTCCGGAAATGAGCACTAAAATCAACAGAGCGGCCGGAGCAAGATTCCTACGTCGGAGGTGTGGTGTTTCGGCGCGGGGGTTGAGTTCGCATGGACCACGGGTGCTCCGGCCCGCCCAACCCCGCCCCGCCCCGCCCCGCGCGGTGGAGGAGTAATACATCGCGTACTGCGGGGGCAACGGCCTGGCCCGGCCCCAGCCTCCTGCAGTGTAACCCGAATCGCGCAGCGCAATGTGTGGTGCTTTGCGCGCGTGGCGAAAGGAAGCTAAGCTTCGGGCTTCGGGGCCCGGGGGGCGTCGGCCGGCGTCGGCGGTCGGTCTGATGATTTGCCGAAACACAATTGCATTCGGCATGACCTTTGAGCTGCCATTATATTCGGCCACACCCTCGTTCGCACGCAGCCCACCCCACCCCAGGCCCTCGAGCCACCTCGAGCACCCCGAGGGGAGGGAGGAGGGCCGCGCGCTTCGAACGCGGCCGCCTCACGGGCGCAGCGCAGCGCAGAGCGCAGAGGGGAAGAATAGCTAATACGGTCCACCTGAATGGTCCCGGCGTCTGCAAGCGACGAAACATGCGCGCTCCGTCGGGCTGCGGTGCATCCGGTTACTATTTTTTTACTGTAGATCAAAATGTTATTAGGAGAAAATTATTATACCGAGAAATGACTTATAAGCCGAATGTGTGTAAGACTGGACACGCGGGGCGCGGCTCGGCGCGGTGCTGGCCAGGCCGGATGCGCTCGCAGGTGTCCGGGCCGGGCCGGCCGGGCTCGCCGCTGCCGCCTAATTATTTAGCCCTGCAGGCCGGCCGGGGCAGGCCGGGGCCGGGTCGGGCCGGGCCGGTGATATGGAGGCCAGCCGCAGCCGCCCCGCCACACCGCGGCCAGAGCAGAAGCGCCGTAACTCAGACCGCGGACCGCGGGAGTTGCGTCGCGGGGTGACGGTGAGGTCGCGGCGCTGCGGGGCCCGTGCCCGCCCGCGCCGGCAGCGCGTCGCCGTGAGAGAGCCAGGCGCCGGTCTCCCACGCCTCGGATATATTGGAGTGGAAATGAGTGCTCCTCCGGGGACACGTCACTAGCACTCTGTACATTTCTCTCTTTCTCCCTCGCTCTCTTACTCTCACACACATGTTCGAGGGAAGTTTCAATCGCCCCGTCTCTCTCGCACACGGCTACGCCATCGGCTCGGCGGCACGCGACTGCGGGTCTGGGCAGAGGCCGGGGGCAGGGCAGGGCAGAGCCGGGCCACCTCCTGCTCAAGACGTAGGGCCCGGCCCAGAACGCCCAGAACCGTGCACCTGCCGCCGCCGCCGCGCCATCACCGCCCCGCCCCGCCCCGCCCCGCCCCGCCCCGCCCCGCCCCGCCCCGCCCCGCCCCGCCCCGCCCCGCCCCGGCGCGCGCACCAGAGTTCGGCGCCCAGGTCCTGCTGCCCCGCCACCGTCGGCCTGGCCGGGCCGGGTCGGGTCCAACGCACCTGTTTGGACTCACCTCCCTCGACAGACGTGCGCGTAGTCGTGGATGGAGGCCGCGCGGAGGGTCTGCAAGGAGAAGGGAGTAGAGAAGACAACGAGACACCAATAACGTTCTCGCAATGGTCGCGCAAAGTCTCCCTCGGGGTGCGCGGAGGCCAGAGGGCTCTTCTCCCGGGGGACGGTCGTATCAACATCAATTGACGCATGCACGGTCACCACCGGCCCCTCCCCCGTAGACTGATTCAGAAGGGCGCTTTCCTCGCTCTGTCTCAGTAAGTGCGAGAGAGATACGATGTGAGAAGGAGGAGAGCGCCCTTCTGAATCAGTCTCTGCTGCCGCTCCCCTGCCCCTCCGCGGGTGCAGATCATGAGCAGCCTCCGAGCTGGACCAGGAGCGGGACCACCCCGCAGAGAGCAGCGCCAGTGATACGCAGCAGCCCTGAAGCAGCCCTGCAGCAGCCCTGCACGCCCTGCACCCAGCAGAGCCCCCTGCGGCGGGCCAGGCGCGGCGCGACCAGGCAATAAGCGAGAGAAAGAGCGAGCGAGTCTTCCTGACGGGGGCAGCGAGGCGTGCGCAGGCGTGCGAGGTGCGGTAGGCGGGGGTGCGTGCAAAATGAATATGAATGCGAGTGCGAGGTAGGTGGCCCATGCGGTGGCCCGGGGCCGGCCACCTCACCGCCCGGGGGCTTTTGTCAAATCCATAGCGCCTCGACAAAAGTCTCCCACACGAGAGAACGGAGTGAGTGAGCGAGGTAGGCGTAGGCGTGCGGTGGCGGAGCGGTTGCCGACAACCCCATACAGCACTGCCGTCAGATTCAGGAGAGCGCTTTCGTATCTCCGTCCTTGTCACACGCATGGGTCTCGGCCACTAGGCGCGAGTGAGAGGGCACTACAAAACGATCTTCTGATTCGGGGGGCAGGAGGCTGGCCATACCGCAGCCGCACGCCTTTTCATCGCCGCCGTCGCGGGAGTGATACAGCCGTCAATCTCGGAGCCTGTGGTCCGTGCGCGTACACGTACACGCGCAGGCTCTACGCGCCATTAGAGATTCACAAAATGTTCCGCGTCGACTCGCGTCCGCCTCATTTTTCGGTAAGGCCATGTGAAACCTACCCCGCAAAAATAGCCTATTTTCCGGGGGAAACAAACATGAATTTTGGCAAAGTTTGGTGAATTTTATGAGAATTTTCTGAATTTTCGATAAAATTTTACTTGAAGTTTGTGTAAATTTTTCGGAATTTTCCTCGATTTTTCTAAAGTTACCTTAATTTTTCTTAATTTTCCTGTTTTTTCTGATTTGTACTGTTTTTTTTTTTAATTATTAGTTTGAGTTACGAGGTGTACAAAAATCTCAGAGTTGTTTCCTCCTCGCGTATTTCAAACGGTACTGGGCTTTTCCAACAACTGCGTCTTTTCTGTTTTGTTTTGAACAGTGTGTGCTGTGTACGTCTGGGCGGGGGGAGTTTGCTGAGCACTCTGCTTGCTGCTCTTTTACGCCGCGCCGGCGAATTTGAGAACGGCAGAGACGGCAGAGAAGGGTTGCAAGGGAGGCGGGCGACTCGTCGTCCCTCCCAGTCCCCCCGGCAGGTCAGCCGCATGATTCAGAAGATCGCTCTCGCGCCTCCGTCCTCGTCGCACTAAAGGGGCCCTGCCATCCCCAACATAGGGCACCGCCATAGGTGCGACAAGGACGAAGGCGCGAGAGCGATCTTCGGAATCAGACGGCAGTGGTGTCGAGCGTCGAGCATCCTCCAGAGTCATCTTTCACACATCCCTGCCTCGCCCCGGCGCCCGGCCAGCGCGCGCCGCCGTCCCAGCGGCCGTCGTTTGACAAGGGTGGTGTCAAAAAAGAGTTGACCTGTTGAAGAGAGTGTGCAAATGTGTGTCGAGCGCGCGCGTCAATGTGTATTTGCACTTCTCTTGGGCAGAATGGCGCCGCCCGGGTATCGTGCTTCTGGCAACTGATACATGTTTCGCAGTGCGTAAAGAGGGTCCCCTGTGAATTTCAGCGTGATCAGAGACTATCGATTTTTTTTGTCAAATTTCCAAAGGCCTTTGCATTTTAAGTGATTTCGATGCAAAATTCTCCAAATTGACGGGGGTTGTGCAGGCGGACTCTAGTGCAACCCCAGACCAATCCCCGAGGTTGAAATCATCCGAAAATCGGCGCCGCCTCTCTCGCACAGTCTAGCGAACACTTAAACGTACAGGATATGCGGTAACAACAACGTCCGGGCGCGGCTTTAAAAATGTTACACTCGAAATATTTTCGTTAAACAGACCAGAACGGACGCCGACGCCGACGGGAGTGAGGTATCGCGTGCCTCCACTGTTCGGCGTGCGAAAATCGCCGGCTCGTTTCCCATGACGCGGCCGCGTGCGAGATGTCCCATCGCATCGCGTCGCGTCTCGGCGGGCGGAGGCGCTCCTGGGGAAGCAGGTGTGGGGAAGGGAGAGATGCCGCTGCCCGCCGCGAGGCGCCGCGACGCTCGCCCCGCACGCAGCCCCCACGCGCTGAGCGGGTCGCGCGCGCCGCGCGTGCCCGCGCCCCCATCTGCAGCGGGTCAGCCGCAGGTGTCCGCGCCGCAGCTGCAGCGGAAGGGGGCGAGGCGAAGGACCCCGTGAGAAAAGTATACCCCCGCCGGGGCATCAGCGTCGCCTCGGCGCGGTGTAGGCGCCGTGAGGCAGAGGGCGAGCCCGTACCCCTGAGCAGCCGAGGGGTTCTTTACTCAAAAAACACAGTAAACCCTGAAACAAAATCACTGAAAAATCAGAAAAAATCGAAAAAGAAAACAAGAGAAAAAATCAAGAAAAATAAGAAATAATCGGAAAAAATAAAGAACATTCAGAGAGAATAAGAAAAAAAAAAAAACAGTAAAATCGGAAACCTAAAGGAAAATCATAACAATCCGGAAAAAACAGAAAAATCGGTGTACGCTTGAATTCATACTGAAGGACCCCACGGCCCGTGCCCGTGTGCGGCGCTTATACCCTGTACGCCCTGCGAGGCACCCTCGCCTTCCTCCAGGATGACCGAGATAAAATTAGCCCACCATTTTCCGCTCTCTTTTGTGTCGGTCGACGCGCGCGGGCGCCTTTGGACATGACAGATACTTTGCGTCGCCATTACCCCATTAGCACCGCCAATAACCCCTGCAGTATGAGCTTTAGAAGGGGCCTTACCGGAGGCGCCGAGTGCTGAGCAAATGAAGAGATGAGGTCGGGGCTCCTTGCAGCCCAGCCCAGCCCAGCCCGGCCCAGGGCCGGCGAGCAGGCCGACCTGCGACGACGCCTGCGCCGCGCTAATCGGTCAAAAGTCAAGGAAAACTTGAACGCTAAAGTAATTGCATAATGGTGTGGAGGGCGCCCGCTCCGCTCAGTCTGCGCTAACATGAGGCGTTCACCGGAGGTTCACCGCCCCCCACCCTCACCCCCTCCTTCTGCCTTTCTTATTTCTTCAAAAACGCGTGGGTCAAACTCACTGCCCCTACCTGTCAGCCGCTATGCACTCTGCCAAAAATTGGCAATAGCGCCTGAATAATTAAATTCCAGAGGGAAAAAAAAATGAATAATTTTGTTCAAAACAGCTGTATCATACGAGGAAAGCTGGTCGCGCGGCGGGTGGCGACAACAGCTTTCACTCTCGTTGCATCGGTTTTCGGCCGGGCAATTACGCGCGCTCTCCTAAAACTCGATGGACGTTGTGCAGCTCAGAAAAAGCGGGTTGGAGGATGATAAAATGCGAGGCGCGCGTCGATAAGTCAGGCGAGCAGGGCGCGATGCATCCATCAGCCATCAGGGAGGGCTGGCGAGGAGGGCCAGGCCCGGACCAGCCCGTCCCTGGGGCTACACTGCGCAAATTTGTCGTATAATTTGATTTATGAGGGCAACCTGCCCCCCCTGGGCATGGGCTTGCGGGCGCCCCGAGGTAGTAGCAGCACGAGCAGGAGGGACCGTCTTCTTGCTTGCGTTATAGGCGGCACCTTATCCGTTCATTCGTTCATTCATTCGTCTCATTTCTCATTTCTCTCTCTCCCGCTCCTTACTGGTAGGCGTACAAACTGCAGATAAGTCAGGGGTGGACTCGGGAGGTTGACTAATAGACCATATCGGTAAACCGAAAAGAACGAAGAACAGAAAGAAGAAGCAAAGCGGAGTATGGCAAATTTATGATGTGTCGTCTCTTTCAATTCAGCAGTTTTCGAGAAAAAACAATATCTTGCAACGCTTTTGACATGAAACTAACACACTAGACGGTTGAGTCATCTTTTAACATTATGTGGAGTCTCATTAATCGTCTACATACGACGGTGGAACTGACGCCGCATTCTATACTTCTCATACCCGTCTTTGCTTCTTCTTTCTGTTCTTCGTTCTTTTCGGTTTACCGATATGGTCTATTACCACCAAATCGTGGTTCTAGAAGAAGCCGCTGTGTTATGAAGAGTAATATTTGTAATTTAGATGTAGTATTCTAAACCAACAGAATATTTAATGCTCTTAAACTCCTTTAGCTTGAAGGCAGTTCTGCACATTCATAGGTTGGCAGTACTGGAGCGAGATTATCGAGTTCCTAAACTCGCAAAACTCCCACCGGGGCGCTGGCGTCATTCCGAACGAAGCAAGCGATTTAGGGGCCTAAACGCGGTATTTCACTCTATTTCGAATCTATTTTCATGGTGAACAACAATCAATCTCTTCACTAATTGTGAATTGAAGTAATTTTTGGTTAATAGAATGGCTTATAACGCTTATTTCATTCCTGCGCCCCGGTAGGAGTTTTACGAGTTTAGGAGCTCGATAATCTCGCTCCTGGGGGGCATACCAAAAGAGTTAAGTCAGTTCGTTACACCGTTGCCGACGTGAACACAGTCAATAGATTGTCTTAAAAATTTTCTTTTCGGAAGTATTTGTCTGTGTTTTGTGTTGTGAATTCTCGCGTCTTTAATTTAATCTTGGTGATAAGTCATTTCGAACTTACGCGTCATGCCGTTGATTCTTCAGCCTCCTGTCTCCAGCTTCACTTCCTACAGTTTCCATAACCTCTCCAGCATCATTCAAAATTTAGAGGTAAGACTGCTGCATTCCTCGAATCATTCGAGTCGAATAGTATTACTACTTACTTAGCCATATCCGATTAAAGGCTGGTCTACAATGGGTCGGGAGTAAGAAGTAAGGAGTGGAGTAAGAAAACTAACTTTGAGGAGTAGGGAGTAGGATTGAAATGAATCCAATCCTACTCCGTTCTCCCTACTCCAGATAGGTATGGTGTATACATCTAACCGAGTCTTTTTGATCAGAGGGCAAGAACATTGATAATTTGATAGTTTTGTACACTACTCCTTACTCCTCCTACTCCATACTCCCAGTTCAGTGTATGCAACAAAAAAAATATTCTACTGAACCTGCATGCTATATAAAATTCTTTTCAATACTGATTTTTCATTATAAACAATATTCTGCAATTTATTACTGACACCATTCAAGTCATGTGTTTCAAAAAAATAACATTGTGGAGCTTTTATGATTATATTTTAAACTGTTAATTTAGCAGTGGTAAAGTCTAGTATTCTTAGCACATCATGTTTGCCGTAAAACATTTGCACGCTGTATTTGTATTTTGCGTGCTGTACCTCAAGCAATCTCCTCAGAATTTTAAGACGTTCCTACTACGAGGTAGTTTCACATGTGAAACTTATTTGTTATTCATTGTCAATCAGAATATTCCCAGAGATTTTACCTCTATGCAATATAAGGAAGGTTTTCTGTGCCAGGTAGCGTACTGAAAGTTTTAGAACCATTGGAAAGACAGAGAGAAAACGTTTGTTTGCAAGCATTTTACAGTGGATGCAAGCCAGTAGAGTAAGAAATGGGGACGCGCCTACCCTCCCCTAACGGTGCTTCGGGTGCCCCGCCCCGCCCCGCCCCGCCCCGCCCCTGGCCCCGGGAGCCCTCCGTGACCTCTGACCCGCACCCGTTGGGCTTCCCTCCGGATCGGTCATTCATTAACTGATACGACGCCGTGAGAGATACGCATCGCCAAACATCCCTTTGACGAGTTCATCTTTCCTGGAACGGCGGCGGCTAGACGAGCTGCTGGCTGCAGGAGGCAGACGCCCCGGCGCCCCCGCCCCCCTAGCCCGGGCCTACCCCGCCGTACCCCATCTCACCTCACTCCGCCCACGACACAACCCCATCCACCCCAGCACCCCGACCTACCCCGTCTCCTATTGCTACCCCTGCGCGGCTAGGGTGCGCCTGCCTCATCCGCGAGGGGTCCTCAACTTCAACTTGGGTTTTGGGTGGGTCCTCCACCATAAATTCAAGCGCACGCCGATTCTTCTGTTTTTTTTCTTCTAGTTTTTCCTTGATTTTTACTGATTTTTTTTTTTTTTTGCTGAGTTTTTACTGATTTAGTTATAGGGTGCACACTAATTTTTTTGAGTGAAGGATCCCTGGCTCCACCCCCCGCTGCCATCGCTCCTTAGAACTAGACTCCCCCTCGTGCATGCAACCGCAACGCTCACAGGCGCGGTTTAAGGAGGGGGGGCTGAGGGGGGGGGGCGATCGCTTTTCGGTCACTAGATAGCCGCCTGGAAAGTAGGCAAATAGCGCGACAAAACCCCTGTATGTTGGCAACTTGGGGTGCGCCGTCCCCCCCCCCCCCCCCTCCAGTCGGACCTTAAACCGCACCTGAACGCTTAGGAAATTTGGAAATTTTCGTTCTGTTTCTCCCTCATGCTGGGCCCTGCGCTGCCTGCCTCGGAGGCGGGCGAGGCCCGCTCAGCCGTCTGATTCCTAAGATCGCTCTCGCGCCTCCGTTCTCGTCGCACTCACGGGGCCGAGATAAGGGCAGCGCCATAGGTGCGACAAGGACAGAGGTACGAGAGTGATCTCTTGAATCAGACGGGTGGGCGGTGGGCGCAGGGCGGGCGCAGGGCGGTGCCGAGCCGACCCACATTCCGAATCAAACCAACCAAGGGGTTATTCCCCTCCCCATTCTAGCGCCAGACCCGACGGCCAGCCGCCGGCCCGTCCTGCGGTCCGGCCCGGGCTGCCTCACCTCACCTCACCTCACCTCACCTCACCTCACCACGCCCCGCCCCGCCCCGCCCCGCCCCGCCCCGCCCCGCCCCGCCCCGGGGCGCGGGGGCTGAACGCGTATACCCTCCCCTGCATGACCGCAGGAGGACTGCAGGACTGCAGGGCCGCCGGCCGGGCCGCCCGTACTTAGCCCTCATGATTTATGGGCCGATGCACCGCTGAGCTGCACTGTCGGCTACATTTCGCCCCTCGAACCCTTTTCGGCCCTCGAGCCTCGAGCGGCGGCGGCTGGCGGCGCGGCGTCCACGCTCCTCTCTTTGGACGGTTTTCGGTCGGCGCGTTCGACGGCAGGCATATGAGCCCTTTCACCGGGCGCAGAGTGGAGGGCGTGCTTTGCTTTTACGTTTAGAAAAGAAAGGAAACTTTTCATTTACCCAATACTCTTCGGATGATTCTGATGTTTACCCCGCGATTTGCTTGAGACGTTTGACGGTTTGCCGCGGCGACAAAAAAATAAATAAATAAAGCGCGGCGCCCACTTCAGGAGGGCATAAAACACTCCGACACTTTAGCGGCGAGTAATTGGTTTTTCGAATGCGCCGCTTTTTGCGTCGTGGCGTGCATTACCACTGCTATTGCCAGCTACCGTGTGCTGGCGGCCCCACCGCGTCCGTCTCGCTACTCAGAGTTTTTGACCGAACGCGCAGCAAGTCTCGAGATCAATGAGTTAAACGTTTGCAGATGAGCCCTCCCAACCCTTTTGCATAACAGTTATGAAAGCGAAAACAAAAGAGGCGTGCGGTGCGTGTGCGTTTGTGTGTGTGTGTGTGTGTGTGTGTGTGTGTGTGTGTGTTGCATATTTCATCGTTGCGGCGGAAAGTTTAATGGCACTGCTAATTTTAACTTTTCTGTCGACGTCGTTTGCCGGGAGAAAACGCGCGTGTCAATACCTCTTCAAGAATTTGGAAAAAAAAATATCGAAAAAATAAAATCAAAGAACAAAAGAAAGCCGCGATGAGTGTGAGTGGTTAGGAGCTAAGGCCGCGGCGCTGCGTCGTCCTGGCCTAACGATGCTTATTAGAGCGCTGGCGGTAGTTTTTCTCGTTTTACACTTTAATTGCAGGGGAGCGGTATCCCGCCAACCGATATTTAACTAAATGCTGGAGAATCTCCATCAGACGCGCCCCGTCCGCAACGCTCGCCGCTCTTTTCGGGGGCGGCGGAGGTGAAGTGTCCCTCCTTCTCTCTCTCTCTCTTGCTCTCTCTCTGCCCGCTGACCGGCGTGCGCAGCGGGTGTGAGTGCGAGAGGAACGCTGGGCCGTGCCGGCCGTGCCGGGGGAGCGTGCCCAATGTTTAGAAACCATTAAACGGGGGCCCGGGCGGCTAACAACGCCCGGAATGAAATGAGAGATGCGAAATTATGGAATCAATTTTGGCGCGTCCTGCTGCCCCTGAACTCAGAGGGAGAGAGGGGGGGGGGGCACGGCCTGGGTGCTTCTCTGCGAGTGCGAGAGAGACGCGACTAGAGTCCGGTCTCGCGCCGCGCATTTGTGCAGCCTGCTCTCCTCGCTTCGGTTGGATTGGGTTGTGTTGCTGGCGCCTCTCCACTAACGCCTTCTCTCTTTCTCACTTTCTTTGCCTCTTTTGCCAAATCATCGTCCTAATCACGCTAATTTCACCGTTCGTACGAATGCCAATAACTAAGTGGGGGCGTGGCTGCGTAAAACCCCGAGAAAAATGTAATGAAACCATCTTGAACTTGCGGGCACGTTTATTAGCAGGCTCAAGGGTGGCAGGTGAGTTGCCTACCCTCGCGGCGCACCGGGCTGCTCAGTGGCCGCCCGTCGCAAACTCCGCTGACGCGCAATTTTGCCTGCACTTCAACTTTAGTCTGAAAGGGTTCGAGCTTTTTAACAGTGCGTAGGACGGAGCGCGGTGAAGGTCGGGTCAAGCCGAGGGCAACGCTGTGACCGCCGCCCGGCTGCTCGACTTTTTGGAGCAACGCCGACCCCAACATCATATATCACTTTGGGCAGACGATGCAGTGCGCAGTCCCCCCCTAGGGCGTGTGATCCGGGGCAGTCACCCTCTTTAATTACACATCAAAACGCGCGTCGACTGCCAGCTCGGGTGGTGGTCGGGGCCTCCCGCGCCTCCTGGTAGCACAAGCCCGACCCCTGCGCCAACCCCGCAGCCCGGCCACTCCGATGTTACCCCCCCCCCTCCCCCTCGCCCCTCGCCCCTCCCCCCTCCGTTCCCAGAAACATTGCCTTCTCCTCTCACCTTATACCGGCGGCGTTTCAATACCCTTGTCAGTGACCACGCCACTGGCCTGTTTGTTCAGTTAACAAGGCGCTTTATGGAATGTTTCTCATCCCTGTCGATGCGTTACTTCGTCTGCCTCTCACTCGCTCTCAAAGTACGGGGGGAAAGAGAGAGAGAGAGAGAGAGAGAGAGAGAGAGAGAGAGAGAGAGAGAGAGAGAGAGAGAGAGACGAGGCGCCTGCTCGTGCTTCCGTGCTCGTCCGTGCCGCACCGCTTGGCCAGATGGATAACCAGGGTCAACATGAGTTATGCCCGGTTTCCATGATTATTTATTGAACAGGCCCGTGTGTTTTTGTTGTTTGACGCAGTAATGTCAATGCACTTAGAGATCGAGAGTATCACACTGGCAGCTTCAACATTGTCTCAGTTAATTTAATTTTTAATTTTTAATTTCACAGATTTATAAATCTGTCGTCTGGAAAATGTCTTCATGGTCAGAAGTCGCTGATTACGCTTGTTTTGGAGAATTCGCAGTCGAATTCTCCTCGTATTCGCATAGGCAGGCTTTGGGTCTTCCGATGTTTTACGCGGGTGTGCCCCTCCATAACTATTCTCGTTGAGGTGCTCCCCCCCACCCTCCCTGCCACACATTTACACGTGCATGGCAGCACGGCTCCTCGGCTCCTCACGGCGACTGATAGACCGAGATAAACTACCCGTCTATGCAAATGACCTGTCATCGAAAGTGTTAAGCAGCAGCTGATCCGGGCAGAAGCTGGTCGTTTTGTTCTCTCACCGATACTCGATCAATACCGATCACGAGTACCCTTTGGGATGGACGACGGAAGACCCCCGGGCGCGGCTCCACTTACGAGTACGGAAATTGGTATTAAAATCACGCGAGAGGCTGAGGGATGATCGGCCGTGGGGTAAGCAGGGGGAGCCAAAGCTATGCCCTCTGCTCTCTGTAAATCACTACAATATCTATCATAATGTTTTACCATTTTTTTTCGAGCTAAATGTAGTTGACTCCACTATAATTTTTTTTTTTTGTTTTTGTAATTTTGTTTCATCGACGTAGCCAAAACAACTTAATGCGTAATCAACTTCCTCAAAGTATAGGATAATTACATTTGGTACTGTTGCACCCTCGTTTTTACACTGTATAAATGTGAGATTCATGTTTCTGACTGAAATTGAGCGAGGCACATAACGTCGTCCTAAAGGAGTGAGGAAATTCTATATCGCTCATTTGAAGTGATAAGCAAATCGAGCGAGATCACTTGATATCGCTCGTTTTGAGTCATCGAAACGACTCAAAAGGAGTGATATTAATAATATCACTCCCCAGGAGCGATAAAATTTGGGTCACCAATCTCGCTCTCCTGAGAGCGAGAAATCTCACTCCTCGATTTACAGTGCACCTTTTTCATTCCCATTCAAGTGACCGCACGACATTATGTATCCCCCCCCCCCCCCCTTTCACACCTCCAGCGCCTCTCCTCGCCCATCTCACCTTTCCCTTTCCTACTACTCACTCAGTACGCCCCTCCGCCGTTGAAACGCATCGCGCTGCGTTGTGAATGGGCGCCGCTGCGCCTGTGTGCGTGCGTGACAGTGGGCCCGTGTGTATGTGTGTGCGTGCCTCTGTGTGTGTGTGTGTGTGTGTGTGTGTGTGTGTGTGTGTGTGTGTGTGTGTGTGTGAGCTGATTGAACACACATCACCCTGGCCTAGGTCACGCCATACTGTTGTACGTCATGTACGTACACGCCCGCGCTCCGCTGGGCCGCCGCCGGCCACAACGCGCTCCTAAACTATATTATCCTTCACTCATGAATCAGTTGACGTGTTGTACGGCGGCAGCTGGGGGCGGATGTGATGTGCCGCCCTGGAGAAGGAGAAGAAGAAAAAAAAGTAGAGTAAAGCGGGTGCGCTTCCAGCCGCTCCCCGCGCTCACGTCCAGCACGTCGGGGTGGGTGGACCTGGTCCTATCGCACCGATCAGGCTGCCGTTACGATACGAAAAAAAAAAAAAAAAGAAAATGTATTGAATTAAAATATGGGAAGCTCCTTTTGTAGTGCGCGGCTACAGACAAGACGTTGTGTCTCGCATCGCGATACGTTTGCTTCAAAACCGCCGATAGCATATATTTGCATGACACAATGTCTCACACTCCTACCCCGTATCTATCGTGTCGTCGTATGTGACATGATTGCTCGCGGTGAGAGATCGGCGCAGCTGCACTGTTAAAAAAAATGATGGAAAATTCACAGCACCTGTGTTGTGAAAAAAGTTGCAAGAACTCTTCGTTAAATTACAACAGTCCTCTGTATTTAAACAAGAACTCTTCGGGACATTACAACTGGCCTCTGTATTTAAACCAAAACTCTTCGGGAAATTACAACTGGCCTCTGTATTTTAATCACAACTCTACGGGAAATTACAACTGTCCTCTGTATTTAAAATAGACTGGCTTCAAAAATATGGTGGACTGTCAGACAAAATGTTTCACTTTGAGGCAGCAAAAGTGTCCCATTCTGATTACAGAGGTGTTGGGATTTCACAATCGTTCCGTATCGAGGAAGTGCTGGGAAATCACAATAAATTTTTAACAGTGTGGGCGCCAAACACTTTTTCTTCCTCTTTTTTCCTTCTTTTAGCGTGCATACGCATCCCCGCACTGATTTGTAGAGCATTGCACCCAGGAAATGCGAACCTTTAAACAAGGCTTGGCGCTTTTATTTAAGGGAACAAAATGCAAGGAAAAATATGATACAATTTCTAGGAATTATCTTTGAGTCAAGGTAAAAAATGGTTGTTCTAACGATTTTTTCTCCTGTGGTTTTAAGATTATTGCTTATTTTAAAGCATATAACCCGATATAACCTCATGTTAAGGCCAGGGACAGGTGGAAAAAATGACGAAAATCGGCGAAATTTTCGAAAAAGAGTTTTGGGTGGAAATGGTCCTTTGGGCCTTCATCTTTCAGGATCTGAACAGATTTTTGCTGTGCGGGACCCAGAAGTGCCTCAAATATACGTTTCCGTACACCCCTGCAATCTCCAAATCCCCAACTGATAATGCATGAAAATCTGTCTCCAAACTTTGAATGCTTTTTTCTCATAACACATTTTTCCCTTCTTTTAAAATTCCTGTGCGCTTTCAATTTAGGGTTACGTCATTGATATTTTTCTCAGACACTTAAAAGGTAATAAGGAAGAGACGTAAGTGACAGATTTTCTAGATTCCACCTAAAAGTATTTTTTTAAATTGTATATTTCCCAAAATTTGGTGAAATTTTTGGTTTTTGCAAAATACTAAAGTTGAAAATTTCCTATTCTTATTCCAGTGATTGAAACTTAAATCAGTCACTTACGTTTCTTCTTTGGACTATGACAAACAAGTTTTTGTGCCGGTTAGGTCAATTTTCCAAAATGGGGAACAGACACCAAATTTTTGGCAAGCGCCTACAAAATTATTCAAATGCCTGTATCTCATGAACCACTTGATATTATGGGAAGGGATTGAGGGTGTATTAGTTTTAGATTACAGGTAAGATTTTGACAAAAAGTCAGAATTTTTGGACTTTAGGTTTCTGAGATGATAATTTCACCTGTCCCTGGCCTTAAGGAAAAACAAGTTCCTTGTGTTTTATTAAGGAAAATGTTCTTGTTTCAAGGATCAGATTTTCTGGGTGTGCGTAAAATATCGAAAGCGAAAATCTCTAAGTTAAAGTAACATGGTCTCTGAATGTTGTTCATGTTGTTATTTTACTTAGGGTACAATTCATACGGATGGGAGTAAACACCAGGGTGCCAGGCCAGGGCGGGTGCCCCTCGGCACGTGGTGGACGCGCTGACACCACGGACCCACCTACCAACCTGTTCAAGAAAAAAAGAAAATGTTATCCATACCTGTCGCTCGAGGAGAGGCAAAAGTGGAGGTGGGAGGGGAGGGGTGGCGTGCCCGCGGGAGCCGAGTTATTACGAGAGATGAGTTGATATCGCGGTCCCGTGGACCCCGCCAAAGGCCACTGCGGTCCGGGACGGGCGGGGTCAGTTTTCGGAAGGCTAGCGGGGAGATGAGGAGGAGGAGGAGGAGGAGCGACCTGTCGCGATGAATGGGTTGAGAGAGCCGCCAGCTGGTCCGCATTCGGTTCTGTTTTTCACGTGCATCCTCGAGGTGAAACTATGATGGCCGGGCGGCTAGGGCGCAAGTCCAGGGGAATCAATCATACGAAAAGTGTACAAATGATTTATTTGACCTGATGTTTTGATTATAAAATATTAATATAAATATTTTTCTTTTGATTTTTCTAGGAAAATTTCTGTTATTGTTTGATAAATTTTGATCTTTTTCCCCCATGTCTGAATTTCAACTTTATTTCGTTTTTTTGTTAAGTTTTTCTTGATTTTTCCCCCTGATTTTTCTGATTTTATTTTGATTTTTTAATACTTTGTTTTTACTTTTTAAATGTTTTTTTGGGGGGTGGGTGTGGCAGTACAACAATTTTTGGAATTGAGTCCCCCCTACGCGTAAGTTCCAATGTAAGGTAAAATGACAAAGCCGCGCATGTGAATTTTGAAAGGGCCTGCTGTAACGCCCTTTGCTGGCGTTGCATCAGATATCGTACTCTTCTTCTTCTCCTTCTTCTTGCGCCCTTCAGGCTCCTCTGTTGGACAGGAACCTCGTTGCGTGCTGAACGGCATAATGAGAGGTGCAGCGCTACGCATGCACTCTCTCAATGAGTGCGTGCGTAGGGATCGGTGCGTGTGCTCGCGCGTGTAGCGTCGGAGCAAAGCTCAAGAAAAGTCGGATTCCTCCGTGTTTGTTTGTTGCGTGCGTCCGCGCCCAGCTCCGCCCAGCTCCCCCGCGAGCGGAGGAAGGACACCCTCGGGTTTCGGTCGTTTGAGAGTGAGTTACGGTACGAGGCGCTGGGCATATATGAACACGTGGACATGCCTGTGGCGGCCTGTGGCTCCCGGGGAATGACCGATGCCTCTGGCGGGACGGGACGGGACGTCTGGGGGAAAAGAGACAAGGGACCAGAGGTGAATTGAATCTCAAGCTGTCAACACAGATACAAATTTCAATCGGGCCCCGACACGTCTTTTAACGTTCTCACTCACTCTCTCTCTCTCTCTCTCTCTCTCTCTCTCTCTCTCTCTCTCTCTCTCTCTCTCTCTCTCTCTCTCTCTCTCTCTCTCTCTCTCTCTCTCTCTCCGCCTTCTTCCATCGCCGATTTACGCTCTTCTCGGTTTCGGCGACCGCGGGAGGCATATTCCCCACTCGACCGGTTTCACGAACTCGATACGTATAATGAAGTTCGAAATTAATCAAAACTTACGTCTCTTACACGAACGGAATACCGCCGCCCTGCGCGACCACGCCCTATAAAGCATATAGGAGACTATAACTGGCAGTCGGAGAGGATCCCAGCAAATTCGCAGCGACGTGGCACACACGAAGCACTGCCAGAAGTATCCATTTAATTATTTTCAAGGAGTAACTTTTTTTTTCTTAAATTGACTAACGTCAGTCCGAACTTTAAAAAAGTTATATTTTAGGGGGGTCTATCGTACCTAAAGGACCCCTTAGGAGGGACCTCTAGGGACCCTTCACTTTAAATTCAAGTGTGCACCGATTTTGCTGATTTTTCTGGTGTTTTGTTAATTTTCTTAAAAAACTTTTCTGATTTTTCTTGATTTTTTAAATTGATTTTATCTTTTCGATTTTGATTATTTTAGGGTGTACACTGATTTGTTGTTTTTTGAAGGACCCCTTGATCGTACCCAAATACAACTCATTTTGTACTGTTTCATCGTCGCACTAAAAATATTTCACACTGGCAAGATTTGGAACCAGAAACGTCCCCAAAGACTCGAGTTTCTTTGGGGCGCTGGCCGCGCTCAGCTCATCTTCAATTCATCAGACCGCCGTCACCATCGCCTGGCCGCGCGCACGACGCTCGCTCGCCATTAAAATTGAAAGCAAAGCCCTTTCTGCTGCGCGACAGTATGAAGAAAAAGGCGCCTCTGATAATGAAACGAGTCCGGGAAGCGCCGCGTCGCGTCGCGCCGAGGCCGGCAGCGCCGGGCCGGCAGAACGCCAGGACGGCCGGCCCCTTGTATACATTGAGCAGATCACAATATCGCGCCATATAGAGCAATCTGCGGAGGCAGACCGAAGCTGTAGGAAATCAGAAGCAATTAATACCGGGCCCCGGTCCGCGCACCGCGTACGAAACCAGACGCGCCACAAACGGCGCGAGCGACGCGCGTCTTAGTCGTTATATTCCGCGAAGAAAATAAAGAAAACAGAGGGAACGAAACCCGATGACAAACACGTTGGAGGAAAAAGAAAGGTTTGAGCTCGTTGTGTGTGGCTGCGTGGTCGTGCGCCGCGCCACGGATCTGACTTATGTTGTCGCATGCAAGTCATAGAGTCAGACGGCGAATCAAAAGCACATTGTAACCGCTGATGTTAGGAGGCATGTTGTCCGACCACTTGGACGCCCTCTTTTCCGCGGAGGCAAATGAGGAGGCAGGACCTTGTCCTGAAACTCAAATGGCATGTGTAATACCCCTTCTCCCTCCTCCCACCTGAGTGATTTGGACAAGGTCTTATTATAAATCAATATCCATCGGCGCGATTTTTATTGATGAAACAAGAAGTAGCGACGTCTTAATCCGACGCGGGAATCCGCCCCGACGTGGAACACGGCGGGGGCCTGCTGTCGGGTATTTATTCCCCCTTATAAGGAAATGCCTCTTCCGGCGGACGCAGAATGTAGGTTAGACGGTAACTCTCCCGCGGCGCGCCCGGGCGGGGGCTCCGAACACCCTGCGAGAGCTTCGGGATCGACTCCTCCTGCTGTACAGTTGTTTGCTGTCGTCTGTCGCCTCCCCGTGCGTGTGTGTTCCTGTGTCCCTGCACCCATTGACCCACATATGGGCCGCCGAAGGGCTCTCCGTCGTCTGTGGGTTCTCTCTGCCTGGCGCCGGATTATGTTTACAGCGAAAACAAACCCATCGTATTCAGTTTCCTAACTTCCTCCCCATCGGCGCTCTCATCACAATTTGAAGTCGAAACGATGGCTGCTCTCGCGAGGAGAGGACACGGGAGCACGGGAGCTGGGCGTGGGCCGGACGAACCTGAAGTGCCCGCCGGCCCGCCGCTTTAAATTAATTTAAATTTGTGTCTCACACCTTTGTCATGCCTTCGCCACGCTCGTATATTTTTCCCCGCACGATTTCTGCGCGAGAAGCGATTGATTCATGGTCTTTGATAATCGGATTATCGCACCGGCCATCGCCTATCAATCTTTCGCGACAATCTCGAAAATGCCTTTGTCTCAGGTGGTCTCAATAATGTTTGAAGTCTTAAAATCTTGATCAAAACGTTTTATTTTGACCAATGTTTCACCGACATAATTTTCGAGAGTCCCTGAAATCAATTTTCGTGCAGGGCGATGCTCGCACGCCACCCGCTTGGCCGCGGCCGCCCGGCTCCGTATCAAACAGCGGGCCAGGTGTGCTGTGCTGTGTGCGGTACCGGTCACTTATTTCCAATAATTCTCCGGCCACCGTGCGGCAGGGGTGCTGCGGAGGGTTACGAACCGTTACCTCGCAAACTACGTTCTCGTTAACACGTGCGCCCTGCACACTACAGAAATAAATCAGCACGATCGCCACGCCCCGCCCGCCTACCGAACCCTATCAACGGCGCTAGCTAGGGTTTCCTGATAAAGGGTATATATGTGGGGTGTAAAAATTATCACACCTTGTTACCGAAATAGTTCCGATATTTTCTCTCTCACACTGTGCAGTGCAGAGTTGATCGATCGCTAATCAGTGGTCTGGAGGTTGCACTTTTCACGAGTGGAGAAAAAAAGAATTGGAGGGATCCTTTACGAAGTATGGATGAATCGGGCTGATACTCGTACCAGCTTCCCCCACCCTCCTATCTCCCTCACCTCCCTGTGTCCTGCAATGGGTGGTACACCTTCATCTCTACCGATATCAGCTACCGCTGGAGACGGGTGTCGGCACCGTCCAAGCTGAAAGTCTCTCCCCCCCCCCCCCCCCCCCCCTCCCTCTCTCTCATCCTCTCACACCCTAATAGCGCGGCAGCCGAGCGGCAGGCTAGAAGGGGTGGCCCGCCACGCCCCGCCACGGCCTAAAACACAGGGTTGGCTAATAATGATGCCGTCTGCTTGCTAACAAGGTGTTAAAGCCGATGAAAAACGACACAAAAATTTTTTCGAGGGGGTAGAGGAAACACAAAACAAGATTGTGAGAGGGCGTGGCGAGGCGGGTGCATCCCCGACGCCACATCGAGAGGGAAGGGGAGGGGGCGTGGAGGTCCCGCAGGCTGGGCCCCACTCTGGTCAAGGTGTGAAAAGTTGCGCCCGAAATGGCCAGGTGATGCCGTGGGGGATTCTGGCCTCACGTCTCTCCTTTCGACTTTTTACCTTTCCTCCTCCTCTTTACCTCCACTTTCTTTATCCTCCTCGCACTACTCTTTCGCAAAAGCCATCAAATTATGTAAATACTATCGGCGGTAGCGGCCGGCTTCGTATTGAAACTCAGCAGGGGCTCCCACCATTTGTTTTTCAACCAAAATAAACAGCGCTCTTGGTGTTGTGCACGAATACTGCAGCTTGCTTTGTCGGCAAAAAATATGAATTTGCGATGGTTATGGGCCCCTCATGATTTTTGTACATCCAGCCTGATTGAATTGTGTCGTACTCAGCAGCGCACTGTACCGCGGCCGTCTTCAAAGCAATCTTCAGATTTCTGGCTATGCATGAGTCTTCTTGCTGCCGCTCCTCCCATTCAGTTTGACTGCAGCTACTAAAACGAAACAAGGGTAAAATATTGTAATAGCGGCTAGCATACATAACGAGAGCCATTGCACCCGGACGGCAAGCATCTCGCTCCAATTTCAACTCCCTCCTGTCTGCACGTGGTTGTGGGATGACGAGACCTTGTTATCGGGGCTGAGGTGTCTATTAGGATAGTCTCAGCAAAAGACTGGTCCTGCCTCTTTTGGCTGAAGAAGGGAAAGAAGTGCGGGATCCTGTTTTACAATAATTCGTGTATTACGAGAGACAAATTTTATGTCAGTGTAGAATGTGTAAAAGGCTGTACGATATTCGAGTTGTTAGTAGGAGTGGGATTAAGCCGACAAAAGTCATTCTGTTAGTGGAGGACTATACGAATGAAGGGTAGCGATGGGCCGTGGATGACTGTACACGTGAGTGAGGGGAGAGAGAGAGATGACTGTACCTCATTAGAGGGGCGTGGCGTGTGCCTCCTCCCAATCAACCAGACTCAAGGTGTGAAGGAAAGTAGGAGCCGCACAACACACCAGCATATGAGCCAGGTGTGTGTGTGTGTGTCTGTGTGTGTGTGTGTGTGAGAGAGAGAGAGAGAGAGAGAGAGAGGGAGGGGTTCACGTGCGAGTATTCGGGCTACTCACCTCATAATTCGACTGGCATCGAATCAAACGGGGTAAAGTGGGCTGATATGCTGGCCAAAGTGGACACACGCGTACACACTCGCACATACACACCGCGAGACCACTGATACAATCCTCGCGTGTGCAGACACATATAAATGAATGACGTTCTCGCACCTCCGATGTTTTAGAGTTTTTAATGTTGTCTCTGTATGCTATTTGGTTAAAAACTCGTAGTCCACGTAACAGTTGTGACTTGATAAGGCTGAAAAAAAAAAAGAAACCTCTTTGTTGCTCTGCAAAGTTATTGTTTTGAGTCCCGGCGTGGTTTACACGCATCGATTATACGTCTGTTGAAAAAAGGAGGAGTACAAACAAATAGTAATTTCAATTATATTTATAGACCATCGTGGTGTTGATTTGCGTCTGAAATTCTAAAAAGAGAAACAACGGTTGAGATCGAGGTGGCGCCAGCGTCACTCGAAAGTGAGTTATGTGTTTGTTCTTGAAGCGTAAAATAGTGATTACCGAAGGCTCCAGTACAGGCGCGAGGTGAAGGAGTGAAAAAAATGACACCGATTCGGGCTTTTAGAGGTGTCGGTATTTCTCGCCTTGATAACTACTCCTCAATTACAAGTACACCTATATCCGAGTTATCCTGGGCTTTCACAAAAAATGACACTAATTTCGTTGGCGATACATTGCGTATCGATTCGGCCTGATTTATGTTGAACGTTAAGATATTCCGATGAAAATGCTCGTGGAAATGCAATTACGGCACGTGGAACGCTTTTTTACCCGCAAAAAAGAACCCGTTTACTCCCCTTTTCCTTGAACATGCAAATGAGAACATGAGGTGTTACCTGCCAACACCTCAAAATTAGATGGACTGGCAAGGAAAAGGGGGAGAGGGGAAGAGGGGGGTGAAAAAAGGGCGAGTAGGATAAGGTGGTGGGCCGCGGATTAAAATTTTGGCACCTTTAGCGTACATCAACGCCTCATATGCGTGCAAACAGCTTTCTCGGACGACATTTTTATTCGTATTAAGTGCACCGTTCAGCATGTGTTATTGGCGTCGTTTACGTAAGACTTCCTTTTTTTTTTCGCCAAGGATTCAGGTCGGCGAGTGAAATGCATAAAACCCCCTTTTTTTTCCAAACTCAAGATATCTTCATCTGGGAGGAAAAAAAAATAAAACTATTGCCAAGTTCCATCGCGAAAATTTGTATTTTCGTGTTTGCTTACCGACCAGCAGGTGATGATTGTAAACCTTTTACCCGCAGCGTTACTGCGTGCGTGCGTGCGTGCGTGTGTGAGAGTGTCCGAGCGCGCGTGTGTGTTGTGCTGTATTGCCTCTCATAACCTGCAATGAGGGATGCGATAAAAATGTGAAACGAGCCAATCCCTCGGCCCGGTTGTCGCGCTGCTGCTGCCGGCCGGCAGGGCCAGGCCGGGGCCGGGGCCGGGCCGCGCGCGAAACCCACAGGGCTGTTATTTACGAGGCAAATACAGTAAATTACCGTTTCGCACCTCGGCTGCAGTGGGCCTTCCTCACGCCTCCTCCCTGCACTCGGCTTGCAGCGGCCGGCGCGGCGGTGGCGGCGGCTTTTTATTCCGGCCTCGTCATCGGCCGCCACCGCCGCCGCCACTCTCGCAGGAACAAAAGCATATCCCCGTAATTTTCTTGTCGATACAGTAAGTGTGAGAGGGTTTTTCGGGAGGTGGGGTGGGGCCGGAGCCGGGCGCGGCGGCAATGGTTCGGCTGCCGCCGCTGCTGCTTCATTATCCGTAAGAATCCGCCCCATAAAAGTAATATCGGCTTGTGCCATCTCGGACACCGGCTCAGGCGCATCTGTCGGCCGCATGAAAAACTGGGCCTAACTGTGACTTGGTGCCCGGCGGGCCCGGGCCGGGCTGCGGGCCGGCGACACGGCGGGGAGGTTGTTGTCCCGGGCGCGGCGCGGAGGTCACCGCTGCCGGCTGAGGCCCGCGGCCCGGGTCCTCAAGGTCCAACCACAGTGGAAGTGTTGTGGGAGCCTGCAGAGAAATAGCTTCGATACATTCCTTTTAGAGAAATATACATGTTTCTTTTAATATTAGTAAGGAGAAGAAAAAATAGTGTATCAAGTAAATACCTTGTTTGGCTGTCATTACTTTGCTTTATTTAAAAAAAAAGAGAGAGAAAGATTTGATGTGGCTGCCGACTTGTCGGTTTCTTTTGATAGCAAGGGCGCGGGCGCCGGGGTTGACTTGATGGACGAAGTGAAGCCGCCAGCAGCTTGGTAGCATCGCGCTCTTTAATTTAAAACGAATATTTCACTCGACGGGCCGGACACGAGGGTGGCGAGGGCGTTTTTATGTAGCGGCGCTGCTGGCCGGGCAAGGGCGTGTCTCGTGGCGGGGGATGGACCAGAGTTTTGTTTTAAATTTCTTTTGAAGAGTTGGGGGAAGGGGGGGGGGTAGGGGGGGGAGGGGGGGGGGTGGCGAGTAAAGCCCCGCGGGTTCATGTGTCGCGCTGGAGCAGGCCATGACGGAAAAATAACAACCGCCAAAATTATTATTATTATGCATGACAGGCGAAGAAAGCCAGCAGTATCTTTCGCCGAAATATCCCGAAAAAATGTTGGCGTATTCATGACATATCAGGGAAATGGCTTTTGATCAAGTGTATCTGAGTGTATTCTGGTAGTCGCTTATGGAGTAAAGCACTTTGTGATCGCGCGCTAACGGCCCTGGCATGGCACCTCCTCCGGTCGGTGGCGCCATTTCTCGGACGCTTGATGGGAATACTTGAAACTCTCATTGCTCGGCCAAAAGGCTAGTCAAACATTTTCAGCTCCTGTACCACCTTATTGACAGGAAAGTAAATCAAAAATTTGGTTCTTTTATTGAAAAATGAAACAAAAACCAACCCCTGCAATAGATCTCCAAATTTTGTAAAAACCATAAAAAATAAAAATAAAATAGTTTTTCAAATTGAGGAGGGACTGAAGAGGGGGATTAGGCTGGAAAGGGCGTGGTCTTTTAGGAAACAATCAAGAACAACTGATTGGCTCGTGCGAAAATGTATGCATTTATGCCCCAGCGGTGGCCAAAGATAAGACAGAGATAACGAAATCGTGACGATCGGGGAGAAAGACGCTCTTTTGGTGCAAAGTCAGTGGAAGCAGCGCGTGTGGCTGCATAATGCAGATGCAGATCAGGCCTGATTGAGCTTCTGATGGGTAGGAACCGGGGCAAAAGGTTCCCCTGTCTGTCTGTTATGTATTTCAAAACAAGGAACCAGCGTCGGAGTGCAGCAGTGGCTGAGACGAACCACCAGACAGACACGCAGGCAAAAGTAGATGAAAGACTCCGCGGTAATATTATGTATATCTTGAGGTCCTACTGCTCTTGCAAGAGCTCATCCCCGGATGCACCGAATTTCCCTTCCTTTAAGCGCGTGTTAATGAAGGCTTGTACGTCTGTTATCAAACAGGGGCGGGCGGGTGTGCCACGCCCCGTCCCCGATACCTGTCATTACCTCTTGTCCTTGGCGCCACCCCAGGTGTCAGGAGACACTGCTCTCTCTCTCTCTCTCTGTCTCTCTCTCTCTCTCTCTCTCTGTCTCTCTCTCTCTCTCTCTCCCCACTCTCCCTATCCCCTTCCGATCCCCGTGTAGTTACACCATGAAATTGATATTGAAGGCGGAGACAGAAGTGGGGGTTGACTCGTCTGCCTGCTGGAAAGCCCTCTAGCCGCTGAATATGCATGACCCTACTTTCGGTGTCGGTCTTCCTTCCATTCACCGGCCGGGCTGCGACACGGCATGGGCAGACGGACCGCTCGGAACGGCGGCGGGAGCATCGGCGGCGGCTCTTTTTGCCGATTACTCCTTGACTCTCTTTTCTGCGTTTCGATTGATCGGTGATCGATCCTGTGTCTGTCCGGCGCCGCTGCAAAGCAAACGTACAAACAGTGCATATCGGGTTTCCGCCGCCGACACATTGTCTCTGCGCCACTCGCACGGCGCGCAGGCGGCACTTGCGAGGCTCTGACCAGGTGACCGCTCGCCGGCGAAAAGGACGAGCATCGGCGAGCGACAAACGTGAGCAATCGCATTCGGAAACAAACCAACGCGCGCGTGTGAGTGTGTGTGTGCGTATATGTGTGTGACACGTTCGGCGCCGGCCAGAGCGCGACTGGCGCCGGAAACAAAACAGGATCGCTACCTGAGACGCTGCTCATTACACACACGTACATCTTTTGTTTGTCGCCACACAGGGCTGCCCCGCCCTCTTTGAGCATCCCGCCGACGGCCGACGGCCGCGTCAGCTTGCATGTATGTTTTGCCCGGGACACTAGGGACGAGGGACTTGCCTTGCAGCAGTGTAATAATTCGTCCGTTTTCCCTCAAACAGTGTTTCCTCCTCTGAAATTTTTGAGCACTTCGTAAATCAGAAAAAAAATGTGGAAACATTCAGAAAAGTAAGGAAAACCAGCCAAAAAAATCACAAATTTGATTAAAATTCACAGAATTTTGGGGAAAAGCTTAAGCCAAAATTTACAGGAGTTACAAATATTCACCAAATTTTCACGCCAAAATTTAGAGAGGTTTCCCCCTCGGTTTCCTCAATTCCCCTGCCCCAAACAATTTTTGTTTTTAAAACAAATGTCTGTGGAAATGTTTTTTCTTTCCAATTTCTGAGAGCAACATTCGCACACTTGGACTCTTGGTGTTTTGATGGCCTCTGTTTCTTAGAAGTGTAAAGGGTCTACGCTCGGTCTACGTCCTAGAGGCGATGAACGGGCATATAGGTCCCTTAGGCAGGAAGGTCCCTCTCCCCTCGTCTCTCTCTCTTTCCCCCGCGTGCCCCCCGTTCACTCTTTCTCTTTCGCCGCTGCCGCCCTCTCATTGACGAGCTCGGCCCGCTGGCTCGCGCGCCGGGTCCAGGCGGGTCCAGGCGGGTCCAGGTCCTGGTCCTACAATGGTGGCGGCGCGCCGGCGCGCAGCGTCTGCTCCGCCGGAGGCTCCGACGTAATCCTTTGTGTGCCGATTGTATTTGTGTGTTTGCTTTGGAGGGCAATGGAGCGTCATCTGCGAACTCAGACGCGTATTCACATTGAAATCGTTGGCGCGCAGTAAAAACAAGCACACTCTGCAAGAAATTCTGCTGGCTTTTGGTGGAAAGGCGCTTTCGTTTCCTGAACGAATAAACTGTGCTGAAGACTGATACAGTGATGAATTTTTTTTCTTTTCCTCTCTGCGATAGAGTACATTCTTCCAGCTACACCGATCACTTCGAATAGTAAGAGCTCTTATACATACACACATACATGTATCCCGCCGGCAAAAGCAGATGTTATCCTATAAAATAGCGAGTCGATTCGCGTTGGTTCGGCTGGCGTGCGGCAGGAGACATGGCGGTGCCTGTCCGTTCCACTCGTCTCCGACAAATAGCTTGTCGCTGTCTGACCGCTACTGACCAGTGCGTCCGTCAGGTAAATCGCGACCATCAATCACGTGACATCGTCTGCTGAGGCAGCGCGGGTTCCATTGTCGACCAGGTAAGTCAAAGGGCATTGCCGACTATTTCTTGAACGAAGCTCTCTCATCAAAGCCAAAGCCTCAGGGTTTATTCGTATTCCTCCTGATGCTCATTGAACAGGTGTATGGGCGGAAAGTGTTTCTTGCACGCATATACACTTAGAGCAGAATTTGTTTGCAGCAGGATATTTTGAAATCAGAATGTTCATCTTGAAAAAAATCTAAATATCACTCTCTGACCATGCACCTATTCGATTTGGTCTTAGAGGAAAATTCTATCACTGACTCAACTTTTATTATTTAGGGGGATATTTTATTTTCTAATATAGAAAAAAATGTTCGTGTTATTTTACAGAACTTCTGCTGGTGCTGCAGGACGGAAGGACGTGCTGGAATCTGCGAAAGCGGTAAGTCATTTTAAAGAATTGGCGCCAATTTGCGGTTGATTTGCCTGCTGCTGTGCGCGGTGCGGCAAGCGGTGGCGGCGGGTCCGCACCACGTCCAAGGAGGTTTACATAAAATAAAAATGAAGAGATACTCAAACGAATTTACCAGAGCGATCGAGCACTTTGCAGGGCCCACCGTATGGTCACGTACCCGCTATTGCGGTTAACATCAAGGCCTACGGTCCGGGCTACTTCTCCTTCTGAGCTTCGCTGACGCATCCTTTAGCAGGACCTCATGTAAGGGAATAAGGCACTCAAATTTCCTGCTTCCGCTCTGAAATTAGTAGGATCCTCATTCATTTTATCTTGTTCAGTGCACTGTTAAGTACAGGCGTGGCATTATGAACTAAAGTGCAATCACGTTTTGTCGTCACCTACCCAACACCGTGCCGTGAAGGATGACGAGCGTTTCTTTAGGCTGCTATACCATATATAGGGACACCACCACCTTCGGGAAAGAATGCATTGAAATCTGAAGCTGAGCGCGCGTATGAGGAATTTTTCATTTGCACCAGAGCGCATTCGAACCTGCATGTTAGTGAGTGCGGACGCCGCGATGCTACGCTGGAGCTGGTGCTGAATACCCGATGCGACGCGACTTGCGGGCAGACGATACACCGGGTATTTCTCTTTCTTTTTTTACGTTCGACGGGAAGGCGACCACGTTCCACAACCACGCACGCAGCAAAATATATTCGCTCTCTCTCTCTTCGTCCCTTGAGCGACCTCGTGCACTCGCGCGCACTCATAGTGTCCAACTTTCGCATGTGGTACTTGGTGCTTCTTTAGCTGCTCCGAGGAGTGAGGGGAGGGGGGAGCCGCGTACCGGTCCGGGAACACGCGTGGCGCCTCCCAATGAGAGGAACCATTAACAGGTGGTTTGATGGCGCCAGAGACGCGCCCCGCCGCCACTCAATGCAAAGCCAATCAGGACCGGTAGCGCACACAAAGGGGGACCGGCTGGCGGACCTTTCAGAAGGTACACTCCTACAGGAAACGTATTGATCTGTTTTTGGATGTTTTGATTTGCATCATTCGGGGTTTTGAATAAAATTTGACTTCTAGGTGTAATCAGTCACAGCCCACAACTTTGCCCCTAAGCCTGAGTGTAGAGCTTATTGCGTCGCTTAACGTTCCACGACCTTTCAAGTCCTGCGGCTTTTCTTTTGTGGTTCCCTAAATCACCAGTCGCGACTGCAACCAAACTTGGCAATGAGGGACAATCAACTTCCGAAGAAAAGTGAAGGCGCCACCAGACGCCGTCTGATTGGTCCCTTATTATTTCCTGTGAAATTCATTCGCACAGCGCGTTTGCGTTTACTCGTTAAGTTTTCAGAAAAAAAATTGCACCAACAAAATGAGACTTTATGAGACTTAGACTACATCTTTCCAAAAGTGTACCTTGAGGCGCCGTGACATGGTGCCAGCCTGCTAATAGCGTGTTTGCTGAAATCTAAGACAACCATCTTCGCAGCTCCCGCAGGCTCCGCAGGCTGCTCTTTGCACGGCTGATCTCATTTGCTGCGAGATGAGCCGGCGATATTCTCATCCTGCTGCTCCTGCTGATCCTGCTGCTCCTGCTGATCGTCGAGCTCCTTCTGATCGTCCAGCTTCTGCCGATTGTCTCCCTGCCGGGACTGGTAAGGACCCAGCACCTGCGTGCGTGTGATATGGGATCAGCAGCCGAGCTTTAGATTGAGACGCTTAATCTCATTTAGCCGAGGAGAGGAGGGGAGAGAAATTAGCGAGCTATAATGGCTTCATTATAACGTACGAACAAGGTCTTAATGCGCTGATTTTTAGACCCAAAGAAGTAGATAAAAATTTTAAGTAGTCTATTCGATCAAGATTGGGCAGTAAAATTTGAACCTTGCTCGAATGTGCTGTTTCCCTGGATTATTAAAGTTTTCTTTAAAAAAAAAAAAGAAAAGAAAAAGAAAAAAAGAAATTGGGGAGACACTTTGTGGAAAAGTTTTTACCATACGCTCAGTGCCCTGCCCTCGAATCGCTTGTGAAGTTTTGTTTTCTTGTAATGAGGGATGGCAAGGGGTAAAGGTGTGTGTGTGTGTGTGGGGGGGGGGGGGGGGGCTATACTTGGCAGGGTGCCTTGTGAACCGATTCGTCTTCCTTTGACCCTATCGCGCCATCAGGGACCACAACTCACCATATCGGGCAGAGGGCGGCCGCACGGTGCGTGCGAACGCACGGCCAAATTCCACGAAATCACACCTCTTTTTTGAAAGAATTAGACAAAAGAGGAATCAGTTGTAAGGGGGAAAAAAAAAGGTGTGGGGGTTATGGACTGATGGTTGTGGAGAGGGGGTAGGGACAGTTCTTCAGAGAAAAGGCATTTGAACTTTCACCTCTTGCGGCGCTTTCTGCTTCACATTGATTAAAACCCCGATAGCTTTAAGTAGATGCGTCTCCGGTCGCTGCTATCTTCCAAATACCTCATACTGCCTTTTTTTTTCTTTCGAAAACTCTACAACGGGATTTACTGCAAAGCTAAAAGCAAGGAAGAGGGGACGAGCGGAGTGAGTAGGGGGGGATCGGAGGGAGGGAGACAGAGAAGAAAACGGCTTCCAGCCTGCCAAAGTCATTCCCGCAGACGCCACGCACTTCTTAGGACGACAAACGTAACGTTGCAGAGGACCGTGCGAGTTAAGTGGGTGTGTTGGCACTCCTTGTGCTAATTGGCGGACGGCCGCTGAGTGACAATGCATGATGGGGGTACCCGTGTGTCACGCCCCCCCCCCCCCCCTCTTCCCTCCCTCACCAGTGACGAACACACGTTCGCATGGCCCGATTGAATGGTATTGGACCGGAGGCACGTGCCTCGCCCGGTACCCGCATGCTCACCGCGCTGTTAAGGGCGCAAAGGGCTTGAATTTTATACAAGACAAGCATGCGTTCATTTTTCGAGATAATTTTTTTGCTATCCCTCTCACATATTTTAGGAATAAACACGTTAACTGTAAAATATTGCCGAGTCTGTCTTCTTGTCGCACGGAGCCGAATTCTTTTTCCCGAAACAACGGAATGGTCTTGTTAGTGTCGAAATGAAATAATAATAATGGCCGTTGCATCTTTTGAAAAACGCGCCTCGTCGCGCCCTGCTGGCATTGCATTGCACGCAGGACTCGTACGCGACGGCGACTGCTCCATTGACTTCTCTCCTTTCATGCGATGCTCTCTTTTTTTTTCCACAAAAAGGAGTCAGTCCTAATGAATCGCGGAGGGAATTCCAGGAGAGCCGCGCTCGCTCGCTCTGCGCCGCTGCGCCCGGCCCCGCCCCGCGACGGGCGTCATATCGTTACATTCGCGACACGTCACAAAAAGCGCGCTTGCGGACTGCAGCGGACACCCTTAGGCGAGGCGAAGCGGCGGGTCCGACCTGACGCGCCCGAGATCAGGTTCGGCGCTGCAGCGGTGGTCCCCAGCGTCGGGTCCCGTAAACCAGCAGCAGGGCCGGGCCGGGCCCTGCACCGGCGCAATCAGCCTGATTGGCTGCAACAGTCACGGGAGTCACTTGGGCTGAGCAAAAATAAAGTACAGGGTGAAAAAAAGGAAAAAAAAATATGTTCATTGAACATTACATTTGATACCAAGTGTTTGTTCTCTCCTCCGTGAAAAGATTTCTACGCTAAAAAAAACAACAAAAAACAAGTGGGAACAAGTATTTTATTATATTTACTTCATACCGCGAGATATTCAGCAAATTGTGTTCACAACATTGACATTTATGGACATGTATTCAGTAAATAGTTTGTACATGCCCATCATGTACACACTATTTGCTGAATACCTTGGCATGAACACACAGAATTCCTGTGTGATTTTCCGTATGTATAGCTGAAGGTTTTGAGCAAATAGTGTCTATACGGGCATGTACACACTATTCATCGCGTACGTGTCCATGTATAAACTATTTGCTGAATACTTCGAAGTATGCAGAATACTTGTACCGAGTGTTTCTATGAATGCGGAACAGGGTTGCGGGATTGCATACTTGCCGGTGCCATGGCGCCTTACGGGCCAGTGGGGTAGGCAAACCCGCAACTCTGTAACGCATTCAAAGATACACCCAGTACACAAGGGGTTTTCCACACACGGTAAAAACGATGTCTGATTTTTTGAGTA
Source organism: Frankliniella fusca (assembly GCA_029379305.1). Classification (NCBI taxonomy): domain Eukaryota; kingdom Metazoa; phylum Arthropoda; class Insecta; order Thysanoptera; family Thripidae; genus Frankliniella; species Frankliniella fusca. The sequence continues at coordinate 880,878 of JAHWGI010000219.1, read as the reverse complement.
AAAAGGGAAAATTTTGAGGAGCATTCGTACTTTGAGGAAAAGTCCTCAGATTTTGAGGAAGTCTCCTCAAACTTTTAGGAAAAATCCCTAATTTTTTGAGATTTCCTCAAAATCTGAGGAATTTTCCTTAAAGTACGGGTGCTCCTCAAAATTTTCCTTTTCCCCAAAAAAAATCAGACATAGTTTTTACCGTGCAGTGCGTACCTAGCAGTCCTTTTCCTACACACGTTATAAGTTACCTTTCTTATATTTGTATTTTATTTTTTACATGCGGGTATGGCTAAACATACGTTTACAGATCTCTTCTCTTTAGCTCTTCGATCGTGATTGAATGTCGATTTAAATCAGCAAGGTATCGACGTGGGCACTTTTTAAAAGCTCATCGCATCGCGTGCGCGGGAGGCCCGTCTGGGAGGAACCGTGAATGGGACGACCGACGAGCCGGCGAAAAATATTAACCCTCCTGCCGGCAGAGAGAGAGAGAGAGGAGGTAAATCGATATCTGCATCTCTTCTCCTCTTCTTCCCCCTTTAGGGTTGTCGCGCGATATCGCCGATCTGCAGGGAAATGAGACAGAATAGCTCACTGCCGACAAAGTGCTTCGAACGGGGCTCGTTCTTGTCGCACGCTCGGGACCACCATGCTGCTTCTGCTGGGTGTCATGCTCGGGCGCAAGTGATTGATAGCAGGGTGATAGAAGGGACGGTCAGGGCGAAGTGCGGTACATCTGTGAGGCATTATTGCGGGTAAACCCGCGGGGCTCTGGGTGAGATGTTCCGCTTGGTCGGCGACTAGAGAGGGGCGACGCTGCTGCAGGACCACGTCAGGAAAATAATATTTTTAAACAAGCCTGTAATGAAAATCAAATGTTTTGACAAACACTGCCGATTATTTTGTCGATATATTGCGAGCGGAAATTACTAAATTAATCAAACGACACGTAACCAAAGTATGCGTAGCGGCTTCATCGAGAGCGCATTAAAAATGTATTTAAATTTACAAAAGTTGCTGCTGAATGGGTATGGCCTGGTCCGAGGACCTGCAGCTCTGCTGTTGGGAGGAAAGCCGGCGGAGCGGAGGCCCCACAGGACTCGCCGGGTTTGCTCTTTAAACTTGTTCCATCAGCGGCGCAATTTTCGTCAATTAACTCGCATCGTCGTCAAATTTAGGGCGCTTTGCATCCTCTCGGCTCTGCACTCTGCCCCCTCCCGTTTTACACTGGAGAGAGCTGAGCGCGCGTCGGAACGCTGCCGGACAGTTTCAGAAAAGAAATATCGTAAGGAGACGGGGAAAAAAAATCGCAATAGGAACGTCAACGTGGTTATGGAAATTAACCTGGTGCGACAATACCTCCGCGGCCCAGCTGTTGCACCTGCCTAATGGTTTACTCTTCTGCACTACACTGCCTCGCGCGGTCGGCCGGCCACGCCCACCGAGCAAACAGACTTATGCTCGCCTCTCTCGCGCGGCGCACGCTGCGAGGAGGAAGGAGTCGTTCAGTTCGAAAGTAATTGCCGGTTTGAACGGGGCGTTTGCCACATCGGGGTACCAGCATCGGATGCGCTCCCTGCCCCGTAGCGCGGCCCCTACTCCGTGGGGTATCGACAGGCGCGTAGTGTCAATACCCCTCGTAACACACGCGCGCGTGAGTACGACGCACTCGCGTAGAGTTAGCCTAATGTGATCGGTTGACCTGTTTGCCCCTGCTGCTGCTAATTTCAGAGCGCGCGCCCCGACCGCCCGAGCGTCTCAATCGATCGAGCACAGCCCGTCCGAATCGGACGATCGGCCGTGTTTGTACACGGGACGCCTGTAATTTAGCCGTCCTATTCGACTGCTGCCCCTGTCCACCCTGCCCGTGTGGGTGTGGGTGCACTCAGACTGAGACTCAGACGCTGCGCGCAGGAGGCCTGCGACTTTTCTTTAAATCGAAAACTCGACTCCTGTGTGAATCGACGATTATTTCTGCAAGTCGATTTCGATTCAATCTCGGGATTATTAGTTGATTTTTGACATTTTTTCGTTTTGCTAACGATGATTTTTGGCCCTTCAACACTTTGTTAATCCCTCTTCGCTCTCTGGTTTGTTGGCAAAGAAAGTGCTCTTTTTTTATTTCTCCGACTCTCGCAAGTTTTGATATGTAATTCTTTCAATTTTCAAGTTTTTTTTTCTTTTTTTTAAAATTCATTCCCCCCCCCCTTTCCCCCCGATTTGCGATTACGATAAATCAAATTGACTCCTTTTTTTGATTATTAAAAAAAATCATCGTTGATTTCCTTTATTTTCTATAATCGCACAAATCTTTAAAAGCCTCTTCCCTGGTACACGGGACCCGCGTCAGAGGCACCCCTACCCTACCCGCGCCATGGGTACCCGCGCCAGGGGTACCGGCGTCGAGGGGTACCCGGGAGGTCACCGCGCCGTGCGTGACGCGCGGCGTGGAGTGTCTCTAATTATGAAATGACGAGCTCTTCTTTTATGAGGTACTTGCGGGATTTTAATTGGGCCCTCCTGAAATGGCGGGGCCGACCTGGGCTGCGTCCGCGACACGGGTGTCCCGTCCCTCCCCGGAGACCCGGCGCCTTACAGGGACGGAGATGTAGGGATTGGTAGCGTTCGAAGGAGCAGCGGGGCCCTCCGCCCTCCGCACTGTTTTGCTTCTTCGGTGGCCCACAGGTCTGCCCCGCCCCGCCCCGCCCCGCCCTGACGTGCCCTTCCGCCCCGGCCGGCGCCGGCACGCCCTCGTCTGCACCCCTTCTCTTCCACGTTTGCCTCCGCGCCCCTCCCGTGCCCCCTCCCGTCGCCGCTCTTTCACATTTTCCTGATATTTTTGGCGAAAGGCTACCTAAACTCTATAACCCGAGGGGGGATCACTCATGTAAAATAAATATGTTTTTTACTTTTGATTTATTATTTTCTTTTTTTTTAATCTCAAATTTTTGTGTTTATCTTTCTTTTAATTTTTTGATTAAAATTTCTTTTACGTTTTGATAAATTTTGATCTTTTTCCTACTATTCTGCCTTGATTTGCTCTCAATTTTTCGGATTCTTCTAAATCTTTTTTCTTGATTTTTTTTTTCATTTATAAAATGATTTTTTTTTGGGTGGGGGTGGGGGGTCGCACAATGATTTTTCGAAGTGATCATCCCCTCGGAATTTCCCGAAATGCACCACCGCTCTCCACAGTTTTCTCGTGGTCTTCCACTCGCTTAAGCCCCCGCATCGGCCGCGCCCGCCACCCTCCATTAATCACCCGAGCCGCCGCGGAGTGATCGTCGCTCCACCGTTGAGGCAGGTCCGTTTTGTGCGTTATTAATTGTGTGAGCCGGCGGCTCCCTGCCTGCTCTCATTAAACTGGCGCGCGCGCCCCGTGTGTGTTAAACTACACTGACGGTAAACCTGCTGCGGGGAGTACCTCACTCGACGTTTCTGTGATGGTCTTCCCGGGCTATGCGCAGATTTTTCGACCAGGCGGGCCGGGCGGGCCGTCAGAGGCTGGGCCCCGTGGCCGGTGCCCCCGGGGGCTGAGTGCTACGGACCGCAGGACACGGGGTGGGGCGAGGGGCGCCTTTACTGTCACGCTAAACGCTGCTAATGTGACGGTTTGTACCGTAATTATGTGTCTCGCCGTCAAATCGATCAAAACACCACCGGCCCGGACGGCATCATCATCTGCTCGCAGATCTTTTTCTCCACAAAACAAAAATGTCGGAGAATACGAATTTTGAGTATGTATTGATTTTATGGAAAAGGTGACAAAATGAAATAATGTCCTACAGTTGTTGTGCGGTGAATATGGTCGCGGGCACCCGCATGTGACTCGGGGTTGGGGCGTCTAAAACTGGTATGAATAATAATAAACTGATGTCGGTCGATGTGACAAATGTAGGGGACAGGGAATCCGGGAACCAAGATATACAGCGACTTTTTTTTTTTTTAAAGAAGAAACCCCAAGGTTTTAATGTTTTTAATACTTAAATACACAAAAATTAGAGTCCCTGTGTGGACAAGTTTAAAATTGTATAGGCGCAGCGTTCTTTGTCTTAGTACGCTAAGCGATATTTTTTTAAGAGACTTTCCAAAACTTAATATGCTACACGAGAAGTACTGCCTCGATACGACCTCTCAGTCTGACTGCAGTTCTATCCAGACCTACAAAGCTGTCATAACATTGTGACATAACGGGTGTCGTGTCCTCCAGTCGAGTGCTTAATATTTAGCTTATTAGGCTTCGCGTGCGCTAAAGCGCACACGGCGAAGCCTTAAGACAAGCTTTTGGGTCTTTCTCGTTCGCTTACCTGCGAGGACCGGCCGGCCAGGGGCCCGGGCGGCGGGGCCCGGGCTGGCGGCGGGAGCGGCTGGGCCAGCCGGGCCGGGCCGGGTGTCTATTGTCATTGTCTGACGGGCAGGGCCGGCAATTGTCCGGCCGATGTTTACATGCCAAATTTTAGCACGTGCGAAATAAAATGCTGTTCGAAAAGCATGCGTTCTTAACCATTCGCCTCTGAATTTCAAGTAGATAAAAAATAATATTTGAATCACGATCGTACGACTTTCCGATCAAAAGATACGAGAGAGGCATCACTCCAGACGGCGCGGCTCGCTGACAAGCCTCTCGCAGGTCCGGGCTGGATCGTTAGAATAGGGATCAGCCGGCTCAAGTGGTGCTAACGTGCACATAAGGCAGGGTAAGCCTCTGATTCCGTTTCCATATCCGTTCGAAAATTAATTTTAACGCACCAAGAAAAAAGGAGAAAAAAAAGAAATTAAGATAAGTACTGGACTGAGACTTTCTCGTTCGCTACCTGAGAGGACCAGACGGGCCCGGGGGGGAGGGGGGGGGGTCGCTAGGCTAGGCTGGCTATTGTCAGATGGGCAAGGCGTCCGTCTGTCTGCAGGCACGGGCGAGGCCGTGGCGGGCCAGGGGGCGGGCTCCGGCCTGCCCGCAGTCGCCTATTGTCCTTCGCAATTGCCCTGATATCTCGAAAAACTTATCAATGTTTCTTCGTTAACCGCAAATACCTAACTAAGTTGGGAATAAATGAATAATGAGATGTGTTAACTTTAAAATTATGAGATAAAATAGAACTGTATACATTGATAGTTGTCATGTGTAAAAAAGAGAAATATTCATGAGAAATAAATTGGGACATATATTTTGCTTTCTTTTATAATGCACTTTCCAAGTATACTTTTAGAATACCTATGCAAGTGACCACTTAGAGGTTCAATTTAACGTGCATAAATCTAATACGGTTAATGCAACAGCAACACATTTCTGAGTTAAATGTACAAAAGTATTCAGTGTATGCAACACCATCGTCTGTTAGGAATAGTTTGTGAGTTAACTATTATCTCCCGGATGCAGCCTCACGAGCTCAGTTGCACTACCAGTGAGTCTGAAAATAGTAATAGAATATGTGTACAGAGCCTGTCCCGTATCTCTTACGACACTTCGAGTTGGTTCATATTTCAATTTGCCGTTTAGTACTTGTAACTAAGATCCGGGTAACTGCTGCGTTACCAAGCACGTGAAGCCTCTCATGCCCACATTGAAAAATGTGGGCTTTTCGGATTTTAGGCTTCGCGTGCGCTAAAGCGCAAAACGCGAAGCCTATAGACACGGGTTCTGTTTCTCGCCAAGATTTTCGTGTGCGCTACCTGCTCCCCAACATCCACACACTCCCGCACAAACACACAAAAGAAAAAGGTTCGGGTCGGGGGCGGGGCCGGGGGCGGGGCCGGGGGCGGGGGTCCTTGCGGGGGTCCGCCCGGCCGGCCGCCCGACTCAGCGTGCGCATATATTATTGCCAGCGGACGAAAGATGCAATGAATAGAATGTCTTGCCGCAAGTTTTTCTCAAATTTTGAACCTAGCAACAAACAAAACAGATTTTTGGATCATGCATCAGCCTTTCACCCCTCCTTTTAAAAAAAGTCAGGTGCTTCTACGACAAATTTGACTGTCGAGGAAGTGGAGGTTGAGGGAAAGTCCCCTCTCCTCAAAATTGTCCAACAACTCTGAATCTTTTGTTTAAAGAGGGGTGAAATTATGAAAATTGGCATAGTAATCAGGGTATTTTGACGCTACGTTCAAAATTTTCGCAACCCAGTCCGGGTGTCACATGTGGCGCGCCCCCGCAAAGCAGGGTGCGTGGCGGAGCGTGGCGGGATGAATCGGGGCCTCTGACTGAAGCTCGCTATCTTTACAATATGAGTCTTAACTTGAGTCCAAGGTGAAAAATCAGTTCAGATTTGTCTGACGTAAAATATTGGTGCGCGTTTGGATCGGCTGACCTCAAAAATCTCTCTCTTTTAAAGGGGTTGATTTAAGACAATGTTGACCAACTACGCATTCCGTGCGCTCTCCTCCGCGATTAAAAGTGCTAATATGTGTCTTAAATTATACTCGTTTAAATTTAAGGGCTGCCGGCCTCTCTATCTCTCGTACCACTCCTACCCCTCTCTCCCTCTCCCCCCTCTCTCCTTTATGAATCCGTCACTAAATCGAAATCAAATTCTTCCCCTCTCTCCTTTCCCTCTCTTACCCTCTCCTACTCTCCTGGGTGAATATTTTGGATTCAAACTCAGCTGTTTTGACGCTGTTTGGACCGTCGGAGGAAACAGCGGGTGGTGGAAATGTGGAAATGAGAGGAGCGGCAGGCCTCGCAGTAGGTACCCGCTCAGCTTGTAATTTCTATGAACGTTTCTTGACGACTGCTTGATCAAAGATGCCGTTAATGTGTAAGTCAAGGGGTTGAGCTTGTCATTGCCCACATCAAGCACGCGAAGCCTTTTTCGGCCACATTGGATAATGTGGACTTGACGGATTTTTAAATATTTAAACTCGCACAACAGGACTCCAATTCATCTCTGAGCATCCGGGGAGTTGAGGTGGGGGGTAGGGATTTAGACATCTCAAGCAGGCAGGAAAAGGATACAAATAATAATCCTTTGGTGTTGCTGCCATAAGAGTCTCGCACTCGCATTACTGTTGTTATCTGAACAGGACACATCGCGGTGGCGAGGACCAAACTACCTGTTTTATTGGGCCCTGTTCGAACAGAGGACGCGGCAGTGACCATCTACATAATAAAGGGGCCTAACCTATAAATCTCGAGCTGCGGCCTCCCCCACTGATGCGGCTCCTAGTGGTGCCAGAGAGAGAGAGAGAGAGAGAGAGAGGCTTGGCAGTGTCCGTCGCTCTCACCACGGGGGCGGTGGGAGCGCACCCCAGGAGGCGCCGCCTCGCACGCAGCCCAGGTGAGATGCTCGGCTCGATGCCGGGCGACCCCCAGCAGAGATTCGGCGCCCGCACGCCGCCACGAGTTTTCGAGGAAAGGTGGAAATGTTTTTATAAAAGTTTTGTCCCAGTTCTTCGTGGGGCGCGCGCGCGCATAGCCTAATTTACGTTTGACTTCGCCCATATTTTTGAAACTTTTATAATGTATGACGTTTTGAAGAGGCAGATTATGAGGTCATTAAGGCCCCCTCGCTTATCTTAGTGCTCGCTGCTGGATCCCGCGCGCGCAGTTTGTAGATGACGGACATTTGGGTGAGAGAAACTCTCAAAACAGACTTTATCTAAGCGTCCGTGAAGAGCTTTATGGATATATTTTCTTTATTCTGCGGGCTGTCTTCTAAAATCTGTAAAAAAAGAAGAAACAAATGAAACGTCTTTTGGTTTTTAAAATATTTTGCTGCAAAAATCGAAGGGAAATCTAGATGTTCTCAATATTTTGAAGCCGTGACCTAGGGCGGTAGGGGCAGCGGCGTCCCGCGGAGAGACTTCTCACCCTAAACTTGGGAACGTGTTTTGATATATTGAGTATATCGGCGCACGTGGTGCCGCCCGGCGCGTACTCTTAGATTCCGCCTGATGAAGAAAGAAAATATACAGCCATCGGGTGCCTCTTTTTATAACCTATCGAACGCGCCTCGGGACAGCTGATTGGATTCTTCCTTATACAAATCGGGTGAAAAGACGTTCTGCTGCCGTGCTGCTGCGCGCCGCTGAGACTGTCAACTGTCAGGCGAGTTTGAATGGGCGGTGCGGAGGAAACGGATGAAAGAGAACAATCGTGGGAATAATTGAAGCAAAAAGGGGTTTTCGACCGGCAAAAAGGAATAACTATATCGAAAGGGAGAGGGAAGGAGTGCGCCGATGTCCGGGAAAGGCGAATGAAAGGGACGCGGACAGAGGACGGACCGTATGAATGCATGGAGGATTCACCCGCGCTGTCTGGTTCTCGCTCAAAGGAAGATCTAAGCGGATGAGACGGGCATAAGCGGTTTAGTGAAAAACAGTGGACAGCCAGCCAGCGCCGGCCTGCACTGGGCGGGCACGGTCCTGGGCGCAGCGGCGGGACCAAGGACCAGCAGGAATTGAAACATCAATGACGGATGCATTCGAATGTCACCATGTCGCGCTGCTTGACGGCGCCAGTGACTTTGAAGGACGTTGAAATCAGCTCAGCAGGGCTTAGTATGGGTGAAAAGGTTGAGCCGACTGGCGCCAGCGGTGGCCAGCACCACCTCTTGTGCGTCTTCATCTACCTTTTCCAACAGCCATAAAAATCAGTGTGTCGGCACCAAAAACTATCAAGTGCATTTTTTCTCAAATGTGCACCGACATAAATATGATTCGTCAATTGGGAGAAGTAAGTGACTTAGTTCACGGGGCTAGGCTGGCTGGCTGGCTGGCTGTGAATCTTGTGATAAAATCCGCCAGCTAGTGCAAAACGTACGGCTTTGTGCTCAGTGTTTATACTGATAGGATTATTGGTCGGAACGAGGCTGCTGGTTTTCGCTCGAACCCTTTGAAGATACGCCTCCATCATCTGTAACCGGACGCTCTCCTAGGCGGCTGACGCTCGTTTGGCGGTCTCGTATTACCGCTTTCTGCTGCATACAACTACCTTTTGCGAGAGGAGCTGGTTCTGTTTATGCCAAACATTTTAATAATAATCTTAATGCTCTTAGCTGACGCACACTGCTGTTATTCTTTCTAGAATCCGTCGTCTCGCGTCGCTTGGTTGTTTTCGTCCCGCATTAACAATAATATAACTAAATAATGGTCTTTGTGAATATTCTGCCGCTTTCCTATACCCTCCCGTCCCCAACTTTTGGAAAGCTCCGAGATTTTAAAAAATTCTACGACATTGGAAGCGTTTTGATCTCACGCCCTGCAGTTTTGTATGCGCGGTGTCTTCTGGTAACTGGTAACCCAGCAACCCAAACCCACCCCGCCCCCAAGGTCAGGTCGAGGCATCATCGGTTCGTTCTCTTTGGGCGTGGTCCTTGGGGCTTCAGAAGCCTTCGGTGCCCTCGCAAGCCCCTCCCACACAACCCCTTTTGGGGGCCACGCCCTGTTAATTACGCTATTGTCATATATATAGTGGGCGGTATTAACGCTCACGGCCTTCTTAATGGGGGCGGGAACCATTCAGAAATCTGGAAGCGGCGGCGACCCCGCCGGCCCCGCTCCGCCCTAGCAGTAGCCAAGGGGAAGGAATTCCCCCCACCCCCGCGCTCTAATCTAATATTGCGGGCGTGGCCGGCGATATTTATCACCGCGAACACTTCCATTAATGGTGGGCGGTGTAGTGGCCTAATATTAGTTTAGTCGGGATTGCGCGCCTCAACAGGTGCACCCGCGTGCACGGCCGGGCCGGGGCCGCGCCGGTGCGGCCGATTTGTAACTTACTCTCCAGTTTCGGTGGTTTTAAACATCCACGCCTACTCTTTAAGAAAAATGGCATTGGGATACGAAATTTGTCGAACTTACGAACTCTGTAAACAAAATGAACTCCCGTCCTTTTATTTACTCGAGTAAATAAGCCCAGAGGCCGTGGCCGCGTGGTACGAACGGAAATCTCACACAGTGCGTTCTCCTTTCTGGTGTCACTGTCAATAATAGTCACCGCGAATCGGGCGGGGGCTACTTTTTACTCCGTAGTGAACTTATGATTGGTTCTGTAGACCAGGAGCCTCCGCGCGTTTCCACTCGAGCGCAGAGACAGAATCAGTTTTTGATGGCATTATTTTTGTCGCCATGGTCTCTTTTTCCCTCTCGCCTCTGTCTCCTCCTCGATAGGAGGCGTTAGTTTTCACACGTCAAGTGCAACTGTCTGGAAGTGGCGTGGGCTCATCTCGCCCCAGTCGGTCTCTCTCTGTGTCTCTTTCTCTCCTCGCGCCAAGGGACAGACGAGAGAGAAACAGGGAAGCGCCTGGCGCAAAGCTTGCAAGAGTGTTCACTGGCGACCACCCTAAAGCGGCTTACCTCGTTATGCAGCAAATGACACGCCTTTGTCTGCACGTCCTTTGCCTTAGCCGCGAAAAGGAGATCATCGAGAGAGAAAGCAGCCAAGGGTTCTAGCCTAAAGGTTTGAAAGTATGTATTCCTGCGTGATGTACATCACGATGTAAATCACACAAATGCTGAGTGAAGTATCACAGGTCGAGGGCAGCAACTTTTGAACGAGAACCTCGCGTTCGCCCTCCGTGCTATCAGCATTCGAAATACGATCAGGCATCTGGCACACGAAAATGGAGCGCTGCAGCCGGAGGCTGAATGCAACCGCATTCGCATTGGTATTGATATCGATAATTGTGCGGTCACGGTGGTGATGAATTGATACAGCGAGCCCGCACGCGTGGGTCTCCCCTCCCCTCCACACGCGCAACCGCAATGCCGTCTGCGCAATGCACAGAAATCTCCAAAAATTGCTAAACCATACAGTACATCTAAGATTTTCTCCTTTGGAAGGGCCTGGGGGAGTTGGTTGATTTTCTGCAGCATTTGAAATATATATTTTAAGAACGTCGGGAAATGCAGTAGGGACTGCAGGAGTCGAGGGAGTCTTTGGCGGCGCCCCTATGTTTACCATCAGGGTTGTTACAGGTCATGGAAAACCTGGAAGTCATGGAAAAGTCATGGAAAAAAATTCGAGTCATGGAAGTCATGGAAAAGTCAGGGAAATCAAGCGCCGAGTCATGGAAGTTTGTTAAATGGCAGTATCTCCCGTGTTCTCTGCCTGCCGCGCCGTAACAAAGGTTTTGCTCGAGGGGGTGCTGTCTTCTAAAATCATTGAACAAGGCAAAAAAAAATCACGAAAAAAAAAATCAAAATCACAATCACAATCAAAAAAGATAAAAAATAAAAAAAAATCACAGGTTTTCTCAGAAATCCTCCTGGCTGGAGGCTGGGGGATAGGGCAAATACGACGCGAACCCGTCGCACTAGGCAGTCATCGAAACGTCGTGGCTCAGTTGGTAGAGCGCGCAACACTGAACCGAGAGGTCCCAAGTTCGACTCCCACTCGGGAAAGTGTTTTTCGCGCTTGGCATTTCATTTGGCAGCTGCTCCAGGGCAGGTCAAGTAGAAATTAAACACGTCTCACCTCCGTTGGCTCGGTGGCTCTGGGCGTTGGGTCGCTTCCTGTTCTGGCTACGTGTCGGCACTCGGGGTTGTGGGTTCGAATCCCGCGTACCCCTCTGAGGTAAGGCCTCTGAAACTGGGTTCAGGAAGTCTAACGCCCTTGACACCGCTCGTACCTCTAGGGGTAGGCCAATGGTGGTACGGGGATCAAATCTGTCGAATTGCGCGATAGGATCGCAGTCAGCAAAGCGCCGGTTCCCATGGAACACCGAAGCAGTTGGCTGCCACAGGGGGTAAAAGCCCTGTGCCTGGCGGGAACCGCAACCTCCTTCGGGAGGTTTACTGCCGCAAAAATTTTCTATGTTTTCACGTCACCCTTTCAATTGCAGAGCAAAATTTGTTTCTGAAAAGTTTTAAAAAATAATTGAAATAATTGTGATTATTTTGCATTATTGCAAGTTAATTTCCAATAATTTGGAATAAATCGAAATAATTCACCGTAATTTACTAAAAATCCTATTTAATCATGTAATTGAGAGAATAATTTGGATCAGATGTGCGTGTATTTTCTGAGGTCATCCCGAACAATCAAGAAAAATATCGAAAGATCGAAAGATCAGAAAAAAGATCAAAAATCAACAGAAAAATTAAAAAGTCATTTTGAAATCAAAAAAATCAATCCAAAATATAAAAAAAAACCGGCCTACCGGCTGGTAGGAAGGCAGTCGGCTGATTTTGAATATGACTATGAATGGTAATTGTCACGGGAATGAGATGCGTAGAAACAGAACGGACACTTTGATTCCAGTTTTAACGGCTGATTTTCTGATTTTTCTTCTTACGGGCTTGAATTTTAACTGCGTTATACTGGATTATATTTTAACTGGCTTTTAAATTATCTGAACCGCATTCATTTTATTTGAAATTTAAATCCAGGAAGTAGGAGACCAATTGTAACTTTGTCGCTTATTCTTTAGTGCGACAAACTGTTGGAAATTCTTCCGTAAATTAACGACGGATAAGTCGCTAATTTTTACAGCAACTGCAGTAATTTTGGAACCAGGGGGTGAGGAACTGGAAACAATTATGTGCGCCGGTATAAACAATACGAAACAATATCAAAACAAAACGAGACAATATATACTACAAAGTGACAATTTCGGACAGAATTATAATTTTTTTAAACTGAATCATATCGTATTATATTTTAACTGGCTTTTAAATTATTTGAACCATATTCAATATTCATTTCAAACTTAAATATTGAAACTTCGGGACTAATCCTAACTTTGTCACTTCTTTACTCTCTGATACGAGCGATCGTGGTTCCCGGCCGGTCCCAGCCCGCACACAACACGCTCTTTTTATTTGAACTGGGCTTTATACGAAACTTAAAAGTCAGACAAATCGGCTGCCTAACAAGATTCCAGTTTTACCGTGGCTGATTTCTGATTTTTATTCTTAGGAGCTTGAATTTTAACTGGGTCATACTGGATTATATTTAAACTGGCTCTTAAAATTATCTGCACCGTACTCAATTCATTTCAAACTTAAATATTGGAACTTTGGGACCAATCGTAGCTTTGTCACTTCTTTACTGCGATATGAGCGAACGCTGTCAAGAGGTGTAACGTGATGAGGGTTCAGCAGCGCGCTTGTATACAAAGGGTCCATAGATGGCTGGCGCGCGGGAGCGGGGCGGGGCGAGAGGGGCGGCTGGGAGGGCGGTCGGGCGCGGGCTGGTGAGGCACAGCTGCATGCTGCGCGCCGCGCGGGGAGCGCCGGGCCACCTCCTGCTTCAGCTATGCTCGCCTGGTACAGCGTTGACGCTCTTGCGGCGCCAGCCACCCCGCCCGCCAGCCCGCCAGCCAGCCCGCCAGCCCGCCACCCCGCCCGCCGAGCCGCACACACGCTCCTCTCCTATATAGACTGGGAGGGGTGGGGGGCTGGGGGAGTGAGCGCTGCCTGCTGGCTGCTCGCTGTCTTGTATGGCGGACTATTTGAACTGGCTAGCTTTTATTGGATACTGGATCAATACGGGGCTTATATTTTAACTGGCTGGCTTTTACTGGATACTGGATCAATACGGGGTTTATATTTTAACTGGGCTTCATATCAAACGTAAAAGTCAGTCTAATCGACTGCCTAAAAAACCGTTTGATTTTTTTGTAATGTAAATCATTGAACAACTGCTACTTGAGACAGCACCCCCTCGGTTTTGCTCTTTTATTTTATGTCGAATGAGTGCCTCAGAGGGCTTTAAAATGGATAAATAAATTGTGCCAGTGCAAGTATTGCTTTACATCGTTTTCTTTTTAAAAACCTAGTCCTATATATGTCTGGGGGAAGGTCATGGAAAACCTCGCATTCAGTCATGGAAAGGTCATGGAAAAGTCAGGGAAATAAAAATTCCCGACTCTGTAACAACCCTGACCATGTCTTGCGGTCGAACCCTTTTGGGCGGAGGGCTCGTGCTATTGTGCGACTTTGCAGCAGCAGCAGCAGAGCTGAACCTTTTGCAGCCGGGGGAAGAGGGGTGGGGGAGGGACCTGGGGGTAGCAAAGGGCTTCATCCCCATCCATCCATACTATTCAAGCAAGGTCGTGGTCCAGGAGTTGATCCCCGCGCAGCCCGCACCTGCCGCCGGGGCCGGGGGAGGAGGAGGAGGAGGGGGGGGGGGCATGAAGCCAACGGCCGTCGTGGTGGGGCGCGGCGACGTGCCCCCACTTTACCCATGGGGCGTGCGCACTCTCTCTCTCTCTCTCTCTCTCTCTCTCTCTCTCTCTCTCTCTCTCTCTCTCTCTCTCTCTCTCTCTCTCTCACACACACACACACACACACACACACACACACATACACTCACTCTGCCGGCGCTACTCCCCTGCACACGTGCGCCCAGCCCCCGCCGCCACTCGGACCGTCCTCTCCATTGTCCAGCAGCGGCTACTCTCTGGCCACAGAGGCCGCCCGACCCGACCGGCACACCTCTCTGCCTTAGGCGCGCTCGCTTATCGCTGCACCCTGGGGGAAAAAAAAATACTTTTTCCGATAACCGTAAAATTATTTTCGAAAAATAAATCAACCAAATATGCATGTATCGATATGGTGACTTTAACGCGCGGTCGGACGAGGTGTCTGCCTCGAGACATCCTTTCCGGAGATGGCGGTACGTCGTTTGCCCAGCACGAGGGGTAAACAAGTGTAAATTTTTGTGCACAAATTTTGAGTAATTTTGAATTTTCGTGATTTTTTCTGAATTTCTCGAAATTTTCCTGAATTTCACTGAATTTTCCATTTTTTTTCTTTTTCTGAATTATACGAGGTGTACCAAAATTTCAGAGTTGTTCCCCCTCGGCCGAGCAGCCCAACGGCATATACGCTAGCTCTCTGTCTCTCTTTTCTCGCGGGGTCTCCCGTTTCCCCCCACGGCCTGCCTCCCGCCTCCCGGCTGCACTATGCCGGGGTGTGAAACAGAGGTGTCGCCGTATGCTGTACGGGTTGAACGCCCCCAGCCCAGCCCGGCCCTGCGTGCAGCCCTCCCTCCCCTCCCCGGCCCGGCCGCGCGCCGCACTGTACGTCTTCATATGCAGCTGGGTAAGAATAACAATGAGCGCCGGCCAGCCCAGCCAAAATGTGGCAAAAGGGGTGGCGGTGTGTGAGTATGCGCGCAGCTGCTCGCGGCCGAACCGCCGTGTCACCCGGTGACCAGTGCGAAACGTCATCAGCAGTGCTCGTCTATATATCGCCCCTCGATGAAATGTGCAATGTGCACGGAGGTGCGGGGCGCGGTGGCCCTGGCGGCCCGCAGCGCGCGGGTCGGCGCGGGTGCTGGCCTGGAGAAGCTGCGCTTCCCGTCCGAGGGGGGGATCAGTCAAATGAAATGTGTACAATGATTTTTTGATTTTTAATGATTTTTGATTTTTATGATTTTTTTGATTTTTGATTTTGATTTTTCTTTTGATTTTTCAAGAAAGGAAAGACATTGTCCGTAACTTTTATAAAAAAAAATGTTTTGTGTCTCGTTTTGCTTCTCAGTTTTTGGGTCATTTTTTCTCGATTTTTCGGATTTTCTGTAACTTTTTACTTGATTTTTTTTTTTTTTTTTTTTTTTTTTTTTATTTTTTAAATAATATTTTTGGGTCTGTACAATGATTTTTCGAAGTGATCCCCCCCTCGTTCCCGTCAAACCTACGTGGAAATCCACTTGAGACGAGTTTGTCTGTAGGTTGTCTTTCCTTGATTTAAAGCTCATACCCACTTCCAGGCTTTAGGTTTGCTCACAGAGCCTCCGCTCTGTGCGAGAGTATGCAACCCATTCTACTTCAGCTGAGCGAGGACTAGAGGTGAGGGCCGCACCCCACCCCACCTCCCCTCTTGCCCTCGCGCTCAGCTGAATTAGAATGGGTTGCATACTTTCGCTCAGAGCGGGGTAAGTGAGCCACCCTGTATGCAGGCAACTTTCGATATTTGTGCACCAATTGAGTACATCGTTCGGTATGCATAATGGTACAAATTTTGCGTGCTCACAATATTTTGCTTCACGATATACTCAATTTGTCCAGAACCATCGCAAGCTTGTAGTTGTACACAGCAATGTACTAAGAAGTACATAGCCCGGGAGTGTATGTACTCTAGGTGAATACCGCGAAGAAAACAAGTTTTGGCTGTGGTATACTTTTGTTGCCATCCATGTCCGGTGAAACACACACTGACGCGCAAATAAAATCGACGGCCATGAATCGCCACAGTTCTGGTAGAACTAATAGAGGTGGATCTCTCTCTTTCTGCGTCTCTCTCCGCCCCTCCCCTTCCCCTCCCCTTCCCCTCTCTCTCTCTCTCTCTCTCTCTCTCTCAAAGCTTGAAAGCAATGTCGCCAGCAGAGACTTGTGCTACATGTTTCAAAAATCTAAAAGTTGGAGTATTATGTACTATCTGCAAAAAATGGAAACACAATAAGTGCGAGAAGGTAGAGCCCGGTGAAAAGACAGGTTATGTGTGCAAAGCCTGTGAATTGAAAGGACGGAGGACTTCAACAAACTCTGTGACATCCAACAAAAAGTCACTCCTAACACCCAGCAAGGCAACTACTTCTACAGGCGCCACACTCCAGAGTGGCGCCTCAAAGATAAGTACCTCTGACAAAAGTCATAACCTTCACCTTCAGGCAAAAATCCAACAGCTTACCACTGATCTGGACTCTACTATTGCAGAAAATCTTCAACTTAAACAAGATATTCAACAACTTCTGCAGGAGAAAAATAATCTTCAAACTGAGCTGGACTACCAAAAGTTATTTGTCACTATACTGAGAGAGGAAGCAACTAATGGAAAAATACAACAAACCTGCACCGATAGTGATTGGCACCTATGTACCAAAAAAAGTTCAAAGGCACAGCCTCAAGCAGTGGAGAAGGATATCCCCAAATCCTCAAATTTCTTTGAACCCCTGGTAACCTTTTCTGAAAATGTCACACCTAGCACTGATGGAAATCTTTTGTTGCAGAATGTAAATAAACCACTCACCAACAGCAAGGAATGCAAACGTAAAATCCTTCTGCTCTCTGACAGCCATGGCAGGGGACTGAGTGCTAAGTTAAAGTCAATATTGAATCAAGATGATGAAGTATCCAGCCTAGTGAAACCAAATGCAAAATTAGAGAGTGTGATTAATGAAGTAGAAGATCAAACAATGAACTTCACCCACAGTGATTGTGTGATTGTGATTGGAGGAACAAATGATATATCTATAGAGAAGAATCCTACTGAAAATATTCAGAAATGTACTGAAAAACTAAGTAAATTAACTAAGAAAACAAATGTGATAATATGTGGTATACCAAACAGATATGATGATTTAGAGTTAGATAAACAAGTGATGCTTCTGAATAGCTTTATGCTCCAAGAGTCCAGGACACAATGTTTTAATAGAGGTGATCCAAACCACCTCTTTTTTAGCAGTGCTCTAATGAATCAAGACTATTATAACTACACACGGTCAGGACTGCATTTTAATGATAAATTTAAGAACCAAGTGGTTAAAAAGTTAGGTTATCAGGTGCAAACTATTACTTTGCGAAGAAGAAATTTTTAGAAACTGCCACTGAACGTAATGTGCTACAAAATCATGGAACTCAAAGCATCGGCCATATAAATGTAAACAGTTTGAGAAATAAGTGTGCGGAGATGGAAGTAATAATGAAAATTATGCATCTTAAAATATTGTGTGTGTCAGAGCACTGGGTACACCATAATGAAAAACATACCATATCTTTAAATGGTTATGAGTGTGCAGTTATGCAATGCCGGGAGAACACCCTTCATGGTGGTACAGCTATATTTACGGAAAATAATCTGAAATTCAAAGTTTTCCCCCTTCAAGAATATATTGTGGACTGTGTGTTTGAGGCTGTGGCAATCATCTGTGATAAATATTCTGTGATATGTGTATATCGACCACCAGATGGTAATTCAGACTTATTTTTTGAAAGACTGAATGAAGTGGTTAATATTTTAATAAGTAAAAGGCAATACATCTTCATCTGTGGTGACTTCAATATTGATTTAAGAAATAATGATTATAGGAAGCATTCTTTGAAAAGAAATATGTTAGATTTTATGGAACAATATGGACTCCATACTACTACAGATAAACCCACAAGAGTTTGTAACAACACTAAGTCATCCATAGACCATATATTAACAAATATGCCAGAAGAAATTTATAGCTCAAGATGTGATGTGGAAGTGGGACTGTCTGATCATACTCTACAATGCATTAGTTGGAATAAAAAGAAGAATGAAAATGTGAAACCATACATGTACAGAAGGAAAATTACTGACTCAAAAATTTTTAAATTTTCTCTCTCAATTGAAAGAAAGGTAGGGAATAGTTTAGATAATTCAGCATCAGTGGATAAAAACTTTAAATCTTTTCATGAAAAATATCAAGCAGCATATGAGAGTGATTTCCCGCTGCAAAAAGTAAAATCAAGCTGCATTGAGAAGACCTGGGTAACCCCATGTATTAAAAACACATCCAACAATTATCGTAAACTGTGCAAGCAATTTAAAGAAACGAATGATGAAGACTTCAAGAAATATTTTCAAGCATACAGAAAATGTTATAGAAAAGTAATAAACTCTGCTAAACAGCAGGCCATATTAAGAGAAATAAGAGAGTCAGAAAACAAATCAAAGACCATATGGAAAATAATAAATAAGAACATTGGTAAATCTGCAAAGAAACCAGAAAATATAAAAATAAAAGATGATAATGGAAACTTAATTGACGATCCCAGAGAAGTAGTAAGTAATTTTAATAGATACTATGTAAGTATACCAAACAAACTTAAGGAAGACTGCTCAGGTGAGGGGACAACCTCCAAACAAGAGGCCCCACAAACTATGTATTTGTCACCAGCTACAATAACAGATGTCCATAGAGCTATAAATAAACTCAGTAATAAGAAATGCTGTGGTTGGGATGAAATTTGTGATGTTGTATTTAAGAAAAGTAGTTATAGAATTGTGGAACATTTAGTCAATCTTATTAATTTGTCTTTCTCTGAAGGAATCTTTCCAGACTGCCTGAAACTTTCAAAAGTAATGCCTCTCTACAAGAAAAAAGGTGACCCGCAGGATATGGTGAATTACCGTCCAGTTACTAACATTTCTGTGTTCAGTAAAGTAATTGAAAGTGTGATGTTTGAAAAAATCTACCCATATCTAGTCAGGTTTAAACTCCTCTCTGCTAGTCAATTTGGTTTTATAAGAGGAAAATCTACATGTGATGCTATAAAGGACTTTGTACACTATATTTATTTTTGTTTTGACAGGAGGGAGTATGTAGCAGGCATGTTCTTTGATATGTCAAAAGCTTTTGATATGGTTGACCATGCAATTCTTCTGGAAAAGCTAGAAAAAATAGGAATAAGGGGAAAAGTTCTCCAATGGCTCAAGACCTACCTGGAAAATAGGTATCAAGTGGTTCAAATAGAATACTTTGATGGTTCAGAAATGCACTCTGCTATATCAGATAAATTAAAGGTAAACTGTGGAGTCCCTCAAGGATCCATACTGGGACCATTACTATTTATCATATTCATAAATGACTTGTCAGACCATCTTAACTGTCAACACAAAATTAATTTTGCCGATGATGTAAGCATTCTAGTCTGGGGTAAAACACATGAAGAATTGGATGTAAATTTACAAATAGCAATGGAAGACATGCAAGCATGGTGTAAAAATAATAATTTGATTCTAAATGCAGATAAAACTAATATAATTCAATTTCGTACTAATGAGAGAGTGAAAGTCAATAATACATCAGTGTATCAAAATTTATTTGCAAAAGAAGGAAAATTTCTTGGAATGGTAATTGACGAAAACCTTAAATTTAACCAACATGTTAATTATTTAAAAACCTCTCTTAACAAAGCTATTTATGCAATTAGAAAAGTAAGACAAATTAGTAATGAAAAAGCAGCTCTATTAACATATTATGGCCTTTTCCACTCTTTATTAACATATGGAATATTTATTTGGGGAACAAATTCAAATCTGTCTACAGTATTCAAACTTCAAAAAAAGGCGATAAGAGCAATTGTAAATATTTCATCCAAAACCTCTTGCAAACCATACTTTCAAAATCTACGTATTCTTACCGTGCCATCACTTTTTCTGTTTGAAACATTAAAATATGTTAAAAAAAATGAAAGTCAATTTAAATGTAACAAAGATGTGCATGGATATGAAACAAGAGGAAAAAGTGAACTATGTACTCAAAAATGTGCTCTATCAATTTCACAGAACAATGTAATGTACAAGGGTCCTTTATTTTATAGAATGTTACCCAATAATTTTAAACAACTTAGTTTTAACAGATATAAAAAAGAGGTAAAATTGATGCTTATTAGAAATTGTTATTATGACATAGATGAATTTATCCAATGTTTTTAATCTACCGTTTTATTGTAAGACCTCTGACGGGGACATTCGTACCGACATGTCACGCGTCTTTTTTAAGAAATTGACAAATTGTAAATTGGATAAATCCCCGAAACAATTCTTGTCCATTACTGTTGTGCACAGTTCAGTGGCAATAAATCCAAATCCAAATCCAAATCTCTCTCTCTCTCTCTCTCTCTCTCTCTCTCTCTCTCTCTCTCTCTCTCTCTCTCTCTCTCTCTCTCTCTCTCTCCCCCGAGCCCGTATGTGCAGCTGCCCCCCTCCCCCCCTCGACGAAGCTTGGGGTAGCATTTCCGAATCGAGGGGCTGGGGGTGGGGGAGGAAGATAGGAAGGAGAGGGGTAGGGGAGCGGCCTCGGTGAGGAGATGGAAGTGGGGGAGGCGGAGGGCCGATGTGTGGCGGGCCGGGCCGGGCCGGGCCGCCGGCCGCTGAGGCAGATGTTTCGATTTCCATCGCAATCACGTGCGCCAGTCAGTCCCCTCTCAGCTTTCAGCCTCGCTCGCCCCGCCCCGCCACCCCGCCCGGGGGTTCCTTCCTCCTCTCTTTGAAATTCACGGGGTGTGTATGTGGAGCGCGGGGACGACGGGGGGCTTCTCGGAAGTCCGGGCGGGCGCCAGGCGCGAGCCTCGCGGGCTGCTTCATCACCGTGCTGGAGATGATGGACTGCCTGAGGGCGTATGCGCAGAAATTGGCAAACCTCTGAAAAAAAAGAAGAAAATGAGACAAAAGTATGTTTTATTTCAAAACATACGGAAGAGGTAAATAGAGAAAATCGGCGGCTGGCGTAGTTCATGCGGACATAATGTGCGCGTTCCATTTCCAAACAATAGCTTAATTTCATGGTTTTTAAATTATCGATCCATATTCAAGTAAAGATGTCGCACTTGAGAGTGCACTTACGTAAATTTTAATTTAAAAAATAAAGAAATAAAAAAAATAGTCGTCTGAAGCTCCCGGTCGGGAGTGGCCCGTGCTCAGGCCGTGGCTCATGCCCCCATAGCGCACGCACATCTGCCCCGGGCTCGCGCGCGCCGCCCCCGCCTCACCTGCCCTTAGCCCGCCTCTAGCCAGGTGAGCTCCTCACCTGTAGTCAACAAAGCACGGCAAATAGAGGCTGCGGGCAGAGTGCCGTGGGGTTGCATTCGGAAACTGCAATCGCCAAAGTGATGTGTGAGTGAGTGTGTGTGTGTGTGTGTGTGTGTGTGTGTGTGCGTGTGCTCGCCCGCGTTCTTCTGTGTGTGTTTCTACTGGGCCGTGAAAGAGAAGCCCACAAGTTTTTCACCGAAACGACATTAGCTGAAATTACCCGAGAGACTCGCAGTTGATTATACCAAAATATTGAGAGGAGATAGACATAAAAGTACAATTTAGATTATTTTGATTATGATTCGAAGTGGCTGACATAATAACATTCAATCTCGTTGCGCGTCTTGTTTCAGAAGGTTTCACTAGATTAGGATAAAATTATGTTTTGCTTCGCGCACTGCGAAACCCTGCGTCCGCATGGTGCTGACCGGAAGCGTCCCGGCCGTCTGCACTAATCGTCAAACGTGTCGCAACTGCGTCGGGAGATACGCGGGTCTTTCTGACTCCCAGCAAAATAAGCCAGTGCGGAAATAACGATTTGCTGGGGACCTCCCCGGTGCCGGCGCGGTGTTGTGACTTCATCAGGACGACACTAATGGTTTGCTTCCTCTCCCTCGGACCCGCACGCCGACCTGGCTGGACAGGACAGCGCGCGTCAAGAACGCACGTGTGGGCAAAACTAACTGTGGGGAAAGTGAGTGACATGTAAAGCTTCTTGCAAGACGTGTACGCTTCAAAATAAATTTGTCGTATTTTTTCCCCCCCTTTTCCTTAAAGTTTGCTTTGTGGGAGATAGCGTCGTCAGAAATACCCGATGTGACATCGTGATATGACGGTATCCAGCAGGGCCACGGCGAGAGAGGGAGGGAGAGAGAGAGGGAGTGTTCGCCTTCGGAGTGCACCCGTATGAGGTAGAGGGAAGACGGGTGACGGGAGCCAGGCCAGTTTGGACTGCCCCGGGGCCGGGCCGGGCCGGGCAGCAAGTATTGACCACCAAACGTCAGGCTGGGCGCACGGCTGCACCGCTGGTGGTCCCGGCTGCTGGTCCCGTCCTGGTCCTCGTGATAACTCAGCCGTGCTCGTGGCACTGACAGCCCATGCATCAGCCCTAGCTTGTAATCGCACCACGAGTGGCGCGCGGCGGCGGCCCTACCGCGGCAGCGCCAAGGCAGCGCCCAGCGGCAGCGCCCTGTAGTGTCGCCCGTGATGGATGCCACGCTCACGGAACACTTATTACGCGTGTTCCCTTTTCAGTTTACAGGAAACGGCAGCTGGAACCTAGGGGGAAACAACTCTGAATTTTCCTGTACACATTTTGTGAATTTTCGTGATTTTTTTTAATTTTTCTGGAATTTTTGTAATTTTTTGCTTGAATTTTCCCAAATTTCTTATTTTTTTATTTTGCTGATTTTTCTGATTTTTTTTTATTTTTTTTTTGAATTACGAGGTGTAAAGAAAATTCATAGTTGTTTCCCCCTTGGCTAAAACTGCACTGAAAATTTTATATTTTAAAGGTTATATATTGTAAACCCAAAATAATCTCATCTGCGCTGACTGACTCTGATATTTCGGAAACCCAAAATATCTAATTTATTATTATAATTATTGAACTTGCATCATCATTAATGCATTGGGCATTGGGAACTTGAAGTACGGGTGGCCTCGGGGTTGCCTACCTGCTCGGCGCCCGCCCACCTCTGTCACCATCCCCTCCCCCCACCTCTTGCCGCCCTGCGGGTCATTCTTCACCACTTTGGCCACGCCGCCGGCGCGCGGGCGGTGCGCGGCATTCTTTCAGACGCCAGAGTAATGATGTCCACGAGGGAGTTTTAAGTGACTCCCGACAATGAGGGAATTAGCCGCGGTGTTTCACGCGCGGCTCCAGTGCGTCTGACCTGACGCCGCCTCCGTCGGCGCCCGTGGAGGTGTGTATCTATCACACGGAGGGCGTGGCGAGGCGAGGTGGGGCGGGGCGGGGCGGGGCGGGGCGGGGCGGGGCCGGGACGCTGTGCGCGCCTGACGATGATGAAGAGGACTGCTCCCGTCCCGGAGTGTCCCGGCGGGACTCGCCTCCAGCCTCGCTATATAGCCATCGACCGGGGGCCACTGTGGCTGACCCGGGAAGGATCCCGCCCCCGAGTCGAGGGACACCCAGCGCCCCCTGCCCCCCCCCCCTCTCCCACATTTAAAATTTTCGCTCGGTGATCATCATCAGCGGAGTGAGGAAAAGAGGAGAGGGGGCAGGTCATTGATGCCGTTGACGTCTACCCCGGGGGTCTGCCAGCGAGGGGTGCAAGTCAGGAGGTGCCGCAGAGACAAGTTTTGCCTTTATGTTCGTGAGAAGAAGAAGAAGAAGAAGAAGAAGAAGAAGAAGAAGAAGAAAGAGAAAGATAAAAAAGAATTCGTCTGAGGAATTATGTTTATATGTAAAAATGAATACGTCCTTATTTGAAAATGTTGGGAGTACATTTTTGAATCGTAAAGATTTATCTAAAGTTACAAATACTGATAAAATTTTAACTTTTTAAAGTGGGTAGTCACCTGGAAAAAACAAATCCAACAGGAGCGGGCGGTGCGACGGTCGGCTGGCGGGACGATGATCTGTGAAGGTCGCGGGAGCAGTCATCCATCCAGACCAGAATTTAGAATCTGTTAACGCGCGCCGGCGCGCAGGCTCTTATTTCTTGGGGGACGCCCCTCGGCCCTATTCACGGAATGGAAGAAATACGTGCGGCGACCGGGGGATTATTATTTTTTTTGGGGGGGGGGGAGGGGGGGAGGAGCCATCGAGTTGACAAGCAAGTGTGCGCGATTGACCCGCCCCGCCCTCGGTTTTGAATTTACAAGTGTTAAAATCGAAGAGTCTATAATAAAATACTTTTCCCAGAAATCAGCGTAAATCGATCAGTCCAGTTGCTCTAGTGCGATGGAAATTGGGAATGAAAAAGTGATGACATTCTTGTAATACATCTCATTTTTTCATATTTTTTTTTTACGGATTTTGGACTTGCGGAGAGTGGAGTGGGACCGCCGTGTTTTTGTTTTTTTAAGACTGTGTACTTGTCCGCGTCAGGTCGCAATGCAGTAGCCTCTTGTCCCCGCAGGGGGTACCTTTGCCTGAATCTCTACATCATTGGTCGGTCTCTGCTCCCAGATGACA
This sequence comes from Frankliniella fusca, assembly GCA_029379305.1. NCBI lineage: Eukaryota > Metazoa > Arthropoda > Insecta > Thysanoptera > Thripidae > Frankliniella > Frankliniella fusca. Next base: position 856,283 of record JAHWGI010000219.1, on the reverse strand, counting down.
CGGGACAGTTTTCCCGTTCGTGTATGCATATTTTTCCATGTTTTTTCTTCTTCTTTTTCAACCTTGTGTAGGTTTCTTATTGTGTGAATGAGACGGGGGCGAGAGAGCAGGATTTCGTGTTGGTCGTGGGATTGAGTTGTCGACCGCAAATCTAAATCATAAGTTCGAAAGAAGGTGGGAGAGAGGGGAGGAGGAAGATGTTAAGTCGCATGTGAGGACTTTATTGCTTCCCGTGACATCAATAAAGGACTGATTAACCCTTTGGAGCCAGTGGGGTCCATTTTAGTTCATAATTCAAGCAGTATTTATCGCCTGGGCCTTCTCAGGTCCCAGGTATTCGTGCGTGGTCCTAAACAGACAGAAGTCTTTTGCGGTCAGCCGAAAAGCTCGTGGAAAGGAAGGCCTTATTTGAGTGGAAGGCTCGTCAAGTGAATATATCTTGTGATTTTGTTCGAACTTTCTCCTTGTTTTTTCTTTTCCTTCTTTTTTTTTCTTTTTTCTCAAGAAGTGGGGGATCTATTTTCCGTTTAGTTTGGGCAGTGAAATGGCCTCGCAGTTCTCGCGGATGGTGCGATTTCAAGCAGGGCCTGAATAAAAGAAAGAAAAATATAAAGAAATTGGGGAGGCGCGTCCAGCGTTGCCTTTATCTCCCGCGGTTTGCGATGCCTTTGTCGCTTCTGTTCTGCTTGAATGGACTGTTTACGCCTGCCACCCCCACGCCGCAGCCCCGCGCACCTCTCCATCAAAGTTGTCACATGACCGCGTCAGCCTGCAGGCTGTCAGAAATAAAATGCATCGGCTTCCCTTGACCATGGGAGGACGTTCGTTTTGGCAAAAAGTTTAGAACATTTTCGGGATACGTTAACTGTTTCGCGAGAAATATCTGATCTGATATTTGTTTTTGCCTCTCCTGAAACCCGTACCGGTCGCGAGCCAGTTGCAAGTGCAGCACCACGCTACCGCAGAACGCGATGTTTATCTGCAGGAACGGCTTATTTGCAAACATGAATGGAGCATGGAGCCTGCCGCTGTGGAAGCCCCTGGTCACGTGATCTCTATCATTGATGTCAGAATATGATCCCCGCCGCCCCGCCGCCGCCTCAACGGGTTGGCCGGTCGAAACTTTTGCTGCCCTGCCCGTCTCATATATCTCTCTCTACAGCACAGCATAAATGGCAAATGCTGGCAAATGGTGGTTGTGAAATGTTCGGTAGTGTAATTGTCATAGCTTTGCATGCACCTAATTCTGGTTCGACCCGAGTTCCCGTCGGGGGGATCACTCCGACAAAATGTGTACAATGTTGTTGTTGCTTTTTTTTCATTTGGGTTTTCCACAAAAATTTCACTTTTGGTTACATATAAACATTTCTTCTTGGTTTTATTTTAATTTTTAAGCAATTCTGATTGTGACCGCTGACCGCAAAATGATTTTTCAAAGTAAGCCCCCCCCCCTTTTTTTTCCCTAGGTTCTAGTTCTGTGCCGATGTAGCGCACGATACCCTGCTATGAAGGCAAGGACTAAAACCTCGCCACCTCACATGTACATTTGTCCCTAAATCAAATGGAGAAAAAAAATGTTTGTCTCGTGACACTCCATCTTACGGGGTTCCCTTCTGGCACCTCCCTCAACCCCGCTTCACCTGGCGAGACGGCCGGAGAGCGGGCGGATACAACTTCGACATCCGTGTACCTAACCCAAAAATGAGAGTCGGGATGACATCTCTTTTTCCTAACCTCTCTCCTCCCTCCCCCCTCCTCCCTCCCGACTCTCTCACAAGGCTCTCACGATCACTCCGAACGGTAGTTATTGAGCTTTATTCACTGCACCTCCTGCAGCAGCTGTGTGGTCTTGACCATCCTGCCCGTACAGTGCTGCGCTTCTGTCTCAGCGGTGCCCACAGAACACAAACCACAGCCAGTGTTAAGTGTTGGTCCCCGAAGGAAGCACCCATCGCCTTTAGCAGGAGTGAGTTGAACGCGACTCTCTTTCATAACCTCCAACCAGCCCCAACCCTACCACTCCTCACATTCATATTTTGGGCGCCATTCTGATGAGGTCTGTGTTTAGAGCCGTCCATCTACTAATAAAATGCGATTTTGATCCCTCGCGTACTGGGTTGCCCTTCGTGCTCCACCCTTGGCCCCTTGTGTATAGACAGACCCTAAACACTTGTATCCTCATGTTTTCCAAAACACCCGGTACAATGCGAGGGTTAGCATTGGTTCTGAACAACTTTAAAATGAGAGACATTATTGACCAGGTGTTTGTACCCCTAATACCCAAGACTCTCCTCCCTCCCCCACCCTCTTGCCGTCCACCCCTCTTCTCACCCACCCTCACCCTTTCTCTCCCAGGGCTTCCCACCGCCGCAAGCCACCCACCCCTGCCAACCTTACTTCCGATCCTCCCAATCACTCTGCACCCCGAAGCACACGGAATAGTTTGTAATAATAGCTTTAGAAATCCATTCCGATCGGCGGAAATTTTCTCATGGGCTAGTCAGCACACCGCCCCCACCGCGCACCCTCGGTCCGTGGGAAAGTATTGCAAGGGCGTCAGACAATTACTCGCAAAAGAATTAGCGGACTGACAAATCGTGCATTGGCTTCAGTAGCTGCTGATTAATTCGCGGTCTCAGAGGAAGAGGGGGAGAGAGAGAGAGAGAGAGAGAGAGAGAGAGAGGGGAGGGGGCGTTACACGAGACCCAGTGACCTATCCCATTCATCCCTGAGTTGGACGGAGTCTTCTTGTATTCCTTTCCATGCCCTTGACCTGCAAAGTCCTGGTCCCCTATGAGTGCCTCGGACTAGTATGATATTTTCCATATTTTAAGTCTTACTCTTCTCCCCTTTCTTCATTTTAAAGTTCATCTCTCAGATAAAAATGTTACTACAAATCCAGAAGAGAAGAAAGTATTCCATACGGCACGTATGCTTTTTTATTTTATTTTTATGACGGGCGTGACGGTTTGTCGTGCGCCCCCCGGGGAGGCCGTGACGCGCTCCCGTCCTCGTCACCCAAAGGAGTGTGCCGGCAGGAGGGCTAATCGATTTCACGTTAGTTAGGCCGGCGGCCGCTGATTAGCAGCGCTCCTCCCCCAACATGACGGGCCTCAGCGCTCCGTCTACAGGATTTACACTGTGAAAAATGCATCGGCAAAACTGCAGCGGAATCGTGCTGAGGCTGAGAATCACTGTGTGAAAGCTCTTGAATCGACTTCTGATGTCTCCATTCACCACCAAAGTGTTGCAACAAAAAACGAAAACGAAAAAAAAAAAAAAAAAAAAAAAAAAAAAGAAATTCCAAGGACTAAAATTATTGGTTATTTTAAGGCAACAAATCTTTTTCCCAAACCTTTTCGGTTCCATATGCCGACACTTTAGATATAAGAAACAAAGTTTTGCCAACAGAACTATAATTTGGTCTCTGAAATGAACGTGCTAGTTCCAATAGTGGAAAAGAAAATCTGTTTTCATCCTTTTAACCAACAAACTAATTTCAGAGACTAAATTACAGTTGTGACAAAAATACTGGTTCTAACCACTAAAGCGTCGGCATTTGGAACAAAAAAAAATACGATTTCACGAAATCCTGGTAGACAACGGAGTTTCTATAACTAAAATAAAATATTGTGAGTGTTGAATAAGACTGTAAGAAAACCGACTGGTTTTGTTTAGTTTACGATAGTCAAGATAGTGGCTAAATAATTCTAAGTTTGAATTGATAATGCGGGTTTCAAGTAATGAATACTCTCCGAAAGTTCGGCCGACATTTAATCGACAGGAGCAGGAGATAAGAGCAGAGCTCTCCTTCTGACGGCAAAAATTGGGCGGCGAGGTCACGGCCGGAAAGGAACGACAACAATAACCTCCCCTCCACCGGGCGCACGGGAGGGGCGAACCGGGGCCCTACCTAATACCGCTGGTACGCGAAGGACCAGCGGGCAAGCGCGCCGCGGCCGCGACGGGGGTGCGCTATCTATTGGGAAAACGCGGAGTTAAGGCGTTGTTTACACAAAATGGTACACGTAAATGTACATCATTTCAAGAATTCTGCTCACCAGATCGAAGTCAAACTTACCAAACCGTTTTCCGCAGGTATAAAACTACTGTTTACGCATTCAGTTCGCCTTGTCAACGTTTCGATAACTTTAAAAAATGATTTAAAGTCGCGAGGTGGGCACATCAGCCACCGGCAATGGCGGACATGCTTGGCCTGCTTTCGCGTTGTTGACACAACATGCCAACCAAATAAAATGAAAAAAAATCACTGCTCTCATAACGTTACGATTGGAACTCATTCTTTGAGGCACACATTTAGTTGGCAGAACCGGGGCAAGTTTCAGTAAAACTGAAGTAGTTTTAAAGAAGGCAGTACGGTGGTCACGTGCGAATTTCAGTAGTGTTATCTCATTCTTGCGCTCGAAACTAAAGGCTGGCTTTGTTTGAACGCAGACTTTAGAGGTTTCTCTTTCGCTCCGTGTTGGCTCGCCTCGGCCTACCCCCTCCACGAAAAAATATCCCCTTCCCCTGTTCATTTTGCCTGACGAGTCGAGCATTACCATAGAAACTCGAATTTCAATTCAAATTTACAAAATTTCTGCAATACAGATTTCAACTAGACTTCAGAATCGAATGTACTAGATTACATTCTAAATGTATGCTTAATATTATCGAATTCCCTTCAGCAGATTTTTTTCTGTCGTAAGGGGCCATATGAAACAAAACACGCACGTTTTCCAGCGATTTTAGAAGGCAACTCCGTTGCCTAAAAATATTTGTTATCTAACAGTTTACCTAAATTTTAATCTGGGGATCTAACTTTTTTCTCCGTGTGAATCATTCACTTTTTACACGCTAGTTTCATCGCATAGTTTGACGGAAAGTAAAGCAGCAGCTGCTGGGGTCGTAACGCCCCGCGGCACGAGTCGCGTCTGTAATTGAATGTCATTTTTTTACGACAAAGAGGGCTAGGAGAAGAAAGTTACATCATACAGCTATTCTTTACCGCGTAAACTATTTATTTTCTCAACACCGCAATAGGTGTTTTAAGTTCACAAATGCGCATGTTATGCTTAGCAATTGTTGTTTTTTTCTCCCTCTTTGACCCCTTTCCTGCCCATAACTTTTCCCCCAAAAAATTCTAAAAGTAAGAAAAATATCATAGAAAATACTCACCAATTGATAGTCTTAAGGAATCGGTGAAATAATCAAGAAAAACTCTGTGTCCTCCTCTGTTCGAGTAGATTAGAGCGAACAGCTGCTGGAGACAGTCGCGCTCAGACGTCACACCATGAGCCTCCTGGGATAGGCGGCGCGGTGTCTTTGACTGAACATTGTCGGGCGCCACGACCCGTTTTTAACCTCATTATGTGGCACAACTTTACACGAGATGGCGCCCGACAACGACAAGCCTTGGAAAAAATAGAGCTACTACAAACAAGTTTGCGTCTTTTCTCTCGAGCAATGAGAAGATCCACTCCCTTGCCCTCACTCCTTTTGGAGAAAGCCGGCAGTAAGTGTTTTACGATCGTAAAATCCCCGTAGTTTCCTACGATGAGCTGCGCGAAAGAAATGGAGTAGAGCAAAGAGGGAGATCGCAGAGCAGTAAAAAAAAGTGACGATAAAAAAGCAGTGAGCTACTTCTCTCACCCCCCGGCGCCTGGCGCGGCACCCCCGCCCGTCGTTGCGGGGCCGTCTGCTCAGCGTCACTGGGTCTTGTTCGCTGAGATGTGCCGAGCTGACCTCGGAAACAACCCTTTGCTTTTATGGAATTTTGATGGGTGCTCCTGGCAGCTTACCCACTGCTGATGCTGCTACTTCTCTGCGTAAGTCTGGAGTGTTGTAACACGCGTGCTGACAGACCTACTTAGAGAAAGTGACATGCTGCGGACAGGACCTCCACCCCTCGTTCTCTCTCCGTCCTTATGCTTTCTTTTTAACTTTCCCTATCGATATTTTTGCTGTCTAGGAAGTTTTAATTTTTATACTTCTTGCTTACAGATTCCGAAAACATGCATTTTCTTGCACCGAGAACGACCGAGAGCAGTGGATCCGAAGATCACGTCAGCTAGGAGGGCTGCTTCGATTCCTGGGGTGAGTGCCCACCCAAACATTACCCTTTATCCCCTCCCGTTTCTTCCCCCTTCCATATCCTCAGTCAGGAAAAGCCCTTCTATTTTGCCTGGGCTTGTGTGTCGCGATTCTAAGACGCGGTGATCTCCTTCGGCTCGTTGCTGTGACATGCCCGAGAGAATATACTTTTTCCAACCCGACCGCCGTTCCGCCGATATTCAAAGGAGGTTTTTCGATAGGAAACGGAGCCCCGGCTGGACTCGCGGCTAATCCCACAGGATGTTTTCACAATTTAGCATTGAGCTCTTGACGTTCTGTGCGCGCGAGTGCGCGCCGCAAGGCTCCAGGTCGGCGCGGAAGGCAGCGGTCAGGAAGGGCCGCGAGCGGACCCTCTTGACGTCTCCGTTGTCCCTGCCGGGGACGGGGCGGTCCTCTATGTCCTCGAGTGGCTCCGCCCGCCCCGGTCCAGCCGCGTCCGGCGGCAGGAACAAGTGGAATGAATGAATGAAACGCAGGGATGAATGGAGAGGTGCATTTCTGAAGTAGCGGCGCGGAAAACGACCCATTTCTCATATTTTACGGAATGTTATGCGGAGGAGGAGCACAGCGGAGGAGCGCTCTGCGCTTTAGGCCGGAGGGCTTTCTGCGAAGGATTTCTTTAGCGACGGGGCGTGGCTGCGGCGCGGCGTGGCGTGGCTGAGCGGGGCGGGGCGGGGCGGGGCCTGATCGCGCCGCTGCAGTCTTGGCCAGACACGCGACAAAAGTAGTCGTCCACGTGACAAGTGCAAGGTAGCATGTTTCCGACGCTGCAAAACGGACAAAAGCGCGCAACTGTGCGGCCCGAGCAGGCGGGAAGTTAACCGAAATCGATGGACCGCTTTGCTTTGCCAAACGCAAACCGCAAATAATGCTCTGGAAATTCAACTGTGTAAATGTCGCATATACTTGCAGAAGTGCGAGGATTCGTTTGTACACCGGAAAAAACATATTACCTGGATAGGCACTAGGTGAAATATTAGCTGCCTCTGCTGATGTTTCTGTTGTACTGGAAAACGCCTGATCTCGTATAGCAAACGCTAGTAGCTTTTTCAGGCAAAAATTAGCTGAGAGAGGGAATATTTTCAGCTGGTGCCATATTAGCTGATATATTAACTCTGATAGCGAATCTTTTTATTTTCACGTAAACACTTATATGCGGCTACTCAAACGTGTAAATAAAATATCATAGGAAAATTCACACGTCTGAGTGGCGAGTGGCGAAGTGTAAGAACGAATCCTCGGACACTTTCAAGTGTGCGACGGTCACGCACTTACGGATTTCCACACTCTAAATGGCAAGGGACATTTTTTGTCCTGTGAGAGATGCTCCTGTGTGCACATCTTGCAGGATACAAATATGCGTCGTAACAAGTAACAAGATTGCATCGGTCGTTGGACAAAACGAAAAATTGTCCAGTGACAACACTCAAATTTGTAACTTTTTAAGTTAGATATTTGCATCTTGCAGAATGTGCACACAGGAGCATCTCTCTATGGACAAAAAATGCTCCCTGACATTTAGAGTGCAGAGCATGCAAAAATTTTCGAAAAGCTTTTTGGGGGGACATTTTACAAATTGCTGCGACACTATATTAATGTGAGAGTACGTTCTTCTTCAGAAAATAAGACTGACTCTCCTTTAGTTCAAATTTTGGTCCCGAGGGGATCGTGTGGGTGCCATCGGTAGGCCCAGGAAGGCACGGCCCCGTAGTGCCTGGGGGTATCTGGGCGAGACAAAAGCGGGTGGGCAGGGCAGGGCAGCCGCCGGGACGGAGGACACCTCACCTCCTGCGCCCCTGCGGCCCGCGGGCACGTTGAACCCACCTACGGGGGACCCATAGGGGTGACCCTCCTGTATGGCCCTAGGAATTCGCTGCAGGGCGTCTAATGAAGAAATAGATCAAAGCAAAAAGGGTGTTCTTATCGGGGCCGAGCGATGAAGGGCTTGTCCCTTTTTGTTTATTTACGGCTTATCTTATACGGCGGTATAGTCCTTTACGGCAAAGCGCTGGTCGGTCGGAAGCCTGACCCGTGAACAGCTATGAAAGATGTACTTCGTAGCTGAAGTATGAACATTTAACATTTATGACATCCAATAAAAATAAATATATAAATTAAAAAAGGAAGAATCTCTCAAAAGCCACCCTCAAGCGAATAACAACGAACACATTTTTAGTAGTTAGTCGGGCGATGTTTTGCGTTTCCGAGCTCTCTGCTACAGGCCCCGGGTGAGGTCAGGCGGAGGCAGGGTGTACCCACTGCCCTGGAGCGATGTCACAAAATGATCGGACCGCTTTTAGCGCCGGGGCAGATTGCATCTAAGTGAAACCTGTGAGGTCCGCCCCACCCCTCCCAGCCCAGAGCCCCTGGGGCGGCTACACGAGACAGAATTATAGAGGAAATTAAACGACGCAGCGTCGTGCGAGCACGTGGTGCAAAAGATCCCCGTGCCCTTTTGTGCTTCCTTTTTTTGAAGAGGTCATTTTTCTTCATAGGCTTTGAGCATTCATCGGACCTTGTTTGTCTTTGCTCGCTAGAAAGAAGCTCGCAGTGATATTGTTGACACTCGAAGCAGACGGAGCGCGTTAGGCCCATAACATTTTTCTGTAGATCGATATGATCGAAGTGGGCCGATACTTTTCTTTGAGCCCTCGGGGCCGCTGGGTGCGCTGGGTAAACACCGGCGTGATATATGTCTTTATCTTAGCGACCTTATCGAACCCGCATTATATGGTTTGTGGTTATTATTATTCTCGGGAATTATTCCACGGAAGGGCGCGGTGGACACACAGAGCGGTGAGTGAGCGTGTGCGCGCGCCTGAGTCACGAAAAGGATAGTACTATGGGGGGGGCTTTTCGAAAAATCATGTACGGCCCCTCCCCTAAAGATCATAAAAAACAAGGAAAAAAACAAATATCCAAAATGAAAATAAAAATTAAGAACAAGATAAAGTGAAATGTAAAAAGAAAGTAACTGTGGAGATTTTGTATGAATAATTCCCCCCCTCCCCGTAGTGAGAAGCTCATCCTTGCCCCTCGGCGCGTCGGAGAAGAGTAACAATGGTAACAATTTCTGAAACAAGAGAACATGGTGCAATTGAAAGTAACCACGAGTCAGTTAGCCTTTGGCAGAGACCGCTACCACTGGTAATGGAGGAGTCGCCTTAGTCTATCTTGGTTGAGCGACTTTTCTGTACCAAATTTTTATGGTCCTGGGAGGGCGACATGGATAAACATCGCTCTATTAGAGTCACTTTGATGACTCTTTTTGAATGAAATCATCAAACGTCACTCTTCTAAAGCGATTTAAAAATTGCAGAAGAGACTCGATTGGAGTAGTTTTAGCGAAAGTCACTTTTACTGAGCGATGAAAAAATGCTCCGCTCATTACGGGCGAGAAATGTGACTAGTACATTTCCAGTGATAGAGTCTGGTGAGGAACCAGACGTCTGTATGGTAAAACGACAGAGGAATGATCGCGAAATTTGGAGATGACCCTTCCGATCCCAGTGCACAATGTCAGGGTGCAGCACTGCAAACCGGAGCCGGACGGGGGCCGCAGTCGCGCCGGCCGTCGCGCCGTCCCCCCCCCCCCCCCTCTCTCTCTCTCGCCCTCGCTCTCTGATTCGACACCTGGGGCCTGAGCTGGGTTCGCCAGCTGAGCACCTGCTCGCTCTGAGTCTAGTCCGAGCGGCGGGCCGATAGCCCAGGGTCATTGTCGTGACTAAACAATTTAGGGGACCCCTGGACCCCTGTCCTGTCCTGTCGCACGTGGCCTGTCCTCCTCCCCCACCTCGCCGGTCCTGGTAAGAGCGGGGAGGGGCGACCCTGACCCCCGACCAACTGACCATTCTGTGCACAGTTCGTTGCTTTTGACACGAGGTCTCCGATATGGATTAAAATAAAAAATAAAAAAAATGGTCAGTTTTTTTTTCCATTGAAGTTAAAATATATTTAGTTTGATGATTAAAAAAACTCTCAGGTCTCTATGTGTAACGCTGTGGCCTTGCCGACATTACAAACTGTTAGCGCCATTCTTTTATTATTATTTTTTTAATGTGGGTTGTGTTGAGTTTAACCACACTATTATCGGTCATTTGTTTCTGATTGCATTAGGGTTGGCTTCGAGACCTATGCGAATGCGAGTCCTTTCGCCTCAGGCGACGTGCAGGCAAGTGATTAGCGCGTTTAGGAACGTTTAGCCGGAGTAAACGTTTTGCACTTGCGTGCGGGTGGCTGCGATCCCGAGGCGAAGGTGTCTTGGGCATGGGCACGCGCCGCCTGCGGATCAGTGCCGACAAACTTTTATCTTCTCATTTGAGCTTTTTTTCGTGTTTCTTTTGAGAGACGGTCATGTGTGCCCGTTTACTGCGAAAAAGTTGCAGCATTTTCCGTCTGGAGGTATCATTGTTTGAACGTGTCTTGCTGAGAGAGAGGGGGGAAAAAATCGGCGGGGACACCTTTTGTGTCTGAAATTTGACACGATAAAAAGCGATTTAAGCCCGAGGGCGTATGTATTTACGAGCGAGTGTGCGGGCGCGCCCGCGCGACAAGTCTCCGCTCACGCACAGCGACACCTGCTAAACGACGCTGATTTCCTGCCTCCCTGCGCGCTGCCGGCCCGCCCAGGCGTCCCGCCGCCTCCTCAAAAGACGCGCTAAATACTGTATAATAACACCTTTACTGATGTCGGACCGTCTTTGGGTTTGCGTTCTCAAGTGTCGTCTGCAGACACAGCCCGATTCCAAAAATTGGGGAGCAGTGTCTTGTGGCTGAAGCTGAAGCACGGTGCAGTCGGGGGGCCGTTCAGGGGAGGCGGTGGGAGGCGGCCAAATACGAGGGCAAAGTTATGTTCCATAAATTTGTGGGGCGGCTGGTACCTTCCGCAACTGATCGGGAAAAATGGCCAAGTGGGGATACTGTGGATCGTGTATATTTTATCTTCTGACGGATAAACTAATAAGTCACGATAAAATGTTACTTTTTTACGGGCCTCCCGAACGGCGTTGAGTTACCCGTTCGCCCGACTAGTCCGTGTTCTAGTATTGAGCGTGTGCTGTATCGTCGTAAGCCAACACCAGCGACGTGGCCTCCGACGATCTGTCAGTTTCTCCGCTGCGGGACGGTCGATGGCGCGTTTTGTGGTTTTTTCGCTCCGTCAGGAGGGATTCTGTGAGTGCGTGCCGTGCATAGGGTTCAGCCCCTGGTCGACTCTGTCCCTCCCTGACTGGACTGCGCTGGCCGGCGGTCGCCTTTGCTAGACGTCTTGCTATGCCTGCCGGCCCGGCGCGGCCCAGCCCTGTCCGCTCTGGACTCTCTTGTGGTTCCTCCTCGCCGAAAGCCAAAAGTGAACCGCTTCGTCGCTGCGGGCCCTTCCCTTTGACGTCCCTTCCCTAAACTCGGCTGAGCATCGGAGAGCCCCCCCGCCGAGTGAGAGCGGAGATACTCGTGGAGAAAGGAAGGAAAGAGACGACACGAGGGCGACTCGGATAACATGGGCCTTGATCAGGCTGACGTTTGTCGCCTCTCAGTGACAAGCCGCTGAGCTTTGCTTGTCAGCTACCCGTGGGGGACCGGACGCCGCGTGCACCGGGCGGCTCTGCAAAGGGCCGAAGTGCACGAAGGGGATCGGGTGACCGCTCCGCCCCGACCGGTAGATCACGGCGGTGCTGCACACGCTAACATCTGCACTGGATCAAAATACTGAAAAAATGAATAAATAAACAACTCGAACACCTCGATGAAATGCTTTATTGCATCGATGGTGTAACGGTGCTGCAACTCACAAGATCAACGCTACCGGGCGTTGATTAGAGTGCGGATTTATATATATATATATATATATATATATATATATATATATATATATATATATATATATATATATATATAGCGTTGGAAAAAATGGTTGTTTTGATTTAATTCGCGCTTGAAATTAATTAAAAATGACGATTATAGTTTTGTGTAATAGTGTGAAAGGGTAGTACTCTGCTATTATTTTTGACAACCCTTCTTACTCGGCCTCCCGACGTGGAAACGAATTTTGACGCATGAATAAACAGTTTTGCCTGTTATTATATCTTTTAGATATTCCAGTCGAGTTCGGCGTCTGGAGAGAGAGAGAGGGAGAGAGAGAGAGAGAGAGAGAGAGAGAGAGAGAGAGCGATACACAGACGATGCAAAGCCGAGAAAGTTCTGCTGTTCGGGTGGCGCCCCAAACGGTAGCGAGTGGGACGATGGATCGCTTCTTATTTCCATCGCGTATCGGGTGAAGAGTTTGCGTGCCGCTTAAAAGCCGCAAAACTCCAAGAGGATCCACCCACTCGGAAGGAACAGCAGCATCCGCGATCGGCTTCGCGTGCGCAGGAGAAAGGCGAGGGTGTTCGGGGAGAGGGCGAGGGGCGGGTCTGCGTTGTGGGCGGCACTGAAGGAAAGGTGAATCCTCTTTAAAGTGACCTGGATTTGGCGGGACACGCAAAGCCCTGTTGGAGGAGGGGAGAAATGCGTCGGCAAGCCTTACAGGTGGGAAATGCAAAAGCCAAAAATAAAATTTAAAAAACAAGAAAGAAAGAAAATGTGTACAGAGCTGTTGGGTATAGGCCAATAGATATTTAACTGCAAATTATCGGTGTCTTCTCATGGGCTGAGCCGGGCGTTTACTTCTTGCAGAGTTCCAGGTTATGACGGAAAGTTAATTTAATTGAGAACATCGCGGGAGAGTAAGGGAGAGAGACAGAAAAATATTGAGAGGTTTTATTTCCCAAGACAGGTCATACTGGTGCCGCATCCCCGCGGTGTCTGTGTGTGCGCTCCTGGCCCCGTGCCCGCGCACGCATATCGATCGTTACGCCCTGTGTGTGTGTGTGTGTGAGTGTGTGTGCGCGCAGCGCCGCGGGGGCCACCCAGGGAGCTCGGTGCAGCATCACCACCACCAGCAGCTTTACTATAGGGAGGGGTTTATACTCTCCTGGAAGCCCTGCAGATAATTTCGGGGTCTGAAGGGGAGATATTGATACAGTGCGCCGCAGCATGGCATGCTGCTCTGCTTCGGGTTGCTGACCGGCCCTGAATGTGTATGTGTGTGTGCGGTCGAGAGAGAGAGAGAGAGAGAGAGAGAGAGAGAGAGAGAGAGCTGGTTCAGTCGCTCGGTGCTCATCATGTGCATAAAGCGTCTGCCTTTAGTTGACGACACGACGACACAGTAATGGGGACGGGTACTTTTTGTGTGGGAATCAATTTTCCCACTTTCCGGGTGGGCCTTCTGACGCTGCCAGGTAACTCTTACCCTAATCTCAAAAATCCCTCAGAGCGTTTCGCGAACTTCAGTATTTTTTTAATTTTTTTTTTTCTTCTTCAGAAATCTGTGAGACAAAATAAGAACGCGTTTAGTTGCGTCACATATGTGACGGCCCCAATCAATGGCGACCTGAGCGCTGCTGAATGGGGAGGCATGGCCCCGCCCGCCCCGGAGGCAGAGCGCTGCCAGTGAGATGCGCAGAGCAGGCACCAGGCCGCGGCACGATCACAGAACCAGCGCGGCGGCGGATTTGGCGGGGAGCACGCGCGTGCGGCTTTGATGCGACTGCGCTTTTGCGGGGCGGGGCAGGGCGTGGCGCGGCGGGGCGGGGTGAACGCCGGTCGGCACAGTCGTGCGTCGAGGTCTCCTCGCGCCACGCTTCGCCACGCCGCGCCACGGCCCGTCGGTTTTCGGTTCGGCCCTTTGGTGGTCCCCCCCCCCCCCCCCCCCCCCCTACCCCCTGTGGGTGGAATCCCCCGTGACGCCGCCGTCTTCTGTTCCGGCTGTTTGAGGCGCGTCCGTCTCTCTCCAACCGCAGAGGGGCTCTATAGCGCAGGCAGCAAGAGCGCGAGAAGGACGGGTTGTGGCGGCATCGTTCGAACCAGTTAGTTAGCAGGTCATTAAACTCTCAAAGCGTGCAAAATATGCGGGGGCGTAAGCGTAAAATTTGCAAAGCCCACTTTTCTTTGGGCGGCAGGGGTAAAATTAGTTCAGCTTTGCATGTGTGGTTGCGAAATTTTTAGCGAAACATCAAATGCTGTGACTTTGAAATTACGGAGACCAGTGGCTATATGTGGCTATGTATTTCAGACGATCCCTTTTTAGTGAGAGGTAGAGCATCAGGATGCAGGCAACCCGTGTTTGACATAGCAAAGGCCGCCGACACTCCTTGACTCTCCGATACCAATTTGACTTGCTTTCGTTCTACTGTACTCAACGAGACAGAACGACCCTGGCAGTAGAGTTCATCTTCAGCCGGCGTCTATAAAGGAAATACGAAACTAGTTCGGACAAAGAATTTGACGAAACATCTTGATCATCAGCGTTCAATGGGAGCGAGAGGAATGGTGTAGACTCGAGTTTTTGTTCTCTGTCAGTGCGGCAAATCTCGTCTTTGCACATTTCTGTAATCCCTTGTCAGGAAACCTAGGTCGGTCCTTATCACGAGACGCCTGCCAGACGGTCGGGTCGCTTCTTCCGCATGGTATCATCTGCGTCGCCCTGCAGTAACTCAAATTTTAGGAAACGTGATTTTACTAAATTTTTTAAAAAGGGGCTTTATGTTTTAATGTGTAAGCATTCACGCCATTCAGTGTCCTCGATTTGAGAAAGGGTCCGCTTGCTCTGCATCGTCTCCACGAGTGCGGTTTTGCAATGCGATAACTGAGAGGAAGGGTTGGTTCCCGATGACGCTTTCCCCTGAGCGATCTATCCGACCTTCTCGGAGTGGAGTCGGTCGTCACCAGCCGCCGGCCGTCAAGCGGCGTCAAAGCGTATTGACTCACATCAATATTTGCTCGAGGGCGCCGCTCGCCACGCGCCCTGCACGCAGCGAGGCTGATAAGAGAGCGTCCGATACAATTTTAAAACATGGCTTGCTGGTATGAGACAAAAACCAAATGTCACAGAAATTATCCATCGCGATTCCTTTGTTAACATGCCGTTGCCAATGGGTCGTTCACTATAAATTCAAGCGGACACAAATTTTTCTGATTTTTCTGTTTTGTTTTTTTATTATTTATTTTTGGTGATTTTTACTTATTTTTTCTAGATTTTTTCTCTGATTTTTATTGATTCTTTTGATTACTTACTTTCTTTGTTTTGGGGTGTACACTGATTTATTTTTAAGTGAAGGACCCCTCGGCCTGCTCTGGTTGCGTAGTCCAAGAGAGGTTCTTAATATTTCCAACATAATTTTTAATTTTCCACCCTCACCACTAGAGTGAGTTCCGCCGCTCTCCCCACCCCAGCCGCTCCCAGACAGACAGCTGTTGGGGTGCGTCGGTATGTCACCGGCCGCAGGTGTATTTGTTCATAACGGCAGTACAACTGATGGATGCAACCACCCCTCCACCCCTATTCCTACTCGGCCGCGCCCATCTCCCTACACTGTAAATATTTTCCGTGACTCAACTACAATTACAAGTGCATTGCATAAACTCAAACTGGTTTGCACACAGCTAGTTTTATAGTAGACATTTGATCAGCCAACGATGGTCGTTTAAACACTGTATTAGAACAAATGAATTTCCCCTTACTCACCTTATAACGGGACCGCACACAAGTAGTAAAAGAATATACAATTTCGGGAGAGGGCAGACCTAATATAACCTCTCAGTGACCCGCTGGACTCGCCATCATCCTTCCAAATTAAACGATTCGAACTGGCCTAATCGCCCCTAATGGGTCGCCTCTTACCGATATATCACACGAGCCAGGGGCCTCCCAGGTAGGCTGGTGGCGCCGCCGCCAAGTGCACTATCATCCTTCAGACCCCTGTAACTTGACGGCGCCTGCTACAGAGATGTCGTGTTATAACATCTGAACTACCCGATGCGGCCTACTTCATCTCCGCACGGCGACGGTATGGAACTCTGGTCTAGTAAAATCAGGTTATTCGAACGGTGTTTATATGCCCGTGGCTATTCGTGCCAATGTAATAAAAAAAGACGCGGACTTCACTAGAACAAGTTATGATCCGTCTATATTTAGCCATAAAAAGGGTAGTTGTTGTTGGATTGCGCGAACAGGAAATACTTGGTGCTCGTGGGTGGAAAGAAAGCCAGAAAAAAGCCAAGCAATTAAGGTGACGCATACATTCTTACTAGCCGGCAATTAAAGCGATCTTGATACCTCTTACTCACACTCATTCCACACACACACACACACACGCGCGCGCGCGCGCACACACACACACACACACACTCTTGAATTAATTTCAGCAATTAAAATGCGACGCTACAGACGCTAGCTGCCTCTGGAAGACGGCCCGCTTAACTGAGCGTCGTCCTGGGGAAAAGGCCGCCCATATCAACCTCTTTTGTTTTCGAAAGTGACTGCAAGTGCTGCTCGACATTGGGAATGGCAGTTCTGCAGATTCTGAGTTCGTCGCAATGTCCAGCGACTTCTGTATAAAAAATTCGAACAATAGTTAAATCTATGCCATCATAGGCACAAACAAATAATGTACTCAGGCCTTAGGTGGCTGACCCCTTCGGTCCGGATGCGCCTGAGGACCCTTAAGCCCGACACGCAGACAACAATGCCCCCCGCCAACGTCCGGTAATTCGGACGGCGTGTGGCGTGGACAGTCCGCTCCCCAAGTCGGAGCAGTTCTCTCTCTCTGCGTACAGTGCAGAATTTGGAAAAGGACAGTGGCGCACGGTCAGCGGTCGGTGGTGGTACCCCACTCAAGACACGCATCATGACCTCTCTGCTGGCTACGGAGAGGTCGCGGGAACGACTTGTCCATGGCGGTGTCCGCTGGACCGCGCCCCGCGCCTTCTGGCCCAGACTATGCTGTCTGGCCAAGGCGGCGGCTGCCGTCAATTACGCGGTTCCCACGCCAGCGCGCGCGCGCGCGCGCACACACACACACACACACACACACACACACACACACACACACACACTCACTCACTCACTCTCACACTCAGTACGAGCCTCATTTAGGCAAGGCGCCACGCGCGACGTGTATTTTAGGGCTTCTTCATTTTGTGACTCAAAACTGTAAGACTTCTTTTTTAAAAATATCGATTTACTTATCACGTTCTGAACTTGAGGAGTCTTGATAGTCCGTTGTTCAGCATGAACGTGTCGAGGAAAAGCAGGCTGAAGTGCATGTCTTACTGCCGCGCACACACAAAAAAAAAATTATTTGCGTCTGAGCAAAATTAAAAGTTAGAAGGTGTACTAATTTTTAGCTGTATAGGCGCAGCTAATTTTTAAGATACGGTGCTCATGTTCTAGCAACCCTTTCATTTTTCCGCTGTGAAAAGTCTTTAGCCGTGGTGCTAAAGTTTCACCATCTATTGTCAGCTTAGTTTTTTTCCTCCTTTTTTTGCGTCACGCTCACGACCTCGCAAATTTTCAGGAGGATTATCTGGCTGAACGAAGGTTTCGCGACAGGCTGAAGTTAATATTCTGATGGTCGCGGTCGTTCGCTCTTCAGACTCCCCTGCTCCTGCGGTGCAGATTGACGCGACTGCCTCTGTTCCTCCGGCAGAAGAAGGGTCTCGGTGCCCTGGAGCGGAACAGCTGGCTGTGACGTCACTTAACACCGTCGCGCCCGGCTGGCTAACCGCAGCGGTCAGCACGGGCTTCGTCTTTCTCCTCCAAGCACTGGCTTTGCCTTAGTTTTTGTACTATTGTTTGTTCGACAGCCAAACCTCGTTGCTTATACGATACTGTAATTTACGTCTCTAATCTTAACTGCGACCGTGCATCATATGATTTGTTTTTCCTTTTACCGTTTTCTTAAGTTTCGTCTACAGTGCACTGCGGGGCCTTGTTGCTGGCCCCGAGCGAGTGCGTCCCCATCCCTGTCGGTACATGTCGCATCCCCAATGAGTACGCCGCCGCTGCCCACAACCAGAATAAATTCGCCATCTGGATCCTCGATTTATCACAAGATGACAAAACAAAGTGGTAGCCCTACATGAAGGACAAGATGATGCGGGCCCCCGTGCCCCGGGCAGGCCCGTCCGTCCCGGCCCGGACTCTCCTATTGTCCGGCCCCATTTCCATAAAGCCGCTACATCTCTTTCTTTCTCACTCTCTCGACTACTGTACACGCATTCCAACAGGGGCGTTATGGTTCCCGAACACCTCCCTTCCTTTTTTGGGCGCACGACGACACGACCGACTTTCGTTCGTTTGGAGACGGTAAGGAACGGGTGGCCGCCTGCCGCCGGCAGGGTAGGCAACCCCTCGAGCACGGCGTGTCGGCGGGGTACCCGCCGGCGACAGAACGCCGACCAGGCAGGCAGGCCTCCCGTGGCTTACGGCTAGCTGAGGGCCCCGAGGGGGCGGTGACCCTACCATCACCACCCGCATGTCCACCTCGTGTTGTCACCACCGCGTCGCTGCCATCCGGGCGCGCGTCCCGCACGGGGCTCTACCCTACCCTCACCTGCCGGCCGGAGTCACTCCGCAGCGATATTTCCCTCACCATTGTCATGTCGCGCGCGGCGTCGCAAGGTCAAGACACTCGGCTGTGTTTCTCTCCTTTTTTTCCGAGGGGGATATTTAACCCTCGCCCCTTTTTGCTTTTGCTGTTGTATTTGAACAGGGCCTTCTTGTCGCACGAGCCGATTGTCCTGTGCCGCGACACCTGTCCACCGCTTTGTTTTGAATGAATTCGAACTCGCCGCGGGGCCATTCAAACACGATGCTCCTTGTCCTCGGATCGCGATTGCCTTTACAAACGGCCGAAGACGGGGAAGCCAATACTGGCCGTTCGTTATGCAGGTAAAATTTACGTTTGGAGGAATGTCCCGAGAAGTGTAATAGTTGAATGCTATCGAGCCGAGCAGCATCCCGTCCCGGGCGGACCGGTACTGTACCCTGGCGGCGGAGCGTGGCGGGGCGGGGCGGGGAGAGCGCGTGCCACCGCGGAGGCCAATGGCCCGGCGCGCCGGTGCAGTTAGGTCCCTGGGATTGGCTGAGCGAGCAGCGCCGTGCTTGCCTAGGCGACGCCCATCGCAGCGCTCTGCAGCGACGCCCACCGCTGCGGCGAGCAGCCCCTCGGCACTGTGAAAAATACTCGTAAGGGTTACGGGAAAATTTTCCATGATAAAAGTCGTAAAATTACAATTTGAAATTGTAAATTTACAAGCACTCCATATCGACTTGGAATTGACTGACGAGCAAGAATGGGCTGTCGCAAATTTACGACATATTTTGTAAATCAAAATTACAAAAAATGTCGTAAATTTACGAGGATATTTTTCACAGTGGACCAACGATACGGTCCGGTTGGCGCGGCGGTCACTTACCCGCAAAAAGACCCCATACAAAATTTTTACAAAAAAAGAAAACATTCCGTAAATTAACAGGAAATATCTGTGACTTTGGTTAAACGACCTGACTGAGAACTCACTTTTTATTCGTGTTGTCTTAAAAAGAATTCTGTATCTGTAGTTTCGTGACTTGTTAATCTACGAAATTTTTCGTCAAACTGGAGAAAAAAATCTGTTAACCAATTCAACAGCATAACCTGCGTATTTTTTTTTTTTTTAAATTTCCCCAAGAAAATTTTGCAGTCAATTCATTATTTTCTCCGCTGTTTCCGGATCGTGGGCACTACAATAAACTTGCACTATTCTGGTGATCGGCTTTCTGTGATGGGCAAAATTCGATTTCTAGTGCCAAAAATACTAAGCCAGTACCACATTTGCACAATGAAAAGCAAGGTGTATTTTTTTCGCATCGGACGAGTATCCACACACTAAATCCTTATGCGTTGTGTTGTGCATTAGCATGCAGGATTTTAAAGAACCATAAGAATATGCAGAATTTTCTGCATAACTATGTACAATTTGTGCATATAGTTATGCACAATTTGTATACATAATTATGCATAAAAAATGTGCATAGTTATGGTTGTTTAAAATCCTGCATGTTTATGCACAACAAAATGCGTAAGGGTTTAGTAGTGTGAGTTCGGTCGTCACAACGCAAACTATTGGTTACTGTGGCTGTCGCATTTACAGTATCCGCAATCGAATTGTGGACATCAAACGCAGTTGATCACCACAACAAAGTTTTCTTTTTTTTTTTTTTACGTGCGGCGTAAAACATTTGCCCCGCACCGGGGCGTGTCGCTACGCCATCCGTTTGCTGTGATGTGCTCTTATTGTTCTGTTGTTGCCCAGAAGCGACGCATACGGGTCGCCTTCATGACACACAAACCTCACTCGCTGCAGCCGCTACTGCTCTGCTGCTGCACCCGGCCGCAAAAATGCGTCTCGCCTCTCGGCCACTCGCACTGCGTGTGTGACGCAAGCCGTATCGATATCGAAGGCGCTGCAGCAAAAATTCAGCTTAACGTGCAGAGTGTTGGGCCTAGATGAGTCAAACTGCAACATGCTGGCGCGTGTTGCGCATAGAAAGCGTCCCGTAATTAGTGATGCGAAAATACCGGTAAAGTAAAATTGGGTCGGTATTATACGTATAATACGGTATTATACGGTAAAATGCGGTAAAGTTGGTAAAGTTAGGTTCAAAGGCACACTCATCAGTATTTTACGATTTTTGACGAAATTGTTAGGATTTGGAGGTTAAATATAACATTTCCATGGATTTAAAAAAAAATATTAAATGATTAGTAAATGATTAAATGATACGAGGCTGTATCATTGACTTCTCCTTTTGGACCGGGCTGTGGGCTCAGAGCAGGCAACAGTACCAGGAGCGGTGGAACGGCGGGCTCCGAGTCTGTGAACTCTTCTTCAGCTTCAGTCTCGTCGTCGCTGTCTCCTTCTTCAGCCTCTTCTTCATCTTCTCCCAAAGGGTCGTCAACTCTGCTTGACTGTGTACGAAGGAGTATGGAATATTACAGGTATTATTGGTAATATTACACCAATTTTACAGTACTGACGTTATAATCCTGCGAAAATGGGTAATATCAACGTAATTATACCTGTAATATGGGTAATTTCAAAGTAATATTTTAGGTAATATCATCTCGTGTACGGAGCAAATATCGGAGTTGACGACCCTTTGTCTTCTCCTGTATACAGTCTCCTTCTCCTCCAGTCCTTTCTCGTCCGACGCCACCATACGTCTTGATTTGATTTTAGAAAGCGCCTTTTGATCTCTGGAAACTTCTATGGTCTTTTTTAAAAGAGAAAAACAACTTTACCAACTTTACCAACTTTACCGGGTGTTGGGTATAATACCGTACCTTACCGGTATTATACCGTACTTTACCGGTAACGTTACCGGCCTTTGCAACACTACCCGTAATGTAGTATTTAAAAAATTGTGGAGTGTCTGTGAATGCAGATACTCGTTATTCTTGGTTGTAACACTTTGACCCACATTCTCCCCGCTCCCGCCTCCTCCCCCTCCCCACACCACTGCGGCTGCATTGTCACTTCAAGCGTTGCACCTTTCACCATCGGTGTAGTGGGTAGCAGGTACCTTGCGGTCGAGACGGTACCTGTAGGTACTGCCCGTGGCGTGGTCCTTACCACAAGCTGTTTCAGGAAGCGAACTATCGGTGACAGACATTGATATGTTGAAGGAGAATTATTATTGAACGGGGTGTCCAACATGCGAGTAATTCCTCACACTTTGAGCACTTTTTCGTAAAAGCATCCGTCTCAATATGATTGAACAGAAATGGATTTTTATCAGTATTGTGTCTATCTATGAATATGTACACGAATGCAGGCTGCCTTTTAAATTGAGATTGCATAAAAACCTCTTCCACTTTTTTTCCCCCTTATTTTTTAATCGTTTACGGTTTGCGCGCCTACCACGCGGATTTATTTATCTTTCCATAATGTCTTTTTTGGGGGGGTTGAAACTGATCCGCTAAACTTGGTAGGCACTTTACTCTTCGGGGAGAAAGTGAATGAAGGGTACGAAAAATGACACGAAAACTGTGAAGCCACAGCATACCAAGGGAAAGGTAACGTGATCTGTCATTGAACCATAAGGTAGTCTCCAAACTCTTTGCTTTTTCAAAGAAATAAGTTTTAAAGAACATTTTTTTGGAATCCCTAGCAATTTTAGAGTCGCAAACGACTACCTGGCCGTTTGGTTTGTCACGTAAAATCAGCCATCCGCGATCAATAAATTGATTTGGCTTTCTCCGCACGATCATAAAAATCACATAGGCAAATCGTACAATGCCACACGACTTTATGGCGGTTTCGTTTTGTTTAGTCTGCACCAGACAGCCGCTTTATTTCGCACACGCACTTTATGACAGTAGCTTGTGCAATAATAACTTTTATTATTATGATTATGTGGCTTGCTAGAGCTCTGTCCAAAAAAGGAAAAGAAACGGGGCAGTCATAAAGCACAGCAGAACAGGGCTGAGGTTTCAGGTGGTGCGATAGGTTATGGCCTCAAGGTCGCCCTGTTAGCATTGCGTTGGTCAGAGAAATACGTGAGAGCACGCGCCGAACGCCTTGAAAGGAGGATTATTTCGTTGGTGAAAGACGCTGAAAGATTTGGATGCAAATAAAACGAGGGAAGCAAGGATGTTTGAGTCCTTTGGTGGCCAAAACGACCTGTCGGGAATGCATCCTACTGTCGTCGATGTTCAGTTTAAATGAGGATGTATCTGGGTGTGGGTAACGATCTCACGCCCATTGGAAGGAAAAACGATCACTGCTTCCTGGAAAAGAAATGTGACCGACTGTCTGTGTTAATGGAGAATCGCTGCCATTTCACTGGGATTTCTCTTTCTACCTTAGATGCGCAAGGAGTAATGTTTAAGAAGAAAACATGTAATTTCAGGCCAAAAAAAAAAATGCTACTCGGTTTTGAGCAATTCTTTTTGCTTGTAATCTGCAGTTTTTGAAATAAAAACTAAAGAAATCGTGCGACACGGAATGCTGTGGGGTGCGTATTGTTGTTTACGGGCCAGTTGCAATCGAAGATAGAATCTCGACACACTTGTCCCCCCGCCACAAATTTGACCGTAAAGTGACCGTCGCGACATATGGCGTCAGGAGACCTGCTGGTGACACGATACCGGCGGCCGGGCACCGCGGACTACCCATTCCCCCTCTCTGTCTCCCTACCGGCGCTCCGGCACCACACAGCACGTGGGAGTGAGATGCTATGCTATTCGAAGGCGACCCTCGCTGCTCCACGCAAACTGTCGCCCTGCGCCGCGGATGGCAATTAGGTTCCCTGGCAGGATCTACACGAGTTATACGCGCAGGAACCATACCGCACCCACAGGATGTGTTGGACAGGATGTGTGAGCTCTAATGCTCGTGTCCAGATCCAGGTGTACATATCACTGCAAGCGGTGTTACATTTTTAACCTCGTGATCCGCGCCTCTAAAGTTCTACCTACAGTCTCCGAAAAAAATATTTGAACAGTCCTTTATTATTATTATTATTATTATTATTATTATTATTATTATTATTATTATTATTATTATTATTATCTTATATTGCTGTGCTAACGGAATTTTAACTCTTAATAATTTTCATGCTGTTAAACAGAGGGGTGGGTGTGAAAGAAGGGAAAAGGGAGGAGATGGGGATGGGAGCGTTGATGGGGACATTGAATGACACGGAACAGAGGCCGGTACTCGATCGTGGGCATCCCCCTGCCCCCGCCCGCCTCCCCTTTTTCTGTCGCTTGGTAGCCCGAGTTCAACGGTAGGCGCCGTGGGAAGCCAGCTGTGATGCGCGTGGCGTTCGATTCGTGTCAACCCATCATTGGGGGGATGGTTTGTCATTCAATTTGCTCATCACACGACATTGCATGATGTCGAAATAAAGCCAATTAATTTTATTTCCTGCGCACGCAGGATGTTGTGTGTAACGTATGGGAATGTCGACGTACTACCAACGCAACTGACAAACCGCACGCTAGTGTTCACATTTCTGGGTGGATTCGTTAACTCCATATGTGAATTTTTCTTTTCTGAGGAAGGGAAAAAACCTTTAGGAACTCCTTTAAGTTGACGATAACGCCTCATATTTTAATGGTGTCAAAAAATGATAGAAATTAAAATATTTTTAATGTACTTTTCTTAAACTAAGGGTGTGCCCCAAAGTTTCCCTGTTACCTCAAAACCGCCTTACTCTGGACACAAAGCGAAAGATGAGCGAAACAATTCGAATTTAGTTGAATAGTTTTTTTTCTTTACGAAGCAGGATGTCAAAAAAACAGATATATGTACTAGAAATGTCTTGGAACCAACTTTCGTACCCCTGCTCCAGCCATGTCACTGGCCCTCATCAAGGTTAAAAAGCGGCAGCCGCCCTCGTCTCACTGAAGAACAAAGGTGATTCCGAACGCGCCCTCGCTCTTGAATGGCTGGTCCGTCGGTCGGACAAGTCGAACGAACCCCTAAGAGACAAATCGCCACCCGCCTGCTATCAGATCCACGAGCCGTGATCATGTTCGGAAATACGATATACCAGAGACTGTCTCCGTCGCACCAACAGCCATGCTGGGCTACTGAGGGGAGTGAGAGGGACAAATTTGTTTGAATGGAGCGATGAGCTGCACCAGCAGTCAACGTTTGAAAACTGTTCGGTCTACGGGGAACGCGTAAAATTTTATTTGCTAGTTGAATTTCGGTAAATGTAGAATAGGGGTCCCTCAGTCTTCCTATTGAGGTCCCATAGAGTTCGTCGGTCCTAATTGAACCTGCCTTGCCTTTCGTAAACCTGTCGCCAAGGTCATAACAATCAATGGCCAGCCATCACTGCTCTTCCCCTTTCCCCACCAGCCCCTCTCTTTCTCCCTGCCCCCCCCCCTTTTTCTCTCTCTTTCTCTCT
The DNA here is from genome assembly GCA_029379305.1 of Frankliniella fusca. Taxonomy (NCBI): domain Eukaryota; kingdom Metazoa; phylum Arthropoda; class Insecta; order Thysanoptera; family Thripidae; genus Frankliniella; species Frankliniella fusca. The sequence goes on along the minus strand of JAHWGI010000219.1, from coordinate 831,388 downwards.
CTCTCGTCCTTCCACCTTACTCCTTAATCTCTGAGAGAGGAAAAATAGAAGTGTCGCCTTGCACCTGAGCCCACGATTCTTTACAGGTCAAGGTGGTCTGATATGCGTGACAAATGAGTTCACCTTCTTTAATCATGTCGCAAGGGTTTGCGTTATCTTTCTTCAGCTCTTATTTCGGAATGTCTTGAAGTGACGAATGTTTCGGAGAGACTATCCTTTCAGCAGTTTTCTTTGTCATACGTTGACATATTATTATTGTTATTATTATTATTATTATTATTATTATTATTATTATTATTATTATTATTATTATTATTAGCTTGGTTTGTAAGAGAATTAGGAATCACTGCTTCCCTACTTCAGTAACCAAAGAAGCCACATTCCTACATGTTTTTCGATCACTAAAGTATTTAATGAGGTTGCTTGGTAGCGCACACAGCAGATTATCGTAATGCTCCCTGGCACGCGATGAGGAAGTAAGAAAGGGAATGAGGTAGGGGGAGGGGGGCACAAGCCAAGTAGTCTGCAAAACTGCAGGCCGGTGCACCAAATCAGATTACAGTGTTTTACCAATCCAGCGTGCGCGTGGCTTCTGCAGCATATGCTAATGCGATCGTCACTTGCCACTCTGACAGACAGGAGAAAAAAGCCAGAGAGAGAGAGAGAGAGAGAGAGAGAGAGAGAGAGAGAGAGAGAGAGAGAGACCGGTCGATGAAGACTGATATTACATTGTTTGGCGCGCTGCATTCAAATTATCTCCGCCGGCAGCCACGCCTGAAGCGGCACAGGGAAGGATGGTATGCCACAGGAGCAGGGCTAATGCAACAAGCAAAGTGCGGTGCAATGCCGATGCGGGGTCGAGAAGAAAGCGAATATTAGAGGTAGCGAGTTTCTAAAGAAGGGCAGGGTCGGCGCCATGAACATGAATTTAGCAAAGAGAAAGTAAGCCATTGTTTTATGGTAATTTTTTTTTCTTTTTCTGTTTTTACCAAATTTCCGCTGGGTAAAATATTTGATGTTAATGGTTATTGTTACTGTCTCTATGTGAATTTTTTAAGAAAACGACAAGGCGACGGAAGGCCTCGTCACAACTTGAAATAGGCGCCATTCATTTTCACGGCTCATTTCTCATCTTTCAAAGGGAAAAAAAAGGAAAAGATGTGGACCGGGGTCTTCCCTCCTTATGATTCTCGACCTTCGATTTCCCATCCTCATTGGCCACGTTCTGGGAAAGGCACCGTCGGGAGTGGTGCCAAGTCATGCTGTGTCTGCCGCTGCTGCAGGCCGTAGTCTTTTCATTTTATTATTATTTTGAGGACGCAACCTTTGACGTGATTGTGGCAGTGTAGGCTGCCCGCGGCCGCTGGCACGAGCTCTTTGAACTCTTTCTCTCCCCCCTCGCCACACTCTTCATATCTCTGGTTTCCTGTCTACTTCCTCAGGATCAATCTCGTTTCTATGGAATCGTTACAGTGTGTACAGTATTGCGTGTCGACTGCGGTAAACTTACCTCAGAAGTTGTCAATTTTTTTTTTCTTTTTTTTCTTTTTTGACATCTAGGTAACTTATTTGTCACCAACAAAAGTTCCGAGTTGTGTGATATAGGAGCGCGAAAAGTGGTACTCTTTTGAAGGTAGCAGGTGTGGTGAGAGTCTGGTTATCTAAAAATAAAAATCCCCGAACACTTCCGTCGATTTTTTTTTAAAGGATCACTTCCTCACATGCGTGACGGGGATGTTTTGACAGAAGCACATCATGCGCCTTTTCACATGTTAAGTTGCCGCTACGAACCGTTCCTGGTACCAATGTAATGCAACTGGGAGAGGTGTAAGCAGAGAAGATCAAGTCGGGTACCTTTGGAGTATGTGTGTGTACATGCATACACAGATATTAAAAATTGAACTGCACGATTGTGGAGCAGTGTGCGAGAGAGACTGAAAGAGCAGGGAGAGAGGCGGAGGTAGTGAGGGAGGGAGGGAAGGGGTCTCACGTATATATATGTATTAGAAGAATGTTAAGCCAATCGAATGGGTGAGCAATCATATTACACTACCCCTGGTAATTAAGTGGTAAATATCAGAGAGTGATTTCCTTGGAAAGGGTTGACGGTGAGGCGGTCCGGGCAGGTCCATGAGCCTAGGGGTGGTCGAGGCCACCGGCCGTGGGCTAGCCCGGGCCGCGCCGAGCCTATGCACCCCGCTCCATTAGGACATTACATATTCGGACCGGCCAGAGGAATTATAGCCCTTGATGAGAAAGAGGAAAGCGCGTTTGAGAGAGAAAGGCATCATACCTGCGATAGGGACGCGCTCGCTCGCTACAACATCCATCGTGTCGTAGTTGACGCGCACGAAAAAGGACAGGCAGAGTCGCTCTCTCTCTCTCTCTCTCTCTCTCTCTCTCTCTCTCTCTCTCTCTCTCTCTCTCTCTCTCTCTCTCTCTCTCTCGCTTCACTTTCGTCCTGTCCGCCCGTTTGGCGGCCTTCATTTTTGCCGAACAACAGGCACAAGTATTTATTTCTTGCCGCTGTTCGGGAATGAGCAAGGGGCACTGTTCTGACGATCGGCAATTGGTGACCGGACAGCTGCCGAAGCCTCTTTCCAAAACGGAAATAAATCTTTTTACATCCTTTTTGTTGGGGACGTTAGGGATATCGCTTTCCTTACAGCTTTTTACTAGTGAACCACTGGTGTACCATAGGATGATATTTTTAGAAAATGAGACTCCATATCTCGGGTGCTATGTGTCTTTGTGAAGGAATACCTGTGACGATGCTCCGCACACTCGCAGTAGAAATTTAATAATTTTGGAAGAAAAGAGTAAAAAGATAAGGACAATCTTTTCCGCGCGAGATCTTTCTTTGACCAGTCACGTGACGCAAGACCTTTGAGGGATTAATGTTGATATGTGTGCAGAACTGGAGACGGGATCTGTTGGAGATCTGTTGTTCTATGTTACTGTATTGGGAGCTGAGTGACATTGTGACATCGAACTGAATCAATGAAACAACGAGCTTTACTGACCCTCAACCCATTTTGTAATAAGGACCTGTCGTGAAAACTATGTTTTCTGTCCGCCCCCGTTATCAAATACGTGTCGACCGCGGGGAAGGAAAAAAAAAAGAAAAAAAAAAAAAAAAAAAAAAAAAAAAAACACCTTTCCAAATTATTCCTCACAGCCATAATAACACATCGCAGCCTTCTCTCTGCTGTGAAGAAACACCGAAAATCCCTTTTCCGTTGACCGCGTGCCGTCTGCTCTGCGGTATGAATGGACGGCTCGGTACGCACACGCGAGGCAAGCTCCTGATTGCGGCTGGCGCGTCATAGCATCTCCTCCCACTCTGGTCCAGGCCAGCCGCTGTGCGCCGCCCCGCCCCGCCGCAGGTACAGGTAGCTGGCTGCCGTGTGAGAACGGCGGCACCCTTTCATCTTTGGGCGGCATAATTGAATGCTCGCCCCGTGCGTTTTGGGGCGGCCGCACCCGCTGCCGCCGCGTCCCGGTGCCGCCAGCCATCGCCCCCTACCCCAGCCGCGCAACTCGTCTCGGCCAGCAAGGCGCAGTGCGACACTTTTACCCCAGTAGAGTGGTATTTGGTTTTTACCCGATGAAATCCATCTCGTTTCAAAGCTGATTTGTGCATGCACTGATAACAAAAGTGTTCAACTGGCGTGCACATTAAGGTGTTGCACACTGCACACTTTATGTGTTTAACTGGAAATTTGCATATTAAAAAGTGTTTCCTTCGAAGTGTTTAACTGGAGGGTTAAACGTGCAGGTTTGGACACCATAAAGGTTTCAAATTTACTGCTCAACACTTTTAAGTATGCAAATTTTCAGTCAACACATGAATGTGTCCAACAGTGTTAAACACTTCAATGTGAACGCCAGTTGAACACTTTTGTTATCAGTGTGTTCTTCCCTGTTTTCGACTTTCTGGAACAAAGCAGCCATCGAGCTCCTTGTGCTGCACTCACGGGAGCAACAATAACCCTGAAATTTTTGTACACCTCGTAATTCAGAAAAAATTATGAAAATTCAGAGAAAGTCAATCAAATTCACAGAAATTTAGAGCAATGTAGAAAAATTCACAAAAAGTCGCAAAAATGATAAAATTGGAGCAAGAAACCACCAAAATTATAACAAAAATTAACGAAAAATTGCAAAATCTGTACACCAAAGTTCAGAGTTGTATCCCTCTCAGCGGCACTCCAAACTATGCACTGAAATAAATTAATGTAATAATAAAGGTATGCAAAAATCACGAAATGGTCTTAGCCAGTCCGAGGCAGTATGTGTAACGTGTAGTCGTGTTATACTGGTGCTGCTGTGGCCTGCGGCGCGCCTTTGCCTCCCAGCCGGCCGCCGTGCCCTTCTTCGGCAGCGCCCTGTAATCAGCAGCGTAATTGCAATCCGCGGCAAACTCACACCCCGGCCGCTCGCACGCACACGGACGCGTGCACACACGTGGCCCTGCGCGCGGAGACAGGCCGGCCGGAGCGCTGCTCGAGTTTTCCACCAAAAGTTATAATGTATAATGCCGTTCGCCGATGCTTGACATTAATAGCACCGGCCTGCGCGCAATTGCCTCTGATACAGTAATTCGTTCCCGCAACCCGAGTGTCTACTGTCCTTGCGAAAAATGCGGTACAGGCTCTTCCTGGCGCAAGTTTCAGTCCACTGGTTCCTCGTCCTTAGCTCACTTCACACTTTTCCGGTTCGTCTGTGCAATGGCCTGAGCTGAGCCACCCAGAAGTTTTACGACTGAACGCGTTAAGACCCTGGCTCCTCTTCTCCGTCCTTGTTCGGCCGACACTGCCAGGCCCCAGCGGAAGAGAAAAAGGCAACACCAGCAACGGCACAATTATCGCGACTCACAAAAGTGAATGAGGCATGAAGAAGTGCGAACTGAAAACGCTGTGAGGTGGTCTCTGATGACTTTGTAATAGACGGATGTCATTTATTGGGACCTGACTATGAGCGCATTTCTCGCCAGGCTGTACGAAGTGGGTGTCGCCTCTGTTGATTACAAGTCTGAATTTCATCAGCAATTTTGCAGCCTTCCGTGTTTTTTATTTTTGTAAACGTATTTTTAGCGCAAAATGTATATAAACCACTGTGTGTTATTACGACCCAGTTTGCGCGTGTTTTTCATATTAAAAGTAAAATGTTAATAAATGCTGGCTTGTAGCAGGGTGTCGAGCGACCCTGGAAATCCGGGACACCCGGGAATAACCCTTACATTTACTTTACCCGGGAAAGGCCCGGGAAATACCCTTGAATTTTGCTGAAACCCGGGATAAAGCTCGCCCTGACCTCGTCACCGAGCACTTGAATTCCGCACTGCGCTAATTGTAGGGTTGCAAATCTAGGAAATTTGAATTTTTTCTTAGATAAACCGTGCCTACTAGGCAACATTCGGACATCACTGTGTGGCAGATTGCCTAGTAGGCAGAGTTTGTCTAGTAACAATTGCCTGGATTTGCAAGCCTGGCAAATTGCTAATTTTTGGGGCTCATGCAAAAAAATCAAGCCGTTGAACAAAATTTTGCGTTGAAAAATCCATTACAATACCCTTGAATTTTAATGATTTTTGCCCGGAAAAACCAGGAAAAACCCTTGAATTTTATATTTGATTGCTGCTCGACACCCTGTTGTAGTTATCTACTTGTCACCATGACAATTTGAACGGTCTGTTGCACCGCGCGCCGGTGGCGCTTTCAAATTAAAATGAATGGACCATCTGTCTCACCGTCATCTTTTCTGAACGGCAAAGCCATTGCTCTGTCGCCTACAAGTAGCACCAGCACCCCGCCCTTTCCTACTCTCCCATCTCTCTCTCTCTCTCTCTCTCTCTCTCTCTCTCTCTCTCTCTCTCTCTCTCTCTCTCTCTCTCTCTCCCTCTCTCTCTTTCGGGGTTTGGGTTGCGCGTCGCGCCTCGGGACACCTCATTGATAAAAGAGGACGCCACAACGACCCTGGAGGCCTCATTACAGGACGAGTTCCGGGCCGATTCTCAAAGGGCTGCCGCCTCGCGCCGGGGGCGGGCCGGGGGCGGGCCGGGGGCGGGCCAGGGGCGTGCCGAGGGTGGGTCAGGGGGCCAAGCCAGGGGCGTCAAGAGTCACACCCCTCGCAGGGACACTCGTTGCCTGGCCCAGAGCCTGCGGTTTGGGTGAGGAGGGCGCACACGTGTGGGAGCAGGTGAGGTCCGTACAGGTTAGCTGCACTGCATGTTGCCAGGGGTGCGATCCCGTTTGTCTAGGATACTGCAATTTCAAAAATACCAATATCAAATCGCTTGTCATTGAGACGATTTTTTGTCGCGTAAATTAGATTTCTTTTTCTTTCAACAGCATTCAAAGTATAAATAGTTTTCCAAGACATCGGTCTTTTCCTTTATTTGACCTTTCACACGGTTAGCTAATGGTACACTTAATGAAAAGCTGGTGCGAACCATTCCTTTTTTATTTAAGACGTTATGGCACAGAATAGCTGTGTTCCAAAGAGTAGAAAGTGTTCAAAATTATTGGGGTGCACTAACGGACACAAAAAAGAAAAATAAAGTTTCGTAGACTTTGTTGCTTTGTTGGAAAGAAAAGTGATAAGATAGTCTAACGAATGGCAGAACGATCGAAACTCTTGTTTGCTGCCCATCTGCTGACACACATTTCTAAAAGGAGCAAGCCTCTGCATGATCTATGGCAGTGGACGGCACGCCCCTTGTCATTAGCGCCACGTGGCTCTGTCCACCACGTGCTAAAGAAGGCATTTGGCATTCCGAGAGTAGTTAATCCATCTTGTTTCGGCAACCTATACACAGGAGTAACTAGGGCTCCTCAACACTGTCTCCATTTTTTAACATATTTTTAAAACATATTTTTAAATGCTAAGCTGAAGATTTTATTTGTGGAAGAATTTAGTTTTACCCTGCAGCCGCAGATTAAAATCTGTGGTAAACAATTTTGATTCTCGGAGAAAATCGGTTGAGAACGGCATGACAAAATAGCTACCTGTAGTACCGCAGGGGGTACGCTAGTAATGACCCGTGCCTGAGAGGGTTACACGTGAGTCGGCCCGACAAAGGCAGTGCCGCCGCGCCGCCGGCTTCACCTGTTAAGCCAGACCTTACTATTTGCACGGAGGGCTTGCATGAATTGAGGGGTCGGTTTGTCTTATCGAAGGTCAAAGCTGTGAGTAGGTCAAGAAAAACACAACATGTTTTCCTATAGCTGAAGCTGGCTCAACCAGTATTAATTAAAGTGTGCCAGTTTTCAATCAAACAAAAATATAAAAAAAAAAAAATGTAAACAAAAAGTGACCTTGTTCTCTGCTTGTAATTCCTATTTCACGAATATGCTTGTGCATGTTGCAGTCCCTTGCTTCGACTTAGACTGCAGTGTTACACACAAACATTCCCACAGTCAACTCGTCCGGTGCTTTAGAGGGTGCGTTATGGTGGGTGGTAGTGCCTCCCACCGCGGGAACTGGGTTCCCTCCCTTTCACCCTGTCCTCCCTCCACCAGTTAGCCTGCGATTGCGTTGCGTGACAGGGCAACGAAACTAATAAGCAAACCGTCACCAAAGGTGCAGCCCCTCCGGCACGACGCACTCTAACCTATAACCACCCCCTGCTTTTCATTTCGTCTTTACCCGCTTTGAAGGAATGTATATGCCTTTGTCTTATTTCACGCTGGGGTACAATGCAGGTAACTTGAGTCTCACACCACGCGGTGGCGTCTAGCTCGAGCCTAGCTTCATATCTGAAGCACGGTATCTTGCGGGAGGTGCCGATGAGCGTCAAAACTACACAAAGCTGTTGATATCATATTGCGTGTTCGATATGACGAGTCCTGACCTACATTTCTCGCCTCTGAGCGCACAGACGGGGTCTTTGATTTCTCTGTTGTGATACGACGTCGTTGGAGATCGCAGTTGCACCCGGCCTCTTGAGTGCGTTTATCACTGGAAAAGGATTAAGGAAAAAATGGCATTTTCACGCCTTCATTGTGAGATAAAATTTGTCTTACAAATCTTTTCAATATTCAAAGTTATTTTCATCCTTAGGTTTTCCCCCCTGATTTTTGCAAGTTGGTAGACGTATGCTCACCCCTCAGCGCAACTTCTCTACCCCTTCATTTCATCTCTCTGTCTCTCGTTTTACCCCCCCCCCCCCTCTCTCTATCTCTCTCTTTTCTGCATCACACAATATAAAAGGGAAAGGAATGCACTACAAGACAAGACAAAAAAATAAGAGGGTAAAAAAGCATCCCTCGCTCAAAGGGATGCGGAATATCTCTTTAAAAAATGGCAGTGGCGCTGGTAGCGGTGGCGGCACACGACACCAGGTGTTGGCATGCGAAAGTGAATACGCGGAGGCAGACGTTACCCAATCCGCATGAAGGGTGCGCAGAGATAAACGCGCCATTACTAGTGAACGAAAAAATGGAATGACGATAAAGACCGAAGCAAGCTAAAAACTAAGAGGGTCTCCTCCAACACACACACACACACACACACACACACACACACACACACACACACACACACACACAATGGAGAGAATAATAGGCCAACTCTTTGACAATAAGTTCTGAATGCGAATCTTTTGATTCTCTCCTTCACCTCTAGTCCCCTTTCGAATCCTCGCGCTCCGTAAAGGCGTATAGTTTTAGCGCGGCTCATGCCTTTTCTTACGCGACTGTACTTGAGAGCGGTCAATGAATTTTCGCTAATGCTGTCCCAGCCACAACCGGGCCGGCGGCTGCCCCACCACGCCTCGCCTCTGCTCTGGAGCCCCTGCTGGGATCATGGCCGGTCCGACACATCATGATAACGGGTGTATGCACATGCTGCATACCTAAGCGCCGCCTCTGCACTCCCCTCTCTTCCCGAAAGACCTTTCTGCTTTTCGTTCGACCTGGCGTCCTCCTTTGATCCACTGTTTTTCCATTGAAAGACTTGGGTATGATCTCAAGAATGAACGATACACGCTGCTCTATTGTTTTTTTGTAAAAAAAAATATTGTCTATATTTTGCAGCAAACACGGAACATGGCCACATTTCAGATATGAAGTGCGGTGCTCAATGGGCCGGCCACCTGGGACGCCTTCGCTCATTGAGTATTCATCAATGCACGGGAAATATCAGTTTAATGGCCTAATTAGGAACCGATAATTGTAATGACCCGTCCAAACAAGAGGGTGATTTACAGGGGTCAGTGCGAAATGTGACTTCGGGCTGCTTATGGCCGAATGTCGCCTCCGGACACGTGCGAGGTATCCGCTGGATAAGGAACCACGCAAGTGGCTATGGAAATGTGTCGAGTTGCAGGACTTAGAGGTGCATCGGGATAATGAACAACCCCTGGTCTCCTCTTGGGTCGACTCACCGCCCTTGTAATCATGACCCAGCAGCCCTTTACTTTTCAGAACCCCTCCCCCCGCCCCCCCTCCCCCTCTTTTCTCCCCATCTTTACTTTTCCTTTTTTACTTGAAACCAAACATTTACGCTGCAGTGCTATAAAATCTAGTTTTTCATGTCACTCCCATATCTTAAAAAGACTGATGTAGGCTAATTTGAGAGCGTCTATTTTGGCTAGATTCTGGATGTCTGAGAGGTTAGTTTCAATGATAAGAGACGGGCGCATACGCGGGTTGCTTTACCGCCTAATTATTATAATTTTATGGCTTGATTATGACGAGAGCAGTGTATGTGTGTGTGCCTGCCTTCAGGCGTCGCACCTGGATGCTGTCAATCTTCCGGCGTCAGGTCTCCTGAAAGCGAAAGCACCAGCATTGCCCCTGTAGTTTTATTAAAAGAATGGAAATCGATGAAAATCAGTGTTGTTTTTTTATAAATAACCCAAGTCGTGTTTATAACATTTCCTCAAAATTTTGCCCGTATTGTGCGTGCGTCAAATGGCGCCCTGTTTGACGGAGCGAGAACCTCGTATGTGAAGTGTGGTGGTGCTCAAGAAGCCGTGATTAAGAAATTTGTTCCACAACGATCGTAAAGTAAATCTCCGTCTCACTGCTGTGTCGAAATCCGTTCGCAAATACTATAAAATACAGTCGTGTGCCGTGCGCCCTCTTAATGTGAAGTTTGCAGCCGTTTGTTTATCGCTCAGCTACCTCTGCTTGGCTTCGCTGGCTTTACTTGTGGAGACATTTTTTTTTAAAAAATAAAAGCTAACTTATTTTTTACATGAAGGCCATCGAACTTTTTTGAAAGAACACACTTTTTGACTGGGCCGTATACCTTTCAAAGTAAGTGCGCGCTCGTTCTGTCATCTGCTCGTCTCATCTCATCTGGTCAGTCGTGGTCATTTCAATTAGGCGTTACAAGCGTCTGGATTATGGCTACGCGGAAGGTATATGCCCCTGCTCCGCGTAATGGCTTTCCCGAAAGTTGTCCGACAGCACAATGCACCGAGGGCGGAGCCTCACGCAGTTAGGCCTCTCCCTCTGGTGTGGTCACTTCGCGGGAAAGGCCAAAGCAGTGACCGTTTTGGGAACAATACGATTGAGACATTATTTTAGCGCTGTTGCAAAAACCCTGACGATCATGAAAAAACTGTTTTTCTATACGGCATTATTTTTACTGAATGTTCCCTTTCCATTCCAATTGATATTTTTCTGTTAAACTGCTCTTTTCGTTATGATATCCAGCAGAGTCGTTTTTCAGGTCATGCCAGAGGGGTGGGAGTTGTTTTGGCCGTCCGAAAGGGGCAATCCCTATTGGAACGCTGGATGACTTCTTAATGTCGTTACTTTTCGTACAAAAATAATCCTGCCACATGCGATAGTAATCGCAGGGAGAATAAAAAGCAAATAATAACGCAACAAAGATGACGAATGGTCGGTACGGTAATGATGTTCATGATACGGCGATTTAGTCGAAATGAAAAAGTGGGTCTGGACAGAGACGTATATATCAAACAGCGGTGCAGGCTGCAGGCGCGTCATCCAGTCTGCGACCATCGTTAGCTTCTGCGTTTGGGAAAAGAGCCCAAGAAACTGCGCCTTTTTCCTGCTCTTGCAAAGTAATTTTAAAAGGTCCTAGCTTACGACAAAGCCTATGATTCGCTCTTCTCGTAATATTCGTTACGTTGGGTTTTGCCTAACCATTTCCATTTCGACACTGCAAAATTTTTGACGGTCATTTGACAATTATGTCGTCCGGATAAAAGTGGAACGTGATAAATTTGTCATAATGAGCTTGAAAATTATTTGTCCTTTGCCAATGACGGTAAATTCGTCTAAAATCAATCGATTTTGATAATTTTCTTATCAGAAGATAGATGTTTTGTCAAATATCAGACAACAAAAATAGTCATAGGCAGACAATTTCCTTGTCATACAGTAAAGACAAAAAGAATTTCAACATGTTGTCACATTAACAGATCATTTGTTATAAACATGAATTAATTGTCACAAAATATGTTGTAAAATGACGAAAACTTTTAACAGTGTCATTTATATGTGTTGCTGTGTTGCAGAAACGTTGCCACTGCTGCTGACCACACACTGTGCGAAATGCATCCAGCGGTCCGCTACCGGTTAGCCCTGCGCGAATGCCGGAGCCACCGCAAGAATCAGCGAGTCATCAGGGTATGTTGATGACAAGGGAGCGTTCGAAACGAAATCTTTTCTCTTCGTTAGAATACATCTTGAAGTTTGTCGCTTGTTAAAAGCGACTCGGAAGCAGCCCGTTACAGGACAGCGTATGTTTTGACACCTCTGATGAGCATTGACGCATTTGACAGGCGCACCGCACTGCCAGCATATATTTGCGAACCTCCCGTTTTCCCCTTTCTCATCTCGCCTTGCCTCACAAAACCCCATGCTCTCGATCTGGGCCTTAATTCCGCAGTCAAAACTGCCTTTGTTGGCCTTGTGGCACGGTGGTCTTCACTTGTTGGCTCTCTCTTTTGCTGACTGTGTCAGACTCGTCAACTCCCGTCAGCTACCGAGCTCCGCAAGACTCACCTCCGCGTATTACCATTAAACGGTCGTCCTTAAATACTGGGTGCTGGCTTCATTCGTTCAGAAATGACTCCTCGACTGTCTCTGGTGCAGCTCGCTTTAGGATCATTCGTTTGCTCAGCGCAAAGATCCGCAAATTAAGTGGAGCGGTGACGTAATATGTTGCTAAGGGATTATACATATAAGATGCATTAGGTAAATTTCAGCAAGCTTTGTGCACTTGCAAAAATATACAGAGAAAAAATGTTATGTTGTTAACCAAAGCAGTCTGGGTGATATTCTTATTTTTTATCAGAGTGGGCATGTGCGCTTAATGCACGCCGTTTGACGCGCGCTTGGATGACAGAGGCAGAGATGAGAGCGAGCGGGAAAGCAAGAGGTAGAGAGGGAGTGAGAGAGAGGGGGGGGGGGGCAAGGATTCCTTATTGCCGCGTATGCAGCAGGGTGCAATCATATGGCGATATCAGTACACACACGCACGCCATGAATTTGTCGACCGCCGGCCGGCTATCAGATTGCGCAAACAGGACTGTTAATTAATTTCCAGCGCCGATAATTAAATGTCTCTCAGGGGCCAGCCAAAATATACGAACGGTTTAAGGAACGAAATCGTAGGAGCTTGCGTCGTTACGTATTACAAAACGTGCATAATTTTCCCGAATTTTGCCTTTAGGCACGAAGTACAGTTTTGTTTGCATGTTCTAGATTTGGCTAAGCGTAGCAGCGGAATTGTTTCAAAAGCGACTTTCTCAATCCACTGTGCAGGCGCATAGAGAGCGTTATTGCGGTTCAAGAAGCACGTTTCAAGTATAGATGAAACTACATCAACATTTTTTCTCAATTTAAGAGAGAGAGAAAAAAGGCACAAAATCTGCATGTGATGAGACTCTCCCCTCCCCTCCTCCTCCCGTGCGGAGATGATGGCCACCGTTTCGGCATTCCTCTTTGGCGTTATCGGTGCGCGGCGTTATCGCGCCGGCCGATGGCTCTGCTCTGACCCGTCCTGCCCGGCCACGGCGCGCCACCCCGCACGGGTTTTATGACTGGACCTGGCCGAAGACGGTGATGCGCTTTTAATGAAAAACCCGCCGCTCGAATCTGCGCTTGTCTCATGTACGTTTAATGAACCGCCAGAGAGCAGCGCTTATCACACGACCCTGTGCGAGTAAACGTATCGCGAGGTGTATTGTGCAGGGCGCATTGCGTAATGGTTTTGCACCGACCTGGTAAAATTCTAAGCCAAGAATTCATGACTTCTATGACTTAAAGCTTGATATTAGTTATTTTGAAGATTTCTAAGACATGTAATTGTGGGTGAAAAGTTTAAGGATTAGGGAGGGGGGAGGGAAGGCGTATAGGAAGTGGAGTGAAGGGAAGTAGAGGGTAGGGGCGTCTTGTGGTGGGCGAGATGGACGATGAGGGTACAGGTGCATCGAAACTCGCAGCTGCCGGGCAGGGGCAGTCCGTGCGCGCGCGTCTTGTGTGCATGTGTGTGTGCGCGTGTGCGAGAGAAAGAGAAGGAAATACGATGAAGAGTGAGAATGCGAGAGAGGAAAATGCACCAACCCGTCATTAGCACCGTTGTGGTGTTTTTTTTCTAATATTTGTCTTACTTGTGACAATTTTCTACTTTTGAACGTTATCAGACGTCGGCGTGTGCTAATGCACGAGCCAGAAGCGCTCGGCTTTCAGCGCTCCCGTTTTACTGTCGTGTTGTTTCCTCTGCCCTACAACGGCGAGCAGCAGCCCTTGTGTCGCAAAACAAACCCATGACACACGTGTGACAGCCTTCCGGTTCCATCCGGGCTGGCTAGCGCGTGGCGAGACCGTGTGACCCCCCCCCTCCTCACCCCTGCTGCCGCTCAGGGCGCCACCAGACCTCTGCGCCTCGGAGCCGAAATGTATGTTAGCGCCACTTTTCGTTGCTTCTTGTCTTGTAGCCTTTTCTGCGAACTGTACGAACTGAGGCACATCTTGAAAGTAAATAATAAAAGTAAATAATTTCTCCGACTTTTAAAAACCTGTTTTTGCTTTAAAACTTTAAATTATTATTATTATTATTATTATTATTATTATTATTATTATTATTATTATTATTATTATTATTATTATTAGCAATGTGTGTGTGTATATGTGTAGTTTAATACTTTGATTTGTATTTTCTACCTTAATTTTCCTGGAGTTTGTGAAGGCTCTGGGTCTGCTGGCCGTGCCGTGCGGTGACAGAGCACGACACTTAGTCACTGAGATGCCCTCCCGGACCGGAAGGGGCAGAGACGGTTGGCGAGTCCGTGCGTGCGCGGCTGCGCGGCACGGGGCGTGTGCGGGCCATGTGTGCCCGGGGGCGGGGCCGGCGGGGCCGGCGGGGCAGCCCATGGGCAGGACAGGCCAGCCCAGCGGCGAGTGAAATATCGACGTCCCCAGTCCAGTAGCATCAGCAGCAGCAGCTTCCCGACAGAGAAAGTGTTTCCACCTCGCTCGTCGGGGCGTTTTCTTCTTGCGGTACTGCAATTTAAAAGTACATAATTTTTAAGAAAATAATTTTAAGGTGTGAATGCGACAGTGACAGGTAGACGAGATTGCGGCTGTTGCTAAATGCCCGCGTCTGTGCCGAGAGGGGAATCACTTCGAATAATTTTTAAATGCCGCCCCTCCCCCTCCCCCCCCCCAAAAAAAAAAATCGTTTAAAAAATCGACAAAAATCTAAATAAAACCAAGAAGAGGATACAAGAAAAACCAAAAAAAAAACGAGAACAAATGAACCATAAATTGGGGGGGAAATTGAAAAACGTCAGAAATAGGATAAGAAAGATCAATTTTTATCAAAAAGTGACAGGAATTTTCACCAAAAATTTGAGATAAAATTCAAAACAAAAAATTTAATAAAAGTTGAAACAAAAATCAAAAGTATTAAAAAAATTAGTCAGTGTACACATTTTATATGAGTGACCTCCCTTCGGTCTGTGCATGGTTGTTTGTGAGGGAGCGTCTGTGTGCGTGGCACGCGCTGCTGAGTTATGAGTGTGTGGGAGACTCGCGTGCTGCGTACGTGTGACACTTGATAAGATACCTCTGCCCTGCTACCGTCTCGCCCTTCCCCGTATACGAAGAGTGCTGCTCTTTTCCCGTCTGGTCTGCGCTGCAGTGTGCGTTTATCTCTTATTGAACTTTCCTGCTCTGCCCTTATTCAACCGCGCTTGGCGAGCTGTCGTATTTTTTGACGCGTTTCAATTTTTTCATGATGTCTCGTGTTCGGTAAATCTGTAAAGGGAGAAAAATTTTCGGAGTTGCTGTGCGCTGCCTTAAATCGCTTGAGCCCCCTACTGTTTCTCAGTTGTCTTTCTCTCTCGCACCGAAAAGGAGGCGCCGCTGGTGACACTCCTGCGCGTCGATCGCCACTCCTTTGGCTAATGAAGATGTCTTGTCCAGACGCGATAGCGGGCGAGAGAGCGGCGTGAAGCAGCGCCCCGCCCCGCCCAGAGACACGCCGCGACACCACGCGGCGCGCGGCGCTGCCCGGGCCGCTCAACTCCTCGCCCTCACCTCGACGCCCCGCCGCGCCACCGGTGTTCCGCACGCAGGCGATAAGAGAACAAACGCCGTGTGTGTGTGTGTGTGTGTGTGATGCTTTTAAATAAGGCGGTGTCGTTAAAATTTCCGCGGCCAAAACAGAGAAAGCAGGTTCCGTTTGTTGTTTGGTCTCCGCGGAGGTCCTTTAGGGGAGAGAGGCTCGTCGCGGACGTGTGACATGGCACGTCGGCGTCTTTGCGAAACTCAGCGCGCCTAATTCGCTTTGCTACGTTATTACAGTTCAGTTAATTCTACCTAATTGGTGGAAATGTTTTTAACGCCTTAATTAAATGATAAAATGATCAAGTGATTTCAACTAGGAGCGGTAGGTGGCTGGAGCTCCGTTAATGGAGTTATAATGGGGCCCGCGTGCGGCCCCGTGCCGCACCTCCACTCTCCACTATCGCCGTGGAGTAGATAGAGTGAGTCTCAGGGGCTCCATTCATCGTCGCTATAAGACTTCTGGCACGTGTCTTGTGGATGGGGAGAACTTCGACACTGAAATCTTTATTCACAGTAAACTCTCGGTTGTGTTTGTGAAATTGTACGAAGACTGATTTCAAAAAAGTAAATAAAAAAATAATATTTAAATTTTAGCGGTACTGGCAGGAGTAAAGCTGTCCAACGGAGTGCATATGGACACTCTTCGGACAAAATGATTGATCGCTGCATCCAGATGCGCTCGACCCAATTATTTCCGAACCCTAGTGCACGCCCCCACCACGGGTCCCGCCCAGGCGCGCCCCCGCCCCTGACGCTTCCATGCATTCTGTACAGACTACAACGCACCTCGCGTAGGTCCTGCTCTGCTCCGGTCTTCACAAGTCAGACGGATTGAAAAGAAAAAAGGACGGGAAACCGCAGCAGAAGCCTGCAGCGGTCGCTCACGCTGACCGCAAACCGTTTCGGTACAGTACGCTTTAAAAGTATGAGATGTAACACGGCCAATGCGAGGACTTTTACAAGTATTGTGTAATAATTGGTATGCAGTTACAATGCTGCACTTACCCTCTCCCCCCGGGAATGAGGTGAAACACGTGGGCATTGTGGTGTGAGGGTGTGTGCCGCGCCGCTCGTATAAGCACTTATCTTTCGAAGAAGTGTGCCAGTCCGGGGGGTAATTGCACTCTAATTGCAGCGCCAATATCTCATCCCTTCACCAATTTCCGTTTTTGACCATAAAAATTCTCATTACACCCCGCCCACAACATCTATCTTTTTTTTTGGTACAGCTTCCTGCTCACACAACGTTAACCCTTTCGGTGGTAAAGTGGTTTGGGTTTGCTTTGGCGAGATTGTGGATTCAGAGGGCCCGCCCACCTAGTGCTTCTCTTTAAAATGGAAATTGAACATTTGGAAGACCAAACTATGTGTGTTTCAACATAATGCAATAACATGCTATGCCCATGACCATTCACTCGAAGTGAGATTTTTCTGATGTTGGAGTGAATATTTAGTATGGAGCTTGTGCCTGTGCCATACTTCTTACTTCCTTATGTATTTTGCTAGCTGCACATACATGGATTTCCCGTAAAGGACATTGCAGCAGTATAGGGCGCGCCTGGGCAGCACTAGTACAAATGAAGGGTCGGCCCCAACCCCGCCACGCCCTGTACTGCGGTGGGCCAACCCTGTACTTTTCTTAAACGCTGCCCAATAATTGCGCGCGGGGGCAAACCACACTCGCCTCGAAAGTGAATAATAGTTGAGGAATAATAAGGAAAAGAATTAGGTTGCATCTTCCTTTACTTTGGCTATTCCAATATTTTATCTTTAGCCTTTGCTCGGTTTAATAAATTTAAATATATACAAAATTTATAAAGTAATCTATTTTTCCCCTCAATTTCCCCTTTTTCAGCGATTTTCCTGATAGTGTAATATCTCTTCTCAAAATGCATGTGGTGACGGTGCTGGGACCGCTTCTTGGACCACAGAATGCTGCAAGGGCATTTCGGTCCCAGAGGAGAGGTGAGCTCGGATGTGACACGGCGCTAACCCTTAGGGACCAGCAACTGACTTGCCCTAATTTGCCAACGGTGTTTCGCGTTGGACAAAACTGCCACTTCCGGCAGAGGGGCGAGGAGAACAGGGATTCACAGCCACTGCCTGAGGTGTGTGTATCCGCATTGGTCCCGAGGGGGCGACGAAAGGCTCTGCAGATCGAAATGCGTAGCATCCTGCGATTCAAAGGGTCAGGAAGGACGTGTTTTGCGCTTTTCCCAATTATTTCCTGCTACTAAGTTCTTTCAATTTTGCAACATTATCTATGCATCTTTATTTCTCATGAAATTGCTCTTATGATTTCAACTATCGTCAACCGAGACTCACAAACGCACACTGTGCACACACTTTGAAACAAATATTAGTAAATTTACGACTTTTTTTTCGGAATTTGTGATAACGACTCAGAGTTGTAAATTTACGAGCCCAGTTGTAAATTTACGACAACAAATTCTTACTAGTCCAAAAAAAACTAAGTCGACACATGATGGAAAAAAAATTATCGTAACTATACAACTTTACGAAATTTATCCTGGAAAATTCTCCGGTAACTTTTACGAGCATTTTTCAACGTGCACCCGGAAGAAAAAAGAACCTTCGCTACAAGAGCTCATATATTAGCTAATACCGCACCGGCTGAAATTATTACCTCTCTCGCGGGTAATATTTGCCTGATAAAGCTTCTAGCGTATGCTATACCAGTTCGGACGTTTTCCAGTGCAGCAAAAAAATTAGCTCAGGCAGCTAATATTTCACCTATAAGTGTCTATCCAGCTAATACGGTTGGTTGTTTTTTTTTCGTACAATCCAATCCAGCAGCATAAATAAATAAATAAGCCTGTAAATTAAGTACTTCAAAACCCCCACGCTACGCTACCGGGTGGCAAGACTGCCGAAATAATATGATATTTCCATTCGGGGAAGGTCTAGACGATCGAAATCATTACACGGCGGAGCGGCGGGTCCGGCGGCGGCGCCACTGCGGCATAGGCAGTGCCGGGAACACCCGCGGGGCACAAGGCTACGGCCCCCCCTGGGGTGGGTGCATAGCCGCTCCCGTTTTCGCCCCTCGACAACTCCGAGAGGGGAGTGAATTGTTTCTCGAGAAGGGCCGTGCAGCCCCGCTCTGCCACGCCTCTGTGGCGCCGCGGCCGCCGCGCCGGCATGCGCCGCTCCCGTTTAGAGGAACACCACGACGCCGATGCAAAAGGATTTAATCGGAACGTTTAAGTCGTTTGGTGGTGGTCTAAAAAGATTGTAGGGGCCGAAGGAGGATGTGGGGAGAGGGAGGGAGGGAGGGAGAGAGAGGGCTGCCGACGGGCTCCCGTGGCGCCTGCACGACTGTCGAGACGCTCGATAGGACGGACACTCCCCTTTCGTGTACGGAGAGGCGAGCGCACACGTGTTCTCAGCTGAGCGGCCTCGACTGCCGGGGTGAATATGACCGATGACGAGACCAAAGAAATGCTGCTCGATCGGCTTTTTGTTCAGCTCGTTCTTCTAAAAGATAATCGAGTTTTCAAGCTTCTCGTTTCTAAGCGCGTTTGGGAGGGCAAAGTACATGATACTCGCGCCAGTTTTTCCACCCGCATGAAGTCAGCCTACGTGGGCGTCTGTTCGCTGACTGATAAAACAGGTCACGTGTCTTGCGATTTTTTCCCTTCACGTGTTTAGCAGACTTGAAAAAAGAAAATCAAATGAAGAAACCTAGTTTCCTCAGAAGTTTCTCCCATTTGTTTCTTGCTGCTTTCTTTTGCGGACGAAACAAAGGCTGCGTTATTCAAACGTTTGCCGCCTTCGTTATCCAAAGACGTCCTTTAATGAAATGCAGAATTCTGCAAGAGGACCGACACGAACGACCACTGTATGGGGAGATAATTTGTGGTACGAATGATATCCAAGCTGGAACGTTGCTGAGGGTCGGTCTGACCTGCGTCACGTAGAAGTGTTTACGGGCGACAGTTGTTAGAGATTCGCGAACCCAAATGAAGCCTTTCTGCCGCCTCACCCCCCCCCCCCTACCCCTCTGATGAGACGCTACTCGAGGCCCGACGTCCTCTATGGATGGAGACGTACAGGTGGCCGGCCGGGCAGACGGACGGCCCACCTGTGCAGTCAAGTGCTCCTCCTGATGAATCCCCGCTATGATCATGACCGAAAGGTTTCGAGCTGGCGTCGCGCTGCTCCCTACTTTGGCACCACTGACACACTCTCATTTTGGGACAATGTCTGTTTTCTTTTTCTCCATTTGCGCTCGAAACTGAGAAAAAAGTCTTCAGCAGACAGGGAAGAGGGTCTTCTCAAGTTTAAACGTTTCCGAGTGGCCGCCTCATCCCGGATCGGATTCCGTCGTGTTGTACCCGGGTGTCAACAGGACGCCGCGCGGCGATATTTAAATAAAAGCGCCGCTCTAACTTGTGCTCTTCCTCGACCTCTCAGTGTGTTCTGCGAAGGGAGCTCAGAGCCATACAGCCCTAAACGTCCCACTTGTTCGCCCGGGCGAGTCACACTTCTGGTGCACTGCCCGCCTGCTGCTGACCGGCCGCATAACACTACACTAGAACTCTACACTTTCGCCATAACTCATCGTAGTCAATATTCTTAAAGAAAATATATGTTTGGAAAACGAAGTACCATAAATTAAAATAGGTATGGTAAGTTAGAATTTTTCAAATGTGATTTACTTTTGGAGTCATATTTCAAATACAAAACATATTTTCAATTAATTTTAGTAATTAGTGTCGCTCTTTACTGCGCTGTCCCATATAAACAAAACAAACAAAAAAAAAGAGCTTTCCCTAAAAGCAAAATGCTCTATACACGCAAATGGCGCCTGTTCATTCAAAACAAAAGAAAGACAAATCCCGCCCGGTGTCGCAGTTGGTGAACGGGGTGGTCATCTGTGATGGGGCCATCCAGAGTCGAGGGCAAGGACGAGACGGCTGACCGGTAGGTGATGTGGAAGAGTTGGGATGGGAGGAGGGGGCGGAGGGGGTGTCACCGTCCATCGCCGTCGCGCTTGATTAGGCAATCATCTGAGGAAGGAAGATTTCACAGCAGCAGTGGCTGGGGAATCTTCAGGGAACAGAAGGGAAATAAAATACTCCAAGGATACCGCCTCACGGGATAATTTGCTGTTGAAAAGTGCTTTGCAAGTTTTGTTGCATAATTCGCGGAGTAAATCAGACCAAGAAACTAATGAATCGCTAAATTTCGTTGAAACAGTGAACTGTTAGTCTACATGTGTGTCATTTTATTGCTATGTTGTGGGTATGCTGGCTGCTTATAGTGCCGCGATGCGGTGAAGGAGCTCGAAGGGCACAGTCCAGCCCCAATCAGGTTGGAGACGTTCGGGAGCCGGACGGCGGCGCGTGGCGCCAATGCATACCAACCTTCCTTTTCCCCTGAAAGCCTCATCAAAACTCCTTTAAATTAACAGCTTCATTAAGAAATTTCCGGAGTTATGTCCTCCTTTTTCTAGCGGGCGGTAGCGGCGGCGATGGTGTTCGGTGGGTTTTGCGTGTCGACCGTAAATAAGAATTGAGAATCTGGGGTCATCCAGAGAGAGGGAAGGAGCGGGAGAGAGAGAGAGAGAGAGAGAGAGAGAGAGAGAGAGAGAGAGAGAGAGAGAGGAGGGATGGAGGGAGAAAGAATAAGAGAGTGCCGTGGCCCGCGCGTCGTCTGAAGATTAAAGCTCGCGATAGTTATTTACTGGTTCCTGGTCTTCCCTCGACAAGAGGCGGTTGAAGCCGCGGCAGGCACAGGTCTGGTCTAATTTACTGATTCGCTAGCCGTCTCACACATTACGGTGTTTGCCTTATTGGCTGTAAACCTAAATGATCGCGGAGTTATACTGCCGACCACGCCCCACCTGTGTGATGGCGGCGCCGCCGCAGCCATCAGTGACATGTATATTTAAATCGACTCGCTACAAGCATTTTAAGAGTGTCAAGTTTGAATGGAAATTTAAAACCATCACCTTCCCTTGTCAAAGTGGTGTTTGTTGTTTTTTTGTAATTGCTCATTGAATGGCTAAAGTAATATTTGCTATTTTCTGTGAAAAGACTTGACGCCCCGCAGATTTGAAGTTTTGAGGAGCTCCCCTCTGTGGCAAGCCGTCTTCAAAAGTGCCCGACTTTCACGGAAAGATTGCAATCATAAGACAAAATGCAGGCCTGCACGCGAATTATGCAAAAAAGACAGTTTAGAACACGGCGCACGACTGAGGCTTGCTGGAGTATGAGGCTGTGGGACAGGAAAAAGAAGGAGGGTGGGGGGGAGGGTGGGGGGGACGAGGCTCATGTAGCTGAGGTTGTCCAGCCGTTTCTGCACTTGACTGTCCCATATTAATGCTGTGTTCTGAGTAATTTGTTAAGAGCTACGGACTCATTGGTGGTTGCAATTCCTTTCACCTTATACCGGTATTTGTCCGCCGTACACACGTTTATCGTTTTACTGTGACAGTACTGACTGAATCTGCCCCCATCACTAACATTGCGAAAAATTGCGCGTAGGGGGTCCGTGCGCTTGCATATCTCCTCTCAATTTTAATCAGTTTTAATCGTCATTTTGTCAGACAGGTGAGACGATGGGCATGGTGAATCTCGCTCGCTTTTGCTCTGTCTCTGTCTCTCTCTCTCTCTCTCTCTCTCTCTCTCTCTCTCTCTCTCTCTCTCTCTCTCTCTCTCTCTCTCTCTCTCTCTCTCTCTCTCTCTCTCTCTCTGCTTAGGTAATTATTGCCAGTATGTTAATGTGAGTCAATACGTCAGGCCTGCATGTTATTGGGATAAACTGCAGGGAGGGAGAGAGGGGGGGAGAGAGAGAGAGAGAGAGACGTTAGCAGTTGTCCTTTCCATCGCTCTTCATTACATGTACCTTTCGGTGGGTGAGTGGAGAAGGAATAATTGACAAAGTGAGCAGCCGCTTGGCTCCTGCAGGCCTCCTGCACGCATCCTGTAGCCCTGCTGGACCTGTGGCCTGAGGCCCAACTTCTGGCAGGACCCCCTCCGCAGTGACACGGGCGATCGGTCCGCCACGGGGGGCGAGCAGGCACACGGAGCCAAGTCCCTCTTCCCCTCTCCTCACCCTCCTCGTGCTACAACTACCCGCCCCCTCTCTCCTCTCTCTCTCTCTCTCTCTCTCTCTCTCTCTCTCTCTCTCTCTCTCTCTCTCTCTCTCTCTCTCTCTCTCTCTCTCTCACATGCTTCCATCCCGCACGTGGTCGCGAGCAGGCAATTGGAACGAGTTGCATGCGTAAATGTGCACGAGCATTTACGTGCGTGCGTGCACATGTGAATGCCAGCATGTGTGTGTGTGAGTGTGAATGCACGCCTGAATGATGCACCCACCCATCCGTGGTCTCCGCGATTTTGCACGCGCCTCGAATGTGTACAGGGCAACTGCATGCGGGTCGTGCCCCATCTCGAACCCCTTTCTTCCTAGCCGCCCAGAGGGCCCCCTGTTCTCGCGTCATGGTTGGGTTGTTGCCTGGCTGCCATCTTCTCGCTCTTGCATCCTCGCCAACAGTTACTCCGCGCGTCACCAAACGTTTTTGGTCTCTGTGTTCATCTGTGGATACTCGATTTTCCCCCTTTTAGAATATTACTGGGCTACTATAATCATTAATATTTATACTCCTCGGAGCACTTTCGCGCGCATTTACGATAACGGTTTAATTACCACTCGCTGGACCGGCCGCTGCGCGGAAAAAGTTGAATGAATCAATGGCCCACGTAAAAGGCCCATACCCCGTCCCCGCGCGCGCCCCTTATTGCTGCCCCCGAGGCCTCCGAAAACTGCATTTCTGGTTTTTGAAGGTAAGCAGATCTGTCAATATCGGTCACGCTCGGGCTATTTGCATAATTTGTTGGCAGGCTGGCGCGGCCGGGCGGTGTGGCGGGCCGGGCGGCGCTGCCGGCCGGGCGGGCGAGTCTCCCTAACGGCGTCGCATTAGCGCGGTTCTTTCTCCGGGAGGAGGTGGTCCGCGGCGGCGCGGCGCCGGCACCAGGAGCTCAGCCGCGGCCGCACGTGCGCCGGGCCGCGCGGCCGCGGTGTGGTGGCGGCAGCGTCGCGAAGCGTCGCGACGCCCCTATGGCGTCGGACTGGACCTTCGGCGCCGCCTCGGCGGCCGGGCGCGACGCCCGCGGCGCGGCGCGTGACGCCAAACCTCGGCAAAGGCGCGGCGGCGACCAGGCGGCCAGCAGCGCCGCGGAGGTCGACCCGCGTCAGCGTGATCGCACTCACCCACCCTCCAGCCAGCTACCCCTGCGCTCCCCCAACCCCTCTGCCGCACTTTTCCCTTACGATTTCCTCCCCCCCGCTCTATCCGGCCGGCGTCGAGGTGCAGTGCGGCAACGCGGACCGCCGTGCCGCGTCCGTTCCACCCCCCGCGCACCCTCCTCCACCCCATCCCCCCCGTGTGCCTGCCTGCGCGCGCACCGCCGGGCACGGGCCCGCGACCTCCCCTGCGCTCAACACCAGGCGATGTGGTCAGTGCACTGCCGATCTGGTCCCGTAATCATTATAAGAACCAAATTTGTTTTACGCGGTGTGACGAAAAATAGCTAAATTTAAAATCTTTTATTATTTTTGCCGTGCAGGTCTACACCCTCTATCCTCTATGGAGAAATTTATATCGGTCTGTTGACAAATTTCTACTCGGCTTACTAAGCGGTTTGTGCAACTACAATGCCAACCTTGTAATTATTTGATTACCCACATTTTTCTCTGTAACCTACAAGCTAATTCTTCATGACAATAGCTAGAGAGAAAAGGGTATGTATTATGGATATTTGCAAATGTCTTAACTTCTGTTGTGAAAAAGGTCTAGTAAGAATCTGAGAGTGTAATGTGTTTCGGTATGAGAAGCACAAATCCAAAAAACGACTGTTAAAAAAAAATCAACGACAGGAAATCTGCCTCGTATGATCTGGGCGACCGAAAGGAACGGACGGGGTTGGCTGTCCGCATGGTCGCAGCGGAACAGAGTGCTGTGCCTGGGCCGGACGGGTGGGTACCGCCGCGGGGTGCATGGTGTGCCACACACACGGGAAATGACCATTAGGTGACGAAAGAAAAATATAATATCCTTTCTCTCTTTTTTGATCACATCAGCGGGAACGAAATGTAGTTTCTCTGTTTCCCCGTCGAAGAAACTTCAATTTCCTTTCTTTTTCTTTTTTTGAGGTAGATCAAGTTAAAATAGATTTTCAAAAAAATAATTGAATGTTAGTGAAAAATAAAACGAGTACGGAGGGAAGCTGGTGAGAGGGGACAGCTAAAACCAGTCCTCCACCCCCTTGCCCTATTCCCTAAATAGAACTTGACACAGTGCTACGTAAAAGATTAACCATTCCGCGTAGTTACACACGTGGCATGACCTTTAATTATTATCGTCCCCCTGCAGGCCCTCCCCTACATCACCGCTCGCCGCCCTGCACTTACCCCTTTGCCTTCAACACCGACGGACTGTCAGCTACGGTCAGCTCTCCCCTCCCCCCTCCACCTCCCCTGCCCAGCACCCTGCAGGGTTGTTGCTTGGAATATCAGACAGGTTCGGTCCCCCCTATGGCTGTCCACCCCTCTCCCCTTGCCGGCCGGCGCGGGTCGGCGGGGCAGCTGCACGGAGCGTGCTCGAGTGTTCTCGCCCTGTCTCCCTCCGTTCTCTCCCCCTCTTTTCCCCCTCTCTCCCTCGTCCACACACAGAAAGCGCGCCAAAACAGCTGAGCCTACCACTGCGATCAACATGGGACAAGCACGCATCGGCGTGCGGGGGCACGTGGAACGGGGGCACGTTTAGGGGACGTGGAGTAGTGAGTACCTTGTTATTCTTTCATAGTGGACTTTAGTGGGTGCTGTTCGTGAATGGGTAACTGTCTAAAAATATTTCTGACGTAAGTTAGAGTGGATGACGCGCATGCTCGTCCCTGAGAGGAAGACCGCTTTCAACTTGGCAGATTGGTGATGATGCTCGCGGCTGTTGCAGATAAGGTGAAAACGGGAGCGAGAGAGAAGCTTGAGAGAGAGGGGGTGTGTGCGCACTTTGAAGGCATTTCCGGCAGGAGGCACAGTAACAAGTCATGTTTGAGCACCTGCCTCCCCCTCCCCTCCCCATACGGATCCCCTCGCTCGTGCTGCGCGAGTGCTGTGACGTCGCCACCGGCGACACGTTCGCTTATTCATAGGCGCGACGAGTAAAAAAGCATTTTCTCTTTTCCAATATTTTCTCCCTTCTTCAGAATTCTGCAGTAAAGTTTTTTTTTTTCCAGAAGCGTAAAGAATTACATTACAAATCAACTTAATGTTCGTACATGCATGCTCCATTAAAAAAAAAAAAATAAAGAAAAGGACAATAATTTATGTGTATCAGGGGAAGACCCAGCCGATAGACGTAGGATACCGGATCGATAACGAATCAAATGCGACAGACCTGTTAAGCGACTGAATCAGCAGCGGGCAAATAATTTAGAAAGCTACACTGCGTGAGGGTTCTTTTACAAATGCGCAGACAGAAATGTATTTTTACCAGTGAAGCTACATAGTGCAATAGCACATCTGTTTCAAGAACATCCAAAATATTTTTTACACCATATTCGTACCGTTGTCATGAATCTTACTCGATGGCAGCTGGGGTGTATGTACGCGCTGCTTTTTGCCTGAAGGCGACTACACATCAGGTGGCTCGTAGTCGTCAGCCGAGCTCCTTTTTTTCTTGAAGAAATTAGTTTAGGGTTGGAGCTGATACAGAGGGGTTGAACGCTGCAGGAGATGGGGTGCGGGGCTGCTCGTAATGACAACCACTGCGGGAAGTAGGGGTAGTGGCGGGGAGGGTGGGGGGGGGGGGGGGGTAATGCAAGAGAGAGGTGACAGCGATCATTCCAGCAGACTCAAGCCGCGCCGGCATCAACAAGACAGACCAAGCAGGCAGCCAGCCATGCTGCTTTAGCTTACCGGTCTCAGGCCGACAGACAGCTCCCCTTGTTATCCCCTCCCCCCCCCCTCTTCTATGTCCGCCACACGTTCGCGTGCCAAAGCAACACGCCGCCGCCGGGGCGCGCCACGCGACGACAGACCAGTCATTCAATCACAGGTATTCCCCAGTCCTTGGTACAAAAGAGGTGAAAACCGCTGCAAAATGTATGCACTTCAATATTCAACGTGTAACGATTTCGCTCTGGATATAAAACCTGAATCTATTTTTTTTTCCCTGTGCTTGCTCCCCTGCTTTTTCGTAGGCACGTCCTGCCAACTCCTGCTACCCTAAACTGCATGCAGATCAGGAGCCCTCTGCTGCCCCTCGCGTGGAGCGATTTGATGCAGCTCGTTTTGCATCTCCGGATCGACCCTATTCCCCTAGGGCTTCAGACGCAGACACGTAAAAGCTTAGGCAGACCTAAAAAACAAAAAGCAAAAATGCAAAGTTCACGCTGATCCTGACTCAACTTTTTAAAAATGGACTGCATAATATTCTACGTGGAGCAACAAGATGCAAACGGCTCGTGCTTATTAGAAAGGGAAAGGGGCGGGAAAAGGGAATTTAATTTAAATAAAAGAAGAAAAGAGGAGCACAGAACCCAAACAAATACCGTGCTTCATCAAAATGCCGAGAGCGGTACGAATGCTTTGTGAGAAATTTAAGTGCAGGGGGAATTCCGTGCGAGGACTGAAAAGTCGCTAAATTTGCAGAGCGACGAAGGTGTCGGAAGGATGAGACGCGAAGCGGTGCGAAGGGAAGCGACAGAGGAGAGACCGAAAAGGGAGGATCTGGCACGGAATTTCGACCGGAGGATTGGTCGCTCTGGATGGCGCACTCTTGCCTTCATTTTAGCCGAGGAAATTTGAGAAATGCGACACGAATGAATTTGGTGTCAGCTGACGGTGTCGGCGACCAAATCCACACCAAGCGATCAAATTAGCAGCTGCCCTGGTCCAAATTAATGGGTTTATCCAGCCCATTCGCACAACTTTCAGGGAATCTCTTCCTTGTTATTTTTTTTTCCTTTTTTCAATGTTTTTCTGAGGCTTTGATGTCGCTCGCGAACCAAACTGCTGATCATTAGCACCTACAAAGAACTGTACCTTATATCTGAAATAACGCTAAGCACGCATGAATATTTAGAAATGCTTTTTTACATTACAGAACAATAATTAGCAAATGGTTAAACAGGTAGATTCCCATATTAAGGAATTTTGTATTTTTCTTGATATGTCATATTCTCACCAGACAACCGGCGGACGTAACTGTCTCGGTAGCGGTGCCGGTAATACCTCCACAAATCACGGACCGATCGCTGTCGTCTGGACATGAAGGAATGCCGAAAGAATGTCATAACAATCATACCGATGGCCTTATGTTTTGATGACTTGTTCATGTGATAAACTCGCGCCCGCCGCTGCTTCTGTGCCACATTTTCTTCTGTCAAAAATTTCAAGTTATTCGGCGTTAGAAGAGGTGGTGTTTATTTTTAATACCAAAAATAGAACAAAGCCAATTGTGGTTGTTAACAGAAATGGATATGAGGGCGGCCACCGTGATAGATCAGAGTTTGACACAGTCTGGTCACCCACACGGCCGGTATTTTGCCCCTAATTGGATGGGTTTCTCTCGAGCAAAATTCCTAAAATGACTCAAATTGCGGTGGTTCCACTCGCTTTTGCAGCGCGAGATGACCGCTCCGACACGCACACGCGCACACACACATACACGCGCGTGCTCGAGGGGCCGGCCGCCGCGGCCGCCCCATGGCGCGCGATTCAAAGGGCCAAACGAGCGTCGGCGAAGCAGTTTTTCACAAAACCACATAACTGCTTGCCGAAGGTGCCGACGGGCGGGGCAGTATGTGAGGAATAATTCATTATTGAAACCTTCCGATTATCGCCCTGACTTTGGTCGGGGAGGAGTCCTATGGGGAGAGAGAGAGAGAGAGGACGGATACAAAGAGTTTGTGTAGTGACTGTATTCATTTAACTCTTTCAAGCCTTTGCTCTTTCTCTCTTACCCTGACCAAGGTGTCGTTTGATCGGTTGCGATGCGCCCGGGGAGTTAGTAGTCTTCATTCACACGCGTTTTCGTGCACGAAAGTATTAGAACCACTTGGCGCATGTGTGAAGGCTGTGGGCGTATCCGCGGAACCTGACGAGGGTTCAGAGTGCTGCCCAGGCCTGCTCGCGATCTGGTCCCTCACCGCTCGCGGACTCCACCCACCTTTATGTACCCGGTCAGCACCTCTCTCACGTGCCGTGCATATTACGTCGGGGCATTAATAACCCCGACCTGGACAGCGCGACAAAAGAAGCGCAGCTCCTACGAGTTTTATTCTCCTGCATCTCCCTGAAAATGTCCCCCTCGCCTCTCTCTGCTCCCCCATAGCGGATAAGGCGAGCGTGCTTCTGTTTATACAATCCGATATGCTGTCCTTTTGGCTCGCAATTTTTTTTTTTCCTTCCACACTGCCCTTTCCTCTCTGCTAGACTTTCGGTATACACCTATCTCTCTCGCCCTGTCGTCCGGCTGGACCAGATCTTTTCTTCGGGACGGATAAAGTGCGCGGTCTGGACAATGGGCCTGTGCGGGGGGGTCACCCTGGTCAGTATAGCAGTAAGGCTGTCGGAATTTACTTCATGCCTTTTCGAAAACTTTCCTCTCTCATTGAAGAGTTGCTAGAAAAAGGCATTGACGTGATCAGTGATCAGCTTCCTAATTTGCTTCAGTTCCCTGCGCTGCGAGTTTTCCTGTGTTAGCAAGAAGCTATAGCGGTATGTTTTAAAATGCACAGCACTATGCTTGCGCTCCCCTGCCGCTGCCACTGTTTGCCGCTGAATTTATATCACCACCGCACTGCATTTATAGCCGGCCGACCCCTCGGTGGGACGTTATGCTTCGGATTTCTCTTATTGATTTTGCCGTGTCAGAAAAGAAGGGGAGCTGGGGACGGTTGTGAGCCTGCAGCCTGCTGCTGGATGAGCGAAAGAAAGGGCGGCTAGCCGCGGTCTAGAACTCTGAAAATATCTGAAACATTACACGATGAAGATTTTGACTCATTCTTTTCGGGAAGAGAAATCCCGACACGACTAGCAGTAACATTTTTTTTGATTTTTTTTTTTAACGCCGGTACAGCAGCATTGTCTGTGCGGATCGGCAGCCGTCCCTGAAATCTAATTAAATGGCATTGTCCATGTCCATCCGTTTACTGACCACTACGTGAGTTCACGCAAGCGAAAGAGTGAGAGAGAAAGCGACAGAGCGACCAGGGGTGCTGGCTGAGCTGACCCTCCCGTAACAATGTTGCGACCCGTCCCCTGCGCTTGTATTGTCCTTCACGCATGCTGTATGTCTGGGTCCTTCCTTGAGGTGTGCTCTGCTCTGGTTTTAGCGCGCTCACACACACACACACACACACACAGACAAGCGCGCTGTGCGACGGCTTATGAAAAACGTCCCCCCCTCCTATTGTCAAGTTTGCGTCATCCCAGAGGACCTTGCGGAATGGGTCACCAGTGCACTGTGCTCGTCTTCCTCCTCTTGAGAATCCCCAGGACTCGGCACGGCAAATCCTAAACCGTGCGTCTTTCACGTGCGTGGGGGTCAATCCTCTATAGGCTGTGTGTGTGTGTGCGCGCGCGCACACACACACAGTATGAACACTGAGTTAGATGCTTCACGGCAAAAACGAGTCCTGGGTTTCCCAGGGGAATTTGCACATTCCCAGGAGGTATCGTTTTTCCCAGGGGATGTCCTGGGTTTTCCAGGAAAAACTCCTGGGAAAAGCTGCTTTTTTCCAGGACATCCACTGGGATTCCAACTCTCCTGGGAGTCCCAGCACTCGTTTCTACCGTGTTCGCGGTGCAATGTTAGACCCAGTTGCTATGGTCACGCGCTCGCCTACCCTTTAAAACCCTTTCTCTCCCTCCTAACCTGACTCGCGACACGTCCCCGTTACGGCGCGCTGGA
The DNA here is from genome assembly GCA_029379305.1 of Frankliniella fusca. Taxonomy (NCBI): domain Eukaryota; kingdom Metazoa; phylum Arthropoda; class Insecta; order Thysanoptera; family Thripidae; genus Frankliniella; species Frankliniella fusca. The sequence goes on along the minus strand of JAHWGI010000219.1, from coordinate 800,884 downwards.
CGACATGTTGCGCACACGCGCCCAGCCCAGCCCAGCCCTGCCCGGCTCGGGCCTCCTGGACCACCCCAGCTAACACGAGCCGCGCCGGGCCGCACCGAGTTCGGCTCTGTTGTGGCGGAAGCGGCCGAACTCGAACGGAACCTCGGCGGGCCGTGCACGGCCGTGCAGCTGCAGATGTTTCTGGACCATTACGCTCCACCCTTCCACCACGTCCTGTCCGGCGGCCGGCCCCCTCTCCCGGGGGGCGGGGGGGAGGGGGGGGAGGGCTTGCATGGGGTGTCGGCCGACCAGGTGGACACACTCGCTCAAGCACGTGCACTGGACCTGTGTGACGGTCAAGGTGACGTTCGTTTTTGGCGCAGAGATGAGCCCCAAGCACCTCACACGTAAGGACACAGAGGATAACATGTGGCTGCTTTTTTTGTCTCGATGGGTAAACAGCTCTGAATTTTGGTTTACACATTTCCCGAATTTTCCTGAAGTTTTAAAAACTTTTCCTGAATATTTCGGAATTACGAGGTGTACAAAAACACTGTTAAATAAAGTGTTTCTTGGCCTAGGGTGTACAAGATTGCGGAAGTGTACAATTGCGGATTTAAACACTTACAAGTGTACAATTGAGGATTTAAACACTTACAAGTGTACAACTATCAATTTGCACACTTGCAAGTGCACAAAAGTGAGTTGCACACTTGGCAGTGTTTCAATGACAATTGCACACTTTTAAGTGGTGAAAGGTTTAAACACTTAATTTAACAGTGAAATTCAGAGTTGTTTCCCCGTCGTTTTTTTTCCGCATCGTCTTGTATATATATATATATATATATATATATATATATATATATATATATATATATATATATATATATATATTTTTTTTTTTTTTTGTTTCTTTACTTTCCCCTTGAGCATTTTTAGATTAGACAGACGAGACAAACGTTGGCGAGTCCATACCTTCCAGGTCGGAGAGGTCCAAATGGGTTGCTGTCGTTTCTTAATGTTCGCGTGGAAAATCAAACAGCAGGTGGAAAAAAAAAAGGAGCTATCCCCTTTGTCTTCTGTGTGAAATGAGAAGATAAAACGCACCACTATGAGTAAGCATGTGAGCACAGCCCAAATTTTTGCATAAGTATCGATGGGCTATCGCTCCGCCCGACGACCAACGGAAGATGTCCTGCTGATCCAAACCAACAGCGCTGCAAAACATTATAGCAGCACGCGAAGAAAACAGCCTCTTGATATCCAAGTAGTTTTGGAAAAAGAGACAGCTGCTCTTATGAAGAAAATACCTCGGAAAATACTGAGTTTCCGGAGGCTGCCTGAAAACCAAGACGAAGTTTTTTTATGTTTGCAAATGCGATGAACAAAGCAATATGACCTCCAATAATAGGGGAATCACTACGAAAAACCATTAACGGCCTCAAAAAGAATCATTGAAAAAACGAGAAAGAAAAAAGCCACTGCAAATAAAACTAAAACCATGAAGAAAGATGCAGAAAAATCGAAAACAAATGAACAAGAAAACTGGTAAAAAAAATAACAGTCAAAAATAGGAAAAAATATCAAAATTTATCAAAATTTATCAAAAAATTACATAAATTTTCCGAGAAAATCATAAAAAAAAAAGATTTTACGAAATCCTGGTAGACAAGGGAGTTTTTATGACAGTGGTAAAAATTTTTGTGAGGGTATAGAAAAACTGCAAGAAACCTCGGTAGTTTTGTCATCATCATAGTGTCTGTCAGAATGCAAATAGCCGCGCGGATCATTACGAGCACCAGTTTGAGACGGGGTAAGGCCCCCGTGCGAGCCGCTCTTTACACAGACGGTAATCCTCCCGAGCCCCCCGGGCCGGGCCGGACGCGTGCCGCGGCTCGGGCAGACGGATACCTTTAGCGGCCCGCTGACAGCCGGCTGGCAGCCCTGCTGCTGCTGCTGCGGGGCCGAATATCTGACCGCCCAAACGACCGGTCCGCTGCATCGCTGCGGCTGGTCGCCAGCCGCCCGGCCCGACCCGGCCCGACCCGCACCGATGGAGATATCAGGACCCTGCGCTCCTATCGACGCCCAGCATCGCACGCCGTCGCGCCGCCTTTAAAAATTACGGTTTTGCCTGAAATATGCGTCCCCAACACTTTGACGGTCGAAGCCATGACAGTTGAATCGTTAATCCAAAGGACCACTCTGCTGCAGTCGAAGAGGGAAGGAAAACGGGAGAACGAAGCTGAGATGAATGTGGGAGAGTTGCGGTAACAGTCGAGTCGAATGGTCAACATTGACGACGACATAATGCAATATTACAGACATTTTTCCAACATTTTATGAAAAAGGAAAAGAGATTTTTCTTGTAAAATAGTTTTGCACTGGGGCTGTTATTTTCATTTTCTTTTTGATTTTCTTTTTCCGTGTGATCGATTGCAACACGCAAAAGACATCTCGCTAACGCCCTTCCCCACCCTTATCAGTCGCAGACAGATCAAAGCCGTCAGAGTTTTGCCACACACCTTTTTGCTGCGGCGCAGTATCATGGCAACGTTATCAGTGACTGGACCAGACCGTTCGGATGACGAAAAAAAATAATCACTAAACCTTGTGATAGCGCTGCAATACCCACTCCAAAATTATAACGCAATCGTCGCTGATTCGAGTGTGGTGACTAGGCTAGTATGGTGACATCGTCGCTGATTAGAAGCATGCTATCAGCATTTTTCTTATATAATAGAAACCAAATAAAAAACAAAATGAAGTCTACAATGGACCTTTTAAGTCACAAGAATATGACGAACAGTCAATCACTCCCAGAAGGAGTAAGTCCATCCAGAGGGGAACATACACTGGAAATCCAAGTGTACGAATGTCGCACACCTGCAGGTGATCGAATGTATGTCGGACACTTGCAGGTGAGCGAACGACCATTCGTACACTTGTAGGTGTGCGAATGACCATTCACACACTTGTAGGTGTGTGAATGACTATTCGTACACCTGCAGGTAACCGAATGGCCATTCGCACATTTGCTGAAACCCATGGAAAGGCCGGGCTTTCTAGGTGTGCGAATGAAAATTCGCTCACCTGCTAGAGTGCAAATGGTCATTCACACATCTGCAAGTGTACGAATAGTCATTCACACACCTACACGTGTTCGAATGTTTTTGCTCACCTGCAAGTGTGCGACAAACATTCACACACCTGCAGGTGTGTAACATTCGAACACTTGGATTTCCAGTGTAGTGACCCGTCCAGGCACGCGGTCACGGATCACTGCTTGTCCACCTCAGGCAGCGTCCGCCACTCTCCTCCTCAGGGACACACGGCTGCCAGCTCCAGCGTCGTGCACTACAATGCATGAAAGCCAGAGCCCTGCCCTAACCTTGCCCAACGGGTTCTGCTGGGGTTGTCGAAGCAACTGGTCGGGTCGGAGCGGTGGCGTGGCGCGGGGTGGTCGCTGGTCCTGTCGCGGCTGTTGCTCCTGGGGTCCGCAGTGCTCCGCTCCACCACCAGGGCGCAGCACCTCATCGGCAGCCGCAGGCCGCAGGGCACCGCAGGGCTGGCCGGTGCACGGCCGGGACGGGCAGCGCTTGGTGGCTTGGAGGCTGAGGCAGCACAACTTGTTGCCGCAGCAGAGAGTTGCAGAGCCCCCTGAAGGTTCGGTGAAACAATTTGGCCTCGCTTTAGGTCTTGCGAAACATATACGAAAAAAAAAAAAATAATCTTGATAGATAGGCTGTTCTCGATATCAAAGTTGCATGCCATATTCTGCGCTTTGCAGTCTAAGAAGTATTTGTTGTACGCTTTCTGAGATTATCTCGAAGGCGGAATCGGCTGTATGCGTAACCCGTCCGGCTCAGCTGAACAGCCTCTCACATCACCCCACCGCAATACGCCTACTGACCGAAAGAAACTAAGACTGGTGCACGTCCGTTTCAGGAGCCTGCGTCTGTACTTTTCTGGAGGAGTGGTCCAATTGCGGCGAGCTCATGTCATTTCCATGGTCCGTGCCATTATCAACGACGGGCCGTGAGGCGGCGCGGCGGCGCCCTCAGACCAGTTTATCTCATCGGCCCGACCCTGGGCTGTGCGGCCCCGGCCGGCCCGGCCCGAGGTTCTCAGCCCTGCAGGGATTATGAGCCCGCCGGCGGGACCCTTCAGGTAGACGGCCCAAATGGAGCTTGGGCGCGGTGAGGGGGCGGGGGGCGGAGGCGGGCAAATACAGCCTCACGTGTGTGTGTGTGATGGCGTGCGAGTGAGACGGTGGACGGTCTGCCGCCGGTGAGAGGGCGCTAGAGAGAGAGCGAGGAGCGGGTAGCTCGGGGGTGGAAGAGGGGAGAGGGGGCCGCAAAAGCAGCCCCCTCTCAGACACGCGAGCCGAGCCGAGCGGCCACGCGCCCGCCAGGACAATTGTCGGCAACCTTCGGCTCTGACTTCGGCAGGCCGGGTTGGGCTCGGGGCGCGCGCCACGCCGCCCGTGAGGCCGAAGCCGAAGAGCCGAGCGGCGAGGCGCGGCGCGGGCGAGCGGAGCGCGGGGCGGGGCGGGGCGGGGCGCGGGGCGGGGCGGGGCGCGGGGCGGGGCGGGGCGGGGCGCGGGGGGTGCAGAGGACGGGGGTCCGGAGACCGGCCGGCCGGCCGGAACGCCGCAACGCCGCCGTCTGGATATCAGTCCCTTACCGACGCCGGAGCGAGCAGCACCACCGGAGAGCTGACCCTCCCGCCCTCCCCCAGCACCCCATCCCTCAAGACGTCGAGGTCGACGACGACAACCCCTGTGGATTATTGTGCAGTGATGCCCCTGTGACCCCGTGGGGGCCCAAGTGACTCAGTGTTGTGCATCCGTCCTCGACTCCTCGCCGCCGTCATGTCGACTGCCGTCATGTCCCTCGGTTCCCTGCAGCAGCACCGCGCGCTCGTGCAGCCCGCCAAGAAGATGGTCATGATGCTGAGTCCGCCGGACCATCCCCAGATCGTGCAGCCCAGCAACGGCGCCTGTGTCATCGTGTCGGCCAACAGCGCCTACAGCCCGCCGCCGCACTTCACCAACCTGGACACCGGCAGCGTCAACAACAACAACACGGCCAAGGCCAAGAACAATAACAACAAGGTGAGCCGCGTCAACGGCGGCGCTGTGCAGAAGGCGACGCCGCGCACCTCGGTGGTGGTGGCGGCCGCGCCCGCGCCCAACTCGGCCGCCGCGGTGGACGCCCTGCGCTGCAAGCGCCGCATCCAGTTCACGGGCGCCGGCGCCGCCACCTTTGGCGGCCACCAGACGGCCTCCGTGCAGAGGCGCAACGCCCGCGAGCGCAACCGCGTCAAGCAGGTCAACAACGGCTTCGCCACCCTGCGCTCGCACATCCCGCCCGCCATCGCGGCCGCGCTGCAGGAGTCGTCGCCGGCGCCGTGCGAGCCGCGCGGCAGGCAGTCCGCCAAGGACAAGGAGGCCGCCAAGAAGCTGAGCAAAGTGGAGACCCTGCGCATGGCCGTCGAGTACATCAGGAGGCTGCAGTCGCTCCTCAATGAGACGGGCGCCAACAACGAGAACACCGACCCCGTCTCTCCCGTCAACGTCAAGACCGAGTCCGTCATCATGCCCGGTGAGTACTTCTGAGACGGCTCTGCAGTATCTTCATACTACCCATAAAAAAATTAAAGCAAGTCCGTAAAATTATTCGATTAATTATGATAGCGTATTTTTAGAACACATACGCTTGCGCGAGTTCTGTGTTGCGGTCGGGAGTCGAACCCCGGTTGGTGCATTCAGAGATGGGGCGGGGCGGGGCGGGGCGGCAGGGTCGGCCGCCGGGTCCAGAGGACGCTGCGCTGCGCGCAGGGAGGGTGGGGTGGGGCGGGGCGGAGCCGCAAAAGAATGAGCCGGTTCCTTCAAGCTTCACAGAACTTTAGGGTCTTCTGCTACCTGGGCCGCTTTTTCATCACGCATACTCACACACGCGCGCGCGCGCTCACACATTCTCGCACTCACACACACTCGCGCACACACACACACACACACACACACACACACACACACACACACAGAGTACGGCGATCCCATGCGTCTTTGCTCGTCTGACAAGCAGCTCCTTCCTTCTCCTCCCCCTCCTCTATCCGCGTCGCTGTAAAAGTGCTTTCTGCTCCGCACAACTTTTTTACGGTTCCCACACATTCGCAGCGCAGTGCGTAAATCTGCCCCGCCTCTGCTCTTCGGTAGCTAGCGCCGGGAAATAGCTCTAGTCCTACAGGACAAGGCGGCAGTAAAAACGCGACCGGCGGGTGGGTCTGCTTCGACGCCTGGAGGTGGAGACGGCCGCTCCAGGACGCGTCAGGAATAAAAAATGAATTGGCGGGAGGGGGGGGGGCGAGGAAAGAAAATTGAACACACACTGGAGTTAAGTTGACGCTGTGTGAAAGTGTGTAAGCGCTGGCAGGCCGATTTGCAGGCTGCGCCGCGCCGTCGAGAAAATTGTAGAAAGCATGGCTGACGTTCTCTTTTCACCCCAATAGACTCACCCCACGACGGCTACGACGCCGACTACGAGACGGCCCTGGCGCTGTCGCAGTACAGCATGGCCTCGACGCCGTCCACCGCGGCGCACACCATCACGAGCACGGCGACCATGGTGACCCTGGGCGGCCCCCACCACCACGGGCACCACCACCACCAGCAGCAGCACCAGCAGCACTTCGTGTCCATGTCGCCGCCCTGCTCGGATGCCGGGTCGGCCGGGTCGCCGACGCCCTCCTACGTCTCGGACGGGTCGGCGGGCGCCTCCTCCACCGGGTACGCGCCGCCCACCTTCGTCGCCCACGGCGGCGCCCACCACCTCCGGCCCGGCCACCTGGGCCACCCGCCCGCCACGCCGCCCGACTCCACCGTCTACGAGCCCATGAGCCCCGAGGACGAGGAGCTCCTCGACGTCATCAGCTGGTGGCAGCAGAGCAACTGAAGTGTGATAACAGAACCGGTGAGTTTGCCTGCTTTGCTCTCTTTATTCCGCTCACCAGCGCTCCTTCATATTTCGTATGGAGACAGGAGATTGCGTGCTGTAGTAAAACTATCTCGCGGTATGAATTTTTTTCTTTTTTTACGATTCGTGTGCACAACACGCCGCCCCTTACGAAACTTGCTCTAGGGGCCTAAATGCAGGAGGCACTGCCAACGCCGCTGCAAACTACTCGCCGCGTTCGTTAGTGTGCGAATCGCGCGCGTGTGTGTGTCTACCGGTTCTCCCGGCCAAATGTCTCCCGCTGATACGGTTTAGCCGAGCGAGAGGCTACGCCAATCATTTTGGTCGGTCTGTCTCGATGCGATAAGGCGGTGTGGTAGTCCGCCACCCTGGAAAAAATATAACGAGACGTCATAATGAGTCATTTGCGGTCGGCCCTCTATGCCCCGGGTGGACACCAGTTACCTCACACCCAGCCGCGCTCTCGAGAGCTACGAGCGGTACCGCACGCTTTGGGTTCAAGCAATGCGCGATGTGTTCATTGAGAACGGCAGCAGCCCTTTGGGTGCGCCCGCCCCGCCCCGCCCCGCCCCGCCCGGCCCCGCCCCGCACGGGAAACGAGTTTTGCAGCTTCTGCATCGCCATTCGGCTCACTTACGCGCCGTGAGAGATAACAATCCCGCACGTATGTGTGTGTGAGCGCGCGCGCGTACATTGCGTTGCAGAAGTGTCCGTTTATATCCCCGCGCACTAGTTTAGCTTTGTGACCATCTCACTCATCACCATGCGTACAACAGAGTATCTGTCTCCCTCCCTTCCTCCCTCCCTCCTCCTCCCTCCACCCGCGCACACCGCCCCCTTTGGCAGTAATCTATTTCCGCCGCAGTCCTCAGCCTCTCTTGTGCGAGTGTGTGTGTGCGTTCCTGTGTGTGTGTGAGAGAGCGTGCGTATGTGTTTGTGCACATGTGTGAGTGTGTGTAAGCGGGCGCGTACAGAGCGCACGATCGCCGCCTCTCTCCAGACTGTGCTGTGTGTCCCGGCCAGTCACGCACGAGTATTATTAGGTTGGCGACCCTTTTGCTTAATAATCTCCCACTCATGTGTTAGAGAGAGAGAGAGAGAGAGAGAGAGAGAGAGAGAGAGAGAGAGAGAGAGAGAGAGAGAGAGAGAGAGAGGGGGGGGGGTGAAGTCTCTCCCTATGCAAAGAAGGGAAACAAAGGCAGGCTACGACGGCCCAGAGTAAAGGAGACGAATTCGGCAGGAGTGAGTGGTGGCGGTTGGCCGTCACGTTCTGAGCTAGCAGTCGCATTCTTATATGGTTTCAAAATGCATTCGAGAAGAAACTAAACAGAACTCAATTCATAACGGCAATACCTTTTTTTTTCTCTTTCTCTCGCTCTTTTCACCGTCCGTTTTTTTTTTTAACGGTTACATTTTTCAGGGGTATGAGGTAATTTTTCACCTCCAGTGAGCTATTTTATTTTAATGTCTGTGCTGGCGCAAAATCTCCCCTTCATCCTCTCTCTCTCTCTCTCTCTCTCTCTCTCTCTCTCTCTCTCTCTCTCTCTCTCTCTCTCTCTCTCTCTCTCTCTCTCTGGCGATGAGTTGTGTTACACCGCCGCTCCGCGCCGTGTCGGTCGGAGTGGCCGTGACTCTGGAACAGATGCCCAGGCAGCCGTGAAGACGATGCGAGAAAGAGTTGCCGTCATCGCTCGGCGGGCGGGGCGGGGCGGGGCGGGGCGGGGCGGGGCCGTACCCCGGCACGCGCCCCGGGCCGGGCCTTGCCGGGGCCCAGGGGCTGCGGCCAGCCAGCGGCCACTCTAGCTGGGGTGGCCACATTAGCGGGACTATCGCGGTGCGCGGTGCGCTCGGCAAGTGGCGGGCGTCGCGCGTCCACGAGTGAGCGTCTGCGGCGCCACCCGCATGCCTTGTGCCCTCCCCCCCCCCTTCCTCTCACCTCACGCCCTTTTTGTTTTTTTCGCTTTGTAATTTGCCTTTTCCGGTCGTTTGGGTGCGGCACTCTCTACCCTGATATGCGGCTCGAAAGAGAGACAGAGAGAGAGAACTCGAGAACCAACGGCCGCCAGCGCTGCGGTCAGGCACAGCCATCGCCATCACTTTACGTCGCCCTTTCGGCAGCGTTTGTCACCGTTTGGGCCGCGGGGACTCTATGAAAGGAACGCATTTCCATAAGCGCGGGGTCGTGATGCCATACGTTCGGCGGGATCGTCCGTTTTCTTCCTCTAGCTTACCATTGTAATTGCGTGTTGCTATCTCCCCGTCCTTCGACTTTTCTCCGAAGCGATTTTTCCCCCCCTTTTCAAGTTTGTCACCTTTCTCACGCTGAACCCCCAAATGCAACGAATGCTGCCGGGTTCCGATCGGCAATATGCTGTATCCGTTCAATTTGTCCTCCTGCGGATTTGCATTTATTAATATTTTTCATTTCGACAGTCCCGTATGGTAATACTCAACGTATCGGCTGACCGCTCCCTTTTGATGCTGCGCTGGTTGCCGCTGATTACGTGTTACATTTTCCCCGCGCCGAATGTGCATTTCGTTCCTCCTATCGGTGAGAAAAGCCGTTGGCCGCATCCTCGGGGAGCGGGAGAGGTCCTCGGGGCCTCGGAACCCTCGGGGGCGGCCGTCGAGGCCGTCGAGGCCGCCGTCGTCTGCGCGACGGTGCGGCGGCGCTGTGACCTCGGCGGACGACGACGATTTCGGTCGCCTCGAACGCAGCTCCTTGAGCGTGCGCGCGCGCGCGCGTAAGGCTCGCTGTTCGGACGCGGCCGGCCGTCGTCGGCTAGGTGTTATCGGGCCTCCTCTTCCGGCGGCAAGGGCGGCAGTGGCGGGCCTCGCCAGCCAGTGGCGGAGCAAGGCGCGACCCGGGCCGGCCGGGGACCAATATCCAATCAATATCTGGGTGCATCCGTCCGCAGCTCGCAGGTGCCCGAGCACCCGCGCTGCGACGCTCCCGGGCGGGCCCGTGTTTTATCTGGCGGTTGAGTACGCGGGCCGCGTCCGCGTCGGCGCGACTCGTCTGAGATAGGCAAGAAGGAGGGGAGGGGGGTAGCGTGTCCTGAGGCGGGTCGGCCCGGTACTGTTCGCCGATAGTTTCGTCGGGAGAGGAGATGGGGATGAGTCGCTGCCGGCTCAGCCTTTCGTCTATTCTTCTTGTAGCCGTCTAAGGCTTAGTCCTTATCAAAAGGAGAAAAAGGGAGGGGAGAGTCTTGGCTGCGTGCAATCAAGACGAAAAAGGGGAGGGGGAGATTTTAGGGGCGATGGACTAATGCTCTCCTCCCCTCTCACAACACCTTCAGGCTACCCCCTCCCTATTTCTACTGCTCCACATACAGGGAATAACAATACTTGATTACCCAGCTGGCAGTTTAAAGAAGTAACGGACGGCAGGATATTTACCATGGGCTGGGAAGAACCATGCCATTTGCGTGTAGAACCCATGGTTTCGCCCCGTGCGCCGTTTGCCTTCAGCGCTTTGTGTGAAGTTTTAGAAAGGCTCTCCGTGTGCCACTCCTCCCTCTGCCATCGCGCATCAACCCTTCTTTATTCAACCCGAGTCAAGACAGGTTGGCGATAAATAATAAGAATTTCTCTGTGAGGAAAATCTACGATATTCGCACGGCACATGTGGCGAGATGCGGAAGAGGGCGGGGGAGATGGTGCGGTGTGACGTAAGAGATTCATCTTTTGCGGTACAGGGGAGGGACGCGGACGCTCCGACGTGAAATCATCATCAATAGGGATTGCACAAAGGGACACGGGTCGGGGGGTGGGGGTGGGGCAGGTCTGCACGGTATTCACCCAGGGGGCTTTCTTACACAGACCCTGCGCTTCAATGGCTTTAGTCGCTTCGGGGAGAGAACCTCGACTACGACACATTCCCTAAACCCCCCGCCCTCTTCCTTCGTGGGACCTTATCCCTGGCATTAAAATATCAAAAACAGGGATGAAGGTGCGGCCGGGGCAGACACATACTGTCGCAGTCCTCAACAAAGCACCACGGCGCAAAGCCAAAAGAGTTAAGTCACACGTGCACCCAAACACAGGGCTGTGGAGCTACACACATATATATGTGTATCCTTTTTTTTTTCTCTTCGCCTTTGCGCAACCTCTCAAGGAGTAGAAACCCTTTTCCGCGTGGTCCACCTCCTTACCCCTTCCATCCCGTGAACGTTAGTCATTCCATCCTTCGTGCGAACAGCCTAATGAAAGCCGCTGTAACTCCAGCGGCGTCGCCACCGAGATGCGGCGTTCGCGCCCTCCCGCCGTCTGGCGGCGGTTGGCTAAGCGCTAACGTCAACAGGCATTGTCCTTACCTGGCCGCCAACCCCTTGGCTCCTTGGCGGCATGCCTCACCCCGGTGAGCTCACAGCCGAGTTAGAGAAAGCTCTGCCAGTCGAGGCTGGACGGAACGTGTGTGTGTGTGTGCGCGCGCGCCATTGCATTGGACGGACAGGTTACGGACAAGTCTAGTTGATCAATCTCCTCCTGTGCGTGCACATCGTGCTACCTTCCCTGTCTCTCTCTCTCTCTCTCTCTCTCTCTCTCTCTCTCTCTCTCTCTCTGCATGTGTGTGTGCGCGCGCGCGTCGTGCTGACCACGGCTTCCCACCCCTCTGATTGCCCCCCCTCCCCTCCGTCCTAAGATGCAGTGCCCAACGGTCTCTTGTTGGTTACGAACCAAGATTATTTCGTCATCTAAACGATAGTCAAGCGTAGCGACGAACGGTTTATCTTATGACCAGCAGGTCATTAGCAACGCTGCTTGTGTATTACTGGTTTTGAAACGGGCAAAAAATGCACCGCCCTGCGTTTCAGATTATTTCGTGTTTCTTATTCATTCCCAGTCGTGTATTTTTAGGTCCCCGTTAGGTTTAAAAAAAAAATGTCTCATTCCCTCTGGTGTGTCCAGTGAACCCTTACCAGCTGACCATGCTCCCAGAAAAGCATTCGACATCGTTAGTCCTACAGCACGCAATCTTCTCTCTTGATCAGCAAATGACGGACAACTTCTTCCTGGCACATTCTCTTACCCGAGTCGTTCTTTCTCACTGTTACAGATAGTGTCGCCATTGAGACTGACTGGTCGTGCTGACTGGAAGCCGACCGGAGCAGCAGCATTCGCCCGGAGCGCCAACCCGGGAAGCATTCCTGAGATGCGGACTGCACCTCGCGGCACTCAAAAGTCCAAGATTTGCAACAAAAGAACAGGACGCAACGGAGTGCCTTACATTAGACTTCTCGTTATATTATTCGCTAACAAGACGAGTTGGGGAGGGGCGGTATTAAGTTTTAATACTTTTGTTGGCTGTTTGTTTTTAAAGATATCATTGTTACGCTTCCGCATACACTTGACTAAACCGCCTTGTGCCTTCTTTTCTTACGAAGCAGTCGTAACCGTCTTTTACAAATTCGTATGCCACGGAGAAAGACATTTTATATTGAAATGTGCCTTTTATCAGCGACCAGTCCCACAAAATGTCTTTAGTCATTTAGCCGATGTAAGCGACATTAGCCTCGGTACTCAACCTTGAAATATGCGCAAAATATGACATCAAATCGATGTAAAAAAAGACCTTGATTTGGTGTCGTGTTAGCGCATGAGGCGGCCGAGCGCGCTCACCTCAACATCTCTGTTGCACCTTCGCGTGTGCGAAAAAATTTAGAAAGGCAACATAATGGCCTTCCCGCAAAGATGTAGCTATGTTTTACTGTGTACTGCCGTGCCTTCGCGACGAATCTCAAAGACGAACTTGATCCAGTTCCCTTTGAGGTTTACCGCCCAAGGCACGGTGACAAAAGCGTGTGTCCGATCCATCTCCTGTCGCTTGCAACAACGTTTACCATGGATAGTTGTAATCATCCCAGTGGAAAGTTACCTGCAATACACAAATGTTACTTTTTATAAAGCTCAGCTTTGAAAAAAAATGAGTTTTACAATTATAGTTAAATAGTTCTGTAAATGAGTAAAATACGCTGTTAAATTAAATGAATTACGTCAAACTTGTATATTGCAAGAACAAAGACAATAAATTTTTTAAGTGTACAAACTGATAATGTTGAAAAGAATATAGACTTTTAGTTATGTTAAATCTAGTCAAGACATTCTTGTCTGCATAGTACATTTTGTTTGTAAATGGTGTAGATACATAATGGGCGGCGTTATGCCCTGCAACTATTCTCGGTTGCCAGCTTTGACCAATTTAAGTTCAACAAAACGTGAAGAGATCATCTTACTTCCAGTTTCATATTATATGTCATGCTATTAAAGCTATTTCGTGTCGTTTTCATTGAAAGTATATATTTTTATAGCTCTTTTAGCATTCTCGCCATATCGGTTTTAAATTATCCTTTGAGATGTCGAATAGTTGTATTACAGCGCCGTGAAACTTATATTAAACCATTCCGAAAGATTTTAATCCCGCGTACTCTGATACGGTCTCGGAGGATTTTGTGATATTATGCATGAATCTCATGTTACATGCCCCCCATCTCTAATAAATCGAATCTGTGAACGCATAAGCCTTTTTGTTTGAATTTTGTATTTTTCTACATTGAAATATTTGTTATATATTTAAATAAAATATCAATTATGCGAATTTTTCTTGTTCTCTTTCATTGAGTAGGCAAGGCTGATTTTTTTTCGTATGTCCTAGCCCTATTTATATTTTTTTCAGTCACAACCGAGCAGGACGCTATGATAAGAACCAATTCTGCACACAAAAAGACCTTGACCGGTTCCTGTACCACTCTGAATAGGAAGTGCATGGCCGTTCAACTTACGGTCGCTGACCTACTTATCGCACAAGTTCCGTTTTGAATCACCACGTCGGCGCGTTTCAGATATCTAACATGAGTCAAAAGTTAATAATTCGACTGTACCGGGTATAATAGTTGCAGAGTTGCCTTTTTCGCAAACCAGGTGTTACTCCCGGTATGGTGCATTCCAAATGAAAGGCGATGAGGACAATTTTCAGTGAACAGAACTCAAACCGAACGCGCGGCTCACACATTTCGAACAGGAAAAGTGTTGCCTCAAAAGTGTTTGTCAAAATGACACGACACCCCTCCCCTTTTCAAGAGAGCTGGAAGGACAAAGGCATGGTCACAAAAGGAAACCATACTGCTAAAAGCTAGACAATATAAGATACGCTTCGTGCCTTGTGCCCGGGACGCTCGATATACATCTTCTGTGTGGGATTCACCTCCGATGACTGATCGGCACCGAATAGAAAGACACACAAACCAATTGCAAATTCTTAAAAACCTTTCCCCTTCCCCAATCTGAGTATTTTATATCAATCTAAGTTTTTTTATTCCTCCCCGCTCTCCCGTTCCCTGCGCACAAACAACTAGTCTACTAACCTACAGCCAGACGGCACCTGTAGGTGAAGCACGCTGACACAAATAATTTGTCAGTGATGCGTTGCAATTCTCACGTGATATGTCTGACCACGAATAAAAGACTGCACTGTTGCGGCCAAGGACATATTTCTGTTTCCCGGTGTCGAAGGAAAGAAAAAGATCAGGTTGATACGAGCGATGTGGTTACGGACGGAGCCACCAGGTAAGATATCGATCCTCAGTTTCGAGGAAAGACCCGAAACCTCCTAGTTGCTTGTAGTGTAGACAGACAGCCCCTTGCATCTCTTAGATTTACAAAAGAACGCGTGATGTGTGCGCTCATTGTTATGAAAAAAAACAACTGAAAATTCAGAGTAACTTTTTCAGACTTTGCTGTCTGAAATGAGTTTTCAGATTACTTATTCGCAATATTAAGACTTGAGTTTGAAAATTCATAGCAACTTTGTCCTAATCAGTTCCAGACCAAAAAGTCTGAATGTTGAGAGTATATATTCAGACAACGGTATGGTTTTATTTATTTCAGACTAGATAAGTCTGAATATTTAGTAAATTTATCGTGAATTTGCTACTTTTGACCCGAATTTACGGTACATGACTCCATTCCGAACCTCACATGACAGTCACGCATACTGAATATCTCATATAAATTTACTGAACAATTTGGTTTACAAAAAATACATGGTATAAAAAGTTATAATATAGATTGTGTACCAAACGAAAAAAGAATATTAGTTTAATTTTCCTGAAGATTTGTCCACTTAGCCAAGTAGTCAAGGAGTTCGGACTTCCACACGAAAGTCCGGGGTTCGATCCCAGGTAAAGGTTGGTAAAATATCAACACGGATTTCAATTTTAGAATATAGCAAACAAAAACAGTCTTAAAAATTTTTATTTTGAAACAGAACCTAGATATTCAGACCAGGCTAGGGAACTGACATTCAGACGTGATGTCCTTCCAAGCTAAATATCAGTCTGATTTTTCAGACTGAAGTATGTAATTTTGCTTCCGACTAGTTAGTCTAAATTTTCAGTAGAAATTTTTGTTCAGTGCTGGTACGCCAGTACACTGTGAAAAATTGTCGTACGTTTATGGGAAAATTTCCACAGATTGGAGTTGTAAAATTACGATCACATATCGTAAAATTACAAGCAGTACCTATCGACTTGAAATTCAATTACAAGCAAGAATGGGCTGTCGTAAATTTACAACATTTTTCGTAAGTTGTAATTTACAAAATAAATCGTTAATCTACGAACATATTTTTCACAGTGGTAAGGTGATATTGTTAGAAATGTGTCAGCAAAGTACTTCTGTAATTTAGCGATCAGACAGCCATATTTGCCTCCCTCTGTTCGTTGGCAGTTAATGTAAGAGTGCTCTTAGACAAAACCCAAAAAGAATCACCCGAGAACATTGGTCGGCTGTTGAGGCAGCGTCGATAAGACGGAGTGAACTTGCATGCGCTGCCTGTGCACGGGTGCCGGCCGGAACGCGAGAATGGCGGAAACCGAGTCTGATGAACTTTATGACTCGAGGCAATGGAATGCCTTACTTCTTACCCCGATTTGCATAGAACCAAGGAGCCAGAATGACTGTGACTGCGGCAAAAAACGGCGAACCTTATCACAAGTAGAAAACATAAAAACTGGTTGCGAAGTGCTGTCGAGTTTCAAGTGGCTCCTAATCGAATTTCAAAATCTTCATATTGAGTAACGTCAAGGAAATATCGAAGCCAAAAATAAAAAAGGGGGGGGGGGGGCGGGGAAAATTTCAGCAAGTGTTTCTCCTTATCTCTTGTAGTAACTCATCCTCCAACAAAAACTTCAAAAAGTCGGCCTACCCCCTCCACGAAAAAATTCCCCCTTCCCTTGTTCATTTTGTCTGACGAGTCGAGCATTACCATAGAAACTCGAATTTCAATTTCAATTTACAAAATTTCTGCAATACAGATTTCAACTAGACTTCAGAAACGAATGTACCAGATTACATTCTAAAGGTGCTTAATATTATCGAATTCCCTTCAGCAGTTATTTTTCTGTCGTAAGGGGCCATATGAAACAAAACACGCTCGTTTTCCAGCGATTTTAGAAGGCAACTCCGTTGCCTAAAAATATAAAAAAAAAAAGTAAAAAAAATCCATGTTTCCTCTTTATGTAGCCGCTGTATTAGAAAGCAAACTTCCAGAAAAGAAAAAGAGGCTTTCCGCTGGGCCAATATTTTGCAGGCAAAATAATGAAACATTACTTGCTGCGATTACTTCGGTCCTGTAAGCGCGCGGAATAGAGAATGCGCTCGATCTCTAGCGGTCACCGCACACATATGAGCAGAAATCATGCAAGTGCAAGTAGTTTGTGTGTAAGCGTGTGAGTGTGTGTGTGTGTGTGTGTGTGTGTGTGTGAGAGAGAGAGAGAGAGAGAGAGAGAGAGAGAGAGAGAGAGAGAGAGAGAGAGAGAGAGGCGACGAGGAGGGGGGACGAGGGGGAGGGAGAGCGCGAGGGGTACTGGGGGTGCCTGGCATCTCTTTGTGGGAGATGGAGGGTGTAAGGGGGTGAACAATAAGCGAGGTAACGGCACAAGACTGTCGCGTGGCTCCTGTGGGAGCGAGAGAGTTTCTCTTCATGTGCGTGTGTGAGAGGAAGACGCTTTGTCATTCACGTGTATTCCCTTAGGAGAAGGGGGAAGGAAAGGTCGAAGCGCAGAAAAATTCGCACTGTAGAGGGCTTTACCTAATCTCCAACATTTTTTTTAAATTTTATTCATTTAACTTAATTGCGATAGAAAAAATATTTAATTAACTTTTGAAATGCTGTTACTTCGAACTTTAAATAATTCTAATAGAAAAATGATTTAGAACATTTTTGAAATTCGGTCACATTTAACTTTAAATAATTGCGATAGAAAAACGAATTAATACATTTTTGAAATGCTCTCACATTTAACTTAAAGGATTTAAAATTGAGTCCGCTTTAACAGAATAGCAGGCAAAGGAAACAAAAATAAAAGGGGTAAAAAGGAAAAAGAAAGACTATGTACCTGATTTCGGTGAGTATTTTTTTTTTTTTTCAAATGAGAAACTTGGTTTTACGCTGCCTTGACTGGGGGGACGACTTATGATCATTTACGGAGGACCCCTCATGTGCTCAGTGCGCGCGGCTTGGCTTCCACAACGTTGCCGCGAGTAGTCGCAGTCGGAGGGTTAGTCTGTAAGATAGCGGAGGGGAGGCAGGGAGGGTGCGGAGCACGCTGGGGTGGGTAGGGGGAGCGGCAGCGGAGTAGTGCGGTAGGTTTAGAGGCATGCCCCGCTCAACATGGAGATGGAAGTGCATGGCGAACCGACATCAGCGTTGCGAAGAAAGGTATGAGAAGGGAGCGAAGGAGAGAGCAGGCGCGTCCCCTGTAAAACGAAACCTGTGCAGAACACTGCTCAGCGCGTGCAAATCGTAGCAGAGCCTGTGCGAAAGGTCATGAAACCTGTGCGTACTCCGTGCAACACGCGTGCAAAACCGAGCGAATCTCTGCTCTGAGTGTGCTCCGCGCGTGCTCCGTGCGTGTCGCGCGTGCAAAGGTGTGCACGCCTCTTCTCCTCACTCGAGTCGTCCCCTGATGACCACCTCAACAGAACACGATTTCCCGGTCTCGGGGCTGTGGGAATTCTAGCGCCGAAAACCGTTTTTCTCTGCGACGTCAGGTTCCCGAGATACGAGGACGTACCACGACGTACCGGTAGCTCCGCGCCAAGGATACGTTCACATTTAGGAGGCCAAAGTGACCCTGGCGCCTTTCTCGTTGGGTGTCCGGGACTTCTGACTTCATAATTAGGTTCCACAGGCTGTGGCGCTTCTGTAGACACCTCTCACACCCTTCTGTCACCTGACATTGGAGTTTGGCGGCGTCCTAAAACTGTGCATTCCTGTAAATATGTGGTGTTCAACAGGATCAGACTGTTAAGGACGCCGCCAAACCCCAATGTCAGGTGACAGAAGGGTGTGAGAGGTGTCTACAGAAGCGCCACAGCATGTGGAACCTAATTATGAAGTCAGAAGTCCCGGACACCCAACGAGAAAGGCGCCAGGGTCACTTTGGCCTCCTAAATGTGAACGTATCCTTGGCGCGGAGCTACCGGTACGTCGTGGTACGTCCTCGTATCTCGGGAACCTGACGTCGCAGAGAAAAACGGTTTTCGGCGCTAGAATTCCCACAGCCCCGAGACCGGGAAATCGTGTTCTGTTGAGGTGGTCATCAGGGGACGACTCGAGTGAGGAGAAGAGGCGTGCACACCTTTGCACGCGCGACACGCACGGAGCACGCGCGGAGCACACTCAGAGCAGAGATTCGCTCGGTTTTGCACGCGTGTTGCACGGAGTACGCACAGGTTTCATGACCTTTCGCACAGGCTCTGCTACGATTTGCACGCGCTGAGCAGTGTTCTGCACAGGTTTCGTTTTACAGGGGGTGCTGGAGAGAGAGGGAGAGAAAGAAAAAGGGGGGGGGAGGAGGGGGCTAAACAGGCCAAAACCAATCATACTTCGCACCAGCACGGCACTATTCTGCATCTGCATTGGAATTTTAGATAATGCTGAACGCTAAGAGAAGCAAGGTCGTGATGAATTAAAATGAAATTCTTGAGCAATGAACTCGGGCAGAGTTGAGTGAAAGCACGTTCTCTTGTTCTCCCCTCCTCTTCCTCCTTTTCTCATCTTATTATTCTTTCTCCTTCCGGTCGCGTGTATGTCCACGCGCCTGATGAGCACCCCTAATCTTCCGCGGTAACTCACTCCCTTTCTAAGCCGCGCTCGCCTCCCCTCCCCGCTTCCTTTCCTAACCTTCTTTCACCTGTGCGAATACATAGGCGTTTTAAGCGTTGCTCGTAACAACAGTTAGAAAAAGACGAGGGCAAATTTAGGAAAATGGTAAGAAATACAGTTGTTGACATGTCTCCGTAGGCACATGTCTTGTGAAGGTGCCATTTCTGTACACAACATCAACATCTTCAAACTGTGCCAAATCCATTCAAGACACTACATTTCGACATTTATACGGTAAATTTAGTTACGATCGGGACTAAAGAAAGAAAATAAAAATAGCTGTGGAAAAAAAAATTGAAAAAGTTCTACCCTCCGAATCCGTTTGCGAGCGCGCAAAAAGTTTAAAATCACCCGTTTCACTACCTCTTGCACTTTCACAAAGAGAAAGGAGAGGGCGACAGCAGGGGTAAGAAGCGGCTTCAGATTTCGTGGACTTCAAAAGGCAATGGCCCTACCCTGTTCTTGTAAGAAGCGGAGGGGAAGAAAAAAAAAGGGGGGGGGGGGGGTAGGCGGGTTGAATATTGAGAAGACCGTTGGCTTCGAGGGGTAATCAAGTCCATTTGTAAAGCCAGGGGCTGCTTGAGAGATTCAGTTCATGCTGCGACCTGCGACCAGATCAGATTTTCATCCTTTTTCTCCCTCTTCTAAATGCGTGTGCGCTCTACAAACTCAAGTGTGAGACAGTATCACACTTATTACTGCAGTAACATTGTGTCTCACACTTACAAAAACTATTTTCTGACGTTGAATAGCAATCACGTTTTGGAGAACATGTTCTCCATGCTGCAGCATCAGCTTTGATTTAAAATCCTGGTGAAAACGAGCTACCATGTGATGGGGTTCGGAACAACAATAACAGTAAATAATCGTTAAATAATGGTTTCGAAAATTTATATGGTCGTTGTTGTTTGCGATCAGAACCCCATCACATGGTAACTCGTTTTAACCGGGATTTTGAACCAAAGCTCATGATGCTGTTCTCCAAAACGTGATTGCTATTCAACGACAGAAAATCGTTTTCGGAAGTGTGAGACACAGTGGTACTGCAGTAATAAGTGTTGTACTGTCTCACACTTGAGTTTGCAGAGTGTGTGTTTTTTTCTAAATCCTTTACAAAAGAGAAAAGAAAAACATCTTTGATTTGTAAAATTGTTGCTACGAGATAAGTAACGATCTGAGTTGACTTGCACAACTCTCTCGATGAGGTACTGCCCGAGAGGGGTGGCACATACATAGCATTGTGCCGTGGTGAGGTGGGTCAGTGCAACCCATTGATGATTCCCAGTAACCTGTTGCCGCCATCATGTGATGGGAGGCGTGCCCATCCGCACACGCGATACTGCCAGCGACGTCGAATATCGAACTCGAATCGAACGGATCCTCATTTGGGCGAATGATAGACTGGGTCAGACAGATGTCTGTAATTTGGAAATAAGGTCCTCCGGCAGCCGGGTCGGCAGCGCCGCTCTCCGCCACGCCCCGCTCGAGGCCCAATAAACTCCGCCAGTTATCGGGAAGGTCCAGGTCGGCGGACCATTTTCTCCACAAAATCAGCTACAGCAGTAGTGACAGCAGCCAGAAGCCGGCCATGAGTCCCCAAGTGAGGTTCATTCATAATTGCAAAAGTGACGGGTTTGCTGCTGCCGTGATCGTATTCTCCAACTACGCACAAATCCTTTTCATTACAACTCGCTCACTTCGAGTGGCTTGCGGCAAACATAATCATAGGCATTGCCACTGACATACCTGCCTCGAGCACAGTCAGGGACATAATAGAACGTAAAACATTACGAAATTAGCCCTCTCTTAAGCTAAAGTGAAATTCGTAGTACGCGGCTGTATATGTAATTGGCATTGACTCATGGAAATTCGCGCAAGTGGACACTGGTACTATTGTCCAAGTTTGACCAAAATCAGGCTCATTTATAAACTCAGGTACGAGCGGGTGCAAGGCCGCAGGCAAAGAAAGAAGCCGCCGCCCGCCGCGCGCCCGCTCCTAGATCGACAAAGGGTTGAGCATATGCACGATGTAGGCCACGCGGGCACGCGGGCCAGCCGTACCTATACTATACACTTCCTCTGCAGACCCCGCGCGTCGCGCCAAAAACCTCGGGTAAATGACAGGAGTCCCGCCTTGGCGCGCGCGCGGCTTGACGACGGCAGAAACCAACCCCCCCGCGCGCAACAGAACAAAAGCATCCCCTCCCGCCTCCCCGCCGGCGGCTCAGGTACTCTCCCCGGGGAGGGCAGGCGAGGGGATTATGATAGCATGCGCGCGGGAGAGCCGTTGGTGGTGGAAAAAAAAGAAAAAGAAAACTTGAGTCATCCCTTAGGGTGCTGTTTGGAAGGAGGGGCAATGGGGTAGGGAAGAGGTGTAAGGACGTCGCAAAGTAAAGGACACACACCGAGGGGCGTGACAAACGAAACAATCAATTTCGAGTCGTTATCGACCATTCTTCCACCCGGGAAGCAAACGCGATTTTTCGTACCAAGGAGACCCCGACTGCATCCGCCACAATTTGGTAACACAGGTTACCAAGAACGCAAAGGTGGCATGGTTCGTATATACACAGCAGTGTCGTAATCCGTTTCTATCATACTGGGGAAAAAAAAGAGCCGTTAATTATAACATCCACGTCTGTATCTGTGACTGCTTCCGAGAGAATAATTTGCACACGCCATAACACGAAGCATTCCCTCGCAAAAACGTAGAGAGCACGTTCTATTTTTCTCCGTAATCGTATATAGAATTGCTAATCTCACATAAATTGTTCGTGGGGACAAATTCGATCCGATTTACTCTGCGACTCGATAGGGAAAGACAATGCTACGCGTTACTTCCCAATACGCGCGCACGCGCACACGTGGCGGCACAAAGGTTTCGCTATATACAATCTGAACTTCTCCCTCCCGTTTACATCCCCTCCCTTTCATTCCCCAGCCCCGTCGCCTCGTACCCCCAGCACCGTACCCAGCACCCCCTGAAGGCTTATCCAAAAAGGCCATCAACCTTCCACCAGCCCACGGGAGAGCTGCCTCTCTGACCACTGCCTGCCTGACTCCTCCCTCCCCCTCCCCTCCCTATCACTCGCAACAAGCTGAATTGACTCGGAATATCGACGGAATTACAGAGAAAAAGAGAAAAACAAAACACGTCAAGGTACGGTAGGGGTACGCGGGGATGCGGGGCCTTGTCCTGCTCGTGCCACTGCCGCTACACACGTGCGGGGACCACCAGGGTGTTTATGTGTAGAAGCTCCAATAGAAGGGTACACGGGGTTGGGTTGCGCCAAATGTGACCCAGGGACTGGGACCCTGCTGCCTCGCCCTCCGCCACAGTAAACTACCAATCAACATTCTTTGTTGTCTTTGTCCTATTCATTCCCGGAGGGTTTATCACCCTTCTGCTTCTGCCCCACACAGCAGCGGCGGGAGCACGACACCCAAAAGTTACGATACGAAACTTCAACTGGCCGCGGAAGGTCCTGACTGCAAGAGTGTGCGGCAAGGGTGGCCGAACACCTGAAAGGCCGAAAGAGAGATGATAGAGACACTCAAATCCCTCCTTTTATACTATCGTCGGGTTCGATTTCGGACTCGATAGAATTTGACTCTTTTCAGTATGCCCGTGCACAAAAGAGTTCGCGCTAGACAGTCATTTGTTTAAAGTAATACCGTCCACACTCAGGAGAGATTTCACAATTTTTAAAATTATTCTCAAAAACATTCGAAACAATAAAAGGATAGTTATCCCTCGGAACGCTTCCTCTGATCCGTTGTTCCTCCTTGATACTGAGTATCAACACAACGAAGATGTGAGTGAACTTTGCGGTATACGTCGGACATCCGGACCAGGGCGCGCCCAGCGCAACCAGCCTCGGCTCATCCCAGGGTAAACATACACGAATATTATTTAGCCGCCCCTTTTCAGTACAATCGAATTAGGCTCAAGAGGAGCTTTCCTGCGCGGCGTTTGTCACCAAAGCGATTTCTTTGCGCGTCTATTTCTTAAAGTAGATTATAAACTTCCTCTTTTTAGCTTCATCCATCGAAAAAAAAGGGTGCGATAAGCTGCTGTCGACGACGTCACAGCCGTTTAGCCTATCGCAGGAACCGGAAACGAGGTGGAAGGGGGCTGGCGTAAGACCTAGGAGAAGTTGACGCGCCAAACAGAAAAAGGGAAACCTCCTGGACCTGGAATAAACCTTTCCTAAACAAATACAAGCAGGCTTCACGGCTAGGATTTTCGTACAGAGATCTCTCGCAGTTACGGCACAGAGACGGACGGTTCGAACGGATCACGGTCATTTATGAAACCCGCACGGCTGTCTCTCCCACGGGACGTGCCTGCGCGACGCTGCTGCCAATAAGCTAAATCCCGCCCGCGGTCACGTCACTCCTGACGCGCATATTTCCAGCCAGCAGTGCGTCGAATCAGGGCGTGAGCCGTAAAATCAGCGTCAAGGCGTGGCGCAGCGCGAGTGTCGGCCGCCCCTAGCCTCCAGCAGAACACCACAAATTAGTCGACCATCAGGGAAATTTCGCCGGTCGTGCCGTGCATAGGGCCAAATTGATTACACCGACAAAGGGAGGCCTCCACGACGGGGGCTGTGCACAAACCACGTGCGGGCCAGAGGGTGGGGAAGGTAATGAGGGAGGGAGGGAGGGAGAGAGAGGGGGAGAGAGAGAGAGAGGGAGAGAGAGAGAGAGAGAGAGAGAGAGAGAGAGAGAGAGAGAGAGGGAGAGAGAGAGAGAGAGAGATTACATTTAATTAGAGATTACAGTCAAGATTACATTTAACAGTTTCGACCGAGGGGAGGAGGGGGGGGGGACTCCCTTCGAAAAATCACTGTACGGCCCAAAAATTACAATAACATCAAGGAGAAAGATACAGAAAATCGAGGACAGATAAACAAAAAACTGAAAGAAAATTGAAAATAGACAGAAACAGCGGGGGAAAGATCAAAATTAATCGAAAATTTAAGTTTTAAATCAAAAAATAAAAAAAAGTAGAAACAAAAACTTAGAAAAATAATTTAAAAGGAATTTCAAAATTATCATTTTACACATTTTGTATGAGTGATCCCCCCTCAGGTTCGTCTTTGAGAAGTTCTCGTCAGCGTGAATGTGCAAGGTTGCGTGGTTTTGCGGTTGCAGTTCAGCCGGCGTAGAACATACCTTGCATCGCGTTGTGTACCGCGCCCCCACCGCACCGCCGCAGGGCCTGAGTGTGACCGAAGGGTTTGTTTGTCGTGTCTCGATGGGCGGCCAGGGCGGGCCGCTTTGTGTGTTTTTCGCTAATTTGCGCCCAAATGAGGCGGGCCTGTTTGTTTCCTGCGGGGGCGTGCCAAATCGCGTCACGCTCACTTCGGCCCTGCTGTGCGGTCCCACGGGGGAGGTTGGGGGAAAAAAAAAGGACCGTGTTCTCCGAATGCCTTCTGGAAAATCAAAAGTAACGCCGCGGGAACATGGAGGTTTCAGGTTTGAAAAGCTGCAGAACGCAATCCCAAATCTCAGGATTTGCCTGTTCCTTAATCCCGGGTACAACGTTTCTGCAATGCAACGCGGCACACCACACACGTGTATGTACAGCTTTACCAGGCGCCTGCTCCATTTCGGAGTAAAACCAGCCTGTGGCTGACAAAAGAGCATCCGCCCCGGTCCGCTCGCGCTCATGATGGATGGCTGGGGCGGGGCCGGCGGGGCGAGGGTGGCTCAGCGCCGCCCTGCTAATCGCACCCCCGCCGGCCGATCATCGCCGATGTAAACACAACGCGCGGCGCGGCACGGCGCGGCACGGCGCGGCACGGCGCTCGCTGAGATGAGGTGGCGCTTTCAGACGCCCTCCCCCCTTTGATGTTCGCCGCAGGCGTCACCCAGTCACCACCGGCGCCGCCAAGCCACGATAGAACAGCGATCTCGCAGCAGAAGCAGAGTTTTCATGGTTTTCATTCCGGCGGGTACTTAGTTGGACCCGGACGCCTCCGAAAATGACAGGTGTGAGCAGGATAGAGCTATGGCCGGGCTCGTGCATCTCACTCTCACTTGTCGTTTTCGGACGCGGCCGGGTCTTTTTACCCGCCCGAATGAAAACTCTGCTGCGGGAAAGAGCTCTGAAATTTTTGCGCTCATCGTAATTCAGGAAAATTTAGAAAACTTCTGGAAACCCTCTTTTCTTTAGAAAAATCACAAAACTCCACAAAAACAGCAAAATTCAGGGAAACTCAGGAAAATTTTAAAAAATTCAGACTAAATCAGTAAAATTCACAACAGGTTCGGCAAAATTCAAGTGAAAATGAACCATAGTTTAGGAAAAATTCGAGGCAAAATTCAAGTGAAAATTCACAAAAGTTTAGGTAAAATTCAAGAGCAAATTCACAAAAAAAAATGACAATTCACAAAAACTCACAGAAATTCACTAAAATGTCCCCCCCAAAAAATTACAAAATGTGTACACCAAAATTCAGAGTTGTGTCCCCTTCGTTCAAAATGTTCCCCCCCCCCCCCAACACGTCACATTTTTAGTTATGTCCAGTAAGTGACTTTCGTGCAAAGTTCGAAAATATGAAGAAACAAGAAGAACTCCTGCCTCTCCCCACGTAAAGCAGCACATATGCCGCCATCACACAGGAGAACAATATCATTATTCAAAAACAAAAAACAAAAGCAGAAAGGCACAGACGCCGCCGTACTTGTTTAAATATCTTGTCACTTGGCGGCGCGCGCGCCTGGCCGGAGCCTGTTATTATATTACGATTTACTGACCGTCGCCACCTCTGATTTCCATCCCCCCCCCCCCTTTCCTCCTTGAATGAGGTATATGCCTCGATTCGTCCAGTAAGTCCCGCTCCGTACCGCCTCTGGCTCGGATCTCACGAGGAATATTCTTTCCTCCTTGTCTTTCTGCCTCCTCACGTCGCATATTGTCGCTCTTTATCTCACAGGCCTACATTGCTGGCGGGCTCGGCGGGAAGCCTTGGCGTAATGTTATAGAGACCCACATATAGCGCGGTACGTACCGCGCGTTATTTATACCCTTCGTAGTGGAAAGTTATTAGCTAGGCCCAGATCGAGATGTTCGAAGCGAGATCGCGCGTGATCGAGAAAATGCGGAAGTGCGCGCAAGTTTCAGTCCTCGAACGAACATCCCCGTCTTGCTCACGCGTAATTTTGGTAAGAAAGCGCAAAAATGGCGAGTAACGTTTTGCATATACCTTGAGGAAAACGACGAAACTCGAAATATTCTCTCGTCTCACCAATACCACGTGTCTCGGCACACCCTATGCTCTGCACCTCGCCACGCCACGCCATTTCACGGGCCATTGGAGGCCGCCGTACGCTGCAGCGAGCAGCGGGGCGGGGCGGGCAGCCACCCCCCGAGCACCCAACCTCTGACCTTGCAGCAGCGACGCCCATATGGCGCGCGTCACACACCTCGTCTGTCACTTCACGACCCGCCCCGCTCGCCAGAAAACCTGATATCTCCGTGATGGAGGGCTACAGCGGCTACGCGCCGGCCGGAAGTGTTTGCCTCCATTGTCTCCCCTGTGGCTCCAATCGCAGAGGCGACGACGGTTATCAGTGGGATGACGTTGGGAGCGAAGCTGACCACCACCGGGTATAGGTGTTTCGCCGCGGCGACGGCTCCAGAGGTTGAATAAGGTTGCATAAAGGTGCAACGCAGTTTGAAACGGTCGCGCTGCTCTACTGGCCGTCTATTCT
Organism: Frankliniella fusca; assembly: GCA_029379305.1. Lineage (NCBI taxonomy): Eukaryota > Metazoa > Arthropoda > Insecta > Thysanoptera > Thripidae > Frankliniella > Frankliniella fusca. Next base: position 774,037 of record JAHWGI010000219.1, on the reverse strand, counting down.
GAGACTGGACGGTACGTTTGTACTTGATTCAAGAGAGGTGCAGCGCCGCCCCGGCCGGGCCCCGCCCCGTCCGCACCTCGGACGGGTTACAAGCCCATTAGGCACAGGCTGACATAATGAAACGGACTTGTCTTGGATAAGGCATGTTGTGGGCCGGGCGTCGTGCTTAGCCCGACGCGTACTTCGTGGAAAATTTATATATTCAGACCCTAGAATACTGTTGCACGCCGGCAAAAACTCTCTAGTTTTAAGCAGAACAAAAAATCTAGTAGTATGCACATATCGTAGGTCTCGTCTTTCTCTTAAAACTTTCCTACCAGGCATCCCTTACAGTTATAAATTCAAAACTGCTCGTCTCTCTTCCGTCTCATCCGAATCGCCAAAACCCTTTTTCTGTCTTTCCCTCCTCATCGCACTCAGACCTGCCGCCGGGGCTTATTCGGCCGACCCGTGTTTTGATTTGTACACATCATCAAATTAATTCTAATTTATGATGTCTGAAAACTGGCCCGGGGCGCTGTTGTGGGTCAGACAGTCGTCCCGCGCAGACCGTCCATGAGAGAGAGAGGAAAGAGAGCAACGGTGACGGAATTTATTACGTTTAATTGTTTCGGACGAATCTTGGCCTTTACTTTTGGAGCAATTTCCTTTCACATACATAGCACGGTAACCTAAAGTAAGTGATGCGGGGAAAAAAAAATTACAACTCAAACTTAGACGCATACGGTCGCCGATCTACACCAGGCGTTATCGGAGATTCTCCTTTAAAAGTGTAACAAGACCGCCGACAGTCTGGCGGTACCGTTACCTCTCCCCACGTCGTGGTGCATGCATAGTACGTGAAATATTCTGCTGGCCCCTCCGCCTTTTTTGCCCCCTCCACTCCAATAAAAAGTGAAAGAATAAGGGGACCCACTTTTTTTCCTCACACACCTTTACTTCTCCACTCTCCTCCCCTCACATGGTACATGAAACTGAATCAGGGCCACGGCAGGAGGAGGTCACCTCTACACTATCTAGCAAAAGTGTTGAATTTTAGCATTTTCGCAAAAACTTGAGGTGAAAAGTTTTTGTAATAACTTCTAAGATTTCTATATGATAACGTTCGTTTTTTTAAATGCACAGACCAATCACGAACCAGGGGCGGTTTGAGGGGAGGGGGAGGGGGTCATGTCCCCTCCCCCCCTCCTCCCCCGTCGCGTCCTGGATGCAGCCTGAAAGGTAGGCAATATGAGGTGCAAACCCCCTGTATGTAGGCAGCCCACATAACATGGTCCCTCCCGTCATCCGGACTCAAAACCGCCCCTGTGAAGGCCGACAGGCTGCGCGCAGTTTCATACAGGCGAAAATCTCCCCAGGATCAGGAAGCACGCCCTCTCCGGCAGGCGGTGACTTGAATGCAGAGGGGTCACTCGTCAGTCAGATTAGCTCTCACATTGAATATTTCCGTGGATTCGGTCACAATTTTTGCATCGTAAGAAGATTACGATATGTATGCGATAAATCGCGAGCGCAACAATAGCATATTAATGCAGGTTAACTTTTCCGAAATCCCCGCGAAATCCATTTTTATCGCATTACCAGAGTGACCAGTACGAAGCGCAGAGCGCATGCGCTGACGGAGCCCCTCCGCTCTATGAATGAAAAGCAATTCTAAAAATTATACAATTGTCCTGATTTTTTTTTTTTCGGATAGAGAGAGTCCGCTCTTTATATGTGGACATATGGCAAACGTATCCGCGGTCCGGTCAGGGGTCACAGGAAAAGACTTCCGCCACATACCTGAGTGCAACTTTCCGTTGGGCTATATAGGATTCTGCACTCGGGGTCCATGACTGCAAAAAACTAAAGCAAAGAATTGTGGATGCAACTGCCCATCACGAAACGCTTGGTTATGCTACCTTTCCGAGTAGAATTTGGCGAATTATAAGGAATGTGTACGAGTTCACGCAAGAGGTTCAGGGAGGGGAAGAGATGGGAGAGAGAGAAGGGAAGAGGGATTGTCGGAGAGAGGTAGGCGCGCGCCTTCCTATTATGCGACAGAGACGGACAAATAAAACACGTGGTCGCACCCCCCGGCCCGACAGCATAGACTGCGTCATCTTCGAAATGTATCAAAAAGCGGCAGCAGTAGCAGTCGGGCCGGGGCCCGGGCCGCGCCTTTGTTAAATGCGAGGGCGGGATCTCGATCGGCTGCCTCCTCCTGCAGGTTCTATCCGTCCCATATCTCCCCGCTGCTGGTCATCCCCGATGGGGTGGGCGGGCGAAAGCTAAACCGGGGGGGAGGGGTCGGTTTTGTCCATGCCTCACTAGTCCGTGCCAAATTTTTTTACGATCCTCCCAAGACGCGCGGCGGCGCGGTGTCCAAGGGTCCAAGACGGCCAGCGATATTCAGAAGTTCTTGCAGTACTCTGAAAAAGAAGAAAAAAAATCATCAAAGAATAAAGAATAAATTCTGCTAAAAGTTACAAAAAATGTTTTAACTATCTTTGAAAGACATCCAGTAAATGCAATAATTGTATGCATTTTATACGAAAGGTTTCAAAAGTCCAAATATTATGTTGTTGTTTTAAATTATATTGTATGGCCGTTAGACGATTTACAATGTTGGATTTCATTTCTCGAGTGTACTTGCTCAGGTGGTACAGGAGGGGATCCCCAGACAGAGGCGGGCTGCCACGCCACCCTCCTGCGCACAGTCAAGGCGCTCCCACTATGTCAACAGCATTTTTGTGGGCAGGCCTAAGTAAAGACGAACTCAATACGGAGCAGGTCGCGCCGTGCCACACCGGAACCGTTGCCGTCGTCTGTCTGTTTGACCTCCCACGCTCGCTGTAAACCGGCCAGGCCAGGTAAGGGGCAGGGCATCCCCATTCAGAAAGGTAATTCAAAAAGTCAAAAACCGGGATCTCAGCGGCGCTGTCCCATTCAGCCCGCACTCATTGCATTTCCACAAAGAATTTTTACCTACACGATAAAAGTCATTTTAAAAATAACGGAAGAAAATATTTTGTACACAAACATGCGCTATTGGGAAAAAAATTTGAAGAAAATTGAATACTAGTTGATTGAAGTTCAAGTTAATTCCTCCACCGGCTCAAAAAGACGGTCCCCTTTTTAACGCGCGATATTTAGCAGTGGGGTGGATTCGGAGAGCGACACATCCTGGTGGCGTGGACTCTTCCGTTATCGAGGCGGCCGTGCTGTCCTGTCCTGCTCCTTACCTAACCATACACGCTGTGTGCGCAACGGTAGTCTATTTACCCATCGCACGTGGGCCCGGCCCGCCCGCCCCGCCCGGCCCGGCGCGCCCCCCGGAAGTCCTGGGCTGGTCCTCTTCCCTGTCTCCCTCCCCGTGCGACCCTGCCCCCGCCCCCGCCCCCGCCTCTCAGTGCACAGAGCGCGGAGAGATGCTACGCCGCCACCACCACACTTGTCCATTTACCGTACTCCCCTCGACATTTCCGATATCAGACAGGGAGTGTTACAGTTCTGATTTTTTTTTCCACGGCCGCCAGTCTTGGTATTGTTTCCACCCACACCCCCTCTAACTCTCTTCAATTTCGATGCCGCTTTTTCCCCTGACTCAAACAAGGAAGCGCGGAGCATTCAGGCCGGATATAACGACAGGAAACGAACCGCTACACGTCCGCTCGAAGGCGCGAATCTCTTTTCAGCGCGATTTAAGAAGCTATAGTGCAATGGTAATTTGTAATCAAACAAAGGGCTGCAAAGCTAGAGGAAGATTTCCCACAGATCCACGAGTAAACACTGAGTAAAAAAAAAAAATCTGACCCGTTCTCTTCCATTCCTGCGCACAGCTTTCAAAAAATAGAAACGCTGCCACCGAACAAATTTTCCTCCCCCACCCCTCTGAATTTGCTATCACGGAATATATTTTGCATAGTGCCAAGAGAATAAGGAGAGGGGGTTGAGGTAAATGCCCGGACCGGCCCAGACGGTCAAGTTGTAAAAATAATAAAAATTGACACTTCACTGGTCGACATACGTCTGGTCGACGAGCGTCAGGTCAGGCCATAACTCTGCTCCACTACCATTCACTGCCGGTGCTGGCCCCGGGCCCCTCCCCCTGGAGTGGGACTGCTGATTTCGATACGGCTGACCACTGTTGCCTGATGCTGGCCGGGGGAACCTTTCAATGACCTAATGGCTCGGAAATTTTAGAATCTGCCCTCGCATTGTAAACGGCGGCGGGGACTGTCACTGCATCGATATCACTGTGAGACGTACCCTGCAAAAGTCACCGAACCCAGAGCAAAATCAAAGCCTTAACCAGGATATTTTTATTTTACCTTGACACGCATCAGCAATTACGGTAAAATTGACTGGACTGTTAAACCAAGTGTCGAACTGTTCAATGCTCTTAAGTGTGCATAACCATGTTTTACACGTGAAAGTGTTCAACTCAACAGCCAAGCTATTGCAACTGCTCAACTCGACGGCTGTGCACTTGTTAGAGTTCGACACGGCAGTTGTGCACTTGCAAGTGTTCAACTCGCCGCACAACACTTTCTTCGTTGAACACTTTTAAGTGTATAACTGTCGAGTTGAACACTAACAATTATAAAATTAGCGAGTTAAACACTCGGAAATGTTTAGCTGTGGGTTGAACACTTGTACATGTAAAACTGGGAGTTGCACACTTCCAGGTGTTGAACAGTTGCACACTTGGTTTTACAGTGTGGATACCGATGTCCACTGCCCACTCCGTGTCATAGCTACAAAAGAAGATTGCATATTTCAAAATTTCTTTTTCAAAAAACTTACTCCTAATTCTATGTTTTCCTGTTTCTTTCTCAATGAGAGCTGCTTTACATTAGGGTTCAGATATGTTTCATGTTTCATGTCATAAAATTAGATTTTTTTTTTTCAACTGAGTGTTGCTTGTCTACAAATTAATCGCATAACGTATCTCACCACTAGGAATTCCTTTTTCTTTTTCTTTTTTTGTGCGGAGCCAAGCGACTGTGAAATTGGTTCGGAGGTGGCCGACTGCGTAAGTGTGACTTTGTCGCTTTGCCATAAAGTGGGAGGGGCACATCATCGCCAGTCGTAGGCGGCGGCAAGCACGCCGTGGGGGAGGGGCTGGGGGAGGGGCCGAGCCGGGCGGACGCTGCGCGCTGCGCTCCCCAATCAAAGGAATGTTGATGAATAGGGCGACTCCGCGCGCGCGGCACGGCGCGGCTCACAACACGCTGAATCCGGGAATGAGCGCAATGCCGACCACAACGGGAGCATTTTGTCATTTGTGAGGGTAGGTCAAATTGTGCCGCCGAAACGGACGACGGTCCCATACCCGAAGTGCACCGCGAATTAGCGCAAAACGCGCGCGCTTATGCGACAAAAGACAGGAGCGAGGCAGCAAAAGCGAGGACTTTAGTTCCGAATCTATGCAGAGAAATTATCAGACGACTTCGGGACACCTCCACGCAAGTGTACTCGAAAGTCGGCGGTGACTGCAGTGCCGGCCGCGCGGTAGCGTCGCCACCGGCGCACGACGCGCACCGGGGAAAACAAAGGGGGGACCCGGCGAGACATTTTGGATATCAAAGATAAAGCCATAAATCTTACGAGAGTCAAAGGAATGTCCCTCGTGTGCATAGGAACAGTATGGCGCAGTATCTCCGATCTGTGATCATATGCAGATGCCTTACCAGCCGCTGTTCTAATTAAGAAAGCGAGGCAGAATTATTTTTTATTTGTATAAAATCGAAGGTCTGGTTCGATAGATATCGAAGCAGGATTTAAAAAATAAAACAGGAGACTGTGCAGACGGGTTCGAACTTGTTATAATTTACGGTAAAGGGAATAGTTTTGCGCTTTACAATAGCTACAATACAGATCGGTGTACGAAGTTTAAGAAAAATTTTCTTCTTTCAGACAGTGCTCCAACCTACGTAATAGGGCGAAAATTAGAAAGCCAAGTTAAGTTAACCAGAGCTCCCTTTGCATCTGATGACTATTCATTCTCGCTCCCTAACATTACTGGGGACCATCTCCACCCTCATTCGTATAAAATAGGGAAAGGACAGAGTTCATTCACGAGAGATGCGCCCACGGGCTCTCGACTACTGGAATCCATCATTTTGAAGTGTTGGCCGCTGGTTGCACCTGCGGTCCAGCGGTTACCGCAGCACGTCCACCCCCTCTCGGCGCGCCGCTGACAAAAATCTACATAATGTGAATGGAAGAAGGCCTATCGCCTCGGATATCACGTAACTAAAAACGCCAGGGCCCCTGTTTAATTACCCCCCTGCGCGCATTCCACCCTCGAGTCGCACTGCTAGCACCGCCGCGTACGAACTTGTTGAGGTAGGTCTCCACCCGACCCAGTCGCAGCCATGCTGGAAAATCAGATCGACTACGTCCAGTATGACAAAATCACGAAAGTTATAATCACGATCGACGAGAAACGTTGCAAACTTTTATCAGAGCATCTTTTTGTGAAGTCCCTTCAAAATTCACGACATAACCACCCGTTATTGCTCAGATGTGCTCTAGCCAAGGAGCGCACTCCCGAGGGAGTAACACGTTGATTCGGAGGCAGCCGATGGTCCAGCCCATCGCTCAGCCCGTGGCCCGTAGGGGGTGGACATCCCGGTGTTTGTTTTCGAGCGCTGCTATCACCCGCTATCTCCTCTCGTTTGCTTATAACAATTATCCACCCCCGGCGGCAGTGCACCCCATCATTAGCCAGGACCCTGATTAGTGGGGTTAAAAAGTGTCACTCATTCGTCTGCCGGGGGGCGATCATTTGGGCGAATGCCAGGAGGACACGTGTTCTCCGAGGCAGCGCGGGGGCGGGGCGAAGACGGGCGCGCGCGCGCACTTTTCCCCAAACCCTCTCTTATTTTATTTTATTTTTTTCATCCATACCTCGACACGCGTTTGTTTGCATTGGCGTCGCGGCCTGTAATTAAATGGTGAGGTGTCCGCTGCGATCGACTGCGTGAAAAAATTGTGCCTCCTCACCATATATATATTTCTTTTTATTTAGTCCCTTGTAAGCACCATGGGGGTTTGCGCACACGTGCACGTCCAGCCAGCAGGCGGCAGGGATATGGCCGAATTTCATCAGTAGGCAGTGTTGCTCCAGGTAGCCAATGCCATGAACATAGCGGCCTTTTTAGCTCGCAAACTTTATTTCCGTACATTAGAAAGATGCGCTTAAAAAAAACTTTTTTTTTCCAAGGCGGATTTACGTGACCGAACACCAAACGTCCTGTGTGGGTGGCGCCCTGGGTACAACCGGCTACCGTGTGACGACTGTGGGCCCCCCAATGAGGCTGTTTTATCTCCCAATTATGTTCCCTAAGGTAACCCTGTGCGCCAGGGTCAGGGACTCCGCCAGGAGACACACTGTAACAGTTACGAGCGCTGACCCGACAGCAGCCGAGGGTGGCCCGACCCTGACCCCCCACGGGGGAGTGCGACAGGTAGGTACGCGGGGCGCCCCAAGCAGTCAAAGCGCTAAATTTATAAGGGCGCCAGTGGATTATATGCACAGGTCTGATGTCATAAATGTGACTTAAGTTTCTGTCGTCGAAAAAAAAAAATGTTCCGAACAAAAAATCGTGAGACAACCAGAAACGGATAAACAAAGGCCTTTTCAAAGATTGTTATCGAAGAGGAAAAACGGCAATAAACGTGTGCCCCGTCAAAAGCCGGGATTTTAAAGTTTTCCCACACTGGAAGCTGACCAAAAGCAGGGAAGAATGCGGTCAGTGATTGTCAGCTTCTGAGTTGGCACGCCCATGCACCTGTGCGGGTGGTGACGGTGACCGATAAGGGAGGGGGTGACGTCATCGAGCCCAAAGCGGCGGCGTGTCGGCGCGCCCCAGCAAGGTGTTTCCACGTAATTAGGCCCCCTCACCTGAGCACGAGAGGGTTCACGGGGGCAGAGAGAGAGTGAGAGGGGCACTGAAGTGTGATGCGGCTGACTCAGGCAGCGCGAGGGACGAAAGGGGTGCGGGTGACTCGGTAGCAACCACAACTCAGGACACAGCGTGTAGCCCTGATCAAATACTAACACTTTTGCTGTCAAACTAACGAGACTCATGGACTGGAATGCCCGTGATTAGCCCGGCGGCAGCAGCAGCAGCATGCAAGCGCCGGCCGTGGAATGCAGCCCGGGCTCAGACGCGCACTACTCGCGCTTTCGTGGGAACAAATCAATCTGAGATGCGATCGACTTGAGGCAGACGACCAAAAGGACACAAATCTTCAGGTAATGCCTTTCCTTCAACCTGTAGTACGACAAAACTTTAATCAAATCAGAACGGTTCAAGAGATTTTCCTCTTTTCAGATGGCACTTATTACTTGCACTCAAGTAAAACGTTTGGTTCAAGGGAAAAAAAAAGAACCGAACCCAAAAATCTGTTCATGCTTGACACTTCCCCGTCTCTCAAAGGATGCCGCCGCACCCCTCTTTCGAATCAATGAAGTGAAGCCTTTCGTCTAGCCCTTCGGCCTTCGATTTCAATTTCTAGATCCACCTGCCTCCGCCGACGCACCCACTCTGCCCTCGATAATGACGACGCGGCCACGATGCTGATGAGGTCGCGCCACGCCCCGCCACCCCCGGCGAGAAAAGAGGAGCCGCCGAAGGGGGTGTCACCGATGTCATCGACAGGCTGACCGCCTCCGGCCGGGCCGGGCCGCCCCACAGGTTCACAGAGGCACCGCCGGCACCGCCCGCTCGTAATATGGGCGCTTTACGAGCAGAGACCGACAGCGCAAAGGGGCCACCGAATCGAATGCACGGGCAAATAGTAGTCTGCTTCTCCGTGACTCCATCCAGACGCGATCGCCTCGCGTCATTAGCAGATCGCGATGGTGAGATAAGGTCGAGGGGGACACAACTCGGAAATTTTTGTACTCCTCGTTATTCAGGAAAATTTAAAAAAAAATGAGAGAAAAATCAATACAAGTAAAAAGAAATTCACAAAAATTCAAGTGAAAATTCACAAAAATTTACATCAATTCTTAAAAAAATTCACAATTCACGAAACGAAAACTCACAAAATAAGAACAACAAATTTCAGAGTTGTTTCCCCCTCGGATAAGGCGCGGCCAATGCCAAATAACCTTTGGTTGAGAGTAGGAGTAATGGAAAAAAAATATTGTCAGAATAACGCTGGTTCGTCTACGAAGTGGGTCATGTGACCAGACTCCCCGTTCATGCCCTACTCGGTGGGGATGGACCGGCGGCGCTCAAATCGGTTGTACCTGCGGTCTACAATGCCTTCCTCTCATATAGGCTCATGTCAAAAACACACGGAATATGGTTTTTGTTTGATCCGTGCGGCGGGCACAACAGCCGCGCTCACGCACACACCAACTCGATCTCTCTCCACAACGACCGCCCAAGCTCAGACTTCTGGGGGTCCTTATGAAAGCAGGGCAAACCCAAGCAGCCCTCGCATTTACATGATAAAAAGCACGCCGAAAAACATGAAGCTGTGCCCCCGCTTGGCTAATTACTTTTCCTTTATCTGCGTGCGTGCGTGTGTGTGTGTATGTGTGTGTGTTGCGGTCAGACAATAGCGCACCACAAAACAATGAACCGGTACAGTGGCGCGGAAGAGCTCCAACGTTTTGCTCCCAGCCCTCAAGACATTGGACCACTGAAGATTCACTCTCCCGTTTTTCGAATTGCGCGTGTTCGCGACCCGGCGGCACCAAACCCTACAGCAAAAACGCGTATGACCATACTGGCAAGGCGTAAGTACGTAGCGCATTAGAAAGGAGACCTCCGTGTGGTTTAGCCCGCTCCTTCTCAACCCCCCCCCCCCACACACACACACACACAAACACTGCCTTTTTTTCACGGGGGAGGCGGATGAGGGGGAAACAACGCTGAAATTTCAATACACCTCGTAATTCAGGAAAATCAGAAAAAAATCACTAAATTTGAGGTAAAATTCAAGCAAAAATTCACAAGAGTTCACAAAATTTGAACACCTAAATTCAGAGTTGTTTCCAGCCTCTCGGAGGAAAAGGAGGTGGGGGCAGAGCTGCGCAAGGATATTGTTATGATGACTAACTGCGTTGCCGTGCGGCGGGTGTGATTCTGGATCAGATAATGTTCGGGCCGGGCCGGGCCGGGTCCGGCGGCAGGAGATAGTCGATCTGGAGCGCTGCCGGTCCTTGTCTCTGCAGCTACCGTAAGCTCGGTGCACACGCGTAATGCATGGACAGAGACGCCTCAGCCGGTCGATGCAGAACATCGCTCCCATATGCCTCTGTCCTTGTCGCACTCACGAGGGTGTCTCATCTAGGGGGTTGGGGCTGCTCCATGAGTGTGACAAGGACAGCGGCGTAAGAGCGATGTTCGGAATGAGACGGCAGCGTCTCCCCTGGGCCCGGCGGGCCCGGCCCGGCCCAGCCCGGCGGCAGAGGTCAGGTAAGCCAGGCAGAGACAATGCGGGACGAAAAAACTGAAGCGCTATCGGCTCGCGCGCCCCGCCCCGCCCGGCCCGGGCCTGGTCCACGATGGCCATCATTGATAACGCGGAGACCGACGGGGTGGGGGTGGGGGTAGTCCTCCTCCTCCTCCTCTTCTCGAGTGTATAGGCTCCGGGGCGCCAGGGCAACCTCTCTATGAGCAGCGGCTGCTCTGGAAACGCAAGTGTGTACTTGAATGCAGTATTTCCTGCATACCCACATGTATTCAGGAAAAACTATGTCCTTCGTCAAAAGTATGCAGGAGATCCTGTGTACTTGGTCAAGTATGCAGGAACCTGTGCAGTGTTGCCAGACAATTAGGCAAAACTCCCGCCCAATACACCTGTGCGTAACGGGATTGTATCTCCGCCTGACTACTAGGCAACTCCCCTGCACTCGTGCACATACGTTGCCTAGTGGGCAGGCGGAGATACAAACCCGTCAAACACAGGTGAATTGGGCGGGATTTTTGCCTAACTTTCTGGCAACACTGAACCTGTGTACTTGACCAGGTACACACTAAATCTCCCCCATAAATGTATGGAGGTTTTAGTGTGTACCCGGTCAAGTACACAGGATTTCCTGTATACTTGTCCAAGAACACAGTATTTCCTGAATACATGTATAGGCATGGGCATGCAGGAAATACTGCATTCAAGTACACACTTGCGTTTCTAGAGTGAGGGTGCACTGTGGCCCATAACGAAGGCTGCCGAAGATCCTTGCCGGTGAAATTTTAGAAACAAGAAAGCAAAATAGATCGAGCCTCTAGCACGATCGCGGTAATGTACTTCCAAGAGTCTACGTCGCAAAAGCTCTTCAAGTCGGGTTGTATCGCGCGCCCGTATCTTCGCATCAATGTTGCCTCTGGTACGGCCCTCCTGCGCGCGACACTCGCCGCCCGCCGTGCTAAATCATCCGTTTATGCCGTGCTGACGCGAAATTTGTAACGGCCGAAATGCTCCAGTTGTTGGGGGCCGAACGGCAAGTTTGTTTTGAGCGCCATAAAGACAAATTTATCGTTGGCCTCCGGGCCCGCTGGGCCCGCTGGGCGCGAGTCTGGGGCGCCCGCCGCACCGCACCGGCAGGAGAGATGGATTGGAACAATGCCACCCTGTCCCGCCGGCTCAGCACTGCCCAGCACCCCGTGTCGGACCCAATGAGCGCAGCGTATTAATTATTGCCGCCCAGTTTACAAGAAATCACCTTTTCTCCTCACGGCCTGGTCGCTCCCGACGCTTCTGGTGGTACAAGCCTCCACGTTACGGTACAGTGGATAGAACCGTACGTAAATCAAACATATCCATTCTGAGGTGAGTCCACTACTATTCCGCGCTCTCCTCCCCGAGCGACCTACCTAAATGCCGACTAAGTGCGGTCGACCTTACGGACGCTACCTATACGCCTGCTGTCCGTGTTCCGCTACCGACTGGACGACGAAAACATGACGTTCGTGTAATTTGTGTGGAGGATCTGCCGCGGCCCAGACGCCCCATTCATAATGAAATGCAGCGGCCAGACGCCTCGCGGGATTCCAGGCACTCGAGAGCAATCTATGCAAACTCCTTATAATTAGCTACGATGAGAGGATTCTGATTTGAAGTTGTACAAAAATTAAATTATTGATTAAAAAAATAAGGCTGAGAACTAATGTTTGAAACTGATTGTGGCTCTCGAACAGTTCCAATTTATTAAAAGTTATTGTATTGCCCGCGCTTAGACAGAAAATTTTATAAATAAATTGTAGTCCTTTCAACGCGAATAAACTGAACGTAAAGGGTAGTCTTCTGACTTTCCCAGGAGCCTCCAAAACGACACCGCAGGTCTTAAAAAAGAATTACTGTGTCAAGCGGTATCTCTGGGTGCGAGCGCGGGCTTCTAAAACGCGCACCAAGACTAGCAGCATGCGCGGCTTACGGCTCAAACATATTTCACAGATAATTTGAAACCCCTGGTTTTATCTTCCTCCACGCTGGACGGAGGCTAAAGGCCCCGCGCAGGAGTCGTATCTGCGAGTGCGCGCAGGGCGGGGCAGGCCGGGCCGGGGCGGCGGCAAACAGCAAACAAATTCTGGAAGCGCGCGAAAGGCGCAAGTGTAAGAAATTGCAGTGGCGATGCAGCGGTCGAGATTAGCGGCGGCGGCCTCTGCAGCAGCCTCTGCAGGCGGCTGATGGCGTGATTGGTCGCATGTTTCGACTGCCGATGGAGATCACAGGCGCCGCCCCCCCCCCTCCCCCTCCATCTCTCTGCCGGTCGCACCCACGGTGCCCCGCGCCCCGCCCCACCCCGCCGCGGTACCTCTCCCCTCTGCTCCCTCCACCGTCCCTCTCTCACCCGATGGGGGCGACAGAGACAAATCCGACCGCGAGCTGGACCCTTTTAAAACACCACGCAATCCTTTCGGTGCGAACATATCAAAACGGTAACACGGTACCCTTTCTCTCCCTCTCTCCCTCCCCCTCCCCCCCCCCCCTCTCTCTCCTTCGCACACGTTCATGTCTCCTTGCCGCCTCTTTGCCGCAGCTGTAGGTAGGTACGGGTCACAACAGTGGCAAAGCCGCTTGCGACAAAGCCCGCGCGCAGCCGCGAACAAGCAGGCAAATTTGTTCCCAGTCGTCGGGAGATTTTTCTCCGGCCCTCTCTCTCTCTCTCTCTCTCTCTCTCTCTCTCTCTCTCTCTCTCTCTCTCTCTCTCTCTGTCTCTCTCTCTCTCTGTCTTCCCGCTCCGCACCCAACTCCTCTCTCCTTCCCTCCCCCCCTCCCTCCCTATCTCCCCTCCTCCCTCTCGGTCTCTGGGCGCAGCGCACAAACCCGCGAGCAAGCAAGGAAAATTAATGGCAACTCGGTTCAGATCAACGGGGCAGAATGCCGTGCAAATTTCCTTCAAAGCAGCAGCCGGTCCAGCACACACACACACTCACACACACACTCACACAGAAACACACACAGAGCCGCACGCACATTCACCCGGGGGCAGACAAGCGGACTCGCAAGCAAACAGACAGACAGACAGACAGACGGCGGACGGGTGGTTGCAGTTCCAGTAGCCGTGCGTGCAGACTGCAGCAGCAGGCCGCTGCGGCCGCGCCTCCTTGCGTAAGTGAGTGGCAGCGGGAGCCACCGGGACCGGGACCCGGCCAGAGGCGGCCATTCAGAGAGCAGCGTCATATGAGCGAAACGAAATCAACTCGGAATTTAGGTGCACAGATTTTGTGAATTTTATTTCGTGAATTTTTAATTGAATTTCTGTGATTTTTTTTAAAGTTTCCTACATTTTTCTGAATTTTTCAGAATTTTTCTGAATATTCCTGATTTTTTTTTTGTAGAATTATTCTGAATTACGACGTGTACAAAAAATTTCAGAGTCGTCGTTCGCCTCTGCTCGGGATATGAGCCGCGCGCTGCGGCGCACTCGCCCCGCTCGCGCGTGCAAGTCTCCAATCGGGCGCGCGCGACAAACTGAAATGTGTGCTGTGACAATACCAATCGCGTAAGTCACACGCGTCAAAAAAGAGTCCTATGGTTTTCCCAGGGGGATCGCCAGAGTCACAGAGGGGTTATCAGTATTTCCAGGGGATGTCCTGGGTTTTCCAGGCAAATCTCCTGAAAAAAAAGAAAGAAAAAAGCAAAAATTCGATGACATTCGCTTGTATTCCTACTCTCTCACGACATGTCTTTGCCGTGCTGATTTGCCGATGACATTAAAAAACGTAGTTTCACGGTAAAACTTAACAATTAAAACATTTTTATTAATTTTTTTAAGTTCAGAGATTATTAGGCACTGAAGGAGACGTGCTCGCAGCACGGTGGAGTGGAGGTGACCGGTGGGTTGCCTACCTCGCCGGCGCTAGTACGCGCGCGCACACACGCATGCACAGGCCAGGAGGTGGCGTCGGGTGAGCGGGCGGGTAAGTGTGTAGGGGAGGGGAAGAGGTAAGGGAGTGGAAGAGGCGGAGAAATCATTTCATCACGAGGTGCTGCTATCATTTTACGACCAAACCACCGGCCAGTCGGGCCGGCCCCGGCCCTCTGTGTGAGCATGTGCCGCGCACTTGAGCCCCGTCTCACGCCGGCTGCCCCGCCGATGATCGACGTAAACACAAAAAGAGAGACATTGTCCTCACCCTCGGTTTGTATCGAATTAGTGACCATATTCTTATGAGGGGTCGTAAAAAAGATTGGTGTAATAAGGTCGTTTACTGCGTGCGCTACGCACACACCCTCACCTGCAGCTGAGCATACACAGTCAGAAGTCCGGTAGAACTTTAAAACGGCAGAGAACGGGAGGAGTGCAAGAAGAGGGAACCGTCGGGAAACTGTCGGCGGCCCGGCCGATCCGTAACGCGAAACAAAGTTTCCGGTACCGCAAACCCACCATCTGTGCTACGAGAAATTAAATGACCGATAGTAGGAAAAAATTGCCTCCGCCTTTCGAACAACGTCGAAACAAACAAACTTCTTAACATTTCCTCGTCGGATGAGTTGAAATGTTACGTCCGTTCCGAATAGTAATCATTGTACCGCGCTATGCGGTCCCTGCGTCGTGGGCTGCCATTGCGATAAAGAGAAGAAAGAGTAACGATGCAGCAGAGAGAGAGAGAGAGAGAGAGAGAGAGAGAGAGAGAGAGAGAGAGAGAGAGAGAGAGAGAGAGAGAGAGAGAGGAGAAGGGAGGGGGCAGAGAGACAGACACGAGGAGCGCGCGCTCTTTTTGAGCGAATGCGGCATTCCGAGCGGCGCACGCACGCACGACGGCAGCGCACTCTGCGACTGCACCGCGGCCATAGCAATAAGCTAGCCAACGCCAATACAGACATTCCCTTATTTTTTGTTGAGACGATATGATGAATGAATCAGAAAGAGAGAGAAGGACCGAGCGACGTTGTTGATGGAGTACCACCACTGACTTCATTCACTAAGCGGGCACAAGGAGGGTGAGGCGGGTACGTCTCCCTCTTTCAGCGACGCTAACCGCCCCGCTGCTGCCCGGTGTCTCGCTCTCTCTCACTCGCCTGATGTGATTGCCCCCAATAAGAGCTCAATAACAACACCGCGGCGTTACTTTGTCGACCGACGAGCTGTGAATTACCAGCGTGGTCAAATGCTTCGAGCAAAAAACAAAAAACAAAACAAAACAAAAAAATCGTGTATATGCGAGAGGTGATTTGGTTTACTAATATACTGCCCTGTTTTACAGACTCATCTAGAGCTCATCTCGGAAATCGATCCAACCTTAAAATTATGATTCATTATTTATTTATTTATTATTTTATTATTTTTTTTTTTTGTATTTACAAACACTTCTATTTCTGAAGGCAGTTCTGATCAAGTATTTTAGTGCATTAAGGGTAGGATGCTTTCCGCATGATTCAAGTCGCCCAATAACGACAGAGCGCAGGACACGCGTCTAACAAGTCCACGGATGCGCACACGGTCTGTAACTACGTAGTCAGAATCACGGAGATACGGCGGTTGTCTTCGCGGCGCGTCGGGCTGCGGCGTGAAGCAATTTGGAGCAGCAGCAGCAGCGCTCCTTTTATTTGATCGCGGCCGGGGGACTTTGCAGCGCGAATCGGTCGCATTTCCACCTCGTTTACACTGGTCGTATTGACGCGGCCACCGACGCCCTTCTTTATGGACTGCGCACCGCGCGCACCTGATTTTCGGCCGTGTAGTACAGCGTTCGAATGCGGAGACCAAAAGAATGACGATTTATCGGTTTCGTATGTGCATTACATAGTGCCCAAACAACCCTAGACACAACATATTGATAAAAAAAAAAAAAACACGGCGATCGAGGATTTGAATGTTTATATTTAGTAGACTGAAATTATTTTCACATCCCTCGCTGTCATTGTATTACCAGTCATTTACATACTTATTAATATAAAAATTATTCTCCACATGCTCAAATGACGTAAATTGTTTGGGTAGCTTTACGTCTGTACGTACACTGATAATCCAAGTGTTCAAACCTTCAACACTTTTAAGTGTTCAAATACCATTAAAACATATAAATGTGTTCAACAGAATTGTTGTACACTTACAAGTGTTCAATTAAGAAGTTGTGCACTTAAAAGTGTTCAACTCCCCCGTTTTACACTTCCTTAGCTCTAACGCACTGTATCGGAGAAAAGTGCAACTGGGGAGTTCAACACTTACAAAAGCACAACTTCTGAGCTGAACACTTTTAAGTGCACAACAACTCTGTTGAACACTTTTATTTGTTTGAATGGTGTTTGAACACTTAAAAGTGTTGAAGGGTTGACACTTGGTTTATCAGTGTACTCATCAGAGGTGGCTTTGAACGCTAACAAGACAGTAGGGCGGCAGCCAGTGCACCATCATCTAAATGCATATAGAGCGTCGTTCGCTTGATTGCACGACAAAAAGAAAAATAGAAACAGAGAGGGAGAGTGGGGGGGGGGCAATACTGTGCGTGAGAGCGAGAGAGACGCGCGGCGCCGGTGCTGACCTAGGCAGGCGGCCAGTCGACGAGATTAGCTACATATACTACACGCCGAAAAATATTTCATTAAGGCGACGTGCTTAAACAGGACGCCGCTGGTCCGTCGTTCTCACCTCGTAAAGGCGCGGCGTACTTAAGTGTGATTATGACACATTACGGACAGCGCATTACCGTAATGAGAGCGCCGCTAGGACGCCACATAAACCTCCTGGCTAACCAGGGGGACCGCCGCGCCTCGGGGGATGTCTGCCCGACAAACAGGGGGCTTACCAATTTTAAAATTTAGGGAGCCTCCAACAATAATAGCGGTTTAAATCGTTCAACACGTACCTGATGAGGGTAATGTTAACGAAAGCGACCATTTAAATTTAGAAGCGTGCATTCCGAGGCCCACGCAGTGCAACCGTTTCTGGAAGCCCCTCTTCTTCCTCTGCCGCTCTAGACCCACCCTCTGTTGATGGTAGGGCACTCTCACTACCACCAACGCTTCCGTACTTAAAAGGGTGGGAGGCAGCACCGATCGAGATGGAAAGCTGAAACCGAAAGCATGGGAATGGGATCTATCGGAACCCAGCACGAATTTGGGGCCTACTTGAGTCACACCACGACTATCTATAAATCAAAACAAAACAAAAACGCAATCACAGCAAGGTTTGAGCTGAGAACTCTTCCAAAGCTTTACAATGCCAGTACACTGGAAATCCAAGTGTGCGAATGTCGCACACTTGTTGGTGTGTGAGTGTTCATTCGTACACTTTGGGGCGCAACTCTTTGACCACCACTTAAAATATAACTTCTGAGGTCAGCATCATCTCCGACGTAACATTTCCTTTCAAACAAGCTCGCATGTGATAGGGTTGATATTGTTACTTTACCATGGACACTCCCTTAAATACAACTTCAGACAATAGGGTATTCAGCTGGAACGAAACCGGAACCTAAGTAAGAAAAGCTCGACCGACAGATCTGTTTCCTCCTGGGCCCGGATTGGTCAACGGTGACGTCACTGTAGCGATCAGCCAATGAGCGCGAAGGAGGAAACAGAGCCGACGGTCGTGCTTTTCTTCTTTATGTTAATCCCGGTTTCGTTCCAGCGGAATACCCTATTGATTTGATGAACATATCCACTTCAATATAAATCGCAACCCTATCATATGCGAGCTCGTTTGAAAGGAAACTTTACGCCGGAGATGATGCTGACCTCAGAAGTTCTATTTCAAGTGGTATAGTCAAAAAGTTGCGCCCCCAAGTGCACGAATGGACATTCACACACCTACATGTGTACGACATTCGTACACTTGGATTTCCAGTGTATACACTTTTGTAAGCATCCGAATTTTGTCCGCAAGTACACTCTGCACTTCTTTCGCATCAAGGAGAAGGGCGAGAGGGCAGGGAACGGGTCGAGGTGGGACGGAAACCCCCCGTCTGAGGCTCAGCCTCTCAAACCAGACTGCACCAAAAAACTGCCGGGGATGCACTCTTTCCGCGCGTGTGATCTGTCACTGGGCGGGCGACGTTTGTTCGATGCACAAAAAATATAATAACCGCACACTGTTTAACTTTTAGTATTCTTTCGATACTTTACCTCTTAGCTTAAAAGAATAGGATTCTATTCTCTTCTGAAAATACTACGGGCGCGCAGTCTTTTTTCTTTCTTTGTTTTCGATAGCTGCACCCAAAAATCCATTAAGTTTAGTGAACCAAATTCAAAACCAACCAAATTTTTGCTTTATGAACTAAATTTGAATTGATTTGATCAAATAATTTGATATAGAGTTGATCAAAGTTCTGTCTGTCCCACAATACTTCGTTAAAAACGAGGGTAGTAAAAATTGGTCGGTTTCTGGTACAAAGGTTTGTCCCCTACAACCCCTATTTGGTCGTATCAACTAACTGGCTCTCTGGGTGTACCCTCTTATACAGAAGCCAATGTGAAACAGGAGGTCCGCACTAATCATCTCATGGCGGTGACAAGACTCACTCTGGTTTGACGTTAAAGGCCGCAATGGTGTGAACGTCTGCCGCATGGCAATGTTAGCAGCGCTGGGGGTGACGGGCGACGGGGACACAGCAGCGAGAGGGCAAAGGCGGGGCGGGGCCGCGGTGCGACGCGAGCAACCCGTCTCGCCTTACGCAGGCCTAACCCGGCGGTCCCACATCATGTACATACAAGGGAATGTAATATTCTGCTTGAAAAATCTGACATGCAGCAAAGGGTCATCAACTCCGATATCCCTCCGTCCACGAGATAATATTACCTCAAATATTACATTGATATTACCCATGTTAGAGGTAATATTACGTTGATATTACCCATTTTCCCAGGATTATGACGTCAGTACAGTAATATTGGTGTAATATTACCAATAATAATTGTATAGGCTAATATTCCATATTCCTCCGTACACGCCCAAGCGAAGTTGACGACCCTCTCTGACATGCAGCCTGTCTTTCGTGAATTACTCAAACGACGAAAACAAATGTGATTCTTTGGTCTATATTGAACATAACTCTGAAGAACGCTAGTTTTCGGGTAAATCTGACACTTGGTAGTACACGCCCTCCACGTCGCTGAAACCACACGGCATCGCCGGGGGCGGGGCGGCAGCACCCTTGTTTCCACAGTCACTCTCCTCGGTGTGTTCGAGTGGATTATTCGCAAGTCGCGAATGCTGCTTTGCTCATAAAAACGGACAGAAAAGGAAAAGGAAGGTGTCAAACCGCGCGTCACACGGCAGATGGATGGCCTGTGCGACATCACGCCATATATGTGAGGGCACGGCAGCGCGGCAGCGCGGCCGGCGTGCGGGTCGCTTTGAGGCCCGCCGCCTCTCGAGATGCCTGAACGAGTTCGATACCTCGAGCCGCGAGAGAGAGGGAATCCACCCCGGTATAATTAGATCGAAATTCTCGCGTTTTCTCGTTAGACAGCCCATCGGGCTCACCGGCCGCGCTTCAACCGATGTTCCCCGCCAGACCGGTGGAAAAATAAAAGTCGAGATCATCGAGCTCCTAAACTCGCAAAACTCCCACCGGGGCGCTAGCGTCATTCCGAATGAAATAAGCGATTTAGAGGCCTAAACGGCGGTATTTCACTCTATTTCGAATCTATTTTCATGGTGAACAACAATCAATCTCTTCACTAATTCACTAATTGTGAATTGAAGTAATTTTTGGTTAATAGAAAGGTTTATAACGCTTCTTTCATTCCAGCGCCCCGGTAGGAGTTTTACGAGTTTAGGAGCTTGATAATCTCGCTACAGACTCGCGCACAATCGACCGTACAATCAAAATCTTGGCAAGCGCAGAGCATGGGGTCTGGATAAGCTGCAGTGACGCCCTCTGGCGCTGAAAACTCAGGCCCGAGGGGTCGCCAACTACCCCTAGCCGTGTACGAGGGAATATATATTACTAGTAATATAAGTAATATGGAGGAATATATGGTAATATAGAGTAATATAGAGGAATATATGGCAATATACAGTAATATAAGGTAATATATAGAGGTAATATATGATAAGTGAGCCAGTAATATATAAAAAATTAAGGCAAAATATTTATGGTAAACTTGGGAAAAGGCTGAAACAACTTAATTGGACTAGAAGTACCGTTTGAAGCAACCGAGCGACATTAGAATTCTGTACAAAAGTCACTGTATTTTAATTTTTAAAAACATGTCAGTTAATATAGTACAACTTGAGAAAAATGCGGCCTCAAATATAGATTAATTCGAACACAGAAACATATTTTGCTAGTACTGTAATTATCACTTTTAAAATGTCTTAAAACAGACAAATTTAATAACCCAATACTTAAACAGAGATATTATAAACACCGTTTTTTTAAAAATACAGCTAGAAGCACGAGACCACCTTTAAAAAAAGATATCTGATCCCCGACGAACGCTTAGGGGCCATCCCTAAAGTACGTACTTGGCCGAAGGGAAGGGGGGAGGTCATCGAAAACGGATGTTGACGTCCGTGGGACGGAGGGGTCGCAGCAGTTCGGACGTCCGTTTTTAATCTGTAGGAAAACCGGAATGCGCACGCAAATTGAAAGAAATTGAGTAAGTTTTGGGGAGGAATAGGCCAAAAAGGAAGTCCGAAAGTGAATTGCAGACGGACGGTGACGTACATGGGGGTGGGGGGGTGGGGGTGGGGGTTATTTTGGGCGGACGTACTTTGTGGATGGCCCCTTACCTCAAATCCATTGCAATATCGCTGTGTGAAGTATGACAATTTCTGCGCCCACATTGTCGACCAGGCTTTGCGCATGCGCAGGCAGCAGATGGTTCTTCCGGTCCTTCCCCGTGCCCGTGATGTCACTTATCTCATTACGAAGCAAACCTTTCAATTTGATTCTAGGAAATCCTTTTGTAACGTTACACGACGTTACAGTATGGAAAATGATGAAGCAAGTTGTTGGTAATATAAAAGTAATATACGGTGTAACATGCAGTAATATACGGTTATATACAGTAATATACGGTAATATACAGAAATATACGGTAATATAAGGTATTATGGGGTAATATAAAGTAATATATGGTAATATAGAGGAAATATAGTCCCGTGTACGAGGTAATATGGGAGTTGGCGACCCCTCGCTCAGGCCGTAATGACTAATAGGACAGGGGACGCGTAAGCGAACGCTTGCCTCGAGATTGAGGCGGCTACGAGTACGGGTGGTCTCCTGCTTCGCTTCCGGTTCCTGTCTAGAGGTGTCGCCTTCCTTCGCTTCGTCGTCGCGACCAGCCGGGAGAGTCACGCGACGAAATCTGCGCGGTCGCACCCTGAAAGCGGCACTACGTTCCGAAAATGTAAGCGAAACAAAATATGTTTCAATTTCCATTTTCAGCGGCGGGGAAACAATGGAAATATTTGTACACCTCAAATTACAGAAAAATTCAGGAAAATGGTGAAAAATTTCAAAATGACAACTTTAAATTCAGAGATATTCAGGAAAATTCAGAGAAATTTAAAGATTTAGGTAAAATTCAATCAAAATTTCAGATTAATTCACGAAAAACTCAAAGAATTCGTAACACAAAAAGAGTTGTTTCTCCCTCGATTTTCCATTTCTGATTTTGTTTTCAAATGCCAGAGACGATCTTTTTGTTGCGTCCGGCAGTAATTACATCGGACATAACCTTGCCCCGGCTGGCTGCCTACCCGCGCGGAGCGCAGTACCTGCCACAGGAAACAATACAGCCTCCGCCCGGGTGGTCCACCCCGACGGGGCCCGACCCGGGCCCACCCCTCGTCCTGACCCACTGACACACAGGGGCTGCACCGCGCCAGGGAGGAGCGGGCACGAAAAAACGAAAGTGATTACCGGATGACCGTGGGAGCAGCAGCTATCGCTAGTTGAGCGCTTTTGTTTCAGCCCGGCGGAAGGAGACGGGGCAGAGGGCATCTCTGTCTCACTCGCTCATTCACTCGCTCGCTCGCTCACCCGCTCGCCGCGCCCTAATCCGATTGGCCATGGACCCCGCGCGCACGGTAGGCCAGGGCAGGGCCGGGGCAGGGCGGTGCATACGCCCGCCGGACAGAGCCCTGCCGACTGATTCCGAAGAGCGCCCTCATCCCTCCGTCCTTGTTGCACCTATAGCGGTGCCCTATGCTGGCCATGGTAGTGCTCCATGAGTGCGACGAGGACAGAGGTATGAAAGCGATCTTCGGAATCGCTCGGCTGGCGGCGTCGCACCCACCGCAGTGACCTGCCCGGCCCGCGCACCAGCGAGGAGAGAGAGACATTTATTTCCTGGCGAAAGCCGGAGAAATATCAGCAGCAGACCAGCTGTGAGCTCTAAAATAAAAGTCCCCCTCACCCCTCACCGCTCTCCCGTTAGTTCGATCAGTTTCCATATCCCCCTCGTTCTCTCTCCGTCTCGTAACGAAACAGCCCTGCGGTCACAAATCTTGCGCCCTTCATCCCGCCATCCGTTATCATTTCATTAACGAACCCGGCGCGCCGTGACCCCGGCCGGGCGCGGCAGCGCGGCAGCGCGAGCGAGAGAGACGGCGGGCGGTGCGCGAGAGAGACGGACTGACCCCGCAGCGCCACGCGCAGCACGCGCAGCTGCTGTTTGACCAAGCAGACCTGCACTCCTAAAAGTGTCGAGAGAAGAAGAAGAAGAAAAAAATCATATGCACACACTGTGAAACCAAGTGTGCAACTGCTGAACACTTGTAAGTCTGCAACACCCTGTTTTACATATACAAGTGTTATTATTATTATTTATTATTATGGGAGTGTTCAACCCAAAATTGAGCATAATGGGGAGTGTTTAACTCGCTAATTTTATACTTGAAAGTGTTCAACTCGACAGTTCGACACCTTAGACTGAAAGGCACGCAGTTCAGCCGCGCGTTCCGAAAGGCACGCAGTTCAGCCGCCCATTCCAAGACTAACGCAGTTCAGCCGTGCGGTCCGAAAGACACGCAGTTTACCGCTTCAGACATAGGAACTGCGTGAGTCTTGGATTGAGCGTCTGAACTGCGTGTCTTTCGGAGCGCGCGGCTGAACTGCGTTAGTCTTGGAACGGGCGGCTGGACTGCGTGCCTTTCAGTCTAAGGTGTCGAGTTAAACACTTGGAAGAGTTCAACAAGGAAAGTGTTGCACGCGGCACACTTGAAAACTTCCAAGTGCACAACTGCCGTGTCGAACACTAAACAAGTATACAGCCGTGGAGTTAAGCACTTGCTGTTAAGTTGAACACTTTGACGTATGATGAACATGGAGTTGCCACACTAACAAGTGTGGGGAACAGTTGCACATTTGGTTTAACAGTGCACTGCTATAGTAATGCCAGCTATG
This sequence comes from Frankliniella fusca, assembly GCA_029379305.1. Lineage (NCBI taxonomy): Eukaryota > Metazoa > Arthropoda > Insecta > Thysanoptera > Thripidae > Frankliniella > Frankliniella fusca. The sequence continues at coordinate 750,281 of JAHWGI010000219.1, read as the reverse complement.
AAGTCGCGGCGGCGAATTTTTTAAAAATTGTCTCAGATGCGAGATTTTCATGGGTATTAGTGTCTTAGTTTAATTCTAGACAATGTTGAAATGGTGTGCGGGACAGAACACCCCGGCTGGCCCCCCTGCATCCTGGCCCCGGTACGGCTGCAGTAGCCCAGCCCAGCCCCAGAGCAGCTGGCTCTGCTCGGCTCTCACTTGTCCGCTCGTGCCGGACAGGTGCGCCCAGGCCCAGGTCCAGGCCCGGGCCCAGCTGCCCTCTCGCCGTCCTTGTCCCGCCGCCGGGCCTGGGACCGTCTCTCTCACTCACACCTCGCCCGCACCACCGAATTCTGCGTATATGCGTCCCGCTCTGTCGAAACAGCCGATCTCTTTCCATACATAATGTGCCATTTTCTCCGGCCTCCCCGGGAACGGGTAGGGTAGGCTAATCCACCTCCTTCCCGCTTTGATCTTTGCCATATCCTTCGTCCCCTGGAAATAGAAGTCATAATCACGGGAAGTAATAGATTGTTAGAGAAAACAGTAAGTATTTTTAATTTATAAGGCTAGCCTCAATCACCCTGAATATGCAAAATACAGTAGGAAAAAAAGGAAAAAAATTCGGCTGTCCGAAACAGGAATTTACTCGAGACAAGACCTCCATTTGCGCGGCGCCTGGCAGTCGGGCAATTTTCTCTCGTCCAATTTTCCTCGCTTTACTGTCGCGCAGTTGGCCGCACTGCCGCCGCTCTGATCAACTCTGTCGCACTGCACGCCGTAAAGCGCCGGCCGTAAAAGACCAATAACTCGGCAAAGTGTCGCGTGTCGAAATAATTACCAGAGATGGAGAGGGAAAAATACAACACCAGGGCGCAGGACGACATAAGCCGGCCAGCGAGCGCTGGATGGACATCTTTCTGTTCTCGATGGCTATCGCACCCACAGCTGATCGAACCGTCCAGTACACACCACCTCGTCCAGGAACACGACCCCCGGCACCCCGGCCCGGCAGGCACAATGGCGCACGCCACCGACCTGGCGGACGCGACTTCGGAGAACCGAACCATGTCGCACCCTCTTGCCCTACCCCCCAGCCACCATCAGCAGCGATCGACGGGCAAGGCGTCAAATCGCACACCACCACCCCCATCTGACCACACATGGGACCCGCACCGCATATGGGGAGGCGGCGTTCGAAGAGCACTCCCGCTGGCGCGCACGCTAAATGAACGAAGTCGACTCGCACGCAGCCGCGCTGAAGGGACGCGCAGAACTGATAAAATCGCCAAAGAAGTTATGACGGCGCGACTGTAGGGGCGGGAGGAGGTGGGGGTGACAGGCGCAGAGAGAGAGAGAGAGAGAGAGAGAGAGAGAGAGAGAGAGAGAGAGAGAGAGAGAGAGAGCATGTCGCGCGTCGGGCGGCACTCAGCCTCGCAGCGGGCACGCGTGTCACAGGCATCGATTAGCGATGGCACGACAACGACATGTCTCAAATAAGTCGTATGCTCCCCTGCTTACTTTGTAATAAATCTTCTCTGAGGATAAGTTGGGGACTCCTTACCGAAGATAGAGGTGAAGTTGAAATAGTGGGAAAAAAATGATACTATAACGAAATTGCCAAATCTAATACTTTTTTTTTTTTTATTATTTTGTTATAAATTGAAGAGTTCATGAAAGCTTGCCTTGGGCGCCGAAAACACCCTCTCGCTATCATGTCCATGCTCGTGGACGGACGGACCACACGGCTTTTATCAGGGTTCGTCCAGGAAGCGTTTCCGACCCGGGCGCCGGGCCGGGGCCGGGGGGGCCGGGTCCGGACTCGAGCTCAGACCTGGGATCAGACCCACCCACATGGCCGAGTGGGCCACGTGACCGCAGCGCAGGGCAGAGGAGTGCGCTATCGGCACGCGACCGTGTCAGCGCGAGGATTACACGACCCGAGGGGAGAAACCTCACACCAAGCAGGCTGGTCGGGCCTGGCCGGGCCAGCCCAGCGCCTGGGGTGGCGCGGCAGTGGTCAGCGGGGGGCTAAGAGGGGTGGGTTGGCGCCGGCGCCATCTCTCTCTCTCTCTCTCTCTCTCTCTCTCTCTCTCTCTCTCTCTCTCTCTCTCTCTCTCTCTCTCTCTCTCTCTCTCTCTCTCTCTCTTGCTCTCTGTGACTTCCTTTCTTACCGACCAAGCGCAGTAAATGGAGACGAGCCTGATGGCCAGACATCGATTAGAACAACACAGCAACAGCTCTGTTTTGGCATGTCGAGCTGATTAGTTTCCGCAAACAAAAATGGACAGTGAACCCGAAACCCCTAAAAATAATAAAAATTAATGGGAAAAAAACTATCCATAGAAGGATGTCTAATACGTGAGCACAGGACAGGGCGGCAGAGAGCCTCAATTCTTTAAAAATTCATAATTTACACGAACGTTTAAAGCATTATATATCGATTTAATATTAATAATCATTGTGGATAAAAGCGTACAGGAAGAGCCGAGAGTGGCCGAGTGAGTATTTCGACTAGCTGCGCTGGGAAAGAAAAGCGAGTTTACAAAGAACTCCGTGACGTCATACTTCTCCGCGGGGACAGCGACAGAGTGCCATAAAGCAGGGCGGCCGGCCGGGGCGGAGCGGACTGCAAGGACAGGCATCCATCAGGTCGCACTGCAAGCGAGGAATCCGGCCGGCACGGCGGGGACGGTCAGACAATGTCAAATGTCAACGTATCTGCGTCGCGTTCGGCCGGGAGTTGCGTGGGTACCCGACCGAGGCTTCGCCCGACCCTCGAGTTCCGGGCCCGCCTCCCGAAAGCCCTTCCGACCGCAACTGGCCCGAGTCGCACGCCCAGTTACGGCGGTCTCGGCGCGCCAAAGGGCGAGGCGGCGGCGGAGCGGCGACGCGGCGGCGGCCTCCGCGCGATAGTTATCGCAGGCAGAGTGGCAAATTTTCTGTCGGTCCTGCCCCGTCGGGGTGATGGGTGGCTGCAGCACGACCAGCCCCCAACAAAAATCTGGATTATTCTGCTGCGAGCGTTCGGCGGAGCGGCGGCGGCGGCGGTCACCGGGGAATTTCAGCAAAGATCTGTGTTACAAGATACCCAGCACGCCTGGTGTGAAAATGGACAAAAAGTGCAATGTAAAGGGTTCTTATCGGTTGGCGAAGGTTTCGGTCCGGTCAAACCCAAATCTCTCAATTCTAGTAACATTCTACAAGCCGCACCAAGTTGAGAGGTGCGCGCGACTAGCTCGCTGAGCGCTGCTTTGAAACAAAACTGACCTGTACGAGGCGCCGCTGCCCGTCTGATGCCAGGCCTCATACTTATCCTCTCCAATATCCCATCCTGCTCCCCGTCAAGGATCACGGCAGCTTCGCGTGCAAGCATTTATCGGTAGCGCACCCCACCCCTTCGTGCAGGGCCGTCCTCCCCGAGGGCGGGGCGGGGCACTGCGTGGCGGAGGGGCGGCCAGCCGAGTGATTCCGAAGATCGCTTTCATACCCCTGTCCTCGTCGCACTCATGGAGCACTGCCATGGCCAACACAGGGCACCGCTGAAGGTGCAACAAGGACGGAGGGATGACAGCTATCTTTTGAATCAGTCGGCAGCCCAACCTAACCGTCACGGAGCCGTCCGGGCCGGGTCCGGCGGGTGAGACGGGACCGTCGGGACCCCTACACACAGCAGCATCTCCCTCCTCAGAGTGAGTCCAGCCCAGTGAAAGGTACAGTGCTCCTGGCAAAGTGGCCACCACAACCTGTCGCCGCGCGCCGGGGCAGACGCGCTATTTGCATGATTACGGCCGGCAGCTGGGTGGGGCGGGGCGGGGCAGGGCGGGGCGGGGCGGGGCGGGGCGGCGCGCGCCGTACCGGAGTGTCTGAGCACAGCAGCACCGCACGCCGCGCCGCCCGTGGGCGCCAAATTTAAATTTGGCAGAGCACCTCTCCTCACAGGCAACTCTCAGCTGCTGACAGAGCGCAACAGTGGAGGGCGGCAGACAATGGCACCGTCCGCCCGGCTCGAGCCGCCAGGCGCCAGGCCCGCGAGGCAACGCGTCGCCACGCCACGGCCCCGCGCGGCACCCCGCACCCGCACGGCTCCAGCATGTCACAGGTGAGGACAAGGCGCACATTTAAGGGCTGTTCACACCAAAACTCAACCCATTATTACTCTTGAGAAAAAAAATCCCCCCCCCCAAAAAAAAATGTTGGTCAATTATTATTATTATTATTATTATTATTATTATTATTATTATTATTATTATTATTATTATCTAGAACGATTTGGGAAAGGTAGCCGTCAACACGTTGCGGTGAAATCGTTTTTCCCTTGCAGAAACAGTTCTTCACGGTCGGCAGGATGGACGCCTGATCACACTCTGCACGGTTTTCCTAGAACAGCGCCCCGTTCTGTCCTCAACAGGTGGACGCGCTGCGCGCGCTCAACGCCGCCATGTTCGCCCTGAGGGTGGCAGACGGCGACGGCGGCGGAGGCTCGGAGGGGCGCAGCGGCCGCGCGCACCCGGTCCCCACGTGGGTCCACGTGGCGCATGAGGTGGGGGCGGCCGAGTCGCACGCGCAAACTCAGACAAAGTTTTTCGCGTCGCTCATGGCAAATTTTGAATGTACTCGCGCGCAGGATCAGGATCCCGACGACGATCACGACGAGGAGTACACGAGCAGCAGCGAGGACGTGACCCACACCGGCACCGGCAGCCAGGATGACCGGGGCACGGCTGTCAGTGACGGGGATGACGAGGGCACTGAGGAGGAGGACGACGACGACGACGAGGAGCACGCGGACTCGGATCACTTTGAAGACGCCGACAACGACCTGGCGTCCCCGCGGCCGTCCGTAGCGCCCCGGTACCAGTTCCAGCACCTGAGCCCCACCGTCAAGTGCGCGGCCGTGCCCCTCGTCCACCCGGACCAGCGCGTCAGCAAGGTCAGGGCGCCGACCGGAGCGAGGTCGCCCTGCAAAGCGAGGACCTCGTCGTCAGACCGCGCCCTGCCTCTGCTCCGCAGAGGTGTCCGCCAGTCAAGGCCGAGGCCGGCGCCGGCGTGCGGCGGGCGGTAGTCGCGAGGATCGGGGCCGGCGACGTGGGCGGGACGGACGACGAGGACGACTACGACGAGGACAGCGACGACGAGGCGCTGCCAGAGGACATAGAGGTGCCCCGGGAGCCCCGCGACCCGCGCCACCTCGGCAGGTCGCAGTCCACGCACGCGAGGCCGGAGCACCCCGGCCAAGGGGCCCTTCCGGGCTCGCGCTCCGTCAGTGACCTGCGCCATCGAGAGGCGTAAGCCACCCCCCCCCCTTTACCCCCTAAAAGTAAAGATAATGCACAGGTCTTGTGAAACTACCACACTCCCGGGAAATGTCCTGCCCACAGGACGTTCACGGTGCGCTCCCCGCGGACGCGCTGCCAGGACGGCGCCGGCACCGCGCAGCGGGACCGCGACGACCAGCCCCTCAGCGTGGGCCGCGTGCGCACCGCGCTGCTGCACCTCAAGAGCTTCATCGCGCCCCAGGCCGACGGCCAGGGCGACGAGGCCGCGGCGCCCGGGGCCCGGCCCGCGGACCACAGGCAGGCGCGCGTAGTAAATGGCGAGGGGAGGAGCGACAGCAGGAGTGCGACGGCGTCCCGACGCCGAGGGGGAAACAACTCTGAATCATTTTTGTGAATTTCCAAGGACTTTTTATCATGGACATTTTGCCTGATTCTTATGTTTTCCCTGAGTTTTACATTAATTTTTGTGAAGTTTTTCTGTTTTTTTTTTTTTTCATGATTTTTTTTTGCATTTCCCCGAATTACAATGCGTACAAAAAAATTCGGAATTGTTTCCCCCTCGCCCTGGCCGACGCCCTCCCCCTCCCCTGGCCGCGGGGGCGTCGGCTGTAAGGGCCGTGTGACTTCAGCGCAGCGCGCAGACAGGAGGAGCACGAGCAGTGGTTCCGGCTGAAGCGCCAGCAGGAGGAGCGGCGGCGCCGCGAGGCGCAGCTCGTGCGGGAGGAGCAGGAGCGGCGGGAGCGGGAGGAGCAGGAGCGGCTCCTGCAGAAGGAGATCGACCAGGATATCAACTTCAGCAGCTGGCGGCAGGTCGGCGCCCTGCCATGCCGCCATACCGAGGGGGAAACAACTCTACGAATTTTGGTGTCCAAATTTTGTGAATTTTTATAGTGAATTTTCCTGATTTTATTCTGATTTTTTGTAAAATTTGCTGAAATTTTCCTTATTATTATTTTTTATTTTTTAAAAAAATATTCTTGAATTACGAGGTGTACTAAACTTTCAGAGTTGTCTCCTCCTCGCTTCATACAGTATCGTGCGTCCGCGAGGGGTTGTCGCACTGACTCACTTGATGCGCAGAAAAAGTCGGAGATGCTGATACGGGCGCGGAGAGAGGAGGAGGAGAGGCGGAGGCAGGAGGAGCGCGAGAGAGAGGAGAGCGCCAAGCGAGAGGAGGCGAGGAGAGAGAGGGCGAGCGCAGCCTACAGGAAATGGCTGGAGGAGAAGAAAAGAGCTCTTAAGGGTACGCACACGCTTGTAATATTACTTTCACGGTAAAAACGTCGTCTGATTTTTTTTTGAGGAAAAAGTGAAAACTTTGAGGACCTTCGATACTTTCAGGAAAACTCCTTAGATTTTGAGGAAGTCTCCTCAAAATTTGTGGAGATTTCCCTTATTTTTTGAGGAGCCTTCCTCAAAATCTAAGGGGTTTCCCTCAAATTACGGAATTTCCTCAAAATTTTCCCTTTTTCCTTAAAAAAAATCAGACATTGTTTTTACCGTGATATTCTCTTGGCGGTTTCGCTCGTCTACGATCCGGCTGAAGGTTTTCCTTGCGTTTTCCATCTCTACGTAGAGAAGCTGATGCGGGAGGAGGAGGCCCGGCTGAAGAGGGAGCGCAGCGCGGAGCGGCGGCGGGAGCAGGCCGAGGAGGCGTTCCAGAAGTGGAGGGAGAAGCAGCGGCCCTGCAGCCAAGGTACGCCTGGTCCAGCCGGTACCTGACCACCCGTATCCTTCGCAAACAATCCACTACTACTGAGTCCGAACGACTCCTCTCTCCTCAAATAGCTTTTCTACAGACTCACGAAATTTCTCACCCGAGGCGTGTGGGGTGCGGCGCTATCCGCGGTGGCGTTTTATTCGCACCCTTCCAGTCAAACAGATGAGTTACGGGGCGGGTGAGGCCCGAGAATAACTGCGAAAAATACACGGCGCCGCCACCGCCACGCCTTTATTTGCAGCAAAATGCTTATTGACACAGTTCTCGTGCTGCCCCGCCCCGCCCAGGTCAGGGCACCCAGACCTACCCCTTTATCCCTCATCAGGGATGCGTGCGCCCCCGCCCCGCCCAGGGCCCTGGTCGGCGGGGCGTGTTGGGCTTATTGATTCCTGGTCAGCCGGACACCTAATATTTCATCTCTTCGATTAGCTTACGTGATCAGAACCGCTGACCGAACCCTCCTCATCCACCCCCTGCCCCTGCTTCTCCCGCATTTCTGCCCTACCACTGCCCTTAGGGAGGAATATGCTTAGCAACCAAAAGGGAGGAGGGCACGATTTAATTTTAATTGTATGCAAGGCGGTTTTCTCTTTCCCTTGTTTCATCTAAAGTTTATTTTCTCCCCTCCTTTTCAATAAAGACTGTGTGAAATCATGAGGGGAAACGCGGAGAGGGTACCCTGGTTTCCAAATATTTTTCTTAAAACCGTAGATGAGAGGCAAAGCGGGCTTCATCAGAGTACCGTTTGCTACATCATTTTCCAGAGATTGTATTTTTGAACCCCGAGCCCTGGGTGGACATCGTCCCCCCGCCGCCAGAGGGCGCAACAACGCCGCGCCGCAAGAAGTCGCGCAAGAACAGGTCCCGGTCCAGGTAAGTACTGCTCGACAGGGAAACAACTCTGAAATTTTTGAATGCTTCGTAGCCTAATTCAGTAAAATTTAGAAAAAAATAAGAAAAATTAAGAAATTAAGGAAAATCAGGAAAATGAAGGGAAATTCACTGAAGTTGAGGTAAAATTCAAGCTAAACTTCAGAAAGATTCTATAAAAATTTTCGAAAATTCACAAAAAAAATACTGGTAAATCACAGAAACTTTACAAAATCTGTTCACCAAAATTCAGAGTTGTTTACCCCTAGGTACTGCTCGCCCCGCACAGCTCTTTAGCTGTCATGCGGCCGGTGCTCCGCCCCGCTCCCTCATGAGCCCCGTGACGATGGTCCCCCAGGTGCCGCCGCTGCCGCAGCCAGAAGATCTTGCAGTCTGCTGAGCGCCTGTCCCGCCCCGCGACTTGTCCAAGGGCCGATGCCACCGGGACAACGGGTAGATGCACTCACGGTAAAAAACAAAAGTCTGATTTTTAGAGGGAAAAAAAATGACAAATTTAAGGAGCTCTCAGGGAAAACTTCGCAGATTTTGAGGACGTTTTCTTAGGATAATTCGACAATTTTCTAATTTTTTTCTCAAATTCTGAGTTGTTTTTTTAAAGGAAAAGAGGAGTTCCTCAAATTTGTCCTTTTTTTCTCTCAAAATATGAGACAATGTTTTTAGAGTGCTCCCTGCAAAATGACTCGCAGTAGTGCATGGAAAACAAAACTAGGCGTGTAAAACTTTCTGAAATGTCCAGCTCCTAAGAGACCAGCCAGCGAGAGGCGCCTGCGCTTCGCCGACCCTCCCGAGAGGTCACGCAACAGACCCGTGATCCAAAACGTGACCTCCATGTTCTGCCGGGTGGACAAGCAGCGGGACGCCTTGTACGAGATGTTCCGCATTAACACCTGAAAACAGCAAAGCTCGGTAGAAAGCACAGATTCAGTCCAAAGCTCCACGGACGGGTGTTCTGCGCAGCCGCGAGCTGCCGTGCCGTTGCAGGGGAGGCAGAAGCAAGAGCGGCCGCCGACCGAGCAGGGCCCGCCAAGAGGCGACAGTATATAGCAATGCCTAGCTTCAGCGATGCAGCTTTGTAGTTCTTTTCCATGCCTTGTAAATGACAGTTGCAACTGTATGCAAGACAACGGGAGCAAGAAAGTTTGTTCTTGGTCGCATGACAGAGCAAGCCATAGACAACCGCTCATAATCTTCTAAAGATTATCTTAACGAGGCGGGTACACGGTGTAAAAATAAAAAATAAAAATTGACTGACCACAAAATATGGCATTAAAAAAAGTTTGTGCAGGTCGCGTCTTTTTGGCGACTTGTGCGGGCGCAGCTCATGTCGACGGCCACCTAGCAATCTTAAAATCATGGCTGCCTCACATACTCATTTTTTTACATTAATATTTTTTTCCCTGAGCGAAGATTGAATAAAGCAAGAGCGCGCGGAGAGGAGCGGCGGGAGGTGGGGACATAAATTGGTCTGGCCCAAAGGCAGGCCAAAGGACATCTCAGGCTATAATTTGACCAGTGGGGTGCTTTTCCATAATAATGATCAGCAGGACGGGGTCATCTCAAAAGCCTTTTCGTCGTCGCAGTCGATATGCCACCCGCGCGCGCCCGCGTGTGTGTGTGTGAGACAGAGAGGAATGGAAGAGAGAGAGAGAGAGAGAGAGAGAGAGAGAGAGAGAGAGAGAGAGAGAGAGAGAGAGAGAGAGAGAGAGAGAGAGAGAGACGGGGAGAGGAGAGGTAGATGAGGGTGAAGGGCAGACGGCGAATGAAACGTCATCTGTCCCGACAGAAGCCGTACGGAGCCGTTGCCCCCTGTAAATCAGAGAGACGTAACCTGGGCGGGTGCCCCCTTTAATTAGACGGGGCCCCCGTGAGTCACCCTGTGGCGTGGCGTGGCACTCGGACCGCCCGGTGCATTCTCTTTTATATCGCGCCTCGCAGCGACGTAGGTGGCGCCGGTCGTAAGACTGCGAGTGGCCGAGAGGTCGTACGCATCAAAGCGCAGGGCGGGTCCACAAAATGACCTGCCCTGCCGCGCGTCCTTACTTTTCATCTAAAAGCCGTCGTGGTGGTGGCCGCGCGGCCACATGATTAGGGTTGACTTACGCCGATAACTCGCCGAGAAAAGCGGGGCTTCGAGTTGGCGCAAACGGACATAGAAAGAAAAACGCGCTCATGTCCGCTAGCACCAAGCGCGCGCCTCGTTACCCGCGCTGGCATAAAAAAGTATATGAGAACAATATTTGCGACACAAAATAAAAGTACAAACGCACGGGAGCTGTCAGCAGAATATGATATCTCTGCCCCGCCCCGGCGGGTGCATCAGCCCGCCGGCTTGAGATGTTTATAGCACTATTGATTCATTTTGGAGCAGCGGACTGCCGCCGGGCTGGACCAGACCGAGGCAGAGTTTTTGCCGCGAGGCCCGGCCTGCAGTTTGGGCGGGGCTGCACCACAAGGTGTACCGGCCCTGGCCCAACCCCCACGCGCGGCCCTTTGGGACGCGCCGCCAGCGGGCTACCGGGTGGGTGGCTGGGTGCCCCGGCGGGGCCCCCGGGGCGGGGCGGGGCGGGGGCCGCTGCACTCGGCTGGGCCCCGCCCCGACTGTATAAACGCCTGTCCACAATCGCAAATTATACAACTACAGTACCGCCTTACCTTACATTAAACAATAAAAATAAGTGCACGTGCACAAATACTAAAAGCCGCGGTCGCTTCTTGCTGATCTAATTGTTTTTCCCTTAAACAGCACATGGTACCTTCCCGACCGCTTTCCGATTTTACAATAATACAAATATTTTCCCACGGACAGGATACATGGCAGGGTCGACTCCGCATGCGCTCGCACAGTACGTAACGGGCCGAGAAGTAAAAAGGCGGCGTTTGATGCATTTCTGGCGCACTGAACAACTCCCCGGACAAGTGCATCATACCTCTCTCCCTGCTCCGGATGAATGGCGCGGCCTGAGCAGCGAGTGCGAGAGAGAGAGGGAGAGAGGTCCGAGCGTCTGGGTCCGTCTCTCTCCGGCAGCCGTACAGGCGCCACTCGCGCGCACATGACAGCCCGTCAGCTGCAATGCTGCCGCACGTCCATCCCGCCGGGGCCAAAAAATGAAAATGGCGCGCATGTTGGCGTGTCAAAAAGGAGAACGCAAAAGTCCGGGCTCGTCCTGGGAATTAGCGGGAAGCAGTGCTATCGGTTACTGGTTCCCGTCCCAAAATCACTGCTTTGTGTTGGAAGAGCAAACGAGCAGCCTAACCTAGAAATCAGCTGTCTTGTTCACTTCAAACGTCTACAAGTAGAACTGTGTCTATGATGATCTAAAGCCAAAAGACGTCTTGGCGCGAAGAAAAACTTCACAGCCGTGGCGTGGATTTTGTCCTGATAAAACGAGAGAGTGTGATGATCCAAAACCAGGAGGAGGTTTCATTCATTTTCTCGCCTGTCGCAAAAAGGACGACAGCGAGGGAAGGCGAACAGTGGTGAGAGAGTGTGGACGCATTGGCAAGGGAGAGAGAGAGAGAGGGAGGAAGGAGGAAGGGCAGAAGAGCCGAGAATGACACAATAATCATTAGCCAGCAATGCGATACAGTCATACGCACTCACACACACACACACACACACACACACATACATACGCACATGACGGGAAGACCAGCGCACACACAGCATTACACCGAAGGAGATCCAGCCAGCGGAGGAACGGTAGTAGGCATTTTAACGACCTCAAAACTCAACAGCGACGCAGAGGCCGCACCGAAAAACGAAATAAAAACCAAGACAAAAGCGTCGCGCACCTCGCGGCTCGTTCTCCTCGTTTCCTGCAAGCAGCCGAATCGCACGCCGTGCACGGGAGGGAGGGAGGGAGGGAGGGAGGGAGGGAGGGAGAGAGAGAGAGAGAGAGAGAGAGAGAGAGAGAGAGAGAGAGAGAGAGAGAGAGAGATGGAGAACAATGTGCGTTCGTGTGTATGTATGTGTGTGTGCCTGTGTTCATTCATTGATAGAAGCTGGCCGGAACCTGAATGACTCGAGTGCAATTACTCCGCGAACACATTCCCGCGCTGATCCGAGGCCCTTTCACTGGAAGCCCTGCACGATGCAGCAGCCAAAAGCTGTAAAGGGATCCTGCGCCAGACCCGCTACAGAACGGAAAAGGAACGCAATGGGGCTGCATGAAGCTCCATGAAATTACGTAAATTATATGCTAATGATAGTCAACAAATCCGTTCACAGAAATTCAATTTCTAAAAAAAATCATTCAAGTCCAATATAAAATGGTTAGATTTGCACGACCAAAATTTTGAAGAAAAAAAGGGGGCGACAAACAATGTTTCTGTTTATGATTTACAGTGTTTTGCGGGGGTTATGAAGCGCAAAAACACACCCAACGCCACAAATAAATCCCCCCTTCCCTACCTCGTACCCCCTCTCTTCCTCCGCCATACACGTCTGAGTTATCGTCAGGGGGTATTAAACGGCATAGCGTTCATGTTGCGCGCGGGAAAAACAAAGGAAAGTCAGGCGGGCGCCAGACCAATACAACACCCGATAAAAAGAGCAAAGTAGATGCGGGGGAAAAAAGTCGATGAATGTAGAGCAGACAGTATGGCGTAATAGCAGGTCTTCTTCAAGAACTCGCACAATACCCAGTGACACGCAGAAAACATTTCATGGCAAGGTATTAATTACTGACACTAAAAACTTATAACTTAAATGAACGATATTACAAATAAAATCATGAAAAAGAGGTAAGCAAAAGAGAGGCAGTGAGGCGGTGGGCGGCGTGAGAGGCGTACAGGGAAGGCATAAGAAGACGAGACAACAGCAGGCATTGCAATTTGTCAACATATATTTCGGGCTGACGGACTGCCACCGTGGCTGCATTCTGGTGCACCTCCGTCCAACCGCCGCTGTCTGCCGTTTGTACTTTGTCGTCGGCGTGGCGCTATATTTCTCATACCAAGGGCCTGACTACACCGAGTTGTCCGGACAACGGACTTCTCGCCCGCTCCACTCTCTTGACGGGAGACACCGACGTGAAACTTTCATTATTTCCTTTAAAAGTTCTAAGTCGCCGCTACACATTTGCCACCAGCCCTCGCTAAAAACCAAATGCGACCAAAAAAATAATTAAAAGTCGCTCATAATATCAAAAGTTTAGCACGATTAAGTTAAAAAAAAAATAATTTAAAAAACAGTACTTTTACTAAGTTTATAATACTCTCTCTAAGTATCACATTGGTATGTATGTATGCATTGTACACACTGGAAAAACAAAGGTAGGACGAGAAGGGTTTTAATGCCTTTACCAAGGCATTAAAAATTAGCACCCCTGCAAAGGCATTAAAACTGCCCAAAGGTGTTAAATTTTAATGCCTTTGGACAACTTCGTGCCTTTGCAAGGGAATTAAAATTTCACACCCCTAGAAAGGCATTAAGTCCTACCTTTGTTTTTCCAGTGCATTTAGAGATAAATCCTATAATCACGTCGTTACAGTTGTGAGCACAATATTCGTTCTGAAAACAAAAGCTTCTAGAAGTTTTTGTGTAAAGTTTAAGTCAAAAAATTCATGTTAAAAGAAAAATAATAAAAAAATTAAAAAGAGCGGGTTTGCCAGCCATGCTGCCAATCGCGAGTTAAGGAGAATGCCTTTTTCACCGCCATCATCCTCCCAAGAAACGTCGGTGGCGAATAAAAAGTGTCGTCTTAATTGCAGAACCGTCGCCTCACCAAAAGCGAGGAAGTTGTTGATCGGTTTTGCAAAACACGGTGGCGATCAGGCTTTTTCAATCCTACTGGGAACCGGGCGGAGGCGGTGCGGAAAAGAAAAAGGGTGTGGGGAGCCGTGAGACCAAATCAGGTGCACTGTTCATCAAGTTAGAGTGTCAAGGACAGGCATTTCCTCTTAAAAACAGAATCGTACTGAACACATTTAGCTCATCTATTTTAACATCTAAGTGTATTGAGAGAGCGTTTATATGAATGATCACTCATACTTGCGGAACGCACTGAGTGATACAGGGAGAATTCGCAGAAGTCCTGAAGTTGCAGTCTGGCGATGCACCGCCAGAACGCCCCGCCACACCACGCCGCCACAGGAAGCGACCAATTATAGCAATACCTCCCAAAGGTGTCCTCCAGCTCGTCTCATCCAGCCCCCCCCCCCCCCCTTTCCCCCGCAAATCCCCCTCGACAAATGCCCTGCCTTCGGTGAAAGTCACATCGTCACCGTTGCAATGAGAATTATTGCTAACGTGCAAGCAGCGGCCTTCACACACACGGGATGGGTAAGAAAAAGAGACAAATTGATGCAGGAGAATTAAGGATTCCAGTGCAGTATTTGGCCGGGAGACAGAAAATCCAGAAAAGTCTGCTAGTTTTGGCGGTAGATTAGTCTAGAAGGGAGTTGATAACATAAGATAACGGCGAGCTCAGGGTCATGGGCTACTCTCACTTAGTTCCATAGTGTCCTCTCCTACGTAGATGCGTTCACGAACTCGTAATATACCAAGTTTTTTGTAAGGGAGCAAATCCAGGTTTTGCTTCACTATTCCCTTAAGTGCCTAGCAATTATGACCGCCGCAGGAACTTGTAGATCGACCAAACACTCCGCGTGGGGCCACGTCTCACTGTGATAGCGCTTATCAGCTCCTTATTGCCTGCGACACGTTCTGATTTGTATCTTTTTAGTCACCATGAGGCTCCTCGTCGCGGTTGCATGTGCTCTGCTCGCCAACCTAGCCGGCGCCAGCGATCTGCGTGAGTCTCTTGCTGTTTGAGTACTTTCCAGTGAAGCTATTAGTACACTGTACTTGCTTTTCACCCCTTAGACGTAGTGGAAGCGGTGCGCCCCATTCCACACCAGGTAGCTCTGTTTGCCCCCGGTGGAGAGTTCATCTGCTCCGGCGCCATCGTCAGCGAGTCCGTCATCCTCACTGCCGGCCAATGTGTTTTCTGGTGAGCTCCAATGCACCGAGCAAAAAAATTGAACGATAGATCACCGGTTTGAGTTTTTACAAGTTATACATTGTCTCGAGCAGGACTGATGAAAATTTGGAAATTCGTGCTGGAATTGCCAAGCTGAACCAAAACGACGACGAGATACAGAGCAGAGTGGTGACAAAGGACGACCGCGTTCTGCACCCCACTTACGACATTATCAATTTGGCCAACGACATCGCCATCATTAAGCTGACCGAACCGCTTAAGATTATCGAGGGTAACCATCGCCATTTAATTTGCCATTGTACAGTGTTTTAACTACAAACTTCTAACTTTCTAGCGCTAAACTTATTTGCAGGAGTCGTTGAAGCCGCCCAGCTTCCGGGAGACCTAGACGGACGAATCAACTGGGAGGGCAAATCTGTCAACATTAGCGGCTGGGGAAAGATCGGAGACAAAGGTAATAATTTTTATTATTATTACCACGATATTAATAGTGACCTCAGTTCTAGTCTAACATTTCTTTCTATAAGAATACAAGACCCGGACTGACATTGAACGGTCCGAAATCAAGCTTGTCGACCTGGAACGATGCAAAGTCGTGTACGGACACAATGTAGTTGGTGGTAACAAGCTCTGCGCGGCCAGTCACCTCTACAAGCATCCATGCACGGTGCGTACCGCAACCACTCACATGTAACGCTTTTCCCAGCAACGGAAAATTGCTAATTTCCATGTTCCGTGCAGGGAGAGTCTGGCAGCCCGGTGACGATACACAGGGAGGGCAGGCCGCTACTGCTGGGACTCGTCAGCTTCGGCAGCCCCAAAGGTTGCCACGAGGAGTACCCCGCCGTGTCCACGCGACTGACCGCCTACCTCGACTTTATCGAAAAGCACACAGGCCTTAGTGCCAGCAAGGTAAGAGACGCTTTCACTTCCGTCAGACGACGTGTATGCAAGCTTCCTACGGTAATCAAAAACAACATTTTTCTTTTTTTTCCCAGAAAATGAAGAAGGAGGAATTGTGAAGGAAAGTGTTTTATTCTGTGATCTAAAATTAAAGCACCTCAGGCTGAAAAGGCCGCATTTTGTAAGAGTGTGTTTCGATTCTTTCCACGAGGAGACATCGAAATATTAATATTTGGCCTCGTGCGCTAAATTAACTAATTGGCTCCCAAAATGAAAGTTCCGACAGTGCCTTCTCCTAACGGCAAACAATAACTGACAAAAACGGTGTCAGTTTCATCATCATCATTCCGCCTGAATTCATAATAATCTCATCTCTGGCGCTAAAAGCGGGGGACTAACGGGTTGTTGTCACACACGGGCGAAGTCATACATCATGGGCCGCCTCATTAGCTAATGAACAAAACTGTAATGAGCATATAAGATGTCAAAATCACTCTCAAATAGCGTTCGGGGCTGAGTCGCGAAAACCATCCAGTTCTCCTCCCACTCCCTTCGTGTCGCTTTCTCTCTCTCTCTCTCTCTCTCTCTCTCTCTCTCTCTCTCTCTCTCTGTCTCACGCGGTGCGTGAGGACAGAGAAGCCCATTGGCGAGGCGCATAAATTGACGATTCGCCGCCGCGGCAATGGCTTCCCTAAAAAGGCGCCAAATAAAAAAGAGGTGGGGTCGAAAAAGCGGCGAGACACACATAAGCACGCACCGAGCCAACAAAAGGACGGAATGTTGGCAAAACTGCTTTGCGAGTAAAACATCTCACTGATGCGCGTGTGTGTGTAGGACCCACCGAAAGCTGTTTTTAAGCCACCGATTCTTTACTTCTTGCTGTTCTGTTTACTTTCGATGCAGTTCCCGATCCAGTTCTTTCGCTCCCTCTCGTTTCTTCTCCCTGTTCGTCATCCAGAATATCGCCAACTTCATGTGAATCTGAATCAATCGCTAAACGTTCCTAAACGGTCATCATCGAGATTGTACCCACGCGCGCGTGATTTTTGTTACATCAAAAGAAGACGGGAAAAAAAGTTTAATTGCTCACTTTTGAGACGACGCAAAGAAACGGCACGTCCCCAGCTGCCGATCAGAGATTTTGCGGAGCAGGGCTTTGCAGAGGTCCAGGTTAGAAGGGTGGCTGCTCTCGGAGTTCCGGTCTACCCGGCAGATCCCATAAGCCGCAGCAAAGTAACCTTCAAGCCATAGGGGGGTGTGGTCCAAACCGAGGGACTATTCACTCAAAAAAAGTACTGTACACCCTGCAACAGAATCAGTAAAAAAATCGGAAAAATCAGAAAAAAATAACAAAAAACAGAAAAAACCAAGAAAATATAAGAAAAACTCAGAACAAAATCAATTAAAATCACAAAAAATCTAGAAAAATCCAAAAAATCGGAGTACGCTTGTATTCATAGTAATGGAACCCCTCGGTCCACCAACCCCGGATGACAGAGAGGGGGCTCGGGCGGGGCAGGAGGGAAGGAAACGGTTCGGGATTCATTTTTCACCTGAGTTAAAGTAGGATAGTGGCGTCGTCGTTGCGCCAGAGTGCGGCACATTATTCCTAGAAGTCTTCAGTGGCGGCGACCAGAGACAAGCAGCGGCCACCTGGTATTGCCCAACGGTCAGCATGGGCACCTCGGGAGCAGCACCAGGGCGCCCTCAGAGCACCCACTGAGCACCGACAAGCAGGCCCTGCCGTCCTTAAGGCTATTAAAGCGCTATTCACATCCCGTCTGCCAAGTCCTCATTCAATCCGTAGACCGTAGAATGAATACACAGGATTTGGGGAGACTTAACGCACTAGTTTTCGAGCATACTTAAGGTCTCTGCTTATCGAAAAACCATAATATTAAAATAAATTACCTTCGTAAAAACCTTAACTTTGTTTTAATCAAAGACCACCAGAATGCTATGGATACATTTGACACAGAGTACCAATCTCTCTCTCTCTCTCTCTCTCTCTCTCTCTCTCTCTCTCTCTCTCTCTCTCTCTCTCACCTTACCTCACCTAAAATCAGCTCTCCTTGTACCTTTCGTGAGAATAGCGTCGCCTCGCAACAAGGACCACTTGAATGACTCCCGCCCAGTCAATAGGCGCCCCCTCCCGGTCTCCTTTAAAAAGTCCTCCGATTGATTGTTTCGTGAATGCTAGTAAATGCCGGGGAGTGAACTTGTGCTCTGCGGTGGGTGACCGGACTGCGTTCGGAGTGACACCAGATTCCGTTGAGGGTCCGGCTGGAGCGCCGCCGACGCGGACGCGGCCCGGATTGACCACGTGGAGGGGCGCCCCGTGGTCCGGCCGCGGCGGGGGGCGCGGCCTGCCTCGTGCCCGCAACACCTTTTGTCTCATTGTGGACACGCAGATTTAAGGTGAAGGGTGTTGTGTTTGCTCGGAGAAACGCGTGAGGGGTGGGCGGGAGGCTGGACAAAGCGAGGGGGCGGAGCACACCCCGGTGAGATCGCGCGGGATGCTGCGGTGAGATGGGCAGGTGGCTGCTCTGGTAATCCAAGTGTGCGAAAGTCGCACACTTGTAGGTGTGTGAGGATTCATTCGTACACTTGGCCACTCAAACGTGTGAATATCCTCGGAAAATTCACACGTTTAAGCGGCCAAGTGTACGAATGAATCCTCGCACACCTACAAGTGTGTGACATTCACACACTTGGGTCTTGGGTTTCCAGTGAGAGGAGGAGGTCGGGCTGGCGAGGCGGCGAAGGATAGCGAGGGGGAAACAACTCTCAATTTTGATGTACACATTTTGTGAATTTTCGTGAATTTAGCGAAACTTTTTTGAATTGTTGTGACTGTATTTGAATTTTCCTGAATTTCTCTGAATTTTTAGGAGTTATTACGAGGTGTAAAATTTTTTTGAGTTGTTTCCCCCTCGGAAGGGAGACGAAAAATACTAGACTTATTTCTTATTATAACCGAGCTTATAACGACAGAGAGACTTTAGTTTCTTAAAGCGATTCACGAATAATCTCCCATCAGAAGTTGGACAAAAATTTATACCTACAAAAATTAAACAGTAAGAGGCTATCACCACGGTCTGGGTCACCTAAAATCATTTTTAAGTTTCAGGTGAACTAACTGTAGAGCCGCCATTCATTCATACCCTTGCCTTTACATATAAATTCCTCTCTAGAACACCTTGGGTACGCCTATTGATGGCGTTGAGGTTAGGGGCGCCCCGCGGCGCAGCGCCACCACCGGCTCGACTCGATAGACTGACCGGGTCCACTTCATAACGAGACAAAGGTCTCACAAAGCGCGCCGTCCTCCTCGCACCCGCAGCGCACCCCAGGCCGGAGCCCTGGCGCAACCCTCGGGCGCGCGCGGGGGAGAGAGAGAAGGACAGGTGTGAGAATGGAACGAATCGAGACGCCGCCCTGTCTCTCGGCTCTCTCGCGGGAAAACAAACGCCTGCACCAGTAATGCACCGTGTGACTACTATTTACTCACAGTCTGCTATGCGCACAACGACGAGCAGAATGAGATTGGTACGCTCTGTCCGAGGGATCGAATCGATATCAACACGGCGCTGGTACGACAGGACCGTCTCGGCGAGTATTTACGAATGTACAAGAAGACGCCAAGTCACAACGAGTAATGCAGCAGATAGCACATCACAGTTGTCATGCCAGTGAATTGGGCCATCACTTACTTGTTTCACTGAAACAACTATATGGTCACCTTCCTGCACTGGCGCAGGAAACTGTGATTCAGCTGGTTCGCAGTAAGGTGTATTTAATGGAAGAAAAAATAAATCAAAGAAAAAGAAACATCATAGTGACAACATTATTACCTCTAAAGCAATGAATAATTTTGAAAAAAAAATAAAAAAACTGTTTCAAATATTGTCATAGATATGCTATATTGCATTTAAGGAAACAGCCGTAGGACATTTATCTGGCAGCATCAACAGTTCACCGCTCGCGTTTTTAAAGCGAGGGGGGAACAACTATGAAATGTTTGAACACTTCGTAATTCAGAAAAATTCAGGAAAATTCGAAAAAATTTATGAAAATACAAAGAAATTCCAAAAATGCAGAAAAATGCAGAAAAATTCAGGAAAATTCCGAAAACTTCAGAAAGGTTTAAATGAAATTCAAGCAAAATTTCTGATGAATTCAAGAAAAATTCTCAAAAATTCATGAAAAATCTCAAAAAACGGAAAAGTCTCAAAATTGGTTCACCAAAATTCAGACACTGACGCTGCGTACCCAGGGCTTACATTCATTGTACACGGGGGACAGCTGTCTTGCGGCGGGCCCGCACGCCCGCACGAGGGCTCGGTACCGGCAGAACAAAAGGGGCAGCTGACAGCGAGCAGGACAGCGTGCTGAACGTCTCCGCCACCACCTCCACGTGCCGGTGTCGGTGCCGCCGGGAGCAGCCGCCGCCGCTGGCCGGGGCGCCAGGGGGACGCCGGCGGCCTCCTCGTGGGGGGTGAGCAGCGCGGCGCAGTGCTGCAGGCCGCCCCAGGTGACACCTCGGACACGTGTTCTCGGAAGCCCTGATCACAGGGCGCGCCGCGGGCCTGGCGCGCACCTCACCCCCCGCGACCCGGGCGGAAACCATTATCGGTTCCTCGCGGGGGAGCAGCCGACCTATTCCGAAAAGCGCCGCTTTCCTCGCCCTGTCTCTTTCGCACTCATGGGCTTCACCGCACAGGTGCGAGGGAGACAGCAAAGAGAGCGCTCTTCGGCCGTGCCGGGGGCGAGGGGAGGATGCGCGGGTGGAGCTGTGTCGTGGGCACTCCTGCTGCCCCCGCTTTCCGCGAATACGGCAAACACATGAATCGCAGCGATCGTTTGACAGCCGAACGCAACGTCGTGATTATGGGAGAGAGAAGGGAAGGGGCGGGTGAAACCCGAGGGTCTTTCACTATAAATTCAAACGTACAAATTTCTTATTTTTCTAGTATTTATTTTTTTTTTGTGATTTTCCCTCACAGATTTCTTTTCTGATTTTTTCTTGATTTTTATCTTGATTTTTCCTTGATATTTTCTTGATTTTTTTTTCTTGATTCTTTTCTTTTTTCCAGATTTTTTCCTAGATGTTTTTCTTATTTTTACAGATTTTATATTGATTTTGTTGTAGGGTGTTCACTCTGTTTTTATTTTTTCTCTTTTTTTTAAAGTGAAGGACCCATCTCCCCCTCGGGTGAACCACGTCAAGAGGCTGTTGGTCGACACGAGGGCGGGGCCAGTGCTGCACCCAGTCACGGCCGGAAGCTGGTCTGCAAAACACCGTCACGGAGGAGGGAGGTGACCGAGGCAACGCGATGATACTTCGAAGAGTCGAGTGAAATAAAGATTAGCTGCGAGGGTGAGAATTATTAATGGACATTGGATGAAGTGCGCAATAGGATCGCTTCCAGACATTTTCAAATTACTTCATCTTTCAAGCGATTACATCTAAGACGCTAGTGCTCCTTCGTACTTTTGTCTGTTTGTTTGAAGTGAAAGACGGATGCGACATATACTCCCTTTACCCAAACTTTAAACAATTTCAAATATACCTCTCCCACACACACACACAAAATACACGAATTTTGGTCATTTATATTTGATTTTATTTCTCCTCTCTGCATTTAGCAATATGGGGAGAGGTAGAAGATCAATAAGACTCGTAGTGAGAGATACGCCTTATTGTGGGCCAACAAGCGATGACACCACCCCGCCTTCCGACTTCCTGACCCCCGCTGGGGCCCGCTGGGGCCCGCTGCGCGCAGGCCTCTGCCCCCGGCCCGGCCTCGGCCGCCACAATGCTCTATTCCGCTTCCGAAAGCCGCTTGCGCGCGACTCTCCTTATTGCGGGTGCCATTCACGCGTCTGTTTGTTGCACAACCCCGCCGGCCGGACCGGACATTCGGAGAGGAAGCACTAATTTCCCCGTCTGCGACAACAAGGCTGCCCGCGCCGCCCGAGTATCGGTGATTTCAACGCCTGGACAGGAAGTGTCGACGAAATATGGCTTTGCATCAGTGTTGGGTCAGATACTCGAAATTTTTATCTAGATACAGATACTAGATACTGGGTGAAATTTTATCTAAGATAAGATATAGATACTCGACCAGAAAAGTATCTAGATACTAGATACTAGATATTCAAAAGTATCTCAGATACTCCGTCAGATACTCGTACAAAATTAGCACAGAAGCCCCTTTATTCCATTTTCCCGACATTTCCCCAATTTTCCTGACTTGCAGCTGTAGAAAGTCATGAAACAATTGTTAATGTAATGAAGAATGATTTTTATTCTTAAAGGGCAATAAGAGCACACAGAGAGGTTGTAAATTTGGACTTTGAATCATTACAAAAGGAAAGACAAACTCAGGGTGAAAAATATTTGCTTCTCGTAGTTGTCGTGACCCAAGACGGCCCCTTCGTGGAGTCAAAATTTGCCCCGCAAAGCTGAAGACGCGTTCGACGGGGGCAAAAGATGGCAAGCTTATCTTATATTTTTCATGGAAAAACACGCTCACTATGTTATATTTTTAAAGCATATTGTAAGTTTGGTCCCTGTTATCCAGATATGTTAAGCGTACTCTACAAAATTAAGTGTGTGACATTGCAACACTTAAAAGTGTATGACAAAATGTCCCACTCCAAAGAGTGTGTGACATCAATGACATTCACAAAAAAGTGACTAATGAGGAAGACTGTATAGTAGATAAACACAAAAGGGTGTGTGACACGTTTGTCACGCACACTTTAGTGAGTGACATTCTGTGTCACACACACTTTTGCGTGTGACAGTTTGGCACTCGCTTTTTTGACTTTTGTGAATGGGATTTTGTCACACACTTTTATGTGTTGCAATGTCACACACTCTTTTTTGTAGAGTATCACAGTGAGAAGTCATTTCGTTGTTTTTGAACATTTTACGCGGGACGAAATAGTATCTGAGTTTTCTAGTATCTAAGATAGCAAAGATACCGCTTAAAACTATCTAAGATAAGATATAGATACCGATCAAAAAAAGGATCTAGATACTGATTAAAGATACTAAAAAAGTATCTAGATACAGTATCTAGATACTTTTATCTAGATACTGCCCAACACTGCTTTGCATGGGGGTGGGGAGAAAGGGAGGGGCGTGAACTTGACCGGCACGACTAGCACGGCCATTCAACTCATGCAGCCTTCAGTTTGCTCTATCCTGCCTGGTTTCTCTTTCAGGTTATTTAATAACATAAAACACCCACGGCAAAAACTTCAACTCGAAATTATTCGTAAGACAACCCCACGGAGGGATGACCAAACCACAGCACGCTCAAGAAATCAACTTCACCCTGCTTCTTTTTATGATAATGGACAGACGCCAGCGATAGGCGTGGTCATCAATATCCATCGATAATCGCAAATCGATAAGTAGTGCTAGGTTTTGCACCTCACGCCATTCCTTGAAGCGACCTCCTAATGGAGAGGTGGCCATCATCACTCACACGTGTGGGAGGAGACGTGTGCGGTCAGTCGCCGTCCCGCGCGCGAAAAATGGACACTACAAGACAGAGCGGGATATTTGGGGGGTGGGGGGGGGTGGGGGGGCGCCTGCCTGGTCCAGCCCGAGCCCGCCCACAGCACCCACCCCTGCCCGCCCGCCCGTCCTTTTCAGGAATGTGACTCTGAAGGACAATGACACTGGCGAGGCGTGAGGACTGACCTCAGGCTACAATGGGGACAATATCGCTTTGTGAGTCGAGGCTGCGACGCGACGGCGTGGCGAGGAGGGACCGATTTCCGAAATTCGGGAACGCGTATAAAGGTACTTTCGGTGGTGGGGAGGGGGGTGATTTGATGTGTTTTTAAGGTCACGCCCAGCTGTAAAATGTATGTCACCTCAGAGAGCCTAGCGAGTTACGACCGAATACAGACGCAAGTTTCGTCCGGGGGTGCTCTATAAGCATGACGTAGTAGATCTGCATGTGTGCAACTCTCCGGGGAGGCTCGGCTCGGATCATCAGTCAGAGCGGCCCTCCGAATGGCGCGGGATGCCGGAGCCAGAATAAGGTTAGCACAGCGTGACTCGGGTTGTTACGTTCAGAGAGAGATGCGCCCTCGCCGCCACCACCACCACCACCACCACCACACACCCATGTAAACAGCCCAACCCCGCGATCGTTTTATATCATCCGCTTTAGCCTCACACTCGCGATATAAAAAAACATAAAAATTGCAAACAGGCAGACGCGCGCCTTCCCTCTCGTTATGTTTTTCCCCCCATCGCTGTGTCAGACCGGGAGAAGGTGTGTTTCGTTCATTTAGCGAGTAAATTTATAGCAGGTATTGTCCCGCGCCGGAATGGCCTGTCGGACATGTGCCCGACTGTCGCAGTGGGGCGGAGCGTGGCGGGGCGGCGTATGTGACGCGGCGCCTTCAAACATGGGGCGTTATGACTCTCCTACCGCTTAATTACATGTATTATTAATAACGCCCTGTTGCCTGCTCCCCAGACAGTGCAAAACCGTTACGGGCGACAGACGCGTCTGACCGGTATACATTGTTCACAAAGGAGAGAGGCAGACAGGAGCTCGAGCAGTTTTTTTTTTTCCCTTTTCTTATTTCCCTCCATCAAGGGCTGCGGTGCAGATCACGCCCTACGAGGTAGACAGATTTTGGTGCTAGCCGCGAGGCCTTATTCTTATCGATAGAACTTTTTTTTCTCGTCCTACTCAATCAGGTGACGCTTTTATACAAAAGAAATACATGGGGGATTCGAGACAGATCGGGATCAAATCGCAGCAGACTGCAATAGTTAAATAATAATAATAATGATGATAATAATAACAACAACAACAACAACAACAACAACCCCTAACAGAAATTGAAATGCCAAAATTGTCCCTTTGAAGTACCATAATTGTCCCTCTAATTTTTTAGGGACTTGGAGGGGATTTGGCACCTGCTCAAATCCCTCTGAAGTCCCTGCCCCCTAAAATCCCATCGAAGTTCCATTTGCGATCGCGATGCGTTTTTGACCAAATCGAAAAAGTAGTAAAGGAGGACTCCTAGGTCGTTTTTAACATGTCACATGGATTTCAGATGTTCAGAAACAATGTAGTGTATGTATGTATATATGTATACATGTATACTTCATGCATGTTACATCCATGAACGGTGCTTTAAAACCGCCAGACAGCTTTGCGACTAGGATTCAGCTGTAGTAACGCAGAGACCTCAGAGGGACCTCGCAAGGACTTTTGGCATGTGGTAGCTACCAAATCCCAACTCCCCCAAATGACCGCTTTTGGGACCTCCACGGACTTCTGCCTTTGGACCTTCCGAGGGATCTCGCCTTTGGGACAATATTGGGACTTCGATTTTTGTGAGGGACAACAACAACAACAACAACGACAGACGTTGCTCCACCTGATCCGTACAGAGCTTCTTGCTGCCGTCGTTCTGATTTAACCTCTCGCTCGAGGAGCATTGCTTGCTCACTGGAGCCCCGGTGCTAAGGGCCCCGCACCGCAGATGCTAACATCCATATCGCAGGTCCCCGGGCCCCGGGGGCCCTCCGCCGCAAACATACCGCACAGCCTTGTAACACCCGCTCACCGGCCAGGGCCGGGCCGGGCCGGGCGCTGTCCGCAATGCCGGACATGGGCACCGGCGCCGGCTGATGGGCCTGGATTTAATTACGACCAGGACAACATCGGCAGTTGCTGGAGGATGTCTTCACCCGGGAGCCCACTGCTGCACGCCGTCACCAAGTGCAAGAAGACGAAGGGCCAGGAAGGAGTGGGAAACAACTCTGAAATTTTAAGTACACCTCGTACTTCATAAAAAAAAAATCAGAAAAATTTTGAAGTGAAAATTCACAAAAACTCCATAAAAATTCACGAAAATTTATAAAAATTCACAAACTGTGCACACCAAAAATTTAGAGTTGTTTCCTCCTTGGTTAGGAAACAGATTCGTTTCCTTATGTTTCCGAAAGCGCGTAACGTGTTCTTACAGACAAACGCGGAGGAGCATTTGCGGAACAATGCAATTCATCATTCAAGGATTTTCGCCGTTAAAGACTTGCGCACTCAAATACAGCCAGTCCAATTACCTCCTCTTTGAATACGGAATGGCAACCGCTGGGCTGCCGCTTGCTGCCGCTTGCTGCCGCCGCCACCGCTGCTCCCGAGAGGTCAGCAGCTTGCGTACCTCGTTTTATCCCTTTTACACACACTCGCAAACATACACACGCACGCACGCACACACGCACAATGGCGAGTGGCGGTGGTAGGTCTCCATTCGCTGCAGGCAGCAGGACATAAAATACCAGCTTATAATAATATTAGGCGGTGCGCGAAACACAGGGCAGGACACGGGTGATGGCAAGTTCGGCCGGACAAAGGGAAGTCTTGTCGGAAAACGGTCCTCAGGGATGCAGAGGCTTCAAGGTTAGGAGGAAAAAATCCGTCAAGTCCACATTATCCAATGTGGCCGAAAAAGGCTTCGCGTGCTTGGTGTGGGCAATAGCAAGCTCAACTCCTTGACTTACATATTTACGGCATCTTTGATCAAGCAATGGTCAAGAAACGTTCATAGAAATTACAAGCTGAGCGGATACCTACTACGAGGCCTGCCGCTCCTCTCATTTCCAAATTTCCACCACCCGCTGTTTCCTCCGACGGTCCAAACAGCGTCAAAACAGCTGAGTTTGAACTCAAAATATTCACCCAGGAGAGGGTAAGAGAGGAGAGGGAGAGGAGAGAGGGGAAGAGTTTGATTTCAATTTAGTGACGGATTCATAAAGGAGAGAGGGGGGAGTGGGAGAGAGGGGTAGGGGTGGTACGAGAGGTAGAGGCCGGCAGCCCTTAAATTTAAACGAGTAGAATTTTAGACATATATTAGCACTTTTCATAGCGGAGAAGAGCGTACGGAATGCGTAGTTGGTCAACATTGTCTTAAATCAACCACTTTTTTTTTTTTTAAATATGAGGTTTTTGAGGTCAGCCGATCCAAACGCGCACCAATATTTTACGTCAGACAAATCTGAACTGATTTTTCACCTTGGACTCAAGTTAAGACTCATATTGTAAAGATAGCGAGCTTCAGTCAGAGGCCCCGATTCATCCCGCCACGCTCCGCCTCGCACCCTGCTTTGCGGGGGCGCGCCACATGTGACACCCGGACTGGGTTGCGAGCGGAGGGTCGAGCGAGGGCCGAGGAGGCCGAGGTGGGTGTGGGTAGTCTGCTCATCTTAGTGAAGCGGTCTAGAAACTGCGAAAATTTTGAACGTAGCGTCAAAATACCCTGATTACTATGCCAATTTTCAGAATTTCACCCCTCTTTAAACAAAAGATTCAGAGCTGTAGGACAATTTTGAGGAGGGGGGACTTTCCCTCAACCTCCACTTCCTCGACAGTCAAAATTGTCGTAGAAGCACCTGACTTTTTTTAAAAAGAGGGGTGAAAGGCTGATGCTTGATCCAAAAATCTGGTTTGATTGTTGCTAGGTTCAAAATTTGAGAAAACTTGCGGCAAGGCATTCTATTCATTGCACCTTTCGTCCGCTGCCAATAATATATGCGCACGCTGAGTCGGGCGGCCGGGCGGACCCCCGCAAGGACCCCCGCCCCCGGCCCCGCCCCCGACCCCGCCCCCGACCCGAACCTTTTTCTTTTGTCCTCGCTGGTGGGTGTAGGGGAGCAGGTAGCGCACACGAAAATCTTGGCGAGAAACAGAACCCGTGTCTATAGGCTTCGCGTTTTGCGCTTTAGCGCACGCGAAGCCTAATAAACGAAAATGGGTGCGAGGTCAAGTAAAAGGGAAGGCGATTGCAACAGGTTGAACAGTCAGTTCAACCACTGTGGTGCCATTTATAGGTGCACCACGCCCCACCACCATGTCCCGGCCATAGGAAACACGTGGAGCCTGGGGGCATGACCACATATGACCGCGACCAGCCTCGGCGTAGCAAGGCGCGGCAAGCAGCACGGACTCGCGACCAGCGGCGCGAATTTATAAATCAAACGGCTCTTTGCACCAACGATAACTACACAGCAGACACTTAAAATCTTTTCTTTTTGAAGGTCGTTTCGTCCCTCAAACACTATAACTCAAATTCTATTTTAATTTGTTTTCATATTTTATTTTTATTTTTTTGTTTGGGGTGTTCTTGTGCCTGGTTTCATTCATTACGAAAATATCGCTCGCTAGGATTGGAGGAAATAAGGAATAGTCTTCATTCTTTTCCAAACGGCGCACGCTGATAGAGTAATAACGTTTATCTAGATAACGGCTCTGAGCTGTCCACTTTGTTTGCACAGCCTTGTTATATTATGGAGAGATTTATACTACGCGAGGACGTAACTCATTTAGTGAGCGCTGTACAATGAGCCCACTTGACGGTCAGAGCACACGACGGGCTTACCACCGTCGTGATAACCATCACCAATTACGCACGGGGGCATGACGATTATCGTCAATATCTGGGGTTGATTGATTGATCAGTAATCTGCAGGGTTTAAGCAAATGACATTCAGTTTTTTGCCGAATTGAGCATGATTCACTAATAGTTTCCGATGTTTCGTACTGGCAGATTTATTTCCAAAATGCTTAAGTAGTGCACAAAAAGCCTTCGACAGCAGCCCCATTAGCGAGCACGTCCCACAGTCCGAAGGAGTTAGGTTAGAATCAAACGCATCGTCGTGATGTATGCCGCCATAAAAATCGGCCCTGCAATTAAGAGGAAGCAGCCCCGAAACTGTTGCACCGCCGCGTTGTAAAATCCGGCAGGGAGAGGCGGTATCGGTAGGAAAGATGAGCTGCATCTTTTTCTTTATTCTTTAATTACAAGCCCGCTGGAAAGAAGGAGAGGGGGGGGGGAGAGGAGGGGAGTCGAGAGAAGAGGGAACTTTTATATGCATTTCACAGCCGACCTAGGTTACGCGGCGCATGGACCCTGTCAGGTAGGCCACCTGAGTAACACGAGGGCAGGGCCTATCTCTCTCCCTCTCTCTCTCTCTCTCTCTCTCTCTCTCTCTCTCTCTCTCTCTCTCTCTCCGCCTCTCTCCTCGCTTCTGTTGAACTGCGCGGCTTTAATCAGATTTAATCAGTCCCGCAGAGCACCGCTGCGTACGTGTTTGTAATTATTGCGAGGCGTCGGTGAGGATGTGCGAGACGCCCGGCCCTGCTCTTCCTCCCCGCTGCTCCTCCCTGATCTCATCTTCGCGGCCGGTTAGCCTCCCTAAGCGCTCACGCACATTCTCACGAGCAGCTTCTCTAAATCTGTCGGTGCAAAGCTGGGCGCGTATGCAAACAAGCGGATAGGCGCAAAACTGTGCAAGAGTGCGCGCGCTTTTAGTGCTGGAGGGGTGGGGAGAAGAGAGAGAGGGAGAGGAGGCGTTGCACTGTTCACCTCAAGAGAGAATAGTAAAGGCCACTAGGTTTTCGACCATACAATTAATGCCCATGATAAATTAAAATATACAAGACTACGAGTGATAAGATTTTCGGGAAGGGGGGAGAATATCCCTATATCGGATAACACCACACGACGCGCTCGCCGCTTTTTCAATTTTCATTACTCTCATAATTGAACGTTTAATAAAGCGAATTGATTTGCGACACAAGCAGATGCATGTTCCTTATGAACGGGCGCAGCCGTGCTGACACATGCGTACATGACCCCAAGAACACCCTCTCTCTCTCTCTCTCTCTCTCTCTCTCTCTCTCTCTCTCTCTCTCTCTGAGGCGTTGCAGATCTTGCTCTTTAATTACTCTCCCACAGCTTCGGCGCCATAACACTCGCGCACTGCGCTGCAGCAGCAGTGGTCATCCCTGCGTATCACACCCTCAGTAGTACGTGGTGAGAACATAATTGGTAACTCAGCCGAGGTGGATACGCTCTCACATTTTAAACGAAAATATTCTTCATTCAAAGGCGTTGTATTGCCCTTCTTTTTGCAAATAAACACATCAACTTCATTTGTGTTTTATTACTTGCAATAAGTATAGAACAACCAAATCCTTAGCTCATATTAGTGCGTTCCTTTCAATACATTTGTTTGTTTATAATTGCATACAAAATCACTAAATTTTGCGCTCAGCACGCAGGAGGTTTGACTTTTGCACTAACGTTAGCACAACAAACAAAAAAAACGCACACACAGTTACCGTGAACTCCATCACAATGAAACGCATACTTCTGAGAAATATAAGACTTCATCATATCTCAATCAACTGCACATTTCTGGCGGGGATGCGATGATGGCGTCCGTCCAGAGAGGTCAGGCCGGCTGCAGGTGTCGCCCATGCACTGATCGGCACCGAGGCGTGAGCCCCCCGGGACTGCCCCCCCCCCCCCCCCCCCAGCTGCACCGGGCGCCCCCACCCCCCACCCCCCTGCGCCCCCAGCCTGTCACACGCCAATGATGATGGACTGGACCCTGCATCACGGTAAGGGGCGTGAGCTCGCGCGCGCGGCCACCTGAGCGCGCCAGAAAGGAATAAAGCTCGGAATAA
The DNA here is from genome assembly GCA_029379305.1 of Frankliniella fusca. Lineage (NCBI taxonomy): Eukaryota > Metazoa > Arthropoda > Insecta > Thysanoptera > Thripidae > Frankliniella > Frankliniella fusca. The sequence continues at coordinate 720,046 of JAHWGI010000219.1, read as the reverse complement.
AGTCAAGTCAAGAAGTATCTCCAGACCAAACACCGAGGGGGAGAGGGGGTGGGGTTCTCATACAAAATGTTAACACTGGAAAAACAAAGGTGCTATCTTTGATGCCTATTTAGAGGCGATAGTGAAACAGCACTGAAAACGGGGGAATGATGCATGTCGATCAGGAGACGATAACGCACGTTATTGTGTGCGGTTTTTGTGAAATATAATTTAAGCAGACTTCTGAAATTCATTTTCGATTACACCATCGGAATCCTCGTAAAATTTCCGTTCAAACGAGCCTACATGTCATGGGGTTTCGAGCCCGGAAGAAGACACAACAATGATTGTAGTATGACGTGCCACGAAACTATGGGTTGGAACCCCATGACATGTATGCTATGCTCGTTCAAGAGGAAATTTTGTGAGGAATCTAATGGTTTCATCGAAAATAAATTTCAGAAGTTCATCTTAATAATATTTCACAAAAAACACATAATAACGTGCCGTATCCTCTCATGATCGACATGCATCATTCCCCCATTTACAGTAAGTGCCTTTACAAAGGCACTACTGCCCTCTACAGGTGCTATTTTTGGCTGTTTTAGTAGTGCCTTTGAAAGGCATTATATCGCAGCTTTGTTTTTTCAGTGTAACTCACTACGATTCTTTTGACTTTTGATTTTTTTTAAAATTTTGTTTTGATTTTTAACATGATTTTCAAGATAAATTTCTGTCATCACTTTTCGAGAAATTTTGATCTTTTCAACCTTTTTCTAATTTTTTTTTTCATTTTATTTATCGATATTTCTGTATCTATCTTGTTGACTCAATGTTGATTTTTTGGGGGTGGTGGGAGAGGATTTTTTAATGATTCTGTGGGGGCCGTACAATGATTTTTCGAAGTGCCGTCCCCCTCGCCAAAAACTAAAGAGAGCTCCTTCCACCCAGAGCAGCGTCTTTGCGTCGTCCTTTACATTTCTGTTTTTGTCTTAGACGGGCGCGTTGTGCCGTCGGATTAGGTGTTTTTATACGGCGCGGGGGTGCGCATGAGAAGCAAATAACACAACAGTGTCAGACGCCCGCCGTATTTCTCAACACGAAGCGTCGCGCCCGCGCGTCACCCAACTCTTTTCCGACTCGGACAAATAACGAGAATCTCATAGAGTTGAGCCGGGCCTGGCCGTGCTGGGCCCTTTACTCGCGTCACGGCGGGCCCTGCCCTGCCCCGCCTCCATTCATAAAAAAGCACGTGCCCGCCGAGACCACCGCCGGGCGGGGGATCGGTGACGCTACACTCACGCAGATACAAATAATGTCCTTCCCGTCGGGTGACGCGGGGTCCTGGAGTGACCTGGAGTGCTCCCTGCAGGCAGGGGCCGGCGGCGCGTCTGACGGTGGCGGGGGTCGTGCCCGCGGCCGAGCGCGGGGTCTTAGCGCTCCACTCTGTGCCCGGGGGCGGCCCGGGGGCGGCCCGGGGGCGGCCCGGGGGCGAGCAGGTTGCACAAGGCTGCGGGAATCAGAGGGGTTTTAGCAGCAGGGCACGTGAGCATTAGCGGCGACACGCCGCCGCGCCGCCGCCGGCCTTTCGCAAACCGACCACCGCGGAAACGGCACCGGGAAAAAGATGAACTCACCCAACAAGTTAACCAAAAATAAATGAAACAGTGATGAATTAACTTTTAACCCCTTCTTCACTTCTCATTTAAAAAAAATTTAAAATGTTTATTGTTAATTCAGAAAGTCCACATGTTTCTTGGAAAAAAAAGAGAAAAAACGCTTAAAGACACACGAGTGTGATGACTACCATTTCTAATCTTTTTTTTTTATTTTTTAATAATTACATTATTGCAAATTTGCAAGTATTCGGACTTTTATTCTCAGTTCCAGGCTCGCTCAAATTCCGAAATAAAGTTGGTGTTAAACGTGCCGCGCGAAACGCAAAGGTGGATACGACAAAACGCGGAGACTCGTGTGGCTCTTCTCACGGTGAAATACGGCCAATCCGCGTCGGATTAGGATCCACAGCACAGACTCCCTGATTGCAACGCGTGCAAACGCGAGAGACACCCGAGCTGCTGGCCCCGTGGTGTATGTCTTCATTAGCCCCTCGCCAAACTCAGTGTTGTGATGCCATTTCGGATACGACACGTCATTTTCGCCAGTAGCAAAGCAACCTGAGCCACAGCCGGGGCAAACCACTGGCTGGCGCTCGGCCGAAGAGAGGGAAGTATAGAAAGGAGAGAGAAAGAGAGGGTAGGGGGGGGGGGGGAGAGGATGGACGCGGAGGAGAAGCGATGTCTTCAGAGGCAGCTCAGCCGGATGTGCTTTCATGTGAGATTTTGAGTTTCGGACAAAAGTTATCACAGAGTCAGATGAGTCCGTCCTGTAAGATCTCAGGCGGACATCTACACGCTCGCTCAAGAGGCGCGCGATAGCCGACGGCGACCGGCACAACCCTTTCCTATAATGTGCTGTAAACCGCCTCCCCAACACTTCACACCTCTGTAGCCGAACTATCCGATTTTTATACCGCAGGAGCTGTTCACAGGCCCTTCTCTCGCCCGCTAGTTGGCGGAGCAAACCCAAGAGGACGACGCGCATCATTCAAACAGAGCTACGTACGCGCTGCCTAAAATAAATTATCACCATATCAACCGATTAAAAAAAAAATAATTACAATCCGACCTTCGTTAAAATCAAGGGGCGGCCAACTCATGTATTTCTGTGTACACTTGCCTTGTATTTCTTGTATTTCTAATGTATTTTTCGGTATTTTTCTCGTATTTTTGTTGAGTATTTCAATGTATTTCTGTGTATTGTAGAGTATTTCCTTGTATTTTTCGTGTATTTCAAGAAATACCCAGGTATTTCTGTGTACACGTTTTTTTTTTCGAGTTGGCCGCCCCTCGGTTAAAATGTATCGTCAGTCTCTATTTCCTCGTTTTTCCCCGACCAGGACCGCGCGGTCGCGCCTCCTAATCAGCCCGACAGAGCGCGCCCCAATCAGCTGACAAAGTGACGCGGCCCCGACACCTTGCGCCCCGCTATCGTGTTTTATTGAATGAAACCGTCCGTTTTACGTCCGAACGCCAATAGCTCACAACGATGACCACGGGGGCCGCCGCCGCCACCGCCTTTAACCATTAAAAACGCCTCGTATTCGTCCGGAAAAGACTCTCGGGGCCAATCATAGCGCCGGCCGCTATCTCCGCAACAAATGAGACACCGGCCGACCCATTACGGCGGACGCCCCCGCTACCTCACACTGCACTCTCGGCCTGCCTGCCCCGCGCTTCCTGCGTCCCGCTGTAAAATGAGAGAGGGTTATCGGAAGGGTCGGGGCCGGGCAGAGGGAGGGGCGCCACCGAGTGCTCCGAGTGATTCGCTTGTAAGGTACGGCGGGAATTAATTCATCTCTGGACGGGGTCACTCCGAGGGGTCCTCCACTTCCACTTTAACGTCAAACATACACCAGTTGCTGTCGTTTTCTGAATTTTTACTGATATTTTTGTTAATTTTTTTCTGTATGTACGATTTTCTCTTGTTTTATTTGTTGTTTTTTTCTTATTGGTTTAGGAACCTTTTTTAATTGGCATACACTGATTTTTTATTTAATTTAAGAGAATGATGAAAAGTACCCAGCACGGACCTAAATTTATAGAAAAACCCGTCCGTCTTAATCACAATCACCAACCTCTTACCCGTCATAATACGCATTCGCCTGAATATTCTCCACACCAACCAGCGTACGGCAGCAAACTCCACGACATTTTTATCAATAACGCGAGAAAAAGGTGTTCAACCTACAAAGGTAAAATTTAAAACACCAAAATATCCCGGTTGCGTGGCGCGATAAGGTCTGTCGATGCGCGGCTCGGCGTTCGGTTTTCGACTGTGCTCCTCCTCTTTCCTTCGGCAGAGACGACGGTCCGGTCACCCCTCCACATCTGTAATCAGGGCCTCGGTTATCACCTCAGCATCTCCCCGCTCGTTCTTCATCTCTCACGGGTCCTTCCAGCTCAGCGCTGCGCCCCCTGCCCTGCCGGCCCTGCCTGCCGCTGGCGGGCACGTCTGGGCGCGACGGGCGGGGCGGGGCGGGGCGGGGCGGGGCGGGGCGGGGCGGGGCGGGGCGCAGGGCGGCACACGCTTTTTGTGAAACACGTCCGATCCGATTGAAGGTCCCCGCTGCTGGAGCGTGAGTCTTATTCCGATGCGGTTGCCTCGGGGTCACGTAGGAAGGGAGTATACGAGCAGCACCAAAAATTAAGAAAGAGCGCTGCTCGAGATTTTTCGCGCCACGTGTATTTCCGAATCGCGTTCAAATTTCTGCGACGGCATATCGGGTTCGTCGTTATTTGTGTAAAGTAAAATCGTCGGACGTGGGGAAACGGCTGGAGACGACATGAAGGGCGTGGCTAGGCTCATCTCCCCGACGAGTGCCGGAGTTTTCATTGATGAGCATTGACGAGTTTTCCATAATCGCTGTCAGAGCGCCACAATGCGGGTGCCGTCCCGACGTACCGTCCCAGGGCACCTGGGCTGTGCCTGCTGCGGCGTGGGCCGTCAAAGCAAGCATGGGGGCCTCCACGGCCTCGTCAAGAGCTTTCATAATCAAATAATTGGGCGACTCTCATTTGCCCACACGCGCGAACAAGACCCGGCGCGATTGGACGAATAGACGCACCGACAGCGCAGTCGAATAAATGAGATGAGATATTAACATCAATTTCTCGGAGTTTACTTCGACCAAACTTCTTGTACAGCCGACAAAAAGTTATCGGGTCTTTTGAGGTTCCTCGTCTGAACTTATGTTGGAAACTTTTCAGCACATTTTTTTTTTCTCTTTGGTCTTGAGACGTGCTGCGACACAGAGCTCGTGCCAGGCCGAGCCGGGCGGCCAGGTCGGCGTGTAAGTTGACGTTAATGCGACGATGACAAGAGAAAAACAAAGTAGAAGGCTGAGGAGACGCGCAAGCCGACTGTATGCAAAACCGAAGCACGTCCAATACATCAGCAAACAAAAAGCACAACTTAACACGCGGAAATCAGGGAAAGCTGCTAGAGGACCACGATTTTGAAAAATTAGAAACGAGAAAATTTCAATCATACAATAAATGGCGGCTTAGCCTCACACCATCCGAGATATCCAGTCGTTGAACGCAGACCGAAGTGAGACGCGGCTTGTTTTCCATTCATGCAGACAGTAGTAAGGCGATATAGCGCACGTTGATTGTGAATATCCTGCCAATAACGAGGCGGTACTTTATTCGCATTGAGCTTGCCCGGGGCCAATGCAGCCAGCCAAACGGACAGTCCGGTCAGAACGGGTCAGAAACGGAGGTGCATGCAGATCGGGGCCGGTAACCTCTTCATCGAGAGAGGGTGAGAGAGCGACAGAGAGAGAGAGAGAGAGAGAGAGAGAGAGAGAGAGAGAGAGAGAGAGAGAGAGAGAGAGAGAGAGGCGGGGGAAGAGAGAAGACGCAGGGGGCGCAGGGAAGGACATGAGCCTGTCCCTTCCTGATTTGCATCACGTCGGAGTGGAGAGCGCGCTGCAGCGGAAGGGCCAAAGGAAAGCTTTACGGACGGCAGCTCACTCAGCCGAACATACGCGATTATTTTGAGAATTCGCCGTTTTAACTCCGGGTTTTCTTTGTCAATTAAATTTCAGCGACAGCAATCCGAGTAAGAGGAAAAAATATTTTCCTTAAGTACTCAGCTCAAGCAAATAGAGAGATTTTGTTACTAATTATTTCGCACAACCTCCATAGCATTGGCTTCCAGGGGTGACAAAAACCCTGTATGAATGACTTAATAGTTTCCGAAAGAGAGGAAAAAAAAACAAAACATTGACGACTACAAGGGACTTTTGTCTCTCCAGAGGAGATATGTGAGTGAGCGCAAATAAAGCTTGGCGAATTCTGTAAATCAGCAGCCCTCGCCCCGCTCTCCCTCTCGCCTACCTCCCCTCCCGCGCGCTCCCCGCCCTCGTATCTGCGCTGAGTGATGCATCGATTCGTAACTGATTTGTTTCTCAGCGCTATTGTGTTGCCGGTACTGGCGGGTAGCTCCGTGTCCCACAGGGTACCGCCCGGGCGGCCTGTCGCGCCACTGAGTTGTATTTGGCCGTCGGCCGAGCCTGTCCGCCGGGCGGGGCGGGGCGGGGCGGGGCGGGGCGGGGCCGGCCACCGCCTGCCCGAGGGGCCCGGGGCCCTGGTCAGGCCAGACCCATTGCTCAGCCTCCTAGGCAGCCCACAGAACTGCAGGACCGCGTGTTCATTCAAGCGCCAAGAGACCCCCCCCCCCCCTTTTCCCTCTCCTCGCCCTCCTGCGATTCATCGCGGGTGATCCTCAGCTGCTAAAAACTCAACCCGATTTAACCATTTATCGTTCCGATTCCGATGTTCATTTATAGAGCAGAAGATACGAATGTATCAGCCTGCTTTTTAATCTCAGCTGACGATGGAAATTTCCGTGGTACTGAGATGGACTCGCCGCGCTCGAGGGGCGGCCAACTCGGTAAAAACGTGTACACACCTGTGTATTTCTAGAAATACACTAAAAATTCAAGGAAATACTCTACAATACACAGAAATACAAATAAATACTTGACAAAAATACGAGAAAAATACCGAAAAACACCGAAAAATACATTAGAAATACAAGAAATACAAGGCAAGTGTACACAGAAATACACGAGTTGGCCGCCCCTTGGCCGCGCTCGTGCGCACGCGCGTGGGGCGTCATTTTCAGACGAGCCTGCTGATCTGACATACCGAGACACTTTCCGACTTAAAACCGCGCAAAGGGCGCAGGTGAGAGGGGAGTGTGGGGGGGTATTCTCAACGAGCACCTCGAGCATGACACGCGGCGGTATTTGAATAAAACATACCTCGCGCCGCAAGGCAGCAGCGCCCCGGCCCAGCGCTCTGGTTCTGTTCTGCCACCGCAGGGCTGCGTCCGCACAACGCGCCACCCCCCCGGGCCCCCCGCGCTGCCCGCTGGACCCGACGCGCACGCAGCCGGCACTGCGCGCGCCGCATTATTATTTTCGGGGGATAAATTCTAACGCGGCGGTCCACGCCTGACGCGACGCCTGGGTGACACCGCGCGCGCCGCGTTCGCATTCCGAACAGCACCTCTCCAAACAGAGGACGCGAACGACGACGGCCTTTAGAAACTTTCCAGTGTGCATGAAATACAAAACAAAAAATTCCCTGATACACGTTGTAGTTAGAGAACTTCGGGCCCTGTCACTTTAGGAGAGAGTTTTTCCGTATCAATTAAAATCAAAAAGGTTGCGCAGTTAAGTAAGTAACATCTTTGATCTCAAAGCAGATAAAATTACGTTCGGCTATGGATGTATTCATTCGCTAAACTTTATGACGTTGTCAATTTTTTTAACGGACCGTGAGACTTTTGTCAGCATATTGCCATTGCACGTTTCACTGCCGAGGAGGTGGCAGGCCAGGCCAGGCCAGCGCGGTGCACGGTGGCGTGTGTCGTCCCCCCCCCCCCGGGCCCGGGCCCTGGGACATGACATGGGCCCAAACGGCCTGCCAATTGGGCGCGATGTACATAACGAAGGTAGACAATGACGACAGGGATTATTATTATTACGACAGCCGAAATGTCGCATGAAAAACGCGGCGCTGAGCCCGACCCGGTCGGCAGCATCGCGTCGCTCCCGCGGTTACACGCGGCGCGGCGGCGCTCCCAGCCCGGCGGGGGGCACACGGTTGGACTTGGAAGTCGAGTTTTTGGAGAGACGCGCGCGTCTTTCGTCGTCCGCCGAGGAGCTTGTACTCCTGCTAATGTTGTCGAGAGCGTTTTTTTGTTATTTTTTTAAAATAAATTTGATGGACAAGCATTTTTTCCCATAGCATGCTAGGCCTAGAGGGTGTTTCAGACCGGAACGAGCACGACAGGACAGTTCATGTGAGACTGTTCAAGTTGTCTACAGAACGGAATGACTCAGCCAGTCGTTGCGATGTAAAAATCGTGAAAATGGTTTAACACAAAATATTTCTGCCGATATTTAGCAAAGAAAGCGAAAGAAAGGTAAGAAAAGGTAGGTCGACATAAATTACCCAACAAAAAAAAATTAAGGCATGAAACAGTACAATTTGCATGAGAGCATTATTTCGGCAAATTTCTAAAGACGCACAATGGTTCGTTGGGCCGGTGAGTCTCTGCTCCGGATACCGGCTCCCAGCGGCGTGGTGGCCGGCGCCGCGCATCCCATAACCGATTCCAATCACGGCCGCAATGCTCGTTATTAATTCCATAATTTATAATTCTCATTATGCGAGCTGAGAAGTGTGTGTTATAGAGACGTGCGGTCATTTAACGGATAATCAATAACACAAGCGCCACGAAAAAAGGAGACGCAGTATTCTCTGCGGACAAGAGTCATTCACTCAACAAATCAATCGCGAACGTGGCGCTGCAAAGAAGTGAATTAATAACCTTTGTGTTTGTCGTCGTACGAAAAAAATATGGTCAGTATGATGATTATTGTGTTCGTACCGGACACTAAGAAAGCAAACAGGACAGAGCGGTGAGAGAGTCTTCAACAGGTACCTTTGTTCGGCAAAAAGCAGTCAGGTTCGAGACGCCCCACTACGCCTCTCCCGAGGGAGAGTCATACGTCAGCCTGTGAACACGCTCGCTGCCAGGCGTCGCTGTAAGACAAGCTGCCTACCCGCCCGGCGCTCCCCTGCCCGCCCGGCGCGCGGAAGCGGGGGAGAGGGAGAGGGGGAGGGAGGGAGAGCTGCTGCCGCGGACACTTGCACGTCGTGCTCCCAGTCGCTGCGTGTAGTCGCAACCGCAGCGATGCGGGTTCAATCGCGATTGGTCTGCATCGGACCGAACGCGCCACCCGGCCGAATTGACACATTCCCCCGGCCATTTGTGACCCCCACTCCCCCACCCCCAAATTTTCTCCCCCCTCCCCTTCACCCCCCTCCTCTCGCTCCTCTTTCTGCCGAACAGGTGCGGCAAAACGTTATAAAGCGTTGGTCCTCCACCTGGAAGAGGAAGAGAAAGAGAGAAAGAGAGAGAGCAAGAGAGAGATAGGTGGGGGAGGGAGAAAGAGAGAGCGAGAGGAATAAAGAAGATTCAGAGAGAGGGGAGGGAGGGAGATAGAGGAAGTAGAGGAGGTCAGAAACAGTGGAGAGACGTGGGTGAAGGTATATCAATGTACAAAGAAAACAGAGTGAGAACAGAGGAACAGAGTCCCTCTCGCGTAGTTCTTTTCGCCTCGCTTGCGACACTGGCAAGCTGTGCCGCCCAAATAGCTTCCAGGAGTCCGCAGTAAGGCACCAGGCTGCCAGGCTGCCGAGCCGAGCCCCATGCACTAGCGCCGGTCGGCACTTTTTTTGTTTTCTATTATTCGTTTCACGTCGTGTGGTCTTTTATTTTTCTCTCCAGGTCAGCATAGGATGGTGTTGCGTCTATGAGTCTCAGCGCCACCTCAGAGGGGCAGACAAAACAGACGGGCGGGGCGGGCGCAAGTCGCAAGACGACTGACGCAGCTGCTGCTGCTGCAACCGTCACAGGGATAGCATCACTACTTTTTATTATTCTCTCTCGCTCTCTCCGAACGGAAACATTTTCTGCTGGAAACTTGGGCCAACAAAGTACGTCAAGAGTAAGTTTTAAAGTGGAGGCGCGGACCGAAGGAAATTAATTTTGTTATTATATTCAGGTCGCACGCGTTTCAAAGAGCGATAGCCGCGCACCCGCCCGGCCCGGCCACACACCTGCCTCCACAGCTCGCGCTCAGCGGGGGCGGGAAAAAATGGAACAGGCGCGAAAAAACGCGGCACCTTTCAAAACGATGAGTGGAAGCTTTTTTCTCTCTCTCTTTTTTTTTGTTTAATGGTTGAAGGGTGAAGTGCAGGTTGCAATGACAGTAAATCTAAAATTTGGTTCGGAATATTTAGAGCAAAGACTGCGATAACGTTTATGAGCTAGAAGAGGTGGGGAGGAAGGGGGGAGGGGGGGGAGGGGGAGGAGGGGGAGGAGGGGGAGGAGGGGGGGGCGAGGGGGGGAGGGGGGGAGGGAAGTGAGTGCCGTCACGTAGTCGAACGACCAATCAGCAAGAAGGGGTGGGGCAGGGGGCCACCCGTGAATTCTGCACGCGTTACCCCTTCAAGTGAGCACCTGCTACCCCCTCCTCTTCCCTTCCCTCCCACTTCCTCTCACTGCGTGCCCCACTCCTCTTTTCATTTCTATACTTCCTATGCAGAAAAATATGTTCCTTCCGAACACCCCGAAATTTTTTTTTCTTAAAACAAGTTTTCAGTATAAAAAGATAGGTTTGGAAAAGTACTTCCGGTATTATTTAATGAATCGTGCATTTTGAAACGTCAAAATACTGACAAAACCAACCTCATCAAGCGAAGATATTTATAATATACAAATACTAAAAGATACTAAAATTATTAAAACAGTCGCAGTTGCTTTAGATTGTTTTTTTTTCTTCTTAATTTTTTCTCTTTACGTCAGGATGTCTTCCCTGGTGATTCGGAGTGTCCCGGAGACCGGTGAGCCTGTACTGGGGCACCAGCCAGGGGGCCGGACTGCCCAAAACACCTGCCGACCTGCAGCCCTTCCCCGTCACCTCCCCTGCCCCCTCCGAGTCGCGTGCGGCCTGCGGGCTCTCCCTCCCTCTCCCTCTCTCTCTCTCTCTCTCTCTCTCTCTCTCTCTCTCTCTCTCTCTCTCTCTCTCTCGCTCTCTCTCTCTCTCTCCTGCGTGGTCAGCAGCGTCTCCTTCCCTTCTCCGAAAAATCAACAAATGTACAATATTGGCAGTGGTGCCAATGAGGCCTATCACTAATGGGCAAATATAAGCCGGTTATTTTGTCACCAAAATGTTTCGTCACCCGTTCATGACTGCAGGTCTGCCCTCTCCCGCTACCCTGCTCTGCATAAACAGCCCCCCCCCCCCCTCCCCCTATCTCTCTCATCCGTCATCCTCTCACTCTCCCACTCACTCTCTCTCTCTCTCTCTCTCTCTCTCTCTCTCTCTCTCTCTCTCTCTCTCTCTCTCTCTCTCTCTCTCTCTCTCTCGCTCCGCCGCCACGCGCCAGGCACGCCCCTTCTCCCCTTCCCCGCCCCACTCTGACCGCAGCCCAGTTGGCCACCGGCGTATGCAAGAGGCATAGAGTGATTAGGCGAGAATTTGAAAAAAAGAATTAAAAAATGAAAAGTCAAGAGATCGTTTTAAATAAAAAAGAAAACCTACCCTATCGACCTGCGACGGGTTAAAAGTTTACAGAAAAATAGAGTGCAGTAGTGCACTTTTTGTTTCAAACTGACTGTTCCTTCATTCACTGGAAAAACAAATGTGACATGTGTCACATGTTATCATGCATTATCTGGAGAAAACGTTTCTGCTTGATGCACTCCTCTCCATGCAAAAGGATAGGGGCTTCACAGAGAGAGTGCAGCAAGAAACGTTTTCTCCGGAGAGTGCAGCAAGAAACGTGACACGTGTCACATTAGTTTTTCCAGTGTTAACATATACATACACACTATATGGGAAAAGACAATTTTTTCCCAAAAAATGTTGAGAGTTTGTGCACATCACCTGATTGGGACAAGTTGTACACATTTAAGGCTACGTATCTAAACTGGAACAAGTTGTCTCAGAAAATTTGAGAAGTTTGTCCCAAGCTGGTGATGTGCACAAAATCTCAACATTTTTGGAGACAAAATTGTCCTTTCCTATATTTAGGATGTAAACGTGTATTTTTCTGAGATGCACACCTCACTGGGTATAAATACATGGAAAAATTTAGGGATAGATAACAGCATCAGCCTACTGAACTTGGCACAAGGCAGACACGCAGTGCCCGACATATTTCAAGTATTTCAATCCTTTAAAATTGTTCGGAAAGATAAGATTAGACAGGGGAGTCGAGGTATCTCCTTGCTTTAGGACCCACCCAGCTTCCAGCGCAGGTGAGGGATCACCACAAAGGGAGAGGGGGATGTCCGACCAAGGGCAAGGGGCAGGAGGGGGCGAGAAACATCAAGTGCAGGTGCATCGGGATGCAGCCCATCCCCACCCTAAAAACCCCCGCCAAGCCCCTTCCAGCGCGCTCCGGACCCGGCCCGGCCCTGCCTCGACCCGCCCCGCCCCGCCCCGCCCGAGCCCCGGCGTACAGGTGCAGCCGGACAACCCTTGCAACGGACACCTCCCCCCCTCTCTCTCTCTCTCTCTCTCTCTCTCTCTCTCTCTCTCTCTCTCTCTCTCTTTCTCTCTCTGACACACGCGCTCGCCCCCGCCCGGCCCCGCACGCACCGCCGCTCTCACTCGCACCCGCTGCCAGCAGCACGGGCGCCGCCGCCACCGCGCGTCTTGGGGGGCAATTTGAATGGGATTATATGTTTACGCCGACCACGATTACTGCATTTATAAATATTATTAAGGGACAGGGGCCGCGCCGCGCTGGATATAGAGAAGTAGCTTACGGTGGTGAGGCGGGGAATTGGCGCGAAAATCGAAGGCCATCGAGCACATACGAGCACATAGCTATAGAACATAGAGCTGATTTTTTATTTATTTATTTTTTCCTTCGCGACGAGGAAAATGTTTTCCAGAGTTGTCTGGCCTGCTGGGTTTGGGCCCGGGCGCGCGACGTCCGGAGGTCCCCGTGTCGTCCCAGGAAGCGAATAGAGTCATTGAGGCGGTCTGGCCCGTCCCGTCCCAACCGCCCGGTGGCGGCTAAATATTCTAATTTGAATTTGAATCGCCACAGATTAATTTGGAGAGATGCATTGGTGCCTGGTCGCGCGGCGCGCCACATAAACTGGACGATCTCATAGCCCCGTGGGCCGTAGGGCCCGACTGGCGTTTATTCCCTCTGTCGAGCCCGCCCCGCCCCGCCCCGCCCCGCCCCGCCCCGCCCCACCCCGCCCCGCCCCGCCCCGCCCCGCCTCGCCCCGCCGCCTTGCCACCGCGCCGCGGAGGACGCGGCTCGAGAGGGTCCAGCCATGGTCCTGGCGGCGGGGAGACCCAGGGGCGGGGAGTGGAAGCGGCCTCCTCAGTCCTGCAGGATATCGTTCCACGACCCACGACTTCTATGCAAAAGTGTTTCATCCAGGAAAAACGTATTGTGAATTATTTTTGTCCACTCCCGACGAAAAAAAGCGTACTACATGACACAGGAAAGACCAAAATGAGCCACAAATTTCTAGGACCGATACCGATACATATGGACGTAATATTCACAGTTCCAAAATTGTCGGCCGCATAGTAAAAACCCGGAAAAGGCTGGGAAAAAAAAGAAAGACAGCACGATTCCGAAAACGAAGGACGAAGGTATAAGAGGCAGGAGAGTGATGCTACGGCGGCACACGCGCCGAAATAGCACCTGCCAGCCTGCGTCGCCGTGTTTGATGTGATGTGTCATGTGAGAGAGAGAGAGAGAGAGAAAAAGAGAGAGAGAGAGAGAGAGAGAGAGAGAGAGAGAGAGAGAGAGAGAGAGAGAGAGAGAGAGAGCTACTGGACCCGTGCCATTAGCGCTGGCGGGGCGGCGCGGATCGGACTTATTAGCTCCCTAGGAAGGAACAGGGCTGCCGGACGCAAAAATGCAAGGACGCGGACGGAACTAAACCTGCACTGTTAAGAGAAAAAAAGTATTGCGAGATAATTAATGAAATTTGAGTTTGAAACCGGAAATTTGACAGCAAAAAGAAATGTTTAGTTTGCTTAATCCATTCAAGTTTTTTTTTAAGGGGGTGGGGGGGGGGTGGAATATCCTACATCTCGTATATATAAAAACGTGATGATATTCGTAAAAGGCAGCAGTCAATCCGTAGCGCGTGGGGTGTTGGCACGCATGACGCTGCACTTACCGCACCCATTACGGCTCGTCGGAAGCCCGGACGAAACGGAACCGAAAAAGGGTTCGATCATCGGAAATGGATGGAAGTGGGGCGGCCAGGCCAGGTCGAGACCCCTCGATGACATTGGCTCATTTCTCCGCTTTTTACAACCGATTTTCGCCCCGCGTTTATCCCTCTTTTAGTCTCTGCCACGCCGCCAGCGCCTGAAAGCCCCGCCGCTGAGCTCCCGGTCGGCTAACGTCCTTTGGCGGCGAGATCCGCCACCCCAGCGATCTGACCGCCGAAATAGACTGCGCGCCGAGATGGAACTTACTTCACATGACTTTGTCGCTTTAACAGGTACAGCTCAGAAAGCCACAAAATGAGGTATTTCACAATCTCAAATCGGTACAAAAGTTGTTTGTGTTTCAAGATCTTTCTTGGACACTGCCAGAAATTTCCACGGTAATTAGTACGGTTTTTCACCGCTAATCTTTTACCAGGTCCGGACCGTTTTTATTGGGTACGGTCCGTCCGTACTACCTATGACTGTATATTTCACATGGGCCTATATTTTAACTTTTTTCGAAGTTTCAAGATACTGGAACTGGGGAATTGGTCACGGGAAACACCGTATTTTCAGATACGGTCGTCCCGTCACCAAACAAAACGGGTTTTACCGTAGTATCTGGGGTATGGGGGTACGGAATTCTTAACAGTGGATCTTATGGAGAATACCAATGGACATCCAAGACAGATCTTGAAATACAAGAAACTTTTTTTTTTGCATACGAAGTCGATGCAAGTATACGTCTCGCAAGGAATTCAAAAGAAGAAGAAAAAATAGCATAATCTGGTAACGAGTTTGATCAGATCAAAATCATCTTTCCAAAATGTTTCTAGGAAAAGGTGTAGAACACAACGCCCCTTCAAGATTACATTAAAACATTACAGACATCGGCTCCCACCGGACCACCGCAATTTCTTTTTTTCTTTCACCCTTCCCCACCTGCACGTTTTGTCTCGTCACTCCGGGCGCCGCGCTGATGACAAGAAAAATGTCGACTCTAATAGCGGAGAGGAAGAGATCCCCAGGCGGCTTCGGAAACGCACCCACGCACACACACACATCAGGTGAGAGAGAGTGTTTTGATGTTTTCCAGATCGCTCTCCTCTTGTCCTCCGGGGGGGCGCACGGGGCGGGGGCTGCGTGCGGGGCGCGCCCACGCCGCATGCGGAGCCACGAGGGGTGGCGCCCCCGCCTCGCACGCAGCCGTCGTTGGCAGCGGCCCGCTATGTTGCGACGAGGGTTGAGAAAAGTATCAACACGCCATCACCGGCGAGCCCAGAGCGGCGGCGACCTGGGTGCCGGAGGCGATTAGCAGACCTCATCCCCATCTCACCTCTTTCCTACCGCGCACCCTTCCGCCGGGTCGCCACCACGGACTAAAATGACTCACACGAGTGCCCGCTCGGCGCTCGGGGTTAAGAGGGGAGTACCAACAAATTACCAAGTCCACTAACCACCAAAAATTTTTACGTTCAAAAATAAATGAATAAAAATGAGTTTGAGGTTTTCTT
Organism: Frankliniella fusca; assembly: GCA_029379305.1. Taxonomy (NCBI): domain Eukaryota; kingdom Metazoa; phylum Arthropoda; class Insecta; order Thysanoptera; family Thripidae; genus Frankliniella; species Frankliniella fusca. Next base: position 704,647 of record JAHWGI010000219.1, on the reverse strand, counting down.
TGCTTCATATTGAAGCTTTTACAGGACGTTTGGAAAACGACGGAAATACGTCAGCAATTTTAAAATTTTAAAAGTTGTTCTAAAGTATAATCTGAGGGCAGATTTCGGCTGAGAATGACATGTTCTATCAACCATTGCAAGCAGGACGTAGATGAGGTACAACCATATCCTAAACGATTACTGTTGCTCGCTTACCAAACCACATACAGTGGCTGTGAGAATGTTTTGGTTTGTCTTTTGGGCTTCGCGTCGTGTCAATAATCGAGTACGATTGAAACAAAAGTAAGGATGCCACTCACCACCACGCGTCCACGAGGGCGCCCCGCCGCCCACCGCGTCGTCTGCCGGCCATGAGGAACAGCAGCAGCAGGGCAGGGCAGGGCAGGGCAGGGCAGGGCAGGGCAGGGCTGGGCAGGGCAGGGCAGGGCTGGCACCGAGCCCGGTAGCCGTTGAGAGGTGACCCTTCCTCCGCCGCCGCTGCAGTTCCACCTGCGGAGCCAAAGATTTACAGACGCGTTAACAATAATTTCCTCTCCTCTTCATTCTCCGACTTGCGACAGCCGCTCTCGAATCAGCGCGTATATACTAATTGACGAAGTCATCGCTGCCCGTCGGCCGGTATAAGTTATCGATTTGCTCGCCGGTGATATAAACGCCCGCGGGCAATAAATTACCCCAAAAAACCGCTGCACGCGAGTACCTCGCGACGACACGGGGCGGGGCGGGGCGGGGCGGGGTGCAGGAGTGCAGGAGCCGCAGCGGCTCATCCACTTTCGAAATGGGCCGCGGAAAGGATTTGCAGCGAGTGCAACGCCCCTGACGCACAACCACAGGAGCGCTCTCTTGATTCAGAGACACTGTCGTTGAGAAAATAAATATAACTTTACACTCTTTGACCACTATAGACTTTTGCAGAATAAAATATGGACTTATATATACTTTTTTAACTTTAGACTATTTGTCTACACCTATAGACTATTTCGTCCGTAAACTTACAGAAATTGTAAAAATATGGCATAACTGTAGACAAAAACAGTTTTCTTTAGTTAAACAGTTTAGATAAGTCTATAGCTTATAACTTAACAGGTTTTTATGGAGAAAAATGTCGAGAACGGTCTGAGAGTGTAGAGAAAATTTAGAAAATATTGTTTTGGAATGGGGCAAAAATTACTTCAGAAGTGGACAGTGCTATTGATTGTGAAAGAAAGCCCTCTAGGGTCTACTACTTCAGTAACCCGTGCACTTTCCCCGACAATCATTTGGATAGTTGTCCGATAATCAAGAAATCAATAATCATAATCAGCAATCAGTAATTATAAGCGGCAATAATCATTGATAATCATTAATAATTTTGTGATCAGAAGTAATCTTGGAAGTAATCAATAATAATCAGTACAAATCCTAATAATCAACAGTAATTATAATTCTCGTACATCACTTTTTTGTTGTTTCATTCTGCTTTTTCACACAGGCAGAACTTGCAGAACCAACCTGAATGAAATTTTTAGATACATCTTTTAATCCGCTTATATTCTCCTTGTCGTGTTGGGTCGCGTAGCGACTCTGGGACCTCACAACGCGCCATCAATTACAATTTAAGACCTGGCCACCTTTATCTGGACCACCGCACTGCGCCGTACATTGTATCGAGTGCGAGAGAGAGAGAGAGAGAGAGAGAGAGAACGAGGGAGAGAAGGCTGCGCCCGCCGCGCCGCGGTGCAACAAACGATTTGTAATCAGGTGCAACGCGATAGCCATCTACAGCGCGGCAAAGCCGTAAGACTGTTGCATGACCGAACGGAACGGTTCATTTGCCGAAACTTCGCCCGCGACTCGACACTTCCCTCAGCTTCACTCCTCCAGCCTACTCACGTACCGAAAAAATACAACATTCGCTGTTGCAGACAAAAATTCGCTGTCTCCAACCCAACTAATTTTATAAGTTGTCAGAGCGACTAATTTGCTGCGGTAGCAAAGTATTCGCTGAGTTGGCTGACGCGAGCGCTGTTCCAGTGAATGTCTGCTTCGCGGCACGCAATCACTGGAACACGGCTCGCGGCGGTAGCCACCTTTAGTAAATACTTTGCTACCGTAGCAAATTATTCGCTTCGACAACTAATAATATTAGTTGGGTCGGAGACAGCGAGTTCTTGTCTGCAACAGGGAATGTTTTTACCCCCAGTGCGTACCCCGCTTAATTCAAAGGGCATAGCGTCACAGCATTCTTCCGCGGGAATTTCCGGGGTGGCCTCCGCGTGCGAGTCCCCCAAGGAAAAAAATGCCTTCATTGTGAGGATCAATTTTTGTCGATGGGCAAAATTCGATAGCTGAAATCGAGAATCCGATACCCACAGCCAGGAGCTCGTTGTCACGGCTGGACACTTGTACGATGAGAACTAAGCTGGAGTTTGTTCCATTCGAACAAGTGCCCGGTCGTGACAACCAGCTCCTGGCTGTGGGTATCGGATTCTCGATTTCAGCTATCGAATTTTGCCTACCGACAAAAATTGATCCTGACAACAAAGTCATTTTTTTCCGTGTCGTGGGGATCCCCCGTGGAGCTTGTTTCCCTCCTCTGCGAGACCCCCGGCTCCGGCTGCCCCGGCGAGTTTACACGGATGAGCCAGGCCAATTACATATTAGGATTGAGGACTAGACAAAAGCGAGCAGCAGCTCGCGGGGCGCCGTGCAGCGCCACGCCACACCACGCCACGCCACGACACGTTCTGCTCGCCATTCATCAGTCGGCGGCCCCCATATATAACGGCGCCGCTTAATGTGCGCTCTTCACGCGAAGCTTTTGGGCAACATTGTATGGTCAGCAGAGCAGCGTCGTCCAGTTGCCTCCGCGTGTCGCCCGATATCGACTCCCCCCCCCCCTCTCTCTCTCTCTCTCTCTCTCTCTCTCTCTCTCTCTCTCTCTCTCTCTCTCTCTCTCTCTCTCTCTCTCTCTCTCTCCGCGAGCTGCGGCGGCGGTGCGAGTGAGACGGCCTGCGGGGCGGCCGCGGCCGGGCCCGCCGGGCCTAGGGCAGTTAAACGCGTTATGGCTCCCGGAGTCATACTTAATTGGAGGAAGGAGAAAATAACTGGGAGGCATCGACGAGCGTTTAATCGACATTCACGACGATTGAAGCGGCTCGCGATACATCACCGGGCATTTTTTATTATTATTTGGACAGCGACGGCCCGACAAATCGCAGCGGCCGAGCGAGCCTCTCTCGCCACGCAGCTCCCAGCAGGGCAGCGGGGAGTTGCGAGGTTTTTTCGAGCGCCGCCCGCCGTACGTGTGGGGACAACACGCAGTAAACCCCGCCGCCGCCCGCGCCCGTACCAGAGGCGATCCGCAAAGGCGACTGCGCTGGGCAAACGACCCGCACAAGCACACGCCACGTTGTGGCACAGACAAACAACAGCAAAGATATTTTACTCCACTAAATGTAGGCGCGTGCTTCCTTTACTTTGAGCGACATAGAAAGAGAAGTGAAAATTAGGAAAGAGTAACAGCGGCTTTCGCTACGCAGCTTTCGCAGAATGAGCTGTTCGCGGTTTAAAAGCATACTTTTTTAAATCTTTCTTTCTTTCTTTTTTCAAACAAACATCAAGACCGGTGGTACTCTGCTTTACGTTGGAGCAGCACTCGCCGGCTACCGTGCGTGAATGTGAGAGCGGGAGAGAGACAGAATGCGCGGCGCTGTTGGTGGCCCGTAAGTGGGTAATGACAGCCTGCGCCACAGTGTTCCCGCCCCTGCATGTGTCTCCTTCCCCTCCCATATTGTGCGGCGGGCCGCCCCGCCCCGCCCCACCGTGCTCACCCCCTTTACTTTTCCTTTCCGTTAATCGCAGTGTTGCTAGGCCCTGCCCCGCCCCGCCCCGCCCCGCCGGCCCGGCGCTAACGAGAAGGAATAGTTGACCAGCCGCCGAGTGAGACGTCATCAAAACGAGCCCCAGGTCAGCTCGTCTACTCGGTCCCAAAGTCTCGGCCTAGTGCACGTGGGCGCCGGCGCGCTGGCGGTACCCCGCCCCGCTCCGCCCCGCTCCGCCCATGGGAAGTACTCCTGATGTGACCCCATAAGGCTCCCCCGCTGCTGTGCTGGGCTCAGAGGGTTGAGTGCTAGACTGGACGGCATACCTCTTCCCCCGCACCTTTTCTCATCCGTATCTGATTCAGAAGATCGCTCTCGATCCTTCGTCCTTGTCGCACCTACGGCGGTGCCCTGTCGGGGATGGCATAGGGCATAGGGGGCCCCATGAGTGCGACAAGAACGGAGGCACGAGAGCGATCTTCGGAATACACCAGGGTTGTTAACGATAACGAAAAGTAGCTATTGCGATACGATACGATAATATTTATTCTCGTTATCGTATCGCGATACGATACGCCGTTGGCAAAAATTTTATCGCGATACGATACGATAATCGTCTTATCGTCGACACGATAACGTCTCATACTAAAAAATCTGAAAACTCCAAAATTGTGGTAGAAAGCAATTGAAAGACAAAATGCCATGAAAAAAAAATAATATTTATTATGCAGTTATAATTAAACCAGGATACAGGTACAGGAATTACGTTATTCGGTCACTTACTTCTTACTTCCAGTAATTGAAATTTGCGTTTAGCAAAACTTCATGTCTGAGAGTTTTGTCGTTAAGCAGGGTCCGCTGGGGGGAAAAGTTATAGCCACACAAGGAAAAAAATCTTTCAACACCCCCGCTTGAGGGCAAGGCAGTGCTAAATTCTACAAAAAGTAAAATCATGTTATCGTTATCGCGATACGGCGATACCGGCTCCCGTTATCGTATCGCGATACGATACTGCCCGAAAGAAAAAAGTATCGCGATACGATAACGATAAAATATCGTTATCGAAATCGTCGTATCGTCGATAACCGATATATTATCGTTAACAACCCTGGAATACACACGGCAGCGGGCTAACACTTCCCTCGCAATTGACGAGTTGATGTCCCGTCGTCGTCGCCGTCCCCGTCCAGTGCGACATCCCCGGGAGCTTCCTCTCCTCGGCCGGCCTGTGCCACCAGCTCAACTTCCGCACAGTGATTGGCCGCTCATTCAAAACGGGCGGTCCCAACCCTTTGAGGTGGGTGCTGTTGCGCTGTGTGAGGTCGCAACAAGAAGAAATGCCACTTATATTTCCATTCATCAGGTTTTCCGTGCTCAGTCGCGGGAGCAGTGGATGCTCTGGCGACGAAAAAACGCTTTGTAGTGACAGCTCAGGCTCCATGATTACTGTTTGGGGCCGAGCCCTTCCCCAAACCCGATTGTTTTTGTTGGATTAATTTTTTTAAAAAAACGTCTCGCATCCGTGCGTCAAAGGTACTCTCGAAAGAGACTTCACCTGGCCGTACGGGGCGTGTGAGGTATCCAATGTTCAGAGCCCTTGCAACTGAAAGCCCGGCGGTAGCGTAATCATGTGTTGCGGGTCTGCCTACCCTATGGGCCACGGCGCCTAACGGCAGGAGCGGGTAGGCAGACCAACAAATTGACGTGTCCGTTTTCTGTTGCACACGGCGGTGCAGTCCCATACGAACATCGATTTTGTCCTACAGTCAAGTAAACATTGGATATCGTCCGTCCGATAGTACCAGTTAACTCGTACTTCTCAACTTTTGTTACTGCAAATGAGGTAAAGTCATTTTTCCCAGAAGGTGAGCCTCTGTCGCTCCGCCCCCATTTCCGCCTCGCGACCTGTCCTGCCGCCCGGTGGCGTCCGGTCCACCAGCCGTCTGATTCCGAAGATAGCTCTCGCGCCCCCGTCCTTGTCGAGCACTCATGGGTCCCTGCCATCCGTGACATGGAGCACCGCGCCACAGGTGCGACAAGGAGGGAAGTTCGAGAGCGATCTTCTGAATTAGACGGCAGGCCAGCACGTCACCCGACTCCAAATCAGAGCGACTGGCTCATTGAAACGCGGGGCAGCAGCATCAGCAGCAGAGAGCAGGAGCGGCGAGTAGGCAACCCTGCTGCTGACGCCTGAGGAACGGCGTGAAACGCGAGGGGGAAACAACTCGGAATTTTGGTGGGCATATTTTGTGACTTTTCGTGAATTTATGTGAATTTTTATGGATTTTTTTTTCATTTCCACATGAATTTCACCTATGTTTTTGTGAATTTTCCTAAATTCTTCTAAATTTTTGTAATTTTTAAAATGTTTATTTCTGAGTACTCCTCAATTTATTTATTTTTTTGAATTTTCTGAGTTAAGGTGTACAAAAATTTCAGAGTTGTTTCCCCCCCTTGGTATAACGCCAGCCTTCATGTGAGAGGCTTTTGTTAAGGCGCACGGGCGCGGACACGGCAACTTCACTCAAGAGTATCACTTATTTCTGTGTCCGTATAGCATGCGAAGGGGTCAGTACCCGGGTCGGTGGGACGGCACCCGCACAGCAGAGCAGACGCCCTGACCGCCCCGGGTGACTGTGGCATAACTCTCCCTGACGACTTTACTTTGTGTACGTCGTTTACAAAGTTTTGTTGGATCCAGACAGGCGGCGGCGGCGGCGCGGCGCCCAGGAGGCGGAGCGGGGTGGGAGTGTGTATGTAAGTGAGAGAGATGGAAAGAGAGAGACAGGCAGAGCAAGCCTGCAAGGCATTAATAATTGGGGGTGGGTGTGCACTGTCCGACTCGCTCGCACGAATAAAGCGAGTGTCGGGACACGGGCCTCCGCTGTGGCCTGTGGCGTCCGTCCGCCCGCCTGCTTCACGCCCCACGTGTGTTTCGGCCCACCTTTCCCGTTCGAAACGCCGAGGCGTCGAAAAATTATTGATTTATCGGATTGCTGCCGCCGGGCCGGGCCGGGCCATGCCGGCTGCTGGCTGCTGAGGCGTCCTCCCCACAGTCCCGACGTCCACTTTTGTTTGTATAAAGCCTGCCTATATCGCGGTCGTCGGAAAATTATTAATTAAGACACAGGGCGAGAGAAAGAGAAAGAGAGAGAGAGAGAGAGAGAGAGAGAGAGAGAGAGAGAGAGAGAGAGAGAGAGAGAGAGAGAGAGAGGCATGCCGCGCCGCGCCGCGGCCCGGCCTGCGCGTGCGAGAGAGACGGCGACGGCGAGCGATACCGATGCGATGCGACGGATAGAGAGGAGAGGGTGGTGTCTTATCGGGTATCAGTGAGGTCTTCGGCAGGCTGAATCCTGAACAGCGCTCTCCTCTCCCTTCCTCTCTCTCGCACTCGATAGGTTGCGCCGTATAGGTGCGAGAGAGACAGGGCGAGGAAAGCGTCCTTCGGAATAAGTCGGCTGGTCAAGTTCCTGGAGGATCGCGCGCGCCGGCGGGCGAGAGGGGGGAGGGCATTACAACAGAATTACAGCCGCGCGAGGGAGGGAGACGGAGTCCTGCCCCGTGGGCTCAGTATAACGAGGCGGTCTTCTGTTGGTTTAGTTCGTCGTCATGTCTGCGAGACCCGCAGGGCCATTCCGCATAACGTACGCCGCACGTCCACGCCGATAAAAGAAAAAAGAAGAAGAAAAACGCCATGAGGGCTGGGAGTCGACCGGGATGCTGATGATGCTCACAGTCTGAGAGGACCATTCGATAACGGAGGCCGCGAGGATGAGTCCGGCGCCCTTGAAAAATGATAACTCCCCAAGGAGGAAATCAAACGCGTTTCTCTCTCTCTCTCTCTTACTCTCTCTCTCTCTCACTCTCTCTCTTCTTTTTCTTTTCCAAAAAACAGGAGGCAAGGACGAGCCATATTGAAAGTAAAACGAACCGCCCCCTTCTCGGCGCGAACATCAAGAGCACGACCGCTGGCAGCACGAGAAAGGGAGACAGAGAGAATGAGGGGGGAGGGGCGTTATGAAGAGAGCGGACAGCTCTCTGCTACAAGACACCCTGGGCGTCCGGCGGCCCGTTACGATAACGCCATAAAGGCAACATCGTTAATTGTAACGATTTTGTCACGGTCTTGAACGCTTTATTGTTGCGGCTTGAGGACAATGTATCAACCTCTTGGAACCCTTTTCCTGCGCCCCTGCCACACCCTCTCACCATTTTACTCTGACTCTCTCCTGTTGTCCTCTCATCATCTTTCTCTCTCAGACGCGCGCGCGCTGCGCGCGCACACACACACACATACACAATCGTAATGTTGGCTAACTGCCGTTCTTAATCCATCTGATTCGCCCCTCTTTTGCACCGAGAAGAAACCACACGATATCCACGATATTTCCGCCACGCACACAAACAGGCACACGTATCCTGCCATCGCTGGGTAAACAAAAGCGGCGCGGGGCCGCCCAGGCCCGCCACGCCCCGTGCGATGATATAATTAAGACATCGGGGGTAAATAAATTCGAGACAGGCGGTAATCTGATGAAGACAGTACTGCCCCGCCCCGCCCGGCCCGGCCCCGCGGCCCCCACCCACACCCACGCGTGCACCCGCCCGGCACCCGCCCCGGCACCCGCCCCGGCACCCGCCCGGCACCCGCCCGGCACCCGCGGCTCTCTGAACTGGACTGGACACGGTCCCGGCGCGCGAGGCTGCAGCCTGGAACATTACCGCCTCAGCCGAGCACCATGCCACGGCTGCCACCTCCCTCCAAAGGGAAAGGGAGAGAGAGAGAGGAGGATCAATCATACAAAATATGTACAATGATAATTTTTTGTTTTTGAACTTAAGATTTTTTGATTTTTTAGATATTTTTTTTAGATTTTTCTGTTAATTTTTAAGGAAAATTTCCGTCATTTTTGATAATTTTTAATATTTCACCACCATTCCTGAAATTTTTCAATTTTATTTGGTTTCGTCTTTTTCTTTTGGATTTTATTTTGATTATCTTGTCTTTTTGAACTTTTTAAATTCTATTTTCGGGGTCAAACAATGATTTTTCGAAGTAATTCTCCCCTCGGCCGCCTCGAGAGGAACGGTTCAAGGTCACTTTGATCATTCACAGATGGCTGCACTGTCCAGTGTTGTCAGATAAGAAGCCAAAAATGCGGATGAATACACCTGAGTGCGGCAGACGTGTATCTCCGCCTGCCTACTAGGCAAAAGGTAGTCTTCACTGCGGAGAGTTTGCCTAGAGGGCAGGCGGAGATACCCGTCTGCTGCACACAGGTGTATTCATCCGCATTTTTGCCTACTTATCTGGCAACACTGACTGACATACTTCACCACCACCAGGAGTCCTGCTGGTGTCCGCGCCGGCCGGACCGCATCGCATGCACCATGGCGCCAGCCCCCCCTCCCCCTTCCCCCACAACAACCCCCCAAGAGCTCTCGCACATCAGCCCCGGGCTCCGCTACACACGCGCGCTCGGCGGGGGGCCTTTATCTCCCCGTTCCCTCGGCGCTGTACGATGCCTCCCCCCTTTACTTTTGCTCCATTTAGGAGACGTTTATTTCACTTGAAATATCTCGTAAAAAATGAAAAATCGCGCACCAGACGGACACGACGGCGCTTGAGCGGCTCGGCTGGGCCCGGCAGCAGCGAGAAAACAAGAGTAGCAAAAGCGAGCAAAAGCGAGCAGTGGAGTTACGAGCGGCCCCCGCCGCACCGCACATCCCCCCGCCCCCCGCCCCCGGCCCCTCACCGGCCTCTGGCCTGGCGTCAGTGGGTCGCAAAACAGGAGAAATTATTAGTTCCTCCTTTTTTTATTCGGCGCGCTTCCATTCACGGAAGCCCTTTGGATATGGAGTGCAAGAGCGCGCGTGGAGGACCGGACCCGTGACACGGGTGGCCGGTGCAGCGGGAGGTGGCAGCAGGGTCCTCCGGTGGTGTCGTGTCGCAGAGAGGTTGAACCCCGCGGCCACCAGGACACCAGGACGCACCGAGGGTATATATGATCCCTATGGGGCTCAGGTACTGAGGGGGGGATCGCTTCGAAAAATCATTGTACAGACCAAAAAAAAATCATTTAAAAAATCAAAAAAATCAAAATAAAATAAAGTAGAAAGTTACAGAAAAATCCGAAAAATCGAGAAAAAACTACCCAAAAACTAAGAAACAAACTAATTTTTTGTAAAAGTTACGGACAATTTCTTTCTTCTCTTGAAAAATCAAAAGAAAAATCAAATTCAAAAATCAAAAAAATCAAAAATCAATAAAAATGAAAAAAATCATTGTACACATTTCGTTTGACTGATTTCCCCTCGTCAGGTACCCTCGACTCTCGACCCGTGGGGAACGACGGGGGATCACTCATGTAATATGGATATGCACAATATGCACAATTATTATTATGAATTTTTTTTTTTGTTTCGAATCGAAAGTTCTTTTGATTTGTCACTTTATGATAAATTTTGATCTTTTCACCTTTTTCTGACTTTTTAAAACTTTTTAAGTTATTTGTTCATTTGTTATCGATTTTTAAGGATTTTTCTGTATCTTTCCTGCCTATTATCTTTTGATTTTTTCAAAATGATTTTTTGGGGGCCGTAGTCGTACAATGATTTTTCGAAGTGACTCCCCCCCCCCTCCCCTTCGGTGGGAAAGCACCCAACTCTCGGGCAATGCAGGTACCCCCTCCAATGGAGCCTCAGGGAGTACCGGGTGTTTCTTTGAATGATTAGCAGTATTGCGGGTTTGCCTACCCCATTCTCCCGTAAGGCGCCGAATTTCAAAGAAACACTTGGTAATATCAACAGAGGGCTTATTGATCATCAATCCTACGGAGGGGAGGGGGGGGGGGGGAGCGACATGTACCCTAAGGGCTGGCGTACCGGTACCACAGGTCCCCACACCCCACCGACTGGGGACTCCCGTCTAATAAGGACCCTAAAGCGGGTAATGAACACTGCGCGCCGTTAATGACGGAAGGGGACACGAGGGGGCCGCTGATAAAAATGAGGGACACACATAACCTAAAGGCCTTTCGGGGAAAGACAGGCGGGCCCGTGCGCACGGGCGGACGGGCGGACGGGCGGACGGCGGGGCGGGAGCGAAGACGTGTGCCCGTACACCTGCCAACGGTCCTGCCCCCCTCCATCAGCCCCGCCGCGGTCTAAAAACACTATAAGGTGAATGATTCGTGCCGTCTTTCCCCCACCCCCCCCTTCCCCTGGTTTTTCCTCCCCACTGCATCTGCCTGCGCTACCCTCTCTCTACCCCCCCCCCCCCTCTCATATCCCTTTCGTTCCTCATATTTAATTAGTCTCAAGGCGTCGTGCCGTGGTATAGGATGACGCCACAGGGACGCGGGGCGGGGCGGGGCGGGGCGGGGCGGGGCGGGGCGGGGCGGGGCCGTGCTGGCCGTAAGGGTGCGGTGGAGTGCGGCTGCGGCTCCTCGAGGTCGGGCAGGGCACAACTACCGCACACCTGAGCAAAAGCGAAAGTCAGTCAGACAGCGCCGTGGTCCTGGCCCGGGCGGCCCGGCGGTAAAACCGAAGGAGGAATGCCTTCCCTGTTATCAAAAGTTTGAATCAGGCGCGGGGCGCGAGATGTGGGGGGCGGGGTGCGGGGTGTAGGGGCGGGGTGCGGGGTGTAGGGGGTGGGTCCGGCAGGCCTACAGCGCCGCGCCGGCCCCGCTTAACAATAATGTCTTCTGGGCCAAAACCCGAACCCATCTCGATATGGCTTACAGTTTGTGCATTGGGCGTCGAGGTCTTTTTCCCTTATCGCCCGTTATTTATTTTTACCCCCATTTTCCGTACACTGGAAACTGCAGAAGAATATTGGCTCAATAGCGCAGTTTTAAGAATCAAAGAACTTGACAAGGATCGTCGAACGTCAATTTGGCTTTTTTTTTTTTTTTTTTTTTTTTTCCCGTCCCGTTGGTGGAGGTTTCGTCACCACGCAGGTCGCGCTGGGCTGCCGCTGTAAATACTGCGAATTATTGGCGAAGATCGAAGCGATCGGGGTCCGGCGGGCGTCTCGGGGCGGCGGCGGAGGGGCCGTGCAGGGCCGCGCTAGGCCCGTCGTGCGGGGCCGAGGGGGCGCGGCGCGGGGCGGGGCCCCGTACCCCACCGCGCCCCTCAGGTGTCCCGACCGCTACCGCAGAGTCAACTGATTGTGACTTACCGTTCGGCCGGGGCGGGGCGGGGCGGGGCGGGGTGGGGCGGGGCGGGGCCGGGGGTCCGGCTGGATGGGGCGGGGCTGATTGAGTGATGACGGGCTCCTGTCCGGTAAGACACGAGCCCCTGCTACCCTGACCATATGCCCCCTGCCTTGGCGGACGAAATTACAGAGACCCATTTCCCAGGAGGAAAAAAATAAAATAATGCAAAACACGGGGAAGCAGCCGCTTTTCGGTTATGCAAATATACGATCCAGACAATGCTCAACGGTAACCGATGTGATGAATATACAAATCCCGTCGCATCCCCGCGCCATCGGCCAGGGAGGCGGGGCTCGAAAACCGCAAAAAAGGTCCAAAGGGTGGCCTGGCTGGACGCGGCTGGACGCGACGACAGCCGAGGAACTCCCGGACAGGACAGCAGGACATCAGGGTGGCACGAGCTGCTGAAGTGTCGATGCCAATACATCAAAGCCAATATCTTTTTTCAAGAAAATACCTCCTCCCTCTCTCAGGCCGCGCCGATGAGCCGAGCCGCCGCGCCCGCCGCTCCCGTTTCGGCAGGAGAGGAAAAAACAATTCTCTCCTTATATTTATGAACTTTAAAAACCCACTTTCTCGTCCCGAACGTCTTTTGTTTTGCCCGATTCCCTTCATTTGACGACTTTTTCGCTCGCTGGGTGGGACGCGCTTGTAACGTGACATTTATGGTTCGATTCGGAATTTGACGGTCAATCGATATTCCGTCCCGCCTGCCCTGCAGCCCGGGGCCCGGGGCCGGCCAGGACCCCCGACTGGACAGACGGTACAGTTAAAATGTCCGGCGACTCCTTTACAAGGGTCACCACATCCCGGGAAACAAAAACACTCATCTACACGGCCGCTCGCAAACAGTTGTCATAAATTCTAACAAAAAATCATCATAATAAAATTTAAAAAAAAAATCATGACGCAAAATGTTTAGAAAAAGAGCGCAGTGACGATTTCCTACATGGGTCAATGATCCATATGACTTTCCCAAGGTAGATTATGATCGACGATCCCAAGTGGCCTTTTCAAGATAGATTACGAATGTTACGGACCTCGTCCAGCCAAGTACACTCTCAGACTTGAAATGGACTATTTTCACTATAGAGTGGAATATCCACAGGTTTGTAATGAAATTTGTCTTCAAAGGAAACTTTTTTGTATACAGAGCTTATTTTCTAGTGAGAAAAAAGTCGGAGCTATACAGAAAAATGTCATCTAAATGGACAAAAATGTTTATTCTAGGGTAGTACAGTTTTCTTTATTTTTAAACAAGAAAACTGTACTACCCTAGAATAAACATTTTAGTCCATACATTACGTCATTTTAATTTCTAGATATTGACTTTTTTGTCTTTAGCTAAAAATGTCTAAAAACGAATATCTATCATCTGTAGACAAATTTCATTGTCCGTACACATTACAGTGAAAAAAGTCAGTTAGAGATCTGAGCGTGTACCTAAAAACTACTGACCTGCGGAGAATTGGGGTGGATGAGAGGGTGGTTTTTTGCGGGTCGTATAAGTCGTCTGGACAGTGTGAGCAGCAGGGTTTGGTATTCCCCCGCTTGCGATCACCCACCCAGGGTAGGAACCAGAGCAGCGAACACACAAAACGGCTCCAGAACACGGATTCCGGCCCGGGGCCGCCTTTATAGGGGCGGCCGATGTCAACACGAGTTTGCTCCATGCAGAGTCCGATTTTTATCGAGCGACGACGACACGCCCGCGTACCCTAGTTCCGCAGGACCGGGACCGGCGCGGGGACGGCGTGTCCGGCGGGGTGACCAGCCACGAGGGCGACCACCGGACCAACGGGTTCATTCAGTTTGTTTGAGCAGGGGGTACGTTTCACGGCGGTATCCCGTGGGGGCCTACCTCGTTTTCGACGCCCCCACGCAATTTTGTCTTTCTCCCGGCTTTAAAAACCCTGTACCAAAACAAAAATATTCAATCCGTTTAGGGGGCAACACATCATTGGCATAATGATCAATGTTGTTTGCCCCGGTAAGGATCCGTTCTTTATGGCAGCAGACGCCTCATCATCAAACCTCGAATAAGCGAAAGTCTTTTATAATAATGATAACATGCTTAATGGGGGAGCCGTTTTGGGGTGACAGTCCAACATTCAAATGAGTACGTGCCTTACAAATGGGTTGCCAAATTATTATTGATGCCAAAACATCATCATTACCATCCAGAGGTCAGAGCGCCGGGGCGGGGCGGCCGCAGCGCGGTCCTCGAACGCGCGACGGAGAGGGTCTGTTCGGCTGCGGGAGCGAGGGAGAAGAGGAGTACAGCGGCTCCGCGCGGGGGCCACAACTCCTTCGTACACACACGCCGGCCCCCTGTTGTACCGAAGCCATTTCGAATGGTGTGTGAACACTGGGTTTTAGAAACCAATGAATCCACAAACCTCTACTCCCTCCTCCCTCTTTCCTGTTTATAGTATCGTCCATTTTCTCCCAGGCGGTATACCTCACCAAACAGAACACAACTTAATGGCTTTTCAATATTTGATGTCACGGTCCCGCCGCGCCGCCGCCGCCGGGCCGTGTGGAAATCAGTAGCGGCTCGCCTTTCAAACGTTTTAAATCTCCCGCTAAATGCAGTCCAATTGGGAGCCACTTTACGAGAGTCGCGCGGGCCGCGCCACGAGGGAGTGATGAATAGTGCAAGACCTGGCGCAGAAGATAACGAGGAAAGGGCGGTTGAGGGGCGATATGGGCTGTCCGAGGATGATCGAAACGGCAAAAGGCGAGGCAAAAGGTAGACGGCAATTCATTTTAAAATTTCCCCACTTTTACAAACGAAAACAAACATGAAAAATTGGAAGGTTTAAGGATTTTTTCCAAGGAAGACAGAAGACCACCCCAGTGAGTCGCGGGCAGCGATATGAGATGTCACTCGTCAGCGGGCCTGGCCGGCCTATGGCCTCGCGGCGGCGCGCGCCCGGACCTCACGCCCAATTAGAGGACAGGGACACGGCCTCGGACACGGCCGGCTAGAGCGAGCGCGTATACCTCCTCACACAGGAGGGGGAGAGAGAGGCTTGAATACATTCCACGAGATGGCTCTCTAAATCA
This sequence comes from Frankliniella fusca, assembly GCA_029379305.1. Taxonomy (NCBI): domain Eukaryota; kingdom Metazoa; phylum Arthropoda; class Insecta; order Thysanoptera; family Thripidae; genus Frankliniella; species Frankliniella fusca. The sequence goes on along the minus strand of JAHWGI010000219.1, from coordinate 689,556 downwards.
TGCCGCGGTTGCTCAACGCCCGGTTCATCTCTCGCCGATGAAAAGCATTTTGAGAGAGAGAAGCGGCCAGCGCGCCGCGCGTTTTATGTCCCCACTTCTCGCGTATTCACTCGCCGTAAAACATTTTAAAAACAAGAAAAAAATAGGAATCGGTACTTTTTTATCTGAGAGGGCAGCTCAGAGATATGAAAACCCGGCCACACGTGAGACGGATTAAGACAGAGAGTTCGATTCAATTTTCCCTGTCCCTAGCAGAACCAAGGGAGCGCGCGCCCGCCTTCACCGGCTGCCCTCTCTTCTTCCCCGCCCCCCCCCTCTCTCTCTCTCTCTCTCTCTCTCTCTCTCTCTCTCTCTCTCTCTCTCTCTCTGTCTCTCTCTGTCCCGCTCTCTCCCACGCGTGCGTTTGGGTCTCCCTCAGCGCCGGCCGCCCCGCCCGTCAGAGAGAAAAGGGCAGAATCGGAGCGCTACGATGTTTTATACATGATGATGTTATTGTGATTATTATTTCATTCACGCCCTTTGGGCAGATTTGATGGGCTGGCCTCTTTGCATGGCGTACCTCCCCTCAGGCTCGCTGCTGCTGCGGCTGCGGGCCGGACCCTGACCCTACTGTCGCCCAGACGTACGACCATAGGCAGGGCCAGGCCGGGCCGGGCGGGGCCTGCACGCCGCACTTGGAAAACAATTAACATTCTGGCCGGGAGAAGACCTCCCTATCCCATAGCGACCATAAAGATCGCCGTGTACGAGGAGGGGTGGGTGATTATGGGTAAAACTATGGGGGTGATGAGGGTCTGGAAGCCGCCGCGCGCCGCATATGTAGAGCTGAGGAGGATACGGCCGGGATATATAGGGAATCATTAGCCGGCGGGGATCCAGGTCATGTCAAAGCGATAAGGTCGTCGCTGCGAGCGAGAGGGTGCAGGGCAGTGCAGGGTAGTGCAGCGAAACAAAGCGTCACTCACTGGCGCAAGTGCGAGACCGCCGCGTGTGTTCACGTTTGGTGCAGAGGGTGGCCACTCTGCAAGATAAGAGTGAGCGCGCGTGTGACCGCAGAGAGTTGGTCGACCGTCGTGTCCGCCGAGGGGCACTCGTACAAAATGTGTTCAATGATTTTAATATTTTTTAAAATGATAAATTCCGTCACTTGTTGATAAATTTTGATCTTTTCCCCCTATTTCTGACTTTTTAAAAATATTTTTTACAGTTTTCAGTTCATTTGTTCCCTATTTTTTGGATTTTTCCACATCTTTCTTTTAGATTTTATTTTTAATTTAGAAATGTTTTTTTTGGGGGGGTGGGGGGGGGGCGTAAAATGATTTTTCGAAGTGACTCCCCCCTCAGTGTCCGCGGGGCGATGCGGAGACGTCCGTCCGACAGACACAGATGTAACGCAGTATCCGACTGACCGTCGCGTCGCGTCGCGGCTTGATTTGCGATCATCAGACCCCCGTCATCTTATTTCATAAAAATTGCCTCGGATATGATGCGATATATGCAAAACGGCCGCCCAATTAAACTGGCAGACGAACGTAATTCCAAACTCCGGCGTCGCTTTTGACGTCCCTGACCGGAGCGGAGCGGGTACCTCGCCTGCGGCCTGCGGCCTGCTGTCTGCTCACCGGACGTCTTCGTCAAAGGACTGTCTGCCGCACCGCTTCGTCTCCTGTCCTTGTCGGCGGCACGCGACCGCGCCGCGGGCCAGACAGAGAGAGAGAGAGAGACAGAGAGAGAGAGAGAGAGACAGAGAGAGAGCAGCACAGCGCGTCATAAATGTGGTACAGTTGACCCGCCGTCATTCATTCAATACGACGCCGTCCGTCTCTGTCGCACTCATTAGGATTGGCGCAATGCCTCAAACTACGTCGGTCCTCCTGCTCGTCCACATCGTCATACTCGTCCTCGTCCTCATCCTCATCCTCATCTTCGTCCTTGTTCTCACCCTGATCCTCGTCCTCCTCCTCCTCATCTTCGTCTAAACAAACTTCTCAATCATCCCCTTCGCAAAGGCCTGTCCAGCTTGAAAACGTTTAAATATAACATCCAACAAAACTACTAGAAAAGGAAGTCAATGTGTTTTGCAACTAGAGCAAAAACGAGATATCTAAATTTCATGAGTTTAGAAGATAATTTAGCGAGCGCCCTCTCCGCCCCGCGCCGCACCGCACGGCCGCCCGACCAGGCCGTAACGTCGACTCGAATCGCGTAAATCTTGCAGCCGGGACTGGCAGTTTGATTCATTGGCGTTTGGAGTATGGGCCGCCTCACCACGCCCCGCCCCACCCCACCCCGCCACGCCCCGCCACGCCCCGCCACGCACTGCCCACCCAGTGGACACTGGTCTAACAACACGCGTTTACCATCCAAGTGTCCAAGTGTCCCTCTCACTGCTCGCCTACTGACCGCAGTCCTGCGCTTAAATACGCCGTTTACTCGCGGACTTTTTTTCCCCCCAGGAGCAACGCTCTATCCGCAAGAAGCCACAGTGGCAGTCAACATCTTTTTTCGAGTGTGCTTTGGTGTGCTCCGCTTTGGAATGCAAAAGTGTCATTTTACTAAGAATCCCTTTAAAAGATAATATTAAAAAAAAAGAAGTGAGTGTGCAGACCAAGACGGCTATTCCAGCTCGTTTTAACAGGATCACTTCCTCACTAAATGAGGCGACAGGAGAGTGTGGAGTACGATTTAAGCCCAGATTTGCACTGAGGGCGTGGCGCGGCGTGGCGGGGCGTGGCGGGGCAGCACTGCGTACGTCATTGCATTATGCATGCGTGGCCAGTGTATCAGGTAAATAGAGATGTAACCGCAAGGACCCTGGCGCAGCGGGGACAGGGAGGTCCCTCGGGCCGGGCGTGTCCTTCCTGTACTGCGTGTAGCAGGACCCCGGTCCTGATCCTGGCGCGGGGGGAAACGGGAGGGGGGAGGGGGGGGGGGGGAGGCCCACCGCTAAAGGTCCACACCTCTCTGGTCAACATGAAGCATTCTCTCCGAGAACTGCTAGATCCGTCACGGAGTCAACGAATCCATCGAGCGTTGGTATGGCAGACAACAGGTGCATACCTCGTTAGCATTAAGGCGGATTTGCAACATCTGAAGCGAGTACCTTTCCATTTTGTTTTTTTAAGAATGACAGAATGAGCGGTAGTGACGGATTGCGAAGAGCACATGTCGGTTTATATTTTAACAGGTTTACTTAATTCACGTCAAAAAAAGACGCAGTGTGATGCGCTTCTCGTTGATCTGAGAGTGATGGCTCTGCGAAATGACCCCGCGTGAGATGCTGGGGCGGGGCGGGGCGGGGCGGGGCGGGGCGGGGCGGGGCGGGGCGGGGCGCCGACGGTCACACCTTGTTAACACTAACGACCTCCGCAAAACAAACATTACGGACAACCGGTGGCGCCGCGCGCAACGGCCGCAGACAGCGCCAAAATTTGATAAAGTCATTAATCTCCGGCCACTTAGACCGGCGGGGCGAGGCGGGGCGAGGCGGGGCGAGGCGGGGCGAGGCGGGGCGGGCGGAAGTAGACACGGGGCGGGGAAAGGCGGGGCGCGTTTGGATTGGAACACGCACGATGAGTATCCCATCTCGACCACAGCCCTTCAGTCACGCGACGCGCAGGGCGCGCAGGGCCCGGCCGGGCAGGGCGCAGCCGTCTGATTCCGAAGATTGCTTTCAGGCCTCCTTCCTTGTCGCACTCTTGGGGAGCTGCCATCCCTAACATAGGGTACCGCCGTATAGGTGCGACAAGGACGGAAGCCTGAGAGAGTGATATTCGGAATCAGACGGCAGGGGCCCAAGGCACCTGCCACAGGGTGTGTGCTACCACGCGGGACCAGCGGCAGAGTTGACACTTATTATTTCCGGAGTACCGAAGCCACCCTTCTGCGTCACAATCGCCCTCACCCCCACCCACCCCCCACCAAAATCCGAGGGATGAAAAGGAAATGACAATTTATTCGTACACAACAATTTGTTGCAGCATAAAATATCCGGAGAGCGCGTGCAGTGCTGCTCGCCACGCCGCGGGGGAGGAGGAGCAGGCGCGCAGGCAGGCCACGGCAGGCGGCGGCTACGCCTCAGTGGCCGGCAGGCCCGGCAGGCCCGGCAGTGCAGGTAGCATGTACCGGTACGGATCCGTTCGGCAGCAGGACTACTCACTGAAGCGTGACCCCGCTAAGGCTGCCAATAATCGGGCTTTATCTCTTGTTCTTCTTCTTCATCTCCCCCCATTTTTAGCAGATGATACCTTTACCTAACTTTAAGAACAGTACAAGACACTAAGGTGTCGGCTAGCTTGTACTCTCGAGTCCAGAAACCAATCGCGTAACCTTACAATAATATGGCGCGGCGCTCAGGGGGGGCTGGTGAGTGGCTGAGTGAGTGAAGCGCAGTTCGCGCGGAACAATGACACCTCCTCCCCGCGCGCAGCGACCGCTTCGGTCCGCCACGCCGCCTGTGGGCCCCCACCCCCCTTTCCTCCCAACCCCGCAGGCGCGCGGCGCGCATGGACCTAGCATTCAGCCGAGTTTCTCGTCAACTCTGGTAGATCCATGGCGGCGCGGCGCTGCTGGCGTCGTTTACATCGTTTGCGTTTACACACAAATTGTCGCACAAAGCGCACCCCATAGCAATTTCTCTTGCGGTATCATCTGCTTTCAATACCAATCTTGATTGGTATTTTTCTACCATCGATACAGATGATATTTCGACAACCCGAAAAATTGTACGCACTGGGTACCGGGCCGGGCAGCACTACAGCATGGGTTATTTTCTCCGTCGCGCACGTGTGACCCTCACCCCACCCCACCCGCGGGCTCTTCCGATAATGTTTACCTGGCGCACTACGGTGCGTCGCGCCCCGCCCCGCCCCGCCCCGCCCCGCCACGCCCCGCCCCGCCACGCGCCGGGCCGCGTCAGAGCGTACAGCGTCGCGTGCCGGTGAAGGGGTGGGGGTGGGGGCGCAAGAGTGTGACGATATGGGACTACTCAACCGCAGTGCCGCCCGGCCCGGCCCGGGCACCCTATCTAGTGTTGATTCCGACCGGCCACTCTCACTCTTTTCCAAAAAAATTTTTTCAAAAATAAAAGTAGAGCGTTCCTTACCTAGCCCTGCAGCAAACTAAACTGCTATGCGAAATGCTGTAGAATTCGCCCGAAAAGTTCCAACCTCTCACAAGTTCATAGGCATAGTGATAACGCTTCACATTCGAAAAGCAGATATTTGCAAGGTGGCCTTCTCACAGCTTTACATTATCGCACGTCAGAAATCCGCTAGTTCCAAACGCGGGGTACCACCATCCGTCGGGTTGTCGCTCCCAACTTCGCAAATGATCCGCGACACAGGACATGGACGGGAGGACGACACACCGATGACAACGAGACGAGCGGCGAGGCATTTAAATGGCCGGATTTCAATGATTTGACGCGAGAGCGCATCCAATTCGAATACATGTATTTGAACGGCTCACTTTAGTAAGCAATTCGTCAGTGTGGGGAGCGAAGGGTTAAGGGATGGGATGAAAGTGAGAGTGAATAAATTATTTGTACTGCGGATAAGAGTCAAACTCTCGACGGGGCCGAGCGGGGGCGGGGCGCTACGAAACAAACGTGGGTAGACTAGACGCTGATCTACACCCTCACCGAGAATTTTAGGTCAATTTTATTATTCTCTGAGAATATTTTCCCTCGCTCTCAGAGAAGGAGTATTGTAATCTCACCCGAATAAAGTGAGCATATTCGAGATCAAATGAAGTGAGGCTCAAAAATCCTTAATCTATTAGAGCGAGGCTGAAAAATATAACTCGATTAGAGTAATTAGAGTGAGATTAAAAATTCTCACTCCAAATTCCATGAAATTGGATTTCAGGGTTTGCAGTGGACTGTCCAATCTAGAAGCAGCCACACGACGTATTCCTCTAAACTCGGAGCGTGGTCTTTCGGTGCGCGACAAGGGCAGGCGTCGCGACGCGCTCACTCCTCCCGGCACCACTCGAACTGCGGCGCTACCTGGGTTCCGCCTACCTGGACAGCGGGGGCCGGTAAATAAATGCGGTGCTTGAACTGCGGCGCACCGGGGAGGGGCGGGGCGACTCACCCGAACTGCGGCGCACAGCACGATGGGTTGCCTATCCGGTCCAGCGCAGGGGCTTGCCGTTTCGTCGTCGTCGAAGCGATAAAGGAAGTTTTTCTATCACCTGTTGAATCGTAGCAAGCCCCGGGCTCGCTACGAGACGGAGCCGGAGCCGCTGAAGCTCGTGGGTTCTTTCCCACGCTGCGGCTCGGGTCTTGATATTTTTTTTAAAAAAAAATTCTCTATTGCCTGTAAAACGGGACTGAGATTCGGACCCGCGCTCTCAACGGGTGTATAGACAGGGTGTATAGATTTGTACAAATACTTAAACTGTTCCCCCAAAGGCAATGAAAGTACTACCTTTTGTGGCAGTGCCCCAGCAAAGGCAGTGGGACAAAAGTAAGACCTTTCCAGCGGCAATGAATCGCTCATTGCCGCTTCAAAGGCAGTATTCATTCCTAATTTTGGCAATGGGCGGAAGTTAGTTTTTGAATTTTCACTAAGTTATTAGGATTTCAGTCATTGCCACATTTTGGCATTGATTCAGCATTTAAGGTTCATTGCCTGAATATCGGCAGTGAAGGTTCATTGCCATAGTGTCGGCAGTGACGGTTCACTGCCAAACAGCCGGCAATTACTTTTGTCTTATTGCCTTTGCGTCGGTCATTGACAAAAGAGGCTTCATTGCCACGAAAGGTAGTACTTCAGTGCCAGTAATGGCAATGATCACTTCCTTTGAAAAAACAGTGTAGTTAGAGTCAGAGTATTGCACACTGCTAAGAATTGAATGATTTTTACTTTCTCTACAGCTCTAAATGTTTTTAGAGTTTTTGTTATAGATATGTAAATTTAAATGAATTTGACAAAAAACAAAAAAAGAGAAAATTAAAAAAAAATCAAGACTAGATCTGCAGCGTGGGATAGAACCCACGAGCTTCAGCGGCTCCGGCTCCGTCTCGTAGCGAGCCCGGGGCTTGCTACCATTTAACTGATGATAGAAACACTTCCTTTATCGCTCCGACGACGACGAAACGGCAAGCCCCTGCGCTGGACCGGATAGGCAACCCATCGTGCTGTGCGCCGCAGTTCGGGCAGGGCACCCGCGGCCCGCGCCGCAGTTCGGGCGAGTCGCCCGGCCCCTCCCCGGTGCGCCGCAGTTCGGGCACCGCATTTATTTACCGGCCCCCGCTGTCCAGGTAGGCGGAACCCAGGTAGCGCCGCAGTTCGAGGTGTGCCCTCCTCCCTATCACCCATAAGATGAGGCGGCGGTGATGCGCAGGGCCGGGGCCGGGGCCGGAGCCCAGCTGGAGGAGGAGGAGGATTGGGGGGGAGGGGGGGGGGAGAGGTCGGCGCGGGCGCGCGGTCAAAGGCGACCAAACGGCTCATCCGATCCCCCTTTGTTTCCCCGGGCCCGGGGCCTCAGCCGGGCCGAGGCCCCCCTGGCCTGCCTGACAGATGAGACATAATGAGATGGGGCCTCGCGAGGCCCCCGTGAGGAGCGGCCAGGCCAGGCGCGGCCGTCGGATAGCCGTGGTATTCAAATGCCACCCGGGGGGCGGGAGGGAAGGACCGCGACGCGCGGGGCAAGGAAAGCCCGTCCGCGCGACTTCAGAGATGACAGAGCAGGCTGGCATAGTGTAGGGGGGGCTAGGGGATGGATCGAGGGGGAAACAACTCTGCACATAATGGTGTGCATGTTAGGTGAATTTTTGCGAATTTTCGTACTATTTTGTGAATTTTTATGGATTTTGTATGGAATTTTTGTGAAATTTCCCTTGAATTTTACCTCAATTTTGGAGAACTTTCCTAAACTTAAGCTGCATTTCTCAAAATTTTTGTGAATTTTTGTGAACTTTTGAATTTTTTTTTTTTTTTTTTTTTTTTTTTCTGAATTACGAGGTGTACAAAAATTTCAGTGTTGTTTCCCCCTCGGGACAGGACAGGGGGCGCGGCTGACCTCACGGTCTGGCTGAACATGTTCGGCATCGCAACGACAGCGTGCCTCGCCTCGCAGTGCCGCACGGGCGGGCAGGGCCGGGCAGGGCCGGGCAGGGCCGGGCCTGTGCCAGTGAGCGCGGACTGACAGCTCTGTCCTGTCCCGCCCCGCCGAGCTGATCTGACCGGATCTGACGGAGGAGAGGGACGCGACGCGACGTCCGAAAGGAAGACCGTCTCGTTATTTATGGAGCCGAGCGCGGGCCAGGCCGCCAGGCCAGCCGACTTTATCCGAAGAGCGCTTTCCTCGCTCTTTCCTTCTCGCACCCATACGGCCAAGCCCACGAGTGCGAGAGGGACATAGCAAGGATGAGAGCTCCTCGGAATAAGTCCGGCAGCCCAGGCCAGGCCACAGTGCGAGTGCGTCCATCACTGCTGAGCCGAGCGCGCCCACCGGCACCGCGGGGGAGGGGATCAATCAGCCGACTTATTCCGAAGAGCGCCTTCCTCGCCCTGTCGCGCTCGCACTCACGGGCTGGACCGTAAAGGTGTGCGAGGGACAGAGCGAGGAGAGCGCTCTCTTCGGAATAAGTCGGCAGGACGAGGACCGCGAGGACCGCGCTGGGCGTACAGGGGGCAGGGGGCGTGGGGACGCGGTGGAGGTCGACGAGGACGCCAGGCCTGCACACTGCCGTGCCGTGCCGTGCCGGTAGTCTCAGCTCAGCCGCCTGATTCCTCAAAAGGATTTAGTAGTGTCCTCTCTCTCTTGCTCCTTATGGCTTCGCTATAACAGAGTGCGACAAACGACAGAGAGACGAAACCGCGCCATGCAGCCTCCTCAGCTGCCCACTGCACGCCCCCGCCCGTTGGGTGGCCTACCCTCCCGGCGGCGCGGGGCGCATTCACTCGCAGCCCCGTCGCGGCCGCGTCGCCGCGCCGTGACACACGAGATGACGAAGTTGGCCGGAGTTGCTCTCTCCGAATAATTGCTTCAGAGAGGGAACCGGGCGGGCGGGGGGCAGCGGGCGCTGCTGTCCTGTCCAGTCCTCATTAGGGGATCTCCTCGCGAGTGAAGTGGCCCCGTGCTGAATATGTATCGGCGCCCTTTGTCAGCGGCCAGCGCGCCCAGCGGCGCGGTGTAAGTGCAAGAGAGAGCGTCAGGTTACGTCGGGAAAGGCACCCCTACCCTCCTACCCCCGCCTGCGCCACCCGCTGCTTTGCGTACGCACGCAGTTTGACCCACATTCTTTGCGGAAGAACGTCCAGATCTGCATGTCGAGTGTCACGCAAATTCGACATTCCCGTCGTTAAAAGCGACACGCCAACCGATGGTGCTCGCCGTGGCATAATGGAGCGAAAGGTGGGGTGCTTGGGGCGGGGGAGGGCGAGGGGTTCTCTCAAAAAATCAGTGTACACCCGAAAACAAAATCAGTAAATAAAATCTACAAAAACCAAAAAGAAATCCGAGAAAAAAAATCGATAAATAATCAGAAAAGTAAGTAAAAATCAAGGAAAATAACGAAAAACCAGAAAAATCGGTTCACGCATGAATCTAGAAAGAAGGACCCCCTCGGGCAACGGTCACTCGGACTCGCCTGCTCAGCCCACTTGCCGTTTATACGCTACTTGATCGCGTGGCGGAATTCCGCCCAACCCCGTCACCCCGGTGAGACTCCAGGGGGGGGGCGGGGGAGACTGGTAGCGGGACAGTAGGGTAATTCCCCACAGTGGTTTCGTCTCTCTGCCCTTGTCGCGCTCATGAGGCATGGACATAAGTTAAGTAGGAAGAGAGATAGGACACTTCTGAACGCTGTTCGGAACCAGCCTGCGAGGGGACGGGGATGGGAGGCAATTCTCGGGGAAGTGCCACAATATCTTCCCGACAAAAACGTGGCGGGCGCGGGCTGATGCCCGAACAAAGGGCGTAGAGGCGCCCGATCTACCGCCCGGCCCGGCCCTTCCGCGGAAAAGACGCGCGGCGGCGCCTCCGGGGCCGAGAAGCGCCGTCAGACAACGTCCAATTCTCACCAAGAAAAATTCCTCACGATTTTATTGTATTTTCCTTTTTTTGTTTTTGTTTTATGTGAGTTTGTTTTTGTGGACGAACCACACAATTTTGGGGAGGTGGTAAAAAAATATAATAGCTTCATTGACACATTCATTGGAAATCCCTGATGGCAGACACCATCACCCCTCCACGGTACGCCTCTTTCGCTCGTCGCAAGACGTCCTTTGCAAATTTTAAAACAAAGCAAAATGTTATAGCACGTTCTTTATCGATACTTCCCGGGATTTTCTCGCTGAGCTCCCTCCCCTGGTTTCGTCATCAGACACATTCCGACTGATCCATTTCGAATTCGCGATTCGATGGCTCCCACTAATGACAACCCGTTCAGCCCTCCCCGTCTCTCTTCTGACTCTTTGCCTCTTTTTTTGGTCGGGTTGGAATTTTCATGAAATCCGCCGTGTGAATGCAGCCATCAGTAACGCCATCATCGTCACGAACGTCAAATGCCGATAATCATACAAACAGACCTTCGCATCTGTAATCCTGAGACAGTAGCATTCCAAGATCTGAAGGTTAGGTAAACTTACACCACTCCTCTAGAGAAACAATAATGCGTTAACTGGCGTCAACGAGTGACAACGGCGCAAACAAAATATTTCACTCACCAACAGCTGCTTGGTCTCCACCGTCCGTCCCCTACTTCCCCCAGAACTGTCCACGGGTGTGCTTCTCACACGAACGACAACAACTTCATTTCGGTTGAAGTGATTCGATGTGTCAATGATACTTCGAGACCGTGTCAGAAGTAGCATCGAAAATGAAGATGAGGAGGGAACCACGGACATCCTCACATCCTGACTAAATAACGAAACTAAAACTGTTTTTCCAGAAGCGGGCAGCCTAGAAAACAGGGATGGGGTACACCGGGGCCGGGGCTCGGCCAGCCCGGAAGTAGAAGAACAAAAATTCTCGGGCACGGGGCGGAGCGGGGACCACTCTTCCCAGCCCCGCTCGCTATCGTGCCCGAAGTTTTTTGTTCTTCTTCTACTTCCGGGCTGGCCGCGCCCCGCCCGCAGTACCCAGGCCAGGAGTACCCTATGGAGAAACTGGTTATCAGGGGACAGGGGTTAATGGGGTACTTCATTCAAACCGGACTCAAAGAAGAAGAGGAGGGCTATTAGAGAGCTCCCAGCTTTTCGATTTCCAGTTCTGATTGGTTACAAAATATCAAAGTTTTGTTTGCAAAAGGTAAACAAAAATCTTGATAATTTTAAGAGACACTATCCAAGATCAGGACCGGAAGTCAGCTTTTACCCTTTGAATCCGGTTTCAATGAAGTATCCAAAAACAGGTTCATGTGATGCATCCCTCTCAGCACTGTTTTCGGCGGACTCATACTGCAAACTAACAATGCAAATAGAGTAACTAATGATAGAATGGTTGTTCCTTTATTGAGTCAATTGATTTTGTCACATGTTGTTGAAACTGTTTGTAAAATAAGAATTTTACTCTGAAACATATGTGCGTAGAAGGAAGGAATCGTTTAACACTTTTTCTTACAGTTTTTTTTTCATCTTTTTTTTTTTTTTAAATCCGGTTTTTACCAATTTAGCAGGTCTTCAGATGAAAACTCAGCAGTCCGAAGTCTACAGTTGACTTTCATTAGGTCCCTGCTATTTATAAATTGTAATACTCTCACAGCCTACAGGCAAGTATGATAAGGCAAATAAAAAGCTTAAGAGTCACTTAAAAATGATGTCCTTATATGTTATCAGTAAAAATTATGGTATAAAAGGAATCATTAAAAGAAGGTAACTTCTTAATTATGACGAGCATAGAACTTTTCCCAAGAATACTGTGCAAATTCTTTCATTTTGAGTACCTCAATTTGAACACAAATTGATATGTGTGTTTTGATTCTTCCATAAAATTCATAACAGATAATTTTAATGAGGTTCCAGATTTGTTATGGCAGACCAGCCCAAAACACAAAAGAAGTCACAAATAATAATAGCACAACAGCAGCAAATGCTTCTTTCATTTAAAATTCTAGCGATTACAGAATATCAAATTTGCTGTAGATCTTTCTTATCACAAAGAATTCCTAGAAAAGATCCACTCACATAAAAATAGAGAACCTACGGTAATTCTTAAGAACCTGCTTTATAGGACATGGAACGCTTCAAGGGAGAGACCTTTCACCAAAGCATAGAAAATAAACAAAATTCAAATTTAACACACCACTTTACTTCACATGGTGAGGTAGAAAATTTAAACAGACTGGTTGCAATGAGGCACTGTCCTCACACTTTTCAAGTAATTCTGTTGTGAGAAAAAATAATCAACAATGGATAAACATCTGAACAAATGCATCAGCACTAGATAAAACTGAATAGAATTCATTTTCATAAATGAATATTTATATATGAATCTAACTACATATATATTTCTATAAAGATCTTCACATCAAATGTGAATAAACAGCAATAGTATGTAAACCTTGAAAAAACACAGTTCAGCAACACAATACAAAATTTAATAAAAGGAATATTAAGGAAGAGATACATACAGTAATACACATCAGCCAAAACAAAACAAAAAAATTATATATTTTTTTTTTTTTTTTTTTTTTTTTTAAAAAAAAGGTTCTTATTTGGCTGCAATTGAACCTAACTGCTAAAAATCAATCAATAAATATGTTAGAACACATTAAATCTCTTGCAAATCTATACAAGCTAAAAACTAAAATAATCATAAATTTATAAGAAGCAAATCTTGTGATGAAGAACCAGTAGTCATTTATACTTGTTTTGATTCATATCAAAAGGGATGCAACAAGGATAGAACTGAGAAATAAGCTGCCACACTAGGTAAAAGTATACATTTTAAGGATAGAATAATTTTTTGTTGCTTTTGCAACAAAATAATTAAAGTCACGACAACACAAACGTTAATAATAGAAAAGACAGATACTGTTACTTCAAGTCTGAAATTTCTAAAATAAAAGGAAGAATAAAAATGAGATTTACTTCATTACGCACAAGTATAAAATTTGCTCCATATTAAATTAACATACAATTCCTCACACAAAATTTGAGCACAGTAGCATTGCACACACACTTTGCACACTCTTACACACATACACACCCACACAAAGAAAAAAACACAGAAATAGTTTCCAGTACTACTTCAACTTTCTTAAACAGAAATTGAGAACTCCATATCTGAATGTAAAGCCTCAAGCACTGACAGATGAGGCAAAACCACACAGTATCACAGGAGGAGGGTTTGCATATACAATCTTACACAAACAAAAAAGCTATATGTACTACTATAAAGTAGTAACAAGATCTGACGCCATACTGGGATCCAGATTTCAGAACACAAAAGTTTATACAATTTGTAATGAAAACTACCCAATCTCTTTTCTAGGATAACTAGGTGGGGCAATTTCCTTCTACAATGAAGGACTAAAGTATAAAAGTATTAACACACAGTAGTACAAAATACCACAAACTTCTGCGCTACTTCAGTTGATCATGTGATTTTGCTCTAGTTTAACAACAATCTTCACAGACAAAGTGCTTAATTCTTTTCACATTCAGTCTTTATGTCATTTTAAAAAGTACAATGATTACATTGTCAAGCTTATCTCTTGTCCTTCAATATGGTTGGTAATTAAATACATTGGGTAGGACTAGAGGTGTTCCAATAAGTAACTATAAAGGTACATATCAAACCACAAGAAGGCAGGGTTTGACATAAAATGATGACCTGATAATATTAAAATGCACACCTTGTGACCCTCTCAGGAATACATACCAAAAAGGTCATCAGTCAATTAAAAACAGGCCCTTCATCAAATCCAAGAAATCCCTATCACATTCAAATTTGGTGTCACAATCTGGATGTTATCAACCCTTTTTAAGTAGGGGTCAAACAACGGCAGCATCACAATTACTATCCGCCCTCACTATTGTTGGTGATGGAGGGCTGGATGGACATTTGCATGATCCATTAGGTGTTGCTGAAAACTGCTGAGAACCTGGAAAGGGAGGAGGGGGCATATTGAGAGATACCGTACTCTCAGCTGATACAGTTGGTGCAATGTCTCGTGATCCCCGGAGTAATGCTCCCCTCTCCATCTGGTTCACTTCTTCACTTCGAGTGTTGATTGCAAAGGTGGATGAGGCATTGTTGCGCTGGCGACACATGTATGGTGTATCTCCTGGCGATGGTGAATCCCTCCCCTGTTGGGAACAGAGAAAAAACATATAAAAACAGTTAGAAATAATATGAGGATTTTCTGCAAACATGTTAGCAATGATACCAAAACCCTCACAAAAAAAAAAGCCATGCGACTCCTCTAAATTTGTTATTTAAAATAGTCAAACACAAAGGAGATGAAAGCTGGTCTGCTTAAAGATTTTCTCCAAAGAACAACAACACAGACAGGAGACTGCTCATTGTGTTTGGGTAGTAAGATACAAAAATCTTTAATTTATAAGACAATGAAACAAATACTCAGGAGCAGACAAAGCCCCTGAAAAAATGTGGACTATTTTCCATCATAACTTTAAAAAGTTGGTTGCACAGTAACAATGTCACACACATGCAAAGAGCAAGACAGCAAAAACAAAAGTCACGTCTTCTGATAACTTTAAATGATTGATGTTTCAAGAATGACCATGCCTTAAAAATGAAATGTTAAAGAAAAATCTGACATGAAAGTTTAATTGACCAATACCCAGTGGCTATTGACATGGATGGAACTTAAGGGAACATTGAATGAACAAGGGGAATAAAAAACTTTGTCACATGCAGGCATAGTGCTACGCACCACGACTTGTGGGTTGAGTCTAGGTGATCCCTGGAACACAACACCCACTCATTACTATTATTTTCCTCTGTGTAAAATTCTTAATAAAGAGGCAGTAAATAAGGTAGAATTAATGGAATATTTGAATGCAAACATGTAAAAATCCAAGGAAAAAAATTATTGCATTAGTGTGCTAGGAGCAACCACATTTCACATTACGTATTAACTATTTTGGTTAAGGACTAAGGGTATCAAATCCATTATTGGATGCATTGTAACTGGTCAGGATCAAGAGGAGCCAAGAATAGATGTTCTAAGAAGAAACTAAAAGTTTAGGAACAGCTTGTAACTGCGGTAGGCTCCAACAGGCTCTCTGCATACAGCGAGTTTTGGGATACCTGAAGGAATGGTAAGTCAGGGAGTGTTTCCTCAGAATGAGTCAGAACATTTCTACTCCACACAAATCAACATACATGTTTAGAAGGGCCGCAGCAAGTCGAAAGGGCACAAGGTCTGTCTGTCTGCGGGCAATCCAGAACACATACTTCGGTCGGGCCGGGTTGCACAGTGTCCTCTGCAAACTGAATTACAAACAGATACACATAAAGTAACTGTTGAAATACAATTAGCTTATTTAGTACGAAGTTCACTCAATGATAACACATACATCACCAATTTCAATAAATTCAGGTTGGATTGTAGTAGAGTGAATGCCCTCATTGTGGAAAAACTCTTTCACTTTTTCTGCAATTTTCATATATTCCGACAAGTTACGCACCCTGCAAATAATTGTACGATGATATATGCCATTCAGAAAATTGATAGCAAAGTATACATTTGTGAGTAGTATCTGAAGCATTGTCAAAGTGGTCTTACCTTATGTGTGCAGATGCAATGATTCTATCACCAGCAAGTTGCCAAACATGAAACTCATGCACAGCTAGCACTCCATCTACCTTCTCCAAGAGTCTACGTTGTATGGCATCTACCTGAATGTGAGTGGGGACAGTCTGCAGGAGGATCAAGGCAGATTCTTGCAACAGGGGCCAAACAGCTCGCAGAATCAAAACGACCATCACAACACTGAGGGCAGGGTCCATGTAATATTTGTACTCCCATTCAGTCAGCCACACAACCTGAAGTCATGCAAGAACAGTTAATAGTTGATGCTAAACTATGGTCACATTTCAGTACATGATAGAATCATAACAAATTACTTACCAATGCAGAAATAATTACTATGACCGAGCCGAGTGCATCAGCCATAACATGCAGGAAGACACCTCTCATATTCATTTGAGAAGCTGAAGACTCCGCAGCAGCATCCTCATGACCTTTGTTGTTGCTGATGGCTGCAGCCAGAGTTGGCCCAATTGGAGGGTTAAATGTTTCATCATTCTCGTTGTCATCAGTGGACACCAGTTGAGTCAATCTTGTGTGACTACGACCAATGCCTCCGTGAGAAATGCCACCATGCGAATGACCATGACCACCATGACCATGTTCTACAATATTAGAATATAATTAAAATGAGAACTGAGTGCAATATAGACAAGTCACATGTTCTATTAGTGAAGTTGAAGAATTTGCAAATAAGTTAAACATACCATGGAAGAGACAAAGGCCAACTAAGTTGACCAAGAGACCGAATACACCAACAACTACAATAAGACGAGGTTCATGAATTTCCTCTACCTCAATGAACCTGAGAAATACAGCACATTCAAATAAGAAAAACTTGCCAGAAAATTTGACGGAGTACTAACACTTTCATCATTTTAAAATCAAAATTGTTATTATAACAGGAGATTACCTTTTACATGCTTCCACTGTGATAGAAAAGCACAGGGCAACAAGAAACACAGCATTCACAAGAGCTCCCAAGACTTCAGCTCTCGCCCATCCAAATGTATTTTTGGACCACTTCTTGGGAGACATCTAGAAATTGTAAAAGAATTAGTACAAACTACTTTGAATGGCTTTTTGGATTTCAAATTATAATATCAAAATATAATAACTGACCTTGACTGATAAAAAGGCTACAACAAGGGCTGCTACATCACTTAACATATGAAAACTGTCTGCTACTAATGCCATTGAGTTTGTGACATATCCAACAGTGATTTCCACCAAAAAGAAGGATGTTGTCAACCAGAACATGGAGATTAGGCGGCATTTTTTGCCAGTATATCGCCCCATCTTGATGATTTCTGAAAAAAGGGAAAAATCTTTTGAAAATTATGGAAAAAGGGAAGAGGTCTTGCCAAGACAATGGTGTATCAGGGGGCCTAATATGATATACTTTTTCTTTTTTTTTTTTTTGAATTTCCTATTGCTGGGATACAAAATTTGAAATTAAATAATGTATGTAAATTATTTATAAACAGAGTAAAAAAGGGCACAAAAAGACAGGCACAGTGATTCAGTTCAGGCCCACAATGAACAATCTTTATTTATTATGGTTTGACAAAGCCAACGTTGAGGTTACGGCGGTGATGTCACTATCGATAAATTTAACTCATGAGATTCGTTGGATGGCCCCAGTTAGTTCAATAATACAAAATGGATTTAATAGTACTCGGAGCAGGTTGGCTCTGGAAACCAAACAGCACAAACTTGACTACACAAGAAGATTTCATTGATCAAACAGTTCAGAAAGCCATTGAACCTAACCAAAAAAATTTCCGATCTCTTTAATCTCGGTAATGCGAGAATTAAACCGTTGTTATTATTTTCAAACGTAGGTGCTTAGATATCGTAATGCAGAAAAAAACACTTAAATCGCTTATTACACGCGAAACTTCGAAAACACACCGCGCTCTTCCAGAGCTTTCTGTGCTCTCGCCTGCAAACTTACTATTTTTTTTTATTCCTTTTCAAAACGAAGCTTGCTTTTACAGCATTCTTGAGCGAGTAGTTTCTCCGTTCTCTCCTCCGTCTCCGCGGCGAAAAGTTTCACTGAAGTAGCTCACCACGAAAAGATGAAATAAAAAGTCTTTCAAAATAAAAATTTCACTTTTCCTCCCCTAGGGACCACAATAGTCACTGGTACTGGTCCTCCCCAACCCGTTCCGTTCTCTCCGTTCTTTCGGTGACGGCACGAAGGCGATGAGGTCACGGGGCCGACAAAAGACGGCCGATCAACGGCACTAACACAAACACAACACTACGTACACACACGCGAGGGCGCACGCGCACGCACGCACACGCACGGGGCTGGCGCACGCGCAGTCGCGGTCTCCGCAGGCGCCCGCGAAAGGATGAAAAGTGGCGGCGGGCTGGCGGCTGGCGCCGCGCTGGTCAAGGCGCTGCAAGCTGGCGGTTCGGCTGCAGAGGCTCGCGGGTGCTCGGCTCGGCGGCTGCAGGGCAGGGGCCTACCGGTGCTGCAGCCGCGGGGGCGTGCGTGAGGCGTGATGCGCGATGCCCTGCGCGTGGCGCACGGCCGTGCTGCGGGGCAGAGGAGGGAGCGCCGGGCCGGGCCGGGCGCGGCCGGGGGCGGCGCGGCGGCGTGCTGGCGAGACGCGTGGCTCAAGAACTTGACGTGCACGTGCACAGCACTGCCCGACGCTACGACTCGGAGTGGAGTGAGTGAGAGGAGTGAGTGATAGTGAGGCGGCAAAGCCACACTCACCGCGACCGGGAGCCGCAGGCCTGCAGGCCTCAGCCGCGAGCGCGGGCCCGGCCCGGCCCGGGCCCAACCAACCCGCGGACGTCGTCGGGCACCCTTCACCGCCCCGCCCCTCCCCTCCCCTCCAACCCGCTCCGCGTCTAGCCGCGGACGGCCCGGCCCACCCGGCCGCACCCCTCTCCGCCCCGCGGCGACGCGGCGCGACCATGGCGCGACTGCCGCCGCCGACGGCCGGGCCGCCTGGAGAGAGGAAGAGAGAGGGAGAGGGAGGACGTATAGTTGCGCCCGGCTAAGCTCAGCTGATAACAGACTACGAGCGGCCCGGGCTCCGATCAGCTCAGGGTACTCCAGTCCGACGGCTGCTGCAGCTGCTGTCGCTGCTGTCGCACTTGCAGCGCGGCCTCGGACACGGTGCGAGTGAGAGAGGGTGTGGCGGTCCGCGACCGTGGCCACCAGTACGCTGATTCCGCAGCGCGCGCGGGGGGTTTTACTCTCTCGCACGGGGGGTATTTTTCACCTCCTGTCCTTGTCACACTCACGGACAGAGGAAGAGAGAGGGTCCGTCGCGCGCGCTGTGGAATCAGCTTACAGGACCTGTGCTGCACTTGCTACAACCCCCGCAGACAGCTAGGGCTAGACGGCTGGGGCGGGGCGGGGAGGGGCGGGGCAGGGTGGGTGGCCGGGACTGGGCCCTTAGCGGCGCAATGGGATGGCGGATGGCATGACCAGACGAGGTGAGCTTTCGGAATGGAATGTGAGCGCGATTCCGTCGCGTCGTTTCCCTGTCGCCGCCGACCGCCGCGCCGGGACCGGGACGGCAACATCACCGCGGGAGAAACCGAGAAGGAGAATGGAACGGAGTGGAGAGCACAGCAGGGTGCAGGCGTAAGCTGCTCTTGGTCAGCTCGCGTGTCCAACCCGCCCCACGCTCACGTGAGGGCGCCATCGAAAAGTTCTCCATCCGCCGCCAGCCGTCGCCGCGCCGTCGGCCCCGGACATGCGCCCGAGGGGTCCTCAACTAAAAATTCAAGCGTACACCGATTTTCTGATTTTGCTATGTTCTTGTGATTATACTTTGTTTACAGTAATTTTCCTCAATTTTTTTCTTGTTTTCTTTTTTTTTGTAACTTTTCCTAATATTTCTGATTTTTTCTTGATTTTTTCTGATTTTTTTAAAAATGTTTTACTGATTTCGTTTTTGGATCTACGCACATTTTATTGAGTGAATGACCCCTCGATGCTTGCCCCGCTCTCCAGTCGGCGACTAGAGATAGCAACTTTATGCTGTGGCATAAAAGCATAAAAAACTAAACAGTGTCCTAGAACAATATGACTTATATATTCGACATCCTTGACACCTGTAGGTTCGAGATTCAATGAGCATCGAATCGCATAATTTGCCCTTAACGGCAGCATAATGGGCAAAAAGCATTATGCCGCATAATTAGCCATTTTATGGCATTTCCTGTGCGTATTTTGTACGTATTTTGCCTATTACGGAGTCGTTTTCCGATTGTTTTAGCCTCCAACATTCGAATTCTCGCGCGCGTTGCATTTGTTCCAGCTGGAAAGGGGTCACATTAATTAAAGTTCCTTTCAGTTCTATTGAAGTCCTTTTCTATTTTTTTTTTAAAGAAAAATAACCACCCCGTGCCTTTATCCTCCTTTGTCTATCTTGTACGTTTGCGCACCAAAAAACGTCAAAATATTTAATTTGGTGTTTTAAAAATCGCATAATACGCGCATAATACTGTTTTTAGCGCATAATTCGCGCATAATACACTGTTTTTAGCGCACAGTACGCCAAAACACGTCCAAATGCTTAAATTTGGCTTTTAATAGATCGCATAATACGCGCATAAAACTCTGTTTTTAGAGCATAATAAGAGCATATGAAAGGGAAATTTTCTGGCATAATTTGTAGTTTTAAAACGCATAAAGTTGCTATCCCTATCGGCGACCACGACTCGGCGGTCGGCGCGGGGCCACGATCCTCGCCCTCCCCGGCGCCTCGCCCTCGCCTGCAGCTGCAGCAGATGCAGCCTGCCGGCCGACGCCGTCGAGTCACCGACTCACTCTGTTGTTCTTCGCCTTGTTCATCACTTCGCCAATGCTGAGAGGATCTATTCGATGCAAGCCCCAGCGAGCCTCGCCTTGCCTGGCCTCCTCACACAGCCTAGCCTCGCCGGAACTCGCGACAGCTGGACTTTGGTATGAGGTACCGCCCCGCGCCCGCGCCTATAGTGACGAGGGAGGAGGGAGACTTACTCAGACTTATTCAGACTTGATGACGGCATGCTCGCATGCCCGAACACATACACCACCCGCGCCACGCACGCCAGGAGACACGGACACGTGTCACCCGCCTCACTAGCTGGAGAGAGAGAGAGGGGGGGGGGGGAGAGAAAGAGAATTTGAGAGAGCGAGCGAGCAAGTACTGCGTCGCTGCCCCCTAGCCCCCTCTCCCTGCCGCCGTGCCTTCGCCAGTCCCGTAGTATGTAGTCACTCTGCCGCAGCCATGTTTTGATAAAATTGCTGTCGCTCTTTCCTTTCACTCGTCTTATCCGCTCAGACGGGAAGGGGGCCGCTTTCAAACAAAAACAGCAGTCGTTTCTCTTTCTTCCTCCTCGCAATCCTATTGTGAGATGCGTCCGGAAGGTATATCGCACACGTGTCGGAGAGCGTACAAGAGGTACGCGGGGCACGCAGGACAGGTCGTTGAGTAATTTCCGGCATGCAAAAGAGCTCAGCAGGTAGCCCAGCGGCGCACCGCGACCGAGGGACCGCTTTCCGCTAGCGTTTTTGCGGTTTGCCTCGCTAGTGCTTTTCGTCCGTGGGCCCGGCCCGGCGTGGTGTAGAGTGGCTTAGAGTGGCGTGGCGGGGCGGGGCGGGGCGGGGCGGGGCGGGGCGGGGCGGGGCGGGGCGGGGCGGAGCGGGGCGGGGCGGGGCGGGGCGGGGCGGGGCGGGGCGGGGCGGGGAGGGGCGGGGAGGGGCGGGGCGGGGCGTGCGGCCGCAGGGCGGGAGCGCAGCTGCAGCCTGACATTGGCCAACAGCTGCGATGCACGCTGCACGCCCCATGCGATCTAATATGCGATCTCGCTCGACAGCGTTGTGTCATCCGCAGCCATCTCATCCTATAGTCGTCTGATACGCACGTCCGTCCTTGTCGCACTTATGGGGCCCCGCCCTCCCCAGCAAAAGGCACCGCCATAGGTGCGACAAGGACGGAGGTACGAGATGATGAGAGATCTTCGGAATCAGACAGCAGCAGCCGCGCCGCGCTGCGGCCGATCGGGCCGACAAAGCCCCCGGCCAGCGGAGGGTAGGCAACCCGGTGCGCCGCCGTGCGTCCATTGCCTACCCGGCAGGCAGCCGGCACTCGCCCAGTCTCACTGCTCCGCCGTCATGGCAGGCAGAGGGGCGGGCCGGCGAGGGGGGAGCGAGGGGGACACAACTCTGAAATTGTTGTACACCTCGTAATTCAGCAAAATTCAGAAAAAGTAGAACAAATCAGTAAAATTCTGGAAAATACAGGAAAAATTCAGGGAAAATTCAGGAAAACTCACAAAAGTTTTAGAAGAATTCAAGTGAAAATTTTCAACAGAAATTCACAAAATGTAACTTTTTTTTTCAAGATATGTACACCAAAACTCTGAGCTGTTTCCCCCTCGGGGGAGAGTCTGACGTGAACCCCGGCGGGGGTACGGAGGGGATGCCGAGCTATGTAACTTTTGCGTTCGTGAAGTAGAGACTCGGAGCCACCACGCAATAGGTTTCGATCCGGTTTATGAACTTTCCAAGACCACTCCCGCCTCTCTCGCATAGCTATTAACATGATGAGCACAGAGCGGAGTGCCGCCGGGGCCGGCTCGGGGCCGAGGGTCTCGGCAAGGGCGTGTGGTGTACACGGAAGGGCTGGGGGTTGGCGGCAGGGGGCGCCGAGCCGAGCCGAGCCGAGCCGCGGGGCTGCGCGAGACAGCGGTTCGCCTCCTTGTCCGCGGCCGGGCCTCGCCGGGCCGGGCCGGGCCGCAGGGTGATTCCGCACACTGGTTGCGTCGCACTCTCCTTGTCGCACTCATGGGGCACGGCCATAAGGTGCAAGAGAGAGGGCACTATAAACGGTGTTCGGAATCGCCTTGCCGGGCCGGGCGGCGTGGCGCGACGGGCGGCGGTCAAGGCAAGGGCCCGGTGATGGGATGGGCCCGGCGGCCCGGCTGCCAGCGGTCAGCCCCGGCCCCGCCGCGGGGCAGCCAGCGCTACGGTAGCCAGGGTCAAGATCAACGCCCCATACTGGGACTACCGCGCCGGGCGGGGCGCGGCCCAGCGCCCAGATTCAGAAGATCGTTTTGTAGTGCCCTCTCACTCACTCCTCGTCTCGTGGCCGAGACCCGTGTATGCGTGTGACAAGGACGGAGATACGAAAGCGCTCTTCTGAATCGGGTGGCTGCAAGGTGATTCCGAACACCGTTTTGCCGTGTCCTCTCTCTCGCCCCTTATGGCCGTGCCCCTACGAGTGCGACAAGGAAAGAGCGATAATGAAACCACTATGCAGAATCAATCACCCGCCTACTGGCCCCCCGCGCGCGGGGTGCGTGTGGTGACGGGGGGAGGGGGAGGGGGAGGGGGGAGGATGCAGAGGGAGGCAGGACGCCTGCAGCTGAGCAGCGGCCGTGTCGCTGAGGTCGGCTATAGCATGAGAGCACCGCTGCGGTCGGCTTCAGGTCACATTGGTTGTCACAGCACAGTCGGACACATGGCCGCCCGCGGGAAGCGGAACAGCACTACTTCAGCGGCGCGCTCTGCCGACTGATTCAGAAGATCGCTCTCGTACCCCGTCCTTGTCGCACTCATGGCGGAGTCCCATGTTGGGGGTGGAATGGCCTCATAAGTGCGAGAAGGACGGGGGTACGAGAGCGATCTTCTGAATCAGTCGGCTGCCGCGCCGGAGAGGAGGGGCAGGGAGGCGGGAGGAGCGGACTGTTCGTTGACGAGCTAGCGATGTATTCGGAGTGCCTCGCGAGGAACGGCGGCCGTTTAATGGGGCTAAATTTGGTGGGCTGTCCAATGAATGACTGAACGTGGAGAGAGCGAGCGGCCGCGACAAGGGGCGGCACCAGTGACGAGGGGGCAGTGGGGAGGAGGGCGGGCGCCCCGAGGCAAGCCCGTACACCTCTGGTCGAAGACATGAAATTCTTTCTTCTTCCAGGCGAATGACAATACGTAGTGCGGAGAGGGTAAACGGGCTCCATGTCCAAACCCCGTCTTGCATCTGTCTTGTCTTGTGGTATTTATATAAGCCACCTGCTACTCAAACACTGACAGCGACAGCAGAGGGGTGGCTGCTCATTTCGAAAAAATCATTGTCCGGCCCCCAGAAAATCATTAAAATAAAAAAAACAAGAAGAAAAATACTGAAAAATCTGGAAAAAATCGAGAACAAATGAACAAAAAACTGAAATAAAAATTAAGAAAGTTAGAAAGGAGTATCAAAATTTATCAAAAAGTAAAATTTTGCTTAAAAGATCCAAAGAAAACTCAAAAGAAAAATCAAGACTTTTTTTTAAAAGTAAAAATTCAAAAGTCAAACAAATCATCGTGCACATGTTGTATAAGAGATCCTCCCCTTGGCGACAGCGGCGGCGGTGGCATTGTCCACCACACGACACCTCAGCGAGGACGCTCGCGGCCTGCACCGCACCGGGCGGCGTGTACGCGCGGTGGTATTGGCAGTGAAGAGGAGCAATAAGGAGCGCTGCCGTTTTAGCCGGGAGAGCAGCGGAGGAAAAGGGAGGGGAGGGGGCAGGGAGGAGGAGGAACCGGCTTTGTGCTTACGGCGCGCATCGCGGTGACATAAAGCGGAGCAGCTCACCTTGCGCCGCGCCGCGCCCGCCCGGGGCCTTCCGAGTGCGCTGCACGCCATGGTGTTCCCGTCCCCGTCCACGCAAAGACCATTATAAGACCGTGAGTCTCATAGGGTGCAACCTGACGTAAGCCCGGCCCGGGCCCGGCCCGGCCCAGCGCGGCGCCGAGGGTCTTGACCCCCGGGTGCTGGTAGGCGGCGCGACTATATCACAGCACGTGGGTCGGCACCAGCGTGCACTGCACAGGAGGTGAACGCGACGTCATCGAGAAGAATCGAGACACTTCCAGTTGGCAACAGCGGCAACTTGCACTGCACGCCGCGCGGGCAGCGCAGCGCAGTCAGCTGTTTTATTTATTTTTTTTGGCGCGAGAACGCCCCGCCCCGCCCCGCCCCGCCCCACGCCTCGTGCAGTCCGGTTAAGTAGGGCGGGGCTGACCGCCCTCCCCGCCACGCCCCGCCCAGTCCAGTCGAGTCGATTGTCCCACTGACAGATTGACAATCACTCCGCGAAGACTGCCGCAGACTGGCGATGTAATATTGATCCGTTTTGTGGCGCGCGCCATAGAGGCAATCGCTTCATTGGAAGAGCGAAAGGCGACGCGCGATGTATTTCAGGTGTTGCCCTGCAGTAAGTGATCTTACTTACTGGGTCACCAAACTTGTACACACAGTAGCTATAGCGGCGCAGCGGGGCTCTCCATTTACGAATCTGCAAAACGTACAGTCGCCACAGTCGTCTGCTATCTTATCCTTTCCCCGACACCTGCAGGACATGTACCCACGCTTCCCCCGTGCAGCAGACCCGCTGCCATGCGCTGCCATGGGATGCCATGGGATGCCATGGGCTCTTCCATGCACTTGTCATGCACTGCTGCCCTCGGCGTCAGGACGGCTCGGCGCGGCGCGCCACGGCGGACGCAGCACGCTTCCCTTCCGGGATTCGCACACACGAGTCCGCGCCGTCCAGAAGTCCACAGGCAGCCGCATGATTCCGAAGATCGCTCTCGCGCCTCCCTCTCCTTGTCGCACTCATGGTGCCCTGCCATCCTCAACATAGGGCACCGCCTTAGGTGCGACAGAGATGGAGGCGCGAAAGCGATCTTGGGAATCGGACGGGACGGCAGGCTGCTGCGGGGCTGCCGCTGTCGCGTCGCCGAGGCTGGTGCTGGTGGTCCGGTCGAGCGGAAACGAAATGTGGGAGGAGGAGGAGGAGGAGGAAGTAAGTGCGAGCGAGAGCGAGGGGCGACCATCACGCTTCGTTTGCTCGCGCTGCGCTGTGTAAGCGCTCACACTATGCACTGCACACGTCCGCCTCAACGCAAAAAGATAAACGGCCCCTCTGGCTGGAGGGTTCACTGAAAGCCCTCCCGTGGGACTAAAGTGGATGTCGCCCGCCCGCCCGCCACTGACGTCACCGCGGCTACTTTTCCGCGAGTCTGGGCCGCGGTCGCGCACAGGAGATTTGAAGGGTACAAGCGGGCGTGAAATGGCAAGCCGAAGACACCGCGACCACCGCTGCGGTGCTGCGAATTGATACGTACATCCGGGCATCCGGGCCGGGGAATTCCCCGTCGCTGTCAAGTCACTGCGGCGTATGTTCTTAGCGAGACAAGTCGGATTCACTCGAACTCGAAACGAATGTTTTTTCCCTTTTCTCAAGACTTGCGCACGGTTCGGACCATGAGGGACGTTGTCTCGTTAATTGTCCACGCACGGAAATGAGGGCGTATAGGTTATCTACGAATAAAACTCGTACGACGCGATAACGGTGGTCATAAAGACGCTGTAATTCTTAATATCCACTGATTCCGGTGGAGCAGCAGTGGCGCCCACACGTTTTCCAATGTACCTGGGCAAAAGCCTTTGTGTACCTACCTTTGTAAAGGTTTTTAGATGTTTTTAGGTGTCTTTTCTCCCTCTTTCTCCTTTCTCTTTCTTCTCTTCTTATCTCCCTATTTTTCTCTTCTTCTTACCCTCTTCTTTGTACCTGTATAGGCTCGGATTGTACCTGTATATAGCTCAATGTACCCGGGCAAGTGCCCTACCTAGAGTGTCATATGGGAGCCGCACTGTGGAGCAGGGCCGCTGCGTGGGCCCTTGAGCCGCGGGGATGGTATGTGTCCCTGAGTACCCATCTATACCCTCCTACCGGCGCGGCGCGAGGAATCGGGGTCAGCGGCGTCGATCCCCGGTCCGGGTCCCTCAGGCCTCAGGCGGGGCAGGCGATGCAGCCCCGCCGCAGCCTGCCCCGATATCGGCGGTATGCTTGTCGGCGGTAATCTCCTGTTACCGGGCCGGGTCGGCGGGCACGGGCCGCAGGCTGGCCGCGCCGCGCCGCGACGCCTCGGCGGCAAATCGACCATCTGATTATCTTATCGACCTGTCCGCCCTCCCTCTGCGCGCTCGTGAGAGTGGCGGTGACTTTGTTGGTGTGCGCTGGGGTTCGTGTCCCGGATAGCACCCCACGTAGTAGCTGGGGGACAAAGGCTTAAGGCTTGCAGCGCCAGACGCGAGACGAGCTGAGGCTGAGATGTCAGGTGTCAGGACATCAGTGGTGGTCTAAAGAGTGGGAGCGGAAAAAAGGGGGGGGGGGGGCATGATCCGAGGGGGAAGTCCGAGGGGAAGTCATTTCGATAAACCATTGTACGCCCCCCCCCATTTTTTTAAAGGAAAAAAAGCTTTTTAAAAATCAATATAAATTCTTGAAAAAGATAAAGAAAAACCAAAAAATAGAGAAAAAATTACCAAAATACGAAATTAAGTTGGAAAAATTTGGAAATGGGGATAAATGATCAAAATTATCACAAAATTATAGAAATTTTCCTTGGAAAATAATATTTTTTTTTTAAATCATTGCACACTTTTTGTATGAGTGATCCCTCTTTGATATGATTGGTATGATTCCAAAGTGCTATAAGTCGTCCACTAGTGATGCAGTAGGTTGGAAGGCAATGTAAACCTTGATGTAAACGATAAAGCCCTGGAAAGTAGGCAGCTCGTGATCCACGCCCGCGCACCCCTTACCTAGAGAGTTCAGTGGGGAGACTCTCTACCCGTACCCCGCCCGAGCCCCAGGTCTGTCTGTGCCACTGCAAGGCGATTTCGAACACCGTTTAGTAGTGCCCTCTCTCTTGCACCTTATGGCCGTGCCCCATGAGTGCGACAAGGAGAGAGCGACGAAACCAGTGTGCGGAATCACCCTGCTGGTCCCTGAGCCTGAGACCGGCCTACGCAGCGAAACGCCCGTCGCGTCGTTGCCCTTCCTCCATCCCACTGCCGATGAGCTTTCTTTTGTCGAGGCTCTGCTGGTTGTTGTTGTTGTTGTCGTCCAGGGCGGATAACCCAAAGGCCCCACAGGCCGAACAGCGCTCTTTAGGGACGCCGGGCAGCTCGGCGGGGCGGGGCGGGTTGTTGTGGGACCGGCCGAGCCGGGCCTTCCTGGAGCTGCGCCGCCGCACGCCGTACCGCGCATACCAGCCGGTCGCCGACCGCGCAGACTGGCTGAGCCGTGATATGGAGTGCGGTGGAAATCGATAAAGAGATCAGTCCTTTCGGGGCTGCAAGTTGCAGCTGCGCGCTATAAAAGTGGGCTCAGTGACCCAGCAGGTAATCTCCAATATACATCCACCTCTAGCACACCTACCTCCGCAATCTCAAGTTCCCGGAAACCCTCTGGCTCATTGCGAGCGAACACTGGTAAAACTAAGGCGTAACTGTACGCTTGAATGAAGAATACAGTTACGCTTGAAGACGTTACGCTTGAAGACGTTACGCTTGAAATCAAGCGTACGAAAGAAATTCTCCCATACATTTAGATAGGACGATGAATGGGAGCGGATAGACCCAGTACGCTTGAAAACGGGGTGTAAGGCTACGCCTTAGTTTTACCAGAGAAGTGTTCACCAAGGCATGCCAATGCCTATGGCAACTACGTACAGCAGTTATACACTGTCCTATAATGTTCCTGTGGACGGACCAGATCCTAGACCAGGTCACGGGCGGGGCGGGGCAGACGAGTCCATGCCGTGCCGACCCCCGCAATCTCAAAAGGATTACGGCTTATCGCCACCGGTCTTGACTAGCATCGAGTGGCGCGTGCGAGAGCGGAGCGGAGACATTGTATGCCTGAGAGACAATGCTATCTATTCGTGCGCTCACTTTGCGTGCCCGTCTCTCCTCCCCGCGATCATCTGGGTCACTTTACAACCCTCACCCTGGTTGGGCCTCTGGCCGAGCTGGCACTTCCCTTTTTGTTCAGCTTTGCTTATGACGAATTCCTCTGCGTTCACCGCTCTGCAGAACACGCGAGGTGTGGGCAGCAGGACACAAGAGGGCGAAAGAAACAACAAGGCGGAGCTCCTCCACCGGCCTGGCCCCAGTATAGGGTGATTCCGCTCAGTGGTTTCTCTGTTCTTGTCACACTCGAGGCGCACGCCCTACGGGTAGGCCACACGGAGCGAGAGAGAGGTCAGCTGGAAGCTGTTCGGAACAACCCCGCAAGGCGCCACTCCATCCACCCCATCGCGCGGTCGCCATCGCGCCCTGCACCAGAAGGTGAGCCAACGACAAGGAAATCTTCAGCCCCCCCCCCAGAAAGGAAAAAAAAGGAACGATCAATGGTAAGACAAAACAAAAACAAAATATATGACTATGCTTGAATTTATGGTGAAGGACTCCCCGGCCAGTGCAGCGCACGAAAGGCAGGGACGACGATGATATAAGGTCTTGCCTCCGCACCTCACCCTCACTCGCTAGAACAGCACACACCCCCGCCAGCAGACTGATTCCGCACGGGACTACCGTCCCTCCGTCCTTGTCGCACTCATGAGGCACTGCCCTCACTACCCTCGGGTGGGGGGGAGAGAGAGAGAGAGAGAGAGAGAGAGAGAGAGAGAGAGAGAGAGAGAGAGAGAGAGAGAGAGAGAGAGAGAGAGAGAGAGAGGGAGAGAGAGAGGGAGAGAGAGAGAGGGAGAGAGAGAGAGGAGAGAGAGAGAGAGAGAGAGAGAGAGAGAGAGAGAGAGAGAGAGAGAGAGAGAGAGAGAGAGAGAGAGATCGGCCTGCAGCCCGCGTGGCACTGGCCCTGGCCCTCGCCTTGGGCCGTGCGTGGCACCGTGGTGGCACGCGCACGCGCGCTGGCGCCGGTCCAGGCGTGTCACGGCCGCACGCGTGCGCACGCGTGGCGCCAATGAGTGGGAGAGAGACGGTGCGGCCTCCCTTATTGTCTCTCCCGCCGTGAGCCGTGAGTTCGCGACGAGGCTGTCGGACGCCGCCGCGCCGGTCACGTCTGCGGCCTGCGGCGGTGGCCAAGGCGAGGCGCCCGCCGCCCCCGCCGCCGCCCCCGCGTGATCCATGGCCTGCCAATATGTTGGTGACGTCGAGTCAGCCAACGCTACGCTCGCCCAGGAGGAGGAGGAGGGTCATTAGAGAGCTCCCAGCTTTTCTGACTTCCGGTCCTGATCTCGGATACTGTCTAGAAAATATCGGGATTTTTGTTTAACCTTTTGCAAACAAAACACTGATAGTTTTTAATCAATCAGAACCGAAAGTCGAAAAGCTGGGATCTCTCTAATAATCCTCCAGGAGGGTTCCAACTCGGCCCAGCTTATGGAGCTCGGACTTTTTCTCTTCGCGGCCTGGCCTTCCCTGACCGAGGTTACGCTGGACTCCATCTGTCTCTCTCTCTTTCTCTTCCTCGTTATCTACCTCTAGTTACGCCGCGGTTATGTCACAGCGACCATGTCGTTCACGCCCGAGTGGTGAGGTGAGCCGTGAGGCGGAAAATGTTGGGCATGCCCGGCTCGGCGCGGACCGCTAATCAAGGTTAAAGTAGTACATAGACCGTCATTTACAAACAAAACAAAATATATTCTCTAGTTGTAATCACAGTCTTGAAAGTGCATAGGAAGAGAACAACCTCTTGATCATGAGCCCTAGTCTCATGTCTTCATCTTGTTTAAGTAAGTCTGTTTCATGCAATGAAACCGTTTGAGAATACTTAAGGTGAATAACTTAGCCTATGTCGCTTTGAGAGTCACAAGGTAATAAATAAATTATGCTTAAATGTTATAACACTTTGGCCTCACTGGGTGGCCACACTTTGTATAAGGCTCTTCCAGTTATAAGGCCTTGAGGCACAGGTCCAAAACTTCTACTGTCCCTGGAATTACTGGAGTTGTCCCCTTCAAGCCACATGTGTCCTTCTGGGACCTATAAACAAAGATTATTATAACTTTCATTTGCAACAAATAAGGAACTTGATAGCATTTTAGCTCAGAGAACCAGACCTTAGTGAAAGAGAGTCCGTTTCTTTTGATGTCACCTGGTAGACCCATCAGTCTTTTAACTAGGTAACCCTCTGGATCAAATGGAGATCTTAAAATTAATATATTTCCATAAGTGACATCTTTCGGCCTTCTCTCTCCTATTATGAAATCTCCAGTATGAAAAGTTGGTTCCATAGACGGCCCATTAGTCTGAAACACGGAATAAAAGAGGGATATAAGAATTACAGCCAGATTTCAAAAGCTTTAGTTTCATCCTTGCCCATCAGGTCCAGTCCATTGACCTGGGGTAAAGAATATAATTTCCTAATTAATAGAATGACATGTCATGTACTCAAGCACGACAATAGCTTAAACTATATCCAATATCTTACACTCTTGCAAATTTTTAATTACTGGTGCAATGGGGAGAAAATTGCAAGAAATTTAAATCTCAATGACGGATAACCTCTGAAATGTCAAGTCTATCTCCACTGAAACATATTCAATAAATCATTATTCGAGAGATGCTTACCTTCACTAGAAAAAAATATTCATTGTGTATAACTCTGATGGCACAACCAATCCCTACTGCACGGGCCACAACGCGGAGAGCAGGTTTCCACTTCATTTTCATGGTCAAGTACAAGATTATTGTTGTTGTGCATTTGGGTTAGGGCGTCACCTTCCCCCCTTCCCTTCCCCCCCCCTTAACCCTCTTCCTCCCCTTCTTTCCTCTTTCACCCTGCCTCTGCCTTCGCCCCTCATCATATTGCTAGTGTGCTACCAATGTTCTCATTATTCAGAGCAGGTGAACAACTTCACCAGAAAATGTTTGGGAATCAATCTACATGACAAAAGTAGAGAAATTCAATAAATAACGAAATTAAACATGTATCACTTATTAAATGCAACTAAATAAATATAATGAAATGTCAATTAAACAGCACGACTGTGGTGGTTAAAGTGTAATTGTTGTATGAGAAATTTTCAGACAAATACAGTCACAGTATGGCGCTCTCGTCTGAACACTCTAAAATTTGATCAACCGGTTAAAAAGAACTAGGACTTCGCTCTTAACACGGTTCGGTGCCACTAGTTATTGTAATACAGGTTGGAGTATAAACCGAATTCAGCTGCTAGAGTGAGTTCCTAATTTCAAGTTGTATATTCGTTGATAATTGTTCGTACTGTGTTCATTCAGGCTATGTCTGACGCTGAATTTGAACCACGTAAAAGAAGGGCTGCTGCGAAACCAGCTGTAAGAGATCTTTCTGACTCCGAGGACGATGTGCCCAAGAAAAGGTCTAGAAAAAGGGCAGGCTCCGAGGATGAGGACTATCGCGAGCCGGTGGAGGAGTCGGCCAAGCGGCCGAGGGCCAAGGCCCCTCCCAAACCCAAAGCAGCCAGAGCTCCTGCTAGGCAAAGGAAGCACAGTAAGGATGAATCTGGAGAGGATGGCCCCGAACGGAAGAGACACCTTTCTCGAACCGAAGACTTCGGTGAAGCATCTCAACACAAACAGGCGGAGGCAGATCATTTAGAGAGCTTTAATTTTAACGATGAAGAAAAAGACGTTGGGTTGAGGGAGGATAGTTCTCGGTTTGATCACGAGACTGGCCCAGGCCCTCTACCTGTAAGGTTTATGACCCTAGTCTTGTACAATGATCTACATTTTTTTCATGTTCCTAAATCATTATTTTTAATTTTTACTCATCCTATATCTTTATTTTTGCAGTCAACATCTTACGTTGAAATGGCATGGAACGAGTCGGATCTTTTGGCACAAAATGAAGGACTTGATAATTGGGTGGCACGAAACTTGGTCAAACTTTTTGAGGGAGACAACACCATACCATTTATTGCACGATACCGTAAGGAAATGACTGGGAACATGGAACCAGAGCAGCTTCGACATGCCAAAGAAACATTTGAAGAAATAAAGTAAGCTGTTTTCCACATTCAGTCTAGTCTGTTAGCCAGTTTTGTGTTAGATAGCAAAGAATTTTATGTGCTTTCTTTCAGAGTTATACAGCATAAGGCATCAACAATGATTAAAAATATTGAAAAACTAGGCAAATTGACTCCAAGTGTGAGGAGGTCCATTGTGTGTGCCAAAAGCCTCCCTGAACTTGACCTGATAGTATGTATCGGTATTATTGTGAAAAGTGACTATGCATCATTCCGTTTTCACCCCTAACATCTGCATTGGTTTCTTATTCTAGAATACACCTTTCAAAGCTGGCAGCAAAAGAACTTTGGCAGAACGAGCTCGCCTGTTAGGTTTGGATCAGGCAGCTCAGACAATATTAGAAGGCACAGACTACATTTCACTTTCCCATTTCATTGACAGAGATAAAGATGGACTCAAGGATAGCAATGAAGTGCAGTTGGGAATCCAGCACATCTTAGCTGACATTATTAGCAAGGACAGAGGAGTGTTAGATTTTATAACAGACCTGTGAGTGGTTCATTTTACTGAATTGGAATGCATTTGGTTCTCATTTTCACAACTTTTATTTCTTTTATCTCAAAGAAAAAAGACTGCGAACATTCGACTTGAAAGTAGTAGAGCTAAGGGCACTGTGACCAAGGAGCTAGCCAAAGGAGGAAGTAAAGCAAAATCAGATGCCAAAGGAAAGCCCCTCTCTGCCGCTGAAAAGAAAAAACTACAAGCCAAAGCAGATGAAGAGAGTAAATATCGTAACTACTTTGAATTTGGAATGAATGTGAAATACATCAAACCACATCAGGTAAGGCCTTTACGATATTGAAACTGTGCTACAACATCGTAGGTATTATGAGAAAATTTTGGATTTTGCCAGGTTCTAGCAATTAATCGAGGGGAGGCACAGAAGGAGCTCTCAGTTCGGCTGGTTGTGCCTGAATTTTTTTTGGATAAGCTGATTTTATTTTGCAACAGACAGTGGCTTTCCAAAGGGGTTCAGTATGACCTCCGAACCACCATTTTCAATGATAGTGTCAAAGACTCGTACAATCGCCTTATACAACCTCTCATTGTTAGACAAGTTCGGACTGAACTAAATCAAAATGCTGAAAGGGCGTCTATTGAAGTTTTTGCCGTGAACCTTAAAAAACTTCTGCTGATGCCACCTTTCAGGGGCCGTGTTGTACTTGGTATTGATCCAGGTACAATGAATAATCTACTGTGATATTTACACCTTGGAGTGTCTCAGTAGGAGATGATTTTTTTATTTTCATGTATTTATCCTTTTTCAGGATTTCGAAATGGATGTAAGGTTGCATTAATTAATTTGGCCGGGGATGTTTTAGAAAAAGGAGTTTTTAACCTGAACTGTGGGAAAAGAACATGGGATCTGAGAGAAGATCCAAATGCTCTTTGGCTCAGGAAAATTATGGCAAGACATAGGTAATGCTAGCTACAATAGTTGCTGTGGATCAAAAAAAAATTTCAAAATAAATTAACTGGCACTTTTGGTTTTCATTACACGGTAGGTGTGAGGTGATAGCCCTTGGGAATGGTACAGCCTGCAGAGAGACAGAAGAATATCTAAGTGAGCTCTTTCAGATGGATTTCTTTAAGCCCCTTGATGTCTCGTACACCATTGTTAGTGAACAGGGTGCGAGCATATACTCTTGTTCAAGTGAGGCTAAGGCTGAATTCCCTGATTTGGATCCAAATCTTATCAGTGCAGGTATATTTGATTATAATTTCTGAAAGGTCAGCTTGCAAATCACAAACTAAATAGTGAACTAATCTCATGTAAATTTTTAAGTGTCAATTGCAAGGAGGCTTCAGGATCCTTTGGCTGAGTTAGTTAAAGTAGAGCCTAAGCATTTAGGAGTTGGAATGTATCAACATGATCTATCGGAGAAGAAACTTTCAAGTACACTTGATGAAATTGTTGTGGAATGTGTGAGTTTTGTTGGAGTGGATCTTAACACAGCTCCTCACTGTCTTCTTAGGTATACAATCTAGATATTAAGGCCTTGTCAACATAGCATATTATTCCATGAGAAGCATGTGTCTTCTATGCATTTTTTTTCCATTGCAGGCGTGTGGCAGGTTTAAACTCAAGCAGGGCAGATAAAATTCTGGAATATAGAAAAAAGAATGGTCCTTTTCTCACCCGAGAAGATGTGAAAAAAGTGAGGGGCATTGGGGAAAAATCCTTTGAACAATGTGCCGGGTTTATAAGAATAATTCCAGAAACTATTGATCTTGAGTAAGTACATCTTTTTTTTTTTTTTTTTTTTTTTTTTTGTCAGAATATTTCCCAGATTGCTACAAGAAATTAAATGTATAACATATACAACTGAATCCTTAACTCTACAAATCTGGTTAGCCCTTCAATAAAACATTTGTTTTAGGAATGCAGCATGCAAATGTAATCCTCTGGATATGACATGGATTCATCCAGAATCTTATGACTGCGCTAACAGGTGAGGATTTTTTCTCTTTCTTCAAGATTCTGATTCCTACCTCTTGCTTGTCATTAATTTTGCATCTAAAATTTCAATTTCTGTCTGCAAGATTCCTGAGTTATTGTCATGTAAAGGCAGAGACCATTGGAACTCCAGAATCAATCAGAGCAATTGCTAAGGCAATTAATACTTCCGGAGGTATTTTGTTCTTAATTGAAATCAATCTCCTCTCTTTCGACCTCTTTGCAATTTTATTGCCATATTTATATACTTCCCAGGTATAAAATCTTTGGCTGAAAAGTTGGATTCAAATGAAGCATTAGTGAAACTTATATCTGATGGTCTTCAAATGCCAAGAAACCATGATTTTCGTTCAGAATTTGAAAAACCTTTGTTCAGGAAAGGTCTTACCTCCATCAATGAGTTGCAAAGTGGTGACATTTTAACAGGTTTGTATTTTGTTTTAAAGTACCTAAATGCTTGCATATTCAAAATTAATTGTTAATTAAGTTAATTGCTGCCTTCATAGGGAGAATCACTAACACCACTCACTTTGGAGCCTTTGTGGATATTGGAGTGGGTCAAAATGGACTGATACACAATAGTGGCATGGGTGGGAAGAATCCTCAGTTTGGAGATAGAGTTCAAGTCAAAGTACTTAATGTTGAACTTTCAAGACAGAGAATTGGGCTTCAGCTTCTAGCAATCTTGTAGGGTGAGTGACTAGCTATGTCAAAAGCTTTGGTTTGACCCTATCATATTATGAGTTTATTTTCTTACTAAGATAATATGCATTTTATCTTGGAGATGTATATTTTTTCACATAAATGAAAAAAAAAAAACAAAAAAAAACAACAGTTTGACATCACAGTCCAAACTACATCAAACCCTCTCTCCATTTGGGGATGGCCCTAAAATAGAATTAATTTTTAAGATTCAAATTCCATACATTTGAATATGTGTTGACTTTTTTGAAATTGTAACTTACAAGCGAGGCACATCTGCAATGTATAAAGATGCCTGAGGCTTCTTGCCGCCATCTTCTGACAAACTTCGGCGGACCCTGTTACTCCACACAGCAGTTGGACGCAGCAGGCGAGCTGGATCTCTCTCTGCATAAACAGTTGATTGAGAGGTATGGCGCTCCCGAGGGCTTGCAGAAAATCTCTGGATTCGAGACTGTCTTCTCAACATGTAGAGCTTGTCTTGTTCCCTGTAAAATAAAAACCATAAAAGAAAAACTAATTAGTTGATTTTTCAACAAAAACAAGAAAAAAGAAAAATATTATTTAATTTTTTTTTGCAGTGCTAGACATTACTTAAATTACAGTACCATAGCTCTTTAAGAGGTATTTGTTTCTTGGGTATTTGTGCTCCATTTGGTTCACCAATGTCCTTTTCTGCTTGGAGCTGCTGGTCTTTACGCTTCTTAGCTATTTTTTGGCGCTGTTGCTCCTGGAGACAATATTTGAAATACACTGTTGAAATTCAAATGTCTTATCTGCAAGCTAATTTCCAAATCTCTCCAACCTACAAAATAGGCAACTTTTTTCCTCCACAATTCATCTTCTTGTCTTTTCTTGTCTTGTAGATCTTGTATTTGTTCTTGACGCAATTTCTCCTGCTTTTCCTTAAAAGTGAAAAGCAGATGTGTTACAATTCACAATCTAAACAATCAATATTGAACAGCTTTGCCATACCTTCCACTTTTTTATCTTTTCTTTTATTGAAGGATCACGTTGGATTGTGGTTTGAAAGTTTTGTGAAACTGAGGTTACTGAACAATCTGCAGTTTCTTGTATTGTTTCACTTTTGTTCTTGATAGAAGACTGTTCATTTCGCCACTCTTTTAGTGCCCTCCTCTGTGCATCCTTTAAAGTCAGGTAGTCGTGGTACCAGGATTCATGTTGAGCTATTTCCTGGGGAGATTTGTCTGCAAAATGGATTGTACTTTTCTGATAATTCTACTTTCCTAGTTTTCTTACCCAAGGTTTCATAGAACTTCACCTGGCATGAAATCTAACAGAGCTGTTGTCATTTGGTCTAGGCCTCTATATTTCTGCAGAAAACGAGTGAAAAGCAAGTGATCTTTTGTGTCCCATCCTCCTGTATGACCTCCATTGTTTTGCAAAAACTGATGGAATTCATGCACATCCTGCACCGAGTTCAGATAACAAAAAATATTACTATTATTCTGGATTGTTGGTAAAATATTTTCTTCTCAGTTCATTGCTTACAGGGTGAACACTTTCGCCAGTTTGTGTGCAAACACGAGACTTTGCTTTCTCTCGAACTGCATTAGTATATGAGCTCTCTGATTGATTTGTTGTTGAAGAGTTACGGGCTTCATTTAATCGCAGTTGGAGTGAGTCAATTGAATGTTGTAGGTCCTTTTCCTCATCTTGAAGATTCTGTATTCTGGTGTAAGTTGTTAATAACTTTTGCAAGGAGTATTTAGGACTTAACTGAATGAAATTACTTACTGTTCAACCAAAAGGCCTTTGAATGATGCCAGGTTTTCCTCTATATTTGTTAATTGATTTCGAAAGTAATCTGTATCTGTAAAAATTCTCCTCAAATCAGTCTCTTCATTTTGTTCAAAGCTAAGTAATTGAAATACAGTAATTTAATGGAATTACCATGATTTTCTATAAAATGCTTGTTTTTGATATTATGTTTCAACTTTTGGATCACCATTATAATTGCTAATAATGATTTTTGCAGATTTTGGGTCTCCCTTTTCCTGAGGTGATTGTTTGCTAAGTTTCATGAAATGAAAATAATTTGCACATTGTTCAAATATCTTACCTTTCTACTTCTGATTCATTCTGAACACTCTTGAGATTTTCAAGGTACTTTTTGTCGACATATTTTAATCCATTGATGAGTGATGAATAAGCTCGTTCAAAGACTTCTTGTTGAACAGACAAATTTGTTTCCACCCTTTGAGCTCGATTTGGCTTCATTTAAAGATGAGAGCTTGATGAAAGTAAAAGCTTTTATATAAATATAATTTAATTTTAAAAACTGAATACCAAAGCCTACAGTTTTGTTTTGTACAATGAATCCTTAGATTCTAGTCAATGTTCTTCAACAAGGTATCTCCTTATTTTTCCTACAACGCAGCCGGCATTAACAGTTATGAGTCGGTTGTTGTGGCTGTATGGCTGCACGGGCTGCACATTGCTCCACGCTATGGGTCTGGTGGGCTGGTGGGTGCTGATGGGAGGGTGGCCAGCCAAGCGTAACGCTGGTGTTGTGGTGTCACGGTAACGAGGAGAGGGGGGGGGGGGGGACTGCGCGTGGAAGTTAAGCCCCTTGCATCCAACAATAAGACGTAAGATGTAGATATCTACATCGAGAATAAGACATCCTCGCGCACTCCACTCGCAAATCCGCTACGCCACCGCCGTTGCAGGCTTCCCCTTCGCGCATACCTGTTTGAATTCCCCGCCAGTGAGTTCACTTCTCTTTTTTGCCGAGAGATGGCATTTGAGTTTACTGATCACGTTCTGCGCGTGGATCTTACGCATCCCCGAACAGTACTAGGAGGGGAAGGAAACTGCGTCCAAGTTACCGTCCTTGTCTTGGGGAGCATTATGTCCAATGATTGTCTAGAGAGGGCATAGCTGCTGACACCCATTGTTAACTGAACGCATCCGGACACCGTTCGGGATGCAATTTTTGGAAGCCCCTTTACATTACAAGGGGCCAAATATTCAAGGGGCACAAAGAGCATAGGGAAGAAGTTGGAGGTCAATCACCATTAAGGCTTTAATACACACACTTTGTGAATTACATAATTATCACAATTGTCATGAACATTCAGTTTAACATTATCAATAATCTTACACCAAAAAGCTTGAAATGAGGGGCAGTCACAAAATTATTTGTCAACAGTTATAAGCAGAATATCCTACACCGCATTATAAATATCAATATGACAACTAATGTATTTAGAAAAGTGAACTTAAAGTAAATTCTTTGGGGATATTTTATGATTACTTTTTTATACTAAAATCTTTCACTTTAGAGAAAAAAATTTGGCATATTGTTTGACTAGCATGTCAAATATCTTATCTTGTCCCTGATTTTTATTGCTTATGCAGAATAGAAGATAAGATTAATAAGTAGAAGGTAGTAGCCTTATTATGGAAAACTCTTCCAACCTGATTTGTACTATAAAAGTACACAAATGAATTAAGTACATCTTAGACCAGTCAACCGATAACTCTACTTCTTTTGAGCAGCAAGGCGAGCGTTGCGAAGGAGGACTTTGAAAACCAAGGCTACTATTTGCTCATACGTCATGAACATAAGAGCAGCTGTCAATATAGTTTGAATAACTTTTGCCTCCATACCCTTGAATAATCCTTGGAAACCATGTTTCCTAAATGAGCGGAGGGAGGAATAAATATTAAAACTATGGAACAAGAAACAAGTTACCACCAATTTTTTCACAGACTCAAACAAGTGAGAGAATTACCTGATTATGTATGCAGTCAACTCAAGTGTACCTGCATCTTTTCTGAGATCAGGATACTTGTGTCCATGCTAAAATAAATAGCAAATTCTTGTAATTTTTGGAAATTAAATATTTAGGCAGAGTGATTTTTTTTTAAGAACTTACTCTCATCTTGGTTTGTACAAGCTGCAAAGGGTAAGTGATGAATGTGGCTATGGCCTTTGCAGTCGCACCAACAGCAAAGAATGTCATTGGGGAAATCTCACTAGGTTTGCGGCCATCTAGAATATGTCTTTTCAAAGTTTCATAAACCATAAAATGGATTGCTGGGTTAGAAACCAATATCAAAGATGGTATAGTTCCACTCCACAGTCGCGAAACACCTTCAGTGCTTACAATTTTGCACAGACCATCTGACAAACACCCCCCACCCCAAGAACACTGGATTAATTATAGTGCTATCTTGACAATAAAATATATTTTACCAGAAAATAGCACTCAAGCTCATAGGAAGTACTTAATAATTACCCCAAAGTCCTCGGTACATAGGTTTTTGGTCTTTACCATGTCCAATACCAGACATCTTTAGTCTAGTGTTTACTACCCATAATGGAGTTGTTGTAAGAACATTGATCACACCTTCAATAATAGTAATTGGGAAAAAAATGTAATATTTATGAACTTTAAAATAATAAATAATAATAATTGGTGGGAGAAGTCAGGACACATACCAGCAATTGAAGCCAAAAGAAGATCTTTTGCTGCATTTTGGTTTGTTGATGACCCTACCACTGACTTCAGGCCATGGAATGAGTAGAAGTAAACAAAGTTAGAGGCACATATACTCTGCAAAACAGGTACTGCACCGCGATACAAAGTCTCACTGAAATGAGAAAATAAAAAAGTAATTAATGAGATAAATTACAGCACCTCAATGGAAAGTGCATGGTTGCAATGTTGACTTACAAGCCCTCCTCCTCAATAAGATCTTTCATAACTGCTAATGTATTTTTGGCTTTCCTTCCTTCTTCCACTGGAAAAAAAAATTACGTAAGAGAAGCAAAGTTGAAATGGGTAATTTACACAAAAGAGGGACACCTTACAAATCAGGGTCCTTAATTTATATTTTATTTAAGTAAAAGAGGGACAATGACAACCTGATACTTACATTGTAATCTTGAGCGAACAGTGTCAAGTGGATAAAATACTGTCATACCCACAACACTTCCCTTTTAAAAAATAAAAAAATATTAATTAATTAATACATATTCTCACTCCAAAACAAAAGTCATAATTTCCAGATATTCAAGCGCCCTCTGAATAATACCTACCGTGGCACCAGCTATAGCATGTACAAGAGTCTCATAGCTGAATAATCCTTTCTGAGGAGCCATGGTAACTAGAAGTGATAGAACAATAAATTTATGAAACCAAACTTTGTTACAAAATTTAAGTAAAAGTGCAGTTAACAGTAACTCCTGAACCAGAGGTAGATCATAAAGCGCACACCCTCACTAGGGAGTCAGGTAGCTGCATTGTCACGCCACGATCTCTCTCGGGTTCAAAGTTCTATGGCCAAATAATTACACCAAAGCTCTAGAGGGGCATTTTGCCAATCGACGATTCGTTTCCTCGCTAACAACGAACCTAATACCACAAAATGCTGACTCACCTGAAAGGAGATATGTAACTGATCAAAGAAAAGGATGACGGAGTAACTTGAAAGAAGAAGGTTTCGGATTTAAGTCTTCGTTTCTCCGGTCATTCTTGTATACAGTTTCTATTAACGCTGAAAGGTGATGTTGACATTTACCCCTGCCCGGACACAAGCCGACAGCCGACACTCCCCTCGCCCCTCCCCCTCCTTCCAAGACATGGTGAATGTTGGGTAAAGAACTCCTAAGGATGAGGGGCAGAGAGGGGGAAAGGCTATCGGTAGACTTCTAACTAGACTTCTTCGTGGTTCATCCCATGGGCTCATGCATGGGCTTTTCCCTCCTCGCACAAAATTTATTAAAACTTGTATTTCAACAACTATCGGTATTTTGGTATTTGCGCTGGAGTAAAACAATCTCCCTTCACCCTAAGCTTCACCAAAGCCTCTGATGTTTGCAAACTTGCAAGCTATTTGCAACAGCATCGTAATTACCAAACTTCACTGCTGATCTTATCAGATCAAGCGCACAACCGAAAATAGTGCCATTCGAAGTAGAATTCAGGAGGCGTAGATTCCCTTTTTCATGCTTTCGCATGCAGAATGCAGCGGACATACTTCGCCCAAGCTTCAGAGCGGTTGGCCTGCTTGCTGCGAGGGAATGGCGGTATTATTTAAAAATGCCTTGCCTCTTACCCTGGACGTAAGCCGAGCAAACCAGGAGGCACAAACCACAAAAGTCCTCTTTAGTTTGTGGCAGAAGGTTTGCGGTGGCGAGAAGTAGGTGTCTCATGGTAGGGCCTGTGGTGAGCGCTGCAGAGCAGAGAGTCGTCTGTCTGCTGTGCGTTCCGTCGTACGCACTTCGTATTGCCCCGTTATGCCCCCAGGCCAAGCGGGCCACGCAACATCTGATAACACTA
Source organism: Frankliniella fusca (assembly GCA_029379305.1). Classification (NCBI taxonomy): domain Eukaryota; kingdom Metazoa; phylum Arthropoda; class Insecta; order Thysanoptera; family Thripidae; genus Frankliniella; species Frankliniella fusca. Next base: position 647,526 of record JAHWGI010000219.1, on the reverse strand, counting down.
GCAATAGGCCCGGGGCCTGGGGTAGGGGGTAGCTTGGTACAGACGCACATTCACCATCAACTAGTGGGAAATGTGGCTCGCCTTCAAAGACCACACTACTCTATACCATCGGTTCGCGCGGTCGTCAGTACATCATTGTCAATCATTCACTTCATGTTTCAAGGTCTAAAAAATATAGAAACATTAAAACTCAACAAAAATATTTATTTTTTGTGAAAAACTGCTTTACATATGGATCAGAAAAATTCACAAAAGACCTTAGGATTTTAGAATGCTCATTTTTTCACGTCACAAGTCCAAGCTTTAATGGATTGTCTTGTCTAACTTATGCACAGGGAATGACCCTCAAATTTCCCTTAAAATTTTATTCTCAGAGCTAGCAGGTAGAATACTGAGCAAGGTTTGTTGCCTCTGGATGAATATGCCATGCCTGGTCGGCGGGCATTAATATACTGTGGCAAGGATCTAATGGGTAATTCAGAGGAGGAAGATCATGGTGGGCACTATGGGGATGTTGATGTTGATTAACACACAAATTTGCAGGTGATTCATAAACACTGTACATGTCAGTCATTGTACTAATATCAGCTTGGCTAGTTTTTGGATCCAAAACATGAGCCTCAGAATAATTATCAACAGATTTCACATGAGAAACTGCACTATGACTATGATGTAATAAGGTTTCAGGGTACACAGTACTGTGCTCCGTCATTGTGCCAATATCAGCTTGAGTGGTGAATAAAGAATTATGCTCAAGGCCTGTGATGAGAGTCATGACAGGCTGGTGCTGAGAGGAAGGCTCACTGGATGCTATACTCATGAGCATTGAACCATGATGACTACTCAAATCTGTATGAGAAGTAGTGCTCATATCCATAACTGTGTCAGTTTCATATGATATAGGTTCAACCAACTCGAACTGGGGAAGCTGAAGTGACATGACATGAGAGCCAGATGGAGGTGTGGCATAAACCAATTGAGCTTTTGGGTCTGGATAACTCAAACCATCATATGCAACCTGAAAGGAAAGAAAAAAATATAATAATTTGTATGCCCATACAGATATTTTGGTAAAGACAATGAGATAACTCACCGGTATGCTGTAAGGGTCAACATGCTGATCAGCAATTGGCAGATCAGATACAGACATTGCCACGACTTGATTATCTTCGTGAACTGATATTAGTTGCACTCTTGCCTCATCATGCTGCACAGGAGTCACTGGGTCATCTACATAATGTTCTTGAGCTTCTACAATGTCGATTCTATCAGCTTTATGTTTTTTATCTTTGTTAATCCTCTTTGCTTTGCTTGGTTTTGGTTTTTCCATGAGATTACCACTGGAGTCCTTCACAAGGCGTTGCACAATCCTACTTGATGGCACAGTTTTATGTGCTGCCTCTTGGTGACGACGCAAGTGAGACATGAATTTGTAAGACTGCTTACAATGACAAACATATTTGCGATCGTCAGAGTGGGAACGTTGATGTCTCCTAAGATCATTTTTTCTTTTAAATGACTTGTGACACACATTACACTCAAAGTTTCTTTCATCAGAATGAACAAATAAATTATGGTCTTTTAAAGTACTCAAAGCCTAGATTGAGAAATGAATGAATAATTAACACGGGAGACAGTCTTAGAGGAGTTAGAAATTATTGGTAAGAGAGAAAAAATATAGAATACCTGGAAAGAGGCACCACACTGATCACACACAAATTGTTGTTCTTGAGAAGTGTGTAAAGCACGATGGCGTTTCATGTTCACCTCATAGTTTGTTTTATGATCACAATAGTTGCAACTGTAAACTTTCTCATTGTGTACACCTTTTAAATGTTTGGCTAATAGACTTGGAGACCGGAACTGCTTTCCACATTGTTCACAAATCAAGCTGGCTTCAGTCCCATTTTCAATCACAACTCCATGCTGACTGCGCATGTGGCTATTGCAAATTTTTTTAGTTGAAAATGTTTTGTAGCAGTATTTGCAAGAAATAGACCCAGGAGCTGCAACATTGAGACAATTATATATTCTATTAATTAATAATAAGGTTGAGAGAAGAGGTAGACAGCCTCAAAATACGTACTTTGCATTTAAGCTTAACTCAAAACTTACGTTTATGAATATGAGAATGATCACGAAGTTCAGCAGATGTGTGAAATCTTTGTTCACATTTGTCACATGCAAAATCAACGCTGAGTCCTTCAACTTGATGGCCATCTTTTCTGTGTTCCAAAACACGGGCTTTAGTGGGTAGGACTTGATCACAAGTAATGCACTTATATTTCGATGTCTCATGGCTCTTTAAAAATAAAGAGAACAAGGTAAATGACAGTTATAAAAAATGCATAGACCAATTTGAAAAAAATTATAAAAGCTTACAGCCATATGCACAAGGTACTGCTGTCTGCGAGTAAAGCTCTCAGAACATTCTTCACACGTCCATTGCTTATGTGATTCAGAATGAGAACGGTACTCATCTTCCCCTTCACAGTAGGCGCCACATGTGATGCACACCAACTGTCCTTCAGAAGTGTGACGAAGCTGGAAAAAATGTGCTATGTTTGCTATTGAAGAACCAACAAACAAACAAAAACAAAAAAAATGTTCAGAGCTTTGAAGATGTTCACCTGAAGATGGCGATGCAATGTTGACTTTTTTACAAATCGTCTTTCACATCCTTCTACATGACAAGTAAATGCGGCATCAGCAAGCATGACTACATTGTGAGCATCTGCCATGTGAACAACAAGGTTTTTTCTATTTGTAAACAAAGCAGGACACATTTGACAATTGTTTCGATTATGTCCTTCAATGTGGTTATTAAAATGGGTGCGGCAAGAGAAAACCTGAAAGGATCAATCAAAACTTGAGCTAGTACTACAATAAGTAACAAATTCTATGAATATAAACACAAACCTCTTCACACTGAGGGCAAACCAGACTTTGGCTAGTACAAAAATCCTCAAAATGGAATTTTAAGGCTGACAAACAATTAAAACTCCTTTGACAAGCCCTACAAGATACTGGCATCAGCACATGACGATCAAGGTGTGCTAGCATAGCACGCCGACTTTTCAATTTGGCTCCGCATTCTACACATGATATGAGTGTGGCTTTTTCTTTTGAACTTTCTCCATCTGAACATTGGGTTAAATTGGTATCAGGCGACAACATGGGTTTAGAGAACTGTTCTGAGCTCTGAAAGATTTTGGTGCTTGATACGACAGTTTCTCTTTCATTGACATTTTCAAACGGTGGTTGAGTTTCTTTAGTTTGATTCACACTAAGAGCAGACAAAGATGTATTACATTCCTGTCTCTTGGTAGGTTCTAAAGATTTTGAGTTACTCTTATCTTTTTGAGAACTGTGACATTCACTCTTGCTATAGTTTATAACATTAGCTCGTTCATTTCTACTTATGACAGACACTTGAATTGAAGAGGAAGTGGATGGCACAGGTTTTACCTCCTGCAGGACACATGAAATTAAAACAAAACACAGATGTAATTATTTGGGGAGGGGGGGAAGAGGAAACGGGAAAAAGGTCAACACTCACCTCTATTGGGTTTGGCTTCAATTCCACTACTTCTTTGGGTAAATCCTTCGATGAACACTCCTTTGAAGAGCCTGAACTTTCTGGCCGAATCATGAGGTTCGCAATATCAGTTTCTGCAATAGTATTTTTTAAAATTAATAAAAATGAAAAGAGCAACAGGAGAGGGGGTTATATAAATGGAAACAATGACGTACGATTAAGTCCTAATTTATGAACTCCAAGAACATTGACACAGTTCTGAAGATATCCATATGCTTCAGTTCTCTCCGTAGATTCCAGCCTGGATATTGTTTCAAGCATACAGCCCACCTGAAAGCAAATCAAGTCAGTAAACAGACAAGCAAAAATCCAGAATATGAAATTTCACAGCTGATTGGAATTGCTGACATTTCAAACCAAAACTTTGCAAAATGTTTATACACAGACAATGAACTGAATAGGTGCATTCAAAAACAAAAATTATTTTAAATATGCCACAAGACAAGTAAGAAGGTCAAGAAAATATTTATTTAAGGGACAAACCTTCTTCTTAAATGCTGACAAAGACATCGGCTTTTTCCGAGGTTTTGCCGGCATTTTCATATATCGCCCAAGGACTCTCATTTTTAATGGTGTTCAAGGAGCTTCAAATGTAACAGGAAAAGCACAAGTAAAATCCTGTGACAGCTGGAAAGGTTAGAAAGAATTTTGATCAGTGGTCAGGTCAGCTGCGCTGCGAGTGCGAGTCGATACGAGAAGGCGATCTATCGAATGCCGCGAACGATTTGACCAGAGCGTCAGGCGGCGCTCATTTCAAACGTTTTCCTGACGTACGCGATGCGATGACACTGCGTGTGCGTGGTGCGTTGCCGGTGGCAGTCAAGCTTAGTGGTTGGTTTAGTATGTGACCTTTTAAGCGGACGACGGTAAAAATTAAATTCCGAATTTTAGTTTATATATGTATAATTTCATAAAGTAAATTTTATGTACACTAAAAGGCAATATTTGGCCTTTACATTCAAACTGATTCTGAGGTGAACTGAACAGAACATTTCATGAGGCTTAGTTCACTGTCAACTTATCACATTTCATTTATTATTTTAAACAATGGGAATCTTAAGAAAAACATTTAAATGAGTATGAAGTACATCACACTTGATGACAGAGGGTACATGAATGTTGCCCATGAGAAAAGGGGCATCTGATATGACTCAGACACTTCCGATTATTTTATTCTTCAAGAATTAATGGGCAAAACAAGAATACTAAAATACAACTGACACCCACGGACAGAAGAAAATTGTCAGTGATGCACTAAACTTGACAGTGACTTTCTCTACATGATATAATCAACAAAACGGCAGTAGACAAATGAACAAGCTCAGATCAATTGCAGTAGACAATCAACAAAACAACAAAACATGGGGATAAAGAATCCTTTCAAGCAAGCTGTGAACTTAGCCTACTTTCATGACAACACCCTAGCATTGCTTCTACAACAGGATTTTTAGTGCCTCTACAAACTGATTCAAAAATTTCACCAATAAAACAATGAGACTAGTTTGGATAGGAAAATGAGAAGCCTACTCTATACAATGAAGAAACCCAAATTTACATTACTGTTACCATTCCAGGAAATTTAAAATGTTGCAATATAGTAGAGGGCAGATTCCTAGTACAAAGTGCATCACATAAATTATTATGTTTTTTTTTGTTTTGTTTTTTAAATTGAAGATCCATATCAACTAGAAGACCTCTGAACCAAAAAGGCAGCCATATATTTGAAGACAAGGGACACGTGCTGCTGCTTCCACCAATTATTTACAAGCAAAAGAAGCTGGAAAAAGATTCACTATTTCAGATCCCAGAACACCTAGATTAACACCCTAAAATCAAGGTCATACATTTAGGCATATAATAAGTGAAATTCATAGTAACCAGAAACATTTCTTAAAACTGTTATAAAATCCCCAATATCACGTACAAGAAATGATTAATTTAAAACAGGAATACTCAGATGTACCCAGTAAAACTTAAAGAAAGAAAAAAAAGAAAGATAGGCTCAAACTAAAATATTTCAACATAACATTCTTAAACTTTGGTTTAATTCTTCTATTCCTGAATAAGCTAGATAGGTTAATTAAAATCAACATGTTCTGTTGACAAATGGAAGGATTGTAACTATAGGTAAGCACCATGCACAGAATGCAGCAGCTGGAGAGCCAATCAACATGGGTCTTCAGGTCAGTGCACAGAACTTTCTTCCACTTCATATTGTTTACCTTTTCCAAAGTCAAGATACACTGACCGTGATTCAAACAACAAAATCAACACCTACAAACTTCTTTTGACTAAGTCTTAACGCTCAAATGAAAAATTCACCAGGAATAAAATGCTCTCCTGTCTCAAACTGGTATACGAAAACTTCAGTACACGTCTTTCTTAGACTTAATTTGTGAATACGTACAAAATATATTCTAGATCACCAAAGACAAAACAAATTGTAACTATGAGTCTGATGTGTAAAACACCCACATTCTCTCAATCAGAATGAGACAGGTAATCAATGTTGTAATTTATTTTTAAAACATAATATTAACTAGTTCTGTCAAACAAAATGCATAACAAGCTTTTAACACTTATTCAACAATCAAAGAGACTCATTATCCACATTTAAAAGAAAAAAAAAATATTAAAAAAAAAAAATAATAAAATAAAAATAATAATAACCATGCAATTCTAGTTTATAACAGCCTCAAACACAAGGCAAACAGCTTCATTTTCTACAATCAAACACATGATTTAATAAAATTTCTTTTAGTTCTGATTTCATTACTTTATCATCATAACTAGTAAAAAAATCATAAAAACATTATTAGCGTATTGCACACATGTAAAGAACCATTATTCAGCACATGCAAGAGTTCCAAAGCAAGGAAGTCAATACAAAAGTTATCGGTCAGTAAAGACATAACAGATAGGCTATCTTACTTAGATTCACCACAAAAGCAATTTCAAAATTGAGCCATTGCATTGTGAAACACACTTAAAAGACAAAACTGTGATTGTGCACTCCAAAAAACAAATGAAAAGACTGAAAGAAATCGTTCCAGCAAAAATCAATAGTTTGGCAAGAAATTCTTTTTCAAGAATAGGTAACTGCAGCTGCATCTGTCATCAGGACAGCCTCTCTAAAAGACACATGTAAACCAGAGAGAAAATGAAGGCAAGATTTTAAATGATTAAATCACAGTGATATTCTTATACAATCACACATTTTGTCCAGACAAAGCAAAATTTGACTGACTTCAAGCCACAATTCTCATGAGTAGAGACAAATATCCTAGCATGTAGCTCGTTACCACCTTGTAGGGGTATGCTTACACTAGACAAAAAAAAAGAGGGGCAATACCTCAAAACATCAGTTGAAAAACCCTCAATAGTCTCATTAAAATTAGAACCATATCGAAAATGCTCTAACTTTGAGTCAAGTCTTTGAGTGTAAAGTACCGACATGAAGTACTTATTTCGAAAAACTAATTTGCTAAATCAATGTCACTGGTAGGAATGACATTCGGCCATGCAGTCAATCATTGCATCAAAATTGATTAGTTCCCAGTCTGCTGTCAATTATAAGTTTACACACTGCAATAACATAATAAAAAAACACTGGCTGTTCATATTTTAAATATTGTGAAAAAGAATATGGAGCATCTTTGACAAGCATAATTTTGTTAGCAGTAATTGAACATACAGGCAATAATTTGCTGCAGCAAGAGAAAATGTTTCTATCCTCTTCATGAGAAAAATTAATTATTTCTCAGCTCAGCAAAATTTAATCTTATTGATTGATTGATTGATTGATTAGTAAATTTATACAATGTAACTGGGCCGCGGAAATCAATTTAAGTGTCCTATTTTCTATCCTCAAAGATAGTAAAGTATCGGAAGTTAAGCCGATATGTTATGCTTCAGACAAATTTTAAGAAAGATTATGGATGGATAATGGATAATGGACAGCTCTCAGCTGCCTCAGTCATATGCAGACAACTTGAAACAGTTAAAAATAAACAAGACACTTCAGATAACGTGTTGCACAATTCTTGAAATTAGAAGTAAAAGATGTAGACTTGGACTGCTACAATTCAAAGAAGGCATTATCACCTGAGCGACACGTTTAAAAGGATAATTTTTTTCTTTTACTTTATTAGGTAAACACGACATGCATTTTCATAGATGTCCGCAAAGGCCAAACTAATGACACTGGTTCAATGGCTCATGCCAACTTAAGAAATTTCTCTTTTACAGGTGCTGGTGTTGAAAATTAGCTTGATGCAACTTTAAGCAAACTTAAGGTGGCTGCTGAGAACGAAGAGCTGCTAAGTTAGCAGGTTTCAGCATTTCTAATAAATATTGTTGCCTCAGTTCTGCAGGCAGTGAGTCTTTACTGGACAACATTCCTGCTAGCTCCTTTGGCAAAGGAAGGGGTAGCTGCACACCAGCAGCACTGGTTGAGGATGATTTCCAAGAACTTGATGACTGCGGAGTTGATGGTGCCTGAGGATTCAGCATGTCAAGAAGGTACTGCCGTTGAAGGTCTGCGGCCACTGGCCCCTTGGATCCTGCTGACATTACCTGCAACATGCCAAGACAGTGTTATGGGCACAGTAAAAAATAAGGAAAGGAAAGAAGAAAAGGAGATTAAAATAAAAAAGAAAGAAACAAGATATCATATGACTAGGAAAACTGGAAAAGAAAATTTCTTGCTTACCTCAGAGAAGAGATCAGCTGGGACCGCAGAGGGGGCCGAGTGGCCGAGCGACCCTCATGTTTTCCAGTTGTTCATACTGTGAGCACTGTGATGGTTGCTGTGGCGAGATGAGGGTGATGCGGCAGCTGATGGAATCATATCCATGAGGTACTGTCTCTGCAAAGCTTCAGCTTGACGTTGGAACTCAGCCAAACTTGCAGCATTAGCTGCAGAACCCTTTCCACCAGCAGCACTTGCTTGGGCCTGAGCCTGAGCCATCGCTATCTGGTATTGATACAAAGTGAACTGAAGCATTTGGGCAGAAAGTTGATGCTGACTCAGACCTCCGACACCTCCAATTCCACGAAGAAGCTGTTGCTGAAGGGCTGCCGCTGCTGCAGCTTGCTGATGGCTGCTATATTTACTGTTCTCTTGAGCCAACTTTGAAAGAGGAGGAGTGCGTGGGGCATTGTTATTTGACGGTGGTGTAGGAACATGGCGGGAAGGTGGAATTGAGGGTGGCACAGGTTTGGGAGCTGGTGAAGGAGTGTGGGAAGCTGTATGAGAAGAATGAGATGAATGAGAAGTGTGAGACGTGTGAGAAGTGTGGGAGGTGTGGGAGGTGTGGGAGGTGTGGGAGGTGTGGGAAGTATGAGAAGTATGAGAAGGGTGAGAAGCATGAGATGATGAGTGGGATGAGGGATGAGGTGTAGAGTGGGATGAGGAGTGGGAAGAAGTATGATGTGTGTCTGGTTGAGGTGAAGCACTGTTGGATTGAGCCAACCTCTGCTCAATTTCTTGCTCCTGTTGAAGTGCCTTGACAAAGGCGGTTTTTAGGCGGTTTGTGTGTTCTGCTTTCAAAGCCTTTTTAACGTTGGTTGTAACACAGGATTCACAAATGACCTTCGGTTCTTTGCCTGAAAAAAAGAGAATGTATGTTGTGAGTGTCTAATACTTGTTGTTACTATACTAATAAATTTCATATATAAACAGACAATAGAGACCTTTAGAGGAGCTCTTCTCCCATTTCCAAACTGGGGTGAAGTTTGTGCTGCACTGGCTACAACGGAAAGGTTCAGGAGGAAGAGGAGTCTTGTTGTCCTTGGTGATGAAATCAACTACGTGCTCTAAGCCCAGTAAATATACAAAGTCTGTGTTGGAGGGGTTGGGAATGAAGTGCATTTCTGGAGGTGGGGGCTTAGGGGGTGGTATCTACAAAAGGAGAAGTAAATTAGTACAACCCATGAATGATAATTCACTTCATTTAAGTCAGTTGTTAACAAACAAGGTACCTGAAGTAATGTTTTCTCTAATTGCTTGCGCAAGGCAAGTTTTGCAGCAGCCTGACGCTGAGCTGGAGTTTGGTTATCATCAACTCTGCTTCGATCCTGTTCAAAAAACATATCAAGGTATAAAATACATTTGCTGTGAGAGAGAAAAATCTATGCAACTGTGGGTGAATAAAATCAGACTTCAAGTAGAGAAAACAAGAAATTTGCAAGCTTAATGGTCTTTTCTGTTGATTTAGCAATCACTACTACAGACATACCTGATCTTGTGATTGAGTACTAACACTCTTTTCACTTCCAAGCAGCTTGTACAGAATATAAAAATAAGAGACCATTCAAAAGACTATTAAGATCAGCATTTGAGAAAAGTTAGCAATTACCGGTTGTGGTGTGACTGCAGGAGAGTGATGATCTTTGCCAAGCCTGTCGTTCACTGCGAAGTTAACTCCACCATGACCAGTAGATCTTCCCCCTGTTTGGTTGCTTCCACCTACAAAGAAAGTGTGTTAAAACAAGAGGAAAACAAAGATTTTTTAATTAATTTTTTTAAAAAACATTACTTTATTTTTTTGGAAAAGGGGGAGGGGGGCGTTTTCTCTTAGGGAAACAACTAAACAGCTAGTGAACAAAATGGAGTAGCTTACCTCTAGACATGTTTGTAGGAGTCAGTGTTGTATTTGGAGGTAGGATGGGAGTAGTTGAGGACCTGTTACTCAGTAACGGTGGCGGAAGGCTACTGCGTGGAGGAGGCTGTGACAGGAGAAAAATCAGATAAGAACAATGTGAGAACAGGGGAACAGCTAAGAAAGAGTATGAAAGTAGCTCACCACTCCTCGATTAAGTGGAAGTGGAATATTGGGTGTTGGTTGTTTGTGGTGGTTTCTTGCAAGAGAATGGGCTTGAGTGGTATTCATGTGAGACTGAGAATGTGCAGCAGCAGGAAGGCGGTCAATAGTTGTTCCTGAACCAAGAGTTGAGGTTGAAGGTTTAACCATTCCAGGCAAAACTTTGGTGCCTGCAGGGGGGGGCCCAGCTGGGGCACCAGTGGTTTGAGCCAATCCTGCAGAGGGAGGAACCGCAATGTTCTCCTTCATTTGCTGTGATTGACGAAGTTTCTTAAGAAGCACCAGCTTCATTTCTTCATTTCTCAGCTCTTCCCGCAATTTTCGGAGCATTCGTTCCCTTTCCTCAACTTCCGCAGGTGAAAGCTCCTAAGAGTTAAAAAGGATTAGAGGTAGGAAATGACAGATTAAATTGTTTCTTCAAAGTTTCACCCTCCATTAATATCTTACCTTAATGGGTAAAAGAGGCGGCATTTCACCAATATCACTGGAGTCACTCTCATAACCATTGCTGAAACCATTTAATTTTGGTTCCTCATCAGAGAGGACTATAACATCGGGGCTTTCAACATAATTACGTGGCTCTAGTCTTGGACGTAAGCTCCGTCTTGAGGGATATTGGCTGTCTAAGTCTCGCCTTAGTAAGCTGCGACTTGCTGGGGGTTCCATGGTTCCAGGTTCAGAGGGAGGTGCCACAGCAGGGGCAGCTGTTGGGGTTACTGAAGCAGTTCCCAAGCTTGGTGAGGATGCTGTTGATCTGGGAGAGTTAGTAACAGCTTGCACAGTTATTGGCAAGCCACTGAGCTGCAGTGGAAGTGGGAGAGGAACGACAACAGGTGGATTGCCAGATGGCTTGGAGAGATCCAGCGTGCCATCACCAAATGTATCTCGTCGAGCAGGTCGACTACTGTAAAGTAATAGCAGGCGTTGCATGTAATAAATCCAAGAATATAGATGTCAAAAATTTGAACATTAAAATCAATAGTTTACCCTGCACTTAGGTCTATGACAGCATCATCTACATCCATTTTCTCCATAGTGCCTGAACTAGTCAGGCTGCCAAAATTTTGGATTTTCTGCAAAAAATGAAGGAGAAAAGAATTAAAAATTAGTGAACACACAGAAGCAATGCTAGACAATGAGTGGGTTTCAGATGTTTTCAGTGATTAAGTTCAAACGATCTTGTCAGTATGTAATAGAAGTGGGATTATTAAGGTATTAACCAGAAAATTGTGTGTTTAACAAAAGATTACTTATTATTATTATTTTTTTTTTTAAAAGGTCAGATTTAAAAACTTTACTATGTAATCAATAAAAGAATTAGAAAAATAAAATCAGGTTAGAGATAGCTTATTACTTCAAGTAATAGCAAGAAAGGTAAGGTGAGAGCTCCCAGGAGGCTGGTATCAGATACATACACAACTTCTAGGTAAACAAGTTCCAGTTGACTAAGAATTCAACACACAACTGACAATTTATAAATACTGGTGAATTGCCTCAACAGATTTAACCATACGAAACTACACCACAAGGGTTATGTTTTCATTTCGCAGTTTACATTCGAGCTTCCGCAGACACACTGGATACATCGCGGTGCAGACGAATTTTAACCTAAAAACTGTGACACCATCCTAAGTTGGGAGTGTGAGTGAAGGACCAAATTTTCGAAGTTACAAATTCAAATGTCCGCGACATTGGGTAGGGAAAACATTTGGGCAGCCATGTCAGACGTAGTCATTAGCAAGTGCCTGGGTGGCTGCTCCAAGCAACTAGCCACTCAGCCCGAGCCCACCACAGAAGAAAGCCGTATCCACCCCCGGCACTTGCAATCACAACCCCCGTGAGGATTAAAAATTACATCGAACCGACACAACTTCCAGTGTCCCACGCCAGCGTAAACAAACCAAGCTTTTCCCCCGCCTCTCGCGCTGCGGTCGAGCTTCAGAAAAGGGGTCTCTAGGCTGGCCTGGCCACTGCGGCCGCCGCGGCCACTGTACGCGGAGCCCAGCGGTCCAGTTTACGCGATCACTGACGGCCAGCGGTCTTTGAACTCGACTTGCCTCTTTTTCTTGATAGCGTTTTCGACGGTCGCAAAGCAAACAGGGGGACGAGGCAGGGGTAAAGGGGCCGAAACGCACCTTCGACAAGGGCTTAACTCCATCGACAGTTTTTATCCGGCACCGGTAAATGACACCCACACCACAGGCTATGCGGTGGCGGGCCGCGGGGCGGCGGCGCTGGCGCTGCGCTGCAGCAGTAGCGGCGGACCTAAGCGAGCGGCGGCGGCGGTGACCGACGACTCGACCCGCACTCGTAGGTTACAGGACAATTAATGAAAACGCGAGGCGTCTTGTGGTTCGACGCTGGGGGTGAGAAACGAGTGGTCCAGATGACAAAATCGCAACCGGAGTTTAGGAAAACCACTGAGACCTGATCAGCGGTCCTGCAAGCGGGGGGCGCTAAGGGGAGAGGAGCGTTAATTGCAAGGGCCTTGCGTGTTGATAGGCTTCTGCCCCTCCGCGTTCATTGAGGGCAGTCACTGATTTCCGGGAGAAAAGTACCGATTCTTCCAGAAAACGGGAAATCAGTCAATACGAGAAACAAATGCGGCGAATTACATCCAGGAAAATTTGGAAAATACCTGCGGTCCATCAGAGGGCTGAAGAGTTTGGTCGGTAGGGCATACTGACAGTCGAACTCAAGTCACGGTTCAAAGAAAATCACTGTCGGCTCAGATGTTGTCACACAAGGGACTCGGCTTCGAACACTGGGGATAAAATATCGAGGTAAACTTTCGGCGATGACTGCTAACCTTTTGAGCGCAGGGGTAAGACAAGCTCCACTCACGGAATTAAAAACAAACCTCTCGAGAAGAGAGGTGTGAAACCTGTACTATGCAAAAATTAGGGCTCCAATATGGCGTAGCCTTATACAAGTAGATGTCCGGTGTTCCTTTTTGGGTCCGCCGCGCCGCGGAGCCGCGGTGAGCGGTGAGCCACCCCATCTCCTCCCCCCACTCCAAGCCCCCAAGCCCCGGGCCCGGGACCGAGCACACACACACACGCCTGCTGGCGCCTGCACTCACACACACACACACATCACCACACATGCTAGACACAGACCACTCGAAACGGGGAAGGAAGAAGTGTCCTCAGACCTTGTAATAATAGATAGTGCACTTTTTTATTTTGATAATAGGGGCGGGGGGTGGGGGGGAAGGGGCTGAGAGGCTGACAATAACAATCTGCAGCAAGTGCTTCTCATTGGGCCCCTTCCCAGTTACCACCTCTCATTTTTCATATTCTATCCAATGAATAATTAGACAGGACCAAGGACAGAAAATCACATGCAGTACCAGATAAGACTTCAAAGGACAAGAAAAGCAAAATCACTTCCATGGACTAAAAATTATAAAAACTTAAATGCTTGAAAAATAAGAAAAAGAAACAGCAGATATGAAAATTGTTTCGTCTTACCCACCTTAACTTTACCATTGCACTGTGAACAGCGGAACAGCATTGATCTTCAACTTCTTCTTACCACCAAGCTGATTGTCGTCAAAGAGCAGCTAGAAAACATAAATTGCGATGAGATCCCACCACTTACTGTCGAAGAAGATTGCCAGACATTCAATGAAGCACATAAAATTTGAACATTACCTAACAGACAGCTGTTTTGCTTTTAACTGGTATGTGAGGCATAACTTCAGTCCATTGTCTGGCAAGGAGACCAACCAGCCTCGGAATAGCCTTCATTAGAAAACACTTGTGACGGCTGCATTTCTTAGTGTTGCAGCCAGGCCTATTACACTCGTTTGAGCCCATTGCTTCATCAGAAAGAAATAGTGAGAAATTATTTAGTAGGTTGTGATATTAGTAATTTGCAGACAAGTATATTAAGATCTCTAACAGACACAGATGACTGAAACTGTGTTCAGGACAGTTGAAATTAAATTAGATCTGTTACAGCACAAAATGATATAATAATTACCTATGGCAACTCACCTCTGTACATATAATGTGATAACATTTATAGGACATTATTTTCACAGTAGTTTGAAAATACAGGGCGTAACTAGACCCAAAAGCTTTAAGCGAACAAAAGGAAGACGAATTTCTATGCATGTAAATTTCTTTAAAAAATAAAAAAATTAAACTATGTCATGCTTTCCTTTATAAACCACGGTTTGAACTGGCTGAAACATTGGCGGCAGATCCCAAAAACGGCATCGTTCTTCGATACCAACGCAAAAAATGAAATTTTGGGAGTAGCATATTATTTTACTGAAAAGGAGATTCGAAAGACTGTTAAAGTCATGATTTTCATCATTCTCTTATTAATATTCAATACGTTTTTAAATTTTGTCGCGAATAAAGCACATTGGAAAGAATAATGATAAGAAAGTAGGGGCCTGGTCCTGACGACCTTCAGGGCTGCGTAGGAAAAAAGCCAAGACCTGCTCTCTCATACACACCGAGTCCCCTTACGGAAAAACAGCAAGCTAGACAAAGACAGCAAAGGCGACGCGAAGCCTTCGCTTTCGAGGGCCACCATAGCCCCACTTTTCCGAAGCCGCGAGCTGATCAGGAGGTTCAGGTTCAGGGGGTCAGCGTAGCGTATCGCTCACGCTCACTCTCCTTTCCCGACTGTTGCTCAGCTGAGTTCAAGGTGACTTTAGCGCCCCCCCGTCCGGTTAAAAAGGCAGTTTCACGCCCTAGTCTCTTCCAGACCCTCAGTGGAGCAGCTCCTCATTCCGGTAATGTCAGACAGTGCGCCAAGCCCCAAGAAAGCGAAAATGGCTAACTCTTTGGCTCAACTTAAGTCTTTGACCACCGTTGTCGCCGACACTGGTGATTTTGAAGGTAAGTTTTTAAGTTCTTGGTCACTGGCAATTCTTTAAGCCGGCTGAAGATGGCACTTTGCTATGCTGCTTCGGTCGGACCTAACCATGTGAGCCATGTCTGAGGACACCTGTGGAAAACTTGCTATATCATTGCGATTATGTCACGCCTTTCTAATGGCATACAATTGTTCTAACCACCTTTGAAATTGTATTTTGTTTTGTTTTTAAATCTGAATGATGTACCTTTTGCTTGACCTCTGGCAGTGCGGAGGAGGCCTCGTTGGATTTGTTGTTGCTTATGAAGCTGCACTATCTTAATTTTATTTCAGCAATGAAGAAATATAAGCCCACCGATGCGACCACCAACCCATCACTCATGCTCTCTGCCGCCAACATGCCTCAGTACAAACATCTTATCGCTAAAGCTGTGGAGTATGGAAAGAAGGTTGGAGCGTAAGTATGGTGCTATGTGCTTCCCACATTCAAAAACTTACTACTAAGGTCATGTGAATGTTAAATGAAATATTTTGAAATTTTGTAACTTTGCAGCACTGTACCTGAGGCTGTGGACGCTGCCATGGACAAGCTGTGTGTACTGTTTGGAGTTGAAATCCTAAATATCATCCCTGGGCGAGTCTCTACTGAGGTCGACGCCAGGTAAAAATATTCTTAATCTTTTCAGTGCCTTTGGCTCCAGCAAAGCTTTTTTACAAATCTTTTGTATTATTGTTTGCTATCATGATAATCATGCTCATGCTATCCCTGAGTTTGCAGGCTTTCATTTGACAAGGATGCCAGTATTGCAAAGGCCCGCCGTATCATTGAGCTGTATGAAGAGCATGGAATCAAGAAAGATCGCATTCTCATTAAGTTGGCTTCAACCTGGGAGGGCATCCAAGCTGCAAGGTAAAATATTCTTACTAGACTCTCTGTCATTCTTACATAGATTCATTTTTCTGAAGACATTTTTGTTTTCACCAGGGAACTGGAGTCAAAATATGGAATTCACTGCAACCTCACTCTTCTCTTCTCCT
Source organism: Frankliniella fusca (assembly GCA_029379305.1). Taxonomy (NCBI): domain Eukaryota; kingdom Metazoa; phylum Arthropoda; class Insecta; order Thysanoptera; family Thripidae; genus Frankliniella; species Frankliniella fusca. The sequence continues at coordinate 631,230 of JAHWGI010000219.1, read as the reverse complement.
TTGCTCAGGCTGTGGCCTGTGCTGAGGCAGGAGTCACTTTGATCTCTCCATTTGTGGGTCGTATCCTTGACTGGTTAGTGTTTACATCATCTCATTTCTTTTCTTACCTTATTGAATGTTTATTTCTTTAAACTTCAAAAAATCCTGTGTATTTAGGTATGTGTCCAACACAAACCAAAAGCAATTTGCTCCTTTGGAAGACCCTGGTGTTATATCTGTCACTAAAATCTACAATTACTACAAGAAGTTTGGGTACAAAACTGTTGTGATGGGTGCATCCTTCAGAAACACCGGTGATTTTTTTTTTTCTCTTTTTGATTAATTTTTCTCTCAACCTTTTTTTTGGAAATGCTTTCTAAAACAGAGAAAAATCTTAATTTCAGGTGAAATTCAGGCATTGGCTGGTTGTGACCTTCTTACTATTTCTCCCAAGCTCCTAGAGGAGCTGGAAAATAGCAATGTTGAAATTTCTCCTATCCTATCCCCAACTACAGGTGAGTTTTTTATTTATATTCTGCACAACCTGCAATTAATTTCTGTAATCAATTAATGTGTTTCAACAAATTTCTCCATTTCAGCTCAGAAGTCAGATTTGAAAAAGGTGACCATGGATGAGGCAACATTCCGCTGGGAATTAAATGAAGATCAGATGGCCACTGACAAGTTGTCTGATGGAATTCGCAAATTTGCTGTAGACTGTCGCAAATTGGAATCAATGATCGCTGATCTCATTGCCAAGGCAAAGTAATGCTTTATGACATCCTGGAAACCAAATGCATTTCTTTTCAGTTTTTTTCTCCTTTTTTAAATTTTTTTTTTTTAATGTAAATTACAACCAAACAGAATAGACCTCTCTTGTATGTCACAGCATTGTATTGTTAACTGTACAAATTCTGATTGTGATTGTGTACTTAACTATCATGGAGGAGAAAATTCGGTTAGGGCATCAATTTTGAAGTGAACAAGCAGTTGTTGGACTATACAGGGTCAAGTGATTTTGTTAAACATTCCTAATGATTTCCTCTTGTAATGTGATATTTTTCAGAGTTTTTATGCAGTTCCAGTGGTAAATGTAAATATACAGTATCTGTTAAGTTTTGACAGTTTTCAGAAGTACACAATTCTTAATGTATTTGTAATTTTAATAAACTGTTCAAACCAAATGCCTTAAATTGGATTGGATATTTTCTTGTAGCTCAATCCCATCTGCTTTAAATTTTGGTATTTGACTTCTAAAGAAGCTTTGCTTGACCACACACCAACGGAGACAATCAAAATATGACTCTCCATGATCTACTTTTTACAGATATTTCTCTCGTGTCGCTTCAATTTGTGTCTAAGGCCAAGACATGCACCCTTAATTCTGTTCAGTCTGTTCAGTACTTCAAACCACGGCTATTATGCCATCGGTCATTGGTGTATCTTTTGGCTTCCCCTGTTATTGCCAACTACACGGCAACAAAGCGAGGCATTTCCGTCGTTCCGTGGTTTCAAAGTACCCTGGAACGAAGTAGACCTGGATTTGAAACCTATTTATCGGTAAAGAAGTGAAAAATGCGTTCAAAGTTTTCCTAGTTGCTAGCACACATTCATATGCAGCTGTTAGTGGCAATACTCTAACAGATGTTTGTTGGCCAACCTCTCAGCGATAGCATTTGTCTATTTCTCCAGGCACGGTGCGCGCGCTCTGTAAGTGGTTATATTTTCGTGCATGTGTGTGAAGATTGGGAAGATGGTGGTTACAAGTGAGTCGATTAACTTTCCATGTTTTCGTTCCTCTTTGTTGATATTTCCTTGGTGATACCTGTACTTTCGTATCGATTCAATGTAGACGATTTAGACAGCGCATCGCAAACTGGGGTCGTTTTGTCTTAACCCCGTCCTGAAAGACTTTTCGTCTTGCTCACGTGTGACTCCGCATATTTTGTCCCTTCATTCTCCAGAGCCGCAGAAGCTTGCCAGATCTAGTGCCGTAAATTCCAAGTGTACAAAAGTTCACAGGAAGTCTGGGCTCAAGAAGATATTGTTGAAAGCTGCTGCCCGGAACATGATTGTGATTCCTGATAAACAGTCCAATGGATTAAGGAAGAAAGTTGTGTGTGTGAAGAAGCGATGTAAGTCATTTATTTTACTTGGAATGTGTCTGTAAACTCCCTGACGTTACAAATTATTTTGAGCTTGTTTGTAGGCCACATTGCAAGGAAAAGGAAACAGAGGTTGCCCTCTTGTACTGCTGAGGTTTCCAAAGACCGTGTTTCTTCTTGGCTGAAAAATCAAGTCGTGGAAAATCCTCAAGATCAGCCATCTGAACCGGTTTCCTTTGTTGATGGTGACATCCAAGGATCAGACCTTAAAATCAAGACACCTAGCAAGGAAGACTCTGAAAATAACGTAATTTCTCAGTCTATCTCACCCTCAAAAGTTGCCTTGCAGAATTCCCCTGTAAATCTTTTGAAGGATTCAGTCCACAATGGTGATGTTAGTTCCCATGCTGAAGAAAGTGCCCCAAAGTCTTCAGCAGAAAACATTGCCCATCAGAGTGAATACAGAGGTAATGGTACAATTTCTACCAATAATTTTGAAAATTCTATGCCTACAACCTTGGAATGCGATCAGAGTTCTCTTGTTACAGAAAATCTTTCCAAGCAAAATCAAAAGGAAAAGAAAGTGAGGTTGATATCGAGAGGTCCTCTCTGTGCTGCTAAAAGCTTGAAGGCAAAAGTGGGTTCTCGAAGGCAAGCCTTTCAGAGATACTACTTGAAAAACACACAGGGTGGCTTTCACCTAGCTTTGAAAAATTTCAGGAGAGCTAAGGAATACAAAGCAGGAATTGAGCTCCCAACCACCACATCAGTTTCTAGAACTAATTCCAAAGTTCCTATGAAGATCTCTGTTAAGACAAGGAGGGATCCTCCTCCGTCTTGCATTACTCCTTCACTCACCCCTGATCATGACAGAAGTTTTAGCCAGTTTATAGTGCAATCTAAAGGGCCGCCTGCCAAAAGTGTTGTATCCTGTGAACTACCATTTGATTCCTCTGTAGACTCTGGTTTATCAGTAGATGAGAGAACCAATCCTGAAGCATTTACCAGAAACCAGATTAAAAACCAAGCGAGAGAGAAGAGAGATGTATGCTATGTGTTTGCTCTGCTTGATAGGGAAAGAAGTGAAACAGTATTTAAATGCTCTCCACATTTAAGAAGCTCGGAGATTCTTGATCAGCTTGCCTCCGTAATACACACAATAACCTTGGATGATGATGTCATGACATCAAACAACAAATGGCAAAAGCCCTCGACAAATTTAGACAGTCCCTTAACTGTAAAGAAATGTGTTGACAGAAGCACCTCTCCAATTTCGCATAGTGAAGTTCATATTCAGGAGCGCCCTGCAAGTGATGATGCTCACAGTGAAGAGTCCAGCAGTGTTTGGGAGATGCCCCCATCTGAAGCAGAATCCAGCCCAAGCCATCTAAGTTCAGTCAAGTTTGGTGCTGAAGGATGTGAGAAGACTTCTGTTACTCCAGCCATCAAGGTGATGATTGTCAAAGCCCTCATGACCCTTACATCGCAGTTAAAAAACCCAACCGACTTATCAGTCAAGGTTTTGAAATGGACTTCAACGGCTATCAAGGGAGACATTGATACTAATATGTGCCAAGATTCCTTTGAAGGTTTTTTGTGTCACTGTCATGACAAAATAAGCATTATACTTCAGTCATGTCATGTGCTAGATTCTAAATTCATTATCAATATAGATGAAGCTGAGTTGAAAAACATGTGGCTGCTGCATGATGCTTTGTGTTGTATGCTTCAAGCATATCGTTATGTTCAAGATCTGTCATCTTCACCATCATCTACCTTAAGACAGCACCTTCTTTCTTTGATGACAACTTGTGCAAAGACTATTTTACCTAATGAGAAAATCAGTGTGCCTGTGTGGATTTCATTGATGGCAATGATCCAAGGAATCAATGAGAAACTGTGCCACAAGGATGTACTATCCAAAGCTTGCCAGTGCGATCAACATTTCATTTCCCTTTGCAAACATAGATTTTGCAGAGTATGTGATTTGAATTGTTTGTATGAAGACTTGTGTACAGACACAGAAAAAGGTGCTCTATCATCCACTAAGAAAGAAAAGTCTGACCCAAAAACCTCTCCCTCCACAGTGGTGGAGCAGCTTTTCCCACGGTTCTCTTCGTTTCTTTACAGAATTGAAAATATCTCTGAAGAGGAATTCAAGACTGCTTATTCTAAACATTTAGTTATGAAATTTGCATGTAACTCACAAAGTGGTTTGCTGCCATGTAGGGAGCACCTTTCTGAAATAACATGTACCTGTTTCTCATCCAGCCTTGGCTCTGGTTCCCATGCAGAAGTTGATGAGGCTGCAATAACTGTTGGTGAAATTTTGAATCAAGAAAAAAGTGGTTCATCTTCATCACCTGATTCTGGTTTTCACAATCTAAAGCAGACTGGTCTTGATGTTGACACCTGCATCACAACTGATTCACTTGACGACAATGAAATCCAAATGTCTGATGGTTCCGTTGGATGTAACAACCTTGCTTCTGCAGGATCAGCTGTTGATGTGGAAAAATGTCAGTCTGATCAAGAGTCTCTGGCAGATTCTACCACTTCTTGTGACATTGTAAGTGTGGAAGGGTCCACAAAGTCTTCGGATGATTATACTCTCCAGCTTGAAGCATCTCCAGCGGACACTGCATTTGACAGTTCAAACGTCAGAGTGTCCAACAATGCTATCCCACAGAGTTCTGAATTAAACCAAGCTCACTCATCTAGGAATGAATGCTCAGAATCAGTCAAGGTGATTGAACATAACATTGATGAGGCAATGGAAGAGAAACACTCCAAAAACCCTGATATTGATTACTCACCTTTAAACTTTCAGTTGGCCCAATCTAGCATAGAAAATGCATATCAATCTTTTGATTCACATACTTCTTCTCACAGTAGAGATGCTTTCAATTCTAAACAGTCCATATCCAGTTCCATTATGGTCAAGTGTAACCAGTATTTCAGAAGCAAGTCTAAAATGCCAGTTGAAGAAATTACTCTTGATTCTGAAAACTCATCTGATATATCTGCATTTGTGAGAGAGAACAATATTGAAGAGACTTCTGTCTGTGAATCAAATCAAGGAAGTGAAACCAGTAGACTTTGCAATAGGGGGTCATTCAGTGACTCCTCTTCAGTAGAGATTCAAAGTAAGTTGTATGTAACAATTCTTGTGTGGATATTTTCCTCCCTTAATGTTCTTAACATATAGATTTGTTCTCTCAGAAAATTTTCATTTGAAAAGTTCCTGTGGCCATAAGGTCTCTGAGGGTTCAGATGCTATCTCTTTGCAATGTGAGTTACAGCTTCTTAAAGATGTAAAGTACAGTATTTCTTATGCTGAAAAAAAAAATGTAATTTTTAACTCCCTGTTTTTGGTTTTCCAGCATATCTGTCCAGTGATTCCCTCGAAGTGCTTTCTCAAAATGAACAATTAGCTAATAATCCAGAAGTTTCATCAAGTTCCATAGATCATCAAGTTCCAAAGATGAAAAATGAGGTTTGTATGTGTGTTAATATATTTGTCTTATTAACAAAGGATTCAATTTTTGGAGCGATTTTTTTTTTTTTGTTACAGAACTTTTAGTTAACTCAAATCAACCCATATTATTTTCATCTCTGTCAAACTTTGTTCATCAATAGTCAATTTTTCTTCCAGGTGGACGTCCGTTTCAGCACTAAAGAAAAGCATAAGAAACTTTTATCTCCACCCCCGGGTCTCATAGATCAGTCTGGTTCTAACACTAAAGGACACCAGAAGAAACTTGTATCTCCACCCCTGTGCCGCATAGATGAGTCTTCTGAATCCGAGACTTCTGGCAGCTCTGACTTCACACCAAAACTCAAAGATGAAATCAAGTCCTTGAAGAATTGTACCGTGGAAGTGCAGCCTCTTACAAAAGATGAGGTTCACAGAACCCGCTCTGGTAGAGTTTCAATATCTAAACAAAAAGTGCTCCTATCCTCAGATGGAACCGGCATTGGTCAAAAATCTGGAAATTGTCATTCAGGTCAGTATCAAAATGTGAGCTCAAAGGAAATCAATTCATTGAAAGTAGCTGGAAAAAAATCTAGAAGAGATGTATCTACAAAGGAGGAAGGGTTTTCTCAATCTAAAGAAGTAGGCCAAATCGAACAGGAAGCAGGAAACAAGATAAACCACTGCTGTCAAACCCAGAAGTCAGTGCCCAATCATATAATCCAGCATAACCCAAAGAACCAGGATAAGACATCTGTAAAGAGAACACAGAAAATTTCTTCGAAAGAAGCTAAGGTATCTCAAGAAAGTGAGCAAGCTGGAGACAAGAAGGATCAATCCCATCCCTCCTCTACCACAAATTGTGACATTCAGCATCAAAATTTGAATCTCCAAGATGATCTGGTCAAAGTCAATAATTCAAATGGAAATCGTCACGTAAGGGGGAAACATTTGAGCCTTTCTAGAAGAAAGAGCAAGGTGGAGGACGTAGGACCAGCTCAGTCAATCCATAATATTCAGTCTCGTAGATCAGCTAGAGTAGCTAGTAGCAACCCTGTGCAGAGTCAGGATGCAGAGAATCAAGTTTTGCCTTCTTCCAAGTCAAAACAGGAGCCATTGAAAACTTGTGCGTCTGAGGATTTTGTGTCATCTAAGTGCAACGCTGATGAAATTAAAGGCAGGAGTTCATCTAACTGTAAGAATAACAGTAAACTCAATGATGAAAGAAATTCGGAATCATTATGTGAAGTAAATGAGAAGCAAGAAAAATGTTCCAAGTGTTATGATGTCAAGAATGAGAAAGCTTGTGGTTTGGTAAGCATTTTGAAAATGGGATGTGCAAAACACAGTGAATCAGACTATCAACGTAAGAGAGATATTCTTGAAACACAGCCTGGCTTTTCTGCAAATTGCAATAAGAAAGTCAGATTTTCCTCCCCTGATAACTGTTATCATTTCATCGAGGCCAGAAAAGAATTAAAAAGATCTGCTAGACTCTTTTGTCCTGATAAAGTCACTAGAAATGAAGTTGCTGGTGAAACCAGCTGTGCTCCTGACCACTCTAATTCAAACGGAATAACTGTGAAAACCTCAGCTGAGCCTAATAATCTTATGTCTTTAGAGACCAAACCTGTGAGGAAAAGGCAAAGTAAAAGGACTACCAAATCTGAAAAAGAAGTGGTTGCCTTGGAGAAAGGTGTTGCTTTGGAAGAAAAAAGCAAGGATGAAGAAGCACTTCTTAGAAAGGAAGCTGCAGACAGTGAGACTAAGGGATTCAGTGCAGCAGATATTTTAAAGAACAAGACGACCCCTATTGAGAGTTCTGTAGCTGAACTCCCCATTAAAAACCAGAAAGGCAATGTTAAAACTAATTTGTCCGAACAGATTCCGGTTAGCAAAGCTGTTGAGGAGCATAAAGAGAAATCAAACAAGAGAAAAAGACCTAAGAAAACAGAGGGGGAGGAAATTCCCATTAATCCATCACCCTCAAATGAAGTCATTGCAAAGGCACCAGAAGTTGTTGAAAGGTCGTGTAAGGTAAAGAAACATAAAAAGGAGAAGAGTGTAGCCGGCACTAAAACAGAAAAATGTCAGCCTAATGATGAGGACAATGCATGGAAAAAATATTTGGCAGAGTTGAAGGAGAGGCTACAGGAAACGTGATATTGTGTCTGCTTCATTTTTATGAAAGTATTTTGTATTTTTATTTCTCTAGACTTAATCATATTAAAGAGTTTGTTTTCTTTTGTCTTAATTATTGGTTGTTAAATTGTTCCAAAATAAAAATCACAAAAAAAAACAAAACAAGAGGGGTATTGAGTTAAGTTTTGAATATTTTTCTGTTTTTGTATTTGGAAACAATTGTCCTAGTTTTCATATGTAAATCTTATTGTTCAAGGTACAATTTGTTGTTTCAATTCAGAAACAAAAATAATTTACTCTGTAGTCACTGTCAATAAATCATATTTTGTTTTACTTAGTTAATAAAATTATTTTTTATAACTTGAAAACATTTTCCTTTCAATTTTCAACTCCTTAATGCCCTAAAATTTTATGTCCTTACTTAAAATTTTTACTGTGGCTGAGGCTTAGCAGCATTTGAACTTAAAAAGTTCTCAGCAAATCCTAAATAAGTTCAGTCTGAAGTAAACACAGAGAAGACACAAATAAAACCTCGTTAAAACACCCTGGGAATCAATTGATATTCATCTGCTCATCAAGATTGTGTCTTCTAAGTCTGCTGTGACAGACTGTCCATTTTTTATAACCATTTTTGTGTTTTGCTGCCTTTTTGGCATTTGGTACATCAGGTGTTGTCGTATGCCCATGTTACAGCTGCAACTCATCACGCTTTGTATGAAACTTGTTCTTGAGATCCCCTTAACCCCTTCCCTCTTTTTCTCTCTGTCTCCTCTCCTTCTCCACCATGTGCTGCGAGATTTACCGCCCTTGATTTGGATTTGATGGCGCTGCTTGACGCGTGAGTTTGAGCGCAACCACCCCTCGCCTCGCCTCGCCTCGCGCACCGCTCCTCTCGCTCCCCAACCCCCGCAAGGGCGGGAGTCCCTTCCGGTCGCATCACGAGAAATCTTATTAGCCTGGCGCGCCTTACACCGAAACCTTCTCTGCACTCGGGAAATGCGACGGCAGTGCCGACATCTGCGTGTAAAGTGTGTCCGTCAGCGGGGGGCGTCTGCCGCCTGGTGGGTAGGCAACCCTTCCCGCCTGAAAGTACGAAGGCTAGCCTACCCGCGGGGATGGGACCCTTGCCGCTCCGAGGAGACTAAGACCAGGACCTCTGCACTCTGTACTTGTGATAGAAAAGGAGGAGGAATATATCCTTTAACGGGAGATGGTCATTCGACTCCAGTAGCCGTATGTCCCCTATCTCGGGCGCGAGATTGCGAGGAACGCCCCACTGCGGAAACTTCGGCATTCGCGGAGATTAAAAACGGCGATGACAATTGAAAAGTCGCGGAACTTGTCGTTCCCCGAGGTGGGGGGGGGGGAGTGACTGACTGGCAGGCGGTGGCGGCCACCGCCGAGCTTGTCGCGGACGGGACGGGACCTTCCAGTTATCACTATCGCTTGGCGCGAGTCTCCGCCCGGCCCGGGCCGGCGCACGGCGGGAGCGGAATATCAATTAAAACCGACCCCATCGCCGTGAATGACGTGTTCAATATCCGAGCGGATTCGATGGGAGGCCGAGAGGGACCGGGGGGGGGGGGGGGGTGGCGGAGGGCCGGGGCCGGGGCCGGGGCCCCGAGAAGTAAGACGGCATTCCGATCATGTTGAAGTCGTGTAATCACCGTTTCTGTCCTCTGCGGGCCGGGTCGGGCCGGGCCGCCATGGCGACGTCCACAACTTAGATGACGTCCACCAGGAGCCCCGGCCCGGCCGAGGCCGGCAGACCCTTATGAATGCCTCTCCCGCCCCTTTCCTTTTCGCTCCCTCGTTTTTTCCTTGGGCGCCGCCTGTCACGCGGGATAAAGGGAGAGACCCGGCGGGGCGCGGCGGGGCGGGGCGGGGAAGTCCCGCCGACCGCGTCTCATGGAAACTGCTGCCCCATGCTGCCTGCCAGGACCGACACGGACCGGCGCGCCCCCGTATTTCTTATTGACCACGCCGGTCCGTAGAGAGGGAGGTTGTCCTTGGGGAGATGTCATTACTTTAAAATCACAGCTAATACCGTTCTGGATATGAAGGAATTCTTGAGGAAAACCGTCGCCTCCTGCTGGCGTCGCCTGTGTCTCGACTTTGCCTCAATCCTATCTGGGGAACCGCACCGCAGCTGCTCCACCCCCGCCTTGCCATGCTGCGCCCCGCCTCACCCCGCCCCGCCTCGCCCCGCCCCACCCCGCCCCACCCCGCCACAGTTAGTTGGGCCCGCGCCTCTCCGGGCCGCCGGGGCCGCGCTGCTTCCTCACAGTTGTCGACTCGCGGGGCAGATTAAAAAATAATATTTCCGTTTCGCGGTGACGAGGACGGGACGGGACGGCGCCACAGAAGAGAAAGTCTTACAGGCTTTTAAGACGGATTCCCAAATCCCGGCGTGCTGGGCTATGGAGAGGATTAGCAGCTCAGAATCGCCTTGATCGCGCGACGAGATCGGCGCCCAGCCCGGGTAGAGGGTGGCGATGTGTCTCATGTCAGTGTGTTCCACTTCCACGCGGCATCCCGCCGGTGGAGAAGGAGATTAATACATTACTCCCGGTACAGATCCACTGGGACACCCTCCCACTCGAACCCGGGGGCTAAAATATCCTGCTGGACGAATCCCCCGGTATAGATCGCCCAGGGGATTATTACCGCCCATGGGTTATTAAACATTTCGTTGGTACTCCCATAACAAAGTCATGAAATAAAAATAACAATTTTTCTACACTAAAACATGTATCAAAAACGTTTGAAATAGCTAAAACGTTTCTGGCGCGAGCCGGGCCGTGGTGAATCGCCCCCGCCACCTATCGGCCAGGTTTGAAATCCAACCGCTCACCGTGTAAAATGCAGACCGTGATTATATTTTTATGTCACACACAATAACACTATGATGCGTAAAATAAATTATGAAAATAAACTCGAAAGTGGTTCCGACATCCACAATCCATCTCCGTACTAAAATTATAATTTATGAAATCGAATCGGATGCATCTGTCAAGTTGGCTATCGCTCCGGGCTAAGTGATTGACGCGCGCTTGAACGTCACTTGTCATCTTGACTTTAAGTTTTGCTGGAGCGTTGGGATTGTGTGCGATTTTTTCTTCATGTTTTCCTCTGATGAAGATATATTTAGACTCGATGTGTCAAGCGACGACTCGCTAGAAGCCCTGGTGACTATTGTATGATGTCATGATGTCGTTAAAGTGTGCTGAGAAATGGAATCGGTTTAAATGTGCTGAGAAGCGGAAGGGGTTGAAATGGGGAGAAGGTTAATGGCCGCCATCTTTGAAACCGCGAGAGCTACACGTGTGCCGGGAACCTGTTGATTTAATCGCGCTTTCTCTTGTAGGTGAATTCTGATTCCGAGCCCCTGGCCACAATGGCCAGGGTGGCTCCCTGGGCCCGCCGTGCCCTAGGATGCCGTGCAGCCCCGGCCCGGTCCCCGGCCAGCATGGTCCCGCCCAGCCCCAGCCTGACTTGGCCCCCGCTCTCTCCGGCCCCGCCAGGTGCCGCGTCGGTGTATGAATATGTGTGATTCGTCTCAACTTGCTCGACCTTGTCCTAAACCCTGCGCCCGCCCGGCCCCGTCCAACGTCGCGTAAGTTTACCGTCGGTGTAATCTGTATCAATGTGCTCGACTTTGTCTTAACCTGAGGGGGTATGCACTCGCGTAATAGTCGGGTCACTCTATCCGTAATAAAGGCGTAATAGTATGCGCTATAGGAGCGTAACAGCCAAAATTCTCCTTATTCTCCTTATTTTTGTGTCGTTTTTGGCTGTTTTTCCTGTTTTTGGCTCAAAATCTGGACAATTTCCGAGCGAAATATGCGTAATAGTCGGGTCACAGATTTTGTGAGTGAATACCCCCTCGTCTTAACCCCCTTGTCGTTTCTTACAGTCCGTCTTTGAGCGATTGGGGCCAGGTCCAGGAGGGGCCCGCAGGATGTGGCGAGGGCGATGCATCGGCGTTACCGCCCCCCGCCCGCGCCGCGCTGAGCACGACCCGGCTCCGCCACCGACACTCCTGATTACTCCGGCTGCCTGGCCCGCCGTGAGGCGGCCCGACGAGCTGCGGCATGGCTGCGGCGCTGCGGCGGCCTCGGAGGCCGTGCGCCAGGCGGCCGCGCCTCCCGTGAGTACATTTCATCCTTCTCCAGGTTGTTGCACCTTTTGAATAGACTTCTCACTCCCATCGTTACAGGGGGGTTTAAAGCCCCTGCGATATTTGTACCCCCGAGGTCGAGTAGGGGGAAGTATAGATGTCCCAGGGGATTTTTAACGGGGCGGTTCACAGATGTCACCGGGGCTTTGTACCGGGGAGGAGGAGGGTTGTAAACTCTACAAAACTCCGGTCCACGGCACCCTTCATCTGCAAAAACTAAAAACCAGAAAATCTGCACTTTTTTGTTGTTGTGCCTCTGCCTCTGTGTCGAAGAAAAGCTCAGTAAGTGGAGATGTGCCGGGCAGACTGGGCCGCGCGACTAGACCCTGGCATCGGCGACTTCACTTAGAACGCACTATCAGGCTAATCTTCAAAAGTGGCCTCCCCCCGGCAGCATCAGCTGTTTAGAGAGCCGACTTTTTAACGGCCCCTCTCCTCCCCTCCCTTCCCCTCCCGTCCGCCGCTCGCCCTTCCAGTGGCCCCACACCACACAGCCCATCGCTCTCAAGCTCGTACTTTACCGCCGCGCCCCTTCTTACGTGGCCGTGAGCCGCTTCCGTGTGAGAATTAAGTTTAGCTAGACTGGCTCTGGAGCTCTGTCATGGGTAGTTTTCTTGCCAACGAAAACTGAATCTTTTTCGTCGTCAAATCTCCTAGGTGTCCTGTACCCCCCCCCCCCCCCTTGCCCTGTCTTTCCCTGGAGGGGAAAACAACTCTTGGGTATGAAAAGTTAGGAGAATTTTCATGAAGTTTTGTGAATTTTTATTGATCTTTTCTGATTTTTTCTTGAATTCTTCCCAAATTTTTGTGAATTTCTCTAAATCTTCCAGATTTTTTTTATTACGAGGTGTACAAAAATTTTAGAGTTGTTTCCCCCCCGCTTCCCCTTTTCTGCCGCGACCAAGCGGCCGTCCAAGGAGAAAACAGAGAGAGAGAGAGAGAGAGAGCAGCGGAGTGGGCAGTGGGCGAGGGCGCGTTTCTGGGGGAGCGAGTGGGATGCACGGTGCGGCGCGGCGGTGCAGATCAGGACGGCCTCGGCCACGATTAGTTCCAGTAATTGAAACCTAGATAGCGCGCGCCTCACTGCCCCCTTCCCTCTCCCCTCCGTGCCCACCCAGAGCCTCCGCCTCTCTTAGGCTTACTCGCGTCTTCCCCTTTTGGACCACCACCGCCCCTCCCCCCTCCTCCCCCCGGCCTCCACCTCCATCCCCCACCCCCAGAGTGGCGGGGCGGCGCGTTGCGGCCCAAACCGTCGCAGTAAGCCGTCATTTGCATACAGTAACTGGTGTCTCTGAGTCGCAGCAGATCTCTGCCGCCGCCGCTGTCCGCTCCCACCCCCACCCCCTCAACCTCGCCCCCACCCCCTTCCTCTATTCGCCTTTCCTGCATCTCTTCCTTTCGCTCCTTTTCGTTTTCTCGTCCGATTTTCTTTGTCAAAAGACAGAAAAAGCAATAAGGAGGCGGCACGGGAATCATCATTCTCTCAGCAAAGGGTGTTATTACATCAGAAAAAACTTTTAACAAAAATATTTACAAAAAAAAAAATGCGCAAATGTAGAGGTGACTTGCTGTTCGTAGCATGTGTTTTGCCTGGCGTAGATCCTGTGGGGGACTCCGGTCCCCCGAGTGCAATTTGGGACACGTGTATCGTCAAGTGGGTCATCTGCAGTTTGCCGACAGGGAGAATGGGAGAGGCACGGGGAAAGGGAGAGAGGGCAGCTGGCCAGGGAAATCAGTCTCGGGCCCGGCCGGCAGCGGAGCAGGAGGCCCTCCCAGAGCAGATGTTGCGTGGGGGTCGAGAGTCAGAGCGTGTCTGAGGCAAGGAGGTAGAAAGGGGGTGCAAGGAGATGGTTTGCTTCATCAGGGGGGGTTAGTCTAGACGAGCTCGAGCTTGACCGAAGGGGGAGTTATTTCGAAAAATCATTGCACGCCCCCCCCCCAAAAAAAAATCATTCAAATATTCTGATAAAAAATAGAAAAGATACCGAAAAATCAGAAAAATCAAGTACAAATGACCAAAAAAAAAATCTGGGAAGACAAGTCAGAAATAGGGGAAGAGATCAAAATTCATCATATAGTGACAGAAATTTTCCTTGAATAACCAAAATAAAAAATCAAAAGAATCGGGCAAAAAATCAGAGGTAAAAAAAAATCACTGTACACATTTTGTATGAGCGACCCCCCACCCCCCCTCGGTCTCGACGGAAACTGCACCCACCGCGCAGCGGCGCACTTGGAGTTGCGTTGCGTGGGCAGAGTGGCGCGTACAGTCGTTAATAGAACGCGGCTTTATCTGCGGCTCACTCGCGGCCGCGCGGCTCTGCTGTCTTGTTTGGAAATGATCGCCGGCCTGGCGGGCGAGGCGGGGTGGGGTGGGGTGGGGCGGGGTGGGGTGGGGTGGGGTGGGGCGGGGCGGGCCCTATCGGCTATTACGTCTTGATGATGTCCACAATCCCCTTCAGCCTCATATGAGAGGCTCGGGGCGGCCCGGCCGGGCCAGGCCCAGGCCAGGCCATTAAGACCGCCGGCAATGAGTGGCGAGGGAGTGAGGGAGGAGGGAGTGTGCTGGCCTCCACTTCTTCAAGGGGTGGACGCTAAATGAAAACGTGCGGTGAGGTGGCGGCGCGGTGCGCCCAGCGTCACCAATTTGATTTCCCGATGCTCCTCCGTTTCCCCTCTCTGGGGCTTTCAAAAATAAAGGGGGATAAAAAGGGGTGGAAAACAAAACGGCTTCGTAAGATGTTAGGGCCACTTTTCAATGTGTCTTTTTGTTCTTCTTTTTTTTTTCTTCCTTGTCGTTGTTTGCCCTGCCGAGTCGCGCTGTAAGGTGCGCGCCGCGCCGGTTCGACGGGTATGAGCAGGAGCAGTGTTCCCTCCGGGACTTGAAGTGTGACGGCAGAATACGGAGGATAGCGCTGTGATGTCCGGGGCTTTTGGCCTCGTCGCGCCGGCGAGTGGATGACGATGAGGATGAGACGGACTCGGAGCAGACGTGCACTCCCTCTCTCTCTCTCTCTCTCTCTCTCTCTCTCTCTCTCTCTCTCTCTCTCTCTCTCTCTCTCTCTCTCTCTCTCTCTCTCTCTCTCTCTCTCTCTCTCTCTCTCTCTCTCTCTCTCTCTCATGTCCAGGTCTGCGCTCCGCTCCGGGCGCGGCCGCGCGGCGCGCCGGTCCGGCCTGGTCCTGGTCCAGCCCCCAAATGTTTTCCGCGTCTTCTCCCCTCCCGCTCCCCCTACAAAAGCTTCCCTTTCAGTTTCAATTTTTCCTTCGCAGTAAATCCCTCCCCTTCTTCTGGGATGCCTTTGTATTTCCCCTGTATCTCTCTCTCTCTTTCTCTCTCCCCCCCCCCCTCTCTCCCCCCACCCGCCCCCTGTCCTCTGCGAGGCAGCCGCCGCGCGTGGAGCGAGCGCAAGAAGGCCGTCAATATCTTATTTTGTGGCTTCTAAGACGCGCGCGCTTGCCGCGGCTCGGCAGGGCTATCCCTCGGCAAAGCCCGGCGCCTTAACACGTTGGGCCGGGCCTGTGCGGTGGGGCGGGGCTGGGGCTGATAGGCGATAGGGAGTGGAAAGGGGCGACCCGGCGGTGGTCACACAGTGGCACAGGGGCGCGCTGCCAAGTGTCCAGCCGGCCGCGGCCAAACTTATTGCCAAGACGCAGTCCACTATCATCCGCTATACTCCAGTGACCAATAAAGAAAAATTACAAACCTGCGAAGAAAAAAAAGACAGAGAGAGATAGAGGGGGGGGGGAGGGTGAAATTTCCCGACACTACTACTTGAACCGTATTTTGTTAGAAGACCCAAGACTATTCTACAAAGGAATCTTCAAAGTAAGGCTAGAAAATGCTACAAGCTTTCGAATTGCTTGAAAAAGGGAGGGGAAAAAAAAAAACAACTTTTCCCTCTTGTGCCCGATGAGGTAAACTTTTGTCGACAGTGTGGTCCGCGCGCTTGTGCCACTCTGCTCCGCCCGGCCAGGCACTCTGAGTTGTCCTGCGCTTAGCGTGTTCGTGTTGCGGTTTGATGACGTCACGGGCCGGCCCCTCTCTGTCTCCCACATAAATAAAGGTGTAACGGGCGGAGTGGCCGCGGGGCGGGGCGGGGCCGGGCCGGGCCGGGCCGCGTCCACCAGCACCGCCCTCACGGTGACGGTGATGACGCTGTTTGATGGTGACGCTGTTAACCATAGCGC
This sequence comes from Frankliniella fusca, assembly GCA_029379305.1. Lineage (NCBI taxonomy): Eukaryota > Metazoa > Arthropoda > Insecta > Thysanoptera > Thripidae > Frankliniella > Frankliniella fusca. Next base: position 615,161 of record JAHWGI010000219.1, on the reverse strand, counting down.
GCCCGCGCCGCCCACCTGAAGTGTCGCGCTGCTCTCCCCCCGGGGGTGTGTGTGTGGCGTGGTGTGGCGGGGCGGGGCGGGGCGGGGCGGGGCGGGGCCCGGATTGTGTTATGATCTCATGTGCAACTCTATCCCAGTTAGTGCAGCAAGGCGCGGCCCCTCGGACAGATCTGCCGTTATGGCCCCCCGGGGAGTAGTCACGCTCGCCGTGCCCCGTCTCCGCCAAGTTGCCATGGGGCCTCCCCTCATGTTCTACGCGCGCTGCTGCTCGACCAAGCCTCTCCTGACCGACCTAGTCGGCCAGCAGGGGACCGACTAGTAGTGCGCCTCTGCCGCTCCCCTTCACCCGCTCGCCTCTCGCAGACTCTCCCTTCCGTCTCTTCCTCTCTCCCTCCGCCCCATCCCCTCTATCTCTCTATCTCTGTCTTGCCCGCTCTCCCGATCACCACTACCCTCCGGTCTCGCTCTCCGTCACCCCGGCGCAGCCCGGCGCAGCCCCCTCTCATTGCCGTACCTCAATATGCCGGACGCAGGGGGGCAATTCCGTCTAAACTACCTGCTCAGGTTGGGAACCCGTTCAACCAGCCAAGAGCGTTACTCGCTGAGAGCGCGGCACGAGCGCGGCAATGGGGATGAGCGCCAGCAGTCACACACAGAGAAAGGGGCGAGGCGCAAATGCGTCGTGGGAGAGCATATGGCGCTAGGGAGCTGTGTGTCTGTGGGATAGGGGAGGGAAGAGATCGTCAGAGTGAAAGTGAAAGGGAGAGCTCGCGGAGAGATTCATAGCGAAAACATGACGTGTTTATCCCGCGGCGAGCGCGTATAACGCCCCTGAGCGCCGCGAAGCCATCAGGCTGCGGGGCCTAACGACAGGGAAGGGGAGGGGGGTAGGCTGCCAGGCGGACGTCGCGAGGACACCGTGTTCTGCGAGGGGAGTAGAACTCTGAATCTTGAATCTTGGTCAAGAAATTTTGTTAATTTTTGTTAATTTTTTGTCAATATTACTGAATTTTTAGAGACTTATTGAGGATTTTTGCTGGGGATGCCCCAGAAAATACACGCACATCTGATCCAAATTATCCTCTCAATTTCATGATTAAATAGGATTTTTAGGAAATTATTGTGATATATTTCGATTTATTCCAAATTATTGGAAATTAACTCGCAATAATGCAAAATAATCACAATTATTTCAATTATGTTTTAAAATTTTTCAGAAACAAATTTTGCTCAGCAATTGAAAGGGTGGCGTGAAAACATGGAAAATTTTCGCGGCAGTAAACCTCCCGAAGGAGGTTGCGGTTCCCGCCAGGCACAGGGCTTTAACCCCCTGTGGCAGCCAACTGCTTCGGTGTTCCATTGGAACCGGCGCTTTGCTGCCTGCGATCCTATCGCGCAATTCAACAGATTTGATCCCCGTACCACCATTGGCCTACCCCTAGAGGTACGAGCGGTGTCAAGGGCGTTAGACTTCCTGATCCCAGTTTCAGAGGCCTTACCTCAGAGGGGTACGCGGGATTCGAACCCACAACCCCGAGTGCCGACACGTAGCCAGAACAGGAAGCGACCCAACGCCCAGAGCCACCGAGCCAACGGCGGTGAGACGTGATAAATTTCTACTTGACCTGCCCTGGAGCAGCTGCCAAAGGGAATGTCAAGCGCGAAAAACAGTTTCCTGAGTGGGATGGGAACTTGGGACCACTCGGTTCGGAGTTGCGCGCTCTACCAACTGAGCCACGACGTCTCGATGAATGTCCAGTGCGACGGGTTCGCGTCGTATTTGCCCTATCCCCCAGCCTCCAGCCAGGAGGAACAGATGACAGATGTGCGTGTGTTTTCTGAGGTCATCCCATTTTTGCTTGAGCTTTTTCTAAAATTCTGTAAATTTTCGTGAATTTTCAGGAAATTTCCTAATGTTTCAATTATTATTTTTTTAATTTTCTGATTTTTTTCCAGAATTTTTCTGATTTACGAGGTGTACAAAAATTTCGGAGCTGTTTCCTCCTCGGGTGTATCCTACGCGGTGCCCAGCCCACCCACACCCGCTCCCCGGCCGCGCTTATGTCGCGCTCCCCCGCTGAACAGGCCGTGCTGCTGCTGCCCGTCTTTTGTTCCTCCACCCCTTTAAGAAGTAGCCGCCGGTGTACTGATCCGCAGTCCGCCCCTCTCCGCCCCTCCCCGCTCCGCAGCCGGTATTGGGAGAGGGAGCCCAGTCCTGACCCGGCCGCCTGGGCTGGGATGTAGTGCCAAGTTGGCCAGCGTTGTTGTCTCTTCACTCGGTTTTCTTTGTTTCTCCCACTCTCTCCCTCCCTTCGCCATGCCCCCCCCCACCCCCCGCCACATCCCCCACGCTCCCCTTATGCCCTCCCCGAAGGTTTGCCCCTCATTTCCTCTCCATTTTTTCTCCCCATCCCCCTTCCCTCGTCCCTTCTCTCCACTGTTGCAGTGATTTTCCTATTCCCCTGGTACGGGCATAATTGCCGGGGCTACACAATACTGCCTGGCGAGGAAACAACCCCTCCGCCTCCAGCCCTGCCTCTCCGCCAGGGCCCTTCCCTCCCCACCCCACCTACAGGGGCGCCTCCCACGGTGCAATGATTCACTACCGAAGGCAGAGCTAAAGTATAAAAAAAATAGAGAACTATTTAAAAGGCCCATTAAATTAACTAATGTTAGTAAGTGGATTTTTCTTTACATGATGAATCTCATCTTGGGTTACCGGCGTACGTAATCGTTTAGTTGTGTAATTTTGTGTTTTCGTAATTTTATTATAATTTTTTTTTCATTTTTCGTGTGAAGTTTAATGTATTTCTGTGCACGCATCGCATAGTATTTTTCGTGTACTTTCCAGTATTTCAGTGGACGTGGTTTTCAAACGAGCTGACTGCCCCCTGGGAGTTACCTCCGTCACGGGGCCACTCCGACAGTTGTCGGGGCCACCACAGAAAAACCCACTATTCGCCTAGCCTGCATTCATTTTCCTCTGTCCTGCTTTATTTTTGATGCCGCGACCACCACTCCGGGCCGGGCCGGCGGCGCTGCGCTGGGCGCGGGGCGCGGGGCGCGGGGGCGGCCCCGGGAATATCCCTTATGCGTTCCGCGCCGCCCCGCCTCCGGGCCTCGGCCTCGGCCGGCCGGCCCCGGCCTGGGTGGCGCAGGTCCGAGCGGCTCATTCCGATAAATCAATTTGGCGCGCGCTGTAAATTAAAAAGCTGAACTGTGTCGGACGTGGCCGGCCAGCTCCGCGCCCTGCTCATTTACCAGAGGCACGACCTGCTGGACCCCGATCCGCCTGCCCAAAATTTGCTTCCCCACCTCTGACCTTCTCACATTCTCCTCCTCCTCCTCCTCCTCCTCCTCCTCCTCCTCCTCCTCCTCCTCCTCCTCCTCCTCCTCCTCCTCCTCCTCCTCCTCCTCCTCCTCCTCCTCTTCCTCCTCCTCCTCCTCCTCCTCCTCCTCCTCCTCCTCCTCCTCCTCCTCCTCCTCCTCCTCCTCCTTTGATCCTCTTGTTTCCTTTCGCTCTCGGTTTCAGCCTCCGTCCGCGGCGTCAGCAACAGGCTGATGTTTCCAGAATCTCGTTTTGTTGCCATGCGTAGGGGGAAGTTCCTAAGGCTGCTGGCAGAGAGGCGGCGGGCTCGGGGGAGAGAGGAAGGGGACAAGGAAGAGAGTTGGAGAGAGGGTGTTAGTGGGGCTTAGGCAGGAGACACACTGGGTCGTGACTTGCAGACGCACGCGGGTCTTATGTGATTTCGTTTCTATTTCGCGGCCTTAATGCCCCCCCCCTCCTCCCCGCACCCCACCTTCCCCGCACCTTGCCGGGTAGATTAGAGGCAGAATCAATAACAAATTTTGCCTAACAGGACTAACTGCATAGTCGTAGTCGTCGCGATGTTTTTCACTTGTTACGTTGAGGGAAAAGTTTTATCCCAGCATACGCGCCAAAAATCCATAGATTATATAGTCAAATGCGTTGCGTGTCGGTGAGCGCAGCGCATTGACAGCGCCATTTTCTGTTTGCGCATGCAATGCGACGAGGTCAGGGGCCAGCAGGCAGGAGACGCGGCGCGGCGCGGGGTATCGTCTCTAATGCCTATCCAATGGCGGGAAACTTTTGTGCGCGCGAATGGGTGTTGAAACGGCACCCCTGAGGAAGGGGCCGGCCCCAGGGCGGAGCGCGGAGCGCGGCTGCTGCGCGCAGCGGCTCTCTGTAGCTTCATATTCATGGAGGATGTGATTAGCCGGGTGGGGCGGGCCGGGGCGGGGCGGGGCGGTCCCCTGGCAGCCTCAGTGGCTCCCATGCTCCTCTCTGCCGGCCTCCTCCTCACGTCTAGTGTGTTCTTCTCTCCTTCCGCCCACACACCAAATTCTCTTTTCTATTTGCTTAAGTCGTATTTAAGAATTTGATGGCTACTCTAAGCCTTAAGCCCTAAGCCCTTAATCTATCTATCTATCTATCTATCTATCTATCTATCTATCTATCTATCTATCTATCTATCTATCTATCTATCTATCTATCTATCTACGCTTGGCCTAGCCTCCCTAATTGCCCAAGTCCGCTGCCCTAACAATGATAAAGGTGGTGGTAATCTGGCGGCCGGGGCCCAACCCTTTGCCCCGCAAGGTCGAGCGAGAGAGAGAGAGAGAGAGAGAGAGAGAGAGAGAGAGAGAGAGAGAGAGAGAGAGAGAGATGGCGTAAGAGTGAGAGAGCTAGGGGAGAGGGGGTTGTTTCCTGGCCGAGTTGTATTGAATTACCTTCTGGCGCCGGGCCGGCACTGGGGCCCCATTAAGTGGCCGCGCACTCTCGCCATCCGGCGCCAAATGAAGAAAAAATGAGACTTGGATGAGGAATTCATTTCACCACCGGTTGCCTCATTTTTTCTCTCTTGTTTTTTTCCCTTCTTTTTTTTCTATCTCGCATGGCACTGTGGTGGCAATTGTCAGTTCATGCTCTCCTTCTTCATCATCCCCGCACACTGGACAGCACCGCTCTACATGGTGCCGTTTCACGCTGTTTTTTTCGTCAGACTGTTTTTGTTGTTTTTGTTGTTGTTGTTGCTGCTGTTGTGTTTTGGGGTCGTTAACCACCTCGCCAAACACGCTGGTTGCGGGGGAGTGTGCGTTTGTGTGATCGGCAGTCGCCAAAGGCCAGCGGCCATCCCCAAAACTAGCTGTTGGGAGCCCCTGTAGCGCGGTCGGTTTGTATGGTTTCCATGTGAGCAAACGTAATGGGAAAAACTGATTACGTGAGTGGGTGACGTATCTTCAATGTCATTATTGATACAAATCAACACGGAGGGGAATCTCACAATGATTTTTTTTTTACTCAAGATTCGTTTTTTTTTATAAGAATTTTTTTTGATTGCCCAGGAAAATTTCTGTTACTTTTTACTAAAATTTGATGTTTTCCTCCATTTCTGCCCTTTTTCGTTTTTTTGACATTTTTTAGTTCTTTTATTTGTTCTCGATTTTTCGATTTTTTTTTGTGACTTTCTTCTTGATTTTATTCTAATTTTTTGAAAGATTTTTTGTTGTAATTTTTTTTAAAATGATTTTTTGAGGGCCCTACAATGACTTTTCGAAGTGACTCCCCCCTCGAATCAACATCAGATGTTAAGGCAGAGCTCAGCTTGACTCCGTCCCCGCGGTATAATGTTCCTTTTCCATTTCTTCCCCTGGCTGAGAGCGCCCCGGAAGTAGGCAACACGCGGCGGCTGGTGCAGGGCTGGCCGGCGGGTCTGCCTATGCTGCAGGCGAGCTCCGCCGCCGCGCCGCGCGCTGCCGCCGGCGCGGAGCCGAGCCGAGCCGAGCCGACCCAAAACTATTTGGTCCCGCTCATTTCTAGGGGTGAGGCGGTCTACATTTTGGCGGGTCGGCCGATGACCGACCATCCTATCGCGATGAACGGAGCGGAGAGCAGCAAGCGGCGCGCCCAAGTTTTACGGCTGTGGCGTTGTGCGTGGCGGGGCGGGGCGGGGCGGGGCGGGGTGACGGTTTGTTCCGCCGCGTCGCATCGCGCCTCCCTGCCCGGCCCCGCCCCGCACTATCTAAGCAGTCATTTCCTGGGGCTGAAAGCCCACGTCCTCGCCTCGGCCAGACCGCCGAGATGGGTGGGCGTCGCGACGCTAAAGGAGCAGCCGGAGGAGAAGGAGGAGGGACGCTGAGCCAAACCCAACGTTATCGTTATTATTATTAGCATAAGAAATATGCAGTAGTAGACAAGCAGAGATGGTGTAATAAAATACATTTATCTCAGCAGTGGACTCTACGTGCTCCTCCCTGTTGGCTATGATGAATGTATGTCATACAAAAGGAGAATAAGACCACAGACGTAACGAATGCGTTGTGAAATGGATGAGACGAACGGGAGTGTATGGAGGGGGGAGGGGTGCGGCAAGGGAGGGAGGGAGGGGGCCAGTTGTTGAGTGAGGGATTAAGGAGAGAGCGTCATCCAAAGAGTGTCGGTCTGAGAGGAGAAAGGCGGCGATCTGATGCGGGTAGGGGCACGGGGCCCGGGGCGCGGGCGGCCGCAGGCATTGAGCACTCTCCAGTATTGTGGCGCGGGCACTGTGGAGGAAGGGAGAGGGAGAACGTGGGGAAGGCGAGGGGGTGTACGGGGCAATCCTAGGAATGATTTTGAAAAATGACAGGCACATCATCAGGTTGCCTATACGCTGAAAACTTTCTTGAAGTAATGTCTATAAACCCACTTCCTTTCCGCTTTACTGCAAGCAGCCTCGAGCGTCATGCACCTGTTGGATCTGTGAGCCCTCCCCTCCCCCCTCCCCTCACTCTCTGATCCATTCTCCCCAGCCGCTTTCCCCCCAGTACGGTTTGACATCTTGCCTGCATTCTGCAGAGTCCTCACCTCAGGCATTCCCTAACTCATTCGTAAGACTTCATAAAGCGCGTCGCTTATTATGTATTATGTAAGTTAGTTAACAAAAGAACTTGCGCTCCAATTCAGATTTAGCCTTGACAATCATAGCCATGTACTTTCCGCAAATTTTCTCTCGATCAAAAATTTGCAATTTTTGAAAATTGTGACCTTAAAGCTGCAGATGCAGAATGCTCTTTTCCTCTCTGCTTCAGGGACAGCGGTTCGGGTGGGGGCCCGCGGGCCGGGCCGGGCCGGGCCGGGCTCGACTTGGGGGGCGGGGCCCGGCCCGTTCCCCCCGGAGCCGCCCCCGGGTTGGTCGGGGGCGGGCGCGCCGGGCCCCGCCGGGCCCCGCCAGGCCCCGCCCCCCGCGCCTCCGGAGCGCGGCCTCCAGCCGGCTCCGGCCGGCTCCGGGCGCACAGTGCGCGGAGGGGCGCCGCGCCGGGAGCACGCAGGGGCCTACGCGTCGCCCGCCGCCGCGCCCACCGCGCCACGTGGCCCCGGGCCGCGCCCGCGAGCTGAAGCGCGCTCAGCCTCCCGGAGCCGCACCCGGAGCCGCTCCCGGAGCCCAGCCGGTCAACCTCGGCGAAGTGAGTACCGCGCGGGCCTGTGCGCCCACACATTCGAAGGGGTAACAGCTCTGACGTTTTCATACACCTCGTAATTCATACAAAGTTAAAGGAAAATTCAGGTGGAAAAATCTCAAATATTCACAAAAATTTTGGGAAATCGTAAACAAAGCAAAAAATAGCAAAAACTTAAATAAAAATTCACAAAGATTCAACAAAATCCGCGATATTTGTACTCAAAAGTCCGGAGTTGTTCCTCCCTCGCCCACACTGCACCACACATGAAATCGCACACTCGAAGTGGGAGTTCTGAAAATATACCCGTAGTATTCGAAAATATCCGGTCTGATAGGAAAAAAGAAACACAAAAAAGAACGATGCAGTGTTTTTTCTTCCAATTTTTGAAGTTATGGCGTCTGCTCCAAAACTCTGAGCATATGCACGCCGAAGTTGAAGTATGCATGGCATGCACATGCACGCACGCTTAAGTTAGCGTGATCATGGGATGAGCGCGAAGGAAAGAGTGAGCGTCGCGATGCTCACGCTAACTTAAAGGCCAGGGACAGGTAAAATTATGATCTCAGAAACCAAAAATCCAAAAAATCTGCTTTTTTTTTGTCAAAATATTACCTATTATGAAAAACTAATACACCCTTAACCCCTTCCCATAATATCAAGTGGTTCATTAGATACAGCCATTTGAAATTTTTATTTCTTTGAAAATTTGGTGTGTATGTTTCCCAAGTTGGAAATTGACCTAACCGGCATAAATTCTTGTCATTCATAGTCCAAAGAACAAGCGCAAGTGACTGATTTAAGTTTCCATCACTGGAATAAGAATGGGAAATTTTTAACTTTAGAATTGCTCAAATGGCTCAAATCAAACATTTCACCACACCTGTCCCTGGCCTTAAGCAGCGTGCACCCGAATGCTCACGCTAATTTGAGGGTGCATTCTCCCCACTGAGAGACGCACTCATTACATAAGCATCAGCTTCGGGCAGCAAGCTTAAGTTAGCGTGAGCATCGCGATGTTCACTGCTCTCTCTTACTTAAGAGTGTATCTCCTCAAAATCGCCCTAATTTTAGCGTGCATGCCATGCTCTCTCTTAATTTTGGCGTGCAATGCTCAGCATGGAGTTTTGAGTGTGCTTTTTGTTGAGAGAGATGCTAATACTTTTCTAACCATTACTGACTCTTGTTATTTCTTGTGCGGTAACGTTTCAGGGAACGTATTTACATGTTTAGTATTCTATGAGAAGGAGACCAGATTTCTACAGTGCCGTAAACCGTAATGCAGTTTAATACAACGTGGAGGAGGATAATAGCATGCACACTCCCGGGTTATGTACTTTTAAGTGCATCTTTATGTACGTCTATAAACTTACGATGCTTGTGCACAAATTTAGTCCATCGTTACATACTTACATACTACATACTTACACACAATATTATGCTTTACGATGTACTAAATTTGTGCATAAGCATCGCAAGTTTATAGACGTACATAGCAATGTACTAAAAAGTACATAACCCGAGAGTGTGTGCGCGCCACGTATGTTTAGTGAAGACAAAGACTTACTAGTTGGCATGGTGTTCCACTTTTGTGAATAAATTTTCCCATATTCCCCGCAAAATTATTCGCTGTTAGGCATTGGAGAAAAGAGGGGCAGGGACTTGAAAAAAAAATCGAATCAAAATCAGGACTTTTCTTATTTTCGTCTTTTCTCAACAATAAATGGAAAGGCAGTCATGTCCGTGGGGCGGGGCGGGGCGGGGCGGGGCGGGGTCCGCCGGGGCCTGACGCGGCGCGGCCGTGTGGGCCGGCCGCCGCCGTCGCCTCCCCAACATGCGTCTAAAAGCTCCATCATAATTTTCCCTCTCTCTTTTCAGATTAAAACGGAAAGGCAAGCGTGTTGGGTGGAAGAGCGGGGGAGGGGGCGGAAGCTGGGAACAGGCCGGGGGTGAGGTCAAGAGCGGCGGGGCGGGGCGAGGCGGGGCGAGGCGGGGCGGGGCGGGGCGGGGCGTTCACAATGCCCATGTTTTTATTCTTTGCCAAGCCTTTCAGAACATTTCACCCGTCCGCGCCTCGCGCCTTATGAAGCCCCGGAATACAGTTAACTGCGGCGGTGCTGCCCGCCTGCCGGCGCGGCGCGCAGCGCGCTGCAAATTATCGAGTTAATGCCGTCTTGTCGGTCTCGGCGCGCGGCTGCGTCGTTTTTCTCCGGCGACCTGCTCCCGCGCTGCGCCGGACGGGCTCCGAGCCGCTCCGAGCTCCGCGGCAATATCTTGTATCGTGGCCGTAGTGTTTGCTAGCCGCGTAGAGTTTTTAGCAGATGATACCTTTACTTTCTTTACTATAGAACAGTACAAGACACTAAGGTGTCAGCTAGCTTGTACTCTCGAGTCCAGAAACCAATTGCAACTATACAATAATATAGGGTGGCGCTGGTAGGGGGGGGCCCCATGGCCGCCTGACGCGCAGTCTGCGCGGAACAATGACACCTTCTCCCCGCGCGCAGCTCCTCCTCGCCAGCGACCGCTTCGGTCCGCCACCCCGCCGGCGGACCCCTCCCACCCCTTTCCCTCCCAACCCCGCAGGCACGCGGCGCGGCGCTGCTGGCGTCGTTCGTCGTTTACATCGTGTGCGTTCCACACACAAATTGTCGCACCCCATAGCAATTTCTCTTGCGGTGCGGTATCATCTGCTATCAATACCAATCTTGATTTTTTTTTTTTTTCAGAGGGGTACTTCACTCAAAAAAAAATTAAACAGTGTTCACTGTAAAAGAAAATCTGTGAAACATCAGGAAAAATCAGGAAATATGAGATAAAAGTCAAGAAAAATAACGAAAAAAAATCAGTCTATCAGGAAAAATAATCAGGAAAATCACATAAAACTAGAAAAGTCAAAAAATCGGTGTACGCTGGAGTTAACCATGATAACCATCAGTTTTCCGTGCCTGTGCTCTGGCAGCGTGTTTCCCGACCCGTTCCGGCCTGCATCGGAGACTCCAGGACCTTTTCCAGCTGCATTGGGGGTGGCCCACCCCACCCCACCCCACCCCACCCCACCCCACCCCGCCCCGCCCCGCCCCGCCCCGCCCCGCCCCGCCCTTCCTGCTGGGAGGGGCTGCGAGCACCGCCGCCGCCAGGGCTCAGCCAGCGTGGCGCAAACGCAAACCAACTAAATTATTTCGGTTGGCTAATCTGGAGGCGGGCGCCGAGCCGCGCTGAGCCTTGGTGTGGCGAGGGTGGCAACTCTGGCACTCAGGCTCCGCCGCCCCGCCCCGCCGCCCCGCCCCGCCCCACCCGGCCCGTCTGACCAAAGCCTGACCAGGCAGGTGTAGTCCGTGACGATTATGTCTGCTCGCGTCTCTTCTGTAAACTGCGCTCTGGTTTTGAAGAAGTCACGGTTTTCTTATTAATCGAGAAAATGCATCGCAGTGTCTTATGGTTTCTCCGAGATTGCTTGAAAACTAGAACGTTTTTACCGTGATTTCAGTTTTCCCCACGACATTTTCCTCGCGTTCTATGTGACTCGTATAGTCCTCATTGGCTGATTTGCAAAGAAATCTCTCGAGTGTGAGTCTCATAACGGCCGAGGCCTTGCAGGGGAGGGTGGCGGGCGAGGCCACAGCACCTGCTATCGACGGTCACAAGATGAAGATACCCTCTCGGTCTCGGCCCCGGACCCGCAACACAAGGCGTAAATAAGAAAGAAAAAATTAAAAATAAAGGATGGTGAAACATCCTCTCGAAACTTTCTTGGGGTGAAGGGAAGAGAAAGGGGGCGTGGAGTTGCGCACGCGGGCTGTGATCTTTCAACACTTGTTCGACCAGAAGGGGCTCTTCTGCTTGTCCTCGAAGAGATGTCAACTTTGTAAAATGTTTGCTATGGGTCGACGTCCCGGAGGCAGTGGGGCCGCACACTGGTGTTGTGGTGCGGGGGAGGGGGGGGGGCAATCGGACAGCGCCAATGTTCTGCTTCTACTCAATAATATAGCGTGCTGTTCAACTTCCACAGAGTTTAATAGTTTTAAATAAATATATAGAGGGAAAACGATGGGATTGTTTTCGGCTCCGGCGATGAGACCGCTGTAATTAACGCCCGTTGTGAAATTTTTCGGGATTATGCTGAGTTCCCTGTCAACTTTCCACCCGTGTTTTCCTTTTATTTTCTCGCAGAGGGCGCGAAGACACTGAGGGGACACAGCTGCTCGGAGGCTTAATGTAATTTTAAAGAGCGAGCGCACTCCGTCCGCACCGTACCCGCGTAGACCTTCATATTGATCACTGCCGCCTCTCGCTGTCAAACAACATCAACGCAGCAGCGCCATGTAATTTTTATAGAAAAAAGTCTCCATCGCGGCGAAATCAGTGGTTGGCTGCGCACTATCCGATCCTGCTCGCGGGGACGCGACGTGCTCCGGCCCGGTCACTCTTAATGACCGGCGGACCGGCTCGCCGCGCGCCGTGCCTCGCATTAGAGGGCCGTGGGGAACGTGCCCGGCAAGGCCGCCGGCCCGCAGCGCGCGCGTTGCACAACTAATGCGGCTCTAATCCGCCGCTGAACTCGCAAAACTAATCGCGCAGCGTCCGCGTAAGGAGCGCCTCGTCACGCGCTCGTCATTTCACACACGCGCAGAAATAAAATAGATGTTGTCGAAATGTCAGTGTAGTCCGACATGAGATAAGTTTAAAGAGGAAATGTGCATGTTTCGAATGGCGTATCGTTAGATCATCATTATCGTCAACAAAGTGCAAAATTCGTAAGATTCAGGGGAAAAGTTAAAACAGCAGTTTTACACAGTTAATGTTGAAATGTCGCTAGTTTCAATTGTCAAAGTAACAGCTGTCCAGTGCTCTTTATCATCTTTTTAAAAAAAAAAAGAAATTAATGTCTGCTGACTGCTCATAATTTGCCTCCGTGATGCTTCATGCATGCCAACGAGTGCATTCTCTTTCCCGTTTTAGTCCCATGTTTTTCAGCCGTCCCGCGCCGGCGCACGACCTGTCAATTCTAATTACTGTGTTTCCTGCTCACAGATTCCACCGGAGCGCCGCCGCGCCGCGCCGCGCCGCGTCGGACTCCAGCCGTAGCCATCTGACCGCACACGGCCGGCCGTCACGAACGTACCCCGCCCCAGCCCACCAGCCCCCCTGGCCCCGCGCAAGACAAAGCGACCCCATCGCACCTCGGCGCCGCTGGACGACGCAAATGACCACCGTTTGACCGCTCTGACCGCCCTACCCCGCCCTGAGGCGATAAGTGAACGCGCCCGGCCGCGAGCCGTCACGTGACGTATGCAGACCGAAAAGAAATCGCGATTGGAAGGCAAATCGGCGGGCAGGCGGGGGCCGGCGGGCCGGCGCCGGCGCCTCTATCAAGATGACCTGTCAGCGGCCGGCGCTCCGCGCTCCGCTCCGTCCTGAATTGATTCCTAACTGAATTCCCAGCCGGCCTGCCTGGCCTGGCGTGGCCTGGCGCGCCTGAATAAGTCAGGAGATAGGGTGGGCAGGGCAGGGCAGGGCAGGGCAGCCTTCCCCTCACCGCGGCCAGCTGATGCCCGGCTGACGCCATGCAGCCCGACGGTCTCTACTACCGCGCCGAGGACGAGGACGTCGGCACGACGCCCGAGACGCCGCTGTCGGACGCGGCCACCGCCATCGTGATGAGCAGCAGCGGCGCCTGCGAGCCGTCCACCTCGGGCAACGGCGTGCTCATGCACCACCACGTGGACCACCTGCTCGAGGACATGCACATGGGCGTGCACCTGGACGGGCGGCTGGTGGGCAGCCTGGTGGGCAGCCTGCAGTCGCTGGGGCCGGGGCCGGGGCCCGGGCCGCCCCTCGGCCTCGGCTCCGCCATGGGTCCCTCCTCGTCCAGCCTGCAGCGGCACGCGGCCGGCAAGCGGGTGCTGTTCGTCAGCGGCGGCCTCGGCGACCCGCAGCAGGGTCACCACCACCCGGGCCACCCGGGCCACCCGGCGCTGCGCCACCACCACGACCTGGACTCGGGGGAGGAGGCCGACGACGGCTGGGCGGCGAGCCTCGGCAACGCGCACCACCAGTGGAGCACCCCGCTCGTCGCGGCCACCGGCAGACCTCAGGTAGGTGGAGGTGGAGGGAGGCGACCGGAACCGGAAACCGCCCACCTGCGCGCCGAGACATCGCGCACCTCGGGCGAGACATCGCCCACCTTATTAGGCGAGACGTCGCCCACCAGCACTAGCGCGGCGAGTCGCCAGGGAACTGAACCAAGCCAGTCAGGCTTCGAATGGCGGTGTGACGCAGCTGTCGTCTGCCCTGAGCGACCCACTGCCTCTATGACCTTGGCGGAGGTAGGTGGAGGTCTATACTTGCCTGAGATGGAGGTCTATACTTCCCTGAGGTGGAGGTCTATACTCCCCTGAGGTGGAGGTCTATACTTCCCTGAGGTGGAGGTCTATACTTACCCCGAGGTGAAGGTCTATACTTCCCTGGGACGTGTCGCGTCTGTTGGCTGACAGTGACTTGACTTGCATATCTGCCGCCCCTCTCACCCCTCAGCCATACGCCCCCCCTCCCCCGGGCCATCGGACCCCGCTAGCATCATAGGCTCACATGCTGACGTGTGGTACCACCACCCTCCCCCCACCACCCCTACGTCCCCCCTGCCGCCGCCGCCGCCCACCCCCGTCTCCTTGTAACCTGGAATGTAATATCAGGTCGACTACCAAGCCTCGCAAATTCCAATTTGCCCGCCATTTTTCATTGACTTTGAGTTTTTGGACGGCGTCGCCGTGTGCGGGCGGTGGGGTGGGCCGGCGCTGCGACATGGGGGGAGGGGGTGGGGGTGGGGGCGGTATGCGGGGAAGGCTCCGCCGATTGTGGAACCAGGTATAAGACGATGACGACGGTCGCCTTGGCGGCGCTTGCGTGGGGCGGGGCGGGGCGGGGCGGGGCGGGGCGGGGCGGGGCGGGGCGGGGCGGGGCGGGGGGCTGTAGTAGGGTTGAGGTGTACTCCCCCTCGCCGAACCGGCGGGGCGGGGCCGCCCGGCCCGGCCCGGCCCGGCGCGGCGGCGGGCGTCGTCTGGACTGGAGGAGACGTGCATAAATTCAACATCGTGTGCGGGCGGGAGGGCGCGCGGCGCAGGCTTGAAAAGGCAAGGGCTTCGGGTGAAAGGGAAGGTGGGGTGGGGGTGGGGTGGGCTCGAGCTGCCCTGCTGCCGCCGCCTCCCTCTCACCCGGGCTGCGGCCGCAACCGCCTTATTGCCGAACACTCAATCGCCCCGCACGACGACGCTCGCCTCGTCCTCCTCAATGATTTCGGGACGGTAATTTAATGTTTCCCGGCCCGGCCCGGGCGGCTAGAAGGCGGTGCGCGGCTGAAGGGGCGGGCTACAAGGCGGCGGTGGAGGAGGAGGAGGCAAGGGGAATAGCCCGTTAATTGCGCGGGGCGGCCCGACAGGCTTGCAGGCAGGTATGCCTGGGGAGGGGAGGGGAGGGGGATGTTCCCGCCGAGCTGCTGCCGCCTGGAATGCGCCGACGACATCGTGTCGGCGAGGAGAGGAAGGCCTGGAGGCCTGGAGGCCTAGGCTATAGGCGAGCAGGCGTTGATGAGGAAAAGAAAGCGCCGCGCCATGGTTCTGCTGTGCGCGTGTGGACCGTAAATATGTCCATGTGAAAAAGTCTTAGCTATCTACCAATATTTTTAATTTATATATATATATTTTTTTTTTTCAAGGGGGGAGATCTAGTTCTACAATAACCTGCCAGCCCCTTTCACCTTCGTCATCTCTCTCACTCTCTCTCGCGGGCGGAAATGCATGTCACTTCATTCATCAAAAATAAATGACCTACCCACTTCATCCCTTTGTGTCCAGCCCCCTCTCTGTCTCTCTCTTTCCCCTCTTTCCCTCTCGCTCTCGCGCCCGGTATGACCATCGCGCTAAAAAGCTGATGCATGCCAGGCTTAGCCAGACCTGACCAATCCACTTGCCAGAGTGTCCCCGCCCCGAACTGAGCGCCGAGCTGTGTGAAGGACGCTTAGTTTTTCCCTGGCCATGCACGTGTGAGTGCATTTTCACCCCAACCCCACCCGACTAATGCAGAAGAAACGAAATCTGCTTTATTTTTGTATTTTTCTTTTGCTTCAGGAGTGGCGTATGCAATTATAAAGCGAGGTGATGGGTCATCGGGTCCTATTAGCGGCGAGAGCGAGGGGTTGCTCACCAACCCTGATGGGTGTACACCGACTTAAAATCAAAGTTGACTCTGTGAGTTTTTCTGAATTTTCCTGTCTTTTTTTGACTTTGTTGACTTTTTTTTTGACTTTTTAGCCCGCCCTTCTGCTTTGAAAAAGCTTCAGAGCGGGCTTATGCAATCGATCTGGTGTCTGTCTGTTTGTCTGTCTGTCTGTCTGTCTGTCTGTCTGTCTGTTCCACTCGAAGGAGTTGAGCTAGAGAGTTGAAATTTTTAGGGTATCTTACGGGTCACTCCTGGACACCGAAACGCCTGGTGCAAATCCTGCCAACCCTCATTAAGGCACTGAAAAAAATTATTAAAGTTTTCAGGAATAAAAAAAAATAAAATTTTCCAACTTTTTTCCAACCCCGTCGACCCGTACCTCTCCGGAAGCGTCTTTTCGCGTCTAGTTCAATGGTGCACACCGTTTTACGAAAAAATGGACCCAACTCGCGACTACTCTGTAAAAAGCACCCGAAATTGGTCCAGTGTTCAACTTTTCTCAACCCCATCGAGCTGCACCTCCCCGGAAGCGTCTTTTCGCGTCCAGTTCAATGGCGCCCACCGTTTTTCCATAAAAAGGACCCAACTCGCGACTACACTGTAAAAAGCACCCGAAATTGACCCACTTTTCAAGTTTTACGAACCCCATCGACCCGCACCTCTCTAGAACCGTCTTTTCAAGCGCAATTCATTGGAGCCAACCGTTTTTCAATTTCCAGTGTTGCCAATCGTCAAAACTCAAACATTTCGAAGATTTCCGACATTTTCGACATTTCTCGATATTTTCCGATATTTTTCGATATTTTCGACATTTTTCGTTGTTTTTCGATATCTTTTGATATTGTTCGACATTTGCGATATTTTTCGATATTTTTCGACATTTTCGATAATTTTCGATATTTTCGATAATTTTCGATATTTTTCGATAATTTTCGATAATTTTCGAAATTTTTTTGACATTTTTGATAAATTTCGATGTTTTTCGATATTTTTCGACATTGTTGACATATTCCGACATATTTCGATATTTGTAAACATTTTTGACAATTTTTGATATTCTTCGACATTTTTCGACATTATCCCTCATTTTTCGATGTTTTTCGACGTTTTTCGACATTTTCCATATTTTTCGATATATCTCAACATTTTAAAGATATTTCGAGATTTTTCGACATTTTTGACGTATTTCTACATATTTCGACAATTTTCGACATATTTCGACAATTTATGAAATTTTCGACACCCCTCGACGCCTATACCGTTAAAATCGTTTCGACGAACGTAATTCAGAGTTGCCAACTGCCGCCAAATAAAGTCCGAGTTTGACCGTTCCATCTGAGGCCGAACTCACGTAATTCGACATTTTTCGAGATTTCCGACTCCCCTTTTTTGCCGAATAACTGACCGTTTAGTCACTTTTAGCACGTTTTCAAAGCAGAAGGGAGGGCTGTAGTTCCGGTGGTTCACCGTTACAAACTGCCTCTATCCGAAGAGAATGCCTTTACGGGCCGCAGGCCCGATCATTTACAAGCTAAGAGGACGTTCTGTGTGACTTAGGGGTCGGGCCGAAGGCCCGACCGAACGCCGCCGGCAGGCCAAGCAGGCACGCCCCCTGCCGAACGGAGTTGCCAGCGTAGCAAAGCGGAGCTGGCAACGACGTTTGGCGGAAGGGCGGGCCTGCTTGTTTATGACTTTTGTTGACTCGGCAAAATCGAGAGCAAATGAAAGAAAAGCTGAAAACAAATCAAAGAAGTCAGAAATAATGAGAAAGTCATCAACATTTATCAAAAAAGTTCAAGAAATTTTCATCAATCTCTTGGTCAAAAGAAATAGTCAAAAAATCATTGTACAATGAGTGACCCCCCCCCCCCCCCCCTCCCCTCCTCCTCCTAGAAAGGCAATTTCCAAATAATACTGATTAGTACTTTCAAGTATTCTGATGAAAATATTTTTGTGCCAACATAATACGATTTTGGCAATGCTTCAAAAATTTGACTTTCTCTATAGTCCAAAAACGGAGGGGTTAACTGAGCTACCCACCCAATGATTATACCTCCCGAGTACCTTCAATATAAAATCCCTCTACCTCTCGCTCTGCGCACTTTTCAATCATTTTATTTCACGCATGTCGATCGTGTCGCAGTCCGCGCACGGACGCACAAGTGAGGAGGGGGGGGGGGGGGTCGACTCGGCTCCTGCTCGACCCGACTCCACTCTCTGCATCCACTCACTCTCGTCACATAATGCCCTGCTGCTGCCTCCCCTGGCAGGACTTTTTGAGATAAAACGATACTGCGAGCAACCCGCCCCTTGCGCCGGCTCCGACCAGCCCCGTCTCTCTCTCTCTCTCTCTCTCTCTCTCTCTCTCTCTCTCTCTCTCTCTCTCTCTCTCTCTCTCTCTCTCTCTCCCCGTCCCTCTCTCACCCCCTCGTGCCCCCAGCGCAGTAGGGTCACAGGTGGCGGTTGCTGGTCGGGCCCGAGGCCCGAGCCCGAGGCCGCGCTGACCGTCCCCACCTCCAGCCACGCATCCGTCAGGGATCGCACTCACTCCTGGGAGCGGGAGGGGGGGGGGGGGGGGGGTTGGAGCCCTTCTGCAGGCTGATTCCGAAGATCGTTCTCGTGCCTCCGTCCTTGTCGCACTCATGGGGCCCTGCCATCCCCAACATAGGGCACCGCCATAGGTGCGACAAGGACGGAGGTACGAGAGCGATCTTCGGAATTAGACGACTGGTCTAGCTCCTCCTAGCGCTGTTTGGGGGCCGCAGCCGCAGCCCGCCCAGACCGGGGGCACGCTGAGAGCGGGGGAGGCGGGAGCGCAGCGGCGGGGGGAGCGTGGAGGGGGCTATAGCTACCGCGGGCAGGGGCGGACGACGCGACTAAACGCTCTCTTTTCCTTGCTGCTTTCGCTTTGAGGCTTTCCCCGAAATTACGCTGCTGCTCCTGCAGCAGGCTGGCGAACAGATGGTTTTGTGTGCGAGAGGGAGCGAGAGAGAGAGACAGAAGGGGCCGGTAACGTGTAGAGTACGTGTGTGTGCGCCTGGAGGGGTGGGGGGGGGGTGGGGGGTTGTGGAGGGAATACGTCCAAGCAGTGAGACAAAGGCCTACACTGTTGTTTGATAAGGGTCGCCCCTACTCCCGGGCTCCCGCCACGACCCGCCACGCCCCCGGTCCCCAAATCCCAGCGCATTAGGACCGCTAACGGATCTGATCCGGGGCGGGGCGGGGCGGGGCGGGGCTGCAGGCAGGCCTGCCCCTCAGTGCCCGGTCGCGGGACGGTCTGCCAGTGCTCAGGACGCAGGGGAGAGGCAGTCGCAGGCCAGGCTGGTCACGCGTGGTTCGTGGTCGAAAAACACTGGAGCTGAGTAAGTGGCAACCGCCCGGACTGGGCCCGACCGTGGCGCCTGATCGCTAATAAGCCTCGGCCGTCACCCCCATCTAGGCGGTCACCCTAACGGTCACCCTGGTTACCCCTCCCGGGGGGGTGTGGGTGTTCGCGGTCCACGCGACGCCACGGCGTTCATCGCCTGCATGAGAAGTGCCCAACACGCCCCACGCAAGGAACAAGCTCCGCATCCGTCTGGGGTTATCCGTTAACGCTTAGCCTGATAATTGTCCCCCTCCCTGTACCTTCGCCACACATGACCCCCCCCCCCCCCACCCAGCCTGCAGCCATCCGTTCGCCACAAGTGCGTGGCGGTGCGGTACTTGCTTGCGGCCTGTCCTCCCCCCACCCCTCCACCTCCCCCCTCGCGCCGCTCGCTATGACCCGGCCTAAAGCACCACCGCCCCGCCGCTCCCTACCCCGCCCCGAACCGCCCCGCCCCACCGCACCCCACCCTACCCCGACTGGGACCCAGACCCAGGACCCCGCTGACCATAAAGCGTCGCCGATGTTTACTCCAAAGGCGATATACTTTCCCTTTCCTTAACCGCCGGGCGCTCCGCGCGCCTCCTCCACCTTTCCCTCTTTCTTTTATTTTTCTTACTTTTTTTTATATATATACCGTCTCTACAACCCCCAGCCGCTTACGCCCCCCCCCCCCCACGCCCTCGAGTTTGTTTTGCTGACCTTGTTGCGGCGAATCCAGGACGTTATTACAAAATCCTTTTCCAAGGAATAAGATTTTATTTTCACCCCGACGCACGTGACTCCTTTCACTTCTTGTTCATAATAGCATCACATGTTTTGTCACAGTGTTTTAGTTCTAATTGCTCGGAACGGTTAAAATAAAACACATTTTTAAGCGGTACCAGACATTTTACTAAAAGTCATCGAAACTATTTTTTTAAAATTATTGTCTAATGTAGTTGTCTTTGTGGTTTTTCCTCTTGTGCCCCGCGGAAGAGTCCGCCTTGAAACCTTCCGCAGCTCTGCCCATGTTGAGGCTCGAGGCTACCGTCCCCGCCCCCCACCCCCTCCGCCTCTTTTCCCGCCGCCTCTTCGGAAATCGTCTCCGCGCTGCCCGAGTATCCCCCACCCACCCCGCTCTCCACCCCTCTGTCATTAATATTCGTCCATCTTAGTTGCTTCACTTTGTAAGCGAAACAGTTTAAAATGTTGATTGCTTTGGTTCGGCGCGGTGCGGCGGGGGCGGGCGCCTCTAAAGGGCCGGGGCGGCGGCAAGGGGTCCGTGGCGGCGGAGAGGGAGGGAGGGTGGAGTAATGCAAAACTAGTCAGGTGGAAAGTGATTACCGTGCCTTTTCCCTTCGGGGTCACCCAGCCTGCCCTGCCCCACCCCGCCCCACCCCGTACCCTCCAGGTAAGGCGCCTTGACGCCTGCTCGCCTCTCTCGCGCTCAGATTCCGATGCCCAGCCGAGCACACGCGGGCTCCGCTGGCTGTCGAAGCACCAGAATATGACGCAAATCGCATTTGCAGGCGGACGGGTGGCCGGCCCGGCCCGGCTCCCTCCAGTGCTATCTCCTCTCCTCTCTCCTCCTCTCCTCTCCTCTCCTCTCCTCTCCTCTCTCCTCCTCTCCTCTCCTCCTCCTCTCCTCTCCTCCTCCTCTCCTCTCCTCTCCTCCCCTTTCCTCCTCTCCTCCCCTCCCCTCCCCTCCGCCTCGCCTCGCCCGCTCACTAGGGGTGTAGTGTTCGTCCCGCGGGACACGGCCTTGCTCGCCTCACAGGTCGCCCCACGTACTACAGGGCAGCCGATAGAAAAGAAATGGGAGTACACCTCCGGAAAATCCATGGCCGAATACGTTGCTGAAGATCGAATTACGCAAACCATTCCGCTTCCTGCGGCTGCTGCCGTCATCGACCTTATCATCGGAAGTAAAATGATAAAGAAGAAGAAGAAAAGGGGGACGTCTCCGAAGAATAAATGCCACGAATTTTCGCTTTACTGTGAACGTTTCTATTATTACACGAAATTTTATCATGTAAGGATTCGCCCGTCGCAAGATACTGGAGCGCTTTGGAAGCCAGGGGCGGCTGGGACGTCGCCGACGGGGATGGTAGTGGAATGGTTGGGAAGGGAAGGGAGGCTGATGCAAAAAAAGGGTGTAGGGTAGAGGCCTGCCGGGGTGGGGCTGCCGTACGGGGTAGTAGGGGTAGGAGGGAAGGGGACGCTGCTGCTCGTCTTTGAATATCGGTCGACCTCAAGGCACAAGCAAAGCCAAGTGAGGGCGACCCTTCCCCAGCCTCTCTCTCTCCCTTTCTCCCCCCCCTCTCTCTCTCTCTCTCTGTCTCTGTCTCTCTCCCTCTCCCTCCTCCTTACCTTCTCCTCTCGCAAGTGGCCCTCCCATTCATATGGCTGCTGGCTGTAAATTAGCGCTGCTGGCGGCGAGACGAACAAGCAGTTTCATCGCTGAGAAATTAACGTTTCGACAAAGGATCAGAGCGGACGAGAAAATGCACAGGAAAGGAAGGTTTCGTCCTTGTAAAATAAAAAACAATGCTTAGAAAAATCCTGAAAGCATAATCATGTTCCTGCAGGACGAACACACGCGATATCAGCGTCTTCTTATAGGTGGTACGACACTCGTACGAAACAACGTACGCCCTAAAACAAAATGAGTATAAAATCAGAACAAAGATCAAGGAACAATCAGAAAATTTTTTTTTTTGCAAAATATCAGCAAATATCAAGGAAAATTACGAAAAAACATAAAAATCAGAAAAATCGGTGTACGCTTGAATTTGTAGCGAAGGACCCCTCGGGTAGCGCCGTGCTGACGCTTCTACCCGTCCCGTCCCGCCCCGTCGGGGGACATGCTCGACACGGGGAGACCGCGGGTGCCGGCCCGGCCCGGCCGGGGGGAGCGGGGTTCTCTCTTTGACCTCTTCTTTTCGTCGTTAGATGAACAAACTTTAGAGCCCCCGCCGGGCCGGGCGAGGCGGAGCGGGGCGGAGCCAGCTGAGTGCAGAGTCGTGGGGAGGCAGTGGGGGTTGGGGTGGTTGCGGGGGCGGGGGAGGGCCCAGCCCACGTGAGTGGTTGCTGTTGGTTATTGCCGCCGCGCGCTCCCTCTCAAAGTACAAAGAGCTCAACAATTTGTGACCTCGGCCCGGCCAAGGTGTGCGCGGCGGCGGAGCGGAGGAGAAGACTGCCGCCTATGGCGCAGCAGTGCAGGCGCAGCGCACGCGGCGCCCACGAGGCTATGGTGCAGCCGCGCTGCAGAGAGAGAGAGAGAGAGCGAGAGAGAGAGAGAGTGAGAGAGAGTGTTAGAGTTTGTTAGTTTGGTGTAAAATGGGATTTACTGAGTAATAATAATTTACAAATGTGGTCACAAAGGGGAAAATTGTTAATTTTGTACATCGAGATCCATGCATTTTTCGATGTGCGTGACCTAAAAAAAAAGGGTGGCGTAATTAGAAAGATAATTTAGAGAGTTAAGTAAAAGAAAGGAGAGTTTGTTCTCATAAGTTGTGAAAATGTCTGGAGGGTAGCGCCTGCTGGTTAGGCCACCGATTGCAGCGATGCCGGGCGGGTCGGCCTGCTCTCAGGCTGGCGGGGGCCCGGCCTGGCCCGGCCCAGGCGCAGCTGATCAGCGGTGGTGGTGGTGAGGCGGGGCTTGCAGGGTCGTCGTCGCTCTGCGAGGTTGAGAGGGGGAATCACGCTTACAAAAAGTGCTCAATGATTTTTGCCGTTTTTTTTTATTTTTTTATTTTTTTTTTATTTATTAAAGAAATTTTGTTTTGGTAAATTTTGATCTTTTTGCGCCTATTCTAACATAACTACAGAAAAATTGTGCATAGCTCTGTAAGAAATTTGTACGTAAGTTATGCATGCGCATAGATCTACGAAGCTATGTACAAAATAGTACATAATAATTTAGAGTGTGCCTTTTTCAATTTTTTATTTCAGTTTTCTTTTTTGTTTAATTTGTTCTTGATTTTGCGGATTTGTCTGCATCTTTCTTTATTTTTTTAAATGATTTTTTAGGGGGGGGGCGTAAAATGATTTTTCGGAATGACTTTTCGGAGCACCGCGTCTGGTTTTTAGAGAGAGAGAGAGAGAGAGAGAGAGAGAGAGAGAGAGAGAGAGAGAGAGAGAGAGAGAGAGAGATTGCGGCCGTGATACCCGCGGGCGAAATTGTCAAACCGGTCCCCATCGTCCTCTTTGAAAGAACTCAGCTGCAATTTTGCAAATTATCACACCCTGCGGTGCATGACACCGAAACCCCCACCCTACTAGTCGCGCGTTTGACGTTTTGCTGTTTTATTTTTCTTTCACTTTTTATTTTCGCGTCCAATAAAATAATAATTCTGGATTTTTCCCTTTTTGTGCGAGTGCATCCATCCTCCGCCTTTTTAATTGAAAGTGCGCGGCCCTTTGGGCCTCAAAGCGGACGACAAAGAGAACCTCGGTCCGTTTGAAGTACACTGCAAACGCTGTGTGTGGACGTGGAGTGGACTATGAGACAGGACTTCTTTAACTGTAATCGTTTAAAAAAGAATTCATGCTGAGAACTTCGCAGAAGATATTCGCATTTGCCCAAGCTAGCAGCCGCTAGCAGCTCGCTACTGAGCCGTTTTTAACTAAGTTCTGACGTCATAAGGGTCCTGGAGTACAGAAATAAATTTAGTGTTCGGCTCGGTTCGGCCTATCGTACCGCAGGCCTCTGCTTCACCCCACTCCCCCAAATTTCCTGACGATATAAATTTAGCGTAAAACTTTTGAGAGTCCTAACTCAACTCCAGCAGAACGCGCTGCAACTACTCTGTGAGAAGAATTCCATGACAAGACGATGTTTTATCTTGAGCATAAATGACGTTTAATTTTACGAAGCCGGATTTTTTTTTAAATTTTTATTTTTTGCAAGAGTAGACCAGCAGCATCAGACGGCGAGGAGTGCGAGGAGCAGTGTACGTGACCGTGGCGACAACAGGGTGTTGGCATGTTTGGGCCCCTTGGCTTGCTGGAACGCACCCCTTCCTGAAGAAAATGGAGAGGGTGGGGCTGGAGAGAGAGAGAGAGAGAGAGAGAGAGAGCGAGAGAGAGAGGTGGTGGCGGTGGTGTTAAGCTCTAGGACAGGCAGGGTGCTGCTTCACAACTCTTGGGATGAAGCCACAGCATAAAGTTGAGCACAAGATTTACTGCTCACAGTTCAGCAATTAACTGCCGTGGGCCCAGCCGGGCCGGCGCGGCGCGGCGGGTCTATAGGCCTGACGCTCACCTGAGCAGACCTCACCCCTCCCCTCCCCTCCCCTCCCCTCCCCTCCCCTCCCCTCCCCTCCGCCGACCTCACTCCTCACCCCGACCTGTCCCTCCGGCCCGCTGTGCACCAGGATAAATAATCCCTCCCGTTACCCTGAGACCTAGTAGTGGGAAAGGTTGGTTTTTCTTCGGCGTGACTGTTTGCGCCATGTGCTCTATGATGATGTGCAGGCAGAATGATCGAGGGGCTCACCACTCCCTCTGTACAGTTTTACGTGTAATCCCTGTCCACCGTGTCCCTGTGTAATCCGTGTACTGACTTTACCAAATTTTTAAGAGTTATCACATAATTCCACCTAATTTTTCTTATTTTATGGTTTTGCCCCCAGATATAAATGAATAATCCCACAAAATTAATGTGTAATCTCTGTATTTACGTGATCTTGTGAACATCCTAAATCGAAGTGGTGGCCCCCTCGAGGATAATGATGTCCTTCGGCGGCGTTAATGTTAGCAATGTGCTCGAGACAGTTGCCTTTCGTGCAGAGCTGTAATTCTAGGCGCGATATCCCCAGTTTGCTCCCTGTGAGTGTGTGTGTGTGTGTGTATGTGAGTATGTGTGCGCGTGAGTGTGGAGGGGGTTGTAGCCCCTGCGAGGCAGGCTGCCCCGCCGCGCTCCGACGGCTCGTGATTGCCTACCTCCCAGGCGGACGGCCCGGCTAGAGGAGGGTAATGGCTGCTGGCTTTTTCTGCCCACCTCGCCTCTCCCCTGCCGCTTGCGTGAGTGTATGTGCGCACGGTAGGGGTCGGGCGGGAGAGAGAGAGAGAGAATCCCACGGCAAAGGGAGGAGAAGGAAGTGGGAGGGAGATAGAAAGAGGAATGTCATTGGCTGGACGAGGGTAGTCGAGTAGGGCTGGGCAGGGCACTCGTTAGCCTGAACCTCTCTTGTCCCGGCGGCGGAGGCACGGTACCGCCCCGTGGCGGGACCGCATCCATATGTCTACGTCATAGTCCCCTCTGTCTCGCTCCTCTCCGTCTCCTCTCTCTATCTCTCCCTCCCTCCCTCTGATTAGGTGGTTTGCTCCGCGCTGAATGCACATGCTCTGCGGCGGCGCGCAAGGAGTAACTTCTAACTGTCGCGAGTTGAGCGCATGTTCCGACCTCACATTGTGACGTGACGGTTAGCTGGAATCGTCTAGGACTCGTAGTGTTAGAAGAGAGGTGACAAAGAGAAGTTAGTTTTAGTAGAGATGGTACGACATCGTTTATTAAAAATTGTCCTTTTTCCATGGAATCTTTATTGGAATATTTTTTAAAAATTTTGGTAATAATTTGATTCGCGTGGGTTGAGCAGTCCCGCGCCACCTGAGGAATGCGGTGGGCGTTGTGTTTTCCATACGCCGGCGGCCGCACGGGGTGGGGGCCGGAGCAGTGTCTCCAGCGCGCCACGCCGCGCCACGCCGCGCCACGCCGCTCCTCCTAACTCTCAATACCAAGATGCATTTATCATCTGCACATTCCCCCGTCTCCAACCCTCCTCCACCCCCTCCTCCTTCACCTACCGCCCACTACCCCCATCTCTCTCTACCGCGCGGGAGTTCCTCCTACCCCCTCTCGCACTTTCTCTCTCTCTCTCTCTCTAGCCCGTGGCCTAGACGGCTTGCTGTGAAGGATTTATTACCAGCTAATTATTTCGCAGCCCTCAGTGCCCCCCTCACCCCCCTCTCTACCATGGCGGGGGACACGCTCGTTCCGCCGCATTGTCGATGCATGTGACGAGACTCTGTACTTCTGTGTTTCCATGCTATTCCCATTGATTTCAGGGAGAACTTTTTATTTTATTTTTCCCCACACCGTTCAATTCGTCACGCTCTGAGTGCCGTGGGCAGTTGCTTTTCAAGTGCTCTCTACATGTTTTTGAGAGATCTAGGGAGTGCCGACGACCGAGGAGGCCACTGGACCGTACCACTGTGAAAAATACTCTTAAAGGTTACGGGAAAATTTTCCATGATAAAAGTCGTAAAATTACAATTTTAAATTGTAAATTTACAAGCACTCTATATCGACTTGGAATTGACCGACGAGCAAGAATGGGCCGTCGTAAATTTACGACATATTTTGTAAATCAAAATTACAAAAAATGTCGTAAAATTTACGAGGATATTTTTCACAGTGTACTGAGCGCGCGCTGGCACTGTACCCGCATTGTCCTTCGTCTGGGATTTCAAGTTCGCCCCCCCCCCCCCCCCTTCCCATCTTCTCCGGCCGGCCCTCCCCCTTCTACCCCCTCCCCTGCTGTCTCCGACCCCAGGCGATGCCCAACAAGACAGAGGGGGCTGCCTGGTTGGTTGGCTCCCTTCTCACTCCGAGACACAAATCGGGACCGGAGTCAACGTCGGCCCGTGTTTAGCCCCTCCCCTTCCCCCTCCCTCCTCGCACACCCTGTGGTCTGTGGCCAGTCCCCTTTCACTCCTTTTTTCGCTGCCGCGATGAACACGCGAGAGAAAAAATGTTTTGCTAGTAACAGGACAGTGATTTTTTAAAGAAGTCTATCGCAGTTTATGGACTTCGTATAGTTTGCTCTGTGATACCCGAGCTCTACTCACCGCTTTCTGTCTTAGCGTTTAACCATGGTTTAACAATTGGACATGTTGGGAATGAGCGTAAAGTTGCAGTGTTTCACGGTGTTTAGTCCCTTGGGAAAACAAATGCAATTACCCTGGCGAAGGTCCGCGCTCGCAGGACGAGGGCGGGCGGTGCTCAGTTTGGTCGTGGTTGGGGTATAGGGGGGGGGGGGGGTCGGGGTAGAGTGAGGGGGGCCTAAAAACCGTCCACCAAAAGGTTCCTCTTCGCCACAGGCGGAGAGCACAGCACGAGAGCCGCGCGCCCCGTCGCTTTAATCATCCATCGATTGTTTCAATCAACTGGCCGCGAAATATTCCAATTCAATTACCGTCGAAATCCGGTTTGGGATGAGTCGGATGCGGGGCCAGCAGGTGTGGGCCTAACCCGTGCAGAAGGCCCGGGCGCTCGTCCGTGCGAACCCAAACCGAAATTTACGCCCGCGCCGCGTCGGTCCGTGCAAATGAGGGGCCTCTGCCTTATGGCAGGTCCTCCCAGGTCCTCTCCGGTTTAGCGCTCGATCGATGCGCCCTGCCGCGCCCTGCCGCGCCCTGCCGCGCCCTGCCGCGCCCTGCCGCGCCCTGCCGGGCCCGAGGGAGCACGGACCTGGTGAAGCCCGGTCTTTGACTGTGGGCTGGAAACTGTCCTTACCGAGAGCACCTGACAGCAGCTTGTACTGCAATAACCGCTGCAGGCCCTGTGTGTCTGGCTGACACAAGCTAGTCCTTGAGTCACCGAGTCCGGGGAGGCTTCGAAAATCCTCCCAGCAGCAGGACGACCTGCTCAACACCTTGCTTGGCCCTGCTCAGCAGGACGGAGTGCCTTTGAGGGCGCCTCTCCCCGCCCCGCCCCGCCCCACCCCGCCCCACCCCGCCCCGCCCCTCGCGGCCATACGCTCGGGGAGGCGAAGGGCGGTCGGCCCCAAACATATACTGTATAACCCAGCCTCGCCCTGCCCCGCCCCTCCCCGTCCTGCTCGTCTCCCTCCCTCCCTCCCTCCCTCCCTCCCTCCCTCCCTCCCTCCCTCCCTCCCTCCCTCCCTCCCTCCCTCCCTCCCTCCCTCGCTGTGCCCTGCCCAGCCCGCGAAAGGGAATGGCTTCTGCCTGCCGGCTGACTCCCGGCATTTAGGTGAAATGCAGCAGTTGGTCCCTACCCTCGCGTCCAGGAGGCTGCTACCAGCGCCTCTCTCCTCTCTCTCTCCTTCACCCATAGCTGTGCGGGTGCAGGACTTTTTCCTCTCCCTACGTAATCGCGAAGGGAATATTTCTCACGCGGCTTATACAGCTGTTGAGACTGAAGTCACGAGGAGCCTGTACTGCAGCGGGGACGTGAGTCCAAGTTGTGCATGGACGTGGGCGCCGGGCGGCAACACTCCCCTCCCCAGGGCAGTTATCATGATAAACAGCTGATCAAAGCGTCGTCAGGCCCAGCCGGCCTCTCGCCTCCTGACCTCCTTGCTACCCCTCCCCCGCCCCCTCTCTCTCTCTTTCTCTCTCTCTCTCACTCACCCCCTCCCTCAGCCATCTCTGCCGGGCATTACCCCTCCTGCAGTGGAATTGAATCGTCATTTCGGGAAGGCTCGACCGGGCCAGACTTGGGTGGGCAAAACGTTGAAAGGACTGAATTTTCTGCTGCTGACTGCATTTAAAAAAAATTAAAAAAAGTCGTTTCCTGGGCGGTTTGTTTCCTTCATGAAAGATTGGTGAGAACCGGGGGAGAGAACTGTCCAACGCCTATAATAGTTTTCAAGCAATGATTTTTTAAATATTTTTTAATGTTTCTGAACTCTGAAAACTACTCGAAGCTGACTTGCCCCATAGAGTTTGTTTCCTTACCGTGTACATTCCCCTTCCCCGCCTGACGAAATGGAATGGCCTGCGTCGCTCCAGTTGACGAGGGTGCTGACTACATTATCAAGCTGTGATATTTATGAGATATATGGTTGTCGGCACAATGGTGTCCACGGGCGGCAGCCCGCCGCGATGCAAAACCCGCTCCATACACGGCCGCCCTCGGTAATGAGCTGCTTGCATTGGGGCCGACTCACTTCAAAGAACGTGAAGGGAGAAAAAAATAATATCCAAGAGTGAAAAATTTGAAAGTAACGATGATTAATGTTCGCACGGAAACCCTCCGCTTGCCGCGTGTCGAGTCACAAAGTAATCGCTGCAGACACTTTTTAGGATCTGCTTCTTTTCCTGGCGAAGGGCGACTCTCGCAGGTGGACTTGAACCCTGAGACTGTCGGGGGCCGTGGGCGGCTGCGCGCTGCGGGCCGCCACCGGCTCGCCCCGGGGGGGCACGTCGCACAGGCCGCGGAGGGCCTTGGCGATGGGGGTCTCCTCCGAGACGGTGACCTCCGACATGACGGAGCAGGTGGGCCGGTCCTCGCCGTCAAGGACCTGGCAGTCGCGCGGAGATCTACATATATATATCCACCGGGAACCCAAGTGCGTGGCTGTCGCACTCTTGTTACACTGGTAAAGTTCTGCGAAGTATTCTCACTCCTCGTAATCTGCAAAGTATTTGCTTTGTAACTTACAAAGGAAAAAGAATACTTCGTATAGGCTACAAAGCTCATTGCTTTCGCAGACTGCAATGAAATTCTTTGCAGCTTACAAAGTTTCCGTTTTCTTTGTAAGTTACGAAGCAAATGCTTTGCAGTTTACGAAGAGTGAAAATTCTCTGTAGCCCTGCAAAGCCAATACTTCGCAGAACTTTTAACAGTGTAGTTGTGTGAATTTCCATTGTGTGAAATTCCTTGGATAATTCTCTCTTGGACGTGGCCTAGCGTGAGTGGGGTATGCACACTTTTGTGTTTCCACCCTGAGCTACCATCATGCGCGTCTGGGCTGGGCCTGCCGTCTGATTCCGAACCTCGCTCTCGCGCCTCCGTCCTTGTCGCACTCATGGGTCCCTGCCGCCCCCAACATGGGGCACCGCCATAGGTGTGACAAGGAAGACCCCTCACCTCCAGGCGGTACACGAACGACCGGCTGCTGGGCCTGGCGCCCAGGAGCTGCACGCAGCCCTGCAGGCTCGCTTCTCCCGGCCGCCTGCGACGAGGTTGCGAAACGAAAAAGTGATCTAGGTGAAACCCGAGGGGGGAAACAAACTCTGAAATTTTTGTACTCCTCGTAATTTAGGAACATTCAGAAAAATTCAGGAAATTTTGATGAAAATTCCGAAAACATTCCTTAAGTTTAGGTAAAATTTCAAACGAAAATTCACAAAAATTCGATAAAAACTCACGAAAATTCACAAAAATTCACGAAAAGCCTCAAAAATATACAAAATTTGGACAGCAAAATTCAGAGTTGTTTTCCCCTCGGCGAAAACGGTGACGGCAGTGGGACACCACACTAGAAGGCCTCTTCTAGGAGGCGAGGGCGAGGACCCACCTGCGGAGGTGCAGGGCGAACAGGCGGCCGCGCGTCCTCAGCAGGCGGGTGACGGCCACGCCGCGGGCCAGGCCCTGCGTGCGAGCGAGAGGATGTTCTTTCTACTTGACTTGGCGTCGGGCTCCCGGACCATTCTGAGGATCACCCTCCTTGTCGCACGCTCGAGGCCCTGCCGACTTATTCCGACGAGCGCTCTCCCCTCTCTCTCTCTCTCTCTCTCTCTCTCTCTCTCTCTCTCTCTCTCTCTCTCTCTCTCTCTCATGGTGCGTGCCGTACAGGTGCGAGACAGGGCGAGGAGAGAGTGTTCGTCGGAATGAGACGGCTGCGCCGTTTCCCGCCTGGTGCGACAAGCATTGGGGAAGTAGCCCAGGAACATTAGGATTTAACCCGGACAAAATTCGCAACAGTGGGGAACTTTCAGGGCTTGTAGTAGGTGGTCTTGGGAGTACTCCCACCGAGTTCCCCTAAAATCGGTCCACCCGTTCACCCGTGAGGGCCGTTCAAAGTCCGCCATTTTGGATTTTTACGCTGAAACGGTTTTTCGCCTATATCTTCTAAACTATTTGTGGCATCGAAGTGAGCTAGTGCTCATATTGTTTCTTACACTCTGTTCTACAAGAATGATTAAATGCATTTTCCTCTAAAATCTGTCGTACACTGCTAAAAAAATACAAATGCTGGAAGTTTTGAATTTTTTAAAACTCATAATTTTCTTTTCGGTCGATTTGCGGGAAAATGACTGCTCCAATCGAAAAATTATGTTTTCTTAATGTTGAAGAGCGTTTCCTGGGGATTTTAAATCACATAAGGAAGTCTTTGTTACGTTCACCGGTCGCCGCCAGCGAGGCGCGAACGCTCGACCGCGCAGCCTTGGACTGCCTCCCCGACGACGGCTAGCGGCTGGCGGCTCTGAGATATTTCTCAGAATATATCCTAAAATAACAGAGATACAGAGGTCATCGGAAGCGCAAATTGAACCTCGCACTAAAATAGATCAGACTACGTCGACTTTTAAGGATATTTTTCACTCTTCATGAGGAATAGTACGCCGGGCGCTTTTGACGCGTGGGGTGCGGTCAGGCTCGTTGGGAAAATTGGTGTTTTGAGAGATACAGTGTGGTTTATGAGTATTTTGAATCCTTACAGAATCAGCAACACCGGGGAACTTTTACAGCTTGTTGTAGACAGTTTTGGGAGTCTCCCCACCAAGTTCCCCTAAAATTGGACTGATCCTTCACCCGTGACGGGTATTCATAATTCATAGTTTTTGTTCCTTTTGGAGTAAAAAGGATTTTGGCTCTAACTTCTTATCTATACATGCTATTGGGGCGTTCGAGTGCCCCCTTTGCTTTACTATAAGCGCGCAACATAATTGATTATCAGTGCTCTTTACGAAAAACAATTCGTTCGCTTTAAAAAATCAAAACTGTCAAAAATATAATTTTTTAAAAAACCTCAAATATTGGCTTCCACTCATTTGACAAAAACTGACTAATCTAATCGAAAATTTGTATCAAACAAATGTTGTAGAGTGATTCGTAACGATTCAGAATCACATACTGAAGGCTTAGTTTGCTTTAAACCGTCGCTGCCAGTGGGACGCGAACGCGCGTACACGCGACCACCAACTGTCTTCCTGCAAGCTACTTGAGGCCGCCCGGGCAGGGGTTTCTTCGAATATCTCCGGAACTATGTGAGATAGAAAAGTGATCGAAAGTGCAGTTTACTCCTCGTCGTATTGGGAATGTAAGCAACTTAATCATGCCCTCTGTCGTATCGAACCCAACTCCACACACTTCCTAACAACGGCATTGTAAAAAAATATTAATTCCCGGAGAGATTGTTTTTCTGCCGTAATTTTGGGTTTATTTGTGCTGAAAACGATTTCATGTGATCAAATCATTTTGCGCGACAATTACTTTAAAAATTGTCATGACCTATGTTTAGTAAAAATGAAGAATACGCCGTCGAAACGTAAAAATAGTCAAAAATAAGAGGGCTAAAATAATTAAATTCATTGTTGGCTAGTGTGTGGAGTTGGGTTCGGGACGACAGAGGCTATGATTGAGTTGCTTACATTCCCAATACGACGAGGAATAAACTGCACTTCCGATCACTTTTCTATCTCACATAGTTCCGGAGATATTCGAAGAAACCCCTGCCCGGGCGGCCTCAAGTAGCTTGCAGGAAGACAGTTGGTGGTCGCGTGTACGCGCGTTCGCGTCCCACTGGCAGCGACGGTTTAAAGCAAACTAAGCCTTCAGTATGTGATTCTGAATCGTTACGAATCACTCTACAACATTTGTTTGATACAAATTTTCGATTAGATTAGTCAGTTTTTGTCAAATGAGTGGAAGCCAATATTTGAGGTTTTTTAAAAAATTATATTTTTGACAGTTTTGATTTTTTAAAGCGAACGAATTGTTTTTCGTAAAGAGCACTGATAATCAATTATGTTGCGCGCTTATAGTAAAGCAAAGGGGGCACTCGAACGCCCCAATAGCATGTATAGATAAGAAGTTAGAGCCAAAATCCTTTTTACTCCAAAAGGAACAAAAACTATGAATTATGAATACCCGTCACGGGTGAAGGATCAGTCCAATTTTAGGGGAACTTGGTGGGGAGACTCCCAAAACTGTCTACAACAAGCTGTAAAAGTTCCCCGGTGTTGCTGATTCTGTAAGGATTCAAAATACTCATAAACCACACTGTATCTCTCAAAACACCAATTTTCCCAACGAGCCTGACCGCACCCCACGCGTCAAAAGCGCCCGGCGTACTATTCCTCATGAAGAGTGAAAAATATCCTTAAAAGTCGACGTAGTCTGATCTATTTTAGTGCGAGGTTCAATTTGCGCTTCCGATGACCTCTGTATCTCTGTTATTTTAGGATATATTCTGAGAAATATCTCAGAGCCGCCAGCCGCTAGCCGTCGTCGGGGAGGCAGTCCAAGGCTGCGCGGTCGAGCGTTCGCGCCTCGCTGGCGGCGACCGGTGAACGTAACAAAGACTTCCTTATGTGATTTAAAATCCCCAGGAAACGCTCTTCAACATTAAGAAAACATAATTTTTCGATTGGAGCAGTCATTTTCCCGCAAATCGACCGAAAAGAAAATTATGAGTTTTAAAAAATTCAAAACTTCCAGCATTTGTATTTTTTTAGCAGTGTACGACAGATTTTAGAGGAAAATGCATTTAATCATTCTTGTAGAACAGAGTGTAAGAAACAATATGAGCACTAGCTCACTTCGATGCCACAAATAGTTTAGAAGATATAGGCGAAAAACCGTTTCAGCGTAAAAATCCAAAATGGCGGACTTTGAACGGCCCTCACGGGTGAACGGGTGGACCGATTTTAGGGGAACTCGGTGGGAGTACTCCCAAGACCACCTACTACAAGCCCTGAAAGTTCCCCACTGTTGCGAATTTTGTCCGGGTCAGGGCCTTATTTTGTCTAATGTTCCTGGGCTAAAGGGCACGATAGTGCGACTGTGCCCAGCGTCCTCCTGACCTTGGTGGGCGAGCGCACGGGCACGTCCAGGGTGTGGCGGCCGCCGACGAGCGCCCCGCCGTGCGCCAGCCACCAGTGCGACCAGAGAGCCGGGCCGCGCCACGCGCACCGCGGGTACGTGCACCTGCGGAGCGGAAGGGATTTTGCGCTCTCTCAGACGCGGAGACTAACACGGAATCCGAGGAGAAAGATAAAGAAAAATCCGAAAAATCGAGAACAAATGAACAAAAAACTGAAAAATCAAAACGAAAAAGAAAGAGGGGGGCGAAAATCAAAATTTATTAAAAAAAAGGTACAGAATTTTCCCTTCACAAGTCAAAAGAAAATTGAGAAAAACAAATCTAAAGTTGTTTTTTTTTTAAATATTATTGTACACATTTTATATTGGTGATCCCTCATTTGTTTTGTTTTTGTGCGTGGTAATTATGGTAATTTTGCATGACGTTATTTAGGCTCGACATCTCATCATCACAATTATTAACGGCCCCATCAAGAGTCCAAAATGCATGTATCTTATTTAAAAGCGGTGGTGCTGCTCACGCTCGCTCGGTGGTGGCGTCCCTGGCGGGGCTGGCGGGGCTGGCGGGGCTGGCGGGGCTCGCGCCGCGGGGCGAGGGTGCGCGCGGGGAGGGCGAGGGGGAACGGGCCGCCGGGGGCGAGGCGCCGCCGCGGGCGTCGCTGTCGGCGCCGCTCCTGCCGCCCCGGCTAGACGACCTGTGCGGGGAAAAAAAAAAAAACTGTGTCAGTAAGTCTTGTTGTGAGTTGTTGGTTTAAAGAGCGTAGCGGACCTTGTACTGCGTATTGTTTTTTTGTTGTTTAATTTTACTGTACAGGCCTAATGACCTAGAAACCTGAAGAGAGAAAGAAACACGCACACCTTAAGTTAAGGCATGAGTTGGCGGCGTAACCTGTTGGCGTGCTCACCTGCTGACTCTGCCGCTGCTTCGAGATCGACTCCTGGAGCGACTCCTGGAATGGCTCCTGGAGCGGGACCTTCTCCGGCTCCTCCTGGAGGCTCCTGTTTGGGGTTAGGGTGCACTCAGCTTTATAGGGCGTGGCTGTCCGAGGCCTGCGCAGGTTTACTCGGCGTACCTTCGGCTACACTTTCAATGTTTTTTTCTACACCGCGGTATCTCCCCCTTCAAAAATAACAAAACTATTTAAAGATTCTACTTAAAAATGATAATTGACCCGCGTTTGTAAATGGTCTCGTAAATAAATAAAACAGGATAAATATTCCCTTCTAATGGGCCCGAAGGAGGCAGAGGATGTTGTAGACAATCTGATAAGCACGTTAGGAGAAGGGTGACACTCCCTCCAGGCTGCGTGGCCGGGCGTGGCCGGGCCGGGAAGGGCGGGATCCTGTTGTGGGGCCCTTGGCCCTCTCCTCGGCCCCGCCATCACCCCCGCCGACACCACCACCAGCTCGGAGAAGGAAATCCTCTATACGTGTGCCCCGCACTTCCTGCCCCGCCCCACCGCTCTCCGCCCCGACATCCCTCTCATCCTCCTTATACTGCCCGTTCAGATAAGAACCATGTCCGGTAAGCCCTACACCCGCCTTTTACATGCATCGAGATCGTAAAACTAAGACGTAAAAAAAGGGGTGGGGAACCGAGGAGTCCTTCACCGTAAATTGAAGCGTACACCTATTTTACTAATTTTTCTGTTTTTTCGTGATTTTCCTTGATTTTTCCTGATTTTTCTGTTGTTTTTTTTCGCTGAAGACTTTTTCCTGATTTTTCCTTGACTTTTTCCCAATTTTTTTTTCTGATGAGTTTTAACTAATATTGTTTTAAGGTATACACTGATTTTTTGAGTGCAAGACGCCTCGGGGGAAACCACGACATTATCGCGCTCTGAAGCTGAAGCCCTGAAGCATGTGAAATCGAAGGCGCTTTTCTTTTGGTTTGTGTCAGTTTGTCATGTACTTACTCCCTCTCGGCCGCGGCATGGCACCTCTCACTCACCCCGCCCAGGGCTGCTCACCTGCCTCGCGCGGTGGTTTCCGCGGCTGTGAGCGCGCGCCATTGTCGCGGGGCGCCGCCTTGTATTGTCAACGTGATGGCCGGCCATTTACCGGAGCCGCGTACGGCCGACGTTTGCTATTGCCGACATTCACGCCCCCCGTGCCCTGGTGCCCCGGTCCGCCCGGGGCCGCCGACTCCCAGCCAACTTCGTTGCGAAGAGCGCTCTCCTCGCTCTGTCTCTCTCGCCCCTATACGGCGACGCCCATGAGTCCGAGGGAGACAATGCGCTCTTCGGAATGAAGTCGGCTGACCGGACCGTCAAGCCGCGCGCCGCACGATGAAATGGCGGCACGGGAATGCGATACCGATGGCTGCGGCTTTTTTGTCTGTCTGGGGCAGCATTGGGGCGGAGCAGACGGTCAGCACTTCGGCAACGCGGGAGGAGAGGGGAGCGGGACGCAGGGGCGAGCGGTCAGTCGTGCGGGACTCCAATCAGCAGCCAATGTCCCGTGACGTGTTCAGGACGGGCGGGGCGGGGCGGGGCGGGGCGGGCGTGGAGTTACGCAGGGCGCGCCCCCGCCACGCCCGGCCACGCCCCGCCACGCCCCGCACCACCCGTCCCTCCACGCTACGCCACGCACACCCAGCGGTGGTCATCGGAATTGTGTCGGACCGGAGAGAGGATGTATCTGTTTCTTTTTCTGCTTGCCCGCGCACAATCCTAGTGGTGCCCCAACCGACCTGCACTCTGCGGGGAGGAGGTGGGTAGCCCCCCCGCCACCCCCCCCCCAAACCAACCACCCCCTGCACCCGCGCCCTTCCCACAGGAGGTACACTGCCGAAGAAGTTTAAAACCCCTAAGGTGGCTCGGCCTCGGAGACGCGTTCGCCGATACACTGGACGCTCCCAGCCGCCGCAGACATTTATTCCTGTGGTTCTCGCTATTCATAGAGATGTCCGTTCTGGGTCCACTCCTCCCCCTTTTCTGCTCTCTCTCCCTCCGCCTCTCTGCTCTCCTCACATGAGCTGCCTGGAGATAAATAATTCTCCGGGGAATATGAATGCCCCCCCTCCTCTCTCTCTCTCTCTCTCTCTCTCTCTCTCTCTCTCTCTCTCTCTCTCTCTCTCTCTCTCTCTCTCTCTCTCCCTCCCTCCCTCTCTCTCTCTCTCTCTCTCTCTCTCTCTCTCTCTCTCTCTCTCTCTCTCTCCTGCTTGCGGCTCGCCCAAGCTTTCCCCCTGCCCACACAGGATCGCCCTCCCTCCAGTATTCTTGAGCAGCCCTGACCTGTAGCCCTGCTGTCGCACTTCATTCGGATTCCTGGCCACTGCCTCATGTCTGATGTGGGGGCGTGCGTGCGTGAGAGAGCGAGAGAGAATGGGAGAGAGGGAGAGAGAGAGAGAAAGAGAGAGCACCCCTGCGTCTTGGAGAGAGCCGGGGGCGCCTTAATCCAGCGCGGTCGACTGTTGGGCAGGGGCTGGCCTGGGCTGGCCGGGGTCGCGGGAGTAGAGTAGACCCAAGGAACCTCCTCCAGCCCCACCTCCCCCCCTCACACACACGCACACACACACACACTCACATACACGCACACAGTGACAAGAAATGTCGACAGACAAGTTGATTGAGTCATTGATTTCCCCTTTGTGTCCCGGGGCGTGTAACGCCGTATTGGCTTCGTGGAAACGGATATCTGAGGTTTATATTGAATGCGGCCGTGTGCGTCGGGCCGCCCCCTCACCCCCCCCCCTCCACTCCGCTCCCCCTGTTCTGTGTTCTCTTCCGCATGTCCGAGCACCCATGGGAAAATTGTTTTTCTTACCTATAGAAAAGCCTACTTTTTACAAAACTGAGGTCGTTTTTAAAGAAAGAAAAGATTTGAAGTGCTAAGTTTACGTTTTGTAAAGTTACACTGTAAAAGTTGGATTCACTTTCCTCGCTCAAATAGAGTGACGCAAGTCTTCATCGCTTCAATGAAGCATAATTAACGAAAACGACTCAATTTGAGTCTTATTTGTGACCGAAAATGTCGCAAAACGACTCTAAACGAGCGATGTTACTGAACGTTGCCCGTAGAGGAGCGACGAAATCGGGGTCAAAATGTCGCTCCCCGAGAATCTTTTTCCGTGACTCCTCGATTTACAGTGTATAAACGTCCTTCTGCGGATAAGAATGCAAGCAGAGCTTTGTGCTCTACGTACGCGCTTTTTTTTCTGATTTTAATTCTTGCACCCTCCTCCTCAGTCTATACCTTCAATTTCAACAGTCCTCAATTTCCCCTCGCCCTACCATATGCGGCAAACCATATACAGTGTCCCCACGGCGTGGTTGTTGTTGTTGTTGTTGTTGTTGTTGTTGTTGTTGTTGTTGTTGTTGTTGTTGTTGACACTGATGCTGTTGTTGGCGTGCGCGACGGCCGGTGATGGTATGGCACCCTTTTCATTATTCGAATGTCATTAATTTTCCCGGTACTCCGTGATAAATAAGATATATCCGCCCCTGACAGCGGCTGGCGGTGTAGTGGGGGAGGGTGGGAGGGTGTTGTCGACCTTCACGGCGGGTCGGCCGAGGCGACAGGAGCACCGCTGCCGCTCCGTCCCTCCGCAGAGGAGGGCGTTGTACCCTTGACCATCGCTACCCCCTCCCCCCCCCCCTCCCGGCCAGGGGCTCATGACTCAGCCCATTCCCTGGCGCGTGTGAGCTAACGCGCCCTCGTCATGAGAGGTGTGAAGGAAATAAGCAGCCCATGAACGCAAAATGGCAAGAGTGATCGTCTCCGCTGCGTTATCAGAGGCCTTCTGCGAGACTTTTTCGCGTTGAGCTTTGCAGGTACGGATTTCGGGATAAGGCTGACGCCGCGACGAGAATTAAAATACCGCATGCACTCCGGCTCGCGCACTGCTGCGATAAACAATAAGAAAGACATCCCCAGCCGCCACCGGGGCTTGAACCCGGGACATCGGTGGTTCGGTAAGCCGAAGCCGGAGCCGGGCCGGGCCGGGCCCGCTGCTCATTGGATAAACATGAGCCGCGCTATATAGGCTAAGTTTCTGGTGGTGCGACCGCCTGGCTTGCTTCCTTCCCCCTCCTGGGACACACAGCTAGAATCAAACAAACCACACAGCAAAGAGGCGGAGGCGGAATCACTGACTGCACTGCCGCCACTGCCGCAGGGCTGGGCCGGGCTGGGACGGCTTCAAGACCCTCGCGATAATTCATTTTAAATTGTTTTGGTTGTTTTTTGCAACGCATCGTGTCACACCCTGCTACACAAGGCAAGGTATAAGACTTTGTAGGTTTCTTACCGGCCTTCAACGTCAACTTTCAACTGTACCTTATATACCGGAGTGAGCCATGCTGCTGCTGCTACTGCTGCTGCGGGTCCACTCCTCTCACCCCGCGCCTCCACCACCACCACCACGACTACGAGCACCATCCCTTTGGGATCAAGTCTATCTACTTCTTGACCGGCTCCGTTTCCGAATCAATCAGAACCCTCATTTGCATGTCTTTACGTCCTTGTGTCTGCTCTGCCGTTACGCCCCGCCCCGCCCCGCCCCACTCCGCCGCCTTGGTCTGAGCAGCCGTCGCACCGCCTGCCTCCCCATGCGGCCTGCCGTCAACTTACCTAACTAAACAGACCCTGGGCGTCTTCCCTTCCCCAGTGCTCCAATACCCTCTGTCGCGCGCCCGGCCCCGCCCCGCCCCGCCGCAACCCCCTGCAGCGGCACAACAACTGGCCGAGCGCAAGCTGTGCTGCTGTCGCTGTGCTTCTGCTCCCTGTTTCCCATTGTGCGGAGGGAAAGCGAACAGCTCCAAAGAAAAACTGCACGCAGTGTCGAGCGGCTATGTCTTTAACAACGGCCATCTTTAAAATTGAGGATACTCATTTCGCGAAAGACGCGCGCACGGGTACAGACAGTGTCTGATATTTTTCAGCCAAAAGGGTATAGACTTTGAGGGACTCCTTCACTTTCAGGAAAACTGCTCAGATTTTGAGGAAGTCTCCATAAAAAAGTAAGGATATTTCCCTTATTTTTAAAGGAAACTTCTTCAAGGTCTAAGGAGTTTTCCTGAAAGTCGTGACTTTCAGGGAGTGTCACAATTTTTTTTCCCTTTTCCCTTAAAAAAAAATCAGACATTTGCTTTTGCCGTGCGCCCGTAGGAAATCTGAAACTAACAGTAGTTGTGAACACCACATATACATATTCGCTGAGCGAAGCGAAGCTATCCCCTGCATTGGGACCAGGGATGTAGTCGGTCGTGAGTCCGTCTGTCTGTCTGTCTGTCTGTCTGTGCATCCTCACCTCTTCTCCTCTGACACACCAACAGGTTTCGTTAAAAGATATAGTTTTCCGTGATCTACTAATTACGGCGCAACTTAATCTGACCATGGTTTTCTGATCGATTGAGTTTGAAATTTTGGAACGAATTATTTGAATTGGAAGTTTCAATATTAGTATGTTGGCTGCAGCTGCCGTCTTTGGCTGGCGCCATCTAGCGGCAGGGCGCGGAACTACATCAACCGCCAGCCGCCCAGCCCAGCCGAATCCCACCTCAGTTTTTTACAGCATTCAAACAAATGATTAAATGATCATTAATAGTCTTTTCACGTAATATGCAGTCTGAAGTCGCTTTTAAGGATGCGGACGTCGCTGCACGAAGTATCAAGTGTCGTCATTGTGTAGAAGTGTGGGTTCGAGTGATTTGTTGTTTGTTTACGTCTGTGGGTTGGGGAGGAGTGAGATGGGTAGTGCCTCAAAATACTTTTTATTGCGTTGGATTTGTGAAATGAACGTCACGGACTACTGAAATGATAGCCAGTATCGATGAAACTTTGTTGTGTTCTTCCTAGGTGAGTGAGTGACATAACCAAATAACATAGACAATGTTGTTTACACTGAAGCTGTGAAACTGTTCGGTGAACATTAGAGTATGGTCTGAGTATTGAAATTAGGTAATCCCATGGCCTGACAAGTGTGAGTTACTAACAGCAGTATGATTTCCTTATATTTCGTTTAATTCCATTTTGAATCCTTGCTTGATTCCCCAGCGTATTGATTTGTTATTGAGTCACCACAAGTTAACCCCAGCTGAACGATTTCTTTAGTGCGGTGTGGATGTTTAATTGTATTAGTGGAAGTGTGCCCATTTTTGACGTACAACAATAGGCATTTGTAATAAAAAAGAATAATAAGTTTGTTAATCGTAAACTGAATATTTGGTGTCTCATCATTCTACTAAAGATAATATATAAAAGTGTGGTTTAAACCTAACAAGAAACAAGAAAAGAGTTTGGGTATTACTTTGGTGAATTTTGTATCATTTTGTTCTTAACCTACTCCGTATTTCCCAATGATACGATTTCTGATCAAGCTACATTATGTGTTTACCAAAACTTACTCATTGATCCGTTATGCCTATGAATTCAGATTGAAGAAAGGTCACTCCACAAAGTTATTGATAGAGAAAAAAATTGTTTTGAAAACATGGTTATTTTAATGAGATTTGACTCTTACAAATATTAGGGGCGATACTGTTGATAGGATTTAGGTGAGAGACCGAACTTGTAATATATTAGTTATGCCAGGAGTGTTAACGTTAAAACAGTCTTTCTAAAACATTGAAGTGCATACTTATTATTACTATGTAGCCATATAACCATTGAAATGGCACAATTGTTTTGATTCTATCCTTAATAGTTGACATTCATTTCAAAATAAATACGCCTCATCATTTAAAGGTCCCGAGTATCTTTGTGAATGTCTTGCTTGTATTTTAAAGTTACTGGCCTCTGTTACAATATTACTTGCAATGTCTTTTTAAATCATACACTGCAAAACCAACAGTCAACTTTGTACACTGATCCTAATGTGCACTTCAAAGTATGCATTAGGAAGTGCATGCCTGCCATGGTATGCACTTGGAAGTACATGGCTGCTATGGCATAGTGCTATAGTAAGTACACATTTCCAACTGCATGGCAAGGCATGCACTTTCTAATGCGTGCCTTGAAGTACATATTAGGAACAGTGTACTAAGTTGACTGTTAGGTTTGCAGCGTATTTTAAGTGACCCATCGCTGGCTAACTATGGATTGATGTGAGTTGGTTTGAGGGCAAACTTAATTCAGAAGGATAAGGAATGAGAGGTAGTGAGGAGAGAGAGGTGGGGACTGTCAGCATGTGATGCAGGTGCTTTCTTTCTAAACATGTAAATGATACTTAGCCCCTGATCTCGGATGGGTCGCAGGCAGGGTAAAATAGAGGGGGTGAGAGGGGGGGGGGCACCACTCCGAATTGCGGCGCTACCTGGCCAGCGCGACAGCGCCTATCTGCAGGGCCGGGGCCGGCCAGTAAATGCAGTTGCTTGAACAGCGGCGCGCGTCGCGAAGGGGATTCCACCAAGACTGCAGCGGTCTGGGGAGGGGGCGGGGAGTTCTGCCCGAATTACGGCGCAGTGCGCAATAGGTTGCCTACCCGCCTCGGCGCAGTAAAAAAAAATACGCTATCTCCTGTAGGGCAACACCAGCACCAAATTTCCCTCGCGCTTATTACTTTATTTTATTTCTATTTCCACAATAATAAATATAATAATTTGCATGGACAGTTGGTTTAGGTTAGGTTGGATGGGTGTCCAGATGTCCCCGCACAGGACAACCGCATTTTGGAGGCGATCCCATCGGGTTGTATTGGACTTCTGACTTCAGGAGGACTCTCCGAGGGGGTGCTTATCATACCTGTGCTATAGTGGTGCTGCGCCTAGAATGTCTTTCAGTGGGTTCGGGGACCAGTACTGTAAACTGTTAGCATCAAAAGACGCCAAATTTCTGGTGTTCACGAGACGCCAAAAAATGGCATCGTTCGATGTCAAATTTTGGCGTTTTTCGCCAATTACTGTGTTTTTCATGAATGCCAAAAAATTGGCGTCTTTCGACACCTATACCACTTCACACCGAACCGGCAAGGGTAATTGTGGCTTGCCCCCCCTCCTCCTACAAAGATGTTTCCTGTCTCCCTACTTCCATGTCCCCCCCCCCTCTGCTCTCTATCCCCCCCCCCTTTTCCTCCGTAATTGACTGACTGACTTGAAGGTTGCCTACCAAAACGGCGGTTGGGTTGAAACCGTCCCCCATTTTTCCATTTACACTTCGCTCAGCAACTACGTGCCTGCCGCACGTACTCCTAGTAGGTAGGCAAGACAAGCAAAAATATTAATGTTTATTCAATCCTATCCTGTCAATCAACCAGCACCAAACATTCTTAGTTTTTCGTCCTACGACAAGGTGATACAGACCTCGCCGGAAGTCTTGCCTCGGCTCATGTACCCGTTAGTGTGTGTGTGTGCGCGCGCGTGTGTGTGTGTCTATGTGTGTGTGTGTGTGAGGCAGGTTGTTACGCGGAATCACCGCCGCCGCCGCCACAGCGCCGCGGTTGTGTGAGGTGGCTGAGGTGGCGGGCCGGGGGCGGGCCGGGGGCGGGCCGGGGGCGAGCCGCCGCCGCCAGCCCTGTTATTAGAGACGAGTGGCGCCTGTGAAGGGCGGGACGTCACGGATGAACGGCACCCCCACCACACCCCAAGACGCCCCACCCCTCCGCTCCTCGGGGGCCTTCCCCTTTCCTGCGCGGTACACAATTTACAATTTCAAGCGTCGGTGTCGGTGTCGTCGTCGGCGTGGAAAATGTCAGCGAGAGCCAAAGGATGTCCGAGGCGGCGGCGGCGCCCGGCGGCGCCCCCTGGGCGCTGGCAGATAGCGACGTAGCGGCAGTCGGAACTCATCCGGCCGATCCCGGGCGGGGCGGGGCGGGGTGGGGTTTAATGTTCTTGTGTGCCCCTCTGATACCCCGCCCGCAGCAACCCCAGTATTTGTAACCCCGATAAGATCCCTTCTTGCAGCACACTCCTCCTCCTCGGCCTTTTCGGCCGGCACGAGCACTCCTATACCCCCGCCCCCTACCCCTCCGCCCTGCGTCCGCCTACTACCCTCTTCCTTTCTATCGCTGCTATACGAGCAACTCCTCCCCGCTAACGTCCACTCTCTAGCCACCCGCCTTCTCCTTACCGCCCCTGTATTGCTCACTAATTTGTGGCGCTTTCAAGCGGCTTAAACACAAGCTGCCCCCGTGTCACATCTTCCCGGTCATTCCCTTCCTCCCTGCTGACAGACCCAAGACATATAGCGCGCCGTCTCAGAGTGCGCGACATTTAGAGACTCCCGCCGCGGCTCAGCAGCAGGGAGACAGACTCTGCGGCGGTCCTCTCTCTCTCTCTCTCTCTCTCTCTCTCTCTCTCTCTCTCTCTCTCTCTCTCTCTCTCTCTCTCTCTCTCTCTCTCTCTCTCTCTCTCTCTCTCCTTCTCTCTAGGGGTCTGTGAGGGGCCCTCCGCATCCACAGGATTCCTGCAGGATCCCTGCAGGATGCACAGGACGACAGGTAACTCAATTAGCAGGAGCCTCTTACGCGTCCCTCCGCCATCCTGGAGATCTCGAGGGGCGCGTCGGGCGGGGCCGGTGGCCCGTCGCGTCCTGCCCTGCTGCCCCGGCCCGACCCGCCACTTTGAAGTGGCCGCCCGTCGGGGCCGTAACCCGTGGGCGCGAGCCGTCCAGTTACGAGGCTCTGGCGACGACATCTGTTGAGCCCGACCATCACGTCCGTGTAATTGGGCCGCCGGCCGAGCGGCACAATCAGGAAATTCATAATAATAATTGCACGATTTCGGCCGGGCCGGCGGGGGGGATTACGCGCGGTGCCGGGATATTTTCGATGTTAATCTATGCGGAACGAATGTCGCACAGGATGTGCCGAAATAGAAAATGGAAATTGAAAGAGGAAAAAAGAAGGGGGCGGGGGGTCTTGTGGTACGTGTCCGTTCCGTGGTGTCACCGCAAAATGTTTCGCTGTCAGAGTCAGACCAGCATTTACGAGCGGCACCAGAATTTCCTTCCGCTTTCTTTTACACGTCTAAAGCTTGAGAAAAGGAGGGATATGGCGTCGAACA
This sequence comes from Frankliniella fusca, assembly GCA_029379305.1. Taxonomy (NCBI): domain Eukaryota; kingdom Metazoa; phylum Arthropoda; class Insecta; order Thysanoptera; family Thripidae; genus Frankliniella; species Frankliniella fusca. The sequence goes on along the minus strand of JAHWGI010000219.1, from coordinate 570,391 downwards.
GGTCGAACCACTTTATTGAAGATTTTGTATCCGTAACTGAACACCAACTGCATCCTTTGTTGCTTGCCTCAAAGGACTCACCCTCTTGACAGGTTCGGTGGGGTGGGGGAGCGCAAAGATAAATATCGATAGGCTATAGCCTTTCAATCCTTACCCGCGCCAGCCCGCCCCCTCCCTCCTTTTGGCTTTGGCTGCCCTTTTGGATCACACCCCGGGGCAGTTTGATGGTCACCGCCTGGTCGACGCCCAACCCCTCCGCCGATAAGGGCGAAACTAGCGCGAAAACCACTTTGATTTTCGTCGATGATTGATTTAATTATGGTTATTTCTACACTCTCAGCCCACTAATGACTTTTTCTTTCGTAGACGACTAAAAATTTTAAACTTTGGAAAATATTTAGTAATTTCTAAGTATTCCTTACAAATTCTTAAGTATTTTACGAACTTTTTTCTAAGTAATTAAATAGTTAATATTATTGGTAATTGCTAAATAAATAACTAAGAAATTGTGCCTATTACTTAGTAATTTCCTAAGTATTACTGTTTTTTTTTTTTTTAGTGGTTACTTCCAAAATGTACGTAAGTGGGCTGAGAGTGTACTTATACGAAAGCAAAATTTATTTATTGATCCAACAGTAAAGCTTGTTTCCTGAATGGGATGGGTGACATGTGACCGCCTTTACTCGACCAACAGGCGTTTTATTTCGAGCCCGAGTGACTGCCTCCACTTCCCTGCCGAGCGCGCCTGTGGCTAGACTGCGGCGCGCCTCACCTCAGCTAGTCCGGGGCGGGGCGGGGCGGGGCGGGGCGGGGCGGGGCGAGGCCCGGGAGTGGGAGCGGGGCAACATGCTAAGGGGCTTACCGACCTGTTCGACTGAGAGCCCCCCGCCCCCTCTCCTCTCCCGTCCTGCAAGACCCGCCTCTCTCCATCTTTCTCTTTCTCCGCGGGACAGCGGTCTCTAATCTAAAATGAAGCCATGCGCCCAGCCCATCCTGATCTGCGTCTCGTATAGTACTATGGAGAGCCTGGATAAAGCCCGCGGCACTCTAGCTCGCTCTAGCGTTGCTTGCACGCGGACCGAATGTTGTTAATACTTAACTCCACTACCTTCTCGGATGAAGTCACCCGAAAGCGGAGACGCAGGCCCCTCTTTCTTTCATCGAACTGAACCACCACCGCAGTCCACTACCCGCCCCCTCCCCCCTCTCTCTCTCTCTTGCTCCCTCTCTCCCCCCCTCTTTCTCTCTCCTGTGCTCTCTTTACCGGCACTGGGCTGCTGCTACCACATCGCTCGCTCATTTTCTCACCCTCAAATCTCTCCCTTCTCTTTCCCTCCTCTTTCTCACTGCTCGCTGGCTGCCCTGTTCCACCCTACCTACACTCCCTCTATCTCTCTCACACCCCTAATGGTCTGGCGGCGGGCGTCGAGGCGTCACCACCACACGCCACACACGCACACAGTCTCTCTCTCTCTCTCTCTCTCTCTCTCTCTCTCTCATCTCTCTCTCTCTCTCTCTCTCTCTCTCTCTCTCTCTCTCTCTCTCTCTCTCCCTCTCTCTCTCTCGCTCTCGCGCGCGGAGGGGAGTCAGAGGGTGCCGGTCTAACAGAGTTAGTCCCGACCCCTACGGGTGCCAGGCCCCAGGCCGGCGCGACGAGGCGCTCCATCGGGGCGGGTCGGGTGCGGGCGCCCGACGCTGGCCATGGCTGGCCCCTCCCCAGGAGCAGCCGGCCGAGGGTCAACACTCCCGACCTGACCATACCGACATAAATCTGCTCTTTCCTTCCTTTTTTGTTTTCTTCTCCTTTGTCTTTCCTTTTTTTTTGCGCGTACGAGTGGCTACATTGCACTTTTACGAAAAAAAATAATTGTGTTTGCTACCGCCATGTATCGACCGACACTCTCCTTTTATATTTTATTCAGATTCACTCTTACCTTTTGAATGGATTAAACAAATCATTTCTGTGCGGAAGAAAAATAAGAAAAAAAACACCAGCCAAATATTTGCCTTATCTCCTAGACGGAGATCCGCAATTATTAATTTTTTGTGCCCGTACACTGCAAACCTATGAACCCGATTTCTAACCAAAATGGGAGGGAATACTTTTTCTACGCTTAATGAGATGGATAATTTTTAACCTTTTTTGGCGGTCCTCTGTATTTCAGTAACGATTTATTTTTTATTTTTAGCCTCTATTTATTTGAGCGCGGAAATCCTCTCTTCTTTTGGGTGAGATTGCATAACTCAGTCTCAAATAGAGCGAAGAAAAATAAATCTCACTATCCAGAGAGTAATAAAATTGCCCTGATATCCTCATCCGTAAAGAAGCCAGAATTCTGACTCTTAGATTTTCAGTGAGCTGACATATGTTTCTTTTCCTCTGTTGCAGGTAATAATACTCGAAGTCTTTTCGACCACTTGTTGCCCAGCTGGAGCTCTGGAGCTTTGGATCTGCCCTGGAAGTCCAGACGTCTCTGCGGCCGCACCTCCTACATTATGTGAGCAGCGTACTTACAGCGATTAGCTCGGGCGGAGCGCAGCGCCCCTCTCTCTCTCTCTCTCTCTCTCTCTCTCTCTCTCTCTCTCTCTCTCTCTCTGTGTCCCGCCCTGGAGGGCCCGCTCTCCTTTGGACCAGCTTGTCTCGCAGACTTTCCTCTCCCCATAGCACTTGTCTGGACAGGCAGTGTCGCTCCAGGAGTTCGGCTTGTCTCTCTAGTCTTATTACACGGCTGGGAGAAAAAGAGTGAGGCGGAGGAAGGCACAGAGAGAGAGAGAGAGAGAGAGAGAGAGAGAGAGAGAGAGAGAGAGAGAGAGAGAGAGAGAAAGGGAGGGAGAGAGAGAGAGAAAAGGGCATGTCGCGGGCAGCGACAGGTGACATGCGCGGGGGCGGGGAGCGGGTGAGCGCTAAGGCGGCTCTGACTGATGAATTGAAAATGAGCCGGCAGTGCAGTGCAGCGTCGTGCAGTGGCGGGGCGTGGCGGGGCGTGGCGGGGCGTGGCGGGGCGTGGCGGGGCAGACCGAAAACGTGGCTGGCGGGGTGGCGGGGCGCGGCCGGCGCGGCGTGGGTCCATTGTAGCGCTGTGTGCTGCCCTTTTAGCCCCGGGGGCGTCCCACTCGGCCCTGCCTGTGCCTGCCCTGCACCGCCCGCGCCCCACCCGGCCGCTCAGCGCGCGCTGCCGCCGCCGGCTGAGCTGCACTGACTTTGTACCCACCCGCGGCCCACTCTCCACGCCAGGCGAGGGGCGGGGAGAGAGGGGGTGGAGTGGGGCGGGGCGAGGCGTGGGGCGGGTTGCTGCTGAGAGGAAGGAAAAAAATTAGCAGTCAGAGATGGAGACACTCACACATACACACACACACACACACGCGAGCGCGCGCGCACGCACTCACACAGGTATGGACGGGGACGAAAACGAGTCGCAAATGTCATTTTCTGAAATTATCTGTATTTTAAATGCTCTTATTTCTTTTTTAAAGCATACATGCTTCATTTATTTTTGAGGATTTTCTATTTCCCTGCTGGCAGTGTGTGCGTGTGCGCCGCCGGCACACACATTATATATATGAACTGAAATACTGAGAGCTGTCCGGTGCGCATCGGCTCCGTCGCTCGCTGCATCTCATAACATTATCCTTCCGTCTGGTACCCACCGGCACGTGAAGAGCACAGTCGGATATGATGCGATGTGTGCTCTTGAGTGACTGCATCTCTCTCTCTCTCTCTCTCTCTCTCTCTCTCTCTCTCTCTCTCTCTCTCTCTCTCTCTCTCTCTCTCTCTCTCTCTCCCTCTCTCTCTCTCTCTCTCTCTCTCCCACTCACGCCCGCCCCCCGCCCCGCCTCTCTCCCCAGCGAGCGCGTGCCGTCGTGGCAGGGCCTAGGCTCTCGGGTTTGATCCTGGGGAACATCTCTTGAATATAGCAGGTCGCTCCCTCCCCCTCTCCCGCGCGTCGCCGCCCTATCCCCAACTCTGTCTCACAAGTCCCCTGCTGGGACCTGCGCCCCGCCCCGCCCCGCCGCACCCCGCCGCACCCCGCCCCACCCCCGGCCCGCACTCAGTCACTGAGACACCCATAGAGATATGTACTTTCGAGGAGCAGCCGTCAAGAATACGGCGGTGTGCTCTAGCGGCTCAAGTGTTCCCAACGCCTTTCGCGCCGCACTCTTTCGAGGAGCTTGCTGCTTTATGCACGGGACAGCCGCAGTTTTATTCGTTGACTGTCAGCAGGGCTAAGAAATTTGCTAGTTTTAACGCAGCATAAAAAATTTGCAGTGGGCACAGCGGGAAGTTAGCTTCAACAGCGCGGAGCCTTTCTTACCGAATCCAACCCGTTTGTTGCGAATACCAAACCCCCAGATGGTTGTCAGAACTAACTGTACTGTATATTTGTCATGTCACAATTGACCTAGGGAAAGCTTCAATTTAAAGCAGATGGCTCGGATAATTATTGGTTACCAGCGAACATAGAACACGGAGTTGGCTGTTACGTTGCGCCGCGCCATCCCCTAAGGGTCTTTCACTTTATTTTCAAGCGTACACCGATTTTTTTCTGATTTTTTCTAGTTTTTTCCCCTTGATTTTTGCTGATTTTCTTCTGAATTTTTTCTGTATTTCTACTGATTTTGTAGTAGGGTGTGCATTGATGTTTTTTTTTTCTTTAGTCAAGTACACGTCAGTTCATCCCCCTATAAGATCTCGTTCGAGAAGTTGGGTGACGCCTGACGCGCGGGCGTTGTGTATGCGTTGCGTTACTGGAGGCACCCGCGCCGGCGCGTCCAGCGATAGCGTAACAAGTCCTCGAGACATAGACGGCCGCCCAGTCGTCAGCCAGGTATGGGGCTGGCAGGTCGCAGGGCCTGGCAGGGCAGCAGCCCATAGTCATAACAAGGCCGGGTTAGCCTGGGCCGTGGGCTCCCCCGGACCTGCTACACTCTCTCTCTCTCTCGCTCTCTCTCTCCTCCCGCGACCCGAGTCCCCGAGGCTTGGGCGAGGCCAGCAGGAAGGAGTGACGGGGGACGGGAAGCCGAGGGTGGCGGGGCGGGCCGCACCCGGCCTCGGCCCCCGGCGCGGCCGCCGTCTGCGACAGGAAGCGATGTCGCCACTTCGTCAGACCCTCGTTAACAGTCGCCTCAGGGTTGCATACTACGAACCGAACGGTCGATACGCCGATCCTCCCCATTGCCCTTTCTTCTATCAACGCTCGTCTCATTGCTCGCAGCGCCCTCTGCGTGTATGTATTTTCACACAGTGTGTGTGAAAATTGACTTAAATTAAGGAAAATCCTTCCCGAGGTAATCGTTCTTAAATTCTCAACCTCACGGTTTTGCGTTGGGATTAGTTTTCCCGACATACAAAATCTGTAAAACAATTCTTTTGACTTTTTATTGTGTTTTTCTTCTTTTTCACACGGAGAAACCGGCGTCTTGATTTTAAAGGTGCCTCACAAATCCCGTGAATTTTCTCCATAAGAGCGTCTTGGTTTTTCCAAAACTGCTTGTAAACCAAGACGTCGTTTTCTCTGCGTATATATTTTTGTTTCGTTATTTGTTTTGATTCTTCAAGGCAAATTTTTGTCGCCTTTCGAGAAATTTTTATCTTTTACCCCCGTTTCTGATATTTTTTTTTTTCAATTTTATTTCAGTTTTTTGTTAATTTTGTTCAAAGTAACGTTTTGTCCGAGGTGGGATATAATTCGATCACACAGTTTCACGCACGCTTCTTTTACAGCACTCCTCTGCCGTTTGTAGTTGATATGTCCTCTCGTTTCAATCCCTTCCAAAACCCCCGTCCTTTTTTTTAATGGAGAAAACTCGGCTGATTAAACCTACATTTAGCAAAATTAGCAAATTAGCGAGGAAAATCATAATTTGAATGTTTAACAATAAGAAATGCCCGATTTGGTACGGGAGTGATGCGTTGTGTTGCCCTGTTGGCGTCAGAGTAGCGGGGCGGGGGAGGGCGTAGGGGGTGCGCGGGTGGTGCAGGCACGGCTGCCAACCCCGCAATCACTACCGTCCCCCGAGAGTTTTCTCGCCTCGGCTCATGAATATTCCGCCGCCTTATTCGGATGGATGCGAGTTTATGTAGTGCGGCTGGTACCACTGAGACGGCCTCCCCCCCCTCAGCACAGCCGCCGCGCCCCTCGAGCCCGCTCCTGCTGAACGCTTCAACTCCAGGGGGAGAGGGAGGGATATTTATTGCGTCGCGCGTGTGCGACATTCGCATTCAAAACGAGACGACGAATCGGACCGTCCGGCGGCAGGTCCGCGTCGTGTTTAGGGATGGCAACCCCGGAAAAAAACCGGAAAAATACCAGGAAAAATACCGGTATTTTTCGTATTTTTAAAAGGCTAAAAATGGAAAAAAAACGGAAAAAAACGATTTCTTGCCCTTTTATGACTTATGGTACAATATAATCATTAAAATGCGTGTTTGGCACTCTAGAATCACGTTTGCTGGCGTTGGCAATTTGTTAGGGTTGTTAAATTATGTCAAACTAGGCTGAGCTGCCTGTTTAGGCAGCCCGCTGGCATGAGTGCTTGGCGGGCTAGCCTAGCCTACCCCTGGCTGCATGACATGACCGATAGGCTGCACCATCGCCAATCGCCTCGCCGTACCGTCTTCTCTCTCCCTCACCCTTATACCATTCTACCCTCTGCCCTATTTACCATACCAAGTAAGGCCCACCTAGATACAAAATACTTTTTTGAGAACTAACTAGTAAACACATTTAGGAAGGACTAAATTCTTATCTAAAAGGCCCCTTCTCTCCCTTGAACAATTAATAAGTATGAATGTGGTAATAATATAATGGCACTCAAGTACTGTGTTTGAGTAGTTGAAGTTAGTGTGTGTCAAATTATTTTTTTTAACAGCCATAGGTGTAAATATAGGGTGAAGATTGGAAAAATTTGGTAAAAAGAGGAAATTTTGAGTGTGGAAAATTGATTTTAAGTTTATATAACTTGTTTGTTACAGTTCCACTATAGGAAATGGTTCCAGGATTCTATCTAGGGGTAGGTTGATGGGGTTTGAACTCAAAACTTGGTGCAGGAGAGGTTCCGAGGACTTAACAACTTTCCGGAACCTATCTTCCGCAAAGTTTGAGTGTAAACCCCATGAGAACCTAGTCCTTTATAGAAACCTGGGAACATTTTCTACAACGTAATAGACTGTTTTAAATTATTTAAACCCAGATTCATTGAAGTGACATCTCCAGTAGGACTTCACAAGCCTCTGAACCCTCTGCAGCTCGGACTTATCCTTAAAAAAAAACTATGTTTTGCATAAATAAAGGCTAGAGGTACTCAAAATTAATGAAATACTAAAATATAGTCGAAAAATCGTTTTTTTCCTCGATTTTGGTTTTTTTCCGAAAAAAAAAAACGGAAAAAGACAGGTTTTTTTCCGCCGTTTTAAAAATACCGGTATTTTTCCTTCCCTAGTCGTGTTATGAGGGCAGCGTTTAGTAGTGTCCTCTCTCTCTCTCTATCTCGCTCCGTATGGCCGCGACCTTGTATGAGCACGGAAAAGGACAGAGAGACACGAAACCTCTCTTTCGCGGCATCACCCTATGCAGGAGAGGAGTGGGATGAGCAGTCCGGGCGGGCAGCAGCGAGCCGGGCATAGGCGGCTGCAAGGCGATTCCGCGCGCCGACTTCGTCTCTCTGTCCTTGTTGCACTCACGGGGCTGGCCCATAGGGAGTGAGAGAGAAGTTACCACTGAACGATACCCTGAATCCGCCTGCTGGCGGAGAACTGAGCGGCGCCGCGCGGGGCGCCCCGGCCAGCACCCACCCGCCTGCCCGGCCCGGCCCGCCTGTGCGGGCGCAACATCTGCTCTGGACCAGCAGGGGGAGGCTGCGCCCGTCGCGCCCCGGTCACGCATTGTGGACGTCTGCAACATTTTATTGCTGAATTTATACTAGTGGAGCCGTGGTGCGGTGGCGGTGCGGCCGGCGCGAGTGGACCAGCCGGGACTGCTAGCGCCCTTCCCCACCTCCCCGTCGAACTAATCGGAAATCACTTCATCCGCGGCCTCGCATGTATGTATGAGCGCGGCGCTCTGCGCGGCCTCTGCCCGCGGTCTCCTGTTCGCTGCAACGTGCGAGTTGGCTGGCCGACTCGAGATCACTGTCAGAAAAATCGTACCAAAGTACACAAAAGGTACGATAATTTACTGGTCAAGTCCTTGCCTGCTCTGGTTGTACTTTGCTAGTACGGTATCTTTTGAGGTACGAAGTACAGTAATCTTAAGATAAATCTGGTGTACTTCTTACCTCAAAAGACCGTACTAGCCAAGTACACTCAGAGCAGGCAAGGACTTGACCAGTAAATTATCGTACGTTTTGTGTACTTTGGTACGATTTTTCTGACAGTGATGCGTTCGCAAGAGCGACGCAAGGCGAGTGGGACCGAGAGGGAAACAACTCAAAATTTTTGAGAACAAATTTTTTAAATTTTTTGTAAATGTTCGGGAGTATTTGAAAATTTTTGTGAACTTTTGTGAATATTTGTGAATTTCTCTGAATTTTTTAAGTTACGAGGTGTACAAAACTTTCAGAATTGTTTCCCCCTCGAGTCAGACACACCACTGACGAGCTACGCACTATAACATGGCTAAAACGACGTTAGAAATAGCTCCCAGCCTCGCTACCTTTTTTTTTCGCCTTTCCACACGTTACACCTATTACTACACACCTATTACAGGTATTACAGAGCTACGTATTACAGGCATTCCACAAATCTTACATATTACACAGCAATTACAGAGCTATTGCAGATCATCCCACCGACTATTACACGAGTGATTACCCCCTTACTCTCGCTCTCCCACTCACCGCTTTCGAACGCATTTCCAGTCTGGCTGACTCGAGCGGATCGCTGCAGGTCTCTGGTACAGGCGATAGCTGAACCAGGCGGTTGCGGGTGGCGCGTGGCACCGGGCAGGTAGGCAGGCCCTCCAGGCGCGGCTGTCCTCACGTGGCCTACTTCCTCGGCGCTTGACGCCCGGCTGGCCCTCGCCCTCCCTCCTGGCCGGCCGGCAGCGGTATAGCCTCCAGCCTCCACGCGGTAAAAATAGTTTCTTGTATTTCAAGATCTGTCTTGGATGTCCATTGGTATTCTCCATAAGATCCAAGAAAGATCTTGAAATACAAGAAACTATTTTTACCGTGCATTTGACGCTTTGGCTGAGCAAAGTGACGGATTGAGTTCTCCTTGTCTCTGATTGGGTCGTCAATTATATTTCTATCTCTCTATCCATCTATCTATCTATCTATCTATCTATCTATCTATCTATCTATCTATCTATCTATCTATCTATCTATCTATCTATCTCTTATATCTATCCATCTATCTACCTCTATCGTTCAGAGGACTTAATGCCAAACACGTGGCTTTCACGTTGCAACTTCCTCTCTTTCCCATCCGCTCCGCCCCCGTTTCTCGCTCTACTCTCTCTCTCTCTCTCTCTCTCTCTCTCTCTCTCTCTCTCTCTCTCTCTCTCTCTCTCTCTCTCTCTCTCTCTCTCTCTCGCCCTCTCTCCAACCCTCTCTACGTGAAGGGGGAACAAAAAAAAGAGGGCTAATCGAGGCTGGCGAGTGACGGGGAGTCCCGTGTTCCCACAGCCAGCCAGGGCAGTGCAGGGCAGGGCCGGTCGCCGGTCGGCCGGTTCTGGGGGCTGGGCAGGGCAGGGCAGGGCTCCCCTCTGAGGGCCGCTGGGCTGGGCTTGGGGTAGAGGGTGGCGGCCCAGGGCCCAGGGCCCTGCAGGGGTGTTTGGGGTCCACTCGCGATGTTCTCCGTACCTCTAAGAGGCTTACGAGCCCGACCTGCGAGGCATCACGTCCTCCACCCGCAAGGAGCAGCGGGACCGGCTGAGCTTGTCGGCAATGTGTTGTGTTACCTTTGGCGATAGCCAGCTTCTATCGTATGCGGAGTAGTTCTGCCCTGGCGAATAATTTTGAAACACGGATTTTGCGGCCGACGTGATGTATCACTTTTTGATATTTCGTAGCTTTTGTTTATTTATTTATTTACTTATTTATTTATTTATCTATTTACTTTGTAAATTTTGTCTACACCTTTACGTGTATTGAACGTGAGCATGTTCGCTGAAGCAGTTTAGAGAGAGAGAGAGAGAGAGAGAGAGAGAGAGAGAGAGAGAGAGAGAGAGAGAGAGAGAATAAGAGAGAGAAAGAATAAGAGAGACAAAAATTTTGGGATGGGGGCTTGGGCGATACAGAGATAGGGGGAGGAGAGACAGAGAGGGCAAAGAATGAGTCGTATCTGTCAGTGATGACATCCCATGCTCTCGCCCCCTCACCTCACCTGTGGGGCCTAACTGATCGGACAAAAGAGGGGAGTGTGCTCGTGCAGTCCGAGCACGTAGGGAGAGAGGGCGCCCCGGTGATAGAGGGAGAGAATCGAAAAAATGAGAGGGAAAGAGAGAGAGAGAGGGAGAGCGGGGGAGGGGAAAGAGCAGTTGCGTGATCCCTCCATACGTGTCAGCGCCGCACGATACTCCCGGTGCGCGCCGCCGGGCCCTGCGGCTGTAGAGGCGGGAGAGCGCACCAAATAGAAATCCAACTTCTTTTCAAGAGTTGATATCAAATGTGTGTGTGTGTGTAACCCAGTGTGACCTTGTTTTCCGCCAATCGTAGAAAAAATCTGTGTTTCATTTTAATCTGATTGGGAGTTATTCCCCTTTTTTTCCATTTAAATGTGCGAGAGTGAGAGGGCGGGGATGAGGATAGTACTAGACGTTTCAGGGAAGATATCTGGCTCTATTGTGGGAGTCTGCGTATTCCTGGACAGACAAGCGGTGGGGCTCAATTTGTTCACGCCCCGCTCGAAGTCGAAAGGGTTGGGGCTCCCTGCCCTGCCCCGCCGCGCCAGTGCGACTGGGTGCCGTGCGGGGTGCGGGGTGTTGGTGTTGTGTGTCTATCTGTCACCGCAAACACCACCGCGCCCCCTCGCATGGGGCCGCTTTCACACGCCTCACTCCCACATCCGTCAGAGGGGAGGCAATATTTTCGCGTCAATGCGTCGAAAATTTGCACGACTTCTCTGGAAGAACAAAGGTGCTAACTGGCACCTGTGCAGGCGTGCTGAAGAAATTTTGAGTTTAGTGCCTTTTAAAAGGCACTAAACAGTCCTAAAGGGGCTGATGGTGTTTGGTCCAGATCGGTCACGCGAGAAGCGACATAATGCGTGAGACTCGGTGATCACTTTGAAACGCTGTGCCTGCTTCAGCTCGCGCCCTCCCCCCCCCCTTCCCCCTCCCGGAAAGGAGGCTGAATGACACTTTGCATACCGACTGGGCGGGGCGGGGCGGGAGGAAGAGACATTCCTCAAGCAGCCCACCCCGACCCTACCCGGCCCGTGGGAGGGTGCCTGCATTACGGGTGGGACGGGACGGGACGAGCACGTTGCCCGGATACAAGCCACACCCCGCCCCGCCGCGCCATCCACCACCGCAGGCAGCATGAGGCAAGGCCCTCGAAAGGGCAACGCCTCGCTCTTCCTCTGGATGAAACCAAAGCCCGTTTCCTCTCCACAAAACAGGACCAATTTTACGAGTCGCCTCTCTGTCTCTCTTTTACCTCTCTCTCTCTCTCTCTCTCTCTCTCTCTCTCTGTCTCTCTCTCTCACCCTCCTTTGCCTCCTAGCGCCCCCCCCCCTCCCCCTGGTTCGTTTCCTTTCCCGCAGCGTTGTTGTAAAACACCGAACGCTCTATGACGCTATTTGTAAACATGGCGGGGCCCGTGGCGTGACAGTAACGCCAGTAACGCTTGTCGCTGACGAGGCAGAGGCAGCAGACACGACCTGTCCACTCTCTGAGGGCGAGGTCCGAAGAAATATGTAAAAATGCGAAGTAAAACTAAAAGAAAATCAAAAAATCAAAATCAATCAAATCAAAAAAGATCAAAATTAATCAAAAAGTGACAGAAATTTTCCTTGAAAAATGGAAAGAAAGATCACAACAGCAAAATAGAATAAAAATGTAAACAAAAACATTGTACACCTTTTGTATGAGTGATTTCCTCCCCTCGCCACTATCTGATAGGAGGCGAGGACGCGGCGGAGCGGACTAAATGTAAGTCTGGTCGGCGCAGAAGAATTTGTTGATTCGTAAACTCAAAAGAGAAGCCAGCCTAATAATTTTTGGGAGGACTAGCACTGACTTTTATTATTATTTTTTTTTTTTTTACATATTTTCTCTTGCTATCCATTGGTCTAGTGGAACCTCATGGTAAAACCTTACATCGGCCCGGACTGTGTTAGGCCACGCTAAGCGCCGCGCGCGATACGCAGAAACTCGACGCGCTGCTCGCTCAGATTACACCTCCCCACAACTAGTGTAAGGCTGCGCGCTGATGCGTCGCTTATCCCCTCTCTCGCTTTATCTCTCTCGCACTCTCTCCGTATATTTCCGTCGCTCTCTCTCTCTCTCTCTCTCTCTCTCTCTCTCTCTCTCTCTCTCTCTCTCTCTCTCTGTCTTTCTCCCTCTCACACACAAGCCACATTAGAACGCACTCATCGTTTACTGACGGCTTTTGCGTCGCCGGGTCTTAGCATCACCATGACGATGATAACTGCAGACTCACCACTCTCCTCTGTTCGTTGTTTGTTTGGTTTCAAATCACATCTCTGAACTGTCGAAACGGAAATGACGATCCCCGAGATTAAGTCCTTCTCTCACCATTTCACCCCCTAGCCTCCTCTCCCTGCTCTCTCCCTGGCTGTCTCTCCCCTCTCTCTCTCTCCCCTCTCTCTCTCTCCCCTCTCTCCCTCTCCTCTCTGCCCCCTCCCCACACTTTCCACGCCGTTAGTTCCTCCCTCTTAGTATGCAGCCGGTGCGGGCCGGACCAGCTTGTGGCTGTCTGGAGCGCCCAAACGCTAAGATGAGAATAATGCCGTAACGTCTGAGTAACGCTCCGTCCAAACCCGCTGAACAAATTCATTCTCTACTCAACTACTCTACGAGAAGATCTATTTTATATTTCTAAACACTAACATGTCACACGGATGGCAGACATGAAAGAGTTCGATAAATTGGCTTGTTTTGCTGCGTAGAAAATGTTGGGTTATTCGACTCGCATCCTCTATCACGAGCTTCACATCAAACTTTTCTTCCAAAGGGAAAGGATGCGGTATCTCCCTCTCTCTCCCTCTCTCTCGCAAGGCGAGGGGAAACACATACCACGAGGAAACAAACACCTTCCTCCCTTTGAGCGTTACGACTTGTCTTGTGTTTCCTCCCCCTCCCCCCTCGTTTTGTTTCGCGCCTTTTTTCGTTTTCCACCCTCTCGTCACGCTGCCGCCGGAACCAACTTTTGCAAACAATTTGAGACGATTGCAGTGGGATTTGTCGGTCGAGACCGGAGGGGGAATGCGGACTAAATCTCACCTCGATCTCAGAGCCTGGCAGGTGTACACGAGGTGTGTGTGTGTGTGTGTGTGTGTGTGTGTGTGTGTGTGTGTGTGTGTGTTCGTGTGTGTGTGTTCGTGTGTATGAGTGAGAGAGGGGGGGAGAGAGAGAGAGAGAGAAAGAGAGAGAGAGAGAGAGAGAGAGAGAGAGAGAGAGAGAGAGAGAGAGAGAGAGAGAGAGAGGGGCGGGAATAAACAGGGGGAAGGCTCTGTTGACGGGACAGGCCCCGCACTGCGTCTGAACGGCATTTACACTATTTATGGGGACTCGATCGACCCTTGTTGTTGCCTCTCTCACGTCCCCGCCTCACTTTGACTTTGCGCTTGGATTTGGATTACGGTGTATAAAGTTGGCAGAGGACCCAGTGACAGCCGCCTGGTAGTGGCGGACGCGCCCGCAGAGACATTTAGACGCTATTGCCGAATAATATAATGGCGAGAGATTAACCCCTTTCCCGAATAACCGCCGCGCCCCTTGCCCGAAGGCCTTTTGCGGTAACAACGTTATAAAGTGACACTCCCCCCCCCCATCCCTTTTCCCCTTCTCCAGTCTCCTCCGCTCAGTTAGTTAGAGAGTTTAGGAACGGCGGGGTCTCGGTTTGCGCCTGGCATAGTTTGTCTGCTGCGACGAATCAGAGCCGCGTGGAGGCAGGACCTGGCCTAGCGTGGCGGGGCCTGGCGCGGCCCGGGATAAAGGCAGCGAAAGAAACGGGTGACTTGTTAGAGCTGGGGAGTTCGTCTTGCAGCAGGCTTGGGGGGGGGGGGGGCATATTGTCTGCCCCGCCCCGCGAAACTTGATTACAGCCGCCCGCCAGCGCGCACCGCACCCCCGCGGCAAATGGCTCAACTAGCGATGCATTCCCTGATCCTCGGGCGAGGGGGCGGGCGGGGCGGGGGCGCTCGGCTCTTTCAACTTAACGTAAACGTTCACTTGGGGCCCCGCCCCGCCCCGCCCCGCCCCGCCCCGCCCCGCCCCGCCCCGCCCCGCCCCGCCCCGCCCCGCCCCGCCCCGCCCCGCCCCGCCCCGCCCCGCCCCGCCACGCCCCTCACAGTTTGGGCGCGCCGCAGCTGCGTTGCGGGCTCCTCGCCTCGGTCCCGCTGGGGCCATGGGCGTGAGAGGATTCTATCTATCTATCTATCTATCTATCTATCTATCTATCTATCTATCTATCTATCTATCTATCTTCAAAGTTCCTGATTCCGGACAAGTGCTCTTATTTTGGACAAAATTGCAACGAAAAACGTTGCTAAAAGGTTCAAATACAATGCTTCTCTCGAACTACTCTTACTCGTGTGCTGTTGTTTTGCGTTTCCCTTTCAAACCGCCTTTCCTCCTTGTTTTTCTTTTTCAGTAACAAATGACCTCCCCCACGAAGGACCGCAATTTGTCGCTGGGCTGTCACTAAAACAATAACGCTGGAGAGAGCGTGTCAGCTCTAGATTCTCCCCCAGCCCTCTCTCGCAGTCTCTCTCTCTCTCTCTCTCTCTCTCTCTCTCTCTCTCTCTCTCTCTCTCTCTCTCTCTCTCTCTCTCTCTCTTGCTCTCTCTCTCTCCTTCGCTCCCTCTTTCTCCTCTCTCTCCCCTCCCTCCCCCACGGCCACCTGCTTTACAACACCTGTCCGCTGAAAGAAATTTTCGGGCAATCAGTTATCTTAGCACTACGACAACAATCATCGATGTGAAATAGTGCAGTTAATCTTCTTATCGTCGTGAACGTTGATATTAGGTCGCTTGGGTTGAGGCGGAGGGGGACAACGCCACGCAGCGGTTTTCTCAAATAGAAAAAAAGAAAAGACTTTTACTCTGTTTCTTCTGGCGCAGAAGTTTTTCATTCCGGTGATTGAAGACGAACAAGCCGGGACTCTGGCGCTGGGGATAAAGCGAAGGAGGAAAGAAAACGAAATGCTAATTCCTTACTTCTGTCCGGGGAGAACAGCAACTGCAGTCGGGTGGGAGCGAGGCTGCTTCTTGTGCTCTGGATGGAGTTACTGTGGATACGCACCACAAGCTCTTTTTTTCTTTTCCTTTTTCTTTTTTTCCCGAATCTTTTACCAGGCCGGCGTTGCACCGCGTTATTTTTTTCACCAGCGTTTGAGTACCGAGTTCATTTTTAGTTTACGTTCCGCCACTTTTCAGGTAAAAGTAACCTCATTGCCGAAAAAAATGATGTACGCAAATCAAGGGTGATATTTCGGCCATGCACTGTGAAAAATTGTCGTAGGTTTACGGGAAAATTTTCCTCGAAGTGGAGTTATAAAATTACGATCACTTATCGTAAAATTACAAGCAGTACCTATCGGCTTCTTGAAATTCAATCACAAGCAAGAATGGGCTGTCGTCAATTTACAATATTTTTCGTAAGTCGTAATTTACCAAATAAATCGTAAATCTACGAACATATTTTTCACAGTGTGCGCTCTATTATTTTTGATGCAGTGAAAACCTCCCTCTCAGTCTGTGCGTGTAGAATGACGGGGCGAGGGGGCATCACTTCAAAAAACCATTGTACAGCCCCCCAAAAAATCATTAAACAGAATTTTAATAAAGAAAGTAAAATAACAATAAAAACAAAGAAGAAAGATACGAAAAGATACAGAAATATCCGAAAAATTGAGGAAAAATGAACAAACTGAAAAACGGAATAACATATTGAAAAAAAAATATTAGAAATGTGGGTAAAAGATCAAAATTTATCAAAATGTGTCATATATTTTCCGTGAGAAATCAAAAGAAGAATCCAAACAAAAAAATGAAAAAAAAAATACAAAAAATTGCCAAAAAAAAAGGCGCAAAAATTATTGTACACTTTTTGTTTGAATGATCCCCCCTCTCACGGGGGGCGCTCCAGGGCGGGGCACAGGGGCCGCGGCGACCGCGCCTCCCCTACTGGACCCACAACGACCCCTCTTTCGCACCCCCACCTGTTGAGTCTGCCGGGGTGGGGCGGTGGCGGGGGGCGGTGCGGAGGCGGGGCGGGGCAGAGGCGGGGCGGGGCGGGGCGGCTGGGGCGGGGCACTCCCCACGAAGCCACGCCCGCCAGGCCTGCGGGCTGCCAGGCTAGACAGTCTTCTAAATATTGCCTCTTTTTTTCCTCCCTGCGACCCCCTCATCCTGTATCCCCTAATCCCTGCCCTTAGCCTTGACTCACCTGCTTGTATTGGCACCGAAGCTAGCGGTAGAAGTTTTTCAATTAGCCTGTTTTTTACAAGCTGCTCGATGGTCAGGCGGTACGTGGTACAAGCTAACACCTGGCTCCTCCCTGTCAGCCCGGCTGCTCAGGGTCCGGGGTGTATGCGCCCGATATACCACAGCATCGACTTTCCTTTGCAATTCCTCTTTGCACATCACATCCCCTACTCGCTGCCCTCTCTCTCTCACTCTCTCTCCTCTCGCCCTCCCCATTCTCTGAGCGGGCTCTCCTCGGATCCCTTCCTCTGGCATGAGCTCCTCTATCGTTCTTCGGCAATATCGGCGGACAAGACCCAGCCTACGCAGAGGGGTGCACGCGCGCGCGCACACACACACACTCACACACACTCACACACACACACACACACACACACATGCACGCTCTCTCACTCACACACACACACACACACACAGACAGACAAGCGCGCACCGAGGTGGACTACTCCAGGGGGAGTGAGGTCAGTAAGGAAGATACAAGAGAAGGCCCCCCTGTGGAAATGTATTTCATCACCCTACACAACGTGTAGGAACAGGAAAACTGGTTTCCTCAGCAATTTAACGCACAGTGCAGGCTGCGGTCGTTTCTCCACGGCTTAGGGAGGGCTTTTCTCTACCCATTCTGTCTGACTTATGAAAATGATCAATTCAGTCGGTGTAATTTTCCATGATTTCTCTCTCTCCTCCTCGCGCCTGAAATGCCGAGTTCGACGACCGCAGTTTTCTCCCGCGCCGGCCTGGCTTGATTTTGAGTGATGTATGTGTGGTGGTGACAGGGCGGTCGGGGCAAACGAGCTGTCGACACGCTGCAACCGTTAGGGGGGGACAGTTTATATAAGAGAGGCGCTTGCACTTCCGGTTCGGAACGGGCGGATGGGAGAGTGGGAGGGAGGGGGAGGGGGAGACAGACGGACAGACAGACAGACAGACAGACAGACAGACAGACAGTCGTCCTCCAGACCCATCTTTTTCGCACCTATTTTATTACACCTTCCGTTGTCGCATTGCATCGCCAGCTATGATTTTTTTTTTTATCCCAGTATTCCTTTTTCAGATAAATCATTTTCGACGACATGAAATTAAAAATAATGATAGTAAGCTTACTTGTAAGGGAAGCGGTTGGAGGTGGTGGGGTGAGAGGGGAAGGAGGGCACTGCGTGTGCCGAGACGGCCGGCAGACGAGCCGTAGACCAGCATAGAGGGCTGGGGAAAAGGGACAAGATGGTGGGGCGGGGCAAAGGGGCCTCAGACTTGGGCCCGCTTCCAAATTACGAACTCTGAAAATACCCGTGCAAGGCGGGGAAAGGTGGGAGTGCGACGGAGACGGACTGCTCGTCCGAAGTCTGGGCCAGTGAGTGACAAGGACGGCGATACAATCGCGGGGAACAAAGGTAGGGCGGGGCAGGGCTGCGCAGGGCGGGGCGGGCGGGGTGCAGGGACGTAATTAGGGCATGTGTGAAGGGGGGGCGATGCATCGCGGGTTGCCTAACTTCAGGGGCAAACCTCGTATTCTACTTTAATGTCTAGTGTTCCGTTACGTTTCTGTGTATTGTATTCTGTGGACTCAAAAAAGGCGGGGGCGGGGGCTGCACACGGGGCCACCACTGCGGCTCAGTGCGCCCCGTATGAAAGCCGAAAATCGGAAATTTGGGTCCCCTTCGGGGACCCGAGGGGGGGGCGATCGCCCCCATCGCCCCCCCCTTAATTACGTCCCTGGCGGGGTGGTGCAGTCAGGACGCGTGCTTAATGTCGCGGATATCAGGCTGCGCTGCGCACGTCTGGCGGCCGGTGGGACCATCCTGCCAAGAATTTTAGGAAGTCTTCTCTGTTTCTGCCGTAGGAAATGAAATATAAAGGTTCTCATCGCTCGGGTGCTCCGGTAGCACAGCCTCGGGCTGCGCTGTGCACTTTCCGCCCCCTGCCCTCCTTTTGCGCGCCCTACTCTGGTCCGCGTTATAGTCTTTCCCTGAGCCACACAAATATACCACCGGCGGGCCGCGATCTGAAACACGTTTCCCTCGGCCGAAGCACCCCTCGCCGCACGCTGAGGGACGAGCGGGCCGAGAAGGTGGGGGGGAGGGGGCAGGATGCAGGTCCGCAAACACACCTCCACCGGGATATATACACCACCGAAACACCAACTCTGTGGAAGAAAAGTAGTATTGCGTGTACCTGCGTGAAAGTATGCACTTGCATTCCCTTCAGCTTAGTTCTGCCATGTCAGTCGTGTCGTCTGTTCTTGTCCCGCTCCACCGACGCCCTCCTGATTCACAAGCACCGCTCTCGTAACCCCGTCCTCGTCGCACCTATGGCGGTGCCCTATGTTGGGGACTGCGGGACCCCACGAGTGCGACAGAGACGGAGGCACGAGAGCGATCCTCGGAATCGGACGGCTGTCAGTCAGTCGTCGTGCGGGTGCGGCTCGGCGGCTCAGCGGCTCAGCCCCGCACCGCCATCTGTTCTGCTCAGCATCACTCTGCGTCGCCCCGAACAAGCGAGTCAATCCTGAGCGAGTGAAACAGAGCAGCGCGCGTTCTGCGCTTGCCGTCTGATTCCGAGGATCGCTCTCGTCCCTCCTCTCGTCCTCGTCGCACCTATGGCGGTGCCCCATGTTGGGGATGGCAGGGCGCCATGAGTGGGACGAGGACGGAGGACGCGCGAGTGCGATCTTCGGAATCGGACGGCTGGCGGCCTGCCGCGCGCCGCGCACCGCCGCGCTCGCCCAGGACGCCGCCCAGTCGGCCGCCGACCACGCCGTCGAGCGCACGGAGGGCGCACCCCGTGAGCCGCGTGACGCGCGAGCAGCTGAAATAACGGAACTCTCGCGCGGTCGTCTCGCGTTTCATTCATAAACAAAACAAAAACAAACAAAAAACGCTTCCGTATAATATTTTTACGTTTTCCCCGATATTCCGCGCTGCGCTGTGACCACTCCTGTCCGCCAGCCGTTGATAACGACCCCCGCCCGGCCGCGCGCCACGCAGGAGCACTGCCTGCGCCGTGTGACAAATCGCTGACATGGAGGACCCCGTTGACCTGACGAGCTGCCGCGCCGAGTAGTTTGACGGATGAGCTGCGACCTCATGTCGGCGGGGCGGGCGCACTCGGGGCCTGCTGCAGCCAGGGCCGTGCGGGCCTTGCGGGCGCAGCGTGCGCAGCGTGCGCGAGTGGGAGTGAGAAAGGAATATAAAGCCTCTCGCGGCGTGCGCGAGTGGGAGTGAGAAAGGAATATAAAGCCCCTCGCGGTGAATGAGATGGAAGTGGCGCGGCGCTGCGTCAGCTGGTGTGAGTGACGGAGTGACGTGAGGGTAGCGTAGCGTTTTGGTGTGGCCCCGGCGGCCGGGGCGGGGCGGGGCGGGGCGGGGCGGGGCGGGATGCGCCCGGACCCGAGCAGACCACACCACGGCCCGACTGTCCCCAGCCGGCACCGGCGGCACCGGCGGCGCAGCCATGGTTTTCCGCAACAGAGTCGCAGACGACTCCTTGAACTCGGAAGCGGCAATGGAGGTGTGTACATAATGTACTTGACAAGATTTGTTTTTCTTTTATCTTCATTTTTTTTAAAAAAAAGTTGTTGATTTATGTGCTGAGCATAACTACATCCGGCTACATCACTTACTGCGCGGAAAAAAAAAACTATTAGTAGAGCGAACTAACGTTTTAGTTGTTTTGCCCTTACTAACACTTTTTCGTTGTGATAACCAAAACTCGGTTGTGAGAACGCATGTTTGGATTGTCACAGCGAACGAGTGTAGTTGACACAACGAACGGTGCGTTGGCACAGCGAACCGGTTCGTTGGTCTAACGGAATAGCGCTTTGGTCCATTTTTGACGAACCAAAGAACCGCTTCGTTGTGCCAACGCACCGTTCGTTGTGTGAACTACATTTTCACTGTGACAATCCAAACATGCGTTCGCACAACCGAGTTTTGGTTATCAAAACAAAAAAAGTCTTAGTAAGGGCAAAACCAACTAAAACGTTAGTTAGTTCGCTCTACTAATCATTTTTTCCGAGTGTCTTACAAAATGAAAATTCCCCTTCTCGTGATCATCAGGCGGCGTGCCCCTAATTGGCTGGGAACGATGTTCGGCACTAATAGTGATGTATACCGGGCGCCTCAGCGATCTGTGTGTGTTCTACAAATGAAGCGTCTCGAACATAAATAGAGTCCAACGAGCCGGCTGAGGAATGGGTCTCCAACGAGGCGGCAGGCGCGCGGCGGGGGACAGCGGCCCCGGGTTATACGACTACTTAGGGGCGTTATAGCTAAAGACGGGGCGGGGCTGGCGGGGGCGGCCGCACGGCCGCCGAGATGACAACATGTAGCGCGAGGACTCGAGAATGTGCTGGTGCATATCGGCCACCAGGGTGCGGTAGAAAAAGCCTCTCTGTTACTCAAAGGACGTATGGCGTCACAATCGTTGGAGTGAGAACTGTGTCACGCTCGTTGAGAAATTGCGTCACATTCCATGCACAACCGTGTCATGTGTGACGCACAAAAACCTAGAACAAAACGCACAAACAATACCGTTGTTTTGTGCACCGGGCAGGCGCGGTTTAAGGGGGGCGCGGAGGGGCGATCCCCCCCCCCCCCCCCTCACTAGATAGCCGCCTGGAAAGTAGGCAAATAGCGCGACAAAGCCCCTGAATGTAGGCAGCCTGGGGTGCGCCGCCGCTTCCCTTCCAGTAGAACCTTAAACCACGCCTGGCACCGGGTGTTTCTTTGAATGCGTAACAGCGTTGCGGGTTTGCCTACCCAATTCACCCGTAAGGCGCCATAGCCCCCGCAGCGCTGGCGAATATGCAATCCCGCAACACTGTTACGTATTCAAAGAAACACGCGGGACATTCTCGTTAAGAATTTCTTCATCTCGTTTCAAAGATGCTTGAATGACAACAGCATCACCACCACGCCCCCCCGGGTGGGCGCGCTGTGTGTTCGGCCCCGCCGCACACTAGCACAGATGCACGCGCGCGCGCGGACGGTAGAGGCGCCACGGCGGCTATTTCAGGACGAGGGCGCCTCTTGTGTGACGTCATAGATGCTGTTACTGTTGCTGCTGCCGCCGCCGAAGCCGCTGCATGGCGCGGATTGAAGGAAGAATTCGAAAAAGAAAAAGAAAAATAAAGAGAGAAAAAAAGGAAGAACACGGTGAGAACGGCTCCTTGGTGTCCAAGGACCATCGGACCGATTCAAGGACGGCCGAATGAAATATTCCTATCCGCGTCCTTGAATCAGTCCGATGGTCCTTGGACACCAAGGAGCCGTTCTCATACCGTGAAGAAAGACACAACTTTTAGCCCTTTCTCACATTCGGTCTAGAAAAATTAAGAGACCGTCCGACGGTTTCCCCATACTCTGCTTTGGCATTTGTTTTGGGTGTGGGCGTGCTCGCGATTAGCCCCGCGGGCTGCGGTTCCGGTCGGTCAGTGGGGCAGCTTGCCCGTCACGACTAGGTGAGTGGTCCCGCCCTGCCCGCGCCCCGCCCCGCCCCTCCTCGTCTTGTCCCGTCACTTTGATGTGGATGGCTCTGGCTCTCTCACTGAATTGCATTTCGCTGTCGCCTTCGCTGGCCTTGGCAATCACAGAGGCGTTACAGTGGCGCGGGGCTGCAGTGGCCGGAGCGGAAAGTCAACCTGCCACACTTTTTATTTAATATACCGCTACCGTTCGACAGAGCCGGAGGTTTCCGAAAAATTGTCTTGTAAAAAATTAACGGGGAAAAATCGTACTAATTACCGTGGAAACTTCTAGCAGTGACATTGTACACTCTTTTACATGATGTAGTTAATACTCTTTTATTATTAGCGATTTTTTTTGTTAAAAAGAAAAGAAAAAAATGAGGGGGGGGGGCGTGCAATTATTTTTGAAGACCGGCCCCCCTTGAGTGCAGGTGGGCGCGCCGCGCCGTGCGCCGCGGGCCGGGTCACCGAGCCGTGCTGCTGCCAGTGCCGGGCGGTACAATGACAGGAGGGCCCCAGGGGCGCTGCCCCGCCCCTCCCCGCCCTGGTCCGACCACGGGGCCCCCCTCGAGGCCGAACCCCATACCAGCAGGCCCTGACCCCACCCCGCTGCCCCCGGTGGTGATCGCAGAGCCGCACCAAATGTACTCGGACCGGCGCACTCACCTCTTCAGCCAGCCTTGCGCTGGTGCCGAGGGGAATCCCTCACTGATTTTTTTTTTTTTTTTTTTTTTTTTTTTTTTTAAATCAGTGTACACCCTAAAACAAAATCAGTAAAGACATCAGAGGAAAGTCAAGATGAACTCAGACAAAAACTGAGGGGAAAAAAAAGATCAGTGAAAATCAAGGAAAAATCACAGAAGAATCAATAAAAAATCAAGGAAAATCACGGAAAACTAGAAAAATCAGAAAAGTCTTTGCACGCTTGTATCTACAGTGAAGTGCCCCTCAACCGCTCAGAGCATAGTTAAAACACAGTTACATTCACGGGGGCCGTGGCAGCCCAGCCGCTCTGGTTTATTGTACTCGGCTGTTGGGGTGCGCGCGGCCCGGGACGGGGCATTCATGGACAGTGCCATTGTACGCGATACACATAATGCGGTAGCTATGCAGAGGTCAACCAGAGTTGAATGGACAGGTCGTATACTCCAGGTCATGCGACCTCCCCGCCTTACACCAGCCCTCTCCCCGCTGCTCTGAGCGACCCCGTGCCGCTCTCCTTCGCCGTGTCCCCGCCGCGGCCGCCCTCGAGCTAAACGGCCTCTTGTGTCTCTCCCTCTCCAAGGCCCTGCTCAACGCCCTTCAGAGGTCGCCTTCCCGCCCGCCTGCCTGTCTGCCTGCCGGCAGCAGAGCCATTGTGCTTCACACGCCTTCAAAACACCTGTAAAATGTTCACCATGTCAAGGGACGAAAATGAAACCTCAAATGCCGTTTTCGATTTTGACTGCAGCTGTGTTTCTATTTCACATGTTTAATGTTTGGTTTCCAAAGTTCCAATACTACACTTGAACTTTTTGTTTTGTTTTGAAAAGGCGAAGAAAATTCAATTTTACCCTCGAGGTTAATTCCCGCGTCGTGTCTGATAGACACTGTATCGGCGGCTTCCACAGCTGCGCGGGGAGGCGGGGTGGCTCGAGAGTCAAGGTGGCGCGATACCTTGACTGGTAATCGCCTTACAGAGGGCTTTGCCTCTGCGGCGGGGCAGGGCGGGGCGGGGCGGGGCGGGGCGGGGCGGGGCGGGGCGAGCAGGTGGAGGGGTCTCGGCTCCGGAGCTCCGGAGTCTGCGTCCTGTCGAGGCGAACCGCGCGGACATTCTCTCAGCCCCACTGACAAAATTATGTTTCATTTTACACCCATTGTGTCGCGCATCCTAACGCGTTGGCAGCTAACTGGCTGACAACATGCGATACGCCGTACACGTCGGCAGAGTAGTCTGCTATCCGTGATAGCCTAGAGCAAGCAGGGGTCGCCAGGACTAGACAAAGACACAATTGCACAGGTCCTACTTGATAGATGTGGTATGCAGGGTCCAGCTGTCGTGTTGCATCCCGAACTCGACAGTTGCACACTTGCAAACACTTCAACTGCCACCTGCAACACTTCCCTAGTTGAACACTTGCAAGTGCACAACTGTCGCGCTAAACACTTACAAGTGTACAACTGGCGAGTTTGACTCTTGCAATTGCACAACTGCCGAGAGTTTCAGAGAAGATGCAGGCGCGGATGGGTTCGCCAACTCGCTTGCCCGTAAGCCCAATGGTGTAGGCAAAAAGGCAAACCCGCTCTCACCTGTGCCTTCTCTGAAAACAATCGCAGTTCTTATTTATTTCAGGTTCCGTAATGCTTTCCTTTTTTTTCCTTTCTTAATTTATTTCTTAACACTCTAATGGATTCCGTGTTTGTATTGCAGGCGCCGCGGGTACGGCCGGCCTCCAGCGTGGACTCAAGCAGGTGAGTGTTTTTTTTCATAAAATGGGCGGGAGGGGGACGTCGTGTCTGTCGTGTCACACCTGCAACAGGGACATGGCCGTGACGCGGTTGCGACACGGTAACACGACACGATGTGCAGCGCGAGGGCCGATGCAAACGTGACAAGCGAACAAGCACGGTAGAGGGAGGGAAACTAAGGGGGGGGGGGGGGGGGGGGGGGGGTGAGACGACATCGCGTCCAGCCAACCCTTATACCAGAAGAAAAATTAACGAATTTCATCTAAAATTTCTGCCCTAGATTTAATTTTTTACATCCCCCTCAGAAAAGGGCTGAGCAGCCTAGCAGATCAGACAGTTTTCCCTCCGGGTTTGCGGCTGTGGGCCGGGGAGGAGGGAGGGGGGGGGGGGGGGGGGGGGATGCACGCCAGCGTTTAGTCGTGTATTATATCGGTCAGCGGCCCGTGGCGTGCATGCCCGTGTATTTGGATTGCGTCTGTGCCGCTGCCAAAGTGGCGTGGCGTGGCGGAGCGTCTCCCGGCGGGGCGGGGCGGGGCGGGGCGGGGCGCGCAGTGGCTTTGCGAACGCGGCGTGGCGGTCGGAACTCCCCTTTGAAATAAACTGCCGCATCCCCGCGCACGCCTGGCGCCCGCAAGGGTGCACATACGCTCTTGCCTGGTCCGAAGCGCACCTGCAGCGAGTAGCGGCGAGCGGGAGGGGAGACCTAGAGACATGTGACGAGCTGCAGCATCCTTTTCCTTTAATATCATCATCACTTACTTTACCTATGGAACATATAATCCCGCTTCTCTCCATTGGCCGCCCTCGTCATCTGTGTACGCCTCACTATTCATTCACTCATCCTAATCTTCCCTTTCTTTTCTTCCTTCCCTTTTTTCCCCCTATTTCGCGTTCTTTTTTTTTCGGCAAGTTTCCGCCCCACCCGGTAAACTCCCCGCTGAGATAGCAAATGAATTGAAAGTGAATTGGGCTCCGCGTGTGCGAGCCCCCTGGGAAAAAAAAAGTACGGGTTTAGGGTGGGGGAAGTCGTGCCAGATAGTAGTCGTTTCGTCCGAGAGGAAAACAGACCCTTTTCTTTGTTAACTGTATTGAAGAATTAAAAGGTTGTTACACTTTAGAAACCCATCCCATTTGAAGGTTTTTAAAGTTATTTGTTTATCTGTAAGTCAGTAAAGGTCGAGGTAAAGGTGCTGTGCTCGCACTCATCTCGTTGGTTTGTTTTTGTTTGTTTGTTTTTTTGCGGTGTGCCTTCCCTCTCTCTTATCCTGTACCCGCAGGCTTTATTCCTGTGCCATAATGATTGTGGAGGAGACACGACAGTTTGCGCGTCACGAGGGGCAGGAGGCGGGGGGTGGCTAGATAGGGCGGCAGCTACGTGTTGAGCTGAGGGAAGGCCTTCATCACGACCCATTAGGAGTGGAGCAAGGGGAAGCCAGGTGTTGGCCAGATGGGCGGGGCCGGGCGGGGCGGGGCGGGGCGGGGCGGGGCGGGGCGGGGCGGGGCGGGGCCGTCGTAGGGTGCGTGCTGCGCGCGGCGAGACGTGGCTGCGGCGCGGCCCCCCGCGAGCCGTGCCGCAAACACCGCAGAAATATTCAGGCTCCTTCATCTCCTCAACTCATAGCAGATGTGTGTGCGAGCGATTGGCGGCGGACGTGTCCAGCAGCAGCGGCGACGGAGGAGGAAACAACTCTGAAAATTTTGTATACCTCGTAATTCAGGAAATTCAAAACAAAAGCAAAAAAAAATGAAAAAATTTCAGGAAAATTTCTTAAAATAAAAAAAAATCAGAAAAAAAATGAAAAGTAACTAAAATTTACTAAAATTCATAGTATTTAAGGTAAAAAAATCAACCAAAAATTCACAAAAAAAAATTCTAAAAAATAACAAATTTACAAAATTTTTGTTCACCAAAATTCAGAGTTCTTCCCCCCTCCCCCGGCGGCGCGACTCAGACCGGGCGGGGCGGGGGCGGAATGGTGTGATGCGGTGTATAGTGGGGCCCATACGGGGCTCAATTGAAAGCAGAAAGTGGTGCGCGGGTAGATGAAACATTTATATCGACGAGAAGAGCCGGTGGGGTGTCCGGCCGGGCGGCCCGGGCGGGCGGGCTGACAGGACCCGAGGGGGGCGCTGGAGTTAGTTCGCGGAGGTGCTGGACGGGCAGAGATGGGCCGCGCTCTGTGCGCGCCGCTGTTGTGACGCGCCTGGCTGCGTGTGACCTCCTTTATTGGTCTCACCACGCTGTCATCAGCTTCTCTCGTCCGACCCGCACTCATCCGCCACAGTCAATGTTTAAACACTCTCCCGATCGAACAGGCTTCTACTCCTGCGGAGCTCCATCTCTTTTCTACGACGGCACCGGCAACCCTCTTCCAGCTCCCCCCCCCACCCCCACCCCTCTTTCTCTCCCTCCCTCTCTCCCCATCTCTGTATCTCTGGGTGTTTCTCTCCCTCTCTCTCTCCCGTGCGGGCTCCGTGCTCCCGACGGCCGGCCGCGCTGCGCTAACGCGCCAAGTGGTGGTCCGCTGCACAGAGGGCTCTGTATGGAGTGCGGGGGGCGAGGCGGGGCGGGGCGGGGCGGGGCGGGGCGGGGCGGGGTGGGTGTGGTGTGGGCGATGAGGTGGGCCGGGGGGATGAGTGGAGGGGGTGGGGAGGGGGCCTCCGGGGAAATACAGGCCGGTGGGGCTGGCGCGGTGCGGGGGCTCAGCTTAGATCGGCCCCGGCCCGGCCCGGCCAGCGCGGACCGTGCCAGGCCGGGCCAGGCCAGCCGCTTTGGGGCGCGTTTGTTGGTCAGTTCTAGCAGCAGCCCCTCCTCCCCCGGCTGGGGCTAAGGCTGGAGGCCGGCCCGGCACGACCGGGAGTATTGTAAAGCCGGAGAGCAGGGCAGCGCACGTCCGAAGTTACCTCAACCCCCTACACTCACCCACTCTCCCTCTCCCTCTCCCTCTCTCTTTCTCTCTCTCTCTCTCTCTCTCTCTCACTCTCTCTCTTTCTCTCTCACTCTCTCTCTCTCTCTCTCTCTCTCTCTCTCTCTCTCTCTCTCTCTCTCTCTCTCCTTCCCCCTCTTTCTATATTTCCCTCTCTGTCTCTCCTTCCCTCGCCGCGCCGGGGTCAGCGTCAGCAGGAGTGGCGGGGGAGCGGCTGTCAGTCCCACGGCAGCGTGTTACACACATCAGGGTCGAGAACAAAAGATGCCGGTCCCGTCGAGCGCGAGCGGGAAAACATTTTCAGCATGCAAGATTGCCATGACTGCAATTTTTGTCTTTCTCTTTTTCTTTTTTCTTTCTTTCTTCAAAATTCAACCCTTTTCTCTGTGCTGCAGGACGGCGCGCGGCGAGAGCGTCTCCGCCGACTGGACGGCCACGCACCACAACTTCCACGTCGGCATCTACGGCTGGCGCAAGCGCTGCCTCTACCTCCTCATCCTGGCCCTGCTGGTCATGGTCATCGTTAACCTGGCGCTCACGCTCTGGGTCCTCAAGGTCATGGAGTTCTCTTCGGTGAGTAAGGAAGCTGCTTCTCCTGAAACATGTCAACAACATTCCCGCCTTGACGCACAAATCATGTTGGACTTGATGCCGTCACCAAAAGCTGAAAGATTTACGGTATGCGCGTTGCATTTCGCTAAGCGCGTATTCGAACAAAGTCGTTTCCCGCCAATCTTGTGTTGTTGGGAGGAGGTGGGTCACTGGCCGGCGGGCCGTGTCTCACCCCGCCTCGCTCTCTATCTCGCTCGCCGTCCCCACGCATGCCAGCCTGTCACCATCCGTCTCTCTCGCTCCCGCAATCGTCCCCGCCACAATTCATCCCTCCCTTCTTACCTCTCACCCCGGGCCGGGCCGGGCCGGGCCGCTCTGATCTCCTCGACTCAAACATATCGCGCCCCGCACACGAGGCGCCAGCGCGCCTCCGCCACCCGAGGACTTCTTCCAACAGAGACAACCCTTCTACAAATTTTCAAGCAAAGAATATTATTTTTTTTTTTTTTTTTTTTTTTTTTTAAAGAAAGAGTTAGAAGGTGCTTAAGAAATTACGAAATGGAAGAGTGTGATCATAGATTCATTTAGTTATTATTTTATGGTACAATGACCGATACATTTTTGACAGCGCGCGTTAAAAATAGTTGATGAAAAATAAGAGTGGAATGCCGGTCGGTAAGGCGAGCGCGCCCCGCTCCCACACCCAGGTCCCGCCACGGCCCGACTCATAAACAAAACATAATTTTGCATACATTTGCCTCCCCGACCGGCTGAAGGGGTTTTGAGAGTTTGAGAAGGGTCGGCACCTCTGCGTGGAGCGACCGTCGAACGCTAGTATGTAGGCATGTGTGTGTCGTGTCTCGCTGCTTCATACCATTATGTCTCCTTCTCTGCCGTGATATAAAAAGGACATACAAATCCAAAATACAAGAAAATAAAAAACAAGTTTTGAAAATTTGATAGATGATAAGAAGACTGCCCCACCCGATGATTGGCCTACTACTTTTTTTCTGGTCAAATCATGAATTCCCGCCTTAGCCCCGCGCTCGCCCGCGCCCCCCGACTCTCGCATCCTGCTGCCTCGACTGGGGTTTTAGTCCTTGTATACTACCGCGCACACCTGATCCGTGTAAAAATTTTATACCAAAAATAAACGCTAAAATATGCTCGACTACACTGTGAAAAATGGTTGTGGGTTGACGGGAAAATTTTCACCGAAATGGAGTCGTAAGATGACAATTACAAATAGCAAAATTACAAGCACTACGTATCGACTTAAAATTCAATAACGAGCACGAAAGGGCCGTCGTAAATTTACAACATGGAGACAGGCTAGGCTAGACAGCCTAGCCTGACTCCATGTTTACAACATATTTCGTAAATCATAATTTACCTAATGAATTATTAAACGAACAAAGATATTTTTTCGCAATAAGGTATTGTTATAATTTTGGAAGCAATACTTAAATATAATCATACAACGAAAATTCACAAGCTTCGTGTGACATTAGTCTCTACATCGGTAGCCCTGCCGTACCCTGCCCTGTCCTGCTCGTCACGCGGAGCAGCAACAAGCCGATTGTCGGCTCTGACACCTCCCGGGCGCGCGCCCCGCCCGGCCTCGGCCCGGCCTCGGCTCGGTCCGATCGAGCGTGGCGGAGCGGTCGGATCGACCGATACAAGCCTAATTGCCACCGCTGCTGGTCTCTGCGCCTGGCGCCCCATCCCTCCCCCTCCCCCTCTCGTAATCCTCTCCCCTCTCTCTCTCTCTCTCTCTCACCCGCCCCCGCCCACAGCCCAGCAATCCCTTCTTTCACACCTCCCCGCTCTTTATTTATTCACGATCTCTCGCCCAGCTGCTCTCGCTCTGTCTCTCTTTCTCTCGTGCCCTCTCTTTGCCTATTCCCGCTTTGCCTCAGCGGCTGTACGCCTCGTGCTCGTGCTCTCTCTCTCTCTCTCTCTCTCTCTCTCTCTCTCTCTCTCTCTCTCTCTCTCTCTCTCTCTCTCTCTCTCTCTCTCTCTCGCTCGCTTGCTCTCCCTCTCCCTCTCTCCTCCCTCCATATCGCGTTAATTCATACGCCCGATTCCCCAGAGCGGTGGCAAAT
The DNA here is from genome assembly GCA_029379305.1 of Frankliniella fusca. Lineage (NCBI taxonomy): Eukaryota > Metazoa > Arthropoda > Insecta > Thysanoptera > Thripidae > Frankliniella > Frankliniella fusca. Next base: position 540,283 of record JAHWGI010000219.1, on the reverse strand, counting down.
CGTTTCCCAAATGTGATTTCGCGCGCGTGTGCGTGCGATTCTCGACGCCCCATGCAAACGTAAACTATTTGTTGTTTTGTGCCCTTTCACCAACTACGCCTTCCAAATCGTAAAAAAAAATTAAAGCAGGTTCAATATTTAAATCCTGATTTTAAATTCAAACGGCTTTCAAATAATTATTCATTTCTGGCGGTGCACCCGCGCTGGCTGAGGTATTTGCGAGGGTATTTGCATCTACCAGTTCGGAGGCCAGGTAAATGGAGAGCATGAAATATAACAGTCTCAGCTCGCGTCAGTGCTCGCGGGTAGGCACTCCTGCACCGCCGCCCTCTCCCGTCCGCAGTCCCCCGGCCGCCTCACACCGCGCCCCCGACCCATCCCCTCTCCTCCCGCGCCGCTGCTGCTGCCTGATTGGTTTCTCGGAAGCGGAAGTTATTCCGAAAACGGAAATGACTCTGATGCGTAGGTCGTCGATCAAAGCAAGTCGTCATCACTACATATATCTGCGTGCGCCTCCCCCACGCCCCTCTCGCTCGCTCCGACTGCATGGGCATGGCGCAGCAGACGAGATCCAGACTGTATCTCCGTTCCTTCGACCCGTCAGCCGCCTCTGAAACGAGGGGAAAGGGGGGGGGGATAACTCATACAAAATTTGTACAATGTTTTTTTTTAGACCTATAATATTTTTTATTTTTTAAACATTTTTGTTTTGATTTTTCTATTGATTTTTCAAGGAAAATTATATTCCACTTTTTGATAAATTTTGACCTTCCCCCCCCCTAATTTTACTTTCAGTTTTTTGTTCATTTGTTCGTGGTTTATCGTTGTTGTTTTTTTTTTCTGTAACTTTCTTCTTGATTTTATTTTGATTTTTTTTGTGCTTTTTTAATTGACTTTTTGGGGGGCCTTACAATGATTTTTTCGGAATGCCCCCCCCCCCCCCCTTTTCCCTCTCGGCCGCCTCAAACCGACATACTTTCTTTAGCCGTTCCTAAAGCCAGAAAATAGACGACGAATAGTATAAAACACTGCTTTACAGTGAACCGATGACTGTTGTATGTTTTACTCAATAAGTGACGTGGTTTCGACGCTGCCCACCGCGCCTTTGGCGCGCAGCTTGCCGCCTCTCCCAGCCGCAGCGCGCAGTAGAAATGGAATAACAATTGCGACAATGAGAACTGATTGCTCGCATTGTATGCAGCGGGACGGCAGTATTTTCCCGTTATCGCCGCGGCCGCCTAGCGCCGCGGCGCCGCCCCTGTTGTGTGCGAGGAAAAAAAATATTTCCAACAGAAAATAACTTGCCCCGAAAAGCGTTTCCAATTAGATTATTATGAAGAAGTTAGATGGTTGCTGAAGTGAACTTTTCGCTACCGAAAGATATCCCTTCCCCCTCCCCCCTACAACTTGTATTATCTCTTCAAGAACGCAGATAGTGCGCGGTATATATCAAAAATATGCCCTGTAGATATCATAGGATAATTTTTTTTCTTTCTGCAGTGTTGTACAACGATAATTTACTGCTCGATTGGTAGAGCCCCGCCCCGCCCCGCCCCGCCCCGCCTCCGAACCGGGTGCACTGCTTTCAGCGGCTCTCAGCCTCCCCCCCGTTTATCACAATCTTTATACGATTGCCGACCCATCCTCTCCCCTTCCCCTCCCTTTTCCTCGTTCCTCGACCTTTCCCCTCCTCTCCTCACTGACCCTCGCGCGAAAGCCACCACTGCTCTGCTTCCTTGTCTGCTTCAGACCTGCTGAAGAGGCCACTCCTTGATCTCGATCAGTCAGCTAACTTCGTTTCCATACGCACACTTTGCTGTGCCCAGTATTTACTTAAGTGTTAACAATCTTTTATTTTGTGCTGCATGTCGCGCTGTCGGTGACGCTTGCTTACACATAGGATTAAAGAAAGAACAAAACACACACACACACACACACACAAAAACACACACACACACACACACACAAACCAAGAAAAAACAAAAAAAAAACGTGTAACCGGTTTCGGTCCTCTCGCTTCAAATAAACTTTCTCGCTCATATTCTTCATCGCGTTCCGATTTATTTGCATTGGAAGTAATCTGGCGCACGCCATGGGAACAGCTGCTGCTCCCCCCCGGGCCGTACCCTGTCCCTCGCTCCTCCAGCAGCTGTGCGCCCGCAGAGCCAGGGGTAGGCCACCCGCTCAGCAGGCGCGTCTCGGCGCGGCCTACACTGCAGGCGCTCCTGGAGCGCCTACGCGTAGGCCGTCCCGCTCCCCAGGGATGCGCGCGCGCTGCCTACCCGCCAGGCGGTAGGCGAGGCACTCCCTTGGGGTTTCTCGCGACGGTTAAAAAATACTTCTGAATTTTTTCGTTGACCTCGTGATTCTTATAAATTCTGAATATCCCCCCCCCCCCCCCAAAAAAAAAAAGGAACTCACACACCCACGAAAACTCACAACAATTCATGGAAATTTAGAAGGAAAAAATTGAAGCAAAAATTGCAAAACAATATTTTTTTTAATCACAAAAATTTATTCAATTTGAAGTTGAACGCCTCAAAGCTAGATTTGTTTCCCCCTCGGCTTCCCGTCGTTCCCGACGTGTCGCTCGTCGCTTCTTTCTCCTTCCCTGCCCCTGCTCCCCGTCCGCTCCGCTTCGATATCTCTCCTCTACCACTGCCTTTCGCTCTCCAGCGGCTCGTAGCAGGAGCGGAAGCGATCAGCAAGGCTTACGAGGGACTTGGAGGACCAAGGAGGAGGCTGAGCGGAAGGACGCGAAGAACAAATGACAGCGTGTGCGAGCGAGAGAGAGAGAGAGAGGGGGGGGGGTAAACTAGAAGCCCTTGGTGCCACCTGCTTTGTCACCTCCTCTCCTATTACGGCGTGTTTTAACCTCATTTTACTCGGTTTTATGGGGCCCCCGGGTCGTGCCGACGACTCCTGCAGCCAGGTACACGTGCACAATGCGCACAACTCTCTTCCTCGCCAGACTCCTTCGTTATTATCTTCTCTCTCTCTCTCTCTCTCTCTCTCTCTCTCTCTCTCTCTCTCTCTCTCTCTCTCTCTCTCTCTCTCACCTCCCCCTCACCTCCAGATGTATACCCCTTTGGCGCGGGTGGTGGCTGACGGTTACCCGAGTGTGCACATTTCGTGAATTGGATGTGAATTGCCTTGAATTGGCTGTGAATTGGCTTGAATTGCCAATCGAATTGGACTGAATTAGTGTGTGAATTGGGTTTGAATTGGCTTGAATTATTGGGCTTGTATTGAAATTAGATTTGAACTAGGTTGAATTGGATTGAATTTGTTTGAATTGGACTGAATTTGTTGAATAAGTGGTGTACACTAAGGTTATTTCCCCCTCGCGGTTATCTCTTCGCCCGGCGCCCTGCGGGTCACGCCGTTCACACGGCGTCGTGCTAGCGCCTCATTGATTGACTTGTGCATGCCGCGGGATCGTTATGCCTCGTGGCGTGATTTAGGCGCGAAACCGACCCGACCCCGGCCGGGGAGCCAATCGTCGTGTCCGGGAGGCGGACAGGGCGGCGCCCGACCTGCTGCTGCAGTGGGGCTCTGTGGGTTCGGCAGGGGAGGATCGACCTACTCGTGCGTGGTCCGCGGCTGATTTGAGCAGGTGAGCCGTGTCCCACCCTGCGAGCTGGGGAGCGAGAGGGAGAGCGAGGGGGGTGAGGGGGGCCCGGGGTAGGAAGTTGTCTTGTTCTCCTCTCTCTTTAAACCTCTTTCTGGACTGATCCCCCTTATCACCTCGCGCAGTGCCTCCTGAGGTGGGAGGGGGTGACAAGGAGGAGAGAGGGCAGGCCCCTGCAGCCCCTCACCCCCGCGCCGCCGCGCTAGCCTCTTCGCTGTCTACTCTAGGGTTATGTACGAGCTATTCCAATTGCTGTGCAACGTGAGAACTTTGTCGTCGGCCTAACGCCCTCACTTCCCCTACCCTTCCTTCTCTCTGTCGCGCGCTCCCTTCCTCGACCGAATCTTTCTCCTCTTCCCTCTCCACCTCCTTCTTTCTCTCTGCTCCTCCATATTCACGGCGCGGTAGGGTAGGCTCGGCGGGAGGGACTTTTGCAGCGCGGCGGAAACTGCAGTCGGGCTGCCGGGGGGAACTGAGAACCCCGGGAGGCGAAACAACAGGGTCATTATTATGTTTTTTAATAAGGTGCGCCTGCGAAGAAAAATAATAATCCGAGGTGACTGCAGTTATCTGATGCAACAACAGGAGAGGCGCTCCCTTTCACATCACCTCCCCTCCTCGCCGAACTCACGCGCGTTGCTGTTGGAATGCACTCAGCACTCCAAAGAGCCGTGCTTAGCATCCTACATTAGTCGCCGCGCCGTCTCTTTAGTGCACGCCTCCTCGCAGTCATCGTGTCATATAAATGAGATTCTCATGTCAGGGGCGCTCGCACCCATGGAGACTACGCAATCAATAGCGCTCTGAGAATTGCATACCGTGAATAAAATAATGCCAATAAACTTTGGCAGGAGAGTGCGCAAACCTCAGTCAAAAAAGAGGCAGGCCTGTTCAGGTGAAGGAGGCCCTCAACGATACTTAGACCTTGGGAACCCGCGGGCTAAAAAGCTCTCTCTGTAGTCCACACTCATCCCTACTTTCCCCCCACACACCAGCCATTCATCTTTGTAAGAAGACCGGCGCTGCGCTACGCGAGCTTATTCCACATGCCTGAGAGATGGGGTATTATTAGCCCCCGCGCCACCTACGGAGGAGTTGAACCGCTCTCCGGTAGTGGGGCGGCATGGGGCGGGGAGGGGGGGGGGAGGGGGAGGGGGAGGGGACCCCGAGGGGAAAGGGGGCCGTGACAGAGGGTGAAGAGAAGGGCCCATATTATCACACAGCAAATGAGGTTTGTGTCGGAACATTATGTGTCACCGTCCGTGGGGAGGGAGGGGCGGGGCTGCGCGGGGGCGCGGCGAGGGCCCTGAGTGCGAGCAGGGGAGGGGAGGGGGATATTCACCCCCAAGGGTAATAGCCAGGTCCTACGACCGGCGAAGAATTGCGTTCACCTCTTGTTAAAGCAGGCGTACAATATCGTCCCTCCCTCCCACGCTGCGCCACGCCACGCCCAGCATCCGCTTCCGGAAGCAGGGGACACGGCCAGGAGCGAGAGAGAGAGAGAGAGAGAGAGAGAGAGAGAGAGAGAGAGAGAGAGAGAGAGAGGGGGGGGGGGTGAATGGAGGACGTGAGAAGGGGCTGAGGGGGTTAGGGGGATGGAAGGGGATGCCCCGAGGAGAGGGAAGACGGCGCGGCAAAATTTCATCAACGTGTCTCCCAAATCGCGCCCGAGCCGGCCGGCTCGCGCGTGCATTCCCTCATGCGGCCGTCAGAAGGCGAGAGTGAGCGAGCGAGAGAGTAAGATAGTGAGACAGACAGACAGAGGGAGCGAGAGAGAGAGAGGGTGACGGGGCTGCTGTACGCGCCAGTGCTGCCTCAACCAAACACGCAGCGCAGCAGCACTGCTGTACACAACGAGCTGGGGATAATGAGTTTGACACGGCCGTTGCACGCTGGGGGGGGGGGGGGTCACCTGGGAGCCAGGAGGAGGGGAAGGGGGGGGCGGAGGCGGACAGCTCGAGCCAGGGCCATCATGTCCCCGCTCAGCCAATGAATAAATTTCTTACATCTCCGGCAGCGCGCTCCTGCCCCTCACATTCCCGCTCATACATCCTCTCGCCCTTCGCGGCTCGTAATGCATGCGCCGCAGTGGCACGCGTCTCCTCAAACACGCTGCTCATAAGAATAAAATGACCTTGCTCTTGAAAAAAAAAAGTTTGCTAGATATATCATTATGCATTTTGGGATTAAGATGCTTAATAAAAGCCACGTTCGCTTCTGTCATTTTTCCGCGTCCTGTTCGTCACCCCGCTCCCGTCGTAAAGTTCAGCGTGCGGTGGACGAGCGGGGCGGGGTAGGGTGGGGCGGGGCGGGGCAGGTTGGGGTGGGGCGACCGTCGTTGGCGCCGCCATTCACGCCGTCCAAAGGGCAGGTCGTGTAACAGGCTGGTATCGGTCGCACCTTCATTGCTTGCGCCCAATTTACCCGTGCGGCTTCTGGAAGGCGCGGCTAAAGTTCGCGTCGTCACCCACACCTCAACTACCTCCCCTCCCCCCCCCCCCCTCCACCACTCAACTCTCCTTCCGCAGGAGCAGGGCGCGGACGCGAAACAGTTGATATTAATATGGGATGTAGTATAGTAATTTCGCTCCCGCGTTGTTTGCACGTGTTTCGGCGGAAGAGCCGAGCCGAGGGCGACGCTTCGGGTCAGTGGGGTGAAGGTGAGGGCCGGGCTGTGTAGAGAGGGCAGAGGTGGACTGCGTGGAGGAGGGGGGGGGGAGGGGGAGGGATTTCCCTAAATGCACATAAATCTGCTACGCTGCCTGGTCTGCTACTGGCCAGCTACAGCCCATCGCGAAGCACCCTGCACGAGGAGTGAGAGAGAGGCCCGACAACTTCTCGCTCTCTAGAGCGCAGTCGGAGGGACGGGGCGGGGCGGGGCGGAACGCGACGGGAGGAACGGGAACAGTGCAGTGCGATGGAACGTGTCGAAGGGCGTTTGTGATACGTCGGGTCGGGGGTCTGGCCGGGCCGGGCCGTCCGGGCCGAGCGTCTTGCCTTCTTGATCGGTCATAACTTTTGCCCCAGCTGCGCGCGTTGAGGCGGTCACGGAAAGGTTCAAGAAGCAATATGGGCCCATGGGTAGGGGCGCGGGAGGGGCTCGAGGGGATATCAGTTCGTCTCAACGTGCTAGGAGGCGTAGTCTGGCCTTTTTTTACGGGGAAATGAATAAGGGTTTTGTCTAGATTTTAAAAACATTTTCTTCATGCTCACATCGAATGCTAGCTGCATTTCGAAATGTCTCTGAAGGCCTCACTCCAGCCTGCGAGGTGCTGGTGTCGTGCTTGGCGTGTTCCGCACACCACCAAGGAGTCGACTCGATCCCCAGGGTCCCGGGCCCCGAGCGCAGAGGCTGCCGGGGAAGCTAGAGACACCTGGAGGGAGCGGAGGGAGCAAGAAACGAAGCATTCACAAGGTGGAGAGAAAAAAAAACTAAGGAAGGGGGAGGGGAGGGGTTGACAAATTGCCGGCACCACGACCATCCACCGCGCGGGCGCCCCTCCCGCCCCCCACCCCCGGCCCGCCGCGGCTGGGAGTCGAACCCGCGCCCGCGCCTCCCCGCATAGCGGAGCGCCGCAATTGAAAAGGGCAGCGGCCGCGACGCTGAGTGGGGCTCAAGTGGAATCGGGAAACAAAAGCAATCTGCCTCCCGCCGCGGCGCGTGGCGCGGGCGATCAGTGTCGGGGGCGGGGCTGGGGAGGGGAGGCCCGGGCCGGGGCCCCTCGGGGGGTAGGGGAGGCCTCCTTCTGCCTCCTTTATTCCTAACGCGGTTACAACCATTCCCCGTTGGCTCTCGCCGGCCCGCCGGCCCGCTCCGCCCGCTAGACGCGCGGTGCTCGTCATCAACAGTCGATGATGGCGCTCTTTATTCAATTTCAGCTCGCTCGGGGGTCGAGGTCGGGGTCGGGGTGGCAGATGAACCGCCTGGTCTTAACTTTGCCCCCAGCGCTCTGAAAGAGATTATACTAGCGGTACCTTTGGAAGGGAGCGGCCCTCGGAGATGGCCATGGGCGTAGGAAGGAAGCGGGGGGGTCACGGGGTCAGCTGACCCCCCAAGTTTCAGGTTAAGAAACTATAGGCCCGCAGTGAAACGAAATCACACTTCGATACCTCACTGCAAGAGTAGCCTATCTGGCGTCGGTGCGTTAAAACTAGCCTATCTTTACCGCGGCCAACAGGACTAGCCTATCTCTCCTGACTCGTTTAAAACAAGCCTAAGTGACTTTTTGGAGCAAAATGAGAGACATATACCATTCGACGTGGATTTTCATGAAACGGATATTTCCACCAAAATCTCAGTTTGCTCGAAAAAGTCACTTAGGCTAGTCTGAAACGAGCTTGGAGAGATAGGCTAGTCCTGTTGGCCACGGTAAAGATAGGCTAGTTTTAACGCACCGACACCAGATAGGCTACTCTTGCAGTGAGGTATCGACTTCTAAAGCAAACGAATAAGGGTAGAAGATTCATTTTTTAAAACTATTTCCTAATAACTTTTCTAAGTTAATAATAACTAACAAATAAAAAGGCTTTTTTTTTAGTCTTAAAACATCGAAGAATTTTGTCTCTTTTTTCCATACAGTCCCTATTTATAATTAAAAATAAAAATTAATAAAAATTTGCACTTGTACGCCTGAAATGTAGGCAACCCACATTACTTGAGCCCCCCACTGTCAAGCATGTTCCTACGCCTCTGGAGATGGCCGGTAGGGGGCGCACACTAAAAAATTAGACAACGAACGGTTCTGGCGAGGGGTGTACGCGGTAATGCGCGTGGGTTTTATTCCTGCCGGCACTTTACATTGTGTCAGAGCCGTGTGGCCCCCGGCCCAGCGCGCCACAGACTAAAGGGGGCGCTAGCCCAGTTCACTGCGAGTCCATTGACGGCTTGGAGTGACGGCCGTGGATGTCTCGATAAGCGGACGACACGACGGCACAGGCGGGGATGGGGAAGAGCGAAACAAAGAGAGGAAGGGAAGGAGGAGGAGGAGGGTGCGACGAAGACGGTGTGTGCTTCGGCGCGCCGCCTCGACGTGCGAAGGGGCGGGGCGGGGCGGGGCGGGGCGGGGCGGGGCGGGGAGGGGCGGGGCGGGGGCGCCGCAGTACGTGTTACGTCTGTTTTCTTCCCTTTGCCTCGACTCTCACGCCTCGTATTGAATTGGCACTTGCCGCGCTCCGCATTCGCTATCGGATACCTGCTCCTCCGCTCTCCCTCGCTCCTCCCCCCTCCCCTCAGCTCGCCCGTCTTCTTGTCCTCTCCGGGGCCCTTCTCTCTCTCCTCCTCACTCAGTTTTAAACCTGATGAAAAATTCAGCAGATCCGCTCAAAGTGTTTGTGGCTGGCGTGGCGCTCGCGGGGCCCGGGGCCCGGGGGTCTCGTGAGAGGGAGAGAGAGAGAGAGAGAGAGAGAGGCTTTGTCACCACCTTGCCATCCCGCCCCGTCCTGGTGTCCCGTTGTCGAGCCCAGCTGACGTCTCCTCCGTGCTCTGTGCCTGCTGCAGGAGGGCATGGGGCAGCTCCGGGTGGTGGCGGGCGGCCTGCAGCTCAACGGCCAGGCCATGGTGATGGACGCCCTCGTCGCCTCCAACATCCGCTCCCGCCGCGGCCAGCCCATCACCATCGAGTCGTCGCGGAACTTCACGCTCAACGTGCGCGACGAGGCCGGCGCCGTCGCCTCGCAGATGTACCTCGGTAACTGCAATTATTTTCAGTTGTTAATATCTAAAATGTTTGTTTAGTCGCTTACGAACGTACTATTACCTACAGCACAATATTGAAATCCATGCTTGCTCGTTTTCTGCAGACAAGAGCCGGCTCGAGTGCGCCAGCGGCGGCTTCCGGGTCCAGGACGCCAAGGGCAGGACGCTCTTCTCGGCCGACAAGAAGGAGGTGGTGGTGGGCGCGTCGCTGCTGCGGGTGACGGGCCAGGGCGGCGCCGTGTTCGACGCCTCGGTGCAGACGCCGGCGGTGCGCGCCGACTCGGGCAGCGACCTCAAGTAGGTGGAGGGCCAAGCTACCTACATACGGGATAGTCCCGAAACTGATGAATTAAAGGCTCATGATATTTACACCCGCGACCCCCGCGCGTGCTCACACGGCGCCTGTGCTTCTCTGCCCGCAGGCTGGAGTCGCCGACGCGGTCGCTCTGGGTGCACGCCCCCATGGGCGTCAAGATCGAGTCGCGGGCGGGTGACATCAGCGCGTCCTGCCTCACGGACCTCAAGCTGCAGTCCGTGGCCGGTTCGGTAAGGCGCGGCAGGGCCGAAGGATCCTTCTCTACAAATTCAAGCGCTCGCACCGACCTTTTTGTATTTCATCCGGTTTTTCGCGATTTTACTTGATTTTTCTTGATTTTTCCTGATTTTTCCATGATTTGTTTCCCCGATTTTTACATTTCTTTTTGATTTTACCTGGATTTTTTCTGATTTTATACTGGTTTTGTTTTAGGCTGTACACTGATTTTTTTTTAAGCGAAGGACCCCTCGGGCAAAGGGCTATGGCACCTCCACCGCATCGCCACGTGACATGACATGACATTTCCCTCCCGTGTGTCCGGCAGATCCGCCTGGACGGCGCCAGCCTCTTCCTGCCCGGGATGCGCATGTCGGTGGCCGAGGCCGGCAAGGCGCCGGTGCCCACGGGCCGGGGCCGTCAGGAGGGCCGGCGGCGGGACGAGATCTACCAGCTGTGCATGTGCGCCAACGGCAAGCTGTTCCTCAGCGCGGCCGAGGGGCTCTGCGCCGCCGACAACGACAGCTTCGTGTGCCGGTGATGAGGCCGGCCCTTCCCGGCCTCGTCCGGCAGCCACGTCCTCCACGGCCTCCCACGTCCAGGTCCTTCGTCCTCCGCGGGTCGGCTCTCCGCAAAGGGGGAAACAGCTCTGAATTTTGATATACAAATTTTTGTGAATTTTCCAAAATTTAAATAAAGTTTTGAGAATTTTTGCGAATTTCTCTGAATTTTTATGGAATTTTTGCGAAGTTTTGATTACATTTTTCCAAAGATTTTGGAGATTTTTTTTCTGAATTTTCCTTAATTTTTTCTGGATTACGAGGTGTCCAAAAATTTCAGAGTTGTTTTCCCCTCGGGTTTCGGCCTGACCCGGCCCAGCGTGGCTCGGTGGCCTCGCGCCCGCGGTGGAGCGTGTGTGTGAGCGCGCGCGCAGTTGATTGCGGGCGAACATTGCTGCTCAAGTGCTCAGACTGCCTGTCCTGCTGAAGCGCTGGACGGACAGCGTCATATTATGGTGGTGGATTTTCTAGTGAAAGAGAACGAATTTACCGCCGGTAGAAAGTAGACTTTGTCATGGTGCAAGGCAGGGCTTGCTGTGCGAGTGACTGCGCTTTCTGTTCTGTGTTAGAGACTGCGTTTAATTTAAATCTTGTTGAATGGTTGAATGTTACGTTGAGTGGTGCGAATATGACGTGTTGACTATTCTGTGTATCAGTGTGTCTTGAAGGTAGCGGAATGTTAATTAGTTGTCGTATCTTACACCCCCGGTTTCATAAAAAAAATGTACGGTAAAAATAGCAAAAATATTAGGAAAACGTTTTAGTCAAATTGTTTCATATTTAATATTCCAGATGAATGTGTCAAGCTTGTTAACATAATTAAAAGTATTAATGTTAAAAAAAATGACAACAGAAAAGTTGTTTCGTTATTTTTTTGTCATCCAATTCCCCATAACCGATAACTATTGAAGATACCGTTTTCAATTACCTCCAAAACGAGGCTTATTCATTATTCAAGATGTCGAGGTATTGGAATACGCTGTGACCCTAATCAAGAGGCTATTCTATCCGAGAAAATGAATTGTGCGGTATATCCTATTGAATGACACAGATTTAGGAGATGAAAAAACATTGAACTTCACACTTCCTTCCAAGACCTAATTAGACTCCTACAGCAGGGTGGGTTTGGGATGAGAGGACGAGAGGCGCAAGGTGGAGGCAGAACGGAACGTTAGCGCCATCAGTCACGACGTCAGACTTCCGACCATGATAGGATCAGTTCTTTATTTGGCAAGCTATGTCATTTTTACGTTTGTGATGACTTGCTCGTTCGAAAAGACACCATAAACTCTTTTTTATGGCCAAAGGTTACTCTGCGACTTAATTATCCCCTTTAGAAAACTTTGTATGAATATGTGTACCGTGTGGCGTTCATGTTGACGCTGGTGACGAAAGGAAGATAGCGGGGCGTAAGTCAAACACCAGGTGGGCCGCGTCACGGGCGCGAACCTTGCGCTTCTTGTGCGGAGGAGCAGTTCATCTCAACTCCTCATCTGAGCACGGGAGGAGGGACATGTCCTAGCTGCGAATCTTTAAATGAGGATTTTTAGCCTCGGAGCCGCGTAGCGCAAGCGTCGCGCCAGTAGAATAGACAAGCTCTGTGGAGGTCAGAAAAAAAAAATGACGAAGTTCTCCGTCTCCGTCGGTAAGTGTGCAGCATCTACAGCAAGCTGCAGTCCCCCCGAGCATCTCATCTGCCAGGAACGTTGTCTTATTTGAATTTCTGACGTAGCCGAACCAGACGACCAAAAAAGCAAGACCGCCACAGTCGAAGATGCCATCGAGCAGCTCGGTGAGTGACCGCTCTCTCTCTCTCTCTCTCTCTCTCTCTCTCTCTCTCTCTCTCTCTCTCTCTCTCTCTCTCTCTCTCTCTCACTCACACACACACTCTCTCTCCCCACATACCCTTAAAAGCTACCCGGAATATCCCGTCGATTACATTGACATTGATTAGGGACGGGCTTCTTCCACTGGGTGCTGGTCGTCGCGACGGGCATGTGCTCCGCCTGCGCCGTGGCCGAGGCCATGTGCCCTTCGTACCTGTTCTCGCCCGCCGCCTGGGCCACCTGCGACCTCGACATGGACGCCAACCTGGACAAGTCCCTCCTCAGCGCCATCGTCTTCGCCGGTGAGTTCTTGCCGAATCGTCCTTCACTAAACAAAAGGAGGGGGGAGGGGAACCCTAAAACAAAATCAGTACCAAAAAAAAGAATCAGAAAAATTAAGTAAAAGTCAAGGAACACTGGTAAAACAAACGTGCTGCTTTTACCCACATAAGTGTCGAATAAGTGACTTTGTGCATTCCTGCGTTACATGGTGTCGAGTTTTACTAGACATTACAATAACGTCTTAACTTTAAACGTCTCGCAAGTGTCGAATGTTAGCACACTTGGACACATGCACCAGCTATAGGGAAGCCATTAACAGACGTCGAGTAACTGCACACTAAATGGTTTGCAGTTTATTGAACGTTTCGGAAGTGTCGAAACATTGCACACCAAATGACGTTCAGTTAAGCTCGACACCTTGAAGTGTGCAATGTTTGCACATTTTAAACTAACCACCAATTGACGTGCACGAAAAACTGAAAAAATCAGAAAAATCGGTGTACGCTTGAATTTACAGTGAAGGATTCATCGGGCCTTTGCATGGTGCGGTCTGTACGAGTAAGGGGGAGAACAATACTTTTGATGAAGGAGTTTTTGAACTTGTACAAACGAACCGAACTGCTACAGAACTCTGACTCTTTCTCTACTTTTTCGCGAGCAGGCATGCTGGCGGGCACGTGGCTTTGGGGAGTGGCGGCCGACACCTGGGGGCGCGTGCCTCTGCTGAGGCTGACCTTGCTGGCCGACGCCGCCGTGGGCGTCCTATCTTCCTTCTCGCCTGACAAGCGCATTTTTATCGCGGCGAGATTTTTCACCGGCTTCCTGTGAGTTTTATTCATAGCATTACACTGGTAAAACAAGTGTGCATAATTTAAACACCAACGTGTGTAAGTTATGATGTTGTACATTACATGGTGTGCACATTTTAAACGTTTGCCAAACGTTTGAATTCTGAACACTTGAACGCACACAGTTCTTTGTTATCAATAGAAACCATATGGGAACTTTTCGGAAGTGTTTAAAATTTAAACACCAATTGACGAGAGTGCACACTTAAACTTAAACGTCAATTGACGTGGAATATTAAACTCTTGCTTTACCAGTGTACGTGCGTGGCGATTAAAAAGTCATGCGGCAAGTGGAAACGAAATAAGCCTCCTTTTTTTTTTCTTTTTAAATTAAAATAAAAATTGAAAATTTAGTTAGTCGGAGGAAATGGTCTTGCCTGTCTCCTACAGTGTGGCTGGCCCGACGTCCACCGCCATGGCGTACTTGGGCGAGTACCACTCGGAGAAGACCCGCGCCAAGGCCCTGGTGGTGTTCGGGCTGTTCCCCGGGGGCGCGTCCCTGGTCGTGGCCGCGGTGGCCTACCTCGTGCTGCCGCTCGAGCTGTCCTCCTGGAGCCTGCCCTGGCTGGGCGCCTACCGCTCCTGGCGCCTGTTCATCCTCATGTGCGCCATGCCGTCGCTGCTCACGGGGCTCGCCTTCCTGGTGCTGCCCGAGTCCCCCCGCTTCCTGCTCGCCACGGGCCGCGCCGACGAGGCGCTGCAGGCGCTGCGCTGGGCCTACGCGCGCAACAAGGTGAGTCACCCGGGACCCGGGAGGGGAGGGACTCTCGAATCGACATGTCAAAACGAGTTCGATATAGATGGAAAAAAAAAAAAAAAAAAGGTCGAATCGACCGTCGGAGCGATATTTGGTCCGGACTTAGTGATCCGAGAGGGAAACAACTCAGAATTTTGATGAACAAATGTCGTGAAGTATGCTGAATTTTCCCTAATTTCTGTACTTAAAAAAAAAAAAACGTTCCGCCGTCAATATTTTGATATATATTACATTAATTTTGCTATCGTCATTTTTTTTGGCTGTGCATGCTTTTAATTTTCTGTTATTTCTCTCTGAAGATCTTTTTTTTTTTTTAATTTCTTTGAATTTTTCTGAATTTTTATTACTGACCAGGTGATCAAAACTCTCAGAGTTGTTTACCCCTCGAGGTCCAACGCACCTGTCCGGCATCCGCTTGACACTTGTAGCACTTGTTATTAGTTCTGCACTGTATCTCCGGTCGGGGCTTCATCGCCTATATACGCTTCATCTCTAGAAAGAAGAGTTCTACGATCAGTGAGAGATAGTGCACGTGTGCTCGCGCGGTACAGTGTTATGTCACGAAAACACGTGGGGCCGCACGAAAATAAAGAAAAAAGAAAACTATTCCATGCATGAAACATGGTGAACTGAATTGTGAATCTTTTGAAATGCAGGGTAGTGGTAAAGAGTTCCCCGTCACCGCGCTGGTGACGCCGGTGGAGAGCACTGCCGTGGCGGGCGGAGGCGGAGCCCTCCTGGGGCTCCTCAAGCAAACCGTGCGCCTGTTCGGCAAGCAGCACATCCGCAACACCCTCATACTCTGCACGGTCCTGTTCGTCGTCATCTCGAGGTGGGTTTGGCCTCGCGGGCCCTGTATTATTGGACTACAAGAGTTCGTTGTGTTTCCCCTTCGTAATCCTCCGGGTGACGGCGCAGCGCCAACGGCCTCCTCGTCTGGATGCCGGAGATCTTCAACCGCATGGCCAGCTACTCCAAGCTCGACCCGGACACGCCCGCGACCGCCTGCGAGGCCATCTACGCCGTGCAGGCGTTCGCCGCCAACTCCTCGGCCGCGGCCGCCAACGCCACCCAGGTCAGAGCCCCGCCCAGGCCCAGCCGCCCCGCCCGACGCCTCTCACTCTCACTCTTGTGCGGTGCAGCTAGATTGTCCGACCTAATTTTGTCCGACCTGGTGATACCCCCGACATCCGAAAAAGCGCTGTCCGACCTTGTTTAGACGGGGAAATTGGAGAAGGGATATGTTTCATAGAGGACCAGATCGGAGCATGCGCGGATAAAACATAGTACGACACCCGAGGGGGAAACGACTTCAGTAACCCAGCTGACAAGGATAAGTCGGATTACCAGGGTAAACCGTTGATTCGAGAAAATTTGGGTCAAATTTAGGGTGATTTAGGCAATTTTTAAATGGAAACCGATAGTTATCCGAGGGTTGTTCCGGGTAATCCGGGCTATGTGGGTCATCCGGCTGACACCAAAATCTTGAGTCGTTTCCCCCTTGACAACACCTCAAATTGATTTTTAAAAAAGTTTAAAAAATTGGGAGGCCCTTACCTAACTCGCAACCTGAAAGTTTTTTGTTTGTTTGTTTTTGTTTTTGTTTTTTGTTGTCGGACAAAATTAGGTCGGGCAATAGGGTATTTCAATGGAGCGCTGCCCGGCAGCACAGTAAGAAGAACAAAACCGGATACAGAGAGCGGTGGTGGGGGCGGGCGAGGGGAGGAGCGGCGGGTGGTAGGGGAGCCTCCCCACCCGCCCCCGCCCTCCGCTCCACCGCTCGGCCGTCCCCACCACCACTCTATGTATCCGGTTTTGTTCTTCTTACTTCCCGGCAGCGCTCCATTGAAATACCCTATTTATGTACACCCCTCTTGTGGTGTCGTCGAATACGCGTTGCTCAAGTAGTGCGGACATCGCTAACCCCCGCACCGCGCCGCGTGCCCATAGGTGTGCGGCGGCGTGCTCGAGGACGCCATGTTCATCAACACGGGGATGGTCGGGGCGTCCAACATCGTGGTCGCGCTGCTGAGCATAGTGGTCGTCGGCTTCATGGGGAAGAAGCTGCTCCTGAGTGAGTACTGGAGTCCTCGCCGCGCGTTCCACTCTCTCAGACGGATACGTCTCTTCCAGTCAGTTCGTCAGTTTTAGAGAGAGAAGAAAAAACAACAAGATCCTGCAGAGATTTTGACATGACATTAACACTTTAAACATTAAGTCATGTTTTAACATTATGTGAATCGCTTTAATCGTCAAAATACGACAGTAAAACCGTCGCAGCATGATGTATTTCTCATACCCGCCTTTGCTTCTTCTTTCTGTTCTTCGCTCTTTTCGGTTTACGAGTATGGTCTATTAAGACTGAACGCGTCACAGACGCACTTTTCGCTCAGCCTGACACTGATTTACATGCGCGTCTGCCTCTGTCCGATGCACAGTCGTTTGCCTCGTGCTCGCGGCTATCTTCTGCCTGCTAACGACCGTCGTGCCGTCGGAGGTCACCACCATCGTGTTCGCATGCGGCCTCATCAGCCTCACCAGCATCTGCATCAGCATCGCCATCTCCGTGGCCGTGGAGAACTACCCCACTACCCTCAGGTGAGAGCGGCCGGAGGGGGCGTGCTTGTAAGCGCCGATTTGGGGGGGGGCAGGGGAGGGGGGGGGGGGTCACTTCGAAAAATCATTGTCCAGCCCCCCAAAAAATCATTAAAAAAATTAAGAAGAAAGATACAGAAAAATCCAAAAAATCAAGAACAAGTAAAAAAAATTAAATTAAAATAGAAAAGTCAGAAATATGGGGGAAAAGATCAAAATATATTAAAAAGTGACAGAAATTGTCTTTGAAAAATCAAAAGAAAAAAGGAAAACAAATAATCAAAAAACTATAAAGTTTTAAAAAAATCATTGTGCGCATTTTGTGTGAGTGATCTCCCCCCCCCCGGGTGAGCGCACGACACCCCAGCCCCCCCGGGGCCGCTACTGACGTGCCGTCCTGTTCTGTCAACCCTCAGGGCCACGGCGTGCAGCATGGGGATGCTGGCGGGCCGCGGTGGCTCCTTCACCGGCAGCCTCGTGTTCGGCATGCTGCTGGACACGCAGTGCTCGGCGGGCTTCTGGGGCCTGGGCATCGCGCTGCTGGGTGAGTAAACACTGTTAATGAGGTATTTTCCGAATAAGAAGAACAGGAGGAATATCGTCTGCTCCCGGGCCATCACAAGGCCTTGACCAATCAGAGAAGGGCTCTCTGGCCCGGGCCACGAGAGAAGACCTCTCTGATTGGCACTGAAATTGTATGCCAAGGCGTGCAGTGGTCGCGTACGTCAAAGGCGTACACCTCGCAAAACTGTACGCCTGCGCGTACGATGACAGCACACTACTTGTGGCGTACAGAGACAGCACACCTGCTTCAGACAATAGATCCGGGGGACATCAAGGGTGTGCTGTCATCGCTCGCCAGACGTAGGGGTGCAGTTTTGCATGTGTGCGCTACGGGCGTATGATCATTGTACGCCTTGGCGTACAAGTTTAGAGCACACAAAATAAACAGTGTAGGGACGAGAGCTCTCTCTCTGACATGAGCTCGGCCGTGCCATCGTGCCGTGCCACGTGCTCGCTGCTCGCGCCCGCGACCACCACTCAACGCAGCGCCGTGTTCCTGTCTCGCAGTGAGCGGCGCCCTCAGCCTGCTGCTCCCGCGCAGGGGCCTCTACGCCACCTGAGCCAGAAGCGCCACCGCAAGGGCGTTGGGCTCTACGACCGGGCGTGCTGGGTGTGGGCGGCAACGACAACGACTGCACCACCATCGTGCCCCGGGCCCCGGGTGCGCTCCACGGCGGTGCGCTCCATTGCGGAGCGCGGAGACAGCGAGCGGTTCGCGGCAGGCCGCCGCTAGAGGGCGAGCCGAATGAATGAGTGCACCGGCGAGCGGGCATGAAATTTGCGTAATACTTCAGGTTTATTGACTAATATCACATTTTACAAACTATTTATCAGTCTCCACAACCCGATCAGATTTCGGTGGTATTTTTTTCATGACAAATAAAGATCCATTCATTAATTTGTTTCGCCATTCGCCCAAAAATTCTTATTCATTCATTTACTCGACCATTCATTCACTCGTTTATAGAATCATTCATTCATTCACCCATTCATTCATTCATTCATTCATTCATTAGGAACGCGTACTGTATGAGATTCAATCCAGTCGGCTGAAACACATTAAGGGTCCGCTTGTGCCAGCGGGGGCGAGTGAGCGCTCGAAATGGTTTTCCATAGGAGTGCTATAGGAGTGACCGTGTCCGAGTTCAGACATCCGCGATGAGCAACGGTTCAGCTGGTGAAGAGTCAGTCGAGCGGTCAGTGGAGGCGGTCAGTGGAGGCGGTCAGCGAGGCGGTCAGCGAGGTGGTCAGCAGAGGCAGTGGCAGCGGCTGGCCGTGTCGCAGTAGCCGCCGGGGCAGCCGTGGCGGCCGCACTGCCCGCGGCAGGTGAGCACGCTGCAGGCGCGGCCGGGCCGCAGGAGGGGGGCTGCCCCCGCCCCCGCCCCCATCAGGGTATCGTCCACCCTGTTGAGCGACAGCAGCGACGGGTCCATCCCGTTGACGGCCAGCAGCACGTTGAGCAGCGAGTCGCCCACGCCGACCGTCGGCCGCGGCTTGGCCTCCAGCCCGGGTACTGCGGGGCAGAGGAGGGGAGCGACTCCGTCAGCACCGCTGCTGCATGGTACCAGGCCGTGCTGGAGGGTCATCGGAGAGCTCTGCGCGATAGTCTCGAACGGGCCACTTCCAGGTCGACTCTTGACTGTCCGACTTCGAAATCCTTGCGACCCGCGCGAAAGCTGCAGCCCGTTCGAGACTCTGTCCGATGACCCTCCAGGGTGAGCGTCCGCGTCGGCCCCAGCCTGTCGGTACTCACCCAGGAACACGGGGGTCATGTCGTCGGTGCCGGCGCACGCCGGCCGCAGACGGGTGCTGCCGTCCAGCGCGTTCACGTCTAGCAGCGCGTCCTGCAGCCGGCCGTCGTCGTCGCCGAGGTAGTTGAGGGCCGCGTCGAACGCGCCTCCGGGTCCTGGAGCAGCACAAGGGCGACGGTGAGTCGTTTTGTTGCCACGCGTCGACCGGCTCGTAGCATCGCTCCGCGTGCAGCCAACTCACCGAGCTCGAACTCCAGGTCCAGGCCCCGCGCCGTGGAGCCAGTCAGCCCCGCCACCAGCAGAGCGATTGCAGTCGCCGTCATCGTTGTCATGATGTGCAGTCTACAGTGTGTGTAGCGGCGGCCCGGCGAGCCTCTTCCATTTATACCGGCCCTCGTTAGCAAAATAAGATAACGCACTATCTTGATGGAATCTCCTGCTCTGAAAACAGGTCGACGCGCTCTGCTCCTCTTCGGGCCGGGTGGCGTTCTCGCCGACTGGTCGACGAAAGGGCGGTAAGTCATTGCGCCCCCCAGCGGTGTTAAAAATAAACTCCTCCGGCCAAAGGTGGCCTAAAAGAGATCACGAACCCGGCTGGCTGAGACGCATCGCCTTCCTCCGCACCTAATCGCAAGACTGACCGCCGTATCTTCAAGAACTCTCTTACAGATGTGTGCGTGTGTGAGTGCATGAGAAAGAGAGTGGGAGAGAGAAAGAGGAGAGTCTGGGAGGGCCATTGTAAAAATATAGTGGCCGAGTGAGTAATTGGGTTGTGATTCATTTCCTGACATTACCATTTCGGCTTGTTGTGGAATGTGAGTGGCTCTGTGATTCACCTCCGCAATACCTGATCATATGCACATGAGAGTGACTTGACGCCTACGGCGTGTCTCGTGTCTGCCTATTTTTAGGGGTCGTAAGACAAGCTAAGTACTACTAAGAGATCCGTGCTTTGAAACTCTTTATTATCCATTGAACTTGCCTCACGTGTTGAATAAGAGGTATCTGGAAGTCGGTTCGGTATTTCAACTACCAAAATGGTACTACAAATTTCTCACTTAAAATGGATGAGGACACCTTTGCGTGCGTCATTAGAATGAGAATTTTTAACTTCACTATCTTCGAGCAAGATATTTTTCAGCCTCGCTCTATTTGAGTAAGGAATGTTTAGCGTCATTTGAGCACGAATCCTAACTTAATTAGGGCTAGATCCGAGGCTAGATCGCAAAATTCTCTCAAACAGAGCGAGGAAAAAAAATACCCACTCTCCAGAGAGTGATAAGATTGCGCTCAAATTCTCACTCGTAATAGGAGCGAGAATTTTGACTCGTAGATTTTCCATCTCCAGAAGAAGAAGTCTTGGAGTTAAAGAACGACTAAAAAGAAAAAAAAAGAGAGAAAAAAAACGACGAACGACGCCAGCAGCAGCGCCGCGCCGCGTGCCTGCGGGGTTGGGAGGGAATGGGGTGGGAGGGGTCCGCCGGCGGCGTGGCTGACCGAAGCGGTCGCTGGCAGGGAGGAGCTGTTAGTGTTACACGCTGCCCGCGAGGAGGAGGTGAGGTGCCATTGTTCCGCGCAGACTGCGCGTCAGACATTCAGCCATAGCCCCCCCTGGCAGCGCCGCGCTATATTATTAGTTTCTGGACTCGAGAGTAAAAGCTAGCTGACACCTTCAAATTACAAGTTAAATTTTATGTTAAGTGTTTAAAGGTATCATCTGCTAAAAAGGAATCTGTTTGAGTTTTGACCCCGAAAGCGTGCCGACATAGAAATAGCTGGACGATTTTTACGCGTGTTAAAAAAACAATTACCAGCTGCCAAATACTAAAAGCATAGCCTTACATTAATTATATTTTGCAGATTGCTGGGATGCTAAAAATTAATACATTGACACGGCGCAAGCAAAGTGCTGGGTCTATTGCACAGCATTTCGCTGGACTTTGTTTACCTTGCTCTGCTCATGGCCACCTTCGCCTCTATTTTTTTTCTCTCTCTTTTTTTCCCCCTTGTTTTCTCTTTATCAGAACAAAACCCTCGAGATGGCGGAAATGAGTGAGTAGTGTGTGTACACTTGTTTCAATATCGGCAAGGTGAGATTGTGGCGCCTGACCGGACCGCCGGGCGGGGCGGGGCGGGGTCTTCGGGTCGTCCCGGACAGATTAGCGGCCGCTCTGGGCGCACTAGGCCAAGGTCCAGCCCGCGGACCCGCGGCGCAGCAGGACGTGTTTCAGAACAAATTCCACTCGTATTTTCTTTCTTATCGGTGTCGCGGTCGGTGGTCGCATCTTTGCAGCCGGAAATTTTCTGTCTGCTGTGTGCTTAAAATAACGGCCTCCGCCTGGTTTGGCGGGGAGAGCGGCCGTGCGGCAAGTCATCTCAAGTTTTGGAGAGTTGTGGGGATTAAAAATGGTAAACGTGAATCCTAGGCGTCATAGTAGTAATAGTTTAATAACACGTGTGAGACTTCACATGTTCAGTCGAACGTGGATTAGTATTTTGGTCCTTAACAGCGGAGAGCTTCCAGCACGGTATCGGCGATGAACTTGGCTGTTGACGGCAGTTCGAGACCGGCAAACGCGTTCTCTGAAAAAGAAGGGGGGGGGGATTTAAAAATTGGGGTTTGCGCCATGAATGAACAAGAGTGGTGTAGCTAGGAAGAGAAGAACCCTGTCGCCCGCTCGCTCACCCTTCTCGAACTTGCTCGTGGCCACGGTGGAGAAGGTGACGGGCATGTCAGTGGTCCAGGCGGAGGGCTTGATCTTGAGCTTGTCGCTGCAGACGGGGGCGGGGAGCACCAGGGCCTTGTCCAGGTGGCCGTCGAGCCAGATGGCCCAGCGCTTGGGCAGGCGCATGGTGACGAACTGCACGGGGCCGCCGGACAGCGGCTTGTAGTCGATGGGGGAGATCTGGTGGGAGACGCAGACGCGCGCACACGTTTGAGTTTTGGTGCGCGGCGCGCCTGCGGCGGGGCGGGGCGGCTGGTCGCGGGGTCGCGGCCGCAGCGCGGTGGCGGTTCTCATTTCGTCCGCCAGGCGGCAGCACGGCCCGGACAGATATGCGAAGGGAGGACAGCCGGCAGCCTAGCCTACCAGCTAGCTACCAGCCAGTGCCATTCGCGCGGCGGCGGGAGCCGAGGGGTACCTCACCTTCTCCAATCAGTGTACACCCTGATTGTGAGCTCCAATCATTTTCCAATCACTATCCAGTCACATAATTTTCGACAAAAATCTTTTTCAGCACCTTAAAATTGCAAAATATTGAATTGGTGCCAAACAAATTTTGATTTCTTTAAAGATTGGTCAAATTTTCCTTCCAATCACAATACAACCCTCCAATCAGTGTACACCCATTTAAAGAGTAAGGTACCCCTCGGCGGGAGCACGGCCTACCCGAGGGGTCCTTCACTGTAAAGTAAGGGTTCACGGATTTCACTGTTTTTTTTTTCGCGATTTGTTCAATTTTTTTCGGATTTTTTTCTTGAGTTTATCTTGATCTAGTCTTGATAATTTTTTAAAAAATTATTTTTTACTCATGTCTCGTAGCTGCTCGTAGGTTGTACCAGGTGTTTCTTTGAATGCGTAACAGTGTTGCGGGTTTGCCTACCCCATTCGCCCGTAAGGCGCCATGCGCCATGGCCCCTGCAGCGCTGGTGAGTATGCGTAGCTCCCCGCAACACTGCTACGCATTCAAAGAAACACCCGGTACACTGCGTTTCGGTAAAAGACCCCTTCGGCCTACCCGGCCTACCCACCCCTTCCTCCTGTCCCACCCCACCCCGAGCCCGCTATAAGCTCACCGAGCGGTTGAGGACGCAGGGGCCGCCGCCCAGGCTGTTGCAGTCGCTGTAGAAGGAGTAGCTCATAGCGCCGCCCCGCGCGGCGCCGTTCACCGCCAGCTTGTTGCACTTCTCGGCCGTGCACATGAGCAGCTCGACGGCCTTGTGCTCTGGGGCGAACTCGACGCGGGAGACGACGGCCTTGTCGGCGTCCTGGAGCCGGTGGGCCGTGGTGGGGATGGCTGCGGGGCAAGGGGGCGGGTCGGGTGGCGAATACGTTGGCTCGTGGGGCGAGACTGACAGCAGTCGTTTCCCGGGGGTTTCAGAGAACTCGTAACAGTACCGTGGGCTTGCCTGGAGGCGCGAGGCGCCTCATGGCTGGAGCGGGTAGGTAGACCCGCGCACTGTCGCGAGCTCTCTGAAACTGAAACACTTGGCTCCACGTCCCTCTATTACTTTACCATCGCAGAGGGCGACGCTCTCGTCAGAGCCGTCCCTGCAGTTTCTGACGCCGTCGCACTTGTCGTACAGGGAGTTGGTGCAGGAGCCGTCCTTGCACTTGAACTGCCCCTCGGGGCACGACGCCAGCGCTGGGGGAAGAGAAAAGGCGTGCTGCCGTCTGATTCCGAAGATGGCTCTCGCGTGTCCGTCTTTATCGCACTCATGGGGCCCTGCCATCCCCAACATAGGGCGCCGCCATAGGTGCGGCAAGGACGGAGGTACGAGAGCTTCGGAATCAGACGGCTACGGCTATGGTCAACGGGAGCCGGGTTGCTAAAAGCTTCTCGTCACACTGATGCTGCGGTGGGGTTGGGTTCGTCGAAGGTGTTTCAGACGTCGGCTCACCCGGCAGGCAGGGCGCGGTCAGGGCGACGAGGCCCAGGAGCACGAGGGTGTACTGCATGTTGCTGGTGTGGCGGCGCGGGCGCGACTGGTGTGCTGGGACGGCCGGGCACTCGCTGACCCGGTCTGACCCGCCCCGACGGCCGCACGCGCCCACCCGGCTCTTATTTCGTTTTGATAACTGGCGGGCAAGAGCCCCTCCCGCGACACCCTGCCGCCGCCCCGCGCCGTGGAATAGAGAGAGATAGGTCGCTTATCGCACTCAAAGCCACTGGCGAAACGACCCGTTAGTTATTTCGCGAGCAAGAAAGAAGAGCCCGGAAGAGCCGCTCTTTAATGTCCCCCCTTAATCTGAAAGACGTTGTGAGCCTTAACCGCTTGAATACTCTGCTAGACTTGAACGTGTCGATGCGCTGCAAATCTCCATGCTCAGCAGGGGCGCAGAGGCCCAGGGACCTGTTGGCGAATAACGTAGGGTGGCAAAACCAGCAAGGCTATCACCATGCTATCACGTTCCGTTTTCACTATGGCGCCCTCGGAGTGAGAGGGTGGTTTTACCCCCATGACAGATATACCAGGGGGTATGACCATCCCGGGATGGTTATTCCTCCCCACAAAAAGGGGGGACATCAGGGTATCATAACGGATACCTCCTTGCATGTGGGGGGTAAAACTATCACGGAACGGTTGTGCCCGTATTGGGGGGAGGGGGGGGAGCACAACAAACCTACTGTGAGTTAGTTGTACCCTCTTCCCGGGATGGTCAACGCCCCTCGGTCTCAGAGCAGTGTGGGGGGAGGGGGGGGGTATGGCCATTACATGATGGTTGCACCCCCTGGTAAAGGGTTACATTATCACCTCACACCTGCTTGACGGTCGTCCATTCCCCCTTTCCTACCGTCGTGCTAGCGAGAAACGAGGGACCGGCTAGACGGCTTCCGGTACCCTCACGGAGTAAGAGTTTTGACTAATACCCTGCAGACCCTGCCTCAGGCCACGAGGAGCTGTCCCGGGGGAGGAGGGGTAGGCAACCGCAGACACACCCGTACCATCGTTTGCCTACTCGAGTAGAGTAGAGACAGGCGCAGGAGCTGTGCTGACCTACAGCATTCAGCGATGACATGGGACAGTTTGTACAGAGGAGGGGGAGACACTGTTCACTCCAAATATGTTTCTTTCAAGACAAGATTGAAGTGTAAAATTTCTGTATTTCAAATGGGCTTTTGTCAAAATTACAATCACAGAAAAAAAAGAACCTAATAAAAACACATACATCTCATATGCAAACCTTGCTATTGCCTTTAAATGACTTTGGATGAACTTTAATTCTATAAGCATGTTAATACTGCACTAGATACACCCTCTAGTTTCTGATATGCTTCTGCACATATTTAATTATCTTATTAATGTTCATCATCCGAGCAACCTCATTTGGCATTGATTTCAATATAAATATTGCTCCCAGATAAGTTGGAGGGTAAGTCAGAGCGTTTTCCAGATGAAATTGTAATTCAACTACAGTCTTATTTTTTTGAGTGTGAAGCAAAGGCATTGTCATTAATTTAAGAATACTATTGTATGCTAACGGATAACGTGTTTTACAAATTGACAGCCAGTCAGCTGGTGTTGTTGCATTCTTACATGCCACGCGTAACTCTTTGCAAACATCATCATCATGAACTCGGAAAGTTTCACAATACCCACACTCTCCTTTCAAAATCTGAAAGTCATGCAAGTATGTCCAACACTGCGTGATACACTCAATTAAAACACATCTACATGTTTGCAGGATTTTTCCTTGGTCTTTTCTCTCAATACTTGTCAAAAGTCTCTGAAGGCTTTTGCTGGCATCAATTTTAATCTCTTCCCAAAATTCGTCACTTCCCAAGACTTCAAGGCAATTATCAATGATTCCCAAATCAATATCACATGAAAACTTCAGAATATCTGATGTGTCTTTCATCACACCGAGCACTTTGGAAAATGTTACTAACTTTAAAATAAAATCATTGTCCGACAGACAAGATTTTAATGTACTGATATGAAGGATTGTTTTTGACTCAATGGTTTGAATTGCATCGAGTGCTTTCACCATGTCCATCCTGTGAGACGTCCGTGAAAGAAAATTTATAACTTGCTCATAAGTTGCCAAATTCTTTTGCACAACAAATGAACATTGCTCCTTTAAAACCTTAAACCACTTTTCTTTTCCAAAGAGTTCTATGACAGCATCTATAATGCTGAAGAATGTCTGCCCCCAGACATGCTTGTAACACTCTTGGGCAATCTTATCATCAACCCTATGTGAACTGTTCCAAATTCTGTTAAGAGTCCCCCTGTAAATATTAATTTTAAAAAATGTAGATCTTACAAAAAAAGTGAACATGTACAACTAAGTCAGCATTTAAAAGGAGCAAAATGGTACCTATTCAGTAGGTCATAAAGTTCAGTGCACGCCGGTGTACCATCCACACTTACGCCAATGAGGGCATCTTTCCAGGATACCGAGGCTTTGTTGCATAATTTATCAAAATAATTTAAAAGATCATGGCCAGTCACAGAAGAATCTAAGAGAGCCAACAAACACTCTACAGGCTCTTGACCGGAGACATACCGCACAGCTAAGAAAATAAACTCATATCCTCCGGAAGCTTGGACCTGCAATGTAATTCACGTGAAACAGAAAATTAAATGCCAAGAAAAAAATAATTATTTCAAATAGGCAGCAAAATCATACCTTTCCAGTTAGCATCACCACATATTCATTGTTAAATGCCGTCCTCAGCATCCGTACACAGGCATCCTCTGCCATACCTTGCAACACAGCACCCTGATTTCGTACAAATTTTTTTCCCAAGGGTGACAGATCAAAATCCTTGGGAAACAGAAAACATGCCATGATCAAGACGTAAAATTTTTCTAATTTACACTACAAAACATTTTATAAGGTGTTGAGCCTTTACTTGTTGGCAGTAAGAAGAGAAGTTTTGTACAAATCTTTTCCTCAATATTTTAGCCCTACTTCATACTGTATATCAATTTTTAATTCATCTAGATAGTTGCTTATGCAAAACAGAAAATTAACAGCTCAAAAAAAACTATGATACATACATGAGGCGGTATCCACAACTGTGGCTCTTCAAAGCTTGACATCATGATGTAATGATTTCGCACTTCCAGCAACACAGATGATGCTTCTTGAAAATCAATATTACTCCAGAAATCTGGAAATCGATGAGGAGAAAGTATTATCCAAATTATTGGATTTCATTTCATGTCATTCAATAGTTTCTAATGAAACAAAGTGGTGTACCTGCATCAATGCGCTTAGAGGTTCGTTCATTAGCGCAGCTGAGAGTGACATCTCTCTTTGAGACATGGTATTGCACTTCAGGGGCATGCTCTAACTGGCTTGAGATTTGTTGATTTGGTAAACATATATTGTGTGAGGAAGAATTACTCTCACCAGTTTTATATGAGTTATGGCTTTGCTCAAGTGTTCTTGAAGCTGTATACCGGGACTGTGCAGCAAGTGGCAATGTGTGCCCTGCATCACTAGACCTAAGCTAAAAGCAACAGGAGAAATTAATACTTCTATCACACTTTGCAAAGTTGAGTGCTCAGGACTTTCATGCGCGAAAACTACTTACCCAATTTGATCGTTCCTCTTCTCTAGATTTTCTCTGCTTGACAAGAATGTGTTGTGCCTCTTGCCTCTTTAACTCCTCTTGCCTCTGCAACTCTTTTTGCTTCTGCCTCTGCAACTCCTCTTGCGTCTGCCTATGCAACTCTTGCCTCTGCAACTCCTCTTGCTTCTGCCTATGCAACTCTTCTTGCTTTTGCCTCTGCAACTCCTCTTGCTTCTGCCTATGCAACTCTTCTTGCTTTTGCCTCTGCAACTCCTCTTGCTTCTGCCTACACAACTCTTGCCTCTGCAACTCCTCTCGCTTCTGCCTCTCCAACTCCTCTTGCTTTCGCCTCTGCAACTCCTCTTGCTTTTGCTGCTCCAACTCAAGCAACAAGGGTTCGTGCTTCTTCCACAAGTCAATGTAATGTTGTTTGCAGTTTTGATATTTTTCAAGCCTTTGCAGATCTTCTTCAATCTTGCTGTGGTTTTCAAGATAAGTATTGCTTGTTTCATTGCTCTGCAAACATGTTAACATATTGTGCAAGCTGCCTTATGCTGCTAAAAATAATATACTCCAAATAACCAAAGGCATTTAGTGGAAACTTAGTTTGATAGAATACCTCGAGTAGACTTAGGATTCTGCGCAATCTTTCTTCTAGCTGGTTTTTTGATTTCACACGTTCCTTTTCGAAATTGTGAAAATCTTCACGATGGGAAACACTCCTATTAATAAGACTGAGTCTTTCATTACTTAAACTACATATTGGCTTCAAAAGGTGTGAATTATTAGCATTTCCAATGAGAAATAAACCATCTTGATTGATTTCCACTTTTTGTTTAGCATCTAGAGAACAGCTGAATATCATATGCTTTCCTCTCGGTTTTTCCCCATTTGCGTGTGGATATTGATAAACCTAAAAATGTTAAGAAATTTGACCAATTAACACTCTGTTGCAAGTCAGCAACACTGAGAATTAAGTAAGATAGAAAACATCAGTAAGAACCTCATGATCAATACTGAAAGGATAGTAGGAATAGGGGCGACTGTATATGGCAGGCAGTTCAGATTGAGCCCCTATTATTTTTTCTTCTTTGGCCGTTAAATATTTCTGATAGTAGAAGCAGAATAGTGTTTCAAGTGGTGTCTTTTCATATACAGAGCCACACCCTGCCCCCAACAGAGCATTTCCTATGGAAACTCCCTCATCAGCACTCACAACTTTGCAGCACCTCGGGCCAACAATGTGTTCAACTTTTGAGCGGAGTTCAGGGAAGCGAACTGACGCTCCTACCAGAACTAAATCTTTTACTTGCTTTGCTGAGACCTGAAATAAGAAGGCAGAGAAGGAATTCAAGCTATTCAATTTTCTAGAACTGACCACAGCTCAACCAGTTTCAAACCACACTTTTACATACCCTTGCATCTTTCATTACTCTATTTATTCCTTTCAAAATGCCTTCAAACCACTGATCAAACATTCTTTTGAAATCTTGCTGTGTCACCTTTAAGCTAATATCCCTGTTGGATTCTTCACAATAAATCTTAATTTCAGCAGATGGATGGGAAAAGGCGAGTTTCTTCTTTGCTTCCTTCCACTGTAAGCGAAGCTTCTCTTTGAATTGTTCTGAATTGGAGACCAGCGTGAACTTCTCAGTGATCTTTTAACATAATGTAAGACAATTCATTAACGATCGGAAGTACACGACAGAGGAGACAATGTGAAACGCATGGGCAGTCACCCTATCCTCCAGAAACAGCAGCACAGTGTCGTCCAGGTCCTCCCCGCCGGGCAGCCGCGCGCCCGTGCTCGCCAGCACACGGACCGCGGATCTGCTCTCCACCTCCACCACGGCCGCACTGCCGCCCCCGCCGCCCACGTCCAACACCAACACCTTCCTGACACCCTCCTTGGGGCTGAGCCTCGCGTACGCCAGGGCCGCGGCCGAAGTCTCGTTGCAGAGGCGCTCCACCTGCAGTCCGGCCAGCTCCGCTGCAACAAGGTGCAGAAGGGCCGAGTGCGATGGATTGGACTTCCCGACTTCCCCACGCCACGCCACGCCACGCCACGCCACGCCACGCCACGCCACGCCACGCCACGCCACGCCACGCCACGCCACGCCACGCCACGCCACGCCACGCCACGCCACGCCACGCCACGCCGCGCCGCGCCGCGCCACCCTGCTTACCTGCCTGCTTCACGGCGTACCGCTGGGCCGCGTTGAAGTACGACGGCACCCCTATCACAGCCCGCTTGACGTCCTGGCCCAAGCGCAGCCTGGCCGTCTCCCTCAAGTCTCGCAGGATGGCAGCAGCGACCTGAAGAAAATAAGAGTTCGTTCAGTTGATGAATATCCAAGAGGGAAACGACTCAAGATTTCGGTGTCAGCCAGATTACCCGGATCACCCCTCGGATAACCAAGCGCGGATCCAGGGGGTCAATTGCCGCCTCGGGCTCAGCCGCCCTGTCAAAAATTGGGGAAAAAGGGGGAAAAGGGGAAAAGGAGAGAGGGAAAAGGGGGAAGGGGGAAGGGGAAAGGAAAATTATGTCATGTATACGCATTTCCTAATACGCATCGGTCGAAATTATAAACAAAAACAAATTTTAGATCGAATTCCCCTGAAAGAAGGCAACCCGCTACATTTGCCCCCTCCTCCGGGCCGTGCTGGATCCGCCACCGCGGATAACTATCGGTTTCCATTTAAAAATTGCCTAGATCACCCTCAATTTGACCCAAATTTTCTCGGATTAACGGTTTACTCTGATAATCCGACACTGAAAAATTGTAGTAGGTTTACGGGAAAATTCTCCACGAAGGGGAGTAGTAAAATTACGATCGCTAATCGTGAAATTACAAGCAGTATCTATCGACTTGAAATTCAATTACAAGCAAGAATGGGCTGTCGTAAATTTACAACATTTTTCGTAAGTCGTAATTTACAAAATAAATCGTAAATCTGCGAAAATATTTTTCACAGTGGACCAATCCTTGTCAGCCGGATTACTGAAGTCGTTTCCCCCTCGTGAATATCCGTCCCAAAATAAGAACGAGCATCGGCCAGGCGCGGATTGTGGTTGCGACTAAAAGGGGTGCGTTGCGGAGCACCTCAGGTTGCCCATTTACAGGGGCTTTGTCGCGCAGTTTGCCTACGTGTCCGGCGACAATTCAGAGGGCGATCACCCCTCCATCCGCGACTGGAATCGGTCCAGTAATGAAGCTGTGCCTACGTACTTCCTCTGGAGTGACTTCTTTCTCTTCCGGGGAAAGATCATGGCCAGGGTAACACATCTCCAAAATGCACGCATCCCGATAGCGATCCGTGTACATTTGGACCGCCCCGAGAGGGGGGGACATGAACGACTGGCATGCCGACTGGAAGCTGCGTCCGAGGATCTGCTTCACATCTGCAACATGACATATTGGGCTGGCACCACGGGGCTTCAACGACATTCCCTCCCTAGGCAGGGCAGTGTGACGTGAAGCCTATAGACGCCCCTCACTTCGCACGACGTTCTTGGGGTCGGCTGCGGTCATCCGCAGGGCGACCTCGCCGACCTGATGCCTCTCGCGCGGCTGCAGGTGCACGCAGCTGGGGGTCGTCCTAGCCTCGATGTCGTTGGCCAGCACCTCGACGTCACCGTCCTCGTCGCCGTCCTCGGCACTGTCGCCCTCTCCGCGGTCGGCAGTCGACCCGTCGTTCCTCCTGCGTCTGTCGGCAAAGACACAGAATATGTAGGCAACCCACAGCGAGGGGTCCTTCACTCAAACATATCAGCGGTCAGCCCCGCAAAAAAAAATCAGTAAAAATGTCAGGGGAAAAGAGAAAATATAAGAAAATAAATAAATAAAGAAAGAAAAAATCAGCAAAGAATCAAGGAAAATCGCGAAAAACCCCAGAAAAATCGTTGTACGCTTGAATTTGAAGAGGGGGACCCCTCGCCCCACACGACATGGGCCCCGCGCACACCCCCCCCCCCCCCACCCGCCCACGGTATTCCCCTCCCGCTGGGACCGGCCCATACGGTCGAGCTGGAAGCAATGGAAGACGTAGGTAGGCCCACCTGTAGACCGCGACCACGGAGTTGGACGTGCCAAAATCTATGCCCAGCACCAGATCCTCCGCGTCCATGTCGGCGGTGGCGGAGGTGCGGGGACCAGAGGACAAATGCTGACTCCCGGCCTCCAGCAGCGCGGCCCTGCGCCCTGCCTATCACGCGTCTCTTCCTACCGTCCCGTCCTCAGCAGGTGCAGACGACACCACTTCTTGCTATCGCGACACTCGTGTAACAGTAACACAGACTCTCCTCCGTCCGTCCGCAAGGCAGGGCAGGCGAGCGCCGACTGCCGACTGGACTGAAAGAGCTTGAGGAGGGAGGGCAGGGGCGCGGGCGAGACGGCCGCCGCCGCCATCCGTCGGCTATTCCCCACCCAACCGAGTCACTGCTGCAGCAGGCCACAATCCACCCCCTCCCCCACCCCCATTTTCTTCGACGAGCAAGTATCGCTCGCCCCTTACAGATTTTGCGCTGCGCAAGGAAAAGCACGTATCGCAGTTCTTCTGTAAATTTTGTCGAACGGCCCTCAAGACTGTCTCTACCGCGTACCAGATAGCGACGGGGGCGGTCGTTGCGGGGCGTTGAGGCCTCTTCTCCTTCCCCTCTCCCTCTACGTGGGCTGGTCGAAGGGTCTAGGACTGCCTGTCTGCGGCTGAGGCCGGTTTTTCGAAAACGGCACCATACTTGACTGTGAATTTTCCGCATTTATTCTCAAATTTTTCTTTTCCTCGCAAAATCGGAAGAAAAAATGCAGTGCGTGGTTCGACTGGAGTCTCGCAGCGAAAAGTGATTAGCCGCGTATTTAAGACGTAGTGAGGAACATTTTGAGTTTGGTCCATCAACTTCATGAGTAACTTTTATTATTGAGTATGTTTGTAAATAGTACAACTATGACTAATACAAGAAAAATTACTTGGAAAAAACATTTGAGAGATATTTGTGCATTAGCCTTTGAATGTCCAAACATATACAAGAGAGAAAAAAATAGCCACGAACAGACCTCAGTGCAGAAAAGATAATAATTAATGCACAGACAAATACATCACTTAAGCCTACCAAAACACGAAAACAAATGGCGCAGCGCAGCGCACTGCCGTATCACATCAGACCCTCCGCCCCTGCCTGCGCAGGTCCCTGATGACCCTCGCCACCTCCTCCTCGTCCTGCTTGCGGTACTTCTCCGCCCTGGCGATCATGCTGTCTATGTCCCTCTGGCCGAGCGCGGCCTCCGACCTCTTGATCGTCACATTCCGCACCGCACCTAAAAGAGCACACACGAGTGTTACCGGCGGGGTTACGCACGCTCAGGTAGCGAAGCAGAACCGATTCACAACAAAATACCCGTTGAATACTCGGCACAACTCATCGTCAGCAGGCCGTCCGCGTCTATTTTGAAAGTCACGTCGCATTTAGCCTGGCCGGCGGGCAGCAGAGGCACGGGGACCCTGCACTCCTTGTTGAGGAAGTGGTTGTCCTTGAGCATCTTGCGTTCACCCTGATATACCTAGACAAGAGGTGAAGTATTAGTCCTGCCGCCCTCGGGCTACAACATGCACCACCGGGAAAAAAGGGAGGCAGGCCGGGCACATCCAGACAGCGCACCTTGAAATGGAGAGCGTCCTGGTCATCATCGCAGGTGTAATAACGCTCCGTCCTCGCGCACGGTACGGGGGTGTTCCTGGGGATGATGACGCTCATCCTCTCGCCGATGACGTTGACGCCGAGCGACAGCGGCGTCACGTCCTTGAGCTTGACCAGGTTGTTGAGGTCAGCGTCGCCGGCCAGCATGGCGGCACGCACGGCCGCGCCGTAGGCCACGGCCTCGTCCGGGTTGATGCTCTGGCGCAGCACGCGGCCGCCGAACATCGACGACAGCAGCGCGCGCACCTTGGGGATGCGCGTCGAGCCGCCCACGAGGACCACCTCGTCGACCTCGCTCGACCTCACCTGCGGGCCAAGGCGGGCCGCATCCAATGCCATGACGCACATTTCGAGCAGCTCTGCGCCCTCCGGGCTCGGCAGGCGGCAGCGCGGGGCGGCAGAAGCTCAGACTCACCCTCGCCTCGCCCAGGACACGGGTGGTGATCTGCATAGTTTTGTTGAACAGGTCTGCGCAGAGGTCCTCGAAGCGCGCCCTGGTGACGGATGCCGTGTAGCGGATGCCGTAACGCGAGAAGAAGAGCGTGGCCTCGGCCTCGGCCAGGGACGAAAGCTTGCGCTTGGCCAGCTCGCACGCGGCGCGGAGGTCCTGCATGGCCTGCAAGTCCATCTGCGGGATGCCGTGCTTGGCGTTGATGTCCTGCCGGGGACACAGGGGGAAGGTGAGTCGAGTCCTGGTACAAGACAGGTGTGGAGGGGGATGGCAGAAGGCCCACCACGAGGGGGAAACAAGAGCGAAATGTTAGCACTCTGCGTTATTCAGAAACGTTCAAAATATGCAAAAAATAATAATAATAATAAAAATAATAAAGAGAAAAAACACAAATATCTAAAAAAAATCTTGTAACAAAATTCTTAGAATTCAAAAATCCTACACTGCCAGAAAAATCCAGAAAAATTCGCGAGAATTGTGTACCAAAATTCAGAGTTGATCAAACCTCCATCCTGGACCCACCTTCATGAAGTGCTCGACGAGGCGGATGTCAAAATCCTGTCCTCCCAGGTGCGTGTCTCCGTCCGAGGCCAGCACGGTGAAGTCGGCGCCCTCGATCCTCATGACGGACACGTCGAAGGTGCCGCCGCCCAGGTCGAAGATGAGCACGATGCGGCGCGAGGCCGACACCTTGTCAAGGCCGTAGGCGATGGCCGCGGCCGTGGGCTCGTTGATGATGGACATCACCTCGAGGCCGGCGATCTTGCCGGCGTCGACCGTGGCCTGTCGCTGACGCTCGTTGAAGTAGGCGGGCACCGTGATAACGGCCTGGGACACCTCCTCGCCCAGGAAGCTCCCTGCCGACTCCTTGAGCGACCTCAGCACCATGGCGGAGATCTCCTCTGGGGCGAACATCTCCTTCCTGGATGTGACCTTGGTCCTGATCCTGGGCACGCCGCGGTCCTCCACCACCTCAAAAGGCCAGTGCTTGCGGTCCGCTTGGACGTCCAAGTCCTTCCAGGACCGGCCAATCAGCCGCTTGGCGTCTAGAACACAATAACTT
The DNA here is from genome assembly GCA_029379305.1 of Frankliniella fusca. NCBI lineage: Eukaryota > Metazoa > Arthropoda > Insecta > Thysanoptera > Thripidae > Frankliniella > Frankliniella fusca. The sequence goes on along the minus strand of JAHWGI010000219.1, from coordinate 505,786 downwards.
GCGGAAATAAGATTTTTTTAAAAGGATGAAATCGATCATTATATTGTGGCTTGGCAAAGAAGATCCCGGCCTATCTCTCGGGTACTCTGTACATGTGTTGGGCTCCCAGAGGTATTCCGAAAGGTATTCCCCTCCGACTGAGCGTGTCTTGCCTCGCCTCTCGCCTCGACCTTGAGCGACGAGACAGCCGCAGCCGGGCCGAGGTATTCCCCCTGGCTCTCGACGCGCCGCCCGGGCTGAGCCCAGCAGCGCGCAGCGCAAGCCGCTATGCTACACTCACCGAACACGCGGTTGGCGGCGGGCAGGTCCTTGGCGGCCTCGCCCACGAAGCTCTCGCCGTCCAGGAAGCCGACGACGCTTGGCGTGGTGCGCGAGCCGCAGTCGTTGGCGATCACGTCCACCTTGCGCCTCTTGCACACGGCTACCACCGAGTAGGTGGTGCCCAGGTCGATGCCGATAGGCGTTCCTTGGGCCTGTTGCAAGGGATAACACGGTTCAAGGAGAGCGGGGTATTTGGTCGGGTTTTCCGTCTCTCTCGCACCTGGTGATGGCGAGGAGGACGACACCATCTCTTACACTCTTACCTTCCTGTTGACCGGCGGGGTCGTCGGCTTGGAGACAGTGCGGGTGCGGGCCGGGCTGGGCGGGCTGGCCCTGCTGGTGCTCGGCTCCGCCTCGGACTTCAGAGCAACCTCCCGCCCGGGGGCGCCCTCCCCCGTCAGCTTGGCGGCGTGCACGGCCGCGCCCTGCGCCACCACCTCGTCCGGGTTGATGGTCATGCGGGGCTCCAGCTTAAAGGCCTCTTTCACCATGGCGCGCAGCCGGGGCATCCGGGCCGAGCCGCCCGTTAGCACCACCTCGTCAACGGTGCGCACCTGCGGGGCAGCACATTGTCAGGGAACGGGTCCGGGTACGCGGGCGGCGCGATTTTGGGGCGGGGCGGGCACGGGGTGGGCACGGGGCTGGTGCGGGGTAGTGCGGGGCGGGCACGGAGCGGGTGGGGGGCTGGTGCAGGGAGCTGGTGCGGGGCTGGTGCGGGGCTGGTGCGGGGCTGGTGCGGGGCTGGTGCGGGGCTGGTGCGGGGGGTGGGCACGGAGCGGGTGCGGGGTGGGCACGGGGCACGACGGCTAGCTATACACACCCCGGACGCGGAGAGGGCGTCCTTGGCGACCGCCACGATCTTGGCGAACAGGTCGGCGCACAAGCTCTCGAAGCACGCCCTGGACACGGTGCATTTAAACTGCGCGTTGAGGCGCGAGAAGAAGTGGGACACGGGCACCTCGGCCATGGCGGAGAGCTTGCGTTTTGTCGTCTCGCTGAGCGCGCGCAGCTCCTGCACCGTGGCGGCGCCCAGCTGCGTCACTCCTGCACGGCCGCGCAACAGCTCCTGGGGCACGACAAGACATTAACAACTGCTTTGTGCGTCTCCTCCAAAAGTTTCAGTTTCTGTCCTTTTTTTTTTTTACTTTTTTCATTTTTTTTTTTTTATTTTTTCACCTTTTGCAGGTGGTCTGCCAGCCGTCGGTCGAACAGACTGCCTCCCCACGTCTCGTGCCTGCAGACGGGGACGCCGGCGCCGCCCCGCGGCCGCACCCAGGCGTGCAGCGAGCGGCCCCCGACGTGCAGCACCAGGACGGCCTTGGCGGAGTCCAGGCCGTAGGCCGTCGCCGCCGCCTCGGGCTCCGGCAGCAGCTGCAGCACCCGCAGACCCGCGCGCGCGCCCGCCGCCCGGGTGGCCTCGCGCTGCGCCTCGCTGAAGTACGGCGGCACGGTGAGCACCGCGGACGACACGGCCTGCGCCAGAAACATCTCGGCCGTGTCCTTCAGGGACTCCAGCAGCTTGGCAGTCACCTGCATAACAGTCGGCGGCCAGGGGTGAGCGCGGCTGGCTGTGTATAGTGGTGGCGGCAGTCCTACTTGGGAAGAAAAAAATTAATTCATCAACTGAGGCTCAGCCTGGTACCTCGTAGGGCTGGAGAGCGCCACCTCCTCCGACGGGGAGCTTCATCTTGAGTACCCCGCCCTCCTGGACGACCTGGAAGGGCCAGTCCTTGCCCTCGGACAGCACCACAGGGTCCGTCGCAGAGCGGCCCAGCAGCAGCTTGGCGTCTGGAAGAGAGGCGCGGCACAGTATCGCCACCCGCTCACGCGTGTCTACCTCTACCTAGGGTTTGCGCCACCAATCGCGGCGGAAGGTGAAGCTCACCGAACATTTGACTATCGACGGGCAGGTCCTTGGCGGCCTCGCCCACGAAGCTCTCGCCGTCCAAGAAGCCGACGACGCTCGGCGTGGTGCGGGAGCCGCTGTCGTTGGCGATCACGTCCACCTTGCCCTTCCTGCACACGGCCACCACGCAGTGCGTCGCGCCGAGGTCGACGCCCACGCACGGGCCGGCCATTTCCACTGCGCAATGAAGAACTCTGAGAGATGCGTTGTAACGGAGAGTAGGAGGAACTAACTGGCTGGCTTATGAGAGGCGGTATTCTAACCTCTCTTCCACGCGCAAGTCGCCAGTGCGTGCAGCCGTCAGCAAAATGCAGGGCTGGCCAAGGAGGGACGGCGTCGAGTGTGGGGGACGGGCAACGTGGAAAATTGGGGAGGGGGAGGAGCAGGGAGGAGGTTTAAATCTGACAGGGTGGGGGGAGCATGGGAGAGAGAAAGAGACACGGTATATTCCCCGAGTTGCTGCTGACAGGGCGTCGTGTCGTCCGGCTCGCTGATAAGAGGATAAGGTACGAAGTTGCACACTGTTCAAAAAGGGAACTGAAGGACTCGCGTGGCAAATATTCCCAGAACAGTGCTTCGTGAATATTTCATCGCACCGATGCTTGCTTCGATGGTTCCGACCAGCGCCTCTGCGGTTCTCCCGTATTTCGTTGCCGGCCGGGTTCTGAGGGAGGAGCTGTGCTGCGCCGCTACGCCGCCGCGCCGGTCGAGTCGGTGAGGGGACAGAGGAGGGAGGGGGGAGGAGGGGGGCACGGGACGGGACCAGACGGGGGACGCAGAGGCACAAGCTCACGACGCGAAACGCGACAGTGGTGTGTCGAGCCGTCTGCTGGACGGACTATTGTGTATTCCTCACGGGGAGCGGTTGAGTCCCTCCTGCGAAACACCCGTCCGACTCGTGGTAGCGTAGCACGAGGCGGTAGCAGAAGCGAGTGCCGTCAGAGCAGCCCCTTCAAGGCTGACTGGATGAAGGGGTAAGTGCAATATGCCTCTATTCCCCCTCGTCGACCTCTCGCCTTCTCGCCTACTGGGATGAAGGGAGCACATTTTCTGAATAGGTACATATTCCAATCCTTTTCACGCTTTCTGTCGTATGTAAGACGAGCATTGGCGATGCCTTTCCCCCTCACACAATCCCTGCACGTATCCTTCCTCACGGTTCAGTGCACTGATCCCAGTCAGAAATAAATCTCCATTTTTTTTTTGTCGAATCAACTTTTTCTTAGCCTAAAATTCGACGTCGAAAAATGTCGAGCACTTTAAAAAATGTCAGTAACGACGATAAATTTAATCGACGTCGATGTTTAGGTCAGAAACCCATCGATTCGACTCAAAATTTCGACCGCGAAATCAGGGGCCATTCACAAAGAACGTCCACTGCTTTGGGGCCTTACATGCCCCCCCCCTCCCCCATGTACGTCACTGTCCGTCTGCAGATTTCCCCCCCCCCCCCTTTCGGACGTCCTTTTTGGTCTATGTCCCCCCTCCCCCAACTTACTCAATAGGGTACTCCGAAAATAAACGAACAAAAATCTTCGGGCACGATGGGGGGGGGGGGGCGGAAGCGGGGCTGGAAGGGGTGTGTCCTCACCCGTCTCCTCTCCTCCCCGTGCCCGAAGATTTTTATTCTTCTACTTTCGGGCTGGCCAAGCCCCGGAGTACCCTATGCTTGCGTTTACTTAAGGGGGTGCTGTGACTTGCTTCGGCCGCTGCCTTTGGATCCGCTGAAGAACGACCCGGGCGGGGTGGATTTAGAGTGAGTGAGGCCGCTGCCCGATTGTCATTTGTTCTGAGGCCGCTGGGTCCGTTCCTAAATGCGTGAGGCCGGGCGGAGAGCGCAAGACTCGCGGATCGCCGCGAAGCTGCTCCCCCGCGAGCGCCCCGCGAAGTGACATGCCGCGTACCGCGATGCCGCGAGCGCCCCGCGGCGGGGGTGACTCGCGGGGGCACTCGCGACTCACCCCCGCGAGCTACGACACACTCGCGAAGGACCCCACGGTCCTCCGCGGTCACTTCACTGTGTCCTCGGGTCAACTCGGGTAGTTCACCCCGCTCGCGGAGATGAGTCGCGAGTGCCCCCGCGAGTCACCCCCGCCGCGGGGCGCTCGCGGCATCGCGGTACGCGGCATGTCACTTCGCGGGGCGCTCGCGGGGGAGCAGCTTCGCGGCGATCCGCGAGTCTTGCGCTCTCCGCCCGGCCTCACGCATTTAGGAACGGACCCAGCGGCCTCAGAACAAATGACAATCGGGCAGCGGCCTCACTCACTCTAAATCCACCCCGCCCGGGTCGTTCTTCAGCGGATCCAAAGGCAGCGGCCGAAGCAAGTCACAGCACCCCCTTAATTAAGTAAACGCAAGCTATGGGAGGCGCCTGCTGGATTGTCGGGCGCGTTGGGTTGCCTACCTCCCGGGGGGCTTGCAGCCCGACGCGCAGTTTTTAGAAAATGTTTTGATAAAACGTAAATAGGCAAAGGAGGCGATAAGTAATAAGAGTAGTCTAAAGTGCATAATTGTATTGACATTGTTTGATATAAACATTGGAAAAAAATGATCTTAGTTCAACAGTCCAACATTATTATGTTATGATAAAACATTATGCAAAAATAGGAAAAATGAAGTCAGAATACATTATATTAGAGTCAGTTCTTTGAAATATATCCAAAAAGTTTTAAGTTTTGCCGCTCAGGACCTCTTGCCATGCTTTCTTTCGTCTCTCACTCCGCTCACACACTACCACACTTAATCGTTCTTATTTCACGTAAGTCTGAGCCTGAACTTCCAACAGGACCTGGAGGCTTGCATGGATGTTCGGATGCCCTCTCGGTGCTGTGTGCACAGCTGCCTTGCCAGAGTGGGATTCAAGCCCTGGAGACGTAGGCAACCCAACGCGCCCGCCTGGCGATGTCCGCAATCGACAATTTCCCTTTTCCCCCGCAAAATCCTCCCTTTTCCCCCTCGATGTTCGCAATCGACGGGACCCGAGCCTCGGTCACCCAGGTATGTCCACAATCGACGGGACCAGGTCCAAACTGCTGCGACCCCCCCTCCCCTCCCCGCCCACGTACGTCAACATCCGTTTTCGATGACCCCCCCCCCCCCCCATTTCGGCCAAGTGCGTACTTTATGGATGGCCCCTGATCTCCTGGCCGGTGGTATTTGTCTTGAGTCGGTCCAAATAAAACGAGCATCGAAAACCCATGACCCCCTCCGATTTTCATGAAATTTTTTTCTTAGGATGGCCCTATAGGTGGGAGCACAGGGCTAAAATATTAGGCGTGAAAAAAAAAAAAAATTATTGGCTGAGAAAAAAAATATTTTCTAAATTTTGCCCTTTTTGGACAAAGTTTGGAACTTTTTCGACTATTTCGAGGTTATAGGTACTAGGTGGCTGAAAATTAGTACCCGGAGGTAAAATTAGTCAAGGAACAAGAATTTGGCCACAGATTTGACCTACGACCATTTCCTCCCAAAATATCGGCTCCGAATGTCAAAAAATACCCAAATCTTGGGAAAATGGTCAAAAATTCATTTTGTTGACCATCCGTTGGTTCAGTCTTGTAGAGAAAGAGCCAATAAATCATTTGCGATCCCACCCATATTTTTAGGACAAACCGTTTGGAAACTACAGCGTCTCAAAGTTTGAGGTTTTTTAAAAGAAGCGAAAACTTGTCATTTTTCACCTAGTGGGCTTACATTATCCGACATTCCTAGCCTTGAAGAGTGGTTTGGTTGGGGCAGTGGAGGATTGGGACATGGCCAAGTGGCACTGGGATGCAGCGCAGCGCCCGCACACAGAGCGCCTGACGAACTGAGGTAGGCAAACCCGCCAAACAGCCCCTGGAAGGCAGGCCACCCAACTCGCTTCGTTTCGGCTGTGCGACAACCCAAGTGTGCACAGCCGTTACAGCCACTATGCAGCCTCTTCCCCTCCCACCTTTCCTGCTCTTCCTCTATGTGTGCTTGAAACAAGTAAAAAACTAGGCGCACAAAAATAAAAAATTTTCAGTTACTTTTTTTTTTACTAGAATTAAAATCCTTAAAGAAAGAGCAACTGCTCACAAAAAAATTCACAATGCAGTCCCATTCCCGCACATTGTCACAAATGTTACCTTACAAGAAAAGGGTGACAACATGATCCTCACAGAAGGTGATTTGATAAAATTATTACAATTAAGAGTGATAAAAAAAAAACAGCAACCTGGTATTCTTTGCATTGTGAATTTTTTTTGTGAGCAGTTGCTCTTTCTTTAAGGATTTTAATTTTATTAAAAAAAAAAAAGGAACTGACAATTTTTTCTGTTTGTGCACCTAGTTTTTTACTTGTTTCAAGCACACATAGAGGAAGAGCAGGAAAGGTGGGAGGGGAAGAGGCTGCATAGTGGCTGTAACGGCTGTGCACACTTGGGTTGTCGCACAGCCGAGACGAAGCGAGTTGGGTGGCCTGCCTTCCAGGGGCTGTTTGGCGGGTTTGCCTACCTCAGTTCGTCAGGCGCTCTGTGTGCGGGCGCTGCGCTGCATCGCAGTGCCACTTGGCCATGTCCCAATCCTCCACTGCCCCAACCAAACCACTCTTCAAGGCTAGGAATGTCGGATAATGTAAGCCCACTAGGTGAAAAATGACAAGTTTTCGCTTCTTTTAAAAAACCTCAAACTTTGAGACGCTGTAGTTTCCAAACGGTTTGTCCTAAAAATATGGGTGGGATCGCATATGATTCATTGGCTCTTTCTCTACAAGACTGAACCAACGGATGGTCAACAAAATGAATTTTGACAATTTCCCCAAGATTTGGGTATTTTTCGACATTTTTCACAGTTCAGAGCCGATATCTCGGGATCAAATGGTCGTAGGTCAAATCTTTGGCCATATTCTTGTTCCTTGACTAATTTTACCTCCGGATACCAAATCTCATCCACCTAGTACCTAAAACCTCGAAATAGTCCAAAAAGTTCCAAACTTTGTCCAAAAAGGGCAAAATTTAGAAAATATTTGTTTTCTCAGCCAATAAATTTTCCTCACGCCTAATATTTTAGCCCTGTGCTCCCACCTATAGGGCCATCCTAAGAATAAAAATTTCATGAAAATCGGAGGGGGTCAAGGGTTTTCGATACTAGTTTTATTTGGACCGACTCCTTGATCAAACCTTGTCCGTGTCAACGGTGAAACAATCATGGATGTGTAACTGCTTCTTTTACAGCGCCCCGCAGGTTTTGGACATTCGTGACCACCATGCCGTCATTCATGCTCGGTATAGACTTTGGCACCACGAACAGCGTGATGGCCGCGGCCAGGGAGGATGGCGTGGATGTGGTGCCAAACGACATCGGGAACAACAAGACTCCCAGCGTGGTCCACATCGAACCGCAGAAACCGTGGGTACGCTTGGTCGGGGAGTCGGCCCAGAGGCTGGAGATCGGTGACCCGCAACACACCATTCGCAGTGAGTAGGATGTTCGTATGAGGGAATGCCAAGGCTGCGTTCCTCGGAGGGCCGCCTGAAACTTGCATGTTGGGTTGATGGTGAATTAAAGATCAGAAGACTTAAATGATCTGCTCCATGTTACAGATTTTAAAAGAATCCTGGGTTACCCCCCGAAATGCGTGCAGAAGATTAAGCCATTGGATCCGATCAAAGTGGTCAACTCAGACGACGGAGACGCCGTTTCCATCAAACTCAGCAATGGCCTACGCTTCTCTCCGGAAGAGGTCGATAACCTTGCCATTATAAGCCATCACGTTTATTTCAGATGTACGCTGTTTTGGCATATACTAATTGATCCCCCCCCCCTTTTTTTTCCACTTGATCTTGGTTGTGACCAGGTTGTCGCGATGCTGCTCCTGGAGTTGAAGAAAGCTGCGAAACTTCAGCTGGGCGAGGAGGTGTGCAAAGTCACTATCGCCGTCCCTTGTTTCTTCTCTGCGGCCCAGCGACAAGCCATCACGAACGCCGGTAGGTACCTTGACAGTTGGCCCTACAGCAGGGTGGTCCTACAACAGGGTGTCCCTACGGCGTGTCCTCACAAGTCGTGCCGCAAGCGCGCCGCCCGAAGCGCTCGGGGGCTCCCGGCTTCGCGACTGTAGCTCTTGTTCCGATTTGATCAATTTGATGCTTAACTCGTTATCTGCTCCGCAGCGTTCCTCGCCGATCTTGAAGTGGCCGAGATGGTGAACGAGACGACCGCTGCAGCAGCGGCCTATGCGTTTGATCGTGGGTTCTCAAAGACTGTGCTCATGGTGGACGTGGGCGGGGGGAGCAGCTGCGCCTCCGTGGTGCGGGTGGAGGCCAACGAGCTGACCGTCCTGGCATGCTCGGCGCGAATGCCCGGCGGGTTGAGCTTTGACTCGCGGATGATGGACTACCTCAAAAAGGTTGCGCGCTTTTATTGACCAATTCGCATTTCCTTGAGAAACATGTCTAAAATTCTTGTGTTTTAGGCTCTCTTTAAGGGGGATCAAAATCCAGCTTTAGATCAACGCTCCCAAGAAATCCTTCGTTCACAGTGGGTAGAGGCTAAGAGAAAACTATCTCAGCTACCTCAGGCAATCATCCAAACATATATACCAGAATTGAAGGTTGACTTTCGAAAAGTTGTGACCCGTACAGAGTTTGAATGTGAGTGTGGCCGTCTTTTTAAAATTATTATCCAGAAAATTTTAGAAGCCATTGAATGCGCAAAGGTATGAGCTGAAAATAAAGGCCAATAATTTATAATTGTTCGAAAATTTTCAGTAATAAACTTTCTCTGTTCTTCCAATTTGAAAACAGATAGATGTAGAAAAGCTGGATGATGTTGTTTTAGTTGGCGGGGGCAGCCGCATACCAAAGCTGAGAGAACTCATTGTGGAATCTCTAGGGGACAAGTTATGTAAGGCACTAAATCCTGATGAAGCTGTGGCCATTGGAGCTGCTTTGATTGGCGAAGGAAAGGTTTCCGTCAAGGTAATATTTGTGTTTTGGCTCATATACTAACCAGAACATATCAATTTAAAATATGAAATTTGTTTGAGTTACAGAAGGAGGTTCTTGGACTTTTCACCAGGATTAGACTTACTATTCAGGACTCCCATGAGAAAACTGATAAAAAACAAGGTCATGAATGGTGCAGTGGCACTCCCCTTCCTCTCTCATATCCTATTTCTACACTAATTAGTTCTACAGAACTGATGGTAACTATTCACCAATTAAAATAAAATGTAGTTCAATTCTTTATGCCCGAGTGATTTTCTTTTTCTTTTTGATTAGATAGAACAAGGAGAGGAGAAGGAAGTTACATCCATTTGCGAGATGGCAGTCCCGTACATGCTGGAGAGTATCAACATTAATGAAAGAGGGCAATTAGGGTTTTCTGTGAGGAGCAGGAGCAACAAACCTGTTTATCTGAAGGGCTGTATTCCTGAGTCCAAGCTTGAAGCTTTAAAAGGACAAATGATAAAAGACACAAGACAAGCTTTGGAGGAATCTGACAGAGTTCTAGCAAAAAATGCTTTGGAAGATGTGCTGCGAAGAGTGAAGTCTGATAAGGTGAGTCTTTTGACAGAAGATAAGCAACCATCTTTACAATGGGAATACATTGTGGTTGGGTGTTCTGTATTTTGAATAATTTGTTAAGTGCGATCTTATTAGTCTAGTCAGTTGAGATGACTATTTTCCCAAAACTCTGAGGACAGTGAAGGCCTAAAGCGTTGACTGGGCTCTGGAAATCGGCCTTAAAATACACACACCGAGTAGAATAAAATGCTTCTTTTTTTCTTTTCAGAGCTTTGAGGACAGTCCTTTTTCTTCCAAATATGAAGAACTTCGAGAAGAATGCTTAAAGCACTTGGATTGGATAGATAATAATCATTTTGCCCCGAAACATTTTTTTGAGAATATTCGAGTGGAGATCGAGAGAAAGGAACGAACCCTTCGAGAGGAATTTGAGCGGGAAATGTGCCGTCAGCAGGAGATGTCTGACCTTACAAATGCTCTGAACACTGCACTGGCTTTTGAGGTAAATAATTAATGAAAACAGTTCTTAGTCTAGATTCAATCAACCTATAATCTTCACATGTTTTCAGCTTTTTCTTTGTGACCTCAAAGCAAATATTAAGTTCCTTTTCACTTGTAATTGATTGTTGTCTTATTTCTTATGTTACTTTGCTTCATGAAATTTAATTTGTGTTGCAGGTCTCTGGTGATGAGTTTCAAAAACGGTTGTTTAGCCTGAAGGAGATATGGAACGAAGAGTTGAAATGGCTTTCACTAAACCAGAAAAGCTGTCTTGAGGAGTACCGCAGAAGAAAGCAATACGTGATTCAAGCTCTAAGCTCACTGACAGAGGAGTACCATATAGCTGTCGCTCTGAAGCAAAGGAATGCTGCAGAAAATAACTTACGTATCAAAATGAGGAACATATTAACATCTGCAGAAGTAATAAAAACTGCCCTTTTGAAATGTCTTTATGAACTACAGTGAAATCTGAATAGTGAGAATTGAATGAGACCAAAGTCCTAGTAAGTTAAATTCAAGTATTATAATATATTGATTCTTTAAAATAGAAAAGTCATTTAATGTAACAAATCACACTTGGGTCCTGGGAAAAGTTACTTTAAAGGAATGTTTCTTACTATTCAGGTTTCACAGTATTCATATTTTATTATTTTTTTCATGAAAAGCTTGTTTTCACCCCATTTAAATGCTTCAAACAGGAGAAACAATATGGAGACTCTATAGATAAAGTAATTTGGTCTAAGCTGAAGGAACTTTATGACTATACTAATAGATGGCTGAAGAAAAATCATGCTGCCCCTATAGAAGAGCTCAATGAAACTTTAAGTGCATTTGAAGCAAGTCTTGTTGATATAGATAGAAAACACAAACAGCTGAAAGAAGAAAGAGAGTTAGAACGTACAGACTTTTACAAGAAAGTGGAGGATGCAGTGCGAAGAGGAAAAGATTTGCAGGTATCTGCGCTGGTGAATTACTTCCATTTCTTTTGGCATCATCAAATATTGTCCACCTAAAAGCATGTTTAGGTCCAATCCTCGTTTTGATTGTGCTGGAATTAATAATTAAAATTTGATCTCCTGCGTACATATGAAAGCCCTCCAATTGTGATAGGGGGCATATTGTTCATAAAGGGTCAGAAATGACCAACATAGTAGCATTTGTGCTTCAGACTTATAGGCCTCCTGCTCTTCTTGCCACCGTCCCAGCTTCATGTTACATATTTAGATGATAGATATGTACACTAATGCCTGATTTCTTGCTTGAACACATCCTATTGACTCGATGTAAATTTTTTCATTTCGGTGTATGTTTCTAGACATCTGAGTTTCATGTTGTGCCTGATGCTGCCTCAGTTTTCAAAAGCAAATGTAAACAGCGCTCAGAGTGGTTGAGAGATCATCCCAATGAGGAAATTCATGACTACAGAAGAGTTTATGATGAGGTGATGCAAGAGCGTGAGAGCCTAGAGAAGAAACGGGCAGCAGAAATTGCTCGTATAAAGACCAAACACAAGCTTCAGAATATTCTTGAAGAGGCATTGAAGGTGTGTAAACTGTGTTTGGAGCTTGTACAGGAAGATGTTACTCCATTTATCCTGTTTTGTTCTCGAGCTTGATTCATGTACTGCTTCCCATTTTCCTATCAACACAGGCTGATGGACCGCTCTGCAGTTTGTCGAATGACTGTTTATCGTGGCTACAAAAGAATCCCCAGGCTACACAAGACAAGATGGAGAAGTTAATAAGCCGAGTAACAGAAGGGCTCAGAGAATCGGAGAAAGCCCAGAAGAGTTTTGAGGATGCAAATGCAGCAAATGCTCAGGCTATGACAATTATTGAATCTGTATACAAGGACCTGGACCTGAAATTGTATGCAAGACCTAGCCAAAATGAGGACATATGTGTGAATGGCAATGGCTATTGCCCAGATGAATACACTTCTGCAAATGTGACTGAGACAAGAGATCCTAAGCTCGTGGGAACCAAAGGTAAGAAGCTGCCGACTAGGCCAAAGCATTTGTTGCTGTCTTTGCTTGAGCTGGGATCAACCCCACAAATTTTCTGCAATGAATTTGGAAAACGTTCTAGTTTTTAAGCTCAGATTCAGTATCTTATATTCCCCCTCCACAACTGGTAAACTCTTTCACGCTCAGGTCCTGGAGAGTGCAACGGACTTCCCTCAGCTGACGCCAAGCTGCCTGCGGCCCCGGGCAGCGTCACGCACGGCATCACCCTCTCCGAGGCCTTCGCCATTGCACGGACTCACGTCTGCCGCCTGCGGCCTGACCTTGCCGTTGTTGACCCCACCGCCCATTCAGTTAGGCAGGCCGACAACGACTTGCAAGTGTTCCAGTGCCTCTCGGAGGCGATGGCCGTCCGCACGCTCCAGGACGCTGCCAGGGCGGGTAGCATGGCGCTCTTGGTGTGCAAGGCGGCAGCCGCCGGGCGCGAGCTCCTGTCTCTCGCGGTTCGCTTCGTTGAGGAGTCCGGGGAGCCAGTGGAGCGCCTGCTCGTCGTCAGGGAGCTGGGGCGCAATAACTGCGCGGAAAACTGCACTAAGCACCTGCTCTTCACACCATTTTTAGAACTGTGCAAGTAGGTACATGAGTTGGGTTGGGCGTGTCGTCGTAGTCAACAATATTCTCGGAAATATCTAATAATTTGACATTCATCCTTTGTTTCCACGAAATCAGGAGGGCCAAGTTGAATTGGAGGGAAAATCTCTTAGGTGTGTGCCATACGGGGGCTGGCGTGGAGGGCTGGTCCTTTATCACTCATTTGAAGGAGGTGATGACCGAGCAGGACCCAACACGGCTGGACTGCGGCTCGGTGCCGCTGGACTGGAGGCTGGTGAAGATAGTTCAAGAGTGCGCGACGTCTCGCCCGGCGGGGGTACAGCAGGAGTGTCTGATGCTCAGCGATTTCTTCTCAACCATCGATGCATTACGGAGCGTGTTCGCTGTGGGTGGCCGGTGGTATCAGGTAAGCCATTAGTTAACGAAAAATTAAGCTACGCATAGTAACTTTTTAGCAGGGTTCGAAACTATAGGGGTCCTGAACCAATTCACCACCCTCGAATCCCGTCTTGCTTGTTGCAGAATCTTTTGGAAAACTGCCGCTCCCTTCAGCTCGGCTCTGACCCTTGGCTCACCTACTCTTCTTCGTGTAGATTTGTGTCAGAGGAACGCTCAAGATTGGGCCGGGCTCTGAAGGCTTGTGAGCTAGACCCAACCCTAAGGCTCCTCTCCAAAGTTATTTATGAAAAGATTTTGGGCAAGTCTTTTATTCTCTGTCTAGAAATATGCACATCGATATTCTCGTCGAACGGCGGGTATGACGACTCCTTGGTTTCCGGTGTTACCAAGCCCTCAGATCTGATAGGTAGCTTGGAAACAGCCTTTTCATTTAAACCACAAGCACCTAAATCCTGGGAGAGGTCTTCAAAAATGCGCAGTGATGCAATTGACGCCAAGGAAATCACAGTTATGTGCGAAAAATTGAGCAAGGTCTCTCTGGAAGAATGGAAGACATGTTGGGACAAATTCGTGTTTCCACTTCTTCGGGCAGTTTGTGACACAAGGAATAAGCCTACTACTCGTTCGCACCAGGGAAATTGTTTGCCTCCCTTGCAAAAAGAATTGGCCACCTTCTTCAATTATTTTCCGGATCGGGTTTCCTCCCTTCAAGACATGCTGTGCTGCTTGTCACGCTCGAGGGGCAAACAGGAGTACCCCAATCTCCACAGAGCTCTTTTGAATTCACTAACGGTGCCACTTTTACCTCCCCGAGGCAAACGCGCACTGGAACAGCTCCGAGCCGGTGTCTTCTTCGCCACTGGACCTCCGGATCTGGTTGGCCCCACGACCATTATCATGAGCATGAATGATCTACGTCCTGAGGATAGGGCCTTAAGTCTCATTTGGGAGGAAAGTAAAGCTTTGAATGGTAAAGTATAGAGTGTTTAAGGTCCAGGAATACCTAAGAAATATTTCAGAGCCCTGCTAAAAATTTAAGGAGTGGTTTTTTTTATGAAATCTAGAAAAACAAAGTCATTTCTGAAGGTGATTTTTATGTATCTAGGAAATTATGAAGTGGTTCGTAAAGACAATTTCTATTAACATGCGTCACTTTGTGGAAGTTTGTGCTGATGTTGTTACGAAATGTCTCCATATTGGATCCATTGTATAATATAAAGTTTTTGCTGCGTTTTCAAGTGCATCACCGCTTAAGACTTTGGAGGAAAAAACAACGCAGTGTTTGTTTTCTAAACGATGCCCATGCTGTACAATTGTCATCCTGCATGTTAGTTTAATTTTTTTTGTGTAAGGAAAATATGGAAGGAAATTTTTTTTTTTCATTTAACTTTTTCAGTTTGTGTGTGTTTAATAAGGACTTCTCTTTTGTGCCTTGCCTTCTGTGGAAAGTTCAGAAACCTATTATTTTGTGACTTTGAATTTTGTTTGTTCTATGAATAAATTATTTTGTTATGTAGCAAACTGTTGTATCCAAATTTTCATTATTAATCTGAGAAGGAGACTAGGACTGCTTGCGATAGGCAGAAACACAAAGAATACACAATCATAAGTTTAATGAAAAATGACCAAATAAGGCAACTAAAGTAAACTTTCATTTGAAGATGGAGCTTTCATTCTACAATCATGGCGATTGCAAGCTAAACAGGACATTACAATTTGATGTTTTTTTTTCCCCTTTGTAATCCACAAAGTAAAACCACATTTTTAAAGGGAGAATCAAAAACGGTTTCAAATAATTTTACACAACCACCAAAACAAGGTGGACCTCACAGTTACACTCTGTACCGTTCCTTTCTGGCCCTGTCACGCTCCGCGTCGTCGTCGGCGCTGTGGATCTTGGCCTTCTCCAGCATCTTGCGCAGCTCGTGCTCGGACAGCCTCGACTCGCATTGCAGCTCCACGCTGGCCTTCTCCTGCGAGGACCTCTCGACGGCGGTGACGGTCAGCACGCCGCCCGAGTCCAGCGCGAAGGTGGTGTCGATATCTATTTCCCCCTTGGCTCTGGCAGGCACGGACAGGGTGAAGTCACCCAGGACATGGTTGTCCTCCCAGCGCGCCCGCTCTCCCTGACACACTTTAATCTCGGCCTCCTCCTGCTGGTCGCTGGCCGTGGTGAAGGGCTTGGTGACCTCGTAGGGCAGCGGGGTGTTCCGGGGGATGAGGACCGCGACCAGGCCGTCGGACGTGGCCACCCCCAGCGACAAAGACGTCACGTCCTTCATGACCACCTGCTTGGCGCCAGCTTGGCCCGTCAACGAGGCGGCGTGGATGGCGGCGCCCAGCGCCACCGCTTCGTCCGGGTTGACGGACTTGTTGAGCTCTTTTCCGTCAAAAAATTCCTGCACCATGCTGCGCACCTTGGGGATGCGCGTGGAGCCGCCCACTAGCACCACCTCGTCGATCTGCTCCTTGCTGACCTGGAAAAACAGCGTACGAGTAAGTCGTCGTTCTGGAGCGGCAGATCCGCCCCCCGCACCCGCGTCCCACTCTCACCTTGGCCTCCTGCAGGACTTTCCGAAGGATATCTATGGCTGTCTTGAACTTCGGCATGCACAGGTCCTCGAAGAAGGCCCTGCTTATGTCCTTCCTGTAGCCCTTGCCATGTCTGTTGAGGAAAACGTTGATAGTCGTCTGAGGCATGTTGGACAGCTTCCTTTTGGCCAGCTCGCAGGCCGCGCGGAGCTCGTGGAGCAGCTCCGGGTCGTCGTCCGCACGCAAGTCCAATCTAAAGGTGTTCTTGATGTCCTGCGGAGAACAGCGCCGTCAGGTTAGCCTGCGGGCCGCCGAGCACAGGCGCAGGACACGCGCTCCGCCCCCGCTCGGCCCCTACCTCTATGATGAAGTTGAGCAGCACGTTGTCAAAGTCTTGCCCGCCGAGGTGGGTGTCGCCGCCATGGCCCTTGATATCGAACTTGTCGCCCTGGATGCGCAGCACGGTGACATCAAACGTGCCGCCGCCCAGGTCGAAGATGAGGACCGTCTGGTGCCTGCCCTTGTCGAACCCGAAGGCGATCGCGGCGGCTGTCGGCTCGTTGAGCAGGGCGATGACCTCCAACCCCGCCAGCCGAGCTGCAAAGGGGAGGGAACGGGCACGATCAGCGAGGCTTAGAGGGAAGTCCGCGCACAGGCTGCGCATGAAAAGCAGGGTCGAGCGCTGCTGGGCAGCGCGGGGCTCGAGGGGGAAACAACTCGGACATTTTTGAACACCTCGTAGTTAAGAAAAAAGTTTAGAAAAGTTCACAAAATTTTCAAAACAGTATTGCAAAACAATTAACACAAATTTACAAAATTTGAACACCAAAATTCAGAGTTGTTTTCCCCTCGGCGTTGCAGCGCGGGGAGAGGGGAAGGTGAGGGAGGTGGGGTCCGTACTAAATACCTGCAGACATAGTCGCTTGGCGCTGGGATTCATTGAAATAGGCCGGCACAGTGATGACCGCCTTACACACGTCCTTCTCCAAAAAATCCTCCGCCGTCGTCTTCATGGCCTTGAGAACTTTGCCGGATATCTGCGGAGAACATGGTGTCATGTCAGCACATGTCCGAGGCGCGTTTCTTCCCCCCGCCCCCCTTCTACCCTACCCGCCCGGCAGCAACGCAGCGCGTCCGGCTTGCACTGATAAGTGTCCCGCACGGGCCGCACGCTGAGGTATTCCCGGGTATTCCCCGAGTACTACCGCGAGACCAACCGCGTCGCGACACAATAATGTCAGGACCTACCTCCTCGGGTGACATCATGGTCGGCAGGCCATCCTTGACAACTTCGTACTTCGGGACGCCACCGTCGTCCATAATTTTAAAAGGCCAGTTGGGGATGTCCCGTTGGACGTCCGGGTCGTCAAAGCGACGGCCGAGCAGTCGCTTGGAATCTGAGGAGGGCGAGTCTAAGTTAGGGCCACGAGAGGGAGGAAGAAAGCAAGAGAGAGTGAGAAAGAGCGAGTGCGAGAGATGGAGGGGGAGGGGGAGGGAGGGAGGGAGAGAGGGAGAGAGGGAGAGAGAGAGGGGGAGGGAGAGAGAGAGAGAGAGAGAGAGAGAGAGAGAGAGGGGGGGGGGAGTGAGCGAGAGAGGGAGGGAAAAAGAGGGAGCAAGAGATGGAGAGGGCGAGTGAGCAAAAGGGATTGAGCAAGGGGGGGAGAGGGCAGAGGGCAAGGGAGTGAGCAGGAGAGGGTGAGGGAGTAGCAAGGGAGCAGGAGTGAGCGAGTGAGTGAAGGAGCGAGTGAAAGTTGTCGCCCCCCCCCCTCTTCCCCTATCCCCCCTGTGTTGTGCACTTACCAAAAAGTGTGTTGCCGGTAGCCAGCTCCTTCGCGGCCTCCCCGACATACTCCTCCGTGTCCGTGAAGCTCACGTACGACGGCGTCGTCCTCTTCCCCACGTCGTTCTGAATGATCTCGCCTTTCCTCTTCCTGTAGACGGACACCACGGAGTAGGTGGTGCCCAGGTCTATTCCGATTGCAAGCGAGATTTCAGCCGTCATGCTGCTGATGGCGTTTCGGCGAGACGAAATTTGTCAGAGTCCTGAGTAAACTGACAGAAACATATGTCAGGAGCGGTTATACACATGGTAGCGTGGTAAGCGTGCGCGACTGAGGCGAGCAAGGGTATTCCCCCTCCTCGTATTTTTATCACACGATGAATCAAGGGGGAATATGAAAATATGAAGATAACGGTACCCATGTCATTTTCACCTCGACCCATTCGTGCTCAGAAAAATGCAACAGTTCTCATAGGAAACAGGAATAACAAAAACCTAAAGTTATTTGTACAATTTAGCACTGAAAACACGTGGCCTTCACTCAGTAAAATGGCATTGCATTGCACGGAGAACCGATAGGCCATTGAGTAGGATATCACCACATTACCTCGATTTTGTCGTCGCAGGAATGGTCAGGACCGCAGAGCACCGTCCGTCGTCTGTCCGTGTTGCTCCGTGTCCATCCGTGTCGAGCAGGGGACTGGACTGCAGCACGGGGCGCTCTGACTGCTCGGCTCGGCAAGCGAGGAGGGCTTCTGCTGGCGCGGCTCAGCGGATCGGGATCGGGCGGTGTCGCTGGGTCTCTCTCGCACCTATACGGCGAAGCCCATCGACGCGAGAGAGACAGGAAAGTGCCGGCACCCAGCGGGACCGGCCTATTCCCCCGGTGGGACGGGCGGCGGAGTGGGAGGGAGGAAGGAGGGCAGGGGCAGCAGGCACAGGAGAGCACCCCCTTCTCTTATCATTTTTCAGTGGTCGAGCAGCAGCAGGCTGATTCCGAAGATCGCTCTCGCGCCTCTGTCTTTGTCGCACTCATGGGGCACTACCACCCCCAACATAGGGCACCGCCATAAGTGCGACAAGGACGGAGGTACGAGAGCGATCTTCGGAACCAGACGGCAGACTGATTCAGAAGAGAGCTCTCCTCGCTGTCTCACTCGCACCTCTCCACCGCGCATCCCATAAGTGCGAGAGAGACAGAGGAAGGAGAGCGCTAACCGAAATCAGCCTGTCGTTTGATTCGGAAGGTCGCTCTCGCGCCTCCGTCCTTTTCGCACTCTGGTGGCTCTGCCATCCCCGACAAAAGGTCCTGCCAGTGGTGCGACAAGGATGGGGGTGCGAGGGCGATCTTCGGAATCAGACGGCAGCATTGGTAAAGCCGTAAAAAAAATATATATATTTGAAAACAAATGCAATTTTTGCTTTACGATCCTAGTAAGTGAGCATGCCCCTCTTCTCTCCCCGAGGAGAGTATCATGAACTTGCTCTATTTTCTTTCTCGGAACAGAGATAGTGGCAGAGCCGCTCAGTCAGGGGGGAAGGGATGCAGGCGGTCCGGAGTCGGGAGGGGTAGTGAAGGAGTGAAGGTTGGTGGTGGTAGGTGGGAGGGAGGGGGCGCCGGGAGAGTCGACAGGGGAGGAGGAGGAGGCGGAGGGGGCCAGGCGGCCGCCCCGCCCCGCCCCGCTCCGCCCCACCCCGCCCCGCCCCGCCCCGCCCCGCCCCGCCCCGCCCCGCCCCGCCCCGCCCCGCCCCGCCCCGCCCGCACTGCGCTGAGTCCTGCCCTGCCGGCCCGGCCGGACTGTTGTTGTGTGTTTTGAGTTGTAGCAGTTGCTGTTGTGATGCCGTCCTTGTAGTTTGTGTCTCGTCCTGTGGCTCAGCCCGCCCCTCCATGCATCGACCCAGAAGTAGCATTCCCTCTTAATCTCGACTCACGCGAAAACCGCAGGTTGAACCCTGTTTTCTGGTCGTTTTCTGGTGTGACGAGTCAAGAGTCTCCCGCACATCTCGGCTGCAGACGTGCGAGGCAGACGCGCGACTAACCTCTTTCCAACCCCGCCGTGCTGTGCTGTGTTGTGCTCGGTGTCGGTGCCCTGGGCCCTGGGCGACATGAGTAAAGGTGAGTTTATCGGGCTAAAGTTAAGAACCGTGCCAGGCTGTGACTCGTGTGCTCTTCCATAACGTCGATTAATTGCCAGCGGCGTTTATTTTGAGGGAAAAACGGATGAAAACAGTGCAATGTTTTCGTGGTGTAGTGTTGTATTCATGACAGCTGTGTATTTAAAATCGTGGGGCGTTGTTCTGTGCTCGTGCAGACGGCGGCGCGCCCTCCGCCCGCGGCCCTATCGTGGGGATCGACCTGGGGACCACCTACTCCGTCGTTGCGGTCCATTCGAAAGGCAGGGTTGAAATCCTGAGCAACGACAGCGGCTCGCGCACCACCCCGTCGGTCGTGGGCTTCCTCAGCGGCGACAGCTTCGTCGGGGAGGCCGCCAAGGACCTGCCGCCGTCCTGTCAGGTGTTCGGTCAGTACGCACCATCTAACTTTGGTTTGTTGGAACGGACGTGCGAGCTTGTCCGTGGGTGCCTTCACCAGAGGCTGTCCGTATCTCATGGTGTGATGTGCTGGACCATTTCTTAACTTATTTTCAGATGCGAAGCGGTTGATCGGGCGGCCCTGGAAGGACGTGACGTCCACGGTGTGCAGAAAGAATCACTGGCCCTTCAAGGTGTTCGACGACTGTGGTGTGCCTCGTATTCAGGTCAAAATCGATGAGAAAGAAGAGGAATTCAGCCCTGAGGAGGTACCCCCCCTCTCTCCCTCACTCCCTCACCTGCCATCCCTCTAGCTCTCTCTCTCTCTCTCGCTCTTCTCCCTCCTGTCATCCCTCTCACCTACGCCGTCGCTTCTCTCCTCCCGTCTCCCAACTATCCTCCTGCTACCCCTTCCTCCTCCTACCCCTTCCTTCCCCCTGCTACCCCTTCCCCCCTGGTACCCCTCTCCCACTCTGATAAATAATGGTTCAGCCCTCCCCTCTTCGCGCAGATTTCAGGCCTGGTGCTTCGCAGCATGCGTGACACGGCGGAGACCGTGCTCGGGGTGCCGGTGACTCGGGCTGTCATCACCGTCCCAGCCTACTTCAATGAGAGGCAGAGGCAAGCGACTAAACTTGCTGGTCAGTGGACTCAAACATTAGCAATGGCACAAATATGTCAGTCACAATTTTTTCCTTCATCTCATTGAAAAAAGAAAAATGTTTATATAATTATGAATACAGATGCGTGTCAGTTTTCCTTTTTAAAAAGACACAATTTACAGGTAAAATAGCTGGCTTGGAGGTGACAGCTATGATAAATGAAGCTACAGCGGCTGCTGTCGCCTATGGACTTGACAAGAAGTCCAGCAGTGAAATGAAGAAGAAAACAATTTTCATCTTTGATCTAGGAGGTGGTACATTTGACGTCTCAGTTGTTACGGTCTTGGGCAACGACTTTACTGTCCTGGCATCGGGGGGCGACCCTCACCTTGGCGGCCAAGACTTTGATGTTCGCCTCATGGATCACTTTACGAAGGTCAGTTCTTAATTGTTGTTGCTCTTCTGTCTCAGCTAATGTTGCATAGATTGATACAAAGTTGACTCACTGGGGTAATGATAGGCTAATGCATCAAAAATCAATTTATGAAGAAAAACATTTTGTAACTGTATTTCTGCCTCTTGGGCAAAGCTATTCATAGATTCAAGTTATCTGAGCTGTCAGCTATTGGTTAAAATGCAGCATCATGCATGGTTTTAGAAACCAATTGTTTATGAAAGAAAGAAAACAAAAAGGATTGGTTACAGTTTTAATACAGCTGAGGGGGAAACAACTCTGAATTTTGGTGTACTTTTTTTTATGAATTTTTGTGAATTTTTTATTGAATTTTTGTGACTTTTTATAGAATTTTTGTGACTTTTTATTGAATTTTTGTGAACTTTTGTGAATTTTCACTTGGATTTTACCTTAATTTTCCTGATTTTTTGTGAGTTTTTCTGAACTTTTCTGAATTTTTCGGAGAGTTGTTTTCCCCCTGAATGCAGCTGCGATTCAAAATGTTGAATAGTTTTTACTATGATTTAAATCTAAGTTAGATCACATTTCCTAATTTTGTCATAAAATTGTAATGCAAAATTTAGTTTGAGTTAATTTTTCACCCAATTTCTGTAGCAATTTTTCCCATTTGGTGTAGTTTTTTGATCACTTTATTTCAACCAGTTTTTAATTTTTGGAGGATTTTGGATTTGTTTGTGGAAACCTGAATGTTTGTTACTTCTTGCTTCGCTTTGCAGGAGATACGTGCCAAGCATAGAGCACAACTTAATGAGATGTCAATCCAGGAGCTTCGGAGGGCCTGTGAGCTAGCAAAGCGTAAGCTCTCTGCTATGGCAGAGGTCCCTCTCTCTGTGTACTTTGCTGAGCTCGACTTGGGCTTTAGAAGCACAGTCTCCAGGGCCCTCTTTGAGGACCTCTGTGCAGACCTGTTTAAGCTCGCCATGAAAATTGCGGAGGACATCCTCGTCGACTCGAAGGTAACCGGACCGGTCGCCTAGTGCTGGCTGCTGGCCTGGCTGGCAGTGCCCTTCCCACTCTACAGCTGCAGTGCCTCTTGTGATGTGACCCGCAGGTTGACCGCTGCGACATTGACGAGGTGGTGCTGGTCGGGGGCTCAACGCGCATCCCCAAGGTGCGCGCGCTGCTGTCCGACATGTTCGGTGGCCGCGAGCTGAGGCAATCGATCAATCCTGACGAGGCTGTGGCCTACGGCGCGGCGATGCACGCGGCCAACCTGGCCCGCGACCCCTTCCTCAACAACCTGGTCCAGCTGAAGGACGTGACGCCGCTGTCGCTCGGCACGGACATGGTGGGCGGCCGCTTCGCGCCCATCATCGCCAGGAACACGCC
Organism: Frankliniella fusca; assembly: GCA_029379305.1. NCBI lineage: Eukaryota > Metazoa > Arthropoda > Insecta > Thysanoptera > Thripidae > Frankliniella > Frankliniella fusca. The sequence continues at coordinate 483,347 of JAHWGI010000219.1, read as the reverse complement.
CATCCCCTGCCGGCGGACGGAGACCTTCTGGACGGCCTTCCCCAATCAAAGCTCGGTCACTGTCAAGGTGAGGGTAGGGTCAGTAGACAGGACCACGACACGGCGTGTCCGCGCCACCAGGCGGTCCGCTCTGCTCCTCCGCTCTGCTCCTCCGCTCTGCTCCTCCGCTCTGCTCCTCCGCTCTGCTCCTCCGCTCTGCTCCTCCGCTCTGCTCCTCCGCTCTGCTCCTCCGCTCTGCTCCTCTGCTCTGCTCCTCCGCTCTGCTCCTCCGCTCTGCTCCTCCGCTCTGCTCCTCCGCTCTGCTCTTCTCTCCTGCTCTTCTCTTCTGCTCTTCTCTTCTGCTCTGCTCTTCTCTTCTGCTCTGCTCTTCTGCTCTGCTCTGCCCTTCTCTTCTCTTCTCTTCTCTTCTCTTCTCTTCTCTGCTCTGCTCTGCTCTGCTCTGCTCTGCTCTGCTCTGCTCTGCTCTGCTCTGCTCTGCTCTTCTCTGCTCTTCTCTTCTCTTCTCTTCTCTTCTCTTCTCTGCTCTGCTCTGCTCTGCTCTGCTCTGCTCTGCTCTGCTCTGCTCTGCTCTGCTCTGCTCTAACTCTTCCCCTTTTTTTGACCCCGGCCTCGCAGGTGTACCAAGGAGAGCGGCCGTTCGTCAGGGACAATTACTATTTAAACAAGCAGTTTAAAATAGACGTGCCGGAGAGGAGTGACGGGCAGGTGCGGGTGCTGGTGACGTTCGAGCTGGACAGCGACGGCCTGCTCACCGTCTCCTGCGAGGAGACGACCTCGGGCCGGTCCAGGACGCTGACGCTCAGCCCGGAAGAGAGCCGTGTCGCGGAGAAGGACGTCGAGGCGATGCTTCTGAACGCGGAGAGGTTCCGCACCAGCGACGGGGAGGAGAAGGCGCGGATCGAGCGCAACCTGGGCATCTTGATGGCCGCCCGACGCGACCGGCAGGAGCGGCGCCGCCGCCAGCACATGCACAACAGGCGAGTGGGCAACAAGCCAGCCTGGATGACTGGCTGCGACAAGACGGACTCTCGCTGGTGAGTGCGTACTCCATCCTGCCCTGCCCGACTGTGTGAAAGTGACTGTTCTGGTGCTCTATGACGGTGTGTGGCTGCAACCGCTTGCCTCTTCTTGAGTTTTATTCAAGTTCATGTTCTTTTTATTTTCACCACAACTCATCGACATTTTGTTTACGTTTGTGTCATTCTCTATTAGTGCTAAGTCATGAATAACTGAACTGACCCCGTCAGTCTGCGTTATGTATTTTGGGGTGTATTCTGCTTGACTATAGGACCTAAGAAAACCTGAATTATTTGAAGTAATAATTAATTAATTGCTGTACGAATTCATATCCTTGAGTTTGTTTGCGGCTGCTGCTGCTCCCTCTCTTCGTCTCTACCCCCTGCACTCGTGTATGCTATGGCTGCAGTGGCAGCAGTTCGTTCGCTGTCCGTAAGATGGCGACCTATCAGCTGAGTGCCCGGGTTTTTGCCCAGGATGCTTCCAAAGTACTGTTTGCATCACATACATTGCATGTCCTTCTTCGCATCACTCTGGTCTCCCTTCAGATCGTATAAATCTTTCGCCTTTTACTAAAGATTTCCGTGGAGGGGGACACTTGATGAGTCTATACTCCAATTTTTTGTGTGCCCTGCGCAAGCGGGGCCAATAATTCGTTAACATATGATTCCCTTGAGGATCTCTCATTCTCTTGGAGAAGTCCTCCTCCCGCTTGTCACAAGGTATCGAAGTTTCATCCGCTTGCGCCTTGCGCCTGTTCGTTTAATTTCAACAAGCACTCATGTCCTATTTAAAGGTCTTAATTCTACAGCCCGTTTTTAGGTGGCCAAGCTCCGGTAACTTGAATGGACTGAATGTCATGCGTTGTAACACGCAGAGGTTGCTCTGCATGTTGCAAAAATCTTGTTTCTGTTGTAGAATAGTTTTTACTATGCACGGATTGTCAAATTTAAGGGAGAACATATTTTTCGGATGAGACAACGTTTACTATACCCGTCCGAAATTTTTCATTGCCTCAGTTTCTATCTCGCTTGCTGTCTCTTGCAGAAGGCCTCAGGGTCGGTTTATTTTTTGAATTTGCGAGTTGTCGATACGAATTTGAAGGTTATGTTCTCCATGGTTGGAATGGGGGAGTGGGCCAAGCGCGCCTACGTCGCGCGCCGCACTACCTGACTGGTGCTGCGCTCTGTGGGTCGCGGAGCGTATCACGCCGACTGCGTTTGGATGGCGTGCGGTCAGCTGAGTGCTCGCGGCCAGGCGGGGCGTGCATTGGAAAGAGAGCAGCGGCAGCTATCCAGACGCGTCCGCTTGCTCTGCAGTACGAAGTCATCTCGCTCTCCGCCAGAGGGCAGGTTACCCGTCGTCGTAGATGTTCGACTCGTTCAATTTGGAATCAAAGTCGCAGGGGAATTTTTGAGTGTTTGTTGGATGATGAAGTCGTTCATTGGGCCCCCCTGCAGCGGCTGAGACCGTCTCCTCTCGGTGTATAGGTTCTTCCCATTGACGTTGAGTTCCGTGAATGCGGCCTCGCGAGGAGTCCCCGTCACTCCGAATCAGTTGGGTATCCGGCAAGATGTAGATCAAGTCATACTTACCTGGCGCAGGAGTTAACCGTGATCATGAAGGCGGTTCTCCCAGGTCGAGGCCCTCTCATTGCACTTCGATTGGGCTGAAGCCTGCGAGTATCCCAAATGTGGATACCTCGGGCGTATAATTTTTGATAGTCGGGATTGCGTTCGCGCTCTCCCGGAATAATGTGAACTAACGGTTGTAAGGCATAGACGCCATGCATACTGCTAACGCCTCGTGTATCGCTCTTCTTCTGCTGCGTGCGTCTGCAGTCTCGGGGCGCCTATCAATCTACATTCATTTTATCCCTCAACTTCTATACGCATGGTCAGAAGATGAACATGATGTGATTGGGCTCATTGGATAGGAAATACCGCTGAAAACACACTACCTGTCTCGTACAAATTAGAAGAACACGAGCTCCGGAAGTGGCGTTGAAATCTTTGCTTATATAGCGAATTTTCAAGCAAACTTGTGATTTCTAGCTATATTCCATACAAAACACTGACCGCGAAAATAAATATGCCCCTTTTGTCGATAATAGAAAGGCACTTCCGGAGTTTTTGTTCTTCTTGTGTACACGGGAGAGGTACTCTATTAAAACCCTATCAGCCGCAGGGTAAAGTTGACAGGTTTTCGTCTTGTTTTCGTTTAAATAAAGATGTTCAAACACATTAATTTTCAGTTAAAGGGAATTAATACTCCTCAAGCAGTATTGCCTATGCCTAACTAATAAGCCCAATTAAATTATGGTGTGACCATGCTGAATTTGTGGTTGTGCCAGTTTAGTTATGAGCAAGCTCTGTTCTTTTATTTTTAATTTCCGGCACTATTTGATTATTTCTGTTCCTGTTCAACATTCCGTAGAACGGACTTCTCAACCGGACTTTCAGCATTACATTTGTCAGATTAATGAGAGATTATAACTCGGCAAATATATTTCAGTGGTACCGAAACGCATCGTCTCTCAACGAGCCTCGCCCTCTGTCGGTCAATTCCGCAACCTCGTCCGGGAAGCCGGAGGGCTGCTTCCGAGCCGCCGATGTGAGCAGGAGGCGCCGGCCGGCCGCCCGAGCAGGCGGAGAGCGGGGTGTAGAGAGAGAAAGAGAGAGAGAGAGAGAGAGAGAGAGAGAGAGAGAGAGAGAGAGAGAGAGAGAGAGAGGACGGTCCGGAGACGTCCCTTCCTGCTGCACAGCCCACGACGGCGACGTGGTCTCCCAGTCCTCCGCCAGAGAGCATGTCGCCGAGGACATTGGCAGACACCCAAGGGAAAAATTTAAAATCTCCAATGCACCGTTGCACCGTAAGCTTTCTGTACAAATTTGCAACGTCTTGTGCAGGCTGGATTCCCCTCTATCGCCAACGAAGGGATTCTATCCTGTAAAAGGGAGTGCCTTGTCCTCCACGGGGCTCCAAAGTCTCGCTCGCAGCATGTCTCCGCCGCTACAATCCAGTTACGCTTTCGGAAATGTCCATTCTCAGCATACTTACCTGGCGCAGGAGTTAACCGTGATCATGAAGGCGGTTCTCCCAGGTCGAGGCCCTCTCATTGCACTTCGATTGGGCTGAAGCCTGCGAGTATCCCAAATGTGGATACCTCGGGCGTATAATTTTTGATAGTCGGGATTGCGTTCGCGCTCTCCCGGAAGAAGGACTTCCTTATCGTAATATCTTCTAGATGAATATGCTGCTCACTGGTAGGGTAGTCTGTGGTTTCGATATCTGCGCAACTCCGTACTTTTCTTCTTCTCCTCTCTCTCTCTCTCTCTCTCTCTCTCTCTCTCTCTCTCTCTCTCTCTCTCTCTCTCTCTCTCTCTCTCTCTCTCTCTAACTCACACAACAAAGTAAAAATATCAAGCTAAACATACTCTGCATGTTTTAATTCTGCGTCATTCCGCAGTTTAACGCGGTTAACTTTCGCCAGGAGTTGCACGCACATGAACATTGCCCGCAGTTCGTCAAAGAGTTGAAACTCGATGCGCCAGGTGTACTTTTCAGCCTGCAGACCACGGGTGGTTTTTTCGACAGCCTCGAAGTCCAGCGAAGCGTTGTTCGCCGAGTACGCTCCCTGCGCCAAGGTGTGAAGATGACGAAAAGTTAAAGGATGGCTTGAAACAATCATGTCCGTTATTCATAGGCAGGTCGATGTTCACCGCTGGGTAGGACGTAGCGTGCGGGCTGGTCACCATATAATTAATTTTTGCCGTGGGTAAAGTCGGGTACTAGAGGTCGGACTTAAAAGCTCCTCCAACAGACTGGGGCGGCTGATGGTGCAGCCGCTCTCCGGCTGAACGTAGCGCCGTCCGTAGCCACTTCCCCTCATCTGACAACGCATAGTGCAATCTCTCTCTCTCTCTCTCTCTCTCTCTCTCTCTCTCTCTCTCTCTCTCTCTGTCTCTGTCTCTGTCTCTGTCTGTCTCTCTCAGCCTCTCTCCCAGCCTCTCTCCCGATGGACGACCACCAGCCGCTTCAGCCAGTCATAGGCACCGAAAAGTTCGTTCGACCATACGGCCGGTTACCTGCACTGTTAAAAATACAGCTCGCAAACAAACAGCACATTCGTTGTTTTTTACTATTATTATTATTATTATTATTATTATTATTATTATTATTATTATTATTATTATTACTATTATTCTCTTTTTATCGACAAGTATTGTTGTTCAACAACCTAACTTTTAGAGCAACAACGATGATGTCAAGTAATAACCAAAGTTGTCCACCAACAACTAAAAGTGTCCAGTAACATTTAAAGGAAGTTGATCAGTTTCCACAAAACTTGTGTCCAACAAAAGTTGCTCAGGAACAACGAAATTTGTCCAGAAACGGATTTGTTTCTTTTCTTGTTCTTTTTAATTTATAACAAGCATTTGTTGTTTTGCAACAACTTGGGTTCTCGAACAACATGGCTGTCCTCGAAGAAAATGCCTATTGGCCAACAACACGGTAATCACAAAAAGAGTTGCTTCTCAAAAAAGAATTTAACAGTGTGCCTCCGCGTCCATTCGAGACTTACGCTTTTGACGGGGCAGGCGAACTTGGGGACAATGCTGCGGACGAGGGGCGCCCAGACCGTGCCGTTGGCTCGGAGCAGCGCGCACACCCCTACATCCCAGGTCCACGTGGTGAAGTACTCGCACGAGCCTTGCGCGCCGTTAGCACACCGGTGAATGAAAACGCGGAACTAAGTGGGATATGCAAGGGGTGATCATTGCTTTTTTAAATACAGTCAAAGTTCCTAATTCTGGACACGTAGGGGAAGGTGGGGTACAGTGGGACACGGGGTACAATGGGACAGAGGCGATATCATCTATTTCTAACAGTATTCAGATGCTGAAAAAATTGGCCACGTTTTGCACTAAAGAGTTCTTCGTCGTGGCATTAATGATTGGGGGCTGGCTGAACATGTTTTAAGTACAGAAAATGTCAAACGAAAATAAGGTCCAAAAGTGGTGAAAACTAAGGTGACGTTTCAGATCAGTTTCCCATTCTGAGCGTTTACTAAGTTGCGATAGAAAATCGGCAAGGTGGCTCACCGATAGGCAGTTTCTGACGACACAATTACCAGCGTTGGGTTTTGAGTTGAATCTCAAAATACCGAAAAGGAAAGGACTAAAGCACGATAAGAGCGATAGGTAAACATTGGGACAGCTCACCAGAGAAGTGTCCGATGTGACACTTTAAAAATTCTAAAAAAGTCTTTTTTTGCAATACCCTGACTCCAATCATGGTTCTATAGAGTTCTAGACTACAACACGGTATGGATGTTGTGCAGTCATAAGTCAAATTTTGTGTGTCCCAATGTACCCCATTCCATGGTTTCTTATGAGTGTCCCATTGTACCCCGTACCGGGGAACATTGGGACAAGCGACACACTTTCGAAAAATTCACCTGCTGACAAAGACTTAGCAAACTGATATCTGAGGGCTTTCTTTTACGATAGACAACACTTCAATTTACAATCTGGGCCAATACCGATCAATCTTACTCACACGGTTTCCAATCTAGAGCAAACAGAAAAAATCCGTCCCAATGGTCCCCACCTTCCCCTACTCTAATTTCGGACAAAACTGCGTCTTTTGCTTAAAACACTTAGAAACAGTGGCGGATCCAGAGCCAGCCTTGGGGCAAAGTAGTACTTTTTGCCTACTTACAGGGGCAAAGTATTACTTTTTGCCTACCTTTCAGGCGGCTATCGAGGAGCCATGGGGGGGGGGGGGGGGTCGGGGGGACGCGTAGTGGTAAAGAGGAACTGCTGATATTGCATAGAACGCTCGCGGCGTTTGGCTTGGCCGCGAGTCGTCAGTCGTAAGCAGGCCCTCAGAGCGGCAGCACCTTTCGGCCCCAGCTCGGTAAGTGAGGGGTGTTCCAACCCTTAACCGCTGACTTCTCCCTTCTCATCCTCGCTCCATACTGCAAACCCCCCTCTAGCGTACTCGTCCGAGATGGTGGAGGTGCTGGGGCCAAAATTACTATAATTTTGGTTCGATCCTGGCGTGTTGTTTTTACCGAGGCGCGCGCGGCGGTTGGCGTTGACTGCAGGGCCTTCCGACTTATCCCGACCGTAGCGGTGTGACCCTACGTGTCCACGGGTGGCTGGTGCTTGTGTCTGCCCTCCTGCGCTAGACCGGCAGGAGCCGACTGGAATAGTCTTGTTCCTGTTTCCCGGTTGGTGTAGCGATGGCCGATGCCCCTGCCATGATAATCTCTTGGCAGTGGTGTGGAGTGGCGTATCTCGTCGCGTAAGGTTTTCCCCCCGACCGTGCCTGTCGCCCCCCCCCCCCTGGATCCGCGCATGCTTAGAAATCAGATACTTTTGAAAGTGACGTGAACTTCATGGGTATCAATCGATTGGTAAAAGAGCCCTCTTTGACATAAGACAGGTTGGGTTTTGATCAGACTTCGCACAATTGAACAGCGAGCACTCAAAGTTAAAAAAAACAAACACCAGAAACGAATGACGAGATAAAAACATGCTCAACTCAACGTTCTTGGCACGGAGGTGCCGAGAGGGGCGCGAGTCTGGATTTTTTTATATGTTATAGTGCAATAGTTTCTTAGTCTATGTACTTTTGTAGATTTTCTATGCGAAGCGCCGTTTGGTTTCTGTAGACAGATTACATAGTGTCTGCAATTCCGGACACTTTTTCTTATGGGAAAAATACATGGGCTTTATTAAAGTTTGTCCTACAAAAATTTTATGTTAATGGTATTTGTTGGAAATTTAATTCCAAACATAATTTGTTTTATGGTGTGCAACGATATCTATGCTGGTTTAGGATTAATGACGTGGTAAACATAGCGTTTCTGGTTTTCTCTTTTTAGACCATAGAGCCTTAACGAGTTCCGATATCGTTCCGGACCACAAAACAAATTTTATTTAAAATTTGATTTTCAACAAAGAAGATCTTATGGAAAAACATGTACTTTGAAAATTGCAGCTTTGGCAGGAATTAGGAACTTTTTGCCCGGGATTGGAAACACATGGATTTTAATGTCGGATACTGCTTTTTTAGCTCGCGTTTGAACAAGAGTTGAGATAAAAAAATCTTGCGATACGTGATCAGGTAGGACCTTGGGTCTAGTGTCTTCATTCCCGGAAGCGCCTTTAACATCTCTCGTCTATCAGAAGTTATTTAGAAAATACGTCGAATTTCGTCCGAAATTAGGAACTTTGACTGTACTCTTTTATACGGAAGCGCTGTTGTTGTATGAAGTATGAAGCTGTCAAATAAAGAAACGTACGGAGGGACGGATGGATAGATTCACCATGTTGAATTGCTGCAAGAAGCCGTATCAACATTAAATAGTCATTTAAAATATCAAAATACACGTATATTTTTACATTTATTTAATGGAGAGACACGAAGGTTGAGGTCGGAAGAAGCCGTGCTTGAACTGAGGCGCAAATATCCCTATCTGGCACCCCGGCAATGACCGAGCTGTTTTCTGTTTTCCCTCATTGCACAAATGTAAAATTAAGTCTATTTTGATATTTTACACTGGTAAAACAAATGTATAGCTCTAAACATCAAACGATGTTTAGCTGCTAATGTTTAATACTTAAACACTATATATCATGTTTAGTTTAAACTATACATCAGCAGATGTTTATTTTCTAAACACTTTGCAAGTGATCAGTTGGCTTTACACTTGGCGCAGCGTGGTATCCCTATGCTTTTCCATGTGTAGCCTCGCCCAAGTGTATATTTCTATACATCACAAATTGTTTAACCTCTATACATTTGCGAAGTGTATAGGTGTTAAACATCTTGTCATGTTTAGTTCCTGCTGTACATCATGTCATGTATAGAATTGCGAACTATACACCATGATGTATAGAAACTAAACACTTGTTTTACCAGTGTATATGATGATTTGATGTTTGAACGGCTTCTTGCAGCAATTCAACAGTGAATCCATCCATCTATCCATCCGTCCGTCCGTCCGTTTCTTAATTTGAAAGCCTCCATGTTAGTGGTGTACTTACAATGCTGAAGGACTTTGCTGGTGCGGTAAGCAATGCCTTCACTGTCAATAGTTGGTCGCCGTTCGCGCTGAGCACTGCGCTGCTGGTTATGGACCGAACGAAATGTTCTTTGTCTGGACATTCCACAATATCTTGGAACCAAGGCACAAGCCTTGTTCTTGATTTTCCCACTGACTTCATGACCTTTTGCGGATAAATGATTTATTTTGGTTTCACATCACCCTGATAAAAACCTTTTGGTTTGCCAGGTTTGATTCACATGTACAGCCCATCGTGGGCCACTAGCTTGCGTGTCTTGTCCCAGTCCTTTTCACCTCTCCGTAAAATATAGCCGTTTTACTGGCGCGTGAAACGCTATGTCCATGAAATGAACTGCCAAGATAAATATAAGATAAAAAGATCACGAATACGTGGCCCAGGACTAAGCTCTACTCAAGTGTTTCAAATCGTCAGTTCTGTAAATCTTCCAATTATTTACTTTACTTAGACTGGCCGCGTTGGAGAAGTTGTCGCTGACGACGATCGCTTGGACTATCAGAAAGGCGACGAGGACTGAAAACCAAGTTAAACCTGACAGGCTGACAAGGCAATATGCACTGTTGGAATCTTCTTCGATTCCGATAGACCATGGCTGCATCAGCTTAAGCGACTGCTCTCGGAGAGCAGAGAGCACTGAGCTATATCTCTCTTGATTATAACAATCTGTGACTCAAACCCTTACAAAATTTAACTTTATGACTCTTATGACATATTTTTTAAGTTCAGTAAATTTTTTGAGCGAGGTCCCGGCCGTACTACCGCCGCGCGCGCACCTCCAGCAGCAGCGCCATCTCTTAGCGAAGTCTGCAGGCGCGGCCGCCAAGGCGGCACCACGGCCGGGCCACGCTCAAAAAATTTACTGAACATGAAAAATATGTCATAAGAGTCATAAATTTACATTTTGTAAGGGTTTGAGTCACAGATTGTTATAATCAAGAGAGATATAGCTCAGTGCTCACTGCTCTCTGCTCTCTGCTCTCCGAGAGCAGTCGCTTAAGCTGATGCAACCCATATCGGTAAACCGAAAAGAACGAAGAACAGAAAGCAGAAGCAAAGTCGGGTATGAGAAGTATAGAATGCGGCGTCAGTTCCACCGTCGTATTTAGACGATTAATGAGACTCACATAATGTTAAAAGATGACTCAACCGTCTAAAGTGTTAATTTCATGTCAAACGCGATACAGGATATTGTTTTCTCTCTAAAACTGTTGAACTGAAAGAGACGGCACATCATAACGTTGCCATACTACGCTTTGCTTCTTCTTTCTGTTCTTCGTTCTTTTCGGTTTACCGATATGGTCTATTAACGGATAGATCAGCGGTTCTTAACCTGTATAGGCTCGCGACCCGAAAATGTTAGCTTTATCCGCTTGGTAAAGCATACGCTTGTGGAAGTGAGAAGTGAACTGTTATTTCTATAGGGTACTCCAGGGCTCGGCCAGCCCGGAAGTAGAAGAACAAAATTCTTCGGGCACGTGGAGTTACTCCCCGTTCCCGAAGATTTTTTTGTTCTACTTCCGGGCTGCCCGAGCCCCGGAGTACCCTATTTCTCACAACATTAAGAATATCCTACAGTAAGACGCGAGGGGGAGGGGAGAGGAGAAATCACTTGCAAAAATCAGTGTAAACATAAAAATCATTTCAAAAATCTAAATAAAATTAAGAGAAAAGACACAGAAAAACTCCGATAAATCGAGAAAATGTGAACAAAAAAACAAAAACGAAATCACATTGGTGAAAAGTCAGAAATGGGGTTAAAAGACTAAAATTTATCATAAAGTGACAGAAATTTTCATTGAAAAATCCAAAGAAAAATTTTAAGAAATACGAAAAAAAAAATACATAGTCTAAAAAAGCATTGTACACATTTTTTATGAGTGATTCCACCCTCGGTAAGACGCTTCACCTTACGTTTTGTGAAGTCGGTTTTGGACTTGCCTCGGCCCTCCTTCCTGGTTCCGGCTCCGGCCATGTCCGGACTCCGGTGCGGCGCGCTCCCGCACTGCCTTCCCGCCCTGTCCGACCTCCTCGCCGCGCACGCGACTCGTGCGTCCCGTTCATAAAGCTCTGGCGTGTCTCCTGATTCTTATCTCGTTCGCTCGAACCATATGGGACGCGTCTTGTCTGATCCTAATGGTTAGTGCTGGACCGGGTGCCTACAGCCTCCCCTCTCTTGCCTCCTGCTCGCATATCACTTTGGCAGCTCTCAGCTGATCTGTAAAATCCTTCACCGCTCTCCAATCACATGTGCGAAAACAGTGGTTTAAGTTCGCTAATCATATGGCTTTCGTGTTGGATTTAAGAGATGAAACATGCTCTGTATGCGCGTGCGCTTGCATGTCAGCCGGGCGTGCAGTCGATCTATGGATGCAAAGTAATTTATCTCTCCCGATATTTTTTTTAAAAATCGTCTGCTGTCATACCTGTAAGAAGCCGAATAGAGCAGAAAGAGATTACAGTTCGGTAACGAGCAAGACAGGGGAGTGGTCGAATCCCAATCCCAATGGTCTGCGAAAAAATTAAAAGTAGAAAATTTGCTTGGGGAATTTAATTTTTGTATGGTGGTCAAAATATAGGACGGTTACAGTGCAAGCGTTGGCAGCACGTGCAGGTGCACCCGCTTGCACATTGTTCAGTGGGCAGGCAGGGACTGAAGGGACTGCATGAAACCGTTTAGAAGGCTGTCTGGCAGGGTTGACTTGTCCACGTGGGCGTCCGGGTACACCGGGTACACTCTGGCCTGGCCTGGCCTGGCCTGGCTGGTGCCCCATCTTGCACGGCGACCCTCGGCCGGCGCAGCGTTGCAGTAGCAGTGAACGCCGGTATGCGTGCAGGAGGACAGCCGTAGGGCTTTTCGCGGGGTCCGGTCGCCGACTGGGGCGCGACTGCCCCGAGCCCGAGGGGGAAGCAACTCTGAAATTTTGTACACCTCGTAATTCAGAAAAACTCGGGAAAATGCAGAAAAAATTACAATAATTTAGGTTAAATTCAAGAAAAATAGTTTGAAAATTCAATACAAATTCACAACATTTCCCGAAAATTCTCATAATTTGCACGCTAAAATTCTGAGTCGTTTCCCCCTCGCCCCAGCCACACGGGTGGGCCGGACACGAACGTCCAGGACGACCACCACGATGTGAGGTACTATACATCCCCCGTCCCGGCCCCTGCAATCCGCCGCCATCAACCGCCGGGTTTGGTCCGGGGCCGCGTCAACTCGCCCGTGTAGTTGACGCACATATACTCGTGGGCGTTCTGGTCGAACAGCTTGAGCGTGACGATCCACACGGCGTTCTCCAGCGGCAGCCCGCCGAACTGGTCCAGCCCGGACGCGTCCACGCCCGCGTCCCGGAACGAGTAGTTCCCCTGTAAATGCAGCAGAGCCAGTTGTGTTTGGCCTGGGATTGGACATGGGAAACGACATCGTCCAAATGGGTCGTCGTAACACCTGTTCCGGTACTATTTCGGCAATCTTCGGCTCTGGCTTACTAGTAAACTAGTGCTGTCGCTTTAAAAAAATATATATATTTAAAAAAAAGGGAGGAAGAAACTTACAGGTTTCAGTGGGCAATGGAAGGGGGGCTGTATCGATGAGACCCACTGGGACCATGGCATCCTGGAGGCTTTCATCAGGCCGCAGGGACCGATTGAGAACTTCCACGTGTCGAAGTACTCGCAAGTGTTGAACGAAATGGCGTCGGAGCAGCGGTTCAGGGTGAACTCAATCTGCAAGCCGTTAATACAACGTGCGACCGTCACCGAGCAGTCACCCTTCGCGCTGCCTACGCCCAGTACGACTTTTTTCCATGTACAGGTAGCTGGACAGTAATCAGACAAACTGTACTTTATCGTGAAATATTTGTTTTCTGAATCGTGCCTCCCCAACACAAGCCAAATTACGGACCATCACGTAAGGTAAAGAAGCGCGTTCTTTTTATTGTCACTGAGAGGAGTGATAATGTTGAAAATCTTACCTCACCCCAGGTGCGTATGAAGTGTGTGTGTGTGGGGGGGGGGGGGTAATTAAGCAGCGTCAAGGCGCACAATTTAAACAATAATTACGGTCCGAACCAAGCGACGAGTTCAAGCAGTGCACCGTATGCTTTAAAGAGTGTTTTCCTTGCGATCCGCCTCGGCCTCGTCCGATAGGGAAACCATTCTGAACTTTTTTGTACTCGTCGTACTTCAGAGAAATTAAGAAAAAAGTGTCAAAGATCAGGAAAAGTCATTTTTTTTTTTAAAAAAAAGGCAAAAACTCAAACAATAATCCACTAAATATTCTCTAAAATTGTACACCAAAATTCAGACTTGCTTTCCCCTCGCATCGTCTCAACTTCCTGCGCAGCGGGAGCTCGCGCATGCAGCCGGGTCGCCTACAGTCTGGTCCGCCCGGCCCCACCAAAGGGGCACGCATCGGATCGGGTGCCGCGCCGGTCGTGGCCACTCCACTTCCACTCTCACCCTGGACAGCGTCTTGGTCGGCCGCGTGAGCTCGAAGTCGGCGTTGGCGAGGCGCGCCGCGCCCCGGAGAGTGAACCAGACGTTGGCCCAGGCCACGGCGTTGGACCCCATGTTGCACAGGTGGCCGTCCAGCACGCGCGTGACCAGCGGCGCCCTCTTGCCGCCGCCCGCCGCCGCCGCCACCTGCGCCCACCGTGCGAGTCCCTGCTCATTGCGTCTGCTGTGCCGACCTAACCGACATTTTCTCGAGGGAGAACCAACTCTGAATTTTGGATGATTTTTATGAAATTTTGTAAATTTTTATTGAATTTTTCGGAATTTTCCCTTGCATTTTTCATAAATTTTGTTATTTTTTTCTGAATTTTATTTTAATTTCTTTGAATTTTAATTTTCTCAAATTTTTCAGAATTCTCCTGAATTTCTCTGAATTTTTCAGAGCTACGCGGTGTATAAAAGTTTTAGCAAGGGGCGGACAACTCATGTATTTCTGTGTACACTTGCCTTGAATTTCCAATGTATTTTTCGGCATTTTTCTCGTATTTTTGTTGAGTATTTCTATGTGAGTATTTCCTTGTATTTTTAGTGTATTTCTAGAAATACACAGGTATTTCTGTGTACACGTTTTTTCGAGTTGGCCGCCCCTCGAGTTTTAGAGTTGTTTCCCCCTCGCATTGTCTTCACCTTTCTGGCATCATCTCTCTAACGGGGAGAACATTGTGAATGTCTGCAAGTGATCACTATAGAAAGATAAAAGTACACTCAATTTTCGTTGTCCTATCACCGAAAGTGCTCAAACCACTCCTTGTGCCCTAAAGTAATTTTCGTAACAAAATAACTTATACGGAAAAATTGATGAAGGGATGAAGCCGAAAAGGTGAAAACAAACTTCGGTTATGTGAGCACACCCTGGTTTGTTAAGCGTCTCGTCGTGCCTTTAGGGGCCGCCTCCGGACAGCCCTCAGCGCGAGGGGGAGACATTTATGTAATTTTTGTGCACCAAGTAATTCAGAAAAAATAATTAGAAAAATTGTGAAAATCTCACCAACAAATCAGGAAAATTTACGTGAAACTCGAGCAAAAATTCACCAAAATTCTATGAACATTCACAAAAAAAAATACACAAGAATTCAATAAACTTTCACAAAAATTCTCAAAATTTGTACACCAAAATTCATGCTGTTGTCCCCTCGCCACAGCGGGAGCAGGGCGTCCCCGTGCCGACGGGCACCACACTCACATCGGCGACGCACCTCATGCCCGAGAGCAGCGCCACCACGGGGACCAGGCTCAGCATGCGCCCCCGGCGGGGCTGGGGCCGAGGCTGGAGCTGGGGCCGGGGCTGGGGCTGGGGCTGGGGCTGGGGCTGGAGCTGGGGCTGGGGCTGGAGGCGGAGCCGGGGCTGGAGCTGGAGCTGGAGCTGGAGCCGGGGCTGGAGCCGGGGCTGAGGCCGCGGCTGGAGCCGGGGCACGTGCCCGGGGCGCATCCCGTAGCACAGCGTGCAGCCTCACAGTCTCGGCCCGGCCCGCCGCCACTCTGCACCGCAACTGAACGCCACTTTGGCCGGGCCGGGCCGGGCCCGTGCCGCACGGCGGCGTTTAACAAGCCGACAACGCTGACAATATTGTGGTATGTCAATGAGGATGGCACGACAGGCTGAGCAGGTCGGGCGGGGCGGGGCGGGGCGGGGCGGGGCGGGGCGGGGCGCGCCAACGCAACAAAAACACACTATCCGCATGCGATCCGGGGACGCGCGGCGCGGGAGCACACAATGTGCGGTACATCGACCAGCTGCGGTCATTATCAGGGGCTTCTGAACCGAGGGGGGTATCACGTCGAAAAATCAATGTACGGCCCCCAAAAACTCATTTTAAAAGTAAACCAAAAAAATTATTTAACAATCAACATAAAATTAAGATGCAAGATATCGAAAAATCGAGAACTAATAAACAAAAAAAAACTGGGGGAAAAATTATTAATAAAGTGACTGAAATTTTTATTATTCTCTTGAAAAATCAAAAGTAATAAAATCAAAACATGAAATCAAAAATATCATAGTACCATTTTGAAGGAGTGATTCCCACGGTGATTTCCCCCTCGTTTTGAGCCGTCGGGAACAGCAAAGAAAATAGAAAGGATGCGCTGCCTGCCGTTTGCCCCAAGATGGGATAGTGAAGTTGCGTAGTAAGCGCAATCATCGCCAAATTTGGTGCCTTCGTCGGAAGGCGCAGCCTCCCAGAATTTTATTTCAACTCCCGCCACGGGCAGTCTCTGTTACGGGAAGTGTGTCGACAAAATTATTTTAACGTGGCCGTGCCCCTGTGCGCTGTTGCTCTTTTGGCTACAGCCGCTACTGTATCGAATGATCCCGGGCACAGTGATGCCCTTTTTTTCCGGAATTCAAGCCAAAATGGCATCATAATTTACAATCTGTATTTTTTTTTTGTTCTAAATGTGCAACGCCGTCAAAAACAGACGGGGAAAAATAAAGCCCTGGGGGCATTTTCAGGTAAAGCATATTTCCTAAGGTTCTGGTTCATCTACCACTATTCATCTAAGGTAACACTTTATATTTAAAAGTATTCATGTCAAATTTAATCTAAAATTATTTTTAATGGAAAAGAGAAAAATAGGAGGAATGCGGTAGGACGCGACGGAAAAGGCTGATACGTGATCGCGGGGCCACCTCAAGTGGTGTGGTGTGCATGTCGGCGCACCCCTGTAATGAAAGTCACCGGGGGCTTTAATCACAGGGGAAGGTGGGTAAATAGTCGACGGGGGGCACAATCCAAGTACAAACGCGGGTACGAATCACCGTGGGTACTAATACCCGGGGTTGTAAACTTCTCGGGGAAATGTACCGGGTGTCCCAGAGAACACACGGCAGTGTTGCGGGTCTGCCTAACCACTCCGGCCGTAAGGCGCCATAGCCCCTGCAGCCAGTATGCAATCCCGCAGCACTGCCGTGTGTTCTCTGGGACACCCGGTATAGCACACGGAGGGGTATAAACAACAGAGCAGGGGTACCAACATCCGACGACGTGGCAACAAATCAGTGTGAATACACCATATTATCCTACTTTTTTTGGCGAGGAGCGTCGGCGGGGAGGCCTTGCTCGTGCTGCCTCGTCGCCTCCATCTCCGTTCCTGCCGGGACCGACCACCCTTGCAGAGGAGAGGCCGTTTCGTTGATCTTGAGCAGTGCGCCGAGCACTCTCGTCTCCCG
Source organism: Frankliniella fusca (assembly GCA_029379305.1). Taxonomy (NCBI): domain Eukaryota; kingdom Metazoa; phylum Arthropoda; class Insecta; order Thysanoptera; family Thripidae; genus Frankliniella; species Frankliniella fusca. Next base: position 466,547 of record JAHWGI010000219.1, on the reverse strand, counting down.
TGCCCCGCCGTCCGGCCGGCTTGCGCGCGCGTACGGACTAGTCTCGGGACTAGTTTTGGCAATCTAGGACATTTTTCCTAGACAAACCCTGCCTACAAGGCAACCTGCCACACAGCGGTGTCCGAATGTTGCCTGGTAGGCAGGGTTTGTCTAGGAAAAATTTTCCAGATTGCCAACCCTAGTTCGGACCGGTTCGGACCGTTAGACCAGGCCTACTAATTACAAGACCGACGAGTCCCAACACGTAAGTGGCGGGGGGAAAGAACTGCGTAATTCCCCCCCCCCCCCCAGAAAAAATTAAAAATAAAATCAATATCAGTGGCTCTGAGGCAGGCGATAACGACGGTCCAGACCAGAACGCCATAGCCTAATTAGCCCGCCTGCCGCTGCCGCTGCATGGCGCGGCTGCGCGGCCGCCGTGTGATTCAGAAGATCGTCCTCGTATACCTCCGTCCTTGTCGCACCTGTGGCGGTGCCCTATGTTGTGGATGGCGTGGACCCGTGAGTGCGACAAGGGCGGAGGCACCAGAGCGGTCCTCGGAGTGAGGCGGCTGCGCGGGCTGCGCTGAGCGGGCGGCGCGCCGAGCACTCGCAGTGCGTCATGCCCGTGCTGTGGCTCGTGCTGCTTGCGCCGCTGGCGCTGCTGCTAGCACCGGGAGCTGCGGTTGTGAGTGCAGAAATATCGCTCACTGTCCTCTGCATTGAAAAGTGAGAGTGAAAATGGGGAAGGCGTGCGGATCGTTGCAGGCGGGGGCAGGGGCGGGCAAGGGGAGGAACGGCGGGCACCGCAAGCTGTCCCTCGCCGTGCTGTTGTACGACATGGAGTCGTGCAAAGATGGCTCGCCGAACAACCTCCAGATCAAGAGCTTCACCACGGTCCGGGAGAAGAACGGCATCGCATACTACAATGGAGATTTCCTAATCGCCAAACTCCTTAAAAGTATTTCAAAGGTGAAATTTTTGCTAAGCTCGATGATTCTTTTTTGCTCTTTTAAAGTTGTATTGATTCGACGTGTCTGTTGTTTCCGGGCACTTCCAAGCTGGAGATAAGGACTACTCAGTGTAATGACGCCGTGTCTTTTAACACGTGCTCTTATCTCAATACTCTGTCTTTCTCCACCGCGGTCTGCCCTTTGATGGTTTCGGAGATGATGCCGTGGTCGAGTATAGTACGGGCAGTACGCCCCTCTTTTCGTTGCCCCTTCGACGCCGTAAGTAAGAGCAGTTATTAAACTTTACATTGTGTTTTTATCGTGATACGAGATGTTACATGAATCGATTTCGTATGTTGAAGGGAGAATATACTTTGAAGAATGCCACGATCAACATGGCTGCTTTGGAGAAAATGGCTGGTTCCTCTCTACCCGAAGTGTTGGGGAAAATTTACTTGCCAGTGCTGCGGCTGTTCGACGAGACAAAGCAATTGTACGGATGTGTGAAGTTTAAGGCGTCCTTCATCAATACAAGAGGTTGATTACCCATTGCTTGCACTACGTTTCGAACCTGACAAAGGGAAGTTCCGGCTTTATCCCGTCGTCCCCCACAGCCCACGGTTAACGCATCCGCTTCCCAGTTTTCACACTTCAACCCCCTCCTGTATTTCGTCCAGTCGTTCTTTTGTCTGACGGCTGATCAATGCCAGGCATTCCGACGTGCTCAATAGTCCGCAATGCAAAAGAGTCCGGAGGAGGGGGAGGTGGGTGGCTCACTGGGCGTCTCAACATGACGCCTCCTCTCCTACGCCCCCCTCAATCCACCCTGACGTCTCCTTCCACTCGACAGAGAACAGCCCTCGTTTAAAGCTAAGCGCAGCCCCTTCCCCTACCCCCCCCCCCCCTCCACCTGCCAGCTCCTCCGGGCTCCAGTCACATCCGCTCCGCACCCCTCCCGAGCTGCTCAAACCGCATCCAGACGCCCGCGGGAGAAGTTGGGATAGAGTCGAGCCGGGTCAGGCCAGGCCAGGTCGTGTCGGCCTGGGCATGAAGTGCACCAGCGCCGCGGGGCTGCTGCTGCTGCTGGCGACGGCCGCGACCGACTTAAGGTGAGTAGCCCAACCGAGAGATTGGAAAAGCACAGCACTGTGAAAAATATCTTTGTAGATTTACGATAAATTTTGTAAATCGTGATTTACGAAATATGTTGTAAATTTACGACGGACCTTTTTTGCTCGTGAATGAATTTCAAGTCGATATGTAGTGCTTGTAATTTTACGATTTGCAATTGTAATTTTACAACTGCACTTCGTGGAAAATTTTCCCGTAAACTTACGACTATTTTTCACAGTGAGCGAATTGACGAGGAGGACTCAGTCGAAACGTTAGTCAATTGTTTAAATTGCTCGTATGGAACAAAGCAATCTTGCCCAAGGGATTTTTTCTTTTTAAATAAATTAAATTTTAAGGCTAATAACTGCTGAGCTGAATCTAGACCTATCTTTTAATAAAAATCTATATAGAGCTCGGCCTACATTTCACCGCAGCGAGGACCTTCGGGCTAAGCCAATAGCGTGATGGGTCGGGGACCGGCCCGGCTAGCTTGCAGGCATGGGAAGGTGCACTCGTCGCTCAGCCCGAGACGTGCCCCACGTATGCGCCTACATAATGTCAAGTCTCCGTCGTGGATGCTCGCGTTTCCGCGTAGGGATGACAGACAATGTCGACGTTAATGTGGAACTCGCGATGGCGGCGCTGCCTAGGCACATCATGTGCAGCCACCGGTTTTACGACGTTGCATCTCGTGATATTGTGACGTGCATCGATCTAGAATGTGAGCCTTAACCCAGTGCTTGAGCCCTCGGCTGTACAGACGCCGCCGCACGGAGTGTTGCTGTTTTCCTTGTCTGATAAAACTGACAGAAAACCTTGTGCGCTCCGCTTTACGACGCCCCGGGGTGCTGCGGGCGCGCAGGGCCCTGCTGGCGCATCGCCACCGCAGCGCTGGGCCGGCCGCTGAGGACCACGGCGGCCTCGATCTCGGCCTCGACCTCGGGCGTGCGGACGCGGACGTGCCGGCCCCGCACCGAGCCCGGGTCCGGGTCTGGCCACCGGAGGCGCAGGTGGCCTCGGCCGCGCCCTCATCCCCGCGCGGCCCGGAGGGTCCGGAGGGTCCGGAGCACGGCGCCAGGCTCCGGCGCGGGGGCCGGCGGCCGGGCAGGGGCCGCAGCAGGACGCGCGGCCGCGGGGCCAAGCGAGCGCGCCAGCGTCTCAGTCGCAACATCACGCTCGTGCTGGAGAACCTCCTGCAGAACTACGAGAACAGCAGACCGCCCAGGGACGGCAACGGTACTCGAACTTTTTCCCCCCACTCGCCGGTGACAGTATAACCTGCATGCTTCGTAATCTCAATACCTTTCCCGTATGAAGAGACAGTATTTTTTTTTAGGGGAACCAGCCGTGGTCCGAACCAACATTCTCATACGCAGCATGGGGCCGGTGTCCGAGCTGGGCATGGTAAGGGTTTTCGTTGTCGCCTCAGACCTTTTTTCTCTTTTAATCTAATTTTAAATGGCCTTTCTACACCCGTCACCATACTTCTCCTCCCCTCAAGGACTACTCCATGGACTGCTACTTCCGCCAGTACTGGCGGGACGCCCGCCTCAGCTTCAAGGGACCCATCAAGAGCCTCTCGCTGTCCATCAAGATGCTGGAGCGCATCTGGCGGCCCGACACTTACTTCTACAACGGCAAGCAGTCCTACGTGCACACCATCACCGTACCCAACAAGCTGCTGCGCCTATCCAGCAACGGGGATATCATCTACTCCATGCGGTCAGTATACATCTCCACCCCAAGAGGCCACTTCACCCGAGAGACTCTAGAGTTGGATTTCTCGAGAGCCCCTCGCGGTGTTCGATTACAGCGTCAAACCCGAGGGGGGAACAACTCAGAAATTTTTGTACACCTCGTAATTCAGAAAAACTCAGGAAAATTCACAAAAATTTGGGTAAAATTCAAGCAAAACTTCACAAAAAATCGACGAAAATTCACGAAATGTCTCAAAAATTTACAAAATTTGTACACCAAAGTGCAGAGTTGTTTCCCATTTGGTGAAACCTCTGCTTGCTTGCGCGACACTCTGCTTGAACTATCCGATATTTTCCCTGTCCCAAAGCCTGACCATCAAGGCCACCTGTCCGATGGAGCTGAGGAACTTCCCCATGGACACGCAGTCGTGCCCGCTCATCATCGGGAGCTGTGAGTTTCCCTCACCGCGTCGAGCCTCATCTCTCTCGTTGGCTCAACGTCTCATCTCGGCTGACTGTTTTCAGACGCGTACCCGCTGCACAGCGTGGTGTACGAGTGGCTCGGGGGACCGGGCGGCGTGAGCGTGGACTTCGTCCCGGGGATGGCGCTCAGCCAGTTCGACCTGATGGGAGCCCCTCACCGGAACTTCACGATCAGCCGCAGGGACGGTGAGTCCGGTCCGGACCCGGGGCTGAGGGGAGGGGGGAACCACTCATGCAAAATGTGTACAATGATTTTTTAAAAATATTTATAAAATATAAAACGATTATTGGGGCCGTACACCGTACAATGATATTTTGAAGTGACCCGCTAAGAAGCTCCCACCCGAGGGGTACCTCACTCTTTGAATGGGTGTACACTGATTGGAGGGTTGTATCGTGATTGGAAGGAAACTTTGACTCAATTTTGAAGAAAGCTATAAATTTTTGGCACCAATATGATATTTTGCTTAAAGTAGATTTTTGTCGAAAAATTTTGTGACTGGATAGTGATTGGATTATGATTGGAACGCAGGGTGTACACTGAATGGAGAAGGTGAGGTACCCCTCTCTCCCACTCGTCCCGCTAGCACTGAAACTTACATCCGTCCTGACAATGCTCCTTATACCGGCCCAGGCGACTTCTCCGTACTCCAGGTCAACTTCAACCTGCGGCGGAACACGGGGTACTTCCTCATCCAGGTGTACGTGCCTTGCATCCTGATCGTCGTCCTGTCCTGGGTGTCCTTCTGGATCCACCGCGAGGCTACCAGTGACCGGGTCGGCCTCGGTAAGGCGCGCGCACCCGAGGGAGCGTGAGGTATATGGTGTGATCGTGGTCGCCCCGCTATCCTCTGCCTGCCCAGCAGGGATCACGACGGTGCTGACCCTGTCCACCATCAGCCTGGACTCGCGCAAGGACCTCCCCAAGGTGCGGCACGCCACGGCCCTAGACTGGTTCCTGCTCATGAGCTTCCTCTACTGCATCGCCACGCTGCTGCAGTTTGCGGCCGTGCACTACTTCACCAAGGTAAAGGAGGAGTGCAACGAGGCAGGGGAGGGGAGGACGCGAGCGCCTGGTGGGTAGGCAGTCCCGCCACGCGCGGCTGCTCGGCGGGCGGGCGTGGCCGCCGGGCGCCCGGCGAGCAGGCAGTCCCGTTGCGCGGATGTGTCCGGCGGGCGTGCATACCCACCAGGCGCTCCCCATACACTTGGCGGCCGGCCGCCGCGACGCACGGTAAAAACAATGTCTGATTTTTTGAGGAAAAAGGAAAAACTTTGAGGACCTTTAATACTTTGAGGAAAACCCCTTAGATTTTGAGGAAGTCTCCTCAAAATTTGAGGGAGCTTTCCTCAAAATCTGAGGGGTTTCCCTCAAATTATGGAAGTTCCTCAAAGTTTTCCCTTTTTCCTCAAAAAATCGGAGATTGTTTTTACAGTGGCGAGCCGCGAGGCGCTAGCATTATCCATGTTGCAGGTGGGCAGCGGCGAGATCTACGTGGAGGGGGAGGAGGAGGACGCGGACGAGGGCGGCGCGTCCAGGAGGCCGCGGGCCGCGGCGGCGGCGCTCGGGCCGGCCATCGCCTCCGCGCTGGGCCCCGCGCTCAGCGGCGCCGGCGGCGCCCCGTCCTCCGCCCGTCAGCACCGCAGGGCGCTGGCCCTCGCCCTCGTGGACGTAAGGCCTCGCAGCCTGGAGCCCGGCCCCAGGCCCGGCCGGTGCGTTGCAGTCAAGGGGCGGCCAACTCATGTATTTCTGTGTACACTTGCCTTGTATTTCTTGTATTTCTTATGTATTTTTTGGTATTTTTCTCGTATTTTTGTTAAGTATTTCTATGTATTTCTGTGTATTGTAGAGTATTTCCCTGTATTTTTTGTGTATTTCTAGAAATACACAGGTATTTCTGTGTACACGTTTTTTTCGAGCTGGCCGCCCCTCGGTTGCAGTGCAGCCGTCTGATTCCGAAGTTCGCTCTCGAGCCGCCGTCCTTGTCGCACGCAGGCCGCCGCCGGGGCACTGCAGCCATCCGCTACATAGGGCACCGCCAAAGGTGCGACGAGGACGGATGTGCGAGACTCGAGGGGTCGTCAACTCTGATATTCCTTCGTACACGAAACTGATATTACCTCGATATTACTTCAATATTACCGATATTACCGTTTTGCATCAAATATCACCCATATTTTGGCCAATATTACATCAATATTACCTATATTACCTACAATATTACCCTAATACTACTCTGATATTACTGATTTAATACCAATATTCCTCCGTACACGGCTGAAGGCAGTTGATGACCCCTCGGCGAGACCGATCTTCGGCAGGCAGGCATTGCGGCGGTGCAGCTGGTGCAGCGGCGTGCGCTCCTTGTTGCAGGGCGGCGCGGTTGCGGCTCGCGCCCGTGGACTGCGGCCCCGGCCCGTGGCCGTGCCGCGCTGGCGCCAGGCCGCGCTGTGCCTCGCGGGCGACGAGCTGTTCCGCCGGCAGCGCGAGCGCGCCGCGCGCCAGGACCACCGCCACGTCAACAGCGTGTCCAGCATCGACCGGGCGGCGCGCGTCCTGTTCCCGGCCTCCTTCGCCCTGCTCAACCTGGCCTACTGGGTGGCCTACGCCGAGCGCGAGTACAGCCAGGGGGACGACGCGGCCGCAGGGCTGTACCTCGACCACTAGGCGGACCATGGCGGACGAGCACCAGCGGTCGGGCCGGGACCCGGGACCGCGGAGTTTGGTTCATAATGAGACAGGAAGTTTAACAATAATTCACAAATATTTAATACAAACAATTAACAATAAACAAATGGTAACATTGACTCTCACAAGCATCACTTGTAAGAAGATAAAATACCTCTGGGGTAAATCATCTAGAACTTGAAACTTTTAAAAAATATAAAAAATTGTAACAATATTTACAAAAAAAAAATGCTGCAAGTAAATTGCCACAGCCAGGGATCAATGCTTTTTCGTTATTTCAAATTAGTTGTTGAATTAAAACTCTATACTGATTAATGATCCTTGCTAAATCTTGATTTGTTCACACCATTTAGAAATCAGCCTAGGGGGAAATAGTTTCAGGAGAGCCTTAACCAACCTTCCTTTTTCTGTATCATGAATGCACTCTCAATAGATATTTCTTTCATCAAACAGTGTTTCATGGCAATTTAAACCAAATTAATCTTATTTCATTGATCATGTTATGCTGCGATAATTTTGAAATCATCTTCTGTTCCGGTTTGAAGTTTGCTTCATGTCAGTAATGACAATAGATGATTTTCAATAACAGCTTGTGCTAAATAAGATAAGATAGTGTAAAAATTTTTGCATTTCCTGAAAGTTTCTTGTTTAAAAAATAAAAAAATTGTTAGTAGTGGGGAAAACCTACCAAGATGACTGTTACTGCGTACTACCATAGTATATGCTGTGTCTCCATTCTCATTTGTTGCTGTGAAGTCAGCTCCGTGAAGTAGTAACTCGTTTACACAGTGAGGATGGTCTCCATGGGCAGCATACATCAGTGCAGTGTTTCCTATCTGAAACATGAACAATGAAGTACTGCAAGTTAAGTGTGACCTAAAACAAAGTTAAAATTTTTAATATCACAGGCATTCTGCTATCTCACACATTCAGCAATATACTCCTAGCTTTGCAGAGGGACAGAAAAAGAGAAAGATAAACACTGAATTGGCATGATTTACTTACATCATCAGCATGATTCACTGCAGCACCCTCATTAAGAAGTAATCGGACAACATCGTGGTGGCCTGAAGCTGCTGCTAAAAGTAATGGTGTTTCACCTTCAGGACCAAGTTTGTCAATTTGTGCTCCATGCTTCAGAAACAGCTGAACAGTTGACAACTGACCATAGGCTGCAGCCCACATGAGTGGTGTAAGCCCATTTTCGTCAGGTGGATCTATTTTACCTTCTACTCGTATCACATTAGAAATAAAAAAGCAAATTTACACAGAAAAGAAAAATATGGGGTAATCTCAACAAAGCATAACATTTAACTTACCAAGCTGTAGCTCAGCTTCAATAATCTCTCCCTGACCAGCTCTTTCATGAAGACTTATTTCCTCCTTTTCAATGACAGGAGTCTGGGTTTGGGTGTTACCTCTTTGCAGATTGGTTAATAGTGTTGAAGGCTAAAATGCCAAATTCACAAGGATTCTCAAAAGATATATACCACTATCATGCATTTCATTAAAATATTCTCAATGATTACTTACTCTGTAAGGTTGAAATGCACTTTTCCTGGTCCCATCCGGCCAGTTAGCACCCGACCAGCTGATCGCGGGGGAACTCTGAATGTTTTTGAAATCATGAACTTCAGGACGAAGAGCAGGAAGGGGACGGGGCTTTACATCTACAACAGGTCCATAATCCCTGTCACAGCGCGGATCTGATTTTCTTTCAACCTACAGAATTTTTTTTTTTTTTAATCCATGAGAGGAAAGCAAAAATATTAAGAAGACGAAATAGACTAATGTCATGAAGCAACAATACAGCAAGACGCAAGGAACATTACTCTGCAAAGGTTTACGATACCTTTGATGCACTATGAACAGAGCTCCTACTGGTGGACTGAGAGCTTCTGCCACTAATAGTTAAGTCAACCTCACCAGAAGAATCGTCTTGATCGTCCATGTTTGAAAGATCTGTGATAAAAACTAATTATATTAGTTAAACAAATTGCTAACCTGAAACTTGTCATGTTACCAAAAGACAAAATATTGACTACGTACTTTACTTAGTTATTATGGACGTCTCATACCAATGTGTTTGGAGAAAATCTCGTTGTTCATTGCTTTGGGAATGAATGAGTAAACTGTGCTATTTTCATTTCTCTTTCACATTAGACAGAATACTACAAGCTAAATAGCAGAAACTCATCACAGCTGTTTTTGTTGTTCCTTGGCCCTACAGGCGTACAGCCCTCAAAACTTTAAAAATGAATAAAAACAGTTCAGCTTCCTGGGTTGACCAACTTAAATATTTTAAATTAAAAAATTGTCACTTTTACTCAGAAATTGTTTTCTACTTTCTGGTGAGGTGCGATTGACAATATTTTACTTTCCTGATGAACGGTTTTCATTTAGAACGGTGTCAGCCTGGAACGGAGATCCTTCGCGGGGGCGGGGTTGTTGATTTGTTTCCAGATGGCTTTACTTGACGACTTGACTGACAAAAGTTTACTTTGGGGGTGAATTTAGTTATTTTCTCTCATGTCATTTAACTGCAATGTGAGACAATATTTTTTTTATACAAAATAAGAAATACTCAGCCTGTAGAATGCAATGTGGTCGCTGAATGTTACTATGAAATGACCAAACAATACTTTTCAGGTTATGTTGTATGGATAAAAATATGGAAAACATAACAGGAATCAATGAAAACGAAGCGCAGGGTTTCCTGAAGAGCGCTGATCCAGTTTTAGTTCTCAAGGTTTTTCAGCCGTAAACTTTGTTCCCATCTATAATAATTTGATAACTTTGACAGTACTAATTTGCTTAATTTGTTTTGCAGGAAATTAATAAATTAGTCACAGAAATTAAAAAGAATGTACAGAAACAAAAACTTAATGAGGTAAGTGTTCGTCATAGAATTTATCAAAGTTGTTTTTGATTTTATTTTATAAGTTTACAATATTCTTTGTCAGATCAATGAAATGAAACAGTTGCGGTTTCTCATTTGCGATGTAAACCCTGTTCGCTCTGTAACGGCATGTCAAGGTCTTCTATCTTTGGTTGAAGATGGTATTCTACCTCCTGTTCATGCTATCTCTCTGCTGGTTTCTGCATTTGCAAATATTCAGTAGGTATTCCAAATATTGAAAATTTCACCAAGTTGTTATTGTGAAGTGTTTTGTTGATCATGGCTTTTATGTTTTAAGGAACTATTCAGGGGTTACTGCAGCCTTAGCCGTCTTGTTACGTTGGGATATGGACAGTCGTCCAAAACCATATGTATGTCCTTTCTCATTGTACCCTATTCAACATCCACTCATAACACTTTTGAAACATAAAAGAGACACATGGTCAGATGTCTACCGACTAGTTCAAAATTTTTTCTTTCATTCAGAAAAAAAGTAAGATTATTTTTTTTCATGTCAATCTTTTTCAAAAATAATTGTTTAGTTACAGTGTTAATTCTTTTCTTCTCTTTACCTCTTTCAGAATTGAAGAAGCAAACATTTCTCTTCTAAAACCTCTTGTTTTGTATGTCTTGTGTGATCCGCAAACTGCTCCACATTTACCAGCCGAGAGCCGTCAAAAGACTTGGGCATTGTTGTTACACTTTCTTGAGGACCTGTCAGTGAGGCAGTTAGTATTCCAATGTATTCCATGGTTTCAGGTAAATTGATTGATTTATCTCTACTAGCGGGGAATGCTAATTCTAAGATTTACTGCACTTTTTAATTTCTTTAATTCTGTTTATTTTTTTTATTTTAGATTGCTGATGAGTCACGCTGTGTGGAAGCAGGGATGCTTCTTCTGGACCTTTGTGAATCAGCTTTATCAGAACATGATGGACCTTTGTGCATGGCCTTGGCTCCCCTAGCAGCTGCATCAATTCGTTATCTTGTGATAAGAGGAGCAGATCCTGAACCTTGCTTGGCAACTGTGATACGTCTTCTCTCTGTTTCTGCAAATGCTGCAAGCTGTGTCATGCTTTTACTGGCAGATACCATCACTGTTTGTCCTGCAACATTCCTTGCTTCTATCATTAAGTCTTGTTCGTTAACTATTTTATTTCCCAACCTGATTTATACATGAAAATGTTTTTTTTGGCAAACTCTGAAACTCTACCAATGCTTTGGACAGGTAAAGAAGTATTTAATCTTCATGCCTGCAGTAAAGTATCCCTGTATGCTGTTGTGACTTCATTACTTCCATGGCTGGCTTTTCCATCTGTTCTCACTAGAGAAGCTCTCCAGCTGGCCACTAAATTTTTGGTTGAAGTGCGTGATTCTCCAGCTAGTTGCTGGAACAACACTGCCAGCTCCTTATGTGCAAATCCATGGTTCAGATTATTGAGGCATTCATTTGAGAATGTTCATGAAGCTGCAGAGCTCTGCAGGTAAGTGCCGGTTTTGAATTCAAATAAATTCTTAAGTTGTTTTTTCTTTGTTTGTTTGTTTTTTAAATGTGATTTCTCTTCCTGTTGTTATTTCATTTTAGAGTAAGTGAGTCATGGCGTAGTGAAAGCGAAGCTAAAAAATGGATGGATCTTGTGAAAACATCTTGCCCTGCATTTACCGCTAGATTCTCCCCATTTTTTTGTTCCCTTTTAGTGTCAGACTCATTTGATGACATGAAAGACGAAGACAATTCTGTGCAATGGCCTGCTTTGTCAGTTTTAGTATGGATAGCAAATACTCAACCTGCTGCAAGTGGAAGGATCACTCTGACTCTTTTGTACCAGCTTGCTCAAGAAAAAAGACCTGTGCAGCAGCTGGCACTTTTTAGAGCAATATCAGTTATGGGAAAATATGAGGTAACTGTCTTTTACATTAAACTTATTTGACTCAATTTTTCTGTATAGATAGTATCTTATCTCGTACTATCTTATGTTATCTTATCTATCTTATCTCTTATCTATCTTATCTCTTATCTATCTTATCTCATACTATCTTGTGTTATTCTTCCCCTTTCAGGAAAACATGGTTCTAATTTTAGGGGTTTTAAAATCTTTAACTGTGGGGGGTTTCTATTCCTCCACTTTAGCTTTGGACCTTTTTGTCAGAGTCTGGAAAGTACAACCAAGAGCATATCGTTTCTTGCACGATCTTCTAACCACTTCTTTTAAAGGAGACAATCCAGACCTGATATGGGAATGTAATATAGCCAAAGCAGCAGCAATCAAAGAAATTTGTTCCACAAGGTAACCTATGTATTTAATATGTTGAAAGGAAGAAATATGTATGAAAACTTAAATATTTTGGTCTAGAAATGATTTGGTTTACTTTGTCGATATTTTACAGCCCAGATGCTCATGGCTCTGAACTAGTGCCCCTGTTATCACAAATTCTAACTCAGAATGTGTCTCCTGATGGGAGCATTGCCTCTTCCTTAGCTCTACAAGGTATCTCGAGTCTTTGCAGAGCCGGAATCATGGATATAGCCAGTACATGGAGGGGCTTGGCTCCCAAGCTAATGCTGGACAAACGTCCAGGTGTTATTGTAAGGTACTGTACTTAACGCTGACAACATATTAATTGGTTTGTAGGTAAGTCATGCGTTGCTTGTATTTCAGAAATTCATGTCTGTTTGATGTTTTCAGCTTATGTGAATTGTTGAGTGTTGTGTCATGCCTATCAACAACTACAGGGAAATATGAGGAATTTATTACAGATGTTATCACTACATTGTGGGGATGGGCACAACATGCAAACAATGACATTGCCTGTGCAGCTCTGAAGTAAGCTATTTATTAATTTGTAACCATCAAGATTGTGTCTCATAATCTTTAGCCCTCAAGAAATTTCTCTCTTCTTTTAAACCTTGTTCTTTTTTCTTTCTTTTTTAATATTTTTTTTCAAAGGGCTTTGTCTGAGTTTCACATGGACCAAATTACACTGAAGTCACTGCCAGCTGCATTTCGTCAAAACTTAAAGTTACCTCCAGCATTTTGCAAAACCCCTATTGATGCAAAACGTGATCCCGTTGAGGTGTTACCATATGTACCAGGTATAAATGATCAATCTTTATTATAGCTTATGTAGGATATCACTGATGTCAAATAACCTCTGTTTCAATTATTTTTTGAAGGTGATTGCTGGAAACAAATTTTGGAAAAATTAGGCTCTATTGAGGGAAGAAGGGATGCAGTCTGCAGAATGCTAGCGAGCTGGATGTGCAATGAAGTTAAACTTTTTCACAGAGGATTGTACAACCAGTTGCCTTCTAAACCTGAACCCACATCTTATGAGCACTTACATGACAGTAGTATTTTGAGAGCAATGTTCAGTGTTGCTTATCAGGCCAAGTATAGTCCTGAACTGTCTGCTCTTGCATTGAATGTACTTGCAAAGGATCTACCAAGACCACTCCCTCCAGTTACATGGAACTTCATTGAGGCAAGAAACGCTTTCCATTTTGATAATTCTTTGACATGTAATGTACACCCTTTCAATTTTTGTCCTTTTTTTTGCTTACATTAAAAATTTTAGGAGAAATTAAAGGAGGGCGGAACAGTGAGGAGGAATTGTTTAGAAATTTTAGCTAAACAGTCTAAATCATCTCAGTCTGCAAGTCGCATTCTCCTGGCAACTTTACCCTCCATTACTCTTCCAAATGATGTGGTTTGTTGTCTTCTGTATCATTGAACTACATTATGTTTTCTCTTATTTTTTTTATTTTTGTTTTATCTTGTTTTCCTTTTAGGAGGACTGTAAAACGCTATTTACAGCACTCAATTATCTTGGTCAAGGCATCCCTCCAAATTATCTTGGACCTTTTGTCAAGAAATGTCTTGTCCATGCTGTTGATGAAATGAAATCTGGTAAAAGTTAAAGTTTTTGTAAGTTTTATTAATTAATTAATTAAAAAATGACATTCATTACTTTTTCATTATTTTTTTTAAATTCAGGGGATACCTTGCTGCAAACATATTTGGGGTGTATGAAGCTGGCACTTAGGTCTCAAGATTTGCATGAAAGCAATGTAGACATGCTTGCTAATATGATAGAAAAACTGGTAGAACAAATTGAATTGTCAAATAAGGTAAGTTGACCAAACCAATATCTTTGTCTTGTACTTTTTGGTGAGGAAGGAGGAAGGAACATTATGGATTTTGTCTCCCAGGTTTTTGATTCCTTGGTGGAATGTGCCTTAGTTTTACCCTCCAAGAATGTAGAACGTCTACTCACTCCCTCACTGTGGTGGGAAGTGTCTGATGAGAAAGTGTTGTGTGCTATTCGATTGAGCTCAGCAATTGCAATTGCTCAGGATTCAGACATGCCATTGGCCGCACTTAATCAGGCAATTGATGTTTGTGCTGATGGCAACTCAAAGTAAGTTTTAATTCTCAGTAATATAGACAAGTTTTTCTTTCTCTATTAATTTGAATCTTTTCTTTATCAATTCCCCAGAGTTCAAGAGTATTTAATGGAATCTATAATGGAGGTAGCTAGACTTTGTCGAGGCCATGAGTCAAATAGCCGTTGGCTGCTTCAATTGCTGGGTAGGATTCAGGCTATTAAAGCAAACAAGGAGACTGAGAATGAGAAAAAATCTAAGGTATGATTAAGGTAATCTGTTACTTAAAACTGCAACATGTTACATTACTATGAGGTGTTCTTTGATAACAGATGCTACAGTCTTCATGTGACTTTCTCTTGGTGGCTGTTATAAGCCTTGCTGGACATGATATTCTTGCTGGTGATCCCAAAATAATAGCTTCAAGCAGTCAGGACCGTCATCTCCTCTTCCCTCAAGCTCTTTGGGCCTTGCTAAATGCAAACATGACTTGGAAAAACCTGAGCTCACAGGTCTCAAATAATAAGTCTTCATTAATTTGCATACCTCCAGTTCATATTGTATCATTCTTATTTCTTTATTTGCAGGTGATAGAGTGGCTGCATGACATGAGTATAGCAGCTGAGGTGCCCAGCCTTCTAGCGCAGACGTTCCGACTGGCCATCACTCCCCTCAGGTACCACCAGCATTTCAGAAAGACCACTGTATGGATGCGTATCTTGTCATCCTAAATACTCAAAAAGATAACATGTGCTGGACGCTTATGTTCAATAAATTTTCACGTATTTTCTCCGAAATTCTTTCCATGTCTTTCCAACATTTCCTATTCGAGCCACTCAGTGTGCTGTTTTCCCTGTTCATTGTTGAAGTGGCAGAGAGGCAGCTGGAGCCATGAGCAGAGGGGCTGGCGATAGAGCGAGAGGCCTGGCCTGCGAGGGGGTGGTGATGAGGGGCAGCAGGAGCAGGGCGGCAGCGAGAGCGCGCCAGTGCGAGTCGACACCGACCCGACACCCGGCCCTCCCCTCACCCCTCTGGAGCTGCAGGCTGATTCCACACATTGCTTTCGTCTCTCTGTCCTTGTCGCACTCATGGGACACAGCCATTAGGAGCAAGAGAGAGAGGACTCTACTGAACGCTGTTCGGAGTCAGCCTGCTGGCCGTGCCGTGCCGCTCCCAGATCACAACTTTTATGACTCTTCCTCCTCCATCCTCCCCTTCCCGCGCTCCCGGAAAGCCGAGCCTCGTGTCCAGATTAATTGTGCGATTTCACACGGAGCGGTTGATAGCGCGGATGCGTGCGGTATTGACGACGGGGTGAAAGGGAAGGGAGGGCCGCGTGATGCGAAAGAGGGGGGAAAACTGTGCGAACTGTTAGCAGGAAAAGAAAAAGACAAGGGGGAAAAAAACGCTAAATCCTACCGAAACAAAAAAAGGACGGATTCAAAATATGTCAAGAGACACACGAACTCCTCTTACCCGGTCTTCCTGAGGCCGTAAAGCCAAACAGTTGCCTGACGGGCAGGCAATTTGCGTTACTCGTTACTCCCATGACAGGCCGCCGCTGCTCGCGGGGTGAGGGAGGGGGGTAGGCGCCTGTCGAAAACACCCACGATATCGTATTTGGCGCGGTTAACTTCTAGCGTCTGGTCCGGAACAGAACGCCGGCCGGGCCCCGGCCCCGGCTCGGCTCACCCGGGGACGCGGGGAGGGAGGGGAAGGGGCGAGGGCGAGGGCGAGGGCCTCCTTGTCCTTCCCCACGCGGCTCTCGCCTTGCCGCCGCGCCGCGCCGCGCCGCTTTCAATCTCCAAACCCAACCACCCAACCAACACAAGCAAGTTTGTTGAGCGCAGAGCAGAGCCTATACAGCCCGCCCCGCCTCCCAAATAGCAGTTGATGAGCTTTGCCGGGCCGAGAGAGCCATGAGACCGGAAAGGGCGGGGTAAGCGAGGGGTAGCGGGGTAGCGGGGTAGGCTCCCCGGGGCGGGGCGGGCCGGGGCACCGTGGCCAAGTCGATGAATGGTATCGCAGCCGAGACGCGAAGCGGACTTGTATTGTGCCTCGGCGGCACAACGGAACTGAACAGGCGCATGTGGCCGTGGCGGCGTCATCAGCTTAGCAGCGGCACGGGCACGGAACACTCCCCCCCCCCCTCCCCCCCGCTCCCCACGCCACGGCAGGGGCAGGGGAGCGCCCCACCCCCAACCCCGCACAGACAAGGCACTTCGCGGCTCTCCCGGCTGCCTGCTGCTGCCGCTGCTGACCCCGGCTCATCCCTACTCTTCGAAAGAATTTCCGTCTAATCTGGTTTCGAGGTACAATTATTGCCCTTTTCGGCAATTTCGCTCTAATGAAAAGTGGACGAATTTACCTCTAAGAAAAAATGCCTCTAAAGGTTTTAGAGGGATATGTATCAGCTACGCTAGTATGTAAGCGTAAATAGCTCCAAGCGATGCGATCATTTTATCTCTATAGTGTACAGTGTGAATATACCTCTTATGTATTAACCTCTAACGGTCGCAATATTAATATTACCTCTAACAGTCAGTAGGAGTATATGTCGTGAACCGCGATCGCCCGTGCCCCGCACAACCCACCCCGGTGCGTAGCGGTGTAGCAGTAGATTCCTACTCAAAGAGATGGTTGGTTGCACCCGCAGAGCGATTCCTGTGCGCGCACTCCCCGCTCTGTCTCTCTCACTCTCAAGGAGTCCGCCGAGGGTGCGAGAGCGCTCTGTCTCTCTCGCACTCAAGGAGTCTCCGAGTGCGCGCACCGGAATCGCTCTGCCGGAGCCCGGAGTACAAGACCCCCAGGGGCTTTGTACTCCCCGGTACAAATCGCACATACATAGAAAACACTCGCAGTGACGTTTTGTAAAAATTGGGGAGTACCTCATTTGTACTTCCCCCCCCGGGAGAAACAACATCCCTAGGGACATTGTACACAACACTCCCATTTCCGGGGAGTCTTGAACCCCCATTGGCACAGGACAGGGGGTATTAATCCCTTGAGTGATTTTTCCGAGGGGTATCAATGCCCTGAGCGATTTGTACCGCATTGCATGTTGTGTCGCTGGGCTCTGTTTCTTTTTCTTCTCTCTCCCCCCCCCCCCCCTCCCTCCACTGAAGAGGAACATCCCGCACACTTTTGAGGATAAAAGTGACCGAGCCGAATGTATTTAGTTCTTCAGCTTTCTTTTGACACTATAAACACGATCATACAGTGAAAATTCAGGATGATTCGTTGTAAGAAAAAAAGTCGGGTGCAGCCGTCGCAGGTGACTATTTGCACTTATCTGCCAGCGGCCAGCGCGCGTAGGCGTAGGCTAGCGAGTGCTGGTGAGTCGCGAGTTACAGAGTGGCCGCCGGCTCTGCTTCGGGAAACAAAATCGTTTTTCGTTTGAAATCTGTTCGAAAGGTGTCGATTTCTTGTAAACACCAGCTAGCTATTGTTGAACTGATGCTAGATATTGCTTTCACGACTTGCGCATGCAATTTTTAGCTGTTCGGATAATCTGAGTTCCGTGTGCCGGTCGCCATAACCTCACAACTCACTTCAACAACGCGAGAAGAAATCAGCTGACAGCGTGAAGCAGGGGCAGCGCTGTTTACATCCACTGAGCAAGGTAAGTCATCAGGACTTAGATACCACTTTATTTGAGAATTTTTGCCAAATGGCTCTCTTGTCTGGTGTGAAAGTGAAGGGAGTGCGAGTGAACAAATCCGTAGGCCATCGTAGAGGGACGCGAAGTCAGACGTCAATAATGTGAGACAACCCGTCGTCCGTAACAGATTAAAATAAATAAATAATTCTATAATGATATTAATGAAAATTTACTAGACGTGCACGACGTGCACACCCCCGCACCGTATCAGGAACTTGGAAACGGCCCGCCCCGTTTGGGGGAGGGGTGGTGGGAGTGGCTGGGGTGCAATGCTGCAGCAGCGACTGACCACTTGAGATCCATGTCATTTGTACCGAGTGGTTGATATTCTGTCATTGTGTGAGACATGTCGTTCGTGTCGTTCTCAGTGTCGTGCACCCGCCCCGCCAGTCGCCTTTAGGCTTCCCCTTCTTTCTGATCTGTTTTCGGTCATGCTGCCGCCCCCTCCCCCCCCCTTCCCCTTCGCTGCACTCGAGGCACAATGCAAGATTGATTATGGCATGGACGAGGTTTAGTGGCGGCTGCTGCTGCTGCTGCTGCCGCTCCTCCTCGCTGCCAAAATAAGTGAATCATATATTTGTCCTATTGTTGCTGGAGTGGCAATATGGCGTGCCGATTTCTATTACTGTCGGGGTGGGGAGCAGCGGGAGCAGGCGAGAGGCCGCTGGAGCCGCGGAGAATAGGACAGGACCTCACCCCCCCCCCCCCCCACTCCCATCCAAATGCTGATCCACTTCTCCAGGGGAGCCATCAATTCAAACCAAAATGCGACATTTTTGACTGTGTTCAACGCCTCTATTCTCAGTACCTCTCCAGTAAAGCTATATCGACAGATACTTCCATTTCAGCCTGACGACTAGCACGTTTTCAGCGATAGGTGCGTAAAGTCGTGCTCCGTTCAATCAATCTTCCCAAAAACATATGCGATGGTAAAAGATTAAAAAAAAAATGCAATAATAATAAAAAAGGTTGCAGGCCCCGCCGACCCATGGGCATGGGTGTGGTGCGACAGCGATGCCCCTGCTCAAAGTGTTTCCCCCTCCCCCTTACCCCCACGCCGCCTCGTCTACACGCCCTTTCCTCGCGAGCAGATTATGTGCCGCACCCCCAGTTGATTTACAGATCACTTTGGATTAATTGATCATTTCATATATTTCGGCGCAGCTGTGGGAGGAGTACGCGTTGCGAACCCCTCTGCCAGGCCTGCAGGGTAATTTGTAAAATATACAACAAACATTATCCTTCTGTGCGTTTTATCTTTACAATTTATTATTTTCCAACGAAAACAGCCTAGTGTTTGTTTTATACAGGATTTTTTTTCTTTTTCCATTTTTCCCTGGATGGAATAAGTATGGTTGGTATGCTGCATTTCCAATACAGGAATGAGTTGTTCTGCGAAACTCTTTGATTCTCTTAAATATTTTACACAGCTATTTTATCTTCAGCATCTGGGTTATTGTTGTGCTATTTGAACGCCGTATTTCATTCAGAACTCTGGAAACGCAAAGTGTGCACTTGAATGCAGTATTTCCTGCATACCTACAAGTATGCAGGAATTCCTGTGTACTTAGTCAAGTATGCGGGAACTCCTGCATACTTGACCAAGTACACACTAAAACCTCCATACATTTATGGGGGAGATTTAGTGTGTACCTGGTCAAGTGCACAGGAACTCCTGCATACTTGACTAAGTACACAGGAATTCCTGCATACATGTAGGTATGCAGGAAATACTGCATTCAAGTACACACTTGTGTTTCCAGATAACTCTCGTGAGAATGTCTTTTCTCTCTTGGTGGTTTTTCCCGGTTTTACCTTACCGAACTTGCGGAGAAATGTTGGGCCGTGTATCACTTATCACTACTACTCCCACAACCTCCCTTACGACCGGGCCGCTGGGCGCGCCGATTAGAATGGACGAGTAAGTGAATGAGCCCCCGCCGCACACAAAAGCCTCCCCCTTGGCCTACCCCTCCTCTCTCTCTCTCTCTCTCTCTCTCTCTCTCTCTCTCTCTCTCTCTCTCTCTCTCTCTCTCTCTCTCTCTCACACACACACACCTTCCCTCGCTGGATCGAGACCATTGGGCGGTTGGTCGCGGCAGACAGACAGACAGACTGGCTGCCAGCCAGGAGGGGCCCTCTGGATTTTACAGCTTTTAATCAAGGGAGAATAACTGTGTATTTACTACTCACGCGATCAAGAGATAGAGGGAGAGAGGGGGATGGAGGGAAAAAGGATGGGGGGGAGAGGCGAGAGAGAGATGGGGGAGAGAGGGGTGGGGTAGGGGAGCTATTGTCCTGAATGAGCGCCGCTCACCTTAGTGAAGGGCCCAGGGGCCGGACTAGCCGCTGGAGATATTCAAAGGGATGAGGAATGGGGAGGGACTGCTTCTGTGTATGTGTGGTTTAGTGTGTGTGTGTGTGTGTGTGTGTGTGTGCGCGCGCGCGCGCGCGCGTGCGCGTGTGCGTGAGCGTGTGTGTGCGTGTGTGTGTGTGTATGTGTGTGTTCCAGTCGAAGGGAGGATGAGAGCAAGTGTGAGAATTGAGTTTAGGTGCGCCTTTGACGAAGGCTGGTGTGGCTGGGTTAGATGAGGTGAGCCTGGAGCATGCGGGGCGTGGTCCTGCAGACTCTGCTATACGAAGGCTGGTGAGAATTAGCAGCCACACTATTCGTCATCGCACGAGTCTACCCAATAAATTACTTTTGCTGATTTTTCCTTTTTTTCCCCGCTTTTTTTCCTCTTCTTTTTCTTTTATTTCATTTGTCGCAGCAGTTTTACTGCGCTCACGTTTTCGTCGATGAATGAACAAAGAGAAAGGGAAGGGTGTGTGTTTCGGAGAGAGAGAGAGAGAGAGAGAGAGAGAGAGAGAGAGAGAGAGAGAGAGAGAGAGAGAGAGAGAGAGAGAGACGGGCGAATCTGTCGCCCTGCGGAGCACACGCATTGACCTACAGCGCCGGCCCATAAAACCCCCCTGAGGATTACTGGGGGGCGGAGGGCGGAGGGTAGCGAATGTGATACGCTGCGGGTGAGCGCAGATCCTACCAAAATTGTCAGGAAAAAAGAAAAAGTAGAAAAAAAAATACACGAAAGAACGATGCACGCGTAATGCAATTAATGTGAGATAGGTATAGCTGTGCGGTTGTCTGTTAAACGCCAGGATTTTAAGTGCCAGTCGGCCTTTCATTCCCCCTCATGAAAAATAAATCATTTAAATTGTTAAGTAACTCTAACGTCCTCACATGGAAAATTGTTGTTTTTCTTGTGAGAAAAGAAAGACGACTAGCACGTCTTTTCGTGAAGGGAGTACGCAAAGGTCTTCCCCAGTAGTCCGCGCACATTTCACCTCTATTCCGTACCTTTTTGTGTGCTTTGTCGTGGCCACGATGTACTGAACCAGTTCAGTACATCGTGGTCGTGGCGATTTTTTTCTGTCAGACGCTCCTTCGAAGACATAAAAATTTTCCTAAAATGACGTCATCAGCCTCAACCCCATCCCGTGCAGTGACCCTGCCCTGCCACCACCCACTTGGTTAGCGCCGCCCAAGGGGCGGCCAACTCGTGTATTTCTGTGTACACTTGCCTTGTATTTCTTGTATTTCTAATGTATTTTTCGGTATTTTTCTCGTATTTTTGTTGAGTATTTCTATGTATTTCTGTGTATTGTAGAGTATTTCCTTATATTTTTAGTGTATTTCTAGAAATACGCAGGTATTTCTGTGTACACGTTTTTTTCGAGTTGGCCGCCCCTCGGTGCCCCCTGTGTCCCTCCCGGCGTGGCGGGGGGGTAACACCCATACAAAATGTGTACAAAGATTTCTTTTACTTGTTTTTTAATTTGTAGATTTTTTTTTGTTTTGATTTTTCTTTTGATTTTTCAAGGAAACTTTCTGTCACTTTTTGATAAATTTTGCTTTAACCCCCATATTTAAATATTTTCAATTTTATTTCGGTTTTTGGTTATTTTTTATTCCCCTCGGGCGCTGCGCGGCTCGATAGATCGTGGCTACGGTTCTTCTAGCTCCCCCCCTCCTCCTCTTCCCCCCGGTTTATGCGGGGGGATTCTGTGGTGCAATTCGCGCCGTATGGTGTGGCTTCCCCGGTCGCTTTGCCGGAGTGCGCGGGTCTGGGGAGGTTTGGAAGGGGGGGGGGGGTACAGTGTTGTGTTCAACCCTACAGCCACTGCTCTCCTCATGCCCTTGTGGTAGCAGTGGCGTGGCGCGGCGTAGCCAGGACATCGTAGGTATATTGTGGAGCCCAGGCCTGGCCTTCCCCTCGCCTCCCCTCCGGAAACCCGCTGCTGGAACGGTCTCGCGCCGTGCTCGCGCTCGCCGCGTCCCCCGAGGCCTGAGGCGAGGGCGGGGCGGGGCGGGGCGGGGCGGGGCGGGGCGGGGCGGGGCGGGGCGGGGCGGGGCGGGGCGAGCCACAGGGCAGGGCGGGGCGAGCCACAGCGCAGCCTTGGCTACGCTACTGAGCAGCAGGAGGAGCAGCTCCTCCTGCTGTAGGATGGTTCCGCGCAGTGGTCTCATCTTGTCTCTGTTCTTGTCGCACTCATGGGCTCATGGGGTATAACCATAAGGAGCAAGAGAGAGGGCACACTACCGAACGCTGTTCGGATGAATCAGCCCGCTGCCGGGACTACTGAGCCCGCTGGACAGGGCTGCTGTCGCCGTCCTGTTGTGGTTGTGCGAGCGCTGCGCCCACGCCCCGCCCACGCCCCGCCCCGCCCCGCCCCGCCCCGCCCTGCCCCGCCTAGCTACACTACGCCTCGCCACGTGCGGGATGAATGTTCCGGGAAAGCCACGTGCCGAGGGGTGTTTCGCCGTAAACACTGTATACCGGCCTGACCCGCGCTCTCTGAGTGGGCGAGAAACGCAGAGATCGCAGCGTGCTCTGCGCTCCCGCTCGGCGCAGTGGGGGCGTTGTTGGCGGCAGAGCTCGGGAGACCGGGGTACAAGCCGGGGATCATTTCACGCCGGGTAGTAGAAATCGACAAGACGGTAATTATTCGTACTTTGTTCAGCGGTCGTCCGCTGCTGACAGGATCCTGTCATACGACTGCAAGTTTGCAGCAACAACAACAACAAAATGTCTCGACCTTACTCTGGAGCAGGCATTCGAAGGCGGATTGATGTCCAGCGAAAACAACTTTCTTATGGACTTTTTCTGCACGACTAAAATCCCAACATTCACCCCATGTTTTGCAAATGTTCATTTACGGGCGAAGGCCGTGCTTTCATGTTCACGTCGTCTGAGTCGGAGATGAGGGACTCAGGGACTCCCACGCTAATAAAATGCGCTTCCGGGCCGCGGTATAGCCCGAGGGCTCTTTCTCTGGAAGCTCTTGGACTGGTCCTTCCCTCCCCAGTGGATTGCTTGCCAGTGGCCGCTGACGCCGCCCCCCCCCCTCTCACCCCCCAAACCTCTTCCTCTCCCAGAGGGGTATAAACGGCTGCATGAGGCCCACTCAGCGACTTTCAGGGACGCAGGGCGGAGCCGGGCGAGGCGGGGCGAGGCGGGGCGGGGCGGGGCGGGGCGAGGCGGTCCCAAGCTGCTGGTGTAACAAGTGTAACCGTGCAGATCTCCCCTCCCCGCCCCCGGCCAGCTTCCAACACGTGCGTAACGTAGTCACGCGGCTAGTCGCGACCCCGCCCCGCCCCGCCTCCTGCCGCCGCGCCGTGCTGGTCCTCCCTCTGTTTTTAGGTCCTCGTTAAGACTGACTTTTACGTTTGGTAGCCGCTAGCAAAGCCCCCGTCCCCGCGCGGCTTGAAATGCCATATTTCTGCTTCTAGTTTATGAACAACACTCCTCTTTGGTCTCCTGCCCCCCGCGCTCCATTTCCGTCGTCACTATTAACTTTTCATCACTGTCGCGTTTTAAATGAAAATCAGCCTTATTCTGGCAGGCAGGCAGGCAGGCACAGGGCTGTCCCCGCCCCGCCCTGCGGCCTGCTCAGGCCTGCGCGCACCCCGCCGTGGTGCGTGGCCCCATCACACCCCCCGGGGGGCCCCGCGCCGCCGCGCCGGGGTGCTGACCCCCGCCGGGGCCCCCGCCACCCCCCGCCCGGGCCCCACACCCCACCCCGCACCGCGCGCGGGGATCCCCCGCTGATGGCCCCCGCGGCGCGCGGCCGGCGGCGCGCAGAAAACCCACCCAGAGAGAATACGCAATTTTTCGCACATGCGTAACCCCTGCCGGCCGGCCGTCTGATTCCGCGAGGACCGCTCTCATGCCTATATATCCGTCCTTGTCGCACCTAGGGCGATGCCCCATGTTGGGAATGGCGGAGGTCCCCATGGGTGCGACAAGGAAGGAGGCCTGGAAGCGATCTTCGGAATGAGACGGCTGCGTTGCCTGCCCGGTCCGGCCGCGTCGCGTTGGTGCGGCGGGGTGCGGCGGGCCCAGTGCGGAGTGGGGTGAGTGACGCTGACGCCGTGGCGCGCCGTGGCCAGCCCCAGAGGAGTGCCTTTGTGTCACCGGAGTGCTGCGCACAGATTTGGCCGTCCCGGGGGCTATGGGGGTTGGGGTTGCGAGCCGAGCCGAGCCGAGCCGAGCTGAGCCGAGCCGTGCCCCGGGCCCGGCCGAAGTCGACCACATCATACGTGACTGACCCCCCCCCCTCCCCCCTTTTCCTCCCTCGCCCTATATTTCCCCGTTTCTGTTTTTTGTTTTGATCTTTTGCCCACCCCGTACGCACTCCCCTGGTGCTTGTGGTGTGCGGAATTTGATTTGTGATTCGGCACATTTTCTTTGATCGTCAAATTAGAATTTTCAGGAGGGTCCGCTTGTGCTGGACGTATTTTGTGTGAGTAGCTGCTGGCAGAATCCGTGCACGTAGTGTATCGCAGACGTCGACTCGCGGGGAGAGGGAAAAAACTCTGTTTCTCTAAGGCCGTCAATCGCTTAAAAGTCTCTGAAAAAATGACCGATTGAGGCAAGATGAATGAAACTCGAAGTGCGCGCCTATATATGCATCCCTTTAAAACTAGATTTGGATCACCATTAGAATTGTTATTTTTACTCGTGAACTGCGTACTGAACCCTTGATCCCGCGTCGAATGCTCATAGCTCATGTACCCCCGGTGTATCAGCCCATCAGCACTCGGTCTGGGTCCGGGGACTGGAAGTACCCTAGGGCCGGTGTGTGTGCAGGGTAACTTATTCCCGGTGGGTGCAACTTCTCGGTTTCAACGGTTATACCACCCATTCCATGGGTCCGGAACGTCCAGGTGGGAACACTTTTGAAATGCAGCAGGCGAGCACACTTGTCCCATACGCCCTGGGTCGTTTTCTGCGCCACCCATCCTGCCCCCCCCCCCCTCCCCAATTTTATCTCTCTCACTCTTCTTAGCCTCTCCCTCGAACCCTGCTTTTCCAGGGCCGGTCCGTCTCTTGTCTCTGTCTGTAGTATTTTCCGTTTCGCTAGCAGAGTCGTAAAGTGAGGAAACGATAACTCTGAGCCCAATTTACGACCCCCGGGGCCCCAGGTCGGCAGCAGCGGCGTGGCAAGGCGGCCGGTCCACATGGGCCTCTCTCTCTCTCTCTCTCTCTCTCTCTCTCTCTCTCTCTCTCTCTCTCTCTCTCTCTCTCTCTCTCTCTCTCTCTCTCCCTCTCTCCCTCTCTCCCTCTTTCTCTTTCTCTTTCGGGAGGAGAGGAGAGAGCGCCATGGTGCACCATCAGTGCAATGGAAACTGGTCCGACCGCGAGGCGAAAGGAACTCTCATCTAGACGAGTTTTCCGCGCGCCTCTTGGGTTTCTCCCTGACGATTTCTCAGTTCAGCGGATACAAAACAATTTTAAAAAAAGACAGTTTTTGCTCATTTGAGCACCATTTTCTGGGTTGACAATAGAGCCTGGTAAGCTGACCCTTGAACTCGGATCGAGGGGGCAACAACTCTGTAATTTCTGTACACCTTGTAATTCCGAAAAAATCAGAAACATTAAAAAAAAAAAACAGGAAAAATTCAGTAAATTTCATAAAAGTATTCAGAAAAAAATCAGTAAAATTATTCACTATAACTCACAGAATTCTTGGAAAAACTCAACCAAAAATTACAAAATTTCACAAAAAAAATCACTTAAATCTCACGAAAATTCACAAAATTTGTACACCAAAATGCAGAGTTGTTTCCCCCCTCGGCTCGGATTCATATGCAGGTTGAAGAGAGAAACATGTAGAGAGTGCCTGCCTAGCCCCTGGCCGGTCCCCACTACACCGCCCCCGCGGCGCGCGCGGCGTGTAGTGTGCCAGCTAGCGCGCCAGCAGCGCCACCAGCACTCCAACTATTGTCACGTTCTGCTGGTTCTGTTGCAGGTGAGACGGGACGGGCCGGGACGGGCTGGAGTGGCGCTGGGCTGCTGGGCGCGTGGCTCACACGTGTGGACTCGCTGATGTGGCCAGTTACAGGCGCTTGGGGGGGGGGGGGGCTCGGCACCAGGCCAGGGGCGGCTGACACGAGGGGTTGCCTCGCGGGGACCACTGCGGGGCCACCATCACCGTGGCCGAGGTGGAGGCGCGCCGTGCTCCAGCGCAGAGGCCAGGCCAGGCAAGTCGATTGGGGTGAGTCACACGTTTGCAGCAAAAACAAGAAAACCAGAGAGAAAGATAAAAGCAGGTCTCACCAGCGAGGGGTCATTTTTGTAAGCCTTCAACCACAGCCGTTTTTTTTTTTAATTAGCAGATGATTCGTTATTATCAGCTGCTTGTTTTGTCGTTAAGTTAAAAGTTAATGTTGGTAACGTTGTCAGTTAAAGTTGCCAAAGTAAAAGTTGTTGAGCGTTGAAAAGTCAAAGTTGATTGCCTGCTTGCTCGCTCGCTCGCTCGCCAGTCGAGCCTTCTTCCAAGCGATCAAGCTCGCGTACGCGGTTCGAGGAGGTAGCCCGTGCTTCCGCGCATGTATATAGTCGTCCCAGCATTACTCTGGTCTTCGCGTTCCAGCCCGAAGCACGCTTCCTTATTGCATACGAAGACCAAAGTAGTGGTGGGACGACTATACTGTACGCGCCCCGCTGCGGCACGTCACATCCCGGCTGGTCAAATGTGGGGCTGTCGAATGGTTGGATTTTATAGCCGTCTGGCTGGCAACCCGGGGTCTTACACTGGAAATCCAAGTGTGCGAATGTCGCACACTTGTAGGTGAGTGAATGTACATTCGTACACGTGGGGGTGCAACTTTTTGACTACCACTTAAAATCTAACTTCTGACATCAGCATCATCCCCGGCGTAAAATTTCCTTTCAAACGAGCTCGCATTATGTGATAGGGTTGAGATTGTTACTTTACCATGGACACACCCTTAAATACAACTTCAGACATTTGATTTTATGAACATACCCACTTCAATATAAATCGGAACCCTATCACATGCGAGCTCGAAAGGAAATTTTACGCCGGAGATGATGCTAACCTCAGAAGTTATATTTTAAGTGGTAGTCAAAAAGTTGCACCCCCAAGTGTACGAATGATCATTCACACACCTACAAGTGTGCGACATTCGTACACTTGGATTTCCAGTGTAGTAGTAAGACAATAGAGCCACTATGCTCCGTTCCGTGTAATACGCCTCAACGGCTGTGACGGAAAGAACCAATGCTTTCTTAATTGGTTAAAAAATATTGGTTCGAGGTGCAAAATACGCACAAGTCGAGGTTATCGCACTCTCGCGGTGTCCTTTGAAAAAAAAATAATTCGCAGGACAATAATTTTGACTGTCGGCGGTCAAAAGCGTCCAAACTCCGGGCGGTTATTCCTAGCCTGTGCTTAGCTAGCTCAATAGTTCGAAAATTTGACGCGGGAAAGGTTGTGGCAAAGTTAAGAGCGTCAGCCTCTCGCTGCATTCGCGATACGTACCACGTCGCACGCCACATCCGAACAGCCCGCTGAAATCGTATGATGGATTAGTATCAGCAGCTTAAACTGTCGTAAATTTAACAGTAAACGTTGAAACGTCGTCGTTAAAGTTGTCAAAGTAAAAGTTGGCCAGTGTTATAATCGTTGAAAAGTTAGGATGAAAAAGAAGTTGCCTCAGACGTACATCGTTCTGAATTTCAAGGCAACAAGTTTAAGTCATTTTATACGTAAGCGTCAACGTTTTTCCTTTTTAATAATTTCTAAATTGTTTGATTGTGACGACTTGCTCCCCAAACAGATGCACGCGACGTCGCTCCTACCCGGATCCTGTATATAGTATACTTTTTAAGACTTGGGCTGAAAGACATTATAAAATAGATTCGAAAAGAAAAATCCGAGGTTGCGGTTTTCTTTGCAAAGTTTCGGCCGGCTGTCCCATCTCCTTTCTCGCCGCCCCGCCCGAGGCACGGCTGAGCCCCTCCGTCGTGTTGGTCTAGTGCGGCGAGTCCGGCGGGGAGGCGGTGCTGGGCAAAGGTGAGCCGGGCGGGGCAAGGCGGGGTGGGGCGGGGCGGCTGGGCAACTCCTTCACGAAATATTCATCAGCTCCTGATTAGACAACAGCGGAGCACAGCGTGCTCACCCCGCCCCGTGGGCAGGGCCACCGCCACCGGTTGCGGCTCCTCTTTGCTGTCACAGCACTTTCTGTCGGCCGACCTGCCTTGACGGGAATACGCTCGGAGCAGCCCCCCTCAGAGTTTTGCGTCGACCGCCAGGATTATAAGGCCCGCGTGGCGGCGCTCGAGCCGTGGTAGTTAAAAAGCTGAGAGCAACACGTTATTAATGCGAACTAAACAGTAAATGTTTGATGCGCTTAAAAGAGAGAGATAAAAAAAAAAAAGCGGCGCTCAAGAGAGCTCCTCACGAAAGTATTTGGCGGAAATGGCGAGGTGGAGTCATCAAGGATTATACAACTCAACGGCACGCCCTCTCTCCATGCCCCCCTTTCTTCAGCATCCTCGGACGACGGCGTAGGCGGGGTCGCTCCTTTCAAGCTGAAAAGAGATGGCCTCTAGCCTGCAGACCTATATCCAGCCCTGCAGCGCCGCCCCTGCCGCGCGCCCCCCGCGAGCAGAACACGGAGAAAGGGCGGGGCGGGGCGGATCTCGCGAAGGGAAGGACTCGGCAGGGCGGGGCAGCGCGGGGCGGAGCGCGGCCCAGGGGAGGAGGAGCGAGGGGAGGACTTTGAAAGACGGATCTCCATATTTTTTCCCTTCTGTAAACATAAAAGTGGCCCTCTTACCCCCTGCGCTGCGACACGCCCGGCTTGTTCCACCCCCCACCCCCGTCCAACCCCCTGGATCGTGACGAGTCCATTCCTCGGGAGCAGTCTAATATTGTCTTGGCCGTGGCCAGGCGGGGCGCGGGGCGGGGGATGGAGAAGAGCTGCTGGAGAGGTGTAGAGGCCGAGTCCGGGTGGCGCGGGGGATGGAGAAGAGCTGCTGGAGAGGTGTAGAGGCCGAGTCCGGGTGGCGCGGGGGATGGAGAAGAGCTGCTGGAGAGGTGTAGAGGCCGAGTCCGGGTGGCGCGGGGGATGGAGAAGAGCTGCTGGAGAGGTGTAGAGAGGCCGAGTCCGGGTGGGGCGGGGGATGGAGAAGAGCTGCTGCAGAGGTGTAGAGGCCGAGTCCGGGTGGGGCTACGCACTACGCAGTCGAGACGGGGAGTAGAACAGGATTTAGCATGCTACACCCTTCTACTCTTATGAATTTAGTTTACTTGGAGACTGAAACCAGGTTTAAATAGAAATCTTGAGCCCACTTCATGCCGAGGGGTGAAGGTCATTCCAAAGGTAGAGCGTGCCACACTCAACCTCCTCCCCCCTCCCCCCTGACCGGGCCAGTCTCTCT
Organism: Frankliniella fusca; assembly: GCA_029379305.1. Lineage (NCBI taxonomy): Eukaryota > Metazoa > Arthropoda > Insecta > Thysanoptera > Thripidae > Frankliniella > Frankliniella fusca. Next base: position 436,935 of record JAHWGI010000219.1, on the reverse strand, counting down.
TCCTTTCCCTCGCTCCCGGTTGTGTAGAGTTTAGTGCAGACCGCGCTGGGGCATGATGCGGCAAGCGCTGTACGGAAAATATGCGAATACTGAGCACGGCCTCTCCTTGCCCTCTCAAGGGGCCTCTCTCTCTCCCTCTCTCTTCTTTCCTCTCTTCCCCCTCTCCTCCTCCCTGTCGGGCCGGCCCCGGGCTGGGCCCCACCCCCACCCCCTGCTCCCGCCCTGCTCTCATGCCTCTACTCTCAGGGTGTTTATCCTAGGTTATGCCAAGGCAAATGTTTGCGCACTCACATCAACGTAAATCCTGCCGTGGCCCAAATTTGCTGAGGATGCAGGCCCGGCGTGGCGTGGTGGAGCATCAGGGTGTGTCCCTATGAGGACCGGAGCAGGGCCGGGGGCCGGGCCGGGGCCGGGCCGCCCTGGGTAACGGCTCTATTGTCACAACCGGCCCGTGGGCCCGGGGGGAGCGTGCTGCCAGTGCCGGCTGCCGGCCCTGCACTCGACAATCTATGTCAAATTTGCTTAGCAGCGGCTGAGACGTTCACGTGCAAGACTCTGACTCTGTGTTCACGTTGATGGAGAAAATTTCAAACCGGCTCTCACCCTCCTTGCTCGCTTGGCTGCACGGCGCCTGCCGGCTCCGCGACTTGTCGGACATCCCTGTCGAACGGTTTGCCTATGCTCGGTTCCACAGGGGCTACCGGCTGGCGGGCGGCGTGGCGGCCGGCCTGGCCTGCCAAGCGGGCTGGGCCGGCAGGGTAGGGGAGATGCCCCCCCTGCTGTAGTGGGTGGCCCATTACAATTAAGTTCACCTCTCTGGCAATTTCCCCACTCCACTACAGGTAAAATATTCTCCCCACAAAACAACCTGTAACGAGGGGCGCTCATCACTTGTAAATGACATTCTAAAGTAACGTCCTTCGGCTTTGACCGCGCGCCTCTGAGCCCCACCTCTCTTTTTTTCTGCTGTTTTTCATCATCTTGCGCGCAAGGTCTTTTTTTTTATCAAGGTAAGAAGCTAGAATTAAAAAAAAAATAGAGAAAAAAAAGATTAGGAGAAAAGAGAACGACTTCGTCATCAAAGAGCAGCATGAAGCAGTCGGTGGTGGACATAAGATAGACAAGTAAACGGGGAAGAGTGAGAGAGCGGAAGAGCTGGGGAGGAGCGTAGCGGTCCCACCTCAGGGCAGCGCGCCTCCCTTCTTGTCGCGCCATCTCTCTCTCTCTCTCTCTCTCTCTCTCTCTCTCTCCTCTCTCTCTCTCTCTCTCTCTCTCTCTCTCTCCCTCTCCCTCTCCCTCTCCCTCTCCCTCTCCCTCTCCCTCTCCCTCTCTCTCTCTCTCTCTCCTTCTCCATCCCTCTCCCTCTCTACCTCCAGGCAGAGCTGCGAGCTGCTTGTGAAGTGGGTCACTCTCTGGCTGGTCCTTATAACCCTTTTGTATATCGGACGACTTCTGTCCCCCCTTCTTATTCCCGTTTGCAGGCTCGCGCCAAATCACCGTAAAATGCTTTCGAATTTCTCATCCGCCTGTCGGGCGCATACCCGGCGGCGTCCTCGGGACTGGCTGAGCCCTGTGCGTTATTCACGGGGCCGCGGATGAAAACTTTAGCCGAGAGTTTTGAAAGAGGCGGGCCGGAGCAAGGCGGGGTGAAATGGGGCGGCGCGGGCGGCCATGGAGGGGCTGCTATTACACAACATCTCACCCTCCAGCCGGCAGCGCCGCGAGCCGCGCTCTCACTGACGCTTCGCCAACACCAAATATTATGGCATGCTCCTGCTGCTGCTCTGCTGAGCCTCTCCACCCTCTCTCTCTCTCTCTCTCTCTCTCTCTCTCTCTCTCTCTCTCTCTCTCTCTCTCTCTCTCTCTCTCTCTCTCTCTCTCTTTCTCTCTCTCTCTCTCTCTCTCTCTCTTTTTTTCCCTCCCTCTCTCCCTCTC